>CM057458.1:336422500-338822500 GCA_016271365.2 Neoceratodus forsteri
AGGGCCATGCCTGATCCACTTTGCCCATCAGGGAAGGGTTCTAACCACAAGCGGGCCACTGCCTGGGAGGAAGGACAGAATGCAGTGGGCCCATTTCCCATCCCATTCAGATTCTCGGCACCACTTGGCCTCAAATTCTTCCTCTTTTGCTGCAAGAGGAACAAGCAGTACCAGTCAAGGTTGCCCTCTTTGAATTCTGCCGCGAGATCCTCTGTCTCCTGGAGCCAGAGGCCCTCCCCGGCACCATTAGCATCATCAGGGGCCTCTAGTTCTAGGGAGTCTATCTGTCAGGCATGGAGTCCCTCTTTGTAAGTGGTGGTTCCAGTGGGCAGCTCCATCACTGGGCAGCTCTTATGGAGCAGTGGGTGCAGCATCTGGCTCATGTACCTTTGTCAGTGGAGCTGGTCCCTGGCCCTTCGGAGCCAATGGAACAGGAGCTGCAGGCTGGGACTTCAAGCTGGGTAGGGTGCTTATCTCTGGCAATAGCCCATGGGCAATTGCTGCTGACTGTGCCACTGACTTCTATCCCACTGGCCACACCCCCATTCTCTGTCACTGTGGTGGGACCACCTGCAGTACCATTGCCAGTCACGTCAGTGCCAGCTGGGTCATTGGTGCTGGATTTGGGCCTTTTGGGGTCTGGCCTAGCACTGAATCTGGTGCCAATCCCAGTGCCACCCTTCCCGGCGCTGGATTTGGTTCTGGCGATACCCTTGGTACTGGCCCCTTGTCCTTTGGTTGCCAAGGCTGTGGTCTGGGATAGTGGGCCTGCAATCCACCCATCTTCACAAACTTCCCTCCAGGGAGGATATGCAGCAGGACGAGTCTGACCCCCAAACTCATAATTTCTGAGAGTGGCGACAATGACTCTTTTCTTGAACCTGGGCTCTTCAGACCCAGGCCCAACTCCTGCGCCTCAGGAGGATCTAATTTCCAGGCGTTGCTCAGAAACATGTATTTTTCATTTAATTTTGAGCCTGCAGTCATTGATCAAGGCAAACGTCTCCGTCTGTAGTGGTTAAACATTTCTACCATGCTGATCATTTTAGTTCATCCTGTTCCACCTACATTTGAAACCCATCTGATGCAGTCTGGAGTAGGCCTGCTTCAGCACCATCTGTCTGCAAGCAGATAGACAAAAATACACTGCCTTAAAGGATAGAACAGTGTGTGTTTCTCAGCCTATAGCTGATGAAACATAGAAACATAGACTTTGACGGCAGATAAGGACCGCTTGGCCCATCTAGTCTGCCCATTTCCCTACCTACAGGATAGGCCGCAGATCCTAGTTAACCAACAGCCTATTTCTTCCTACCCCCCACAAGAATTGCCTTATGTCTGTCCCATGCATTCTTGAATTGTCCCACAGTTTTAGACCCCACAACCTCCTCAGGAAGGCTGTTCCATGCATCCACTACCCTGTCTGTGAAATAATACTTCCTCACATTTTCCCTGAACCGCCCTCATTCTAACTTTAAATTGTGTCCTCTTGTTCTTGCAAGTCTCTTTTTCTGAAAGATGCTACCCTCTTGGACTTTGTTGATTCCACTGAGGTACTTAAAAGTTTCTATCATGTCCCCCCCCCTTCTTTCCTCAAGGGTATACATATTAAGCTCCTTTAGTCTCTCCTTATACGGCTTCTCTTGCAGACCCTGCACCATTTTAGTTGCCCTCCTCTGGACTACCTCTATCCTGTCTATGTCCTTGCAGAGATGGGGTCTCCAGAACTGGACACAGTACTCCAGATGGGGTCTCACCAACTGTCTGTACAGAGGGATAACAACTTCCTGTTTTCTGCTGCTGATGCCTCTCCTATACATCCCAGTATACCCCAGCCCTCCCTACTGCCTTCTCACATTGCTTGCAAACCTTAAGGTCATCTGATATGATTACCCCCAGGTCCCTTTCCTTTTTTGTTGTTGTTACTACCTCCCCACCCATTGTGTATTCTTCCCCTGGGTTCTTGTTTCCCAGTTGCATTATTTTGCACTTCTTTGCATTGAATCCTAGCTGCCATACTTCTGACCATTCCTCCAGCCTTGCCAAGTCCCTTTTCATCCTTTCCACGCCTCCTTGTGTATCAACCCTGTTGCAGATCTTTGTGTCATCTGCAAAAAGGCATACTTTTCCTTCCAGTCCCTTTGCAATGTCACTGATGAAGACATTAAAAAGGACTGGACCCAATACTGAACCCTGCGATACCCCACTAGTAACCCCTCTTTTTTCAGAGTGGACTTCATTAACAATTACCTTCTGTGTCCTGTTGTCCAGCCAATGTTTTACCCAGGCTACCACCCTGGGACCCACTCCCAGGCTGGTTAATTTGTCTATTAATTTGTCTATTAATCTTTTGTGTGGGACTGTGTCAAATGCCTTGCTAAAGTCTAGGTAGGCCATGTCCACAGCCCCTCCCTGGTCTACTACTTTGGTCACCCAGTCAAAGAAATCTATTAGATTCGTCTGACATGACCTTCCCGCTGTGAACCCATGCTGCCTTGGGTCCTGTGCTCCACTGGCCTCTAGGTACTCAACTATTCTTTCCTTCAGAAGTGACTCCATCACTTTCCTACCACAGAGGTCAGACTGACAGGTCTGTAGTTTCCTGCCTCTGTCTTGGTCCCACTTTTGTGAAGGGGAATCACATCCGCCTTCCTCCAGTCCTCGGGTACCACACCATCCTCCCATGATTTATTAAAAAGAGTAGCCAGTGGTTTCACTAGTTCCTCCTTAATTCTTTTAGAATTCTGGGGTGAATTCCATCAGGACCCATTGCTTTGTCCACCTTCAGTTTTAGGAGTTCTTGCAGAACCCTTTCTTCTTTGAAAGGACTGGGATCAACCCCCCTATCAAGAGTGCTTCTGTTAATTGGATTAGGCACTTCCTCCTCTTTTGTGAATACTGAGCAGAAATATTCATTCAGTATCCCTGCTTTTTCACTGTCCCCCTCTGCCTACCCACCGTTCATTCTATTCAGCCTCACTATCCCTCCCTTTGTCTTTCTACGCTCACTGATGTACCTATAAAAGGTTTTATCCCCCTTCTTAACTGAGTTGGCTATCTTTTCCTCAGTTTGGGCCTTTGCTATTCTGACTTCCCTCCCTGCTTCCTCCTGCCTTAACTGGTACAGCTCTCTGTCCTGCTCCTTCTGTGTTTCCTTATACTTCTGGAATGCTATCTTTTTCTTCCTGACTTTCACAGCCACCTCTTTTGAGAACCATAGTGGCTTTTTCTTTCGTTTTGATTTGTTTATTTGCTTCACACAAAGGCTTGTTGCCTCTGTGATGGCAGTTTTGATGATTCCCCATTGTTGCTCCACACCTCCTTCTAGCCTGTTTGCTAGTGCTTTTCTGAGGCACTCTCCCATCTTGCCAAAGTCAGCCCTCCTAAAGTCCAGTACCTCACTTTTGTATGGCTTGACTCTGTAGCCGAGTTTAACGAACCACACTGTTTGATGGTCACTTGTCCTCAGATGGCAACCCACTTCTAGATCTGAGATCCTCTACCGCCCCTGTTTGAGAGTATGAGGTCTAAGATTGCTCCCTCACGAGTGAGTTCCGAAACTAGCTGTCTAAGGCCTGTCACCTGTAGGGCATCAAGAATGGCCCTGCTCTTGGATGTGGCTGCAGCAAATGTGCTCCAGTTAACATCTGGCATATTCAGGTCTCCCATCAACATTATCTCCCCTTTCTCTGCCATTCTAAGAATGCCTTCTATCATATCCTTGTCCATTCCCTTCCCCTGACATGGGGGTCTGTACACAACCCCTGTGCGGATTGTGGTGCCCTTTCCAGTCTCCAAGGTGATCCACAGTGCCTTCTCTCCTCCCTGTTTACTCTTTTGTTCAGTTGCTTTTACATAGATACATAGATACATAGACAGTGTCGGCAGATAAGGGCCTATGGCCCACCTAGTCTGCCCATTTGAGCTTGTAAGTTCAGTTTGTTTTCCTAGAAGTCTATTTCCCCTTACCCCTGACCTCTAGAATTCCTTTATGTCTATCCCATGCATTCTTAAATCCCGTGATTGTTTCAGCCCCCACCACTTCCTCTGGCAGGGTGTTCCACTTGTCCACCACCCGCTCTGTGAAAAATTCTTCTCATGTTTCCTCTGAATCGTCCTCCCTCCAACTTCATCCCATGCCCTCTAGTCCTGAAACATCTTTTTCGCTTAAAAGTAGTGTTTTCCTGCACCCTGTTCCTCCCTGTAAGATACTTGTATGTTCTCTATCATATCCCTCCTCTCCTCCTCTCCTCCAGGGAGTACATGTTCAGTTCCTTCAACCTGTCTTCATAGGACTTGTGATGCAACCCATGCACCATCTTTGTTGCCCTCTCTGAACCTTCTCTACCCTGCCTATGTCCTTACGTAGGTATGGTCTCCAGAACTGTACACTGTACTCAGGTGGGGCCTCACTAGTGTCTTGTATAGCAGAATTATGACCTCTCTTTTCCTGCTGGTGTTGCCCCTGCCTATACATCCCAGCATCCTATTTGCTTTACCTGATGCCTTGTCACACTGTTTCCCTACCTTGAGGTCATCAGAGATGACAACCCCAAGATCCCTTTCCTGCTTGGTGCATGCTATATCCTCACCCCCCAACTGATATATTGTGCCAGGGTTTTTGTGCCCCATATGCATTATCTTGCACTTCTTTGCATTGAATTTCAACTGCAAACCCTTGACCATTCTTCAAGTTTCTGCAGGTCCCTTCTCATTCTGTCTACACCTCTGGTGTGTCTACTCTGTTACAGAGCTTTGTGTCATCAGCGAACAGTGAAATTCTGCCTTCTAGATCCTGTGCAATGTCACTGATGAAGATGTTGAATAGGACTGGTCCCAGCACTGATCCCTGTGGTACCCCACTGGTCACTCTTCCCTCTGTGGGTGACAGCCATTTACCACCACCCTCTGTGTCCTGCCACCCAGCCAGTTACCTACCCACCACATACTGTCCTGCCCACACCCATATTCCCAGTTTGTGTAATAGTCTTCTATGTGGCATAGTGTCAAAGGCCTTGCTGAAGTCCAGATAGGCCATGTCCACTGCCCTCCCCTGATCCACCTCCCTAGTCACCCAGTCAAAAAATTCAATGAGTTTGGTCTGACATGACCTCCCCCTGGTGAAACCATGCTGCCTTGGGTCCTGTAGTCCATTGACAACCAGATGTTCCACCAATCTCTCCTTCAGTAGTGCTTCCATGATCTTTCCCACTACCGAGGTGAGGCTGACTGGTCTGTAGTTCCCTGCTTCCTCTTTGTTCCCACTTTTGTATAAGGGGACTACATCTGCTGTCCTCCAGTATTTGGGTACCTCCCCTGTTTCCAGTGATTGGCTGAACAGGATAGCCAGAGGTTCAGCCACCACCTCTCTTAGTTCTTTAAGGACCCTGGGTGCACCCATCTGGCCCCATTGCTTTATCAGTTCTTATTACTTCCAGTTCCTTCAGGACCCTTTCTCGTGTAAAGGGACTTGTGTCCATTTCTGCACCATTCTCACCCTTGTACTCCTTCAGACCCATTACCCCCTCTTCCTTAGTAAAGACTGAGCAGAAATACCTGTTCAATATGTCAGCTTTACTGTTGTCATCCTCCACCGGCTCCCATCCTCCCCTTCAGTCTCACTATCCCTCCCTTTGTCTTTCTTTTTTCCTTATGTACCTGTAAAGGTTTGTCCCCTTACCCACTGATTTTGCAATCGTTCTTCTGTCTGAGCTTTGGCTTCCCTTACTGACTTCCTGCCTCCCTTTGTTTCTCCTGGTACTTCTCCTATCCCCTTCTGCCTGTGTCTTTTTGTATTGCCTGAATGCAATCTTTTTGGCTTTCACTTTCTTTGCTACCTCTTTGGAAAACCATAATGGTCTCCTCTTCCTTTTCCTCTTGCTAACCTGCTTAATGCATAATTCTGTTGTTCTTATAATCCCCATTTTAAATACTGCCCACTGTTCCTCAACCCTGATTCCTGTCCTGCCCCTTAATGCCTCTTTCAAGTATCTCCCCATTTTCCCAAAGTCTGCCCCTAAAATCCAGGATACGTGTTTTGTGTGGTTTGGTTCTGCTCTTTCTGTGATTTCAAACCACAATGACTGGTGGTCACTGTTACCCAGGTGCTCCCCCACTGTTACCCCCCATCACACTGTCCTGTTTGTGAGCACAAGGTCCAGTATTGCCTTCTGCCGAGTTGGTTCCATGACCAGTTGCTTGAGGAAGGCACCCTGAAGGAGTCCAGGATAAATCTGCTCCTAGTTGATGCTGCTGCTGGGATGCTCCAGTCCACGCCTGGTATATTGAAGTCTCCAACCAGTACTACCTCACCCTTGTCTGCCATCCTTTGGATGGCTAGCATCAGCTCCCTATCTGTTTCTTCCTCCTGGGCTGGTGGTCTATAGACCACACCTGCGGATGGCTGGCCCCATTTTCCTTTCCAGCTTAACCCACAGTATCTCTCCCCCATTTTGTTCCTCCTGGATCTGTGTGGCCCTTATGTCATTTTTCACATACAGTGCCACTCCTCCTCCCTTCCTGCCTGCTCTGTCTCTTCTGAATATGTTGTAGCCAGGTATGGCCATCTCCCAGTCATGGTTATCATTACACCAGGTTTCAGTGATGGCCACAATGTCCAGGTCTGACTGTACCATGACAGCCTCCAGATCTTCCATCTTGTTGCTAAGGCTCCTGGCATTTGCACACATGGCTTTCCATGATTTGACCTCCTAGACTGCTTCACTGTTCTACTCCAGCCCCTTCCTTGGTTGTCATTTATCCCTGGTTCTCCTTGCTGTCTGCCCTTCTGCTGAATTTTGCCCCTTTTCTGCTTATCCATCTTTTGGACACTAATCTCCATCTTTTGCACACTGCTTTGCAGAGATAGCCACTCCTCTGGTTCACTGGTTCCACTACTAGCCAGTTTTTATCCCTTCCTTTACATAGAGAGCTACTCCTCCCCCTCTTCTCCCCTGCCTGTCTCTCCTGTAGGTTATGTACCCTGGTATGTTAACATCCCAGTCATGGTTCTCTGTGTACCATGTTTCTGTGACTGCTACGATATCCAGGCATCCCTCTTCCATCAAGGCCACCAGCTCAGGGAGCTTGTTGCCCAGACTACGGGCATTGGTACTCATTACCCTCCATTTCCTGATGGCCTTACTCCCTTTGTCCCATCCCTGTCCTTCTTGCCTTTGTCACTTTCTCCATTTACCCTGCCCTTCTCCCTCATCGACACCTCTATGTTGGTGTTTGCCACTTACTACCATGATTATTGGGGGCTGGGATTTCCTGCTCCTTTCCAGTGCCTCCCCTTGGCTAGTTTAAAGCTGCCAGTGAAGCATTTAAACCTATCACCTAGGATCCTGGTTCCCTCCTGGACAGATGCAGCCCATCATGCCAGTATAGGCTTGCATCACTCCAGGTGGACCCCAGTCCCCAATGAAGCAAATCCCTGAGCTCCACACCAGTTTTTCAACCACTGATTGAATCCCATGTGCGAACACCCTAGCCTCTCCTGTGCCATAGATGGGCAGCACCTCCAAGAAGGTTACTGTCGTGCTACTTGACTAAGACCTCTCCCAATTCCACAAACTCTTCCTGCACTTCTCTAATCCCTTTCTTAGCCAGGTCATTTGTCCCTAGGTGGACAATGACATCCAGCTCCCTCCCCTGTGCAGCTGCTCCGGCAATCCTGAGGATTCGCTCCCTGTCCCTCCAAGCCATGGCGCCAGGCAGGCACCTTACCTCCCTCTCCCCTTCCTCCCCCAGTTCTACCTTCCTAACAATGGAGTCCCCCACCAGGAGTTGTTTCCTTCCCCTGCAGGGTCCCCTGCCACCCTCCTGTGGGTCTCCTTTGTGGAGGTTCCAAGCATCCTCCTTGGTCTCCACTGCGGGTGCCTCCATAGAGGAACCACACTTTGCCAGAATGGCATAGGAATTGTGGAGAGGTACAACTGGAGGGATGCACCTCTGTTCCACCACCCTCACCCTCCCTGAGCCCACTGTGGTCCAACCGCTCCTCTTTCTTGGCAACCTCTGAGGCAACGGCAGTGGCACTGGTGGTCCCTGGATGGAAGAGGAGGTCCCACAAATCTTGGCCAACTCAGCCTGGAAATGAGCAACCTCCTCCCTCAGCCCAGAGAGGTGCCTGCAGATGGGACAACACCGCATCCTCCAGAACGTCTCCCAGAAGACGGCTGCTCCACAGCCACTGCACTGCACCACTCCAATCATGTCTTATTTCTGGCCCCTTAACTGTCTGCAATTCTTACTCTTTCCTCTGTTTTTTTTTCTCTCTCTCCTTACTTTCTGCCTGTGTGCCCTTTAAGCTCCTGATTGTCCTGTTCTGAGACAAGAATATCCTATATTTCTCAGTAGACCACTTACTTGCTCAGAGGCAGACCTCCAGCAGCCAGCTAGAGGGGCGATACTCTTGCCCTTCTAGGATGGTGGGTCTTTGGTGGTTCTGTGATCACTCACTTCCTGCTCCCAAACAGGAAGTTCCTGTTGTCAGTCAAATCCTGTGCCTATAAAAATAGAACTAGCTTTGGGTGGAGGGGAAGGAAGGAGAGCAATATAGTCCCAGCAGAGAAGATAAGTCACACAGCAGTCCTTTCTCCTGGTGTCTTCTGCCAAGCTATTAGCAGAATCTTTCTAAGGCAGCCTTTAAATGTAGCTTCCTTCTAGCTAAGCCACACTCCCCCTACTTACTAAATCTTTCTACAAGTAATTTAAACCTCACAGATATTAAGTCCTTTCAATCACCTGAGATTTACACCTAGATAACTGTTCAGATACCCATTCAGTTCAGTTAACCCATACAAACACACACTTTTTTTTTTGTTTTGTTTGTTAGTTTTTTTTTTACCCTAAATTAAAGGTCCAAGTACAAAAGTTCTTCTTCTTTAGTCCCAGCAGAGAAGTTCAGTCACACAGCAGTCTTTTCTCCTGGTGTCTTCTGCCATTGTTACTGTCACTAAATGACAAGGTCATTCTCCCCCCAAGAGGTCACTGTGCATGCTCTTAACAAGGAGTCGCACAAGATTGACACAGTCAGCAAATGGTCATATGCAGCAGCTACCCTAGGCATGCAGACTACTAAATAATAAGGGCATTTTTCCAAATATGTGTATACCCTTTGGAGCTCACTTATGTCCTTGGCAGAGTCCCTGCCAGATTCCAAGACTAAACAAAAGATTCTGCTGACTGCTAAACATAGAATAGAGTCCAACAGTCATCAGCTCAAAGCTGATATATATGCATTTGATAGTGCCTCCTGCTCTGCCACTGCAGTCATCTGCATCAGAAGGCATTCCTGCCTACGAACCGCTGGTTTTTCACAAGATGTCCAACAACAGGTTATGAATGTTTCCTTTGATGGAACTTAACTGTTTGGACAGCAGGTAAAGAAGTCTCTTAAGGCATCTCACAGAACTAGGATACTGTTAAGACTTCCTGACCAGCCCTGGCCAACTCTCTGAAGGGAAGAGGATGTGGTTTCTTTCAGAACAAGCAGTCCTTCCGTGGAAAAGGCAGGGGAGCCCAGAACAAATCTCAGCCTCCCCAGGCTCAGAACAGGCACAGGTGTCTGAAGCACCTAGTTTCACCCTCTGAAGCTCTTTTCACAGTTCACCTGCCTGAAGTAGACCTCTCTTGCCAGGGGGAGAGGAAGGCGGTGTTTGATCCAGTTTTACCGTCAGTGGGAGTCCATTGCGACAGACAGTTGGGTCCTAGTAATGCTCCTTCGATTTTACAGAAATCCTCAATACTATATGCCCAGAAAACAGCCCGTTTTCAGCTCTTATATCAGAGCTTCTGGCGCAGGAGACTGCAGGCCCTCTGAACAGCAGGGCAGTGGAGATAGTGTCAGAGTCGCAGCAAAACACTGGCTTCTACTCCCATTACTTCTTCATACCAAATAAATCTGAGGATATGCTCCCCATTCTCAACCTCAGAAATCTGAACAAGTTCATGGATCGAGAAATATTCAGAATGATTTCATTGGGATCTCTCCTTTCCTTCCTGAAGCCTCAGGATTGGTTAGCTTCCCTGGATATGCAGTGCTCATACCAGCACATGCTTCTGCACCCCAGCCAGTACAGATGCCTCCGATTTGTCATACCACTTCAGAGTCCTGCCCTTTGGGCTTTCTTCCATGCCTCGAGTCTTTTACAAAGTGCTTTGCAGTACTGGCAGCACATCTGAGAAAAGTGGGACTCCAGGTTTTCCCATACCTAGACGATTAGCTGATAGCCAGTCCATCCAGGCAGGAGATGGCACAGGCAGTGGCCACTGCCTTTCAGTTCCTCACCTCTATTAGGGGTTCTGCTGAATTTGGAGACATCTCAGCTCCAACCCTCACAGCAGCTGCTGTTCATAGGAGTCCTTCTGGATATGCCCAAGTCCCAAGCCTTTGTTCCAGACAGCAGGCTGCAGGCAATCCTGCAGATGGCATGCTACTTCATGGAGTGCAGAACTGTGCAAGCACACTCCATGCAATGCATGCTGGGTGTGATAGCCTCCTCAGTGTTCACAGTGCCTCTGGCACAGTTGCACACGAAGATGACTCGGTGGATGCTCAGTGCACAGTGGTCACAAGCATCACATCCCAGACCTACCCCATTCAGATGACCAAGCCCCCGGTTCAGTCACTCACATGGTGGTCAGTGAAAGGCAGTCTCCATTAGGGCTTCCCCTTCTCCCAACCGGAGCCTCAGGTGACTCTCGCCTCGGATGTTTTCCTGTTGGGTTGATGGGTCCACTGTTAGGGCCTCCACAAACAGAGTGTCTGGGACACATCAGAGACCTATCTTCACATCAGTGCCTTGGAGGTGCAGGCTATTTTGTATGGCCTGAGATCCCTAGCAGACCAAGTCAGCCACAAAACAGTCCTCCTCTAGACAGACGTCAAGTCTGTCATACACTACATCAACAAACAGAGATAGGCATACTCTTATCCTCTGTGCAGAGAGGCGAGAGTGTGGAAATGGTGCTAAGTGCAGGAGATCCTGCTCCAAGCCACATATCTGCCAGCAGTTCAAAACACTCCGGAAGATGAGCTCAGTCAAACGGAGGTCGATCGTCACGAGTGGTCAGTAGCTCCAGACATCGTGAGATCGCTGTTCGACGAGTGGGGTACCCCATATGTGGACATTTTTGTGTCTCCACTCAGTGCCAGACTGCCTCGAGGCTGCTGCAGAAATCCAGAGAGTGGCGTTTTCTGTCAGGATGCATGGAGATTGCAATGGCAAAATCTATTTCTTTATGCATTCTCTCCAATCCGTCTAGTACAGAGGGTATTGCTCAAACTGGAGGTACACGGGGCAAGATGATACTGGTCCCGTCTTTCTGACCTTGACAGATATAGTTTCCTCTGTTGATCTGACTATCAGTCTGCAAACCAATGATTCTTCCACTCAGGACTGACTTGCTGATTCAGGGTCACTTGGTCCATCCCAACCAGTGTTACCATCATCTTCAGGCATGACTCCTGAAGAGATGGAAGTGAACAGGTACAAGGTATCTCGGAGGTTTTTCTGAAAATACTTCTGGCTGCTCATAAGCCTTCCACTAGGAAATCTTACACAGCAAAGTAGAAAAGATTCTTCATTTGGTGCCCGAAAACCCACATGGACCCCTTTGGGTGCTCACCTAACAAGGTTCTGGAGTACTTGCTGGATCTTTCTGATGCTGGCCTACAGTATTCCACAAGGTCCACCTCTGTGCTATACCTGCATACCATGAGCTCATCAGGACCCTCTGCCTGGCACAGCTGCCAGTGTTCAAAAGGTTTCTTTAAGGGCATCTTACACACGTGGCCTCCTGTCAGGAAGCTGGTGGCTGCCTGGGATATCAGTCTTGTGCTGGATATGCTACCTTGCAAACTATTCGTGCCCTAGCAACATGTGAGCTGAAATTCTTAACGTTGAAAGCAGCATTTCTAGTGGCCATCACCTCTGCTCGCAGGTGTCTGAAATCCATGCCTTGGTCACAGATCCTCTGTATGCTGTTTTCCATAAAGGCAAGGTAGTTGTACACACCCCAAGTTTCTACGGAAAAGAGGTGTCTGAGTTCCATCTTAACCAGCCACTAGTACTGCCTACAAATTTTGCCAACTTTCAGAATGAAAGTGAGCATACTTTCCATTCCCTGGTTGTTAACAGGAGCCTTAGATTCTGCCTGGACAGAACCAAGGACTTCAAGCAATCCAAACAGCTCTTTGTCTTTTTTGATCCTAATTGAAAGGAACAGCCTGTTACAGTCGAGTGCATTTCCGCCTGGATTGCAAACTGCCTGCACCACTACTGTGCCATTGCCCAGGTCAAGCTAGATGGCCAGATATGTGCCCACTCCACCAGTGCGGTTGCCACATCCCTGGCAGAGATTCGCTTTGTGCCTGTCGGTGAGATTTGCAGAGCTGCAACTTGGAGTGCAGTGCACACTTTCATTAAGCACTATGCCCTGGATGTCCATGCCAGGCAGCATGCCACCTTCGGTAGGACTTTCCTGAATAGATTACTTTCCTGAGTGATCCCTTGGCTGCTACCACCCTAGTCCAGGGGAGTTTTGTCTAAGCTTTGTACTTGGACCCGCTAGTGGGAATCAGTGGTGAAGATTGATTGCTGGAAAATATGAAAATTATGTATGCACAGTAATTCTTAATCTTCTAGGAATATCTTCACCATTGAGTAACACACCCACCCGCCATTCTTTAGGCTCACTCCAGTATGTTTTATTGGTCACCATTCTTTGTGTTTGGTTTGGGCTGCGAAGACACTTGTTTTACTGGTTTGTTAACCCTTCTTACACAGATCACCAGAGCTATTTTATGCCCTTAGCTTAAGTGACTAGTACTTGTTAGGTTATGCTGCAGCCCCTCAGTTAAAAAGGTACTGAGGCAGTCGAGGGTTGGTGACGAGGTAATCCAATGCCGCGAGCCCTCCTTTGTGGTGCCAGCCCTTCTTAAAAGTTCTGGCTGCTGTGAAATCCTAGTACCTCCGGCTCTGACCACTAGTGTGACTCAATGGTGAAGATATTCCTTCCAGATCAAAATATTACAGTGAGTACATCATTTTTATTTATGTCCTGCCATGCACCAAGGTACGCTGGTCAAGGGTACTTTCAACCCCCTTAGACCTCAAAATATCTGGTTTAAAAGACACATTTTATGGTCGCTCACATTCTATAAAGTTTGCTGATGATGCTGGTGGTTTGATTCTGATTTCTCTTTTCTTTTTAAAAGTGAAGGACAGACCACCATACTGGTGTTACCACACAAAAACATGTTTGCTTACAGTCCTTGGTCAGCTCCCGCTGCATCTTTCCTGAACTTACGAGTGCTTCCAGCACAGTCTAACAACTCATGTTGCAGTGGGAGAAGGGGATACTATTGTATCATGGGTGGTGGCACTCTTTGGGGGTGTTCCTAGTGCTCAGGGTCGTGCAGTGGGAGTCTATTAAGGATATGAAATAAAACAAAGTTGGGTATAATTCAAGAGGGCATGGGACAAGTATATGGGGCTGAGTATCGGGAGGCGGGGCTGGCATGGAGGGGGCTGTAGAGAGGGAAAAAAAAAGGCAGACTAGATGGGTCGGTATGGTCCTTTTCTGCTGTCAGGCTTCTATGATTCTGTGATTCTATGATGATTACACCATTAGCATGCATTTCAGTTGTACTAAGAAGGGTGGGTGGCAAATAAAGTATCCAGCAACATTAATGAATTTTGGGGAGGAAGGGCAATCATCAAATGTGGGTTTTGAACTAGAAATAATACAATGAAAAAGAGTTTGACAGTGTCCCTTTAAAGTGGGTAACTTGGGAACCATCCAGTGTACTGAAGACATGGGTTGTATGAAGCTTGGCAAGTCGCTTATTGCTGTCAGAAGTCATGGAGACATTTTTGGAGTGGGAGCATTAAGTGAGTGAGTGTTAAGCAGAATCAGGGCTGAGTATTGTCAGTCATGCTGCTGTGTTAATTACCACTCAGGGACAGAGGCAAAAAAGTGAAGTTTGTGTACCTGCATGTCGCAGTCTGAGGAGAGATCATTAAGGAAGATGGAAAACAGAATGGGGCCCCGGATAGTACTCATGAAATAATGGAAATGGAGGGTGGAGAATACATCACCTGGTTGGACTGACTGGTACCTGTCCAACAAGTAGGAGTGGAACCAACAGACCTGCCCCAGCACATTTGTAAAGTATGTGGGGATGGGAAACAGTGTGGAATGCTGTGCAGAGCTAAGCTGACATAGACCGCAGCAGTGAACAGCCCCTGGTCCACTGCCTCAGAACAGAACCAGTGAGCTGTTAAGAGGGACAACAAGACTGTGGAATGGGGTTTTTATTTGTTTAGTTATTCTTACAATTGGAATATACCTTTGAGCTCAGAAGCTCATTTACAAAGGTTCCTTGTCACAAAAAAAGCAGTTACATAGGATGGGCAGACAGAGTACTGGAGGTGGCTCAAAGGAGCCCTGTCACAGAGATTAGAGGTGTATCAGTAGGTAAATCAAATAGGACAAACAGAAGCCACACTGGAAGTAGCAATGGAAGGAGGAGGAAGAAAAGTAGAGTTGGGAGAGGAGTAGTTTTTCTGGCCTTTACTACGAGCCATGATTAGAAAAATTGGAATGTACAGTAGTTTACTGGGGAGGTGTACTCGCTTTCTTTGTGGAGAGGGAGGATTTTGGCATGCTTTCAAGCACTAGAAACTACACTGAAATGGAAAGAAAGGTTTAGCAGGAAGCCAATGAGATCTGTAGGGATTTAAATTAAGTTTTGCAGTCACTAGCCACTGGGAAAATCCACTGGCCCAGTTGGTGTACATATTGAAGTGCTGCATTCTCCAGTACTAGCCCACAGGGCTAGCTAAATGAAAATCTTACTGCCCTGAAACAAAATGTACCAGCATTTGGCTAGTGGGCCGATGCCAATTTCAACTCCTGCTGAATCAGCTATAGCAGAAGCAGAGAGGGGACGAGTTTAGGGTTGAGGACCTCAGGGCTACTCCCCTTGGGGGATTTAGAGATAGAAGAGTGTGTAGTGTAGCAGCTGAAATACATGTGTACGAGTGTATGTCCAGGTCAATTATATAGTTTAAGACTCCATGTTACAGCAGTCACCTGATGGCATCATAAGAGCTTCTAATCATCCTAAATTATATAGTAGCTGTTAGTTAAAAAAATGTATATGGTACATACAAAGCTACTTAAGAGGGCAGCAGTAGACTCGTGTCTTCCAGTCCCCACAAGCCTTCTCAGTCAGGACACGTGCCACAATGCAGGATGGAATGCTTGATCAAAAGTGACTAGTCATCATTGCCACTATCCTGAGACTGTGAATTAGGGACCCATTGGAAGATCTGTTCAGAGAATTGGGCCTAACCGCTAAAAAAAAGTTTTCTTGGGATTCAGCTATACAGAATTTGGGTACATTTACTGTCCATTTGGATTAGGTGAAATGGTTCTACTAATTAATCCTGGCCAAATTTTTGACATTCACTGAAAAATACCACCAGCAGCTTAATGTGGTTCAGTTTCAGTTGTTTTGCATCCGAATCCACCCCCCCCTCGATGCTGAAAAGGCAGTATTGTCAAGCCCTCCTTTCTTGGTCAACAAAAACTAAAAGAAATGAATGGGGCATCATTTATGCAATATTTACAAAAATACGTAATGTAAAATAGAGGACAGTTTCTCAATTTTTAATGGTTCATTATGCAGAAAATAAAATTTACATTTCATGCAAGTTAAAAATAAGTAAATTAAAAGATGGGCAAAAATAGCCATTACTGGAAATATCAGAATCCAACACAGTGGTGGTGTTCGAAAATGTTGATTGTTTTTTATTTATTTTATTTGAAATTTGATTACCGGATAGGAGCAACTGAACCAAAAGTGCATTTTCAGACTTGACCCAGGCCAAAATCATGGCAAGAAAAAAATACATACAATTTCAATAAATACAAAACATACAATATGCAGTTACAAACATTTTGAGACATTAAATATTGATGCAAGCATTTGTTTTTTAAATACATCATATGATAATGACTTCTGAATGGTCACAGGTAGCTTGTTCCAATAAGTTGGAGCAGGCGTAGAGAAGGCACAAGATCCCATTTTAGTTTTACAAAATTGGGTTTGCAAAGACATTGCCTTATATGAATGTAGATTGTTAGAATCTTGTAAAATTACGAAATCATTTAATGGAAAAGAGTTAATAGAAAAAAATTGCTTTATAAATATTACACCCCCAAAAAAAGTCATTTGAGCAGCTGGAGAAAGCCAACCTAAATCAGCAAAAACAGTGGTAAAATTCAAGAATGCATGGGATAGTCATAAGGCAATTCTAGAGGGTGGGGGTAGGAAGAAGTAGGCTGTTGTTTAACTAAGATCTGCAGCTTATCCATTAGGTAGGGAAATGGGCAGACTGGGTGGGCCAAGCGGTCCTTATCTGCCGTCAAATTCTGTGTCTCTATGTTTCTGTAGGGGGAACAGTGATGCATACAAGCTGCAGCAAGCAAAACAAGATGGCAGATGTTTTTATTTTAGCCTTTGGTAACCGGGTAAGGCCCACAGTGCCTGTTTTCAGGGGCGACCTGGGAGCACTGGGCTGTTAAGTGACTTGCTCAGAGTCACACAGTATGCAAGTGGAGGTTGTAAGAATCAAGCTCAGGTCTGGTCTGCTGGATGTATCAAGCTCGTTCACACCTCGTTCCTCTAACCTCTAGGCTATACTGCATGCCCATTGTAAGCCGCTGTTAAATGCTGAAGCTATTTCAAATTCAGATGACAAACAAGGAAGTCGCAGTGATGACCCAGTTGCAATAAATGTACATGTTTATAAACTGAAAACAAACACCTATTTTTCTTTTCAAAGAACACCAAGGTTTTTTTTTTTTTTTTTTATATTTTTGAAAACCGATCTGACGTGATTTGAAAATAACAATGTAGGATCTAACAACATACCCAAATATTTACACTGTTGAACTTGCTCTGCGATGTTTCCCAGAGTATTAGAGTTGAAGAGGTTGATAACCATTCAGTAAAGTTTAGACCCAAAAAGCAGTTTTTTTTTTTTTCCTTTTGCATTACGAACCAAAGAATTATTACTAAACCAGTTACATACAGCATGGAAATCCTTCATCAGATGATAAGAAATCTCTTCAACATCCCTCAACATTACAGTATACTATCAAATCATCTGTTTGAAGAAGAATATCACAATTTGTAAAGGTATTTGAAATGGAGTTGAAAAAGAGGGAAACATTAGGGTAGGAAGAAGTAGGCTGCTGGTTAACTAGGATCTGCAGCTTATCCAGTACATAGGGAAATGGGCAGACTGGGTGGGCCAAGCGGTCCTTATCTGCCGTCAAATTCTATGTTTCTATGTTTCTATCAGGGGTTAAGAATGTAGTAGGTGCCCCCTGTCAACCACATTAGACAAAGAAAGAAGAACCAAGTCCTATAAACTGACAACCCCCAGTTAGATTATTTTGTTGCCGAAAAATAACATATTTGCTGATATGTCAAAACTCTCCAGCTTTTCACAATGCAACTTGTGGTCAGTAAGGTTGAATGCCTTGATCAGGTCCACAAACACCACCCCCTTGAGAAGACCAGCGTCCATACCAAGTAGGACTGAGTCTGTGAACCTGACCAAGGCAGTCGTAGTCCCTCAATCCTTCCAAAAGCCATATTGTTGAGAACAAAATTGCCCTTAGCCGTCCAAACAGAAACATAGAATTTGGGCCCACCTAGTGTGCCTAGCTGGTCTCCAGCGACCCTCCCTCCTCCCTGCCCATTTCCTAATATTCCCCTATGTCCCATGCATGCTTGAAGCACCCTACTGTTTTCACCTCCACCACTTCCTCTGGTAGTCTGTTTCAGGCAGCCACCTACTTCCTCACATCCCTCCTAAACTCCCCCCCCCCACCACATCTTCATTGCATCCCCTCTGGTTCTGGTGCTCCTCCCATTTTGAAAGAGACTCCCCTCCTGCCCCCTCTTAACCCCTGTTAGGTACTTGTAAGTCTCTGTAATGTCTCCTCTCACACTCCTGTCTTCCAGGGTGTACAGGTTGAGATCCCACAACCTCTCCTTGTAGGGCCTTTGGTATTTTTTTATTTTTTATTTATTCATTTGATAACCGGGTAAATGACACTGGACCAAAGGCCCCTTTTCAAGTCCGACCTGGGACAAAAATACAAGAATTACAAAACATAAAAAAAAAAAAAATAACATAACACATTAAATATTACAAACACATTAAGACTTAACCAACAACAATTCCATTAATTTTTTCTTAAAATTAACAATTGAGGAAGTCTGACGAATAGGCAGAGGAAGAGCATTCCAATAAATAGGGGCAGAAATAAAGAAGGCACGTGAAGTTAATTTCAGTTTAGACAATTCAGTAACTAAGGTAATACCAACAGAAGAATGCAGGCTGGATGGGACATTCCTAACATTAATTAAGCCATTTAAAGGAAACTTTGGCCGTAGAGACACACTTTTAAAAATCGTACAACAAAAACAATATTCAATTCTAAATAAAGGGGATAACCAACTTAATTTCACATACAATAAGCAATGATGTAACCTAGGGGATTCCAACAAAACAAAACGACAGATGTTATTGTAAGACACCTTCAAAACAATTCCCTATAACCCAACCCCAAATAAATATGAGCAACATGATCAACAAGTGTTAACAAAGAACCAGCCGCTATAGACTTCCTAATCTCAAATGAAAAATAATCCTTAAATTTATATAACAAACCCAATCTCTGATTTATGGTACGAGTAACAGATCTAATATGAGGGGAAAATGACAAACTGGGATCTAACAAAACGCCAAGATATTTAAACAGAAAAACCTGTTCAATAAACTGTCCATTTTGATCAACTAACTTTAACATTGGATCTGAACTTAACATACCTTTAGTCCCAAAAAAACATAGATTTCGTTTTAACTGAATTTAGAACCAAAGAATTCACCAAGAACAAACCCGCCCAAAATCAGAACTTAAAACCATAGATATTTCTTTAGTAGAACTACTCTGACAATAAATAATCAAATCATCAGCATACAAAATAGATTGATATTTTAAATTAATAGAAGGGAGTTTACTTACAAACAAAGAAAACAACAAGGGGCCCAAAATGAACCCCTGGGGAACACCACAATCATACATAGACAACTTAAAAATGAGAACCAACACTAACAAATTGTACACGATTAACCAAATAATCTCTTAACCAAGCCACTGCAGATCCAGAAAAAAACCAAAAGCCCTAACCTTTGACAAATTAAATCATGCTGTCTCACTTCTGCTCCCTGTACTGCTGTCTGATGTATGTAATATTGGTGTATGTAACTTAACCCCGGGTCGCCCCTGAAAAAGGGACCAGTGTTCTCAGTGGGTTTACCCGGTCATCAAAATCTAAATAAAGTAAAAATAAATAATAAATCAAAAGCCTTGGTTAGGTCCACAAACACCGCCCCAGTCATATGGCCTTTATCAAAGCCCCCTAAGGGCAGTGTTTGTGAACCCAGCCAAGGCAGTACCAGTTCCATATTTTTTTCTAAAACCATGCTGATACGGTGAAAGCAACCCATACAAATCAAAATAATCATTACTCTGACCAGCTACAACTCGCTCCAACATCTTGCTCAAAGGATTCAAAATTGAAATTGGCCTAAAATCATCCAGTGAGGATGCAAGATTTTTTTTTTTTTTTTAGGAACTGGAACCACGCTTACCACTTTCCAATCTGTAGGAAACTGACAAAACTATAAAGAAAAATTAAAAGAAAACAGAGGTTTAACCAAAAAACGTACAGCCTAACGCAAAATCCCCCCCACACACACACACACTATCACTATATTTGGCCTCCAGAACTGGACACAATACTCCAGGTGGGGTCTCTCCAGCAGTGATGTAGTAGCAACACTACCTCCCTCCCTCCCTCCTTGCCTTCTTCTGCTGGAGATACCTCTCCCTATACATCCCAGAATCTCACTCGCCCTGCCCACTGCTTTGTTACACTGCCCTGCCACCTTGAGGTCATCCAGTATAACCCAAAGGTCCCTTTCCTGCTTAGTGACTGACAGTACTCCCCCCTCCCCATCCTATACTCAGTTCTGGGATTCCTATTCCTTAGGTGCAGGATTTTGCACTTTTTTGGCATTGAACCTCATCTGCAATGCTCTTGACCACTCCTCATGTTTCCAAAGACTCCTGTGCATTCTTTCCACCCCTTCCGTATTGTCCACCCTATTAAAAATGTTGGTATCTTCTGCAAGAATTCATGCTTTCCCGGACTGGTCCTGGTACTGAGCACCTATCCGTTAACTAGTTTCTAACCCATTTCACCACTTTGGATCCCATCCCTAGGCTAGTCAATTTTTTAATCAGTCTTTTGTTTATCACAGCGTCGAAGATCTTGCTAAAGTCCAGATAGACCGCATCCACTGCCCTCCCCTGATCTATTTCCCTGGTCACTAAGTCAAAGAACTCCATCAGATTCATCCGGCATGACCCCCCCAAAAAAAAATGATTCCATGCTGCATTTGGTCTTTCAGCCCATTGGATTCAAGATACTCTACCAACCTTTTGTTTAACAGTGTTTCCATTAATTTCCCCGTCACTGAGGTGAGGATCACCAGCCTGTAGTTAGTAGCCTTATCCCTGCTGCCGCCCTTGTATAGAGGGACCACATCTGCTCTCCACCAGTCCTCCAGAACCATGTCTGATTCCAGTGAGCTGTTGAAAAAGGTCATCAGCAGGGCAGCTATTGCCTTCCTGAGTTCTCGTAGTACCCTTGGGTGTATCCCATCCGGTCCCATAGCATTGTCTGCTTTCAGAACTGCAAGTCCCTTCAGGACTCTTTCCTCTGAAAATGGACATGAGCCCCCCCCCTTTGTTCCTACTGATTACTGGTCATCCGGTTCCCCTATCCCACCGTGTGAAGACTGAGCAGAAGTAGCTGCTCAAGATATCTGCTTTTTCTTGGTCCTTTTCTGTGCAGTCTCCCTCTGCCACCCTCCTTATCCTTACCATCCCTCCCGTCGCTGTCCTCTTCTCACTAAGGCCCTGTCCACACTACGCCTCTGTAACGTTACAGAGGGCCCAAACCGTTACCGAAACACTTTGCATTTACACCTGTAACGTTACAGAAGGTGTTTTCATAATCGCTTGAAACCACATATGAGGTGGTTTCAACAATGGTTATGAAATCGGTTATGCCTGCAATATTACCAGCCGTAGGCGGATTTACGGTACTGGTCCCCAGCGCAGCGCAAGCTGCATTGTGGGATTGGGTGCACCAGAATAGCCGCCCAGCTCCGCAGTGTGGACCGGCAATACTGGTCCCATAACGGACACCGCCGCAGTGTGGACACACTGCACCGCTCCCCGGCCGTAACGGTTTGCATCCGTTACCGGGCCTGAGCGGTGTAGTGTGGACGGGGCCTATGGTACCTGAAGAAAGTCTTATCCCCATTTGCTGCCCCTTTGGCTGTCCTTTCCTATGTCTGTGTCTTTGCTTCCCTCACTGCCTTACCTGTTTTTTTCTGTTTTACCCAGTATGCCTCCCTGTCTTCCTCCCTCTGCGTTTTCTTTTACCTCCTGAATGCCACCTTTTTTTCCTTTACCACCGTGGCCTCTTCTCTAGAGTACCATAATGTTTTTTTTATCTTTTGCTTTTACTCACTTCTCTCACACAGTCTAATTGCCTTAATTATGCCCTTCCTTATCTTTCCCCACTGTTCTCAACCCCTGCCTGGCTTCCCCCACCAACTAGGAAGTTTCTGAGGCAGTCTCCCAGTTCCTTAAAATCCACGCTGCTAAAGTCCATGACCCTTATCCTCATGGGGTTCGTCTTTGCTCCTGTCTTAATGTTGAACCACACTGTGCAGTGATCACTGGTACCTAGGGGACTGCCTACTGTGATGTCTGCAAAGCTGTCCTTGTTTATAAGCACCAGGTACAGCACTGCCTGTTCCTAGTGGATTCATTGACTAGCTGCGTGAGAAAGGCCCCATGTAGGGAGCCAAGGATGGCCCTGCTCCTTGCCAAAGCTGCCACTCGGATGCTCCAGTCCGCAGCTGAGAGATTGAAGTTACCAACTAGCAGCACCTCCCCTTTATTTGCCATCCTACTGATGCCCTCCCCAAGTGTCTTATCCAACTCCTCTCCCTGTGCTGGAGGTCTGTATACCATCCCTGTACAGGTAATGGCCCCAGTGTCTGTCTCCAGGATGCCCCACAGCTCCTTCAGTCCTTCATTTTCCTCCAGGTGACCCTGCACTTCGTAGCCTTGATTTCTGCCCTCACATATAGTACAACGCTTCTCCTTCCCTCCTCCCTGTCTGTCCTGAACAGATAGTAGCCTGGTATTGCCACATCCCAGTCATGGCTGCCAGTGGACCATGACTCCGTTATGGCCACCAAGTCCAGGTTAGCCTCCACCATGATGGCTTCCAGGTCCAGAATTTTATTTTCCAGACTCCCTGCATTGGTGCACATGGCTCTTCACACCTCACTCCTCCCTTGCCTGCCTCTCCGCTTTCTCCCTCCTACTGTCTGTCAATCTATTGTGTTTTTTTTTTTGTTTGTTTTATAAAATTTAGATTTAGTAGACCAAATCAGATACCAAAAAGCATTTCTTATACGATGGTATTCAGTCAGTGATGCATTTGTTGAGACCTTTCTATATTGTAACCAGGCTAACTTTAGTTTCTTAATTATTTCCTTAATCTCTGGGGAGACCCATCTATTATTAGTAGTACCCCTTAACCATTTCTTACATAGAGGAAAACATTTCTCCTGTAGGGGGAGTAACTGGGAATAAAAAAATTAAAAAATCCAAAACATGGTCTAAAGTTGGCTAGCATGAAGTAAGACCAGTCGATAATACTATCCTGCTCCTGCACTATACCAGGATCAATTCCCCCCAAATTCTGAGCTAAATAGTACAGGCAGGGTTTTTATGGGCTTTAAAAGTAAAGAGACAGAAAAGTGGAAGATGGTCACTAAGAGTTTTCTTTAAGGCTCTGGAGGAAGAGACCCCATCAGCCCTGTTTGTAATAAACCAATCCAAAAATGAGTGGTTTCCACCACGTCAGTGAATTAATTAATTGGGACAAACTGTATGATGATAAAATTGCTTCATTATTTTTTCACAGTCAATTATTGCCAATTTAATTTTTTATCACCCATAGCAATACAATCATGGTTTTAGTAAGAGACTCCATTAAATAAGGTAATCAGAAAGGTCATCTAAACCTCTTTGCATGGGATTATAAAGGCAAGTAATAGGAATCTGTTTGCATCCCTCTAATACCAGACATAGCGGAATCCATTCATTAATACAGTTGCCTTGACTACTACTTGCGACCACACCAACATTATAAGGAATTTTTAAAATAAATAGCGACCCTTTCATCCTTTTTTCATTCCTAGTCTCTCCAAAAGGGTGATGTTATAATCAGGTAAAGAACACATTTCATCTGAGACTACTGGCTTTAACCGGCTCTCAAATATTCTAATTAAGTCAGGATGACCTTCATCAACAGTCGCCTAAAGTTCAGCAATTTTAGGATAAAGTCCTAGATTAAACTCTATGTCTCTAGTCAACAACAGCAAACAACATTTTAAAAAAGTACAAATACTATCTTACAATAAAGCTGTTGAGGACAGGAGACTTAGATATCAAATAAACTAAGGTCCAACCCTTCTCCTTCATTTTTCCTAACAAACACCACCAAATGAGAAAGCCCATACATAGGTTGACAGCCCACTGTTTTTTTTTTGATATATTTTTCTCTCCTTCCTAGGCACTGTCGGCAAGTCATCATAACCAACCCCTTGGCCACAACCCAAGATCAGGCCACCACCTCATAACTCCCACGGATTACCCCCCGTGGTGGGGGGGGGGCCAAGGAGCTGCCCACAGCTCAACTCGCCCATAGAGGATCCAGCCTGAAGCAGCACCATTCGGGTCAGGCCACAGAGGTCGGAATATCATGCTGCCCGACCTGTGCCAGTTGTTTCCACCGATGTTTCTCCCTGCAGAATGCGGGCGTGCAATGACGTCGGGGCACAGCGTGTCGACATCTGCCGCATTCTGCCCCCCTGTGGCATCAGTAGTGCCCCAGTCATCACCAGGGGCCACTACAGAGCGGTGGCTCACTGGATCCCTCCCCAGGATAGGAGAGCAGTCCTCCAGATGCTCAATCCTATCTCACCCCTGCCAACCCCTGGGAGCCCGGGCTCATGTCCGAATCCGGGTCGCCACCGTGGTGCGAGGTGTGGCGTCCAGCACCTCAACCCTCAGCACCACCGGGCTGGACAGCCCACTGTTAACTCATTAGACATTGAATAATGATGAGTAGCATGTTCCTTCTCTGCAGTGTTAACTAAAATTAAAGCACGTGAAGCAAATACAAACCATGCACTAAATAAAAAGCAAATGAAAGCAGTAGACTATTAAATAAAAAGCAAAACCAAGGCACTGCGTCAGCATGTGGTCTAAAAGCAAAACAAAATGGTTATAGTAAATGCATGCTGAAAATAGAAAATAGAGTTAAAAATCTACATTTCGACCTTAGGTCTTCTACAGGAAATATCTAAAAGAGAAAAAAAAGTTAGTGTAGAGAGGAGGTAAAATAAGGTGTGTGTATGTATATATATGTATGTATGTGTATATATATATATATATATATTTTTTTTATTTATTTATTTATTTAGCTTTTGTTGATATATATATATATATATATATATATATATACATACACATATATATATACGGAAAGAAAAAAGGGGAGGCTCAGGGAGAAGTGATAAATGGCAAGATTAAGAGAGACTCTGTGAAACAAAAAGGTGATGATGGGAAAGATAAAGCATAATAGGAGTTAAAGAGCTACAGAAGTCCCCGGTAGGGGACTAATTAACAGAGCCTAATAAGAAGGCTGAAAGGTGACAAATGTGGAGGAAGGAGACAGAGATGGAGACTTATGGTGAAAATGAAAAAGAAATTAAATGTGTACAGATACAAACAGACTTTAGGGAAAACAAGGGGAGGCTGAAAGATGTTAGTGGAAAATAAGTCTATCATTTAAACCAGAGGGCTGCTGGGAGCCAAGGCGGATGATCAGCCTGGTTTCCATGTTTTTTCTATGGTCAGAAGCCCTGCTGAAGGACACAAACAGAAAGGTCATTGACACTGTGGTCCCTGGAGATAAAGTGGGATACAATGGGTTTAGCAGTGTCACCATTCCCGACTGCTCTGTAATGTTCCCTGAAACGGTCAGCAAGGCGCCTACCAGTAGCTCCAATCATACCTCTCAACCTTTAGTCCCCCAAATGTGGAACATTGCCTGTCACAATGTGGAACAAATGGGCAAAATGTGGAACACTTAATCAAATCTTTACCTGAGAAGCTCAAAACACTATTAAAATGTTGCATTTATGTTGAGAATGTCTGTTATTAATTGAATAAGTTATTTTTCCATCATTTACTATAGATATTTGCTTTAAAATGTTCACTCTGAATGTGGAACAAGTCCTCACAATGTGGAACAGGGACCTTTTCTGAAGTAAAATGAGGAACGTTCCTCGAATGTGGTACAGTTGAGAGGTATGGCTCCAATGTAAACAGCAGTACACTTCCTGCAAAGAATACAATATACCACCACATTAGTGGAGGTGCATGAGAACTACTTGGTGATGTGAAAAACACCTGTAGGCCCCAGAATTTCAGTCACCCTGGAAACAAATTTGCAGGTATAGCAGCGAGTCCTGTTGAAAGGATGGTACCTGGTAGGGAGGAACTGTTAGGAGTGGGTAGGCTGCTTTTAATCAGGAGATTCCACAGGTTGGGTGGCTGGCGGTAGGAGGCAATTGGTGGTTCTGTAAAGGAAGCACCGATGTTAGAGTCAGGTTGCAAAATAGGAAAGTTACTGATGATGATCCTGTGAAAAGAAGGTGTGCTCTGATGGAAAGAAAGCACTAGTGGAGTTCACCGTTGTTCTTGCGTGACACTATCCTTCCTGCGTGGGTCAAGGTTACAGGACATGTTACTGACACAGGAGAGTGCTCTGTCCACTGTGGTTTTAGAGTATCCCCTGTTGATTAAAAAAAAAAAACTGTGCATTAATTGGGTCTGCTCAGCAAAATCATCCTCTTCACTGCTTAACCTGCGAAGTCTAAAACTGTCAATAAGGCAGGCCATTCTTGACATGTTTAGGATGGAAGGAGCTGTGGAGGAGGAAACTGTGAGAGTCAGTGGGTTTGTAATAAACTGATGTCTTCAGACTAGTTTTCTGTACTAACAGTTGGATATCCAGAAAAGGCAGTGTAGAGGAGGATATTTCAACAGTGTATCGAAGGGAAGGATGGGCCGTTGTAAACTTGTCAAGGAAGACTTGGAGGGTCTCCCTGGAGCAGGAGGTGGCCCCCATGCAGTCATCTATGTAGCATTTGTAGAGTTTAGGTACAGTCCCTGTGAATGAGAGAAAAAAACATTTCCTCCACCCAACCCACAAACGGATTAGCGAAGCTGAGACCCGTGTTGGTACCCATGGCAACTCCACTGACCTGCAGAAAAAAAACTTATTAAAAGAAAAAGCATTGAGTGTAAGAACAAGTTCTGCCAGACAAGTTAGTGTGTGTGTGGGTGGCTGCTAGACTGGCCACCCACACACACACACATTCCAATTCCGATGCCAGATACTCTGACTACTCTTCCACAGCAAGGGCCCAGTGGTCTGCTCCAGCCCCTGGCTCTGGCTCCAGACCCGGTCCCGCCATCAGGCCCCCTTCGTCCGGCCCCGACACCGGCCCCTCTGACGCCAGATCCCCTTCTGGCGCCGGATCGGGTGGTGCCGGTCCCAACGTCGGTCCCCCTGACATTGGCTATCCCGATGCCAGACCCCCCGCCGATTTACACTACAGCGGGTCTGACGTGGGTCTCCCCCTCCATCAGATCTGATGACAGGGATTTATATTAGACCCCGGACTGTCCCTTATTATCCTTTTAGGTACCCCGGGGACCATTTCTCACATGGTCCTCCTTCTCCTGAGGGAGTTCCTTCGGACAGTACTACCCTGGTTATGACCCCTACCACCATTTTCAGGGTTACCATTACCCACCCCCACTGATAATGCCTCCTCTTCCTCCTCCCTCTCAGCCGCAACCTCCTCCTCCATCCCCTTCAGCTATGCCAGACTTCAAGACCTTAATCCAGTCTTGGTGGCAGGGGGTACACGCGGAGTTGGTGTCAGACCTGAAGACAAGACTCCCACTTCCACGCTGTCCAAGGTCCGCATCCCTGAGGAGCTCTTCTTCATCCATGGTACACGTCTTGGGGACGGCACATCAGGACATTGCCCTTCTGGACATTCATAATCTTCCTGACGAGTGGGCAGACGACGACGATGATGAGGATGCCGACGAGTCAGCGGAGGATGCCTTGGAGGAACCCGAGGATCCGAAAGCCAATGTTTCCCCCAATTCCCCGCCAGAGGACCCTGCCTTCTTGGATCTTCTGAGGTCCATGAAAGACTTCTTCGACTGTGAGTCAGAGGATCAAGACCCCATGAGACAGAGACTAGCCGAACATCTGGACTTAGAGTCTCTGTCTCCGGTCCCCATTCCGCCCTGGATTGGACCTCACCAGGACGTCACCTCTGCGGTCTGACAGATGCCTCTTCTCTCCCGGCTGTCCCCAAGAGGGCGAACTTGATTTACCGGACGCCGAAGGAAGCTCCTTTTCTTAAGACGCATCCTAAGGTGGACTCTTGTCGTCATTTCAGCTGCTTATGATAGCTCCGCTGCACCAAAGTACATGAGCACCTCTCCTCCAGACAAAGAAGACAAAGAGTCGAGGCAGATGGACCAGTTCAGCAGAAAAGTTTATGCTTCGGCCACATGTGCGCTCAGATCCCTCAACTATGAGGCCCACATGGTGTCACACCAAAAGGCTACCTTAGCCAGGTTAGAGGCTCGTGTCCAGTCGATGGAACCCTCGAGCCTCAAGGAGGAGCTTGCCAAGGATCGTCGCCTCTTTCACTTCTCCTGTAGGCATGCTTTGCAAGCCACATACGATTCCGTTGATTCTGTAGCTCACGCCTCGGCAACTGCCGTCGTCTTAAGTCGGCATTCCGGGCTCCGCATCTCTGGCCTCGCCAATGAGGTACAATCTGCGATTCAGGACACCCCCTCCTGGGGCTCGGTGCTTTTTGGTGGCGACACCAAAGACATTATTACTGATCTCCAGGACAGAGGTCTCGCCCTAAGGTCAGTAAGGTCCATGTACCGATCAGGCACTCGACAGCAGCAACAGCCCTTTCGGAAAAGAACCTGGAGGCAGAGGAAGCAAGCCTCAGCTCTGCATCATGGCAAACGCAAGGCCATGGGTTCCGCCACTCCTCCCGGCCTCCAAGAACCAGAGACATTCAGGAGGTCCTCCCCCTGAACGTCCTGACTCCCTGTCCCCACTAACTTCTCAGTCTCATGATGAGGAACAGGTGAAGGGTGAGGTTCACCCGCCATGTGCAGGAATGGAAGGCGATAACCTCCGACACATGGGTCCTGCAGTTGGTGTCCGTCGGACACACTATAGAATTTCTGGAAATTCCTCCAGAATCTCCTCCAAAAAGGTCTTCTTACTGCAGGGATCAGGCTCTTCTCATTCAAGAAGAAGTTCAAAGCCTCTTGCTCAAGGAAGCAATAGAGTGCGTTCCCCTCCGGCAAAGGGGCAGGGGGTTCTACTCCCATTTTTTCCTGGTTCCAAATAAGACGGGAGACTTCAGACCCATTCTTAGCTTGAGTAGCCTCAATCATTTTGTTGAGTACAAAAAATTCAGGATGCTGACGCTTCAGAGTCGTCTTCCACTCCTTCTGGAGAATCATTTTGGTTGTGTGCTCTGGACATGCAGGATGCTTACCTGCACATCCCGATCTTCCCCAGCCACTACCATTTCCTGCGGTTCCAATTCCAAGGGGAGCCCGTCCAGTTTCAGGCACTCCCTTTTGGTCTGTCCTCGGTACCTCAGGTGTTTACCAAGTGTCTAGCAGTGGTGGCGGCCTCTTTACACCACCAGGGTATTGCGGTTTTCCCTTACCTAGACGATTGGCTGATTTCAGCCCCGTCCAGGGACTGTTTACTGGAGGCTCTCTCCTTTACCCTGGACCTCTTTGGCAGACTGGGGATAACTGTCAGTATTCCCAGGTCATCCATGACACCGTCCCAGAGACTACAATTCATTGGGGCGGTTTTGGATACAGTCCAATGCAGAGCCTTCCTTCCTCCAGAAAGGGTGAAGATCCTGATCCATCAGGCTTCGTGGGTGGCTTCGTCCAGGACCATCCCAGCCCGGGAGATCCTCCGCCTTCTTGGCCTGATGGCAGCCTCCAGCACTACTGTTCCCCTGGCGAGGCTCCATATGAGAATTACTCAGTGGTCCTTGCAGGTGCAGTGGGATCAACTCCTGGACGACCTGGACCATCCAGTCCTGGTGTTGTCAGCAGTTCAGAAAGAATTGCTGTGGTGGAGTGACCACTACAACCTTTCCTTGGGTCTTCCTTTCAGGAGCACAGCTCCTCTGGCATCCCTAAGTACAGATGCATTGAACATGGGATGGGGAGCACCAAGCTCAAGTACTGTGGTCCAGCTTGGAGGCATCATTACACATCAACAGTCTGGAGATGAGGGCGGTCTTGTATGCCTTCCAGACCCTCCTTCCCAAGGGATCACTGCTGGTGCAAACGGATAATATGTCAGTAGTTTGGTACCTCAACAAACAAGGAAGAACTCACTTATACCCCCATGCAGGGAGGTGATGCGAGTGTGGAACTGGGCCATCCAGCACGATCTGACCCTAGTGGCCGTGCATGCTCCAGGCGTCCAAAATGTCCTGGTAGACAGTCTCAGCAGGTCTTGGACCCTAACTCATGAATGGGAATTAAATCAGGAAGTGGCAGAAACTCTCATCTTAAGATGGGGCGTCCGGAAATCCACCTTTTCACCCCCAATATAACGCAAAACTTCCCAGTTTTTGCTCGCTCGTTGCAGGGCATGGTGCTGTCTGGCACGACGCGCTGTCTCTCTCTCCTGGACAGGGACATTTTTGTATGCCTTCCCTCCATGTCCCATTCTCCAGAGGGTCCTTCTCAAGCTTCAGGCAGAGAAGGCGAGGATGATTCTCATCGCCCCTCTCTGGCCAAGACAAATTTGGTTCCCACTGCTACAACAGCTATCGAGGGAACCACCGGTTCCACTTCCAGGGACCCACGACCTCTTGACTCAGGATCAAGGTCACCTTGTTCATCTGGGGCTCTGGACCCTGCATCTTCACGCGTGGCTCCTGCAGACAGTGATTTCTCGCTTCGGGGTCTCTTCTCGAGTAGCTCAGGTTCTTTTAGAGGCTAGGAAACCCTCCACTCATTCCACTTATGCCATGAAGTAGAAACGTTTTTTCCATCTGGGTGACCTCCAAGAAGTGGAACCCCTTTTCTTGTTCTGCCCCACAAGTCATGGAATACATCCTTCATCTGTCAGACTCAGGTCTGTCATATTCTTCCTTGAAGGTCCACCTTTCGGCAGTTTTGGCGTACCACGAGCTAGTGGATGGTAAACCCGTGGCTCAGTTGGAGGTCTCAAAAACTTTCTGAAAGGGATCCTCCATCTGAACCCCCATCCGCATCCCAACCCCACCTTGGGATTTGAACTTTGTGTTGGAGAAGCTCACTCTTCCCCTATTTGAACCGGCCATGAGCTGTGACTTGCATTTCCTTTTCTAGAAGACATTAATTTTAGTTGCCATTACATCAGCTCAAATGATTTCGAAGCTTCACGCTCTGGTTTGTAAAGAGTCTTATCTTATTTTCCACAAGGACCGGGTGGTCCTCAGGACACATTCTAAGTTTTTACCCAAGGTGTTGTCAGAAGCCACACTGAATCAATCAGTAGAGCTTTCAGTTTACTTTCCATCCCCTTCAAACAGAGGTGAGGCACTCCTGCACACCATGGACATCCATCGGATCCTTCGGTGCTACACACACCGAACCAAGGATTTCTGTAGCTGCGATCAGCTTTTTGTTTCTTTTGCCCCCAAGTCAAAGGGCACAGCGGTTTCGAAGCAGTGCCTTTCCAAATGGTTAGGCAACTGTATTCGGTATTGTTACCAAAAGTATGAAAAACCTCTGTCTGGTCCCATCAGAAGTCATTCTGCTAGGGGCATGGCTGCTTCTCCTGCTTTTTTGTGAACGTCTCTGCGGCTGATATCTACACTGCAGCTACTTGGAGTTCTGTCCACACTTTTACTAAACACTACAGTCTGGACATTGCTTCTAGGCTTCTGAGGGCTGGCTTCGGCCTAGCTGTCTTGCAGGGCCTTCTGTCCTAGGCTGGGTCCATTCTGGTTCCCAGTTTTCCGTTGGAGTTATTTTCTCCTCCTCCCTTGTTTCTCTCGGTCTCTCTTTGGAGGGACTGCTTGGGACTCTGTCCTATATGTAATGACCTACTGAAGGAACCCTCTCGAAGTAAGATAGTACATTTACGTAGGAACTTACCGTAACAGTAGATCTTCAAAAGAGGTTCCTTCAGTAGGTCATATTTTTCCCTCCCTCCTTCCCCTCATTTTGTTTCTTAGGGACTCCAAATCCTGTTTGCTCCTGCTGTCAGGCCTCTTCCTGGCTCTGGTGGGAGAACTGGAGGGTGGACGTGGGACTGCCCATTATATACGGCTATGCTGACGTCGGTCGTGTGATGTTGGGTGGGCAGTCCCCCATCAGGGATTGCTAGAAATGTCTGCCATGCGGCCCGACGCCAGGTGGCGCCAGTCCTATGTGTAATGACCTACTGAAGGAACCCTCTCGAAGATCTACTGTTATGGTAAGTTCCTACGTAACTGTACCTTTTTTTAATCAACTGGCGATACCCTAAAGGCACAGTGGGCAGAGTACTCTCCTGGGTCAGTAACATGCCCCATAACCTTGACCCCTGCAGGAAGGATACTGTCACGCAAGAACAACGGCAAATTCCACTAGTGCTTCCTTTCCATCAGAGCACACCTTCTCTTTCACAGGATCATCACCAGTAACTTTACCATTTTGCAAACTGATCCTAACATTGGTGCTTTCTTTACAGAACTGCCTATTGTCTCCTACCGCCGGCCACCCAACCTGTGGAATCTCCTGATTAAAAGCAGCCTACCCACTCCTAACAGTTCCTCCCTACCAGGTACCAAACCTTGCAACAGGACTCGCTGCTACACCTGCAAATTTGTTTCCAGGGTGACTGAAATTCGTGGGCCTATGGGTGTTTTTCACATCACCAAGGAGTTCTCATGCACCTCCACTAATGTGGTATACTGTATTCTTTGCAGGAAGTGTACTGCTGCTTACATCGGAGAGACTGGTAGGCGCCTTGCTGACCGTTTCAAGGAACATTACACAGCAGTCAAGAACGGTGACACTGCTAAACCCATTGAAACATAGAAACATAGAGGTTGACGGCAGATAAGGACCACAAGGCCCATCCAGTCTGCCCATTTCTTTTTCTACCTTATAAATGTGCCATCGGCCTTTGTTCTGTCAGTGGCCTATCTATTCATACTCATCTGTATTGCTCCCTTATGCCTATCCCATGCCTGTTTGAAGCCCTGCACTGTATTCATAGCCACCACTTCCTGAGGTAGGCCGTTCCATGCATCCACCACTCTTTCTGTGAAAAAGAATTTCCTCACATTCCCCTTTAATCGGCCTCCGTCTAATCTCATGCTGCGTCCTCTTGTCCTGCTATTTTTCTTATATTTAAACATGTTAGACTCTTTCACCTTGTTAATGCCCTTAAGGTGTTTGAATGTTTCGATCATATCACCTCTCTCCCTCCTTTGCTGAAGGGTATACATATTGAGCTCTGCTAATCTGTCCTCATATGTCTTCTGATGCAGTCCCTGCACCATTTTGGTTGCCCTTCTCTGGACTGCCTCAATTTGGTTAATGTCATTGTATCCCACTTTATCTCCAGGGACCACAGTGTCAATGACCTTTCTGTTTGTGTCCTTCAGCAGGGCTTCTGGGATTCTGACCATAGAAAAAACATGGAAACCAGGCTGATCATCCGCCTTGGCTCCCAGCAGCCCTCTGGTTTGAATGATAGACTTATTTTCCACTAACATCTTTCAACCACTCCTTATTTTCCCTAAAGTCTGTTTGTATCTGTACACATTTAATTTCTTTTTCATTTTCACCATAAGTCTCCATCTCTGTCTCCTTCCTCCACATTTGTCACCTTTCAGCCTTCTTATTAGGCCCTGTTAATTAGTCCGCACCTGGGGACTTCTCTAGCTCTTTCACTCCTATTATGCTTGATCTTTCCCATCATCACCTTTTTGTTTCACAGATTCTCTCTTAATCTTGCCATTTATCACTTCTTCTCCCTGAGCCTCCCATTTTTTCTTTTTCCCATATATATATATATATATATATATATCCCTTATTTAACCTCCCTTCTACGCTAACTTTGTTTTTTTTTTTTCTCTTTTAGATATTTCCTGAAGAAGACCTAAGGTCGAAACAGATTTTTAACTCTATTTTCAGCGTGCATTTGATATAACCATTTTGTTTTGATTATTAATTAAGCTTCATGCTGGCCGGTGGCGCTGAGGGTTGAGGTGCTGGATGCCACACCGCCCACGCTGGCTAATTCGGGTTCGGGAAATCCAGCCTGGATCGTCGTGGTCAGCAGGGGAGGACTAGGATTGAGTGTCCGACAACAGCTGTCCTAGTCCTAGGGAGATGGGGTGGTGCACACCGCGCTCTGCCTGGGGATGCCCGGTGGTACTGCAGTTGCGCGGGTGCCAGTGGGGGGGGGGGAGCACGGCAGACATCTGCACGTCAGTGCGCTGATGTCCTTGCACGACCGTGCTTGCATTGGGGAGTAAAAACAGTGGGGAAAATGGCAGCACAGATCTACGGCAGCTTGATAGCCGCAGTTCCACAGGCTGACGATGCCTGGAATGGCATGTGCTGTAATGGTCAGCTATGTGGGGCCCTTCGCAGGTAAAGATGCGTCTGCCAGCTAGGCTTGTGGAGCTTCTGGGTCAGAGGTGGAAGGAGCAGGGGCTGGATGTAGTGCAGGACTGTGGCTGCAGGTGAGATAAAAACTGTTGAATGATAAAAAAAAAAAAATAAAGCTTCATGATGGCAATGAGAACAAATAAAATGAAAACCAAGCTAAAACCAAAACAAGAATAAAACAAGCTAAAATAATTTAAAAGAAGCTGAAGTAAATAGAAGTCCCAGTACATTATAGTCAAAGAAGTGAAGTCAGGCAGAATCTGGTGCACCACTGCTCCTTTGCTCTACAGACTCATTCCACTTTGCTGCCGCTTCACCACCACTGGAGCCGCTGCTCAAAGGTGCTGCTGCACCTTTACCCCACTCAACTATATCCTCATAGACTCCACCTTCTCAACACTGCAACCACCAAACAGAAGGGGGAATGCAGGACCAGTGGGAGAGTTTCAAATGGGAAACAGCTGGTGTGATTTACAAGGGCAAACTAGTGTAATATTGCAGGGGTTATAGCAAAACAGGCCCATCAATCACAGTTCGGAAGGCATGTAACAATATGGACAGTTCACTCACAGTTTGGGGTTGCTCGTAGTTCAGTGCAGAAGTTGTCTTTAATACAAACAGACACTCAGTTCAATTCAGCAGTTCTCTCAGATACAGTCACTCCAGGTCACTGCCCCATCAAGGAAGCTGTATGCTGACTTTGTGAGGGGTGGGGTCACTTATTTTATTAATACCAGTAAGTTATTTTTGTTAGAGGGAGAAAGGGTTAACACGTTTTATGAGGTAACATCCCATCCAAATAAATCAGTACAGCAGAGTTTTATAAGCATGCCCAGATGGGCGACAGAGGTCTAGAAAGTAGCTAATGTAGTCCCCATTTTCAGAAAAGGGGCACCGTGAGGCCCAGGCAGCTACATGCTGGTCAGCCAGACATCAGTACCGAGCAAGGTTGTGCAAGGTCCAGGTAGCCAATATTAAGGACAGAGTAACTGCGTACTTGGCTGAGGCCAATGTTTCTGTCTCCACTTAGCATGGCTGTTTCTCACCTTTAGTATGCTAAAGTATGCTGTGCAAACATGTACCAGTTTCTATGGATAGTGAATTCCATGTTTACAAAGCATGCTTATTTTATTCCTGCTTATAAGATGGGGGGTAGGGAATGATCGACACTGTCCGTTTCAACCTTAAATTATTGTATTACCGTGTTATAACTTTATGTGAGGCAGCTCATGCCACACCGACCTGGGCACCTCATTCAAGTGGGTGCACAAGGGCAGGGCCATAGACATAGTCTATCTGGACTTCAGTAAGGCCTTTGTCAGTGGCACCTGAAAAGTGTTTGGGTACAGTAAACGAGTGTGGTATACAGGAACCATACACAAGGTGGATTGCTAACTGACATGGGGACAGGAAGCAGAGGTTAGTGGTGGATAGGCAGTACTGTGAATGAAAATGGGTACTCAGTGGCATCCCTCAGATCAGTGCTGGGGCCACTGCTTTTCTCAACATTTCCATCTACAGCCTGGAAGTGTGGGACTCTAGCAGGCTGCTTAAGTTCATTAATGACACTAAGCTGAACTGGGTGGTAGAGTCTCTTGAGGATAGTGACAAGCTTCAAGAGGACCTGAACATGCTGGGTGATTGTTCCGACTCCTGGAGTTGTAGCCAGATGCAAGGTGCTACACTTAAGGAGTAAAAACAGAGGTGGGACCTACACACTGTTGAGCTCCTTTTGTTGCAGTTGAGGAAGAAAAGGACCTGGGGGTTGTACTAGATATGGAGCTGAAGCATAGAAAGCAGTGTATGGCTGCTGTCATAAGGACCAGAAGAATGCTGGGGGGCATGAAAAGGGGGGTGACCAGCATAATAGGAATAATCCTGACACTTAACCAAGGTCCTAGTCAGCCCCCACCTGGAATACAATTCAGTGCAGTTCTGAGATTGTCAACACAAAAAGGAGATTGAGGTAGTCGGGAGGTTGTGCTGAAAAGTCACCAAAATAATCAGGCGTATGAAGGGAAATAGATATAACGATAGTCTGGAGACTCTTATAATATTCTCACCCTGGAGAAAAGGAGGCTTAGAGCATACGTGGTCTCATCTTCCACATACCTAAGGGTGTCGCTAAGATCAGACAAACAGATGATTGCTCTGGTGTGCCCCAACAGGATTCTGTGCCATGCCATGAAGTTCAGAGGCAGTAAACACAGGAATAACATTAGGAGGCATGTCTTCTGCAGGTTGGTGGGCCTATAGAACAGTGTACCAATGGAGACCGTGAATCTGAAGACCGTACAAGCCTTCAAGTTAAGCCAGGACAGATTATTGATTACCAAGGGAACTACAGGTACCCTGGGTAGAAGAGAGGGTGGGGTATCCCTAAAAATTAGTAGTACATGTTTGCAGAGCATACTGATCATTCCCCACTTATGAAGTAGGGGGCAGACCTGATGGACTAAGACTCGGTCCCTTTGGAACTCAGAATTATTATGTTATTATAATGCCCTTGCCCTGCATCGAAGAATAAAGGACCCTCTCAGACTGGAGGACTGACTGATCTATTTGAAGCACAAGATTTGCATTTGAGACTTTCAGAATCTGTTGCTAAACTCTTGTGATGAGTTGGTCTGGCAGAATGCCTGCTATAGCATTCCTTCCATGTGTCAAAATTGGTTAATTGCTGTGCAGTTCTTTACCCGTTTTTTAACAGTTTGTATTTTGCAGCTCAAACACAGTGTCATGTCCAAGATCCTTTTCTCTTCATTAACATTTTTCTTTATATAATTAGGCTTTGGTAACTTGTTTATACTGTGACCCTGTTTCAGACAAATTTATTTTTCAAGAAGGCATAATGCTATGTTTTCTATGGTTTGTTCAATTGACGCTAATGCAAAGCCCAAAATGCCTAAATTGTTTTGTCATTTCAGTACCTGTTATGATGGATGAAGCATTAAATTATCTGGAAAAAAGACAGGTATTATATGTTTTTTTTTTTGTTTTGGTTTTGGTTTTATGTAGTGAACTTTCATTGTATTTGAAAGGTACGATATGTGCAACAATAAATACTAAAGCCCTCTGTTAATCCTTATAACAGGTACAGCATGGGCAGGGTGACTGCAGTACAGGCTTCCCTATACTACCCTGCCAATGTGCCTCAGTCCTCTCTTGGAAGGACCATCATGTAGTTGAGGGGGTAGCTGAGATTATATACTCAGTCAGTTGCTGGCCTCTCATGTGAGACTACCAAGAAGGATGCCAGTTCGCATCACGTGCTGGTGGTTTTTGTAATGTAGACACCTGTCCTTAGGAACTGTACTAAAACCACCAAAACTCCTTTCAGGTAGGCCCTTGTGCAACCACCAGCTGATAACAGTTTTGACACAGAAAAAAGGAGTACGGCGCACCACACAAAGGCTCACGATAATATAATTTATTAATACATCCACAAACAGTACACCGGCGCTTTTAGGGCTCAATCCCTTTTCATCAGGGGCCGCCTGTTGAAGAGGGATGGAGCCCTTGAAGCGCGGGGGTATTGTTTGGATTAATAAATTATATTATTGTGAGCTTCTGTATGGTGCACTGTGCTCCTTTTTCTGTTTTGAATCTTCTTGCCATTTGTACAGCCACACACACCCACGTTTTCTCGAGTAGAGCACAGCGGAAGCGAATATATGTAGATAATGGTTTTGTGCAGAATATAGCATAACCTAATTTATCCGAATGTGCTGGGGGACAATGAAATTGTTTGGATAAATGGGGTTTCAGATTAGTGAGAGCACTTTACATTGATGTCTATTAAGCTGGGAGACGCACCACAGTTTTTGGATAACTGAGAGTTTTGGTTAACTGAGGTTTGGATAACCGGGGATTTACTGTACTTAAAAAATGTGGACACATGAGCCAGCTTGGCACAGTGCTGTGGAGTGATATGAATAGTGGAGAGTGAGCATATTGCAGAGGCGATTACCTTTTCTCTTGTTTTGGGAGGACTTGTATATTGCTTATTAGCATCCTTTGTGGCATCATCAGTCTTGTTGGAGACTACCCTCAACATCCCTCGCAATGGAGTTATGATGGTTGTATTAGGGTCCAAAGAGATTGCAGCTGTGAAAGGTTAAGCAGTGTGCTCAGGGACATACCGCGACCTAGTGCTTGGGTTTTCTGGGTTCAGGGTTCAAACTTGAAGCAGTAGACCACACTGCTGTCCCCATTTGTAAAGCCGTCATCTTTCTTTTTTGCAGTTTATTTGCCCCAGGCCACCTGGCTGAGATGTAGCAACTCATTTTCAGTGGATGTATCAATTTTACAGTTGAGTATACTGAAGCACAGGGAGGTCAAATGACTTGCTCAGGGTAGTATATATCCTCTGCTTTGCTAAAATCTATTGATTAGTGTCACAGACTCACTCAGCAGGTCAGGCCCTCTACTCCCAAAGTGCCAACCTCCGAGTGCAGTCTTGTGAACAGTTTAACAGAACAAGATGACCCTCCTGTCTGTTTTGTTGAGTTCAGATCAACCTTTGGTCTCAAGTCTTGGAGGGATTCAAACTGTGAACCTCTTGCTAGCGTACCCATGCAGGCTCAGATATTTCTGTCTTCGGGGGCCAGATATCTTTGCTTACGGGCACCTAACCAGGTATACAGAGATGAACCCTTAAAAACTTTAATAAAGACCTCAGATTTAAAACGCTTCTCTTTCCAGTTTGGTATCACCATTCAGCTTGTGCCCAGTGTCCACTATAACCATATATACTTTTCTTACAAATGAAAAGAAATCAAAGACAGACCAAGTATGCTCTAAAAAGAGTTTTACTAGAATAGATACAAATATGGAAAACACAAAATACAGAACTCTTATATCACAAGAGATACAAATCTTTTAAAAGAACAAGGTTTAAACAGTGCAAATTCCTACAACAATATTTAGATTTATCTCTTTCTAAATACCCGTTTAAAGTGCTCATAGATGTTTCGTTGTCAGAGTCTAGATAAAAATGTGTGGTGAAGTAAAACAGAATATTCCTTAAAGCAAACTGTATTTGCCAACCCCTTTTTGTGTGAGGTCACCTAGCTCCTCCTGTGTCAGAATATATAAAAAAATATATCTAATAAAAAAAAAAAAAACAGGATGTCTTTTTCAAGAATTAAATTCTGCAATCCTCAGCATTACTCATGCCCTTCAAATGACATTTCTTTGATCTCATTATAAGCTTCCCCCTGCCAGGACATGAAAGCATCTTTATGATTTCGCACCAATACATCACAACCTGCTTTTCTTCCTCCGGAAACGTCATAAAATGGATATGCTCAACTCAAGCTTCTTCCACCCTGTAATTAGCTTCAGGCCTTCCACGTAACACCTGGTATCTAAAACCGGTGTGTGTTTGTGATCTCACATGCTGTTTCAGCATTTTCGTGGCTTTCATCTTTCAGCGGAAACCTGGGGGGGGAGGTCACTCCTAAAGCACCAGATTTTCAGCAGAGAGAGTTAGTAATACATTTTATATTAAAAAAAAAAAAAAGATACAGCACTCAGAACTGGCTGTCCACGTCACAATTAGATCATTGACAACCACAACCATTCTGTCTCTCTCCTTCCTTCCTGATATACACATACTTCAGAGTTATTTTTGCACTGTTTTTAATGAAATATTGTAAACTAATTAAGAAAAGGTAATTTATTTTTTTTGTTGCTAGTACTTTTTTCCCTGGTGTCCAGTCTGCCTTGCATCTCATCCAGGCATCCTCTCACTCTTGGTCTCCGGCCGATGTCCCAAGGACTCCTCCGCTCCAATTCGGGCCCTGCAGCTTGCCCCCCACGGCGGGGAGGTGGAGTGCCCCCCTCTAGCTCTGCCACCAGGACCGGATCCAGTAATGCTGCGCACCCTCTGAACCGAGCGAGTCCCCCTCGGAGACGGCCATCATGCCGCCGCGACTGGTGCCCTGTTTTCCCTGTTCTCCCCTTGCTTGGCGTGTGAGGTGTGAAATGATGCCAGTGGACAGGAGCGTGCGCGCTATCACATGCACGCCTTACTGGTGTCAGCCCCAGCACGTCCCCCAGAGACTGCCTGTGCACTGCAGTGCCTCCAGCCATCGCCAGAGACCATCAGCACACCGACAGCATCCCATCCCCCTCCCCAGAGAAGGAGAGCAGTCCTACAGACGCTCAATCCTTCTCCTCCCCTGCCAACCCCCGACGACCTAGGCTCGTTCCTGAACCCGGGATGCCGGCGTGGTGCGAGGTGTGGCGTCCAGCGCCTCAACCCTTAGCGTCACTGGGCCGGCAATAAAAAATAAATAAATAAATAAAGGTAATTTAATACTAAATGTGATCATTTTTTTTTTTTTTGTCTTTATCCTCCTTCCTACCTCCGGTGCCCCCTCCTTCCGCCCGCTCATGTCCCCCATTACCTCCTTAGGTTTCTGCCCCTAGAGTGCCCATCCGCCTCTCCTCTCCTCGCACAGTGGGGTCTGTCCTGTAGGTGGTCCGGGTGGACTTAGGGCGGCCTTCATCTAGGGCTGCCGGAGGGGATTTTCCGGTTTCCCCACGTCCCACTTCCCTAGGGCGCCTGCGCTTGGGGCGTACATCCCCCGTGGTAGCGTGCTTATGCCGCAGACCCTCATTCGCTTGGACGTCCCCTCCCGGCTCCGACAAGCGAGTCGCCACCATTCCTTCCCAATGCGGTGCTTCCACCGCTCACGGGAGATGCAGAGCGATTGCGCTCTTGGTAACCCGCCCCTGAGGGAGGAGAGCATCCATTGGGACGCTCGATCCTCCCTCTCCCCGCCGACCCCCGGCCGCCCGAAATGTGATCATTTTAATTCTAGAAAAGTAGTGTAGGCACAGTTCTAAGCTGATTGTCATAGCATTTAAATCATTACTGTAAGCTGACTGTAATAGCAGTGTAGTCACTGACCTAAGCTGACTGTGTACACAGTATAGTTATTGACCTAGGCTGTGTACGCAGTATAGTTGCTGACCTTAGCCGACTGTGGATACGGTATAGTTGCTGATGTATGCTGACTATGTACACAGTATAGTCACTGAACTAAGCTGACTAGGTACACAGTATAGTCACTGACCTTAGCGGACTGGTACACAGTGTAGACACAGACCTTAGCTGACTGTGTACACAGTGTAGTCACTGACCTGAGATGACTATACATAGTATAGTCACTGACCTTAGCTAACTGTGTATCAAATCAAATCCAATCAACTTTATTTTTATAGCATCTTTCAAAACCAAGGCATTGTACATAAAACCAAATACATAAAAATAAAAATTTAAAACAAAAACATTAAAACAGATCATCTGTAACTAGGGAAAGCTAAACTAAATAAATATCGACAGTTGGGCATTCTCTCAACCAACGAGGTAGAGAATTCCACAGGGTTGGTGCTGGAAAAGCGAAGGCTCGAGATCCAGATGTCTTCAGTCGTACCCTGGGAATCTCCAGCAATCCCTCGTTGGTGGAATGGAGAGGACGGAGGGGGCAGTAGGGTACCAGGAGATCTTGCAGGTAACCAGGTCCCTGATCATGTAGGGCTTTAAAGGGTAGCAAGCCAACCTTAAAGGTGATCCGCCACCAAACAGTCAGCCAGTGCAGCTCGCAGAGCACAGGCGTAATATTACTGGCTCTAGAAGTCCCAGTCAGAAGCCTGGCTGCCGCATTCTGCACCAGCTGCAGGCAGCGGATATCAACCCCTGGCAGCCCTAGGTAGAATTAATTGCAGTAATCAAGACAGGTAGTGACAAAGGCATGGACCAGTGTTGGAAGATCACCCAGAGGAGCCGGGTGTTTCACCCGGCCGATATTCCTCAGATGGTAAAATGAGGATTTGACGACAGCTGACACCTGAGATTTTAGGGTCAGACCATCATCAAAAATAACGCCCAGGTTACGCACCTGATCCGAGGTAGTGAGCGACATACCACCAAGTAATAAGCCTGATGGTTGGCCAGCCCCCAAACCCGCCCCCAGATGACCTCGGTCCACTACCAGCACTTCAGTCTTATCCGGATTCAGTCTCAGCCAGCTGGAACTCATCCAAAATCTGATCTCAGTAAGGCAGTTATTTAGCATGGAGAGCGCATCATCCTGTCCGGGCAGAAAGGTCATATACAGCTGAGTATCATCTGCATAGCAGTGAAAACCCAGACTGTATCGCCTGATGATATCTCCCAATGGCAGCATATACACTGCAAACAACATGGGGGCTAGAATGGAACCCTGCGGTACCCCACAAGGCAGGGGGTGAGCACCAGAGAAATAAATTCCAGTGGCAACTCTCTGAGACCTGCCCATGAGGTAAGAATGGAACCATTTAAGGACTGTACCAGACAGCCCACAAAGAGCTGCAGGCTCCAACAGCACACCATGGTCTACAGTGTCAAATGCAGCAGAGAGGTCAGAAGGACCAGAATGGTACGTGCCTTTCGATCTCTAGCCATTAGGAGGTCATTCAATACCCAGACAAGGGCAGTTTCCATGCTATGCTTCTTCCTAAAACCAGACTGGAGAGTATCATAGACATTGTGAGTTGTAAGATGATCATCCAATTGCAACGTAACCGCCTTTTCAATAGCCTTACCAACAAATGGCAGGTTAGAGATAGGCCAGTAGTTGGCTAGACAGTCTGGATCCAAGGAGGGTTTTTTAAGGAGTGGTCGAATGACCGCCTCCTTAAGGGGGTCAGGAAAGACCCCCCCCTCTCCAAAGACTTCCAGACAATGTCAGCAAGGATCGGGCAGATAGCATCTACACATCCCACTAAAAGGGGTGTAGGACCCGGATCCAAACTACAACTGGTTGGGCGCAGTGTTTGGACGATCTTCACAATGTCAGTGAACTCCAGCCGGTGGAAATCTGACCAGTCAGGCTGAATGCATGCCACTTCCTGTCGACCACTGCAATCCCTTATAGGAGAGGTCGGACCGATGCAAGACCTGTTGCTGGCAACCTTATCCTCAAAATATCGAGCAAACTCCTCACATCTCAGCTGAGAAAAAGCTTCTCTGGGCTGGAGACAGATTGGATTGCACAATCTGTCAACAGTCCGGAAGAGCTGAGCCGGTCGATTCTGTGCGGCAGAAATCTCCCTGGACAGGAATTCTGCCTTCTTAAGGGTGATTTCTGATTGATAGCCATCATAATGTGCCATCAGCCTAAGCCTGTCAGGATCATGGCCGGACTTCCGCCAGGCTCTGTCCATCCTTCGGCCAACTTGCCTTAACTCTTTCAAGGAGCCATCAAACCAAGGGCTCCTTGGACGAAGTGTGAGAGGCCGATCATGAACAGGAGCAATCTTGTCCAGACCATCTCCTACAGCATTATTATAGGCTAGTACGAGATCATCTGGACTCATGCATTCACCCGACAAGCCCAATAGGTCCAGCACCGTCAGTAGGTCACAAGGGTTAATGCCCCTTAAAGGGCAGTACTGAACCATTTCCGTAAGGGCAGACCTATTAAGGGGAGCCCTAAAGCCGAACCTTATGGTGTGATGGTCAGACCAGCTGACTGGTTCCACCCCCAAATCAGCAATCTCCATACCCAAAAGAAAGATCAGATCCAATGAATGACCCCCTACATGGGTCGAGGAGCTGTACACAGTGTAGTCACTGACCTGAGATGACTATACACAGTATAGTCACTGACCTTAGGTGACTGTGTACACAGTATAGTCACTGACTGTGTACACAATATAGTCACTGACTGAGTACACAGTATAGTCACTGACATAAGCTGACTGTGTACACAGTGTAGACACTGACCTTAGCTGACTGTGTACACAGTGCTGTCACTGACCTAAGTTGACTGGGTACACAGTATAGTCACTGACTCCTACTACACCACTTGTGCCGCTGTTACGACAATCCCTCCCAAACCACCCTCTCCATCCTCATACGGTCCCCCTTCGACCCCTCCATTCCCCTTTCTCCTTTGCTACAGTCTCCCCAAATGACACCCTAAATGCCCTTCTAGCTAGCAATCCTTCTAAAGGCTCCTCCCCAGATGGCCTAGATCCAAAACTACTTTCTCTCTCTCTCCTCCCTCTCTCTCTCTCTCTCTGCTTGAATCATTGCCTACCCACTCTAGTATTCTAAACCTCTCATTCTCAACTGCCTCAGTTCCTTCCTCATGGAAACATGCTGTGATCCTCCCCCTTCCTAATGGAGGTGACCCCACCTCCCTTGGCAACAACCATCCTATCTCTCTCCTTCCTACCTTAGCCAAGCTCCAGGAGCACCCAATCCTCTCTCAGCTTACCACATATCTAACCAACCCCTCCTTCTTCACCGCTTACCAATCTGGCTTCAGGAAAAATCAGTCCACTGCCACCTCCCATCTTCGGCTCACTGACTGTATCCCTTACAGGGATAGACAATGGCCAGATCACCTCAGCCATTTTTGTCGACCTTGCCAAAGCCTTTGACACTGTCTCCCACTCCCTTCTCCTAGATTCCCTCTCAACAACTGGGCTATCCCCCTCAGCCACAAACTGATTTAAGGCCTACCTCACTGGCAGAACTCAATCAGTCAAGATCTCTGACGCCATTTTCCCAACCCTCCCGATAATAACTGGTGTCCCTCAGGGCTCAGAGTTAGGCCCCTTATTATTCTCTCTTTTCCTAAACGACCTTCCATCCGCCTGCTCACCTTTTTCTGCCATACACATGTACGCCGATGATGTGGTCCTGTATGCATCTGGCTCCAGCCCTGCCAAAGTTACATCCAACTTGCAGCATGACTTCGACAAAGTTCAGTGTTGGTTTACTAACCAGCAGCTTTTTCTTAATGCCACAAAAAACTGTCTTCATGACCTTTGGCACTAGGCAGAGACTCTCCAAGCTTCCCTCCCTGCCCTCCTTCCACACCCTTGATGGGACTCTACTCGAGGACACATCCTCCTTCAGATATTTAGGTGTTGCAAACTTCTCTGGACATATCGACGTCATCCAGAAAAAACTGCGCCCCAAGCTCGGTGCCCTGTTCAGGAACCGTAACTGTATCCCTCCTACGGCTAGGCATGAGCTTGTCCAGAAGATGATCTTACCTATCTTTGACTAATGTGATGAAGTCTGCGGTGCCGCTCCTAAGTCCTCTCTGGCCAGATTGGATACCCTCTACAACTCCTTCTGCCACTTTGCCCTCGATGCTCCCCACCACACCCATCATTGTGATCTCTACCATGCCCTATCCTTCCCCTCCCTAACAAACAGACATCTCTCCCACTGCGCCAAATTCACCTCCAAGCACTGGTTGGGCAAACTCCCTTCCTACCTCTCCTCCTCTTTTATAACCTCCCCCACCCTTCCCATTCCCTAGGATTAACTGACTCTCGAACTCTGGTGGTCCCACGCCGCGCCATCCTCGTTGGTCAATTGGGATACTCCTATCACCTTCCAAAAATGTGGAATTCCCTTCCCCTTCAAATTTGTCACTCATCATCCTGCTGTTCCATTAGCTCTGCCCTCAAAACTTCCTTGCACCTACCTGTGCCTGCTATGACCCTCCTTAACTCCCTCCACTAAGCCCCTTTATGCCCTTTAAACTCTTCTCCATACTTTCTATACAGTTGCAATCTTGCCCATGATCCTTCCCCACCCCTCTCCCATCAAATCTACCACCTTCCTCCCCCTCGCCCTTACTTCTCACCCCTTCCGGCCATCCATGCGCCAGTCTGAGTGCACCCATCAGCAGGGTGCCAAAATCCCCAATTCGCTGCCCCTTCCCCAAGGTCTGCTCCCCTGAAGTTAGACTCTAAATATAAGGGGGGTGTGTAGGGGACACAGCCCCCCACAGAGGGGGTGCAGGGGGCACAGCCTCCGCATTACAAGCGGGATTCGAACTCGAATCCCAGGCACCCTAATGACGGGCACACTTGGACAGGCACCATCCGATGGTGGAACCACTTCTCCCTCCACTAACCTTCTCTTTCCCTCCTCTGTTTACTTCTAAATCATCCTAAGCTGTTATTAGTACTTGCCCCAACCCTTTCCCTACACCTTCAATCCTTCACCCCCTACCACACTCTCGGTATCCCATACAGGGCTGGGTCTTCGCCCCCTCTCTCACTCCCTTATCTCCTAATGCTTACTCCCTATGTCTGCTTGCTTCCCTCCGATCGTGCTCTACTTGGATGCCAGCAACCTGCTACTCGGGATCTTCCTCTACCTTGTGCAGGTTGGGATCACTCCACAGTGCACTGTTGTGGCCACAGTGTACTGTTGTGGAAGGCAGTATAGCGCAGTGGTTTAAGGCTCTGAGCTGCAAATCTAGTGACATCCAGCAACCAGACCTGGGTTTGAATCCCACAGCTTCCACTTGCATACTGTGTGACCCTGAGAAAGTCACTTAACTTCCCTGTGCTCCCAGGTCGCTCCTGTAAAAAAGCTTTCAGCTTAGTGTGCTACTCCTGGTTAAATAAAATAAAAAATAAAAAAACTGCTTTTTTTCCTTCTCCACCCCTTCCTCATGTACCCTAATTCTCACTGCCTACATTCAGCTTTCCGTCCGTAGCGCTTGACCACTGCCTTGTGCAGGCAGGGTCCCCAGCACATGGAGGAAACAATTCCACCCCTCTCTTCCCCTCCTTTCCTTTCTGCTGTACTCAGACTCTCACTGCCTACATCCTGCTCTCTTCAGTCGTTACTACACAACTGCCTTGTGCAGGCCGGGTCCCCAGCACACTGGTGGGAAGCTACCCACACCTCTTCCCCTTTTTCCCCTCTCTGGCTTCATGATGTACACTAACTCTTGCTGCCTATAATCTGCTTCCTTTCAGTCGCACTTGACCACTGCCTTGTGCAGGCAGGGTCATCAGCATACTGGTGGGAACAACCCTCCCTCACTTTCCCGTCCTCCAACATTCACTCCCTCTTCACCCACCTGCTCTCTGCCTCCCTTCCCTTTAACTAGCCGTAGTTACTGGCCTACCCCCAACTCTCAAATGCACTTATAGGCCACCCTGTGCTTCTGTTCACCTGCAAATTTTGTTCTGTCTGTCTCTCCTCGTAATCCTGCCTATTTAAATCATACTGTTTCTACTTTAACCATTTTAAATTTTCAAAATTATGTCCCACCAAAGGTTTGCCAATTATTTGTGTTATCATATCTATTCTAGTTTTAAATTGTTAGCATTGGCCAGCCTGTTGGCGCTGAGGGCTGAGGTGCTGGATGCCACACCTCACGCCACGCCGGCGACCCACGTTCGCGAACGGGCGCGGGATGCTGGGGGTCAGCAGGGAGGAGATGGATTGAGCGTCCAGATGGCTCTCCATCTCCAGGAGGGGGTTGATGCGGCGGCCGATTTTTACCCTGCCCCCTAGCGGAGGCTGGGGCTCGTGTACAGTGCTGCAAGAATGTGGAGGGGAGCATGAGGCAGGCTTGAGTGGGGGCGAGGACCATGTGCGACCCTCTGCAGGCATCATTGCACTGCCGCTCCTGCAAGGGGAGTAAATGTAAAAGTCGGATGGTCATGGCGGCTTGATGGCCGTCCCAGCACTCATGCTCTAGAGGCATTGCTCCCAGCACTGGATCTGATTTGAGGTGGGTGAAATTAGGGGGACTTCCCACTGCCCCGCCACGGGGGATAAGCCGTGGAAGTAGCTGGGAGCGAGGGTCTGTATGTGGAGCCCAGAGTGCAGAACGGCGGCCGGATATAATGCTGACCATGCCAAGGAAGAAAGATACAGCTAAAAAAAAAAAAAAACTGTTAGCATTGTAGCCATCTAGAACATACCTGTACATCCTTCCCCTTCTCAGCACTTCTAAATAACGCCTGCTCACTGTATGAATGCAATCAAATTGTATTTCTATATTGTGTAACAAATCTCCGTATATTATTCTCTTGTTCCCTATCCCCCAGGTCACACTGGGAGATGAGCAACTTTTTGCTCAGCGTGCCTTCCTGGTGGAACATTTCAGTAAATAAATACAGTATCATCACTAACCTTAGCTGACTGGGTACACAGTATAGTCACTGACCTGAGCTGACTGGGTACACAGTATAGTCACTAACCTAAGCTGACTTGTGTACACAATATAGTCACTTGCCTTAGCTGACTATGTAGGAGGCAGTATAGCACAGTGATTTAAGTCTCTGAGCTGCAGATCTGGAGACCTGGGTTTGAATCCCACAGCCACCTAGTTGCGTATACTGTGTGATCCTAAACAAATCACTTAACTTCCTTGTGCTCCCAGGTCGCATCTGGAAACAAACTTTGGCTTAGTGTGCTACTCCTGGTTAAACAATGTTCCCTTTCCTTCCCACACGGTATAGTCTCTAACAAAAGCTGACTGGGTACACAGTATAGTCACTGACCTTAGCTGACTGGGTACACAGTATAGTCACTGACAGTGAACACATTATAGTCACTCACGTAAGCTGACTGTGTACACAGTGTAGACACTGACCTTAGCTGACTGTATACACAGTGTAGTCACTGCCCTAAGATGACTGTGTACACAGTATAGTCCCTGGCCTTAGCTGACTATGTACACAGTATTGTCACTGACCTAAGCTGACTGTGTACACAGTATAGTCCCTGGCCTTAGCTAACTATGTACACAGTATAGTCTCTGACCTAAGTTGTGTATACAGTATAGTCACTGACCTAAGCTGACTGTTTACACAGTATAGTCACTGACCTAAACTGACAATGTACACAGTATAAACACTGACTTATGCTGACTGTGTACACGGTATTGTTGCTGACTGTGTACACAGTATAGTCAGTTGCTTAAGCTGACTGTATATGCATTATAGCTGACTGTAAAAGCATTGTAATCACTGATTTAGATTAACTGTACATATAGTGTAGTAACTGACCTATGCTGATTGTGTACACAGTATAGTCACTTACTTTAGCTGACTATGTACACAGTATAGTCACTTACCTCAGCTGACTCTGTACACAGTATGGTCACTGACCTAAGCTGACTCTCTACGCAGTATTGTCCTTGACTTAAGCTGACTGTATACGCAGTGTAGGCACTGGTCTAAGCTGACTGTATATGCGGTATAGCTGACTGTAAAAGTACTTCAGTCACAGACCTGAGCGAACTGTAAAGGCACTGTAATCACTAACCAAAATTGACTGTATATGCAGCTTAGTCACTAACCTAAGATGACTAAATATATTGTAATTGCTGACCTAAGCTGTTTGTAAATGTAGCGTAGACACTGACCTATAGTAAGCTGACTGTATATGTAGTGTAATCACTGACCTAAACTGACTGTAAAAACATTGGAATCTCTAATACAAGCTGGCTGTAAAAGCGGTGTAGTCATTGACTTTATCCTAGGCTGGCTATGTAAACAGAATAGCCACTGACTTAAGATGACTAAGCAGTGTAGTTAATGACCTAAACTGATTTACAAGGAATGTAGCCCCCAGCCTATGCTGTCTATTTAAGTTGTGTAGGCAGTATGATCAGATGACTGTATGAGCAGTGTAGGCATTAGTCTCACTGAACTCTATAAGCAGTGTAAAGGTTCAGACCCAGCTAACTGTATAAGCAATGTAGTCAGTAGGCTCAGCTGACTGTGTAAGCAGTGACATTGTAGGTATTAACCTCAGCTGTCTGTAAAAACAGTGTAGGCATTAACTTCAGCTGACTGTATAAGCAATGAAAGTACTGGCTGTAGCTGACTTTATAAGCAGTGCAGGCATTAACCTCAGCAGACTGCATAAGCAGTGTAGGCATTAATCTCAGCTGACTGTATAAGCATTGTAGGCATTAACCTCAGCTGAGTGTATAAGCAGTGTAGGAATTGGCCGTAGCTGACATTAATAATCAGAGTAGACATTAACCTCAGCTGACTGTATAAGCAGTGCAGATATTAACCTCTGCTGACTGTATAATCAGTGTAGGCATTAACTTCAGCTGACTGTATAAGCAGTGAAGGAATTGGCCATAACTGACTTTATAAGCAGTGTAGGCATTAACCTCAGCTGACTGTATAAGCAGTGTAGGCATTAACCTCAGCTGACTGTATAAGCAGTGCAGCCATTAACCTCAGCTGACTATATAAGCAGTGTAAGCATTAACCTCAGCTGCCTGTATAAGCAGTGTCTGCATTAACCTCAGCTACTTATATAAGCAGTGTAGTCATTGACCTTGGCTGACTGTATAAACTGTGTAGGTATTGGCCTCAGTTGGCTGTATATGTAGTATAGGAATTAATCTCTGCTGACTATATAAGCAGTGTCGGCGTTAAAGCAGCAGTACTACCAAATCAGGAAGTGATCTGTCAAAATTCTGCTTTTTGGCTGTAAGCATGTGGCAAAAGTTCCAGTTTCCATACCTATATATATTTTTTTTCAGTCATCTTTAGTTTTTTAGATATGCAATTTATTTGAAGTGTTGTGGCACATAGAAACATAGAATTTGACGGCAGATAGGGACCGCTTGGCCCACCCAGTCTGCCCATTTCCCTACCTACTGGATAAGCTGCAGATCCTAGTTAACCAGCAGCCTACTTCTTCCTACCCCACCCCCAGAATTGCCTTATGACTATCCCATGCATGCTTGAATTCCACCACTGATTTTGACTCCACAACTCCTCCGAAGGCCATTCCATGCATCCACAACCCTCTCTGTGAAAAAATACTTCCTTAAATTACCTCTGAGCCGCCCCCCCTCTATCTTCAAATTGTGCCCTCTTGTTCTTGCACGACGACAATAAATATGGCGGCTGACTAATTTTCAGCTGCGCTTTTCCTTCAGGTCGCATCACATCTTTTGACTACAGCAGTGGGACCCTCTGCTGACCATTCCCAATGTCCCTGCAAGTCATACACATGTGCAGTTGGCAGCAGAGCGGGGTTCCAGTATAACATGCTTGGTGGTAGAAATGTAAAAAAAAAAAAGCAGAGGATAACTGAGCAAATTACTCTGTAATAGTACAGTGCTGGCGGGAAAGAGTACCAGGTATGTAATCAGCAGAGCACAGGGAATAAACTGTTAAAAAAGCACAAATATTTTTTTCGTAGTAGTACTGCTGCTTTAACCTCAGCTGACTTTACAAAGTGTTTCTTTTTTAAATGGCATACAAGTAAATATTGGAGGCTGCAGTGCAAGAAAACCTCTTTGGCAGAGTAGAGGTCTTCACCCACTGTAGCATCGTTCTCCTACAGCATTCCACTTATTTATTTTTTTTAACAGTCAGTATCAGACGTGGTTGTACAACTCAGGGTATGAATGACAACTCTAGTGGTCAGTCAGTGAAATCAGTATCGCACACAAAGCAGGTGGAAAAATTTAAAATATAAAACTGTAAAACAAGATCAAGTCATAAAAACTAGCCATGATCATAAAGTAGGAGACCACATACCGCACTCAGTAGAGATCAGTCCCCTTGCCACCACACAATAAAAAAAGACTAAAATAGCAGTGTACCTTGTTTCTATAAATAAATGTTCTTGCTTATGATAACCTACATTTAAAATGTAATTATATCTTTGTATTAGTTTTCCCGCACCTACTTTTTTTTTTTTTTTTTTTAAACTTTATTTACTCCTCCTATTCACAGGCCCCATAGGACCTCTCTCCAGTGTGGGACTCCACTCACCAGCTTTCTCCCATTCGCCGAGATCCCCATCCGGTACCTCCAGGACTGTCTGCTCCCATTTTCCTCCTCCCGACTCCCCCCCCCCCCGGCTCTGAGTCCCCGAGGTGGGACCACCAACTCCTTCTGGCACTCTATCTGTAATCTAGTGGGTGGCCGGAGGGAGGGCGGGAGCTGGAGGATGGCAGGGAAAGTCTGGCATTGAGCATGGGTGCTGGTCATGGGTCCCCACCTTCACCTTCCCGGGTGCCAGGGCTGTTTCCTTTTTCTGGTGGGGGGGTGTGGACGTGCAATGACGCCCTGCACGAGACAGGCGCGCTCCTGCACCCGCACATAAGGCATCTGCTGACACCTCTTCCCCTCCTAGAGTGCGCCGCAAATGGCGCTGCCCCCAGTCTCCACCGGGAGTCCTGTTACCATGGCATACACTACCCAGCCACCCCCATGAGAGGAGATCTGTCCTTCAGATGCTCAATCCTCTCCTGCCCCTGCCAACCCTCGATGACCCGAGCTTGTTCCCGAACCCGGGTCGCTGGCGTGAGGTGTGGCATGGCGTGGCATCCAGCGCCTCAACCCTCAGCCACCAGGCCAGCTCCTTGCTGTTTGTTAAAGAGGACAAGAAATTATTTCTAATTGGTAGCTGTTTATAATGATCCCATTTACAGAAATGATATATATATATAAGCCTAAATGATTCATATGTAGCTGTACCTGAATAAAAAGTGACGTGAAAAAATGTATTTTGTATTGTTTTGTTTTGATGGGCAGCATTCTGTTACAGTTGTCTTCATGGAACCAGTGATCTGGAGTTTCAGCTATGCAACGGTTTGTGCACAGAACTCTGAGCATGGTTCTGATAGGACAGTAGCTCATGTTTAGCATTCTGTACACAACCAGAGACAGTAAAAACTCCAAATGACTGGTTCCATGAAGACAAATGTGCAGAATATTGTCCATAAAAAGGAAACAGTTGAAAACATAGTTTTTCACATCAAAAAGTTTATTAAGGTATAGTTAAATACGGTTCATTTAGAGGTAAGTCTTCCATTTCCCTTACTAGGAACATTACTGGATAGAAAAAGGATGGCATAGTCAGACTCAAGCATGGGGATGATTGGGTCACAGAGGACAGGTCCAAGGTGGTAGTATTAAACCAATACTTCTGCTCCATCTTCACAAGGGAGAAAGAGGGACCAATGCCAGAAGTAGGAAAAATAGATGAGAGAAACTGGGGGCGAACCAGTTGGGACCATAGGGATCGAGAGGGTGAGGGAGGGGCTGATGGCACTGAAAGTGAATAAGTCTCTGGGGCTGGATGAGATACACCCCAGAGTGCTCAGGCAGCTGGTTGATGAACTGGCAGGCCCACTAGCAGCCCTGTTAAACAGCTCTCTGGATTCAGGGTTGGGGGTGCCAGACGATTGGAGAACTGCGCACGTGGGGGCCATTCCACAGAAGTGGACCAAGGGAGAATCCGGACAACTGCAGGCCAGTCAGCCTGACCTCGATAGTGTGTAAGCTGTTGGAGTCAATAATAAAGGAGGGGCTGGTGAGGATATGGAGGTCAGTGGCCTACAGGACAAAGCAGCACGGGTCTGTGGTGGGCAGATCGTGCCAGACAAACTTAGTGGAGTTATTTGACTAGGTCACAAAGGCAGTAGATGAGGCAGGCAGTCGACGTCATATATCTAGACTTTAGCAAAGCTTTCGATTCAGTGCCACACAAGAGGCTAATCGTAAAACTGAGGGGACTAGGAGTGGGGGGGAGAGAGTAGCAAGATGGGTTGAAAATTGGTTGGGAGGGAGAACGCAGAGGGTGGTAGTAAGAGGGGAATCCTCGAGAGCAGAGGAGGTCACCAGCAGGGTTCCACAGGGGTCAGTATTGGGTCCGGTACTATTTAATGTCTTCATAAGAGACATAGGGGAGGGTATCCAGGGCAAAATGTACTTGTTCATGGATGACACCAAGCTCTGTGGAAGGGTGGATACACAGGAGGGGATACAAGAGCTGAGGCAAGACTTAGCCAGACTGGAGAGATGGTCAGGGATCTGGCAACTGGGGTTCAACACCAAAAAGTGCAGAGTGATGCACATCGGGGCAAAGAACCCACACACAGAGTACTACTTGGGAAAAGTGCAGATAGGTGGAATAGAGGAAGAAAAGGACCTGAGGGTTATGATAACAAGTGACCTGAAGCAAGCATCTCAATACAAAAAGGCAGTGGCAAAAGCAAACAGTATGCTGGGATAGAAACATAGATTTTGATGGCAGATAAGGACCGCTTGGACCACCCAGTCTGCCCATTTCCCTACCTAATGGATAAGCTGCAGATCCTAGTTAACCTGCAGCCTACTTCTTCCTACCCCCAACCCCTAGAATTGCCTTATGACTGTCCCATGCATGCTTGAATTCCACCACTGTTTTTGACACCACAACCTCCGAAGGCCGCCCATGCATCCTACAACCCTTCTCTGAAAAATTACTCTTTAAATTACCTCTGAGCCACCCCTTCTATCTTCAAATTGTGCCCCTTGTTCTTATGCACCTCTTTTTTTGAAAGATGCTACCTCTTGGACTTTGTTGACTCCCTTGAGGTACTTGAAAGTTTCTATCATGTCCCCCTCTCCCTCCTTTCCTCAAGGCTATACATATTAAACTCCTTAAGTCTCTCTTCATATGTCTTCCGGTGCAGACCCTGCACCATTTTAGTTGCCCTCCTCTGAACAGCCTCCATCCTGTCTATGTCTTTGCAGAGATTGGGTCTCCAGAACTGCACGCAGTACTCCAGATGGGGTCTCGCCAACTGTCTGTACAGAGGGATAATAACTTCCTGTTTTCTACTAGTGATGCCTCTCCCTATGCATCCCAGTATCCCCCCAGCCCTCCTTGCTGCCCTCTCACATTGCTTGCCCACCTTTAGGTCATCTGATATGACTACCCCCAGGTCCCTTTCCATTGTTAGTATCTCACCCCCCATTGTGTACTCTTCCCCTGGGTTTTTGTTTCCCAGGTGCATTACCTTGCACTTCTTAGCATTGAATCTAAGCTGCCATACATTTGACCATTCCTCTAACCTTGCCAAGTCCCTTCTCATCCTTTCCACCCCACCTTGTGCATCAACTCTGTTGCAGATCTTTGTGTCATCTGCAAAGAGACATACTTTTCCTTCCAGTCCCTCTGCAGTGTCGCTATGACATTGAAGAGGACCGGTCCAATACTGAACCCTGCGGTACCCCACTAGTAACCCCCCTTTCTTCAGAGTGGACTCCATTTACTATTACTCTCTATGTCCTATTCTCCAGCCAATTCTTTACCCAGGCTGTCATCTTGGGACCTACTCCCAGGCTGGCTAACTTGTATATTAATCTTTTGTGTGGGACTGTGTCAAATACCTTGCTAAAGTCTAATTAGGCCATGTCCACAGCCCCTCCCTGATCTACTACTTTGGTCACCCAGTCAAAGAAATCTATCAGACTTGTCTGGCATGACCTTCCCACTGTGAATCCAAGCTGCCTTGTCCTGAGCCCCTCTGGCCTCTACATACTCAACAATTCTTTTCTTCAGAAGTGATTCCATAGTTTAACCTCAGTGATAGGGAAAATTAACAGGTCTGTAGTTTTCTGCACCCCATCCTCCCGTGATTTGTTAAAGAGGGTAGTCAGTGGTGTCACTAGTTCTACCCTTAGTTCTTTTAGAATTCTGGGATGAATCCCATCAGGCCCCATTGCTTTGTCCACCTTCAGTTTTAAGAGTTCTTTCAGAACCCTTTCTTCTGTAAATGGGCTGGTATCAACTTCTGTATCCAGAGTGTTTCTACTGTTTGTTTTAGGTACCTCCACCTCTTCCTTTGTAAATACTGAGCAAAAATATTTGTTTAGTATCTCTGCCTTTTCACAGTCACCTCTGCCCACCCTCCTCCTCCTCTTTATTAAGCCTCACTAACCCTCCCTTGGTCTTCTCTTCGCTGCTCCCTGATGTACGTATAAAAGGTTTTATCCCCCTTCTTAACTGAGTTGGCTATCTTTTCCTCGGTTTGAGCCTTTGCTGTTCTGACTGCCTTCCCAGCTTCCTTTTGCTTTAACTGATACAGTTCTCTGTCCTGCTCCTTCTGTGATTCCTTGTACTTCCTGAATGCTTTCTTTTTCTCTTGAACCTTCACTGCCACTTCCTTTGAGAACCATAGTGGTTTCTTACATCGCTTGCTTTTGTTTATTTGCTTCACACAAAGGCTTGTTACCTCTGTGATGGCAGTTTTATTTTTCCCATTGTTCTTCCACCCTCCTTCCTGCCCATTTGCTAGTGCATTCCTTAGGCACTCACCGTTTAGCAAAGTCAGCCCTCACAAAGTCCAGTACTTTTGCCTTTGTATTGCTTGACTCTATTGCTGTGTTATTGTGAACCATACTGTTCGATGGTCGCTAGTTCCCAGATGGCTACCCACTTCAACATCTGTGATCTCTTCATCTCCATTTGAGAGAACCAGGTCTAAGATTGCTCCTCCTCGAGTGGGCTCCAATACTAGTTGTCTAAGGCCTGCCCCTGTAGGGCATCTAGAATAACCCCACTCTTCAAGTGGCTGCTGCAACTGCACTCCAGTTAACATCTGGCATATTCAGATCACCCATCAGCAATATCTCCCCTTTTTCTGCCATTCTAAGTATTTTTCTATCATTTCCTTGTCCATTTCCTCCCCCTGAGAAGGGGGTCTGTATACAACCCCTGTGCGGATTGTGGTGCCATTGCCGGTCTCCAAATTTACCCACAGTGCTTCTTCTCCTCCCTGTTTTCCCTTTTGTTCTGTTGCTTTGATTCCTTCCCTTATGTAAAGAGCTACTCCTCCTCCCTCTTTACCCTCCCTGTCCCTCCTGTAGATAGTGTATCCTGGTATGTTTATGTCCCAGTCATGGTTTTGTGTACCATGTTTCTGTGACTGCCACGATATCCAGATGTTCCTCCATCAAGGCCACTAATTCAGGAAGCTTATTACTCAGACTACGGGCATTGGTACTCATTGCTCTCCATTTTTGATGGCTTTACCTTCTTTTGCAGCATCCCCACTGACCTTGTCTACCTCGGTCTTTTTCTCATTTAGTACCTGTTTTGTAGGGAGAGGCTGGGATTTTCCTGCTGCTTATCAGTGCCTCCCCCCTTGACTAGTTTAAAAGCTTCCCAATGAAGCATTTAAACCGATTGCTCAGAAGACTTGTTCCCTTCCTGGACAGATGCAGACCATCCTGCCAGTATAGGCTGGTGTCCCTCCAGGTGGAACCCCAGTCCCCAATGAAGCCAAATGTATAGCAAAGATGTATAGCAAGGGGGATTAGCAGAAGGAACAGCAAGGTAATCATGCCTTTGTATAGGTCACTGGTGAGGCTGCACTTGGAGTACGGAGTGAGGTTTTGGAACCCACACCTAAAAAAGGACATCAAGCTGCTGGGGGGGGGTGCAGAGGAGGGCAAGTAGGATGATCAGGGGACAGCAGGATAAGTCATACAAAGAAAGGTTGGAAGCACTGGGAATGTACTCCCTGGAGGAAAGAAGGCTGAGGGGGACATGATAGAGACCTTCAAATACTTGAAGGGTGTAAATAAAGTTGAGTGCACAGGTCTCTTCAACAAAAATGAGAACACCACTACAAGGGGGCATAGTCTCAAGCTGGTTGGGGGGGGATACAGGAGAGATGCAAGGAAACATTTCTTCACGGAAAGGGTGCTGATCATCTGGAATGAGCTGCCAGAAGAGGTGGTTGAGGTTAGGACAATCGGAGCTGTTAAAAAGGCATGGGACAGGCTCGGAGACAGTGACGGGGGAAAGGGGGAAGGCAGAGGGGGGCATGAGGCACTGGTGAAAACACAGGTATCATCAGCAACACGGGCAGACTAGCTAGGCCAAGTGGTCTCCTTCTGCAGGCAACTTTCTTATATTCTTATTACTGACTGCTGCCAGTTAGCACAAATTTCCTATCCCCTTTAATCTTTTTTTCTCCCCATTCGACCACCCCCTTTCACCGGTCACCCCAGCCCCGATACCAAGACATCCTCCATGGCTTACCTGCCCATGTCTGTCCCCAGGGCTTGCACCCCACCCCGGCAGGATCGGTAGGGTTCTCCAACCCCCACCATCAAACAGGATCTGATTTTGTTGGGCACAGCCTGGATAGCCAGGTGTGGGGCCTGCTGGTGGCCGGTGTCATCCTGCTGGCTGATAGTTTCCCGTGTTCTAATCAAGCAGGTGTGGATATATACCATGCCTCCCTGCTGTTCTGGTGGCCCCAGACTGCCTTCCCCCTAGCTTCTGCTAGGAGCCAGGTATATGCCGGGCTCCACACCACCACACCCTGAAGGAGGAGACCTGTCCCTCAGACGCTCGATCCTCCTCCACGCGACCAACCCTCTGACACCCAGAGTTTGCTTCTGAACCAGGGTCATCAGGCTCACAAACAGTAGTGCTACCACTGCACTGGTGGACTGGCATATCTGCTTGCTTCTAACACAGATAAGAGCAGCGGTGATTAGCAGCAAGGCCAACCAATAAAAATCAGGTTCACCAGAGATCGACAGCTGTGTCAGTCAATCATATCATGCAGAGCTGCCACTGTTTTGAAAGGGTGACTGAAGTGAGGAATGCTGGGAGTAGTAGTCTAGTGACTACTCCAATATGTCGCTGTCATGATGTTGCTGTTTTTTTTTCCTTCCTCTGAATTCAAGTTGGCATAATAAAAGCTGTACCTCTGACACTCCTGACAGGTAACATATGAACATACGAAATTTGCAGGCAGATAAAGGCCTAGAGGTCTATCAAGTCTGCTTGAATGTGCAGCTAACACCCCTTATTCTGCAGCTGCCCCTCCCTTCCACTCTTCCCCTTCATTGACCCTCCCCTTGTCCTGTCCCATCCCCTTTTGAAGCAGTCCACTGTTCTACTGGATACCACTTCTGCAGGTAACGCATTCCACCCAGCCACCACCCTCTCTTTAAAAAAGTGTCTCCTCATCTTCCTCCTGAACCTTCCTCCCTCCAGTCTCTTATCATGGCCCCTGGTGTCCCTTCCCTCCCTTACTTTGAACAGCCCCTCTGTACCTATCTTGTTTATTCCTTTCGTGTACATAAAGGTTTCAATCATGTCCCTCCTCTCCTCCAGTGGGTACATGTTCAAGTCCCTCAGCCTCCTCTCGTATGATAAGTCCCCAGCCCTTGATCATCTTTTGTCACCCCTCGCCTGCACCCTCCAGTAACTTAATGTCCCTCTTCAGATATACGCCCAGTACTGCACCCAGCACCAGATGCGGCCCAACTAATGACCCATACAGTGGCAGAATAGCCTCGAGGATATACTTCCTGCAATACAACCCAGCATTTTGTTGGCTTTGCAGCAGCCTTCCCACATTGTGCCGAGTTGTTTATTGACCCTGTAATGAGCACCCCAGATCCTTCTCCTCCTCTGTCTGGGCTAGCTGCACCCCCCAGCTGGTAACCTCCTTGGTTCTTCATCCCAAAATGCAGCACCTTGCACTTTTGGCATTAAACCCCAGTTGTCAGGTGTCTGACCAGGTTTCAAGCTTTGCCAGATCATCCTGCAACCCCTGCCATCCCCCTAGGTCATCCACTACTGTTCCTACCTTGGTATCATCAGCAAACAGACTGATCTTGCTCTTGATGTCCAATGATATGTCTGCAATGAATATCCCAAACACTGGTCCCAACACCGAGCCCTGTGGAACACCGCTCGTCACTACCCTTGGGTGTGAGAGCTCCCCACCCACCACCACCCTCTGTTGCCTTCCCTGAAGCCAGTTCCCTACACATCTCACCAGCTTTGCACCTGCCCCTGTGCCTACTAACTTACTTCCCAGCCTTTCATGTGGCCCCAAGTCGAATGTCTTAATGAAGTCCAGATACAGGACATCCACTACATGGCCCCCCTAGTTACCCAGTCATAGAACTCCACCAGATTGGTTTGGCAGGATCTGCCCCATATGAAGCCATGCTGTCTGCTGTCCTGTGGTCCTTTGGCCTCTGGGAGGGCCACCAGCGTTTCCTTCAGGATAGTCTCCATTAGCTTACCCACGATGGATGTGAGGCTCACTGGTCTGTAGTTTCCCGGTTCATCCTTGGCGCCACTTTTGTGGAAGGGCACCACATGAGCCATTCTCCAGTCCTGAGGTACACACCCCAAATGTAGTGAGGCATTAAATAGGTCTGCCAAAGGTCCCAAGGACCTCTCTGCCAGCTCTTCAGTACCCTGGGTGGATGCCATCTGGGCCTGGCACCTTATACACCCTCAGTGCCTTCAAACCCTCCCGAACTCTGCCCTCCATGATTTCCCTATCTGTCACCCACTCCCCCCTTTTCTGCCATTTCTCCCCCATTGGATGTCACCCCCTCTTCTCTTTAGTAAATACTGAGCAGAAGTACTCATTTAGTGCTTCTGCCTTATCGCACCCTGCTTCCACCCAACCCCTCCTTCCTAATCCTTACTATGTGGTCCTTACAGCTTCTTTTTCTCCTGATGTACCTAAAGAAGTCCCTTCTCCTTCTTAATGCCTTGTGCCAGCCTGAGTTCTGTAGATGCCTTGGCTTCCCTTACTGCCCTTGTCACCTCCTTCGATTCCGTCAAGTACTCCTCCCTGTCCTCCCCCTCCGTTTTCTTGTACTTCCTAAAGGCAGCTCTTTTCCTCCTTACCTTTTCCATGACCTCCTTTCTCAACCAGCTTGGTTTCTTAGCCCTAGCCTTCTTGCTCTGGGCCTTGCAGCAAGTTTTGGTTGCCTCCACTATCCCCAGCTTTATGAGCTCCCACCTCTGGCTAGTGTCCATACTAGATTGAATTCAGGCCAGGTACCCTTTTACCACTTTCCCCATCCTCCCAAAGTCGGCCCTCCTGAAGTCCAGCACTCTTGTGCCAGATTCCACTCCTTCCTTGCCCATATCCAATGTGAGCCATACTGAGGGGTGGTCACTCCATGACAGCAGTTTCTCCACTGTAAGTTCTCTCACAAAGTCCCCATTTGCCAGCACAAAGTCAAGGGTATTCCCTAACCTGGTTGGTTCACTGACCATTTGCAGCAGGAAGCTGTCCTGGAAGGCATCCAGCAGTACCTGCTCCCTTCTGTTCCTGGTTGTTGGGGTACTCCAGTCTACTCCTGGCATGTTGAAGTCCCCCACAATCACCACACTACCCTTCTCGCAGGTCCTCCTGATCTGTTCCGCTAGTTTCCTGTCTAACTCCTCCGTCTGAGATAGCGGCCTGTACACCACTCCCATTCTAAGAATCCTATTCTTGGAATCCTGGATTTGCACCCAAATTGACTCTGTACCGAAATTTAAACAGCTTGCAAACGAGAAGTTTACACTATGGGAATTAAAACAGAAGTGCTTGTTAGACACCTTTGCATTTCAGAACTACTCAACTTCGGTTTGCAGTTCTCGAATGCAAAGATGTCTTAAGATGACACTCTTCATTAGCCAAGAGACATCTCAGAGACACCATTTACCTATAATATAAGCAGTGTAGTCATTGGTCTCAGCTGACTGTATAAGCAGTGTAGGCACTAACCTTAGCTGACTGTATAAGCAGTGTAGGCACTAACCTCAGCTGACTATATAAGCAGTGTAGATACTACCTCAGCTGACTGTTTAAGCAGTGTAAGCATTGACCTCAGCTGACTGTATAAGCAGTGTAGGCATTGGTCTCAGCTGACTGTATAAGCAATGTAGGCATTTACCTCAGCTGTCTGTAAAAGAAAGGTAGGCATTAACCTCAGCTGACTGTATAAGCAGTTTAGGCATTGCCCTTAGCTGACTGTTTAAGCAGTGTAGGCATTAACCTCAGCTGACCGTATAACAGTAGGCGTTAACCTCAGCTGACCATATAAGCAGTGTAGGCATTGGCCTCAGCTGACTGTATAAGAAGAGTAGGCACTAACCTCAGCTGACTGTATAAGGGGAAAGGGGAAATTGTTTAACCAGGAAAGGCGCACTAAGCTGAAGTTTGTTTCCAGGTGCAACCTGGGAGCACAGTGCTTAGGGTCACTCAGTAGTGGGGGCTTTGGGATCCAAACCCAGGCCACCAGGTTTGCAGCTCACTGCCCTAAACCACAACGCTATACTGCCTCCTTTTATTTATTTTTTTTATTCATTGAAATGTTTCACCAGGAAGGCACACTGAGCAACACATTGCTCTTCTCCTGGTGCGACCTGGGGTGTATGGTACAATGGGATAGAATACAGAGAAATGTTACAATGTTGGAATATAATTTGCCTACTTGCATACAATGAGAGCAGGAGGGATTACAATTGGATTACATTGGCTAACAATGCAACAGTTAACTATAGTAGATATGAAGGCACATATAGCAATTTGGCAACAGTTGGTAACACTGGAACACATATAACTTGGCAACAGTATGTAGCACTAGATGGTAAGGTGACACGGTAGTAATTGGTAACCATTAGTGTAACATAGATATTCAAAATTTACAATGATTGGAGTAAAGAGAGGAAGAATGGAAGGAGGGAACGTAAAATTGCGGAGGGCAGAATGGAAGAAGGGAAAGGAAATTAGTGGAGAGACGCAGGCAGAACATGATTTTTGAGGCAAACCAAGACGACAGGGTGGACTAAAGTGCATATAAGAGGGGTATAGGCATAGGTATAAGCAGTGTAGGCATTGGCCTCAGCTGACTGTATGAGAAGAGTGGGCATTAACCTTAGCTGACTTTAAGAGCAGTGTTAGAATTGTCCTCAGCTGACTGCATAAGCAGTGTAGGCACTGACGTCAGCCAATTGTAAATGCAGTGCTATCACTTATGTTGGTTGTATAAGCTGTGTAGTCTTTGACTTCAACGGACTGTACACGTAGTTCAATTACTGACCTAAGCAGTATAATCATTGGACAAAGCTGACTTTTTATAAGCAGTGTACTCCATGACCTAAACTGATTTACCTGCTTTTAAGGAATTTTCAGGTCAGAATTATGCTTTGTTCCCAGTGCTTGAAAATAGGCATTCAGTTGTCTAGCTCACCTACCCATTTAATGAAAAACAAAATAAAAAATTAGCCAGCAGTGCTAGTGACTGAGAAAATCCACTGACCCCAGAGACATTCCACTGTCCAAACTGCTGTATTCTGAAAGGTTGCCACCTCCAATATCTTGTCAGCAGGAAATTCGACTTGCCCGATGCAAAATCCACCAGTATTTGGTCAGCTCGTCAGTGACAATTCTGAACCCTGATTATGTTTGAGAAAATTCTATCACCATCTCTGCAAAAAAAAAACGATTTTGGGATTCTAACTTCTGTTTCAGATTTTCTTTTTTTTTTTTGTAGACCCACCAGTGGGCCTCCTAGTTAAAACTATTGCAGGGGCCATTCTTAAATGCATGACCTTGGTGCAACTCCTTTGTGAGTGCAGTATGTATTTAGGTAAAATTTGTTTTTCCTGGAAACAAAAGAGTAAGTCAATTGCTGCCCTTCCAGGCCTGCCCATCAGTACAGCTGTAGCGCTGTCGCTTATGGTGCCGGTGGCCCGCATTTGGGAGCGAGCGCCAGTCATCAGGGACCAGCCGGAGAGGAATGATTGAGCTTCCTAGGGACTGCTTTTCTTCGTCAGGAGGGAACGACTTTGCTTCTGCTGCTTGGCTGCCACCTGGTGGAGACCACATGAGAGCACAGCTAGGAAGCGCAAGGCTGTGGTAGCCGCCAGACACCTGGCATGTGTATATGCCATGCATGCATATGCCACTGCATGCCAGCACCCTTGGGTAGAAGATCATAGCTGGAGGAAAAAGCTATGGTCTGCCTCTAAGCTGGCAACTCCCGTAGGCTCACACATGCCTGACACAACAGGCTACCCACCACTGTGTGTTCCTGGATAAGTGGTAGATAATGAGCAAGTCAGTGAGATGGTTAATGATGGGGCTGAGTGGGTCCCAGTTGTCTGGCGACAGGACAGTGCATTGAGACTCGAGGATTCATGTGCAGTTCCTAGAATCTAATTTGGGCTGGGGGCAGAGTGTGCTGCAGTGGTGAGTCATGCAAAATGTCTTGGGATGGAGGGCTTAGACCACTCAACATTCGCACACACCCTGCCAACTAGCCAAGGAGCAGCTGGCATCAGCTGTGAAGTCAGCCACCTTCTTAGAGAAGTGGTGCAACTTTGGTGGCCACAGTTGTTGGTGGGGGAGGGACAGACAAGAAGAGCTGAGGTGGGAAAGAACAGTTACATAAGAACTTACTCATTTCATTTTATTAACTGGGTTAGACCATTGAGCGAACTCATTTAAAATGGTAACCCATGGCATTTACAATACAATTACTGCAACAGTAGATCTTAGAGGGAATCTCTTTCATCAGGTCACATCTATTGAGCTACTGCCGTAAGCGCTGGAATCACACAGAAGCTTTTTCTGTAGCAGTCAACTAGGGGCCGCCCACTCCATCCCCTCTGCTGTAGGGCAGCCCAACTCCCTCCTCAGTTCTTTCCCCACCAGGGACCAAACAAGCTAGGCCTCCCAGTAGGGAACCGAAGAGAGAGAAAAGGTACCCAGCTGCAAAAAAGGCTGGAGCAACCTGACAGCCAGTCCAGAGACAGAGATAGAATGGGGATGGAGGGTGGGATGGCATGACCTGATGAAAGAGATTCCCTCAAAGAAATACTGTTCCTGTAAGTTCTTCTATAACTGTTCTATCTTCTTCAGAGATGTCTCTTTCATGATGGCTCAGTAGGTAGCACACTCGCCTCTGAGGCCGGGAGATCAGAGGGCTGTGGGTTCAGTTCCCACATCTGGCACTTGGGTTAATATCCCAGTACTGACACTGTAATGCAGCATGAAAGGGGTGCTGCATTACTGAGGTGCCGTCTTTCGGATGAGACGTTAAACCGAGGTCCCATCTGCCTGGATTGGTGGTAGTTCAGGTGGATGTTAAAGATCCCATGGCACTTATCGAAAAGAGTAGGGGAATTTCCCTGGCGTCCTGGCCAAATTTCCCTCATTCACTAAAAATACCACCAACAGCTTAATCTGGTTCAAGGTCAGTTGGCATTCATCTGTATCCCCCTCCCCGGGTCGTGCCTGAAAATAGGCAGGATTTGTCTAGTGCACTTACCCGGTCAACAAAAGCTAAATAAAAATAAAATAAATGAGGTCACACCTATGGAATGAGTCCCAAGCAGTTCTGAGAGTGAGACAGTCTGGGTGGCAGGAGGCCAAAAGCCTAAGAAAGAAGGACTTGTAGTACAGCTGGGCCAAAACTCACCCGCCTTCTAGAGGCAATGTCCACACTATAGTGCTTTGTGAAAGTGTGGACAGTACTCCAAATAGCAGCAGCACAGATTTTTGCAGCTGATACAGTCCTGAAACAGGCAACCGGAGTGGCCATGCCTCTGGCTGAGTGGCCATGAACAACACCAGGAAGATTCTTACTGTACTTCTGTAACAAAAAGTAATACAGTTGGCCAACCATTTGGACAGGCACTGCTTAGAAACTGGAATGCCCTCTTTCCCAGGGGCAAAAGAAACAAGCAACTGGGAGGACTTCCTGCAGTCCTTCATACAGTGTGTATAGTACCTGAGAATTCTATTCACATTTGAAGTATGGAGCAGTGCTTCCCCTAGATTGGCATGCTCCGGATAATAAACAGGCAGGTGGATAGACTGATTTAAAGTAAACTCCGAAACCACCTTAGGAGGAAACTTAGGATTGGTATGAAAAGACACCTTGTCTTTGTGGAAAATCAGATAAGGCTGCTGACACATGAGATCCTGTAGCTCTGAAATCCTTCGAACAGAAGAAATAGCAACTGAAAACAACGCTTTCCATGACAGAAAGTGTAACTCACAAGATGTGGCTGGCTCAAAAGGAGGTAGTGTCAATTTCTCTAGTACAGAATTCAGGTCCCAAGCTGGGACTGGGTTTCGAATAGGAGACTTCAGATGAAGAATGCCCTGCAAAAAAGTATGGGTCACCTCCAGCTGGGCTGAAATGGCAGACAAGCACGCCTTAATAGAGGAGTACTGGAGGACCCACCTCTGACAAGGACAGTAGGTACTCCAGAACCTGGGTTAACTGAACAGGAAAAAGGGTCCAGATGACGGGAAGTAGCCTAGATAGCAAATCTCTTCCATTTCATCAAGTAAGTGGCCCTGGTGAACAGTTTTCTAGCAGCCAAACATCTGCCACCTTCTTGGAGACCCCAAACCGGGTAATGGCTATGTCTTCAGGAGCCATGCATGCAACCGGAAGGACTTGAGGTCTGGATGGACCAGGGTTCCCTGCACCTGTGTCAACAGGTCCCAGCCAAGGGGCAAGGGAACTGGGGGGTGCCATAGCCAATTGTTGCAGTAATGGAAACCATATCTGACATGGCCAGAATAGCGCTACCAGAATCAAAGTGGCCCCTTCCATCTAGAGCTTGATGAGCACCCTCTGAATCAGAGGAAAGGGGGGGGGGAGGCATAGATAAGCCTACTTTTCCAGGAGAGGGACTGTGCATCTTACCAGAAAACTCTAGGGCCTGGATAGAGCAAGCAGAAACGTGGCAGTTTTGCATTGAGTGGGGATGCAAAAAGGTCAAACTCTGAATGACCCCATCTGCTGAACAGGTCTTCCACATCTGAGGACAGCAGTTCCCACTCCTACATTCTGGACTGCTCTCGACTGAGGCTGTCCACCAAGGTGTTCTGGTCACCTGGAACATGGACAATTGATAGCTCTAGACCATGATCTAGAGCCTAGTACCAGACTTTCATTGCCTTCCGACAGGGGGTACGAACGAGTCCCCCCTTGCTTGTTGATGTAATAAACCACATTGAGGTTATCCAAATGCACCAGCAGGTGACCCAGAGAGAGATGGTTCTGGAAGGCCAGAAGGGCATACAAGACTGCCTGCATCTCTAGAATGTTTATATGAAGGTGGGTCCCCATCATGGACCAGGTCCTCGAGGTCCGAAAAGGACCTCCGTGGTGAGGATCTGCTGGGGAGATGGAATAAGGAAGGGAATCCTATTTAGGAGGCTGCAGGGTTCCCTCCACCACTGAAGCACCTTGCACACTGGGGAAGAGACTAGGACTTGCTGATCCAGATCGTCGGTACGTCGGTCCCACTGGACCCTCAGTGTCCAGTGGGGAACCAGCATGTGCAGTCTGGACAGAGGTATGGTCACAATGACGACTGCCATCAGACCCAAGAGCCTCAGAAATTCCCGGGCTGTAACATACTGCTTCTGGGCCATGAATTGGGCCTGAGCCATTAAACTTTCTACCTTGCCCTGTGGGAGGAAGGCCTTTTCCTGAGCAGAATCCAGAACCATCCCTATGTATTGTAACCATTGGAATGGGGTCAGTATGGGTTTAGGCAAGTTGACAGATCTTATCTGTGTCAATCTTCACCATTCATCACTAATGGGTCATAGCGCCGGAGCTAGGATCCCACGGGAGACTTTTTTTTTCCCCTCCCCGTGGGTCGGAGTCGACGCAGGGCTGGCGCCGCCTTCGAGGCCAACATTCTACATGGTGCTCGCGGTTTGGCTGTTAACTGCTGTCGACTCCGCCCCAGCCCCAGTTCTTCTTCTCCTCCCACCGTCGAGTGAAGACTGAAGACCTCGTGTGGAGACTGTGTCAAATTGCGTGTTGTGGCCTAGTTCGTTGGCCTGCTCCAGTATTGCCTCAGCTCTGTTCACCCTGCTCAACGTCACTTCTGGCTGGTAAGATCTTTCCTTTTTCTTTAAAGTGGCGTTGAGTACTGTTTTTTATTTATGTGCTGAACGGTCATGTCTTGTCCAGTGGCAAGAAACCGTCAAAAGCGGGGCGGTCTCCTATGTGTCGGTGCCCCTGCGGCCGCCTCTATTCCGTGATGGACCAGCATGACCGCTGCCTTTCCTGCCTCGGCCCAGACCATGATTTTTGCGACGCTTGCTTTCCATGGACTGCTGAGTTGTCGAAAACCACGCTTAAAGTCGGACGGCACTGCCAACTTTAGGAGGATGGAGCCGCTCAGTCGGCGGCCAAGGCACCGGATTCCTCGCCCTCCGGGTCCCTCCCAGTCCTATACACCTGTGGAGGAGGGCCCCTCGCCTGTCTTAGCCGCGGCCACGGTGGGGGCTTCCGTAGTGCAGGAGGCCCAGTCTGTCCCTCTTGGGGACAGTCGGGAGGCACCACTTTGGCAGTCTCTTCCGGAGGTGAAGTCTCCTGGGTGTGATGTTCTGGGCTGCCTCGAGGTCTGGACGGCACTGTCCAGATAGGCCGCTCTTGGTCCTGGTGCTGTTCGCAGCGCCGTGGGCTTAGAGAGCGGCAGGCCGTATCTCGGTGCCACTGTTGCTTCTGGTGTTGTTCACAGCGTCGAGGCTTTCAGCGGCTCTGAAGGTGGTGCGTTGGCAGTTTCTGGGCTTGTTTCTGGTTCTGGCGCTGTGTGCGGCACCAGGACTGGAGCCAGCGCCGCCCCTGACTCTAGCACCATTCGCAGTGCCGGGGATGTGAGTGGCACTGCGGTCAGTGCCAGCCTTGGCTCCGGTGCCGCTTACAGTGTCAGGGTGGTGCGCGATGCCACGCTGGGGGCAGTGCCCAGCTCCGGTGCTGCTTACGGCACTGGGGGGGTGTTGGCGTCGGTTGCAGGGGCCAGCTTGGCTTCAGTGTCACTGCGTGGCGCGGGGTGAGCGCAGCGCCAGGGTGGAGTCGGCATCGGGCGTGGGGCCGCTTCACTCCGGGCGCAGTTTAGCGGCACTAGGCTGGAAGGTACTCAGATTCGTAGTCCAGGAACTGGGGGGAATCGGGGAGTTGTCTGGCATCGGACTTCGGAGTCTTCCTCCTCGGAGGCAGACTCTGGGTCTGATCCAGATTGGCTCCCAGGTTCTTCGGAATCCTCGGATCCCTCCATTTCCAGCACCTTGGCTCCCACTCAGCCTCTCGCTGGGGGTCAGTTGTCGCCAGTAGGTCATAGGGTCAGTGGTCCCCGTGGCTACCGCCATGCAACCTGTGGCCACTTGCACTTCTGCTCCTCCAATTGGGGTAACCTCTTCCCTGGTGTGTTTGGACAGTCCAAGTTCGGGACAGCTCGGCGTGCTCCAGGAAGGGGAGGGTACTGCTCCCTGGGTGGACTCCTTGGAGACCGCCCAGAGTTGCCAGCTGCCTAGGCTGGTGGCTGTGAGGACGAGGTCCCTCTCCGATTCTGAAGGGTTAAGGGGTAGGGATGTAGTGCAGCACGCCCTCACTGGAGCCCGGCCGGGTTCTGGGAGGAGTGGCAGCGCAGATCCTCGCTCTTCCCTGGATGAGTCCTTGAGAGGGACTTTAACTTCTGAGGTCAGGGACCATCCTTCTGGACTCACACGGACCCAGTTACCTCACGTGGGGATTTCTTCTTTTGGGCACAGCTCTGACCATTCCCATCCGGTTGAACAGCTGTTAGCTGCTGGGGCCTTCGGATCTCCCTCCCTGTGGGGAGTTTCCTGATGGAGACCGTTCTCCTGTGAGCCTCTGTCTCCATCCCCGGCTATCCCAGGTATTCCCAGTCCTAGGTGACCTCTCACCTGGGAGCATTTCTGAGGTTCCGCTGCACATTTTCCGATCTACGTCTATGCCCTGGACCAACAGGTGTTCCACCATGCTCCCATGCAGCCAGACCCTGAACCTCGGAGTTCACCTGCATTTTCTTCCTCCTCCTCAGAGGGAGAGGAACCATCTGTCCACATCTCCCCAGCATCTGATCTCTCTTCTTATCAGCGCTTCCTTGCGAGGATGTTGGACGAGCGTCATCTTACCCCAACCCAGGTTAGCAATCCCATGCATGTGATGTCCGCCTTTCTAGGTGAGTACAGTGTGGCCCACCTGGTGGTTCCCGCCTGGCCTGTTCCTTTCCAGGAAGCGTTGCATTGGCTTTGGCTACGTCCCTTCTCCATTGTTCCAGCCCCAAGGGACGTATGCCAGTGGTATTGCATCCCCCCCTCGGGTCTCCAGGTTCTCTGCCGCACCCCTCTTCGGGTTTGACCTCCCTGGACACCCCCTCTGGGCCTCGCTCCCCTCATCGTGACCGACTCCCCGGACTCGGACTCTGCAGACTTTGATTTCTGAGGGAGAAGAGTTTTCTACTCGGCACGGCTCTCCCTTTCTATTGCGGCACATCAGGCCCACTTTACAGCCTACGATAGGTTCTTGTGGTCCAGGCTAGGCCAGATCCTAGCCTCAATGCCTAATACGGAGGAAATCAGGCATGCCCATTGCCCTCTCTGCTCTGGGCCTGGAGCTAGCAAAGCACCAAGCAAGGGCATCTTATGACGCCAGTGAAGTGGCATCCAGAGTGGTAGGGACAGCGATCTGCCTTAGGCGGATGGTATGGCTTCGCCTATCCCAGTTGTCACCCCTGGCCCCGCGTAGGGTGATCTACTCTGCATACCGGAGAACCTATCTTTTCTCCTGTAGGGTGAGACGGTGACTTTTGGGGCACCTTCCCTTCCCCACTGGGGGCTCCCCATCTCACCCAGACCAGTCTTAGGCCTCCTCAGGCCTGTAAGGGTTCTCTCCTCCAGTGTCTCACTCACTGGGGGCTAAGGGACTTAGTCCCTTGGGGTAGTTTAGGGCCCCCTTTGGGGGGGATCAGTACTCACCCACTAGTGATGAATGGTGAAGATTGACACAGATAAGATACGAAAATTACGTACCTACCGTAATTGTTGATCTTTCTGTGTATCTTCAACATTCATCACTAAATCCCTTCCCCTTGAGGCCTCAGTCTCTGGGTCCCCCGTCCTCCCCGTGTGTCTCTCTATCTCCTCCCTCTCCTCTCCTCTCCCTCATGGTTAGGAGGAGGGGGACCCTTGAGACACACAGGAGGAATCTTTCCCATGGGGGATTTTATTGGGTCTCGGGTGGGGGGCTGTCTCCTCTCTCCCTCTCTCCTTAGGTAGTAGGTTGAGGATTGGGGCCCTTCCTCCCCCCTTTTTTTTTTTTTTTTTTTTTTTAGACCCAGCCTTTGAGTTCATTTCTCCATGCCCTCAGGGTAATTTAAGTTCTAGGGACATGGATATGTTGTTCATCCACACTTATTGGCAGGTTCCTTGCCGCTTTAAATCTTGCCGGAAGGTCTTCAAGCTGGCTCCTCCCACCCACCCGGGTGGTAAAACTCTCGGCTCCGCCCCATGACGCCAGATCTTCCTTACCGCTTGGAAGCTCAGGTTCCCTCCTTAACGCTCTGCGATTAAGACTGGTTCCTAATTCTTCGAAAGTTCGAAATCAAAAGTTTTTTGCTAAAAAGACTTCGGTCTTCTTCTCCTTGCGGCTGCGATGGACAAATCGACTCCCGGTTTCCGGAGGTGCCCTTGCGGGCAGAAGATGTCTAGGACGGATCCGCACTCCACGTGCGTCTACTGCCTGGGCCTTGAGCACGACCCGCAGGCCTGCGACTTGTGCTCTTCTTTTTCGGCCTACGTCCTTGAAGACCGTGCTGCCCGATTACAACTGGGGCGCCCCGAGAAGAGAATTCCACCGGTGAAATCTAAAGAGGCCCGGTTGGCAGTGTCCGCGGCGGTGGGCTCGGCGGATCAGCTTGAGCAGATGATCGCCCTCGAAGAGGAGGCGGCGCGGGCCGTTTCTACCTCGGCTGCGGCATTTGTCCCGCTCTCTCTCGGTGCCTCGTACTCTGCTTCTTTTAAGGAGCTTTGTCTGACCCTCTCGACGAAAGGTGAGGGTCCAACTTCTTCGGGACCTTTTCCAGGTCCAAAAAGAGCAAAAGTAAGTCTCTCCATCGACGCTCTTGGGAGCGGGAAAGATCCCCCTTCCCTTGTCGACAGTCGACTTGGTCACCCTCAGCTTCGGCCACTGGCTTCACGGTGTCCCCTTCAGGCCAGTTGACCGAGACTCTCGACGACGCGGTCGAGATTTTTCTCGACCCGTTAGACGGGTTGTCGGCTGGAGAAGCTGAGAATCCCCTCTCCCCGGTTCCCCCGGTGAGAGTTGAGGATCCCGTCGGCTCGTCTGTGCCTCCGGTTCCGGAGCCTTCGGTGGGATCGTCCGAGCCGAGGGGAGTGCCGGTTTCTGACACTTCTCTTCGCCTTCCTCGGCCTAGTCGAGACTCTCGGTCTCGGACATCCTCGCGGTCCGACCGATCCCGCCGCCATAGGCGTCTCGGTCTCGGCACCGCGGTAAGCGGCGCCGCCGCTCTTCCTCTTCCTCGGACGAGGGGAGGCTTCGGCGCAAGTTGCGTCAGAGGTACGAGGAACTCATGTGGCAACAGCTCCTTTTGACCGGGAATAAGCCGACTCAGTCGTCTTCCCCGGCCATTAAGTGGCTGTCACCGGAGCGGCCGAAACAACCCCTCGTTGTAGCCGAGGAGCCTGTTCCCAGGCCAGTTGTTCGGCCAATTCCAGCTGCCCCACCGATTCTGGTGGAACCTCCACCTCCACAGCCATTAGTTGGGCTCTGACCAAAAATTCTCGGTCGGCCTTGGGTTTGCCCCATAGGCTGTCTGTCACCCTCACTCCCGATAAACCTCGGCAGGTGGAGGGTGGCTCAGGCCCGAGGCAGCTCTTTGAGGACTCTTCCGAGTCCGATGATGGTTCCTCCCTCTTCTCCAAGCGCATGGACTTGGAGTCCTCGAGAGGGCAGTCAGTGGACGATAGGCCTTCGTCCTTCTTAGGGTTGCTTCAACTCATCTCGGAGTCCACCGGGATGAAGCTCGAACCCGTTTCTAAACAGGCCAGATATCCCCTCACGGAGATTCTGGACCGAGGGGATTTTCCTACGGAGGCCTTTCCGGTGGCCGAAGCCATAGTGGGTCCGGCCTTGGAACTTTGGCAGCGTCCTACTTCCTGCCCTGTGCCTTCGGCCAGGATGGCCAGGAAGTATGCGGTCCCTACCGGTTCCCTGTCCGGTTTTTCGGAACACCCCTCGGCCGAGGGGTTGGTTACCGACAGCGTTTCCGCGTGCCGGGAATGCCAGGGATGTAGACAAACCTCCCGACAAGGAATCCAAGAAATTGGATTATGCCGGGCGAAAAGTCTACGCTGTGTCCTCTCTCGGCCTTCGTCAGGCCAGTTCGGCCGTCCTCATGGCACATTTTTCTCATGCCCTGTTGGGCTCCCTGGATGAGGTTGTCCCTCATCTTCCCGCGGATCTGCAGACTACGGTCAGGCAGGTGTGGGACCAGGGCAGGGCGGTGGCAAAACAGCAGCTCCAGACTGCGTTAGACATTGGGGACTCATGTGCCAGGTCTGTGGCGGCCGCAGTGGCCATGTGTCGTCGGGCTTGGCTGAGGATATCCACCTTTACCTCGGATACCCAGCACAAGTTGGCGGATGTTCCCTATTTGGGGACTGACCTCTTCGGCCCTGGGGTGGAAGGTCACCTGCAGAGGATCGAGCAGTCCAATGCTACCTTGGACTCGGTCTCTTCCGCTCAGAAGGACAAAAGCCGTAGCCACAGCCTAAGCCCTTTCGTCCTTCTGCGCCCGCGGCGCGCCCGGCCCAGCAACGTCAGGGCCAGCAGGCTCGATCTTGGCATCCCAAACCCAAGCCGTCGGCTTCCTCCAACAGGAAGCAGGGAGGAAAAGGCCCAGGTGGTCCCTCGGCCGGTCCTTCCTCCAAGCCTGCCCAGTGACGGGCTGAGGGGTGTCGCCCCCATCCCTGTCACCTCACCCCTGGTTCCCCCCGTGGGGGGACGGCTCAGACACTTCCTTTCCGCCTGGTCCGCTGTTACCACGGACAGGTGGGTACTGAAGTGGTGGGAAAAAGCCTGCCTCTGGAATTCGAGGCAGGTCCGCCCTTCAAACCCGTCGCACCTCGAGAACCTCAAGAATCCGCAGCCTCACTGGCGGCTCCGCCGAGCAGACATCGCTCTCCTCCTCCAAAAGGAGGTGATCACGGAGGCAGAGGACCTCTTCAGACCCGGGTTCGTGTCCAGGTATTTCCTGGTTCCGAAACGGACGGGGGGCTGGCGCCCCATTCTCGACCTACACGACCTGAACAAGTTCCTAAGGTCTTGAACCTTCAGGATGGTCACTCTGGCACAGATAATACCATCTCTGGAACACGGTGTGTGGTTCTGCTCTCTGGACCTACAGGACGCGTTCTTTCACGTCCCTATCCGTCCGTCACATCGGAGATTCCTCCTCTTTCGAGCGGAGGGATCCCTCTTCGAGTTCCGAGCCATGCCCTTCGGCTTATCTCCAGCTCCCAGGGTCTTCACCAAATGCATGGCAGTGGTGACAGCATTCCTGTGGCTCCAAGGGGTCCGGGTGTACCCTTACTTGGACGACTGGCTGATAGCAACTCCTCCAGACGGAGGTGGAGCGGTCCAGAGATCTGGCCTCCAGGTTTGCTCTCAAGTTGGCCTTCTCATCAACGAGGCCAAGTCGGAACTCAAGCCGAAGCAGGTGATCCTGTTCATCGGGCAGAGCTCGACTCTCTTGAGCCAGAGCACGACTCGGTGGACAGGGCCGAGGTTCTTACCTCCTTTGCCCAATCATTTCTGGTTGGGCAACTGCGCCTGCCCGGACTTCCTGTGCCTCCTGGGTCTCATGGCGGCCTGTACCAGAGTGGTCCTTTGGGCTCGCTGGCACATGCCCCCTTCAGTGGGGACTGGCCAGCCATTGGTCACAACGCTGCGATCCTTTGGACCAGCTAGTGATAGTGACCCAGGAGATGTGGAACGCTCTCCAGTGGTGGACCGTTCCATTCCATTTGCAGGAGGGCATCCCGTTTGTCCGCCCCGAGCCGACGGTCTCTCTGTCGACCGATGCCTCTCTGATGGGTTGGGGTGCCCATCTGGGGAACACCGAGTGCATGGCCTCTGGTCCTCAGCGGAGTCCCGATGCACATCAACCTGCTGGAGCCCGAGCGGTCCGCCTAGCTCTCACTGCCTTTGCTCCGCTTTCTCCGGGTCAGTGGTCCGAGTCCAGACGGACAATATCACAACCATGTACTACCTAAACCGCCAGGGCGGGACGCGCTCCCTGCTTCTATGCAAGGAAGCTCTCCGCATTTGTTCACTCATGCTCAGCCTGGAGGCGGATCTCCTAGCCATTCATGTGGCAGGAGCCTCCAACACCCTGGCCGATGCCCTGAGCCGGATAGGGGCTGCATCTCACGAGTGGTCTCTCCTGCCAGAGGTAGTACAAGATCTGTTCTCCCTCTGGGGCACACCTCAGGTGGACCTGTTTGCCTCCAGGGAGAACGCGAAGCTGAGGCTGTTTCATGCCCGCCCCCCTCAGCAGGGCTCACTGCAGGGGGATGCCTTCTTGAGGCTGTGGACCCCGGGCCTCTTCTACGCCTTTCCCCCATTTCCCTTGATTCCAAGGTGCTTCTCAAGGTGAGGAGGGACAAGGCGCAGGTGATTCTGATAGCCCCAGACTGGCCCCGCCAGTTCTGGTACCCAGATCTCCTCAGCCTCTGCTCCAGGCTCCCGAGGCAGCTTCCAGTCGCCTGACCTGCTCTCAGTCAGTCAGGGAAGGTGTTCCATCCGGACCTTCAATCCCTGCACCTGACGGCCTGGTTCCTGAGCTGGCTAGAGTTCCAGGCCTTGGGTCTTCCGCGAGGTCCTCAATGTTGCTGGAGGCGTCTCAGTAGTCGCATCAGAAAATGCTACGCCTTTAAATGGAAGAGATTCTCCATTTGGTGTCAGGCAAGGGCTTGGACCCTTCCTCCTGTTCTGTGGCAAGCATTTTGGACTATTTATGGTCCTTTCTAGTCAAGCGCTTAGGTCGATGACCCTAAAGGTGCACCTGGCAGCCATCTCTGCTTACCGGGCGCGGGCCAGGGGAGCAGTCGGTGGCGCAGGAAAAGGTGGTCGGGCGCTTTTTCAAAGGCCTTGATCACATTTCCCCTCTGGTGCGAGAACCTCCACCTCCGTGGGATTTACTGCTGGTACTGGCAAAGCTCACGGGCAAGCCATTCGAACCAATGCACAGGTGTGATCTCTCTCACCTGTCGTGGAAGACTGCCTTCTTGGTGGCTATCACGTCAGCCAGAAGGATGGGAGAGCTCCAGGCGCTTTGCATCGAGTCTCCTTACCTGGTCTTCCACAGGGACAAGGTTGTCCTGCGCCCCCACCCGAAATTCCTTCCGAAGGTGGTGTCGGAGTTTCACTTAACCAGGTGCTGACTCTGCGGTGTTCTACCCCAATCACACCTCGAGGTCAATACAGGCTCCATACTTTGGACCCTAGAAGGGCGCCGCTATTATAAGGAGCGCACGGCTGAAATTCGGGAGAGGTTGCAGCTGTTTGTCACCTATGCTGAAGCAGCACCTGGCAGACCTGCAGCTGCTGACGATAGGCAGGTGGGTCACCTCCTGTATAGATCTCTGCTATAAGTTGGCGGGTATGGAGCCTCCCAGAGGGATAAGAGCTCATTCTACCCGTCATACTGCTGCATCGGTGGCTGCTTCCAGGGACGTCCCTATCCAGGAAATCTGCAGGGCTGCTACCTGGAAGTCAGCACATACCTTTATTACCCATTACCACATCGACCTTGAGTCACGCCGGGATGCTGGTTTTGGGGCCTTGGTTCTCCAGTCTTTATTTCCTAAGTAGGGGGTGTGCGCCTTGCCTCCCTCCTCCCGGAGAACTGCTAGGAGTCTGCCAATAAGTGTGGATGAACAACATATCCATGTCCCTAGAAATACAGGTTATCACCTGTGACAGGAGTTCTAGGAGTGGTATATGTTGTTCATCCACACGACCCACCCGACCTCCCCGGCTTCGACGCACAACCTGAGCTTCCAGCGGGCCAGATCTGGCGTCATGGGGCGGAGCCGAGAGTTTTACCACCCGGATAGGTGGGAGGAGCCAGCTTGAAGACCTTCCGGCAAGATTTAAAGCGGCAAGGAACCTGCCAATAAGTGTGGATGAACAACATATACCATTCCTAGAACTCCTGTTACAGGTGAGTAACCTGTATTTTTTCCCCTATTTGGGTGGGAGGGGGAGGAGTTCGAGACGCACCCCCATACTGCCTCCCCCTTTAAGGTTGGCCCTCCTGGCACATGCTACCTAAATCCTAAGGCTTGCCTCTTGGCAGCTAAATCCTTTGTAGTCTAGTTGGGCTACAGTTATTCTCTAATCCCTAAGCTGCAGGACCGTTCCTGGGAGTGTGGTTCTCCTTTCCAACCCTCCCTTTCCTATCCCTCCCTTATCCCTCCCTTCATCTTTTCCTTCCAGGGATTGGGGCCCCTTTTTTTCCCTTTCCCCAATTTCCCATTCTGGCTTCTCTCTCCTCTGTCATTTATTTCTCTTTTAGTTCATTATATCCTTTCCTTTTATCTATCCCTTGGGCTCTCTTGCCCCACCCCACCTTCCTTTCCTTACACTCTCCGGCGTTTCAGAACTGGGGCTGGGGCGGAGTCGACAGCAGTTAACGGCCAACCTGCGAGCGCCACATAGAACGACGGCCTCGAGGGCGGCACCGGCCCTGCATCGACTCCACCCACAGGGAAAAAAAAGTCTCCCGCGGGGTCCTAGCTCCAGTGCTATAACCCACTAATGATGAATGGTGAAGATACACAGAAAGATCAACAATTATGGTAGGTACGTAATTTTCATTTATCCCTAAAGACTGGAACAACTGAAGGGTATGCTTTACGGTCAGCAGCATGTCCCAGGACTGAGCTTTCAGCAGCCAGTCGTCCAGGTATGGAAAGACATACAGGCCATCGCGCCTTAAGGCCGTAGGTACTGCTGCTAAGCATTTAGTAAATACCTGTGGTGCAGAGAATAAGCCAAAGGGCAAAACCCTGAACTGGTAATGTTCCCCCGGAACAGGAACCTGAGGAACCTCCTGTGTGGGGAGCAGGCCTTAATATACAGACAGGCATCCTGCATATCCAGGGAGCATAACCAATCACCCTGTTTCAACAGAGGGAGAAGGCCCGGTAGGGTGACCATCAGGAACGTTTCATACTGAATGTAACAGTTTAGTTCTTTGAGGTCTAGAATAGGCCTCAAATCCCCGGTGCATTTGGGAACCAGGAAGGTCCAGGAGTAGAACAGTTTGTTCCACATTGCTGCCCGGGTACTGTTTCTGTAGCCCTTTTTCTCAGCAATGAAGTGACCTCTGTCCAGAGCACTGAAAGGTGATTTTGGGGAGGGTTGAAAGGAACAGATGGAATGACTGGAGGCTGTTCCAGAAGTTCTAGTTCACCATCTGGCTTGGAACAGGAGGGAGGGGGTCTGGCCAGGAGTCAAGCTGAAGCAGAGCCCGCGGCAGGGGCCGCATCTCCACCTCTGGGGCATTTGGCCAGAACACTGGTGTTGGATGGGGTGGTGGGTAAGGCAGACATGGCCCTGCATTTGCCCTGTATCTGGTCCCTGATCCCGATTTGTGAAAGACCTTACAAAAGGAGGGTTCTTGGCTTACTCCTGGGCTGAGTGTGATACTGCGAGTGGACATACCTAATGGCCCTGCCTGAGGCATGCAGGTCATTCATAATACTGTATCCTGCACATTAGGGTCAAAGTGCTTGAAGCCCACAAAAGGGGCATTTAGATCTTTCTGCTGGACATCAGCAGCAAAGCCAGAGACTCTCAGCCAAGAGTACCATCTGAGGCAAATGCCACTGGCAGCCGCCCTGGCAGTGTTATCCACTGTGTTATAAATGTGTCTAAGGAGGTGTTTGTTGACATCCTCTGTGGCCTGGAGAGACTTGAGGAGCTCTTGCCTCTGGGGACCCTCAAGAAGGGCCTGTGCTGCAGCTTTGCCCTTCTTCCAGAGGGTATTCTGGTACTTGACCATGTGGGACAGGTAGTTGGCAATTTTAAGGCCTAAAATGGCCGAAGCTAAGGTCCTCTTACTCGAGATGTCAATCCTCCTGGATTCTGTCGGGGCGGAGAAATACGTGCTTGGGCACCTTGGACCTATCATGAGCTGCCTTTATAACCACTGAGTCGGTGTCTGGTTGGGCAGTATAGAAGGGGTGCCCGAGGAGTGCCTGATAAAGCTTGTTAGCCCTCCTTGGCATGGCCAGAATCACATTGAGCCTATGCCAGGCAGCAGTGGCAGCATCCTGTAAGGCTGGCAAAAGTGGAGGGATGTCTTCAGGTGGAGGTTCAGGAATCCCGAGGAAGGCCACCAAGTTCCTTCTGGTTTTATCCACCTCTTCCATCTGGAACCCCATAGTTGGCTGGAGCTGTTTCATGATGTTGATAAAGGAGGTGTCCGGGGGAGGGGATCTCTGGATGTGTTTCACCGAGTCCTCGATTCCTGAAGAGACAGTGGACCTGTCTGAGGAAAGAGCCTCCATATCAGGCTATTCATCTTCGTCATCAAGAAGGATAAGGTCAGGGTGGTACACCTCCTCAATTTCCACCTGTTCTCGAACAGGGACAAATGGCAAAGACTCCACCGACACCCGGGAGAGTGTCGAGCAGGAGGGTCAAATTGGCATCGACCCCATGGCAGCACTTGACAGCAGTGGCGATGAAGGCCCTTGCCATGGAAGAAGCTGCCGAATAAGGGCCATGGTAATTGAGGTAAGTACTGCATTGATATCGATGAGAGACATAGAAAGCACCATCATCACTGTCTGCGATGGTGGGGGCATGGAGCCCAGTATCATTGACTCTGTGCCAGACATGGCATAGCCGGAGTGGCTTAGCGTCCGAGGACCTTGCTGTGCGGAAAGTCCCTGCGGCAGGGTGGTCACTGATGACCTGGAGGTTGACGGGCCTTCACCAGCCAACTGAAGGCTGGGGGGAACTCACTGCTGGGGAAGGTCTGAAGGAGGACAGAGTCTGGATGGCAGGAGAGGAGGTTGCCAAATCTGGCGATGATGCTAACCCTCATAAAGAGGTGGAAGATGACAGGGACTAGGAGTGCTGCTGGGGGGAACAGTCCTTGGAACATTCCTTGTCCCGGACCTTGGAAGCCAGAAAGCCCGACAAAGAAGTCGTTCAGCTGGGAGCGGGGAGCCCCCAACGATTCCTGCTCTGATCTGGTTGCTTTCTGCTCCATCAGTAAGGTCTATAGGGCTTTCTTTCAGCGTTGCCAGGTAGTGAGATTGAATTTCAGGCAGAGCTCGCAAGCAAGGACGTTGTGGCTAGGCCTGAGACAGCACACACAAAGATCGTGGTTGTTTGTCGAAGCACTCTTCTTTCTGCAGCAACTGAAGAGGGCAGAAGAAACAGTAGTTCACAACACACAAAAGGAAAGGGAATCACTTTGAATAAAGTGATTTTGAAGGCAAAGGAAAATAAAAGGTAAGAAAACTTTTGGTGGTCGACTGAATGACGAAGCTTCCGAGGAGTCCGTGAGGGCATAGGGTCGATGGCAGGAAAGAACGAGGAGGGAGGGGCCACCACGATATATAGCAGAGGCGATGCTCAGTATAAGACATCAGAAGGTGACCTAGTAGACTGTTACAGAAAAGCTTCCTTCTGATCTTGGTGCCTATGGCGTGTCATCAAGGCACAGGTCAGGAAGCATAGGAAAACCAGGAGTAGTTGTAGAATTCACCAAAAATATTTATTTACACTAGCAGTAACATAAAAAAAGAAACTTGTTCAGTGTAACTATTTACAAAGGCAAAATAGAGAACATCCATCACAGTTTTCCTTCAATCTCTGTGTCTCTTTTGTCCTTCAAGCTCAGCTCTCTTGTAAGTCGTTTCAACCCCCATTCTTAACAAGCATCCTGTTCTTGTAAGTATGGGCTGGCAGTATAGCACAGAGGTTAGAGGAACGAGGTATGAACGAGCTTGGTGCATCCAGAAGACCAGACCTGGGTTTGAGTCTCACAACCTCCACTTGCATACTGTGTGACTCTAAGCAAGTCACTTAACCGCTCAGTGCTCCCAAGTCGCCCCTGAAAAACAGGCACTTGTGCCTAGTGGGCCTTACCCGGTTACCAAAGACTAAAATAAATAAAAAATATCAGGCATGTGCAGCTAGAACACAATGTCCCAGAATGAGGCCCCTTTTCCACAGCTCTTCTGCAAAAGGCTTAAAAATTTGCACTCGGGTAACCTCTTGAGTTTCTAATAGCTTTTTGCAATAATCTCAAACTATAATTATATACATTTCAACAGTAACGCTACATATTTTCTAAACAAAGGGGGTCCCAATATCAGTTACATTTCCATACAATGATTTGCATATATTTTTATATCAGCAGATATTTATTTATTTAGCTTTTGTTGACTGGGTAAGTGCACTAGACAAATTCTTCCTATTTTCAGGCAGGACCCGGGGGAAGGGGATACAGATGAATGCACACTGACTTTGAACCAAATTAAGCTGTTGGTGGTATTTTTAGTGAAATGGGGGGAAATTTGGCCAGGACACTGGGAAAATTCCCCTACTCTTTTTGAGAAGTGACATGGGATCTTTAACATCCACCTGAACTACCACCAGAACAGGCAGATGGGACCTCGGTTTAACGTCTCATCCAAAAGACAGTACCTCAGGAGTGCAGCACACCCCACATGCTGCACTGCAGTGTCAGTATTGGGATATCAACCCAAGTGCCTGGTGTGGGGCTAGAACCCACAGCCTTCTGATCTCCCGGCCTCAGAGGCGAGTGTGCTACCTGCTAAGCCACTGAAAAAAAAAAACAACAGAAAAGCAAGGGAAGACTGATAGATAGTGAGAGGCAAAGAATTGCGAGACTGTCAGGGTGATCAAATCCTAGGTCTCACAGGAAAATTGGTTGCGCAGCCAGACAGACGAGAGACAAGAAAGGAATAGAACAGAACAGATCCTTGCATTTAAACTCTTTCCATAACAACTGGGACAGGGTCCTATTCCACATAGGTGTGATCTGATGAAAGAGTTATCCCTGAAGAAGATTAAGAAAGTCAAAAGCCATTTTTTCATTTGTGAGATGCTGGTTGCTTGAACAAGTTGAGTTGCCAGCACAATGAAAAAGTTAACTGAAACCTCATTTGACTGCGGAAGCAGTTAGTTCTTAGTTGCTCTTGCTTGTGGAGTGAGAGGGACTGTGCAACTGGACATATACAGTAAGCTTGTTTACATCATGTTGCGTCCACTTGACCACAACGGATATTTATTTAAAAATTTGTTGCTAGAGGCATACTAAGGCGAAACGCACTTCCAGATGCGTTCTTTGGGGGGGCCAGGGGGTTATGAAGTGGGAAGAAATACAATAAATAAAAACTGAGAAATGCAATGGACAGTACTCAGTAAAGTCACAAATGTGGTGTATAGTGCCACTGGCCCAGTAGCGCAGCAGAAGCATTTTCGCTTGCTACACCAGTGACCTGAGTTTGGGAATGAGCTTAGGTTGCTGGAAACCAGCCAAGGGAAGGAGAATTGAGGGCAATAGTGGAGAACATCGGACCACCACCAGTGGCATACGTAAAGCTGTAGTGAATACAGCAGTTGCTTGTGCTTGCTGTTAATTTTGGTTTTGTCAGTTTCAGTTTGGGGGTCTTTGCCCCCACATCCCCTTGTTTTTGTTTAAAGGGAGGTGTGGGGAGCAAAGCCCCCCCCCCCCAACTCAGAAAAACTACTAAAAAAGTAACTGAAAGGCCAATTTGAGAAAGTAGTGTAACTTGAGCTCTAAGCTAATAGTGTAGGTCTGTCAGTGGTCCAATATTCTCCACTATCACCGAATTGAGCAGCTCAAGGACTGCTCTCCTTTGGTGAGGCTGGTGGTCACTGCACTCTGCTGCCAGCTGGCTAAAGCCAATGACATGCTGCATGCCAGTGCATGAGCACATGTCCTTGCTTGCTGGCTGCCCTCCAGGACAAAAAGGGTATAAATTACCTATGGCAGGCTGGATGGAGCAGGCAATCTTGCTGGCCTGGACTACCAACTGCGGCAGCCACCCATCACAGATGGTCCAGGGTAAATGATGGGGTAAGCCCCAGAGGAAGTAGATGGGGCTGAGAGATGCCAGCAGGAGGGGGCAAGCCACGATACAGAGCACTCTGAGTACTCAGTGGGTTGAGGAATTACTCTCGAACTACAGACATTTGGTCATACTGAAGAACTCAGCTGTGAGGCACAAAATTAAGTTTGTTGTAATACATCAGTTATTTAAGAGACCTCACCATGCTGATGACTCCATCCACAGTACCCCAGCACTTTGCGCTCACGAGCTTCATCAGAGGGCGGAGTCGTAGTGTCTCGCAGTCTAGTTTATAGTGCCCAATCACAGTGAACTTCATCAGTTTCAAAAAAGTTTATGTGCAGGACGTGATTTTAAAATATAGCAAACTAAGTTTGAGGCAGAACAAGTAATCATTATTAGAAAATGGGCTTTTTATTTGGAAACATCTGATTGGCTGGTACCCATTCCACAGGGGTACATTAAATTTTAATAGATGCCCACCAAATAAAAAGTCCAAGCCTGAATCTGTCTTATGCCCACCCAAGTATCCTTGTGCCCAGTCTGCTTCATCAATGGCTGAAGCACTGGGCACACAATTTCAAACTGCCGCCATTTTTTTTTTCATTGTTAAGCAAGATAGTGAGAGCCCCACCACTACCACCAACAGTCGCTCCTTAGATGAGACAGAAGCCAGTAACTGAGCAAAATACATTTCTACCCGTTTTCCAAGATTTAAGCCAGTCTCTGTTTTGTTTTTTTGTCCTGTACGTAAAATGAACCAACTGCAATTTTATTACCACTCACTTAGGGAGGGACTTGACCCCCACCACCCGTACCACTGTCAGTGAAGAGGCTTAAAAAGCAGAGAATCTCAACATTGATTTCTTAAATTGTTTTCTTTTTAACAGACTTAATTTCTTCATTAAAAAAAAAATCATCGTTTTGAACACAAATGTGGCACTGGTAGCACTAGCCCATCGTGTGCTAGCCACTACTTAACGAGTGATGACTACCCCTGCCGTAACTGCTCTTAAGCAAATGAAAAAAAAAAAAAGAAGAAAACACCGACAAAATACCTCTCTCCCGAACCTCATTGTAACATCTTATGGCCACCTACCCTGTCAGCTTTCTCCCGAACTCTTCTCCACACTGCTGAGGAACACCGGCTGCCACCTCCTTTCTCTGCCGCCTTTATCCAGCACCGCGACCCACTCTGCCATACACGCTACCTCCCTCCCCCAAGCTGGCTAACTACATAAAAAAAGAAAAATTATAACTTCACACACTTCAGCAGCAGGGACAGGGAGAAGCTTGGGGGGGGGGGAAGAGATCTTGGTAGTGGCAGAGAGGTGCATCACTCTTCCAACCGAAAACCTTTTACTTTAGCACGTTTTTTTCACCCTGCATTCCACTCTTCTTTCCACAGAAAGCAGTTTTATAATAATAAAAATAAATACATTGCACCAGAAACAAAACAAGAAACACAGAAGGGGACAGACAAATGGAAGGTGCAGCTCGAACAGGACACCACCACACATAACTAATCCGGACCTGACTCAGGCGCTATCATGAGACAGAACCTTCAATCCCCAGCCCACTCTCTTGAGTGGCGCTAGCTGGCAGCGCTACTCTGTCTGCAGGACTAGTCTGTGGGAAAGTCCTGCTTCTCTCTTGCCTTACCACACTAACAACTGCCAACTATTTTTTTCTGGTAGTATTTTAGATTTTAAAAAAACCTCCACAGAGTGAAAACACACCATTTGACCTTTCACTCTGTCCTACCTGACAGACGATGACCGAACAGATTTTCTGGCAGTAAGATCATCTGGGAGTGTCATGCCGGGAGATATCCAGTCTACTACCCTTACAAAATTTGGGGGGAAATTACCTTATTTATTTGAAGGGGGTGACAACCTGTTCCGAATGTTTACTTGCCCATGTGTGGCTGACCAGAAACATTTCTAATTCTGCAAAGGTGAGTACAAGCACAAGGCATGTCCTACTTTACGCCCTGCAGTGTCCATATCAGTCAACTTACATTTTAAAATAAAAACTGTGGAATGAAACAGGTAATTCTGAGATAAAAAAAAAAAAAAACTCACCAGAGTGAAAACATCCTGTTTGATTTTCACTCTGTCTTGCCATTACCCACTGACAGCCACCCCCAAACAAACTACAACTCTCATTAAACCATAAGGGCAGCTGTGAATCTAACTTGATCACCATCTCCTAAATAGAGGGACTACTTTACAACAAAAATGTACTTTTATTCTTTTTTTATAATACTTCTTTGTAACCTTTTATTAAATTTTATTATACAATGGCAAGAAAATTTCCTGGACTCTGATTGGTCAGTGTGTGCCTGAGACAGTGATGATATTACACAATAACATCACTGTGTTGATTTTTTGGAGGATTATATGGATTTTTTTTTTCAGAAACAAAGATACATTGCCTCACTAAAAATCTACTAAAAACATTTTATTTTTATTTTAGTTTTCTATAACATCGAGCCATTTATATAATTGCAATAAGGCATTCCAAGGTGTGTGTTATTTGTATTATCGTGCACTTGGTGGTAGGAAGCACTCGGCTTCACTGTGTTTTAACCCACCCCAGGAGTGGACGTTATTACACCATAACACACACCCTGTCGTGCCTTATTGCTTAATTAAAAATGTTACTTCTAGCCCATTTTCTAAGTGCAATAATGCCCTCCAGGGTGGGCAGTATGGGCAGTACCACCCACCCTGTCGAGTAGTATTGCTTGCATAGTGTGGGGTGAGGGCTTATTCTAATCCAATTCCATCTCAGCTGAAATGTTGTTCTGCCACAGTTCAAAGGTCATGGAACACGACTGTACCCTTCTGTAGTACAACAGCATTCCAGCTGATTTTGAATGCGCATGACCCACACAGTTTTAAAACCAGCTGAGAAAATGGGAACTGCCTAATGCAGGATCAACTAGATAAAATGCGGGGTGGTACAATCACTTGCATAAACACCTTTTAAATCCCTCCCAAACACGATTGACAACCAATGGAAATCCGCGCTATAGATGTATGGCCATCTTGTCCATTACAACCACACCACCGACCCTAACAACTGAGTAGGACACAGCAGAGAATAAATAAATCCCCTTTCTTTAAAAAAAAAAAAAAGATAACTAATTATATGACTTCATGATGAAACGGTGTAACATAGATTATTTTGGGGGCACCATACATTATAAAAAACACTAGATGTGCAACAACCAGTATGTTCTGCTACCTTGGGGTTCTGATTCCTATGGACCTCTTGAGCTTTGCTGTCGAGGTCAGCAGGAATCAGAACCCCTATGTGGCAGAACACACTGATTGTGCATAGTTGCTCATCTAGTATTCTCTTTATATTCTTAGATACAATCACTTTGTTACTTTTCTGTTTTACAAAAGGATATTCAAGAATACCAAAGCTTCTTGTAAACAAAAATAATTTTCATATACCTCTCAAAGAAGGCAGTATTCAAACAACATGAAGTCTTGCTGTATTCTGACTAATTGCAGTTAGCCCCAGCACTTCACCTGCCCTGGAGATGAAAGGGTTAAAGTCTATGCCAGGCATAGAACGTTCATCTCGAGCTTGGTTTTCAAACTCTGAAGCGTAACCGTCAGATTCTTTACTCCGCCTAACTGAGAAGTCGTTCCGGAGATCCTCTCCTACACTTCGGATCAGTAGCAGTAAATCAGTTGTTTTTTTTACCAGTCGTTTCCTTATTTTGTGGTCTTCACATCTCTGTCCCAGTATAGTAAGTGTATTCTAGGTAGATAGAACTGTGTAATTGCTGAAAGAAATTGTTTTGCGTTTCGGTTCCCGTCTGGTCAGGAATCGAAGTAGTTTAAAAAAAAAAAAAAAAAAAAAGGTGTTCCTGGAAAAAAAAATGTTTTTCTTCGGGGTTTTTTTCAGCCGACCCATGACATGGTCGGAACCGATAGGTTTTTGTAGTTGCCTGACTTAAACACTGGTAAGGGTGACTTTTTGTCTCAGAAACCCAAAAAGAAAACCGGACCCACGCGGTTTCAGCACTGCCCCGAGTGTGGGGAGGCCTTTGCCAAGGCCCATCCCCATCTCGTCTGTGTTTATTGTCTGGGGTTTGACCACCTCAAGGAAGACAGCCAAATTTGCAAAAATTTTCCTAAATCTACTGCTGAAAAACACTTGAGTAGGCTTAAGGAAAGGGAGGCCAAGAAGTCTGCTGACCCGGATGGCCAGCCCAGCCCGGTTCGGTTTCGGCCGAACCTGAGGGGGTGCCTACTGACCTGGGCGATACCTCCTTGGGCCAGAGGAGAGCCAATTCTGTGGAATTGGTTCCTACAAAGGAAAAGCGTAAGTCGTCCATTTCGGATCCCAATTCTCATGTTCCAACTGCTGACAAAATTGCCAAAGCAATTGCTATAGTGCAGTCGCTACGCCTGGTTCCAACCATACTGACACCGTCTCGATGACGGTCAGTTCAGTCGGGCTTACAAGCTTCCGATTATGACCCTGAAGCTTTTTATGAGGGTGAATGGGAGGGAGAAGAAGAAGAAGATGAAGATGATGAGGACCTGAATGAGCCTATCGAACCAGACATCTCCCCAGACAGGCCTTCCAATGTGTCTCCTCCCAGGCTTTCTGAGTCCCCCTTCCACTACCTGTTTTACAGGAAGGTGGCTGACACACTTCAGCTCCCTATGGAAGAAGCTGAACAGGATCAGGAGGAGTCTGACTATGTTGAGATGATGGACGTCCCAGAGTCCAAAAGGGTGTCTGCCCCTCTGCATAAGTCCCTGGGGAAACAGACCCAAAAGATCTTACAATTGCCAACATCCATACCCCCTGTGGATAAGAAGATGGAGAGGAGGTATGCTTTGTCAGGCCCTGGGACAGAATTCCTTACTACTCACTGCAGCCATGTTGGGGTAGTGCAAGCTGCAGCCTGTGACAAGGCTATAATTCCTCTGGCATCTCACCTCCCAGATAAGGATTTCGGGCAAGTAGATGCCATGGCAGAAAAGCCGTACCTGGCATCCTCTTTGGGACTCGATCAAGTTACATGGCATATACGGCAAGATACCAGAAGTCTCGGTGGGATACGATTCTGGCACTGGCTAAGAATGCCCCTTCCCAGCTAGCCAGTGAGCTGGAGCAGCTGGCTGCAGGTGGCATCGAAGCTTCCAAGGTACAGTTCCATGCTGCTGTAGACTCAAATGATGTCCATTCTTGGTTTTTGGCTGCATCTGTTTCCAGGAGGAGATTTGCCTGGCTCAGGTGTACCAACTTGTCTCAGGATACCCAGACCAAGGCCATGGATTTTCCTGTCTCTGGTAACTCTCTGTTTGGGGAACAAGCAGAGGCTTACATGAAAAAGATGGACGAGTGCAGGACCACATACAGGAGTGCTTCAGCCAAAGAGAAGCAGACCACTCCTCAAAGGCAGCAATCTAGGTCTGGCAGGGGCAGGCCTTTTCAAAGACCTTTTTACCAGGCCCAAGCCTTCTCTTCCTTTCAGCAGAGGGGGTTCTTTAGGGGAAGAGGCAGAAGGGGGATGACGAGGGCTGCATCCTCCTCTCAGTATAAGCCCCCTGCCAAGCAGACACCCTGATGGGTCAGTCAGGGTCGCCTCCCCAATCCCTGTAGGGGACAGGCTGGCTCACTTCTTCCAGGCCTGGAAGTCTATCACTTCAGACAAATGGGTTCTGGAAGTGGTGAGCCAGGGCCTTGCTCTCAGCTTCACCAGGTTCCCAAGCCTGAGTGCAAAGGTCTTTCCCCTTTCCTCTTCAGAGGAAGCACAGGCTTTGGAGACAGAGGTCTCATCTCTACTGCTCCTGCGGGCAGTGGAAAAGGTCCCTCATATTCACAGGGGGAAAAGGATTGTACTCCAGGTACTTCCTTACCCTAAAAAAGACATGGGAGTGGCGACCCATCCTAGAGCTATGATACCTAAACAAACACATCTTAAAGCCAAAGTTCAAAAAGGTGACTCTGGGACTAATTCTTCCCTCTCTGAGACCAGGAGACTGGCTAGCATCACTGGATCTCAAAGATGCCTATTTTCACATACCTATCAGGCGGTCCCACAGAAAGTACCTCGGATTCGAACTGCCCTCAGGCCATTACCAGTTCAGAGCAATGCCTTTTGGTTTGACATCTGCTCCAAGGGTATTCACCAAGTGTCTGGCAGTGGTGGTGGCCTTCCTCAGAAAGCAAGGCATCCTGCTGTTCCCTTATCTGGACGACTGGTTCATAGTAGGCCAGTCCCCAGACCAAGTCAGGTCACATCTAAAGGTCACTCAAGATCTTCTGGAATCTTTTAAGGTTCATCCTGAATCTGGAAAAGTCAGTTCTCAAGCCTTCCCAGCTTCTCACATTCATAGGTGTGGAGCTGGACACTGTGCAGGCCAAGGCCTTTCTTCCTTCCCCAAGGGTCCAATCTCTCATCAGTCTGGCCTCTTATTTTCGTCCACTTGTGTCTCGGCCAGCCAGGCACTTTTTACAGCTGCTGGGCCATATGGGAGCATACACTGCAGTAGTGCAAGGTGCAAGGTTTCAGATGAGAGCTATTCAGTTTCACCTCAGAGCTTTTTGGTCTCAAAGAAAAGACTCCCTCTCCAAGTTGGTTCCAGTGTCCCTGACTCTGGTTCAAGCCCTCCAGTGGTGGTTGGAGGAGGACAGTTTAAGGCAAGGGGTTCCCTTCTTCAGTCAGATGCCCACAGTAATACTCACCGCAGATGCTTCCCTACTGGGGTGGGGAGCTCATCTGGATCAGCACACAGCTCAGGGGACTTGGTCCCCTCACAAGTCCCTTCTGCATATAAACCTGCTCGAACTCAGAGCTGTCTTTCTGGCAGTTCAGACATTTTCAAACATGATCCAGGGGAAAGTGGTTCAGATCAGGACAGACAATACCACAACCATGTGGTACATCAACATGCAGGGGGGCACTCAGTCTTCAGACCTGTGCACCGAGGCCATGAAAATATGGTCTCTAGCTTATTCCCTGCAAGCTTCCCTGATTGCTCTGCATCTCCCAGGAAAGGACAATGTACTTGCAGATGCTCTCAGCAGGATTTCCTAGGGTCACCACGAGTGGTCCCTGGACCCTCTCATTCTTCAAGTCATTTTCAAGAGATGGGGCATTCCAGCGATAGATCTCTTTGCAGCCCCGGACAACCATCAGCTCCGCTTGTTCTGCTGCAGACCCCCTCTTTTGAGGTCTGTTCCTCTGGATGCTCTCCTGTTAGATTGGACCAACAAGTGTCTCTGTGCTTTTCCTCCCTTTCCTCTGATATTCAGAGTGCTGGTCAAGATCAGGTCCCAACCTTGCACAGTGATCCTGGTAGCCCTGGACTGGGCCAGGCAACCTTGGTATCCTCTTCTATTGTCACTGTCAGTGACAATTCCTCCGTGCCTTCCCAGATGGTTCAATCTCCTCCCCTCTTCTCTGGGGATGATTCTGTATCCCAGCCTTCACTCTCTCAGACTCAAAGCCTGGCTTTTGAAGAGCTAGAGCATGCAGGTCTCAATCTTTCCCAGCCAGCTCTGGATATCTTTAAGGCTAGTAGAAAACCTTCCACCAGAAAGACTTACAGCTCCAAATGGAAGAGGTTTGGGTTTTGGTGTACTCAGAGGCACATCCAACCGGATTCAGCTGATAGTGCCACTGTTCTGGATTATATGGTGCATCTTAATGGTTTGGGCCTTCGGCCTGCCACCCTCAAGGTGCATTTGGCAGCTATTTCTGCTTTCCTTTCAGCAGGGGAAGTCTCTTCCTTCACCTCTCATCCAGTTTTTAAAATATTTTTCAAAGGGCTGATTCATATCAACCCTCCTTTCAGGAACCCCACCCCTCTGTGGAACCTGAATATTTGTATTGCACAGCTGATGCAGCCTCCCTTTGAGCCTCTTTCTTCAGCTGAACTAAAGTACCTGACTTGGAAAGCTGTATTCCTGGTGGCTATCACATCTGCCAGGAGAAGTAGTGATTTACAGGCCTTATCAGTGGAACCTGACTTCATTTCATTTCACAGGGATAAGGTGGTCCTTCGCACAAATAGGAAGTTCCTTCCCAAGGTGGTGTCAGATTTTCATCTGAACCAATCTATGACTTTGCCTGTATTCTTTACTGACCATTCCTCTTCTGGAGAGAGGAGGTTGCACAGTCTTGATGTCAAAAGGGTTTTGAGTTACTACTTAGAATCCACTAAACCTCACAGAAATGACTGTAACCCCCAGGTGGCGTTATCCCAAGGGCTACTACCCCTGCCTGCGTAACTGCTAACAGGTTAAGGGGCCTAGGTCCAATGGCGGGTGCCTTCACCCAGAGGTCGGGGTTAAGACAGTCTGGTATGACTTGGTCACAGCCCTCTGGGACACTGCAACCCCCCCTTTCTTCCCACTGGTGGCCCACACAATATAGCAGCAGTACCTTCACAGTATACATTTACCCCCAGGACTGGTTTGAGCAGCTTGACTCTGGGGAACCCCCTGTAAAGTAAGATGCAGTAATACAATAGCCACTTTACAGTATTTCAACACAAACATGCAGTTCAAGCAGTGTAACTTTGCTAAACAACCAAATCTGATTTATTTAGGAGATAGTAACAAGGACAGGGGGAAATCAGGTTAATTGATTCAGTCACACTAATGTTCAGAGCACTGTGCACAGGGCTGAAGTCCCTATGAGTCACTGTCGCTGGGTACCCAGGATGGAGGGGGGCTAGCCAGGATCGGTGCAGCTTGTTGGGGCCTTGAGGATGAAAATGCTTGCACAATACCCAATTTGTAATCCGGAGCCGGTAGGATCCGTTCGTGTATCAAGGAAGAAAAATCAGTTGAAACCCTTGCAATTCAATCACTCAACTGGCAGGGAGCTACCCTGATTTTTACTCACGACCTTTGCTGGACACCTTCCACACAGTGAGGAACATGGGCCGGTGAGCAGGACACACTCCGCACATTTATATGAAAAGAGAAGGTTACCATACTAGGCAGCTGCTTTCATATCCTGATCGCACTTACTGCTAACCTGGGAATTCGCAGTGCAGCTTCACTCTCCTGACAGACCGAGCGCGATGAAGCAGATTCTCCAGTCCTCTACAGGGTAAGCCTGGTTGCTGGCCACACAGCATCTCCTGTTCCTCACACACAGCGGATTCAGTCCGAATCACCACGGCAAACGAGCCGCCCAACTTTTGGCCTCCACACGCGCTTCCCACGCGAAACTCTGTAGCGCAGAAGCCCGGAGCTCCTTCCTCAGTCACGGCCACAACGGATCTGCTCTCTCGGCTACTGGGCAGGGAATTACCATCGGGTGCCACCCGACTCAATTGGAGGGCTTCAGGTGCCAGTCACTTACAATTTCCCCTATTGGTGCGAAAAGGCGCCACAGTCCAGAACTTCACTTCCCAGAATTACTGGCCATATCCCCCATTGGCAGTTGGCTCCCGAGAGAGAGTTCTAATCCTGGTTGGTTGCTCAATACTCCAGCTTAAGTGCCCCTCCCTCCTGATTGGATCCAGTTTATAGTTCTGATCCAAAATGGAGGGGCAAAGCACACAAAGTCCCAGCTGCAAGAAAGGCAGGTTAGACAAATTACATTCCCACTAATACTGTAGTCTAAAAGGTATGGGGCAAACAGTTACATTTCTGGAAAGTGCTCACTCTGCCCCTTTAGCGACGGCAGAAATAGAGCGATTTGTCAGCAGCTCAAGAGGGACTCGAGCAGAAGAACACACAGTCTCCCCCCCATGTAAAATAATTGTCTGCGAGCAGACAGCTCTTAAAGAGACAGTACTAGAGGCTCTAAATGCACTCACTGATAAACGGCTTGAACGCCGAACACCATTCAGGCTAGGAGCACTCAGCCAGCTCTGGGAAGACCCCTGGGAACCCCCATTTGCAGGGGGGTTACATGATTGTTCCCAGTTGTTCCTTAGTTATGGAGAGGTGGGTAAAGGTAAACCCGCCATTAAGAGAACCATTGCTCGATGGATTGTCTCCTGTATACAGTTCTGCTATTCAAAATTGGGGAAGGAGCCTCCATCAGGCCTGAGGGCTCATTCCACCAGAGGTACAGCTGCCTCGGTAGCAGCTGCCAGGGATATACCCTTAGTGGAAATCTGTAAAATAGCCACCTGGAAGACTGTTCACACATTTACCAAGCATTATTCCCTTGACATCCAGTCAAGAAGTGATGCTAGGTTTGGCGCAGCAGTACTGCAGATCTTGCTCCCCAAATAGGTTCTGTAGTTCCCTCCTCCTGGGGGGTACTGCTTGGTAGTCTGCAGTCAGTCAGAATACAGCAAGACTTCATGTTGTTTGAAGAAAAAATTACTCACCTTGGCAATATTGTTTCTTCTAATTGATTCTTGCTGTATTCTGACCTCCCTCCCTGCCTCCCCTCCTAGAACCTAGCTGTTTTGGGATGTGGGTGGGCAGGTGTAGTGCTGTACCCCAGGGGTGCATTGATTGTTTTTTCCTTATGATTATTATTATTCTCATTATTTAATTGTCTACCTACTGGAATTCTTTTTGGGGGTCTCAACTTGAGTCTTCATACCCTTGTTTACTTATGTATGGCCTTCTGGCAAGCATTTTAAAACAATTGTTGGACTGTTAGCCAGTTAGTTTAGTGCTCATAAGAATCTGACGGTTATGCTTCAGAGTACCTGGGACAGAGGTTTGAAAACCAAGCTCGAAATGAACGTTCTATGCCTGGCATAGACTTTAACCCTTTCATCTCCGGGGCAGTTGAAGTGCTGGGGCTAACTGCAATTAGTCAGAATACAGCAAGACTCCATTAGAAGACACAACATTACTAACGTGAGTAATTTTTTCTTGTAAGCACAAATCGGGCTGTATCCTGCAATATCTTTATAAATCATTCATTATGAAATGTCTGTATGTTAATGACACCGAGTATATAGAACTAAATGATTTTATTTGGTGAATAACCACATCCAATTAAATGATTTGTGTATAATACTTGGTTTAAAAAGAGGCAAGCAAAGGTGGCAGGAGTTCAACACAGAATGGGGAAAGGGGTAATATACTGTACAGAATATCAGACTGCACAAATGACAAAACTGCAAATCTTTGCAATGACGAAAAGTAACAAATGCAGTGTACAAAACAGAATAACAGATGGCGCACGGTACAAAAATTTGCAAAAATATAAACATTTACAGAGTTCATTACTAAATCATTAACAGAGTGGAAACTTAAAGTAGTATAATGAACTTACAAGAATACATTATTTTTAGTATTAATGGTAAATATAAAAGTAGTAGAACAGTACAAGGAGCGCAAAGGTAAATTTAATGTGCCAGTCAGAACTAGTGTAAGTGGCTAGCTGTGTGAGCAGGATAGGGAAAGATGAGCCAATAGGAGCGTTTTTTGAACAGCGAGTGAGATGCAAAACTAATGAGGAGTGGAAGATCACTCCAGACTGTAGGAAAGTGAATGAGAAAGACTAACCAAAAATGTTGTTCTCTAAGTGTCGGTATTTAGAATGAGGAGGCAAACTTTTTAAAGAATCTAATATTAATGAAGGGGAAGGGGGAAAGAAACTGGGTCAGCAGTGAAAGTCCTCCTAATGGTTTTATGGTTTTAATAAAGGGACATGATCCCTTCATTTGAATACAGCACGATGGATGGAAATTACTTATCCCATCAATAAGCAAGAAATTCTTGATATAGTTTAGTAAAAATGAATAAACCAGGCCTTGTGTGCCTACACAAATTGAGCATGTGAGTGCAGTGGGTCATTTGATGAGTATCCAGCCTATAGTTGTGTACCTGAAGCTGACCCATTGCCAGAGCAGTAGAGCTATTGCTCGCAAAGGCCATGACCCAGATTCCAGAACAAGACAGGATCGTCAGGGGCTGGCCAGAGGGAGGAGTACTATGCATCTCTGGGAAGGGAAGGTCGCTGTTGTCACTGCGATACTGCCATCTGGGTGACCACAGGTTGCAGTGTGGTTGAGGGGAAGACAGTGACCAGGGACCTGCATTCTGCACACATCATATGTTCATTCGTCCCCATATACATGCTGATGTCTTGAGGGACTGTAACATGGGATGAAAGCCTGGCCCCAGTGCCAGCTCCTAAGTGGGACCCCAGTATATCTGGGATGGTCCCCGCTACTTCCTCTGTTGCCTGGCGATGTGCACAGTAGGGGTACATCCCTGCTACTCCTGTACCCTCCCGGGGGGGGGGGAGATAGTCTGAGCCTCCGTGGGAGCTATAAGGCAGGAATGGTAAACGGTGAGTAGGGGGAGGTACTGGTGAAGTTTAAGGGGGCCAGGCTAGAGATACAGGCACAATAAAGAATTCATCTTTAAAAAAAAAAAAAAAAAAAAAAAGTTGTTTACCTGTAGAAACGACCTCTGACCAGAAGGTGGCAGCAATGAACAACTATATTTTCTAATCAGCAGTCCCTCTGTGTTTAGCTGTAGAGTTCTTGAATTTAATATCCAATTTTCTGAACATATTGATTCATGTGACAGTTAATCCAATTATATTTTAAAAGTGTTATGACTCTTCTGACAAAGCACACAAATGTTTTCTTCTTGAAATGGGGCATTGTCTTTATAAACACAATTCCTTTTCTTAAAATGTTGCTATAATTTGGAATGGAAAAATTGGAATTCCATTTACATAATGAAATCTGATTTTGAAAACAACCCTGAAACTGCTCAGTCAGTAGTAAGTGACTTTCAGTTCCAGCCCATTGGTGCAGCAGTAGGGCTACTGCTGGTGAAGCCAGCAAGCCAGGTGCGGGAACAAACCCAGGGTGTCGCAGGACAGCTGGGAAGGTGAATGATTGAGTGGCCCACAAGTTCGCATAAAAGAGACTGGGACAGTACATTGTTTCAGGGTAGCATTTTTCAAAATTTTTGCAAGAGGGTTATAAATATATGGGGCATATTCTGTATTTTTAAGTCCGTGAGAAGATTCAACCCTTTAAATTGGATCTGTTTAAAGTGTCAGGCTTCCTTAACAGTTGCTTGAACTGAAACTGGACCATCAACACAGCTGTAGTGCTACCTCCAACAATGCTGCCGACCCAGGTTTGGGAAGACGCCTGGAGTCAGATAGCTGGGGGTGGGGGTGGGAGGAGGATCAGATATTCCATAGGATGTTTTCAAGGGAATTGAATCCACTACAGGTGACAGTTCAGGCAGGAGCAGCTTAGGAGGAGCACATTGGCTGGCTCCATGCTGTGTCACACACCTATTTGTACTCATGCATGGAGGCCCTACCACTGATGTTGTGGGGGGGCAGAAAAAGTGTAAAAACCTCTGCCAGTGGGATAACGCACCATGCAGTGCTCTCAAGCCCTGCACAGTTGCCGCTCTTACATAGTTAAGGCAAACAGGTACGGCCACACTCTTAGGCTGCTGACAACTGCAGTGTCTGGCACTGAAAAAATAAATCTGAGGCAAAATAATTTTTTGCTGTACCTGTTGTTGTGTCCTTGAGACTGATAAACTGCAGCTTCTCGTTTCATTTGGAAGTGCAGTACACTATTTGTTAAGTGTAATAAACACTTTCAGCAAAAAATTAGTTAGGTATGGCCACACTAAGTTAACTACAGTGTATTGCAGTGAATAAAACAAATCCATGGCTGTTTACTTTTGCCTGTAGCTGGGATCAACCACCCCCTGGCCTGCACCAGGGCCCTGCACTGGCATGCATGTACCTACCTGTCTGCACCTAATACATATTTCACCAGGGGGCTTGGCATGCCCCAGAGGACCCTACCATGAGGGCTAAGTCACATGGCAGAACAGCAAAAGGAGTTACCTGCAATTGGGGAGTGAGTAAAAAAAAACACCAGAGAAAAAAGGCTAGTGTATAACTGTAGATTTTATTAGTGAGAACAATGATACAGCATAATAGAGAATGTGGACTAGTAGCCCTGGTGTTTGACCAGCGAATCGGTCTTCCTCAGGGAGTGTATCACATAACAGCCTGGAAGGGTGGATGAGGGAATGGGGTACGGATGTTACCACTGAACTGAATGGGAGGGGTTGGAACCAGAAAGATAAAGAATACATACAAAAAAATTGCTGAAAATTGCTTGAACTGCAATTGTTGCTGAACAGGCTAGGGACTCAGTAGCCAATTTTGCATCAACTTTGCATCATAACCATTTGTCTTTTAATTTTCATACTGTGTTTAAAAGGTGGCAGTACCACCTAATTTACTATCAAAGATATACTATTATCTCTTTGGGAAACTAGATGTTTAACTTATTAGATATTGCTTGTACTTGGTACTCGTACCTAGTGTTCACCTGTTACAGTACAGGCTGCTGACCCTGCTGTAATCACGAGGATAAGTAGTGGTATAATTAATCATTGCTTTATAAAGCACAATTCAAAAAGCTTCAAAGCACCATAGTTAAAATAGTTAAAACACGTATTCAGAAATAATAAAACCTATCATGCAGCCTGTACTTAGCCTCATCATTGCAGCGGGGATGGAGAAATCGGAGCTGCATGGTTGACTCTCCTGTGGCTGACTCCATTGTGGATGTCAGCCACAAGGGATGCTGGGATGCAGCGGGACAGGCTAGTTTGGTGGTAGGTGGGTATTTTATTTATTTATTTAAACTTTTGTTAACCATGTAAGCAATTTGAGCCAATGCCCTTTTTCAAATGCAACCTGGGACCGTGCAAAATGGTCAAGATGTTTGAAACACAAAAAACAATACATAAAATACAATACACAAAATACAATAAAGTACAATAAAATAAAACCTACAAAATTATAAGCGTTCACATTTCAAAGAATCAGCATAATGTTGTCTTAACAATTTAAAACTATTATGACTGGAGATTTGATGTAAGTTCACTGATAATTTATTCCAGTGAGTAGGGGCACGATTAGAGAAGGTTTGCATGACCATCTTTGTAGATATCTTTGGGGCAGTAAGATTAAATGAGGTATCAGATCGTAGGGCCCTTTCTGAGTTCCTTATACCTAACGTTGGATACAGTGGAGAGCATAAGCCTAAATCTAAAGCATTATGGGTCAAGCAGTTTAAGCTGTATAAACTGTATAAATGGGGAGGTAACCAACGCAATTGCTGCTACAGTACACAATGGTGTGTCCGAAAAGGAAGTTTCAGAACACATCTACAAATAGCATGAAATGTGGTGGTGAGTAAAGACAAGTCTGACTTGACTAAGCCCTGAAATAAGAAAGAATTATAATTCATTATGGACAACCATGCATCGTTAGCAACAGCTATTCTAGCCTGATCAGTTAAAAGGTTCTGCAGTTTAAACAATACACCCATCCTTTTATTGATATTTTTACAGGTAAATTTTATATGCAAAGAATAAGATAAATAAGGATCTAATAGAATCCCCATGTATTTAAACTGAAATACTTGTTCTAACTCAACCCCTGTTTGATCCAGCACTACAAGAGGCTTACATCTGGCCAATCTCTGTCTAGAGCCAAAAAGCATGCTCTTAGCTTTTTTGCCATTTAATAGCAGGTGATGATTTTTTCAACCAAGTATCCAGAGCATGAAAGTCCTGATTCAAGTTAGAACTTATAACGTCCTCTGAGGGAGAGCTACTATATAGGATGATGTCTGCGTACATTAAAATATTTGTTAGAGTTAACAAGGTTGGCAAAATATCAACAAATAGCGAAAAAAGGAGGGGCCCCAGAATAGAACCCTGAGGCACCCTTACCTCCATCGTTCTAGTCCCAGACATCACACCCTGGTAGCATACCCTAAGTGAACAGCCAATTAGATAGCTATCGATCCATTCCAGTGGTGAATCCCCGACTCCAAGGGCTACCAATCTCCTGAGTAGTAGGCGATGATCAACCAGATCAAAAGCCTTGGACAGGTCCATGAATACAGCACTGGTGAGTTTTCCACCATCCATTGCCCCACCAATGTGGTCCATAAACCTTGCCAAGGCTTTCCCCATACCGTGATGTTTACGAAAGCCATGCTGCTTGGGAGATCGATTGCCAAAGGAGTCCATAAACTCTATCAGTTGTACATTTACAATTTTCTGTAGAAGTTTACCTAATACCGGAAGTAGAGATATGGGTCGATAGCTATCCAAGTCGGCCGCTAATCCCCCTTTAAATATTGGTCTTATTACAGTGTCTTTCCACTGACTCGGGAATTGACCTGTTATAAGAGATAGATTGAACATCTTAGTTTGAGGAACAAAAATCTGGGCTCAAGATTATTACCCCCAGAACTTTTATTGGGAGACAGTTAATTCAATCATTTCAAAACTTGCTTAGGTTTACTTAACCGAAAGTAAAATGATGGATATTTTTGTCTTCTGTAACAGATTGGGTAATAACTGTACTGCTTGTGGAAGAAAACAGGTCAGTAAAATGAGTCAAATCAGCAAATTTAACCAAAAATGCCTGCAGTGCTTCAGCTAAGTTAGTAGTTGCTCCACCATTTAAATTAAAAGACTTTGGTAAAGTATTATTTGGTGAAGTAATTGTTTTAATAGCTGACCAAAACTTCCTAGGCTTTTTTAGATCACTACACTGTTTATTTAGGTGGTACTCACATTTGCTTAGCCTCAACTTTTATTTTGCATAAATTCCTTAGTCTGTGGTAATTGTTAAAGTCAGTTTCACTCTGTGTTCTTTTATAGAGTTTCCAAGCAGTATCCCTTTCTTTCATGAGTTTAAACAAATCAGGAGTGATCCATTTATTAGTGCTACCTCGAACCCTTATCTTTTTAGAGAAAAACATATCCTGAATCTTCACCAAAATATTAGTAATATAATCTACAGCCATATCAATGTCGGGTTTGGCATCAAGATATGACCAGTCTGTGAGATCTAGTTCACTTAGGAGATTGTCCTGTAAGTTAGGCGTAAATCTCCTAAAGAATATAAATCTGGGGGGGTGCTGTGCTTAGGTTTGACAGGATCAAAGAGGGGCTTATAAACATGGCAATCCTTTATAGATCTGGGTTGGCAGCATAGTCTAGAGGTTAGAGTTGCCAGCTGTCAGTGACCTTGGTACAGCCATCAAACCTGGGTTTGATTCCCACAACCTCCGCTTGCATTCTGTGTAACTCTGAGCAAGTCACTAAATCTCTCCCCAGTACTCCCAGGTCGCCCCGAAAACAAGTATTTTACCTTGTTCACCTTACTTTAAGGCCTTCTTGTTCGAGCAGGCCCTTCCCAACTCAGTATTGTAAATATTGTCTTAGATTGACCTATTATAATGTCATCATGCTTTATTGGTTGTTTTCCTATGCAAGTATATTGCAGTTTTATTATTTTATTTATGAATGAAATGATGTTGGTATTATGTATGGCGCCCACAGCCTCCAGGATTGGGCATCTTTTTAAATAAAATTTGCCTTGCCTTACCTGATTACAAAGAATAAAAAAAAAAAGTTAATCCATCAGTGTTCAATAGTTATAGTTGATAGGGTTCCAAAAAATAAATGCCCTTTCTAGCAGCAATGCATGTACAATTTTAATAGATTAATTTTTTTGAACCCCCTCCCCCCAAGCAAGATGAGGCTCCAGCATGTGGCAGGCCCCACACCACCAACTGGGCTGTGGCTCCAGATCTGGATTAGGACGGAAGGACTGACCTTCCTCCCATGTCTCTGCCATAGGGGGCAATCCATGGGAGATAGTTGGAGCCAAGATAAGTCCCAGGGATAGTTGATGACAGGGCTGGATGGGCCGGAAAGTCGAAGGGGGCATATGGAAAAAAAGCTACTGCAGAAACAACCCTGTCTCTCACAAAGTTCCATCTGGAGACTGAGACTACCAACAGTTCCCCTTTGGGAGCTGGACCTTGATTGCTATTTCAGGGTGTACCACATCAGCAGGTTTCACCCCAGACTCCTTCAAGTGCTTTCGTCAGTTGTTCAGTAGGTTGTACGCTTACCTCTTGAAGCTGAGAGATCGGAAGGTTGTGGGTTCTAGTAAACTTGGGCTAATACCCAATGCTTACACTAGTGCAGCAGTAGGGGGTATGCTGTACTGCTGAAGTGCCATCCTTCAGACAAGACATTAAACCAATGTCCTTTCTGTCCTTCTTTGGTGGTGGTCCAGGTGGAAGTTAGAGATATCATGGCATTAATTATAAAAGTAGGAAATTTTCCCCAGTGCCCCCTAGTCAATAAAAAAAGTTCCATGCAACCTCCCCCCAGGATAAACCTTGAAATAAGTGCCCTGGCTCAGTGTACCTTTCCTGGTCAAAAACTAAAAAGCAATTAAAAAAAAAAAAAAAAAAAAAAGTATACCGAGCAGTTGTTACTCTTCTGTGAATTGCCAGTAACTGATGGCCATTACTGCAATCATAAACGTTACTACCATGAAAAAATGAAGAAAAAAAATTATCATTTGTCACAGTGGATTCTAATGCATTCAAATTAGAACAGTGCTATCAAATGGAAACAGTTAAACTGTAGGAAAAAGAACTAATGTACAGTAAAAGCTGTACAATTAAAATTGCACTGTGTAAATTGTACATACAGTGGCTTGAAAAATAGTATGCCACGTATAACAGATAAGGAGTGAAGTTGTGTAACTCGTGGTTCTGCCACTTATCGTGTCCTCTTATTCCTAAAGATACCTTGGATATTCCGAGTCCGGTGATTGCTTATCCTATATTTAATGTACATTTGTTATTCATCAATGGTGAAAATGGTGATTGCTTATTTTGTAGTTTTTTTTTTTTATCATTTTGAATATTGTGTACATTTATAACCATTTCCATTGATCTTTCATAGAAACAACATCATTCATTCACATACGAAATGATTGTGGTTGACGATGGCAGTACAGATCAAACAACCAAGGTAAGAAAATTGGGTAAAAGTAGTAACCTCAGCCAGCAGTGTTTTTCCCTTGTTAATAGTGTTGAACAGTGGGACGTGTTGAATAGTGACAAGCAGTAGTTGTACTTGTTTGGTTTCTGTGCGTCTCTCCAAACTGGTTCCATATGATAACAGCAGCGGTTAAATCGTGACTGACAAAACAGCAAGTGCTAATCGACAAAAACAAAATTAGCGATCAGCACTACACTGAATAGCATAAAGAGCGACAACGCCATACCTTCTATACGGGGGAGCCATATGCAGCCCTCAACACCCCCTAAATAAAAATAAGCAACCCGGGGGGGCACTAGTAGAAGGAAGAAAACACGGGAAGGGGCAACCGTTGAGGGAGGGACAACCCGAGGGTGGTGGGAACAAATTCAGGGGAACAGGAGGAGAATGGAAGGTCATAACAACAATAAAATAAAATGCAACAACCAGAATATATAAAATAAATAACCTAATTGCAGTCCCGAATCCGGGCCCATTTGCTTCACAGGCGGTAACAGCAAACCAGTACGCCAGGCGGCCAGCTCTGCAGTAGCTTGTTCAGTTCATCCATTTAGCCTACTACCTCTACACTCGCTAGTCCTTACCCATTACTATTCTGTCCCTCCAAACTCTCTGTTCCTGCCCCCTCACTATCCTTTCACAATCACTGTTTCTGTGGGTGTGCAAATTGAGTCGCTCAGTTTGCTTCGCCTATATCACGGGATACCCTCCAGACTACATGTATGTGCACCAAAACCTAACCCATGAAGCAAGGTGAGTTGCAATGGTTAGTTCCATTCTCCCAATTCTTGATTATGGGATAACAATCTATGGCACAGCCTCAGACAGCCCTGAACAGGATCAAGCTTCTGCAGAACAAGGCTTGTCGCTTTGTGCTTGGGGCGGGCAGGCTTACCCTTACCATATCTGTGCTTTCTGACCAAGTGGCTCCCCCTACAGGACAGGATCAAAATTTCACACAAACCTTATGGCCAAAAAAGCACTTCTAGGGCTCACACCTCCATTAATCCTGAGCCTCCTGTTTCCTGTCACAAATAACTACTTCACCAGGAGCATGTTCTGATTGTTCCTTACCACTCTAGCCATGCGCTCTTTTGCCTTCAGGGTCCTGCTATGGATCAACGACCTACCTGAGTCCCTTGTCAACCTCTCCAGAATTACCCATTTCAAGGTAGGGCTGAGGAAGGCACTAACGCACACGGACCCCTGTGGTTGCCATTGATTTTGCCCCACCTCCCCCGCATTCCCTTTTGAAAAGGCCCATTAAGCAGCTTCACTGCCCTCCCCTCCCTTCCCCTACCAACCAACCTTTTCTACTATCAGGTCCCTTATCAAAACCTTTTCCCCAACCAAGAAGACTTGGTTTGCTGGCCAAGGCACCTAGCTTCACCTGAGCTCTTTCCTTCTAAGACTGCTTGAAAGGCAGAGTAGAGAAACTTACCAGAGCAAGGGAGAAGGATTAAGACTTAGTTTGGCTAAGCAGATTTACTGTGTGGTGGTGTTTTGATTTTTTACTCACAGGGATTGCTACTGTTTGTGGCTAACATTTCATTGCTTTATTTTTCTCTGATTCAAATTGTTGTTGCTGGTGTACCTTCTTCTGCATTATTACAAGGTGTTACTACAGTGTGCTAACAGATTACTGCTGTAATCTTCTGATTCAAATTGTCTTTGTAAGGTATATCTTCTGTTACTGCTTTTATTTTCTCTGGAGCAAAGTGTTTCTTACAGGGTATATCTTCTCTGAAATTACTGTATTACAGGTGGAGCTTACATTTTGTGATTTTTTATCATTGGGCTAAGCAAAATTACTGTTTGACACTGTGTTTTTATTTTATTCTTGTTTGTTGAAAAGGTTTGTTGTCTCAGAGGTGTTTCAGTCTCCTTCTCACATTGAAGGAGCTAATTGCTTTTCTCCTCCCACAGCTCTTCCAAAGGATTAGGTGTGTATGTGGGGTGGAGCTGGCAAACTGTCAGTAATTTCCAGAAAGAAGGGGTTAAAAAGTCAGGTTAGTTGACATCTTGTAGGTAGAAGACTTGGTTTGCTGGCAAGGCACCTAGCTTCACCTGAGCTCTTTCCTTCTAAGACTGCTTGAAAGGCAGAGTAGAGAAACTTACCAGAGCAAGGAGAAGGATTAAGACTTAGTTTGGCTAAGCAGATTTACTGTGTGGTGGTGTTTTGATTTTTTTACTCACAGGGATTGCTACTGTTTGTGGCTAACATTTCATTGCTTTATTTTTTCTCTGATTCAAATTGTTGTTGCTGGTGTACCTTCTTCTGCATTATTACAAGGTGTGCCTACAGGTATGCTAACAGATTACTGCTGTAATCTTCTGATTCAAATTGTCTTTTGCAAGGTATATCTTCTGTTACTGCTTTATTTTTCTCTGGAGTAAAGTGTTTCTTACAGGGTATATCTTCTCTGAAATTACTGTATTACAGGTGGAGCTTACATTTTGTGACTTTTTTATCATTGGGCTAAGCAAAAATTACTGTTTGACACTGTGTTTTATTTTATTCTTGTTTTGTTGAAAAGGTTTGTTGTCTCAGAGGTGTTTCAGTCTCCTCTCACATTGAAGGAGCTAATTGCTTTTTCCTCCCACAGCTCTTCCAAAGGATTAGGTGTGTATGTGGAGGGAGCTGGCAAACTGTCAGTAATTTCCAACAGAAAGAAGGGTTAAAAAGTCAGGTTAGTTGACATCTTGTAGGTAGAAGACTTGGTTTGTTGGCAAGGCACCTAGCTTCACCTGAGCTCTTTCCTTCTAAGACTGCTTGAAAGGCAGAGTAGAAACTTACCAGAGCAAGGAGAAGGATTAAGACTTGTTTGGCTAAGCAGATTTACTGTGTGGTGGTGTTTTGATTTTTTACCACAGGGATTGCTACTGTTTGTGGCTAACATTTCATTGCTTTATTTTTCTCTGATTCAAATTGTTGTTGCTGGTGTACCTTCTTCTGCATTATTACAAGGTGTGCCTACAGGTGTGCATAACAGATTACTGCTGTAATCTTCTGATTCAAATTGTCTTTTGCAAGGTATATCTTCTGTTACTGCTTTATTTTTCTCTGGAGCAAAGTGTTTCTTAGGGTATATCTTCTCTGAAATTATTACAGGTGGTGCTTTACAGGTTTTACAGTTTTATCTAACATTAGGATAAGCTTTCAGGGTTGCTGCATTTGTTGTTGACTGATTGTTTCTGCTCTTACCTCCTTGTTCTTTCGTCCGTGGTTCTTCTTTTTAGGCAGGGAGGCCCAGCCACCCACCCCATCCCCAACCACCCCACGCTACACTCCTTTATAGGGTACCACAGTTGTGACATTTCCTGTGGCAGAGCAGGAAGGTGGATCAGTGGGCCTCACAAGGTGATCCTCATTTACAGGGGCACTAGTAATTTAACTTGTTATAACAAGTTAAACAAAGCACAATTAAACCATTACTTGCATTTTTTTCCTTTTTTTTTCCTTCTAATTACTCTGACTAGGTTACAAACCCAGCAACTTATTTGGAATGGATTTCATTAACTGCAGGTACTGTGGAACAATTTTCAGAAGGACAGTCTTACAGGATTTAGGACACTGTCCTACATGCTGGGCCTTTGAGATCTTCGGTCTCAGCTCCGGCAGCATGGGCAGAGATTGCACGCCTCAAATTTCATTAAGAGGAAATACATTATAAGAACCACCTGCCATTTCCCCAGCATCCAACAGAAAAACCTCGACCGCAGAGGTAGTTGGTCCAGGAGGTTGGCAGGGTGGTTAGAGGAGCAAATCAGGTGCCCCATCACTCTCAAGTCTCCAACACATTACTCCCAAAACCATATAAACGCTACAAACAGGTATCTGCCTCTATCTCTGAAATCAAATAAAGAGGCAGAAGACACTGCAGAGCAGGACACTGCGGCACAGGAGCTAGCACAACAATACTCACCCAAATCAGGAACCAAAACTAACCAAGCACAAAGGAAATCCAAAAAACTTCTGATCATAGGAGACTCCATGATTCGGGGAGTTGATACCCATCTCCAGCCAGGGGTGATGGTCAGATGTCTCCCAGGTACATCAGCATGGAGAGACACTGACCGTGATTAGCAAAATTGTTCACAAAGCAGGAGAAAACATTGATGTCCTAGTACACATAGGGACTAATGATCTCACCAGCCGGTCAGTTGTGGAGACCAAGGAACACCTGACTGCTGGGTGACAAACTATCATCTATTTCGTCTGCATCTCTCTCTGAGATCCTGCCAGTCTGGGAGAAGGACAGATGGACGGAAGGTCAGAGAAGGGAGAGAGGAGCTAAACACGTGGCTCAAGGACTGGTGCCAGGAAAAGGACACAGATTTGTAGGGAACTGGCAACAGTTCTGGGAGCCAAAGTTCTTTAAATTTGATGGACTGCATCTGACTAAAGAGGAGTCAGTGCATTGGGGCAGAAGTTTGACGCCTTTGCAGAATATTTAAACTAGCAAATGGGGAGAGGGGCAGCACCCCATACGGCCGAATGGGAAGAACACCTCCCCTCAGCTAGTGGTCAAACAGAATTCAGCATGTTTGCCATTCATTTGCATCACCAGGTAAGAAAAAGGTTTGTCTCCCCATACGATGCACAGGGGTAATGCCAAACTTCACCCAACAACTAACACACCAAAATCTGGCCAATGGAAAATCATGTACACAATGCTCACAGCCTGGGAAATAAGATCCCAGACCTGCAGGCATATAATGTCAGAGGCTAAACTGGACATAGTAGCAATTAGTGAGACGTGGTTTACCAGTAACCACACTTGGGAGACTTCAGTACCTGGCTATGTATTGTTCCAGAAGAGACCGAGGTGCAAAAAGGGGAGGGCCCTGTATGTTAATGAAAAATATCAAAGCTACAGAAATTCAGAATACACATAAGGAGCCAAAGAACTGTGGGTCACCCTGGAAACAGGAAATGGGACAGCCATAAGAACTGGGGTTGTCTACAGGCCCCAGACCAGAGGGAGGACATAGACACATTACTGTTAGAAGATATACAAAACATGACAGCTAAAGGGAGGTTCTGATAATGGGAGACTTCAACATGCCAGATATAGATTGGTCAATACCAGCAGGAACATCTGCCAGAACTAGACTCATAGTGGATTCCTGCAGGGAGGGCCTCAAACAACCGGGTACAGCAACCCACAAGAGACAGGGCTATCCTAGATCTAGTACTGACTAACAAAGAAGGGATCACAGATCTCCAGGTAGAAGGTCACCTGGGCCAGTGACCATCACATGGTATGGTTCAATTTGGCTACTACATCTAAATCATCCCATTCCAAGGCAAAATATGTGGGACTTCAGAGGAGCTGACTTTGATAAGATGGCCAACAGAGTTAAGCTAGCCCTGGCAAAGAAACACAGGTGAGGAGGTACAGGCAAAGTGGGCAAGCATTAAGGATACAATACTTGAAGCAACATCCCATTGTGTTAGACAGAAAAGGAAGTGCAAAGAAGGAGGAAACCACTTTGGTTCTCAAATACAGTAGCAGAAAAGGTCAGAGCCAAAAGGCTGGCCTTCAGGAAATATAAGGGAACACAGCGGGATGAAGATAGGGAGGCATACCAAACTGCCCTAAGGGAAGCAGGTAAGGCAGTAAGGCAGGCAAAGTCCCAAACTGAGGAAACACTAGCACGAACAGTAAAAGAAGGTGACAAGACTTTCTATAGATACATTAGTGAAAGGAGAAAGTCCAGAGGGGGTATTGCTAAGCTTAATGGAGAAAAGGGAGCATGTGGAGGAGGAGGACCCTTCAGAAGGCATCTATCCTAAATAGATACTTTTGCTCTGTATTTACTGAAGAGAAGGTAGGCAGGGCCCACAGCTCAGCATCACGGACACAGGGGAGGGAGGTGAGCACTCACTCCTTCACAAAAGAAAGGGTCCTACAAGAGCTTGCTAAGCTCAGGTGGATAAGGCAATGGGACCTGATGGCATACTATCCCAGGGTACTTAAGGAGCTAAAGGAGGAACTAGCAGAGCCATTAGCAGAATTGTTTAGTGAGTCTCTGAGCACAGGAGAGGTCCCAGAAGACTGGAGAAGGGTTCATGTGATCCCGCCTCCACAAGAGTGGTAGCAGGGAGGAGGCAGGGAACTACAGACCAGCAGTCTTACCTCAGTAGTGGGCAAGATTATGGAGGCACTCCTTAAGGAAAGGATAGTGCAACACCTGGAATCCATAGGGGCACAGGATCCAAGACAGCATGGGTTTACAAAGGAAGGTCCTGTCAAACTAATCTCATAGATTTCTTTGACTGGTAACCAGAGTGGTGGACCAAGGGGGAGCAGTTGATGTCGCTACCTTGACTTCAGCAAAGCTTTTGACACTGTTCCACATAGAAGATTGATAAATAAGCTGGGTAGGCCTGGGTGGTCAGAAGTTGGTCAACTGGGTGGCAAACTGTTGACTGGCAGAAAACAGAGAGTGGTGGTAAATGGTATACAGTCAGAAGAGATGCAAGTCACAAGTGGGGTACTAGGATCAGTCCTGGGGCTCAGTCCTATTCAACATCTTCATTAGTGACCCTAGAGATGGACTAGAGGGTAAGGCTTGTCTGTTTGCAGATGACACAAGATCTGCAACAAGAGTAGATGATCCAGATGGGGTGGGCAGAATGAGAAGAGATCTGGATAAACTAGCAAATGGGAAGAGTGGCAACTGGATTTAATGAAGAAGTGCAAAATCATGCACATAGGGAAGAGAAACCCTGAAGCCACTTATAGGCTGGGAGGGAGTTGCTAGCAGTCACAAAGGAAGAAAGAGATTTGGGTCATCATCACTGATGACCTAAAATCATCCAAGCAGACCTCTAAAGCAGTAGGTAAGGCTAAGGGGGTGTTAGGGTGTGTTAGTAGGGTATCACAAGTCGAAGAGGGAGGTAATAACCTCTGTACAAGACATTGGTTAGGCCCCCATCTGGAGTATCATGCGGTAGTATTGGAGGCCACACCTTCACAAGGACATTAACCAAATTGAGGCAGTACAGAGAAGGGCAACCAAAATGGTGCAGGGACTGCATCAGAAGACATATGAGGACAGATTAACGGAGCTCAATATGTATACCCTTGAGCAAAGGAGGGAGAGGTGGATATGATCGAGACATTTAAACACCTTAAGGGGATAAACAAGGTGAAAGAGTCTAACATGTTTAAATATAAGAAAATAGCAGGACAAGAGGACACAGCATGAGATTAGAGGGAGGCCGATTAAGGGGAATGTGAGGAAATTCTTTTCACAGAAAGGGTGGTAGATGCATGGAATAGCTTACCACAAGAAGTGGTGGCTGTGAATACAGTGCAGGGCTTCAAACAGGCATGGGATAGGCATAAGGAGCAATACAAATGACTATGAATAGATAGGTCACTGACAGAGCAAAGGCCGATGGCACATTTATAAGGTAGAAAGAAATGGGCAGACTGGATGGGCCTCTTATGTCCTTATCTGCCGTCAACTTCTATGTTTCTATGTTTCTATGTTTCTATGTAACCATGCACTACCCCCCTATTCTATACCTACCCTTATTCCAGCCTTTCACATCTCCTACCCTTTCCCTGTTCCTCTGTTTATTGTGCTAATGTACCATTTACGCACTCTAAAGTCTTGTTGACATGATTTTTGTTTGAATTCCTCCACTGTGAAGACTTGGGCTCGCCATCTGACATGTACCCCTGATTCTTTGTTCTTCTGGTTTACTGTGTTGATATACTATTTATGCACTCTGAAGTCTCATTAATATGATTTATTTTTGGCTTAACTCCTTTGCTGTAATGTTTTGTACTCTCCAGCTGACATGGAACCTTTGTAAATGAACTCATTGGGCTCAAAGGTGTTCCCCGATTATTACAATAAAATAAAAATAATAAAAAAAAAACTCAAACTCATTGCAAATCACCATGGGTATATAAATTGTTGTGTTGTGTGGGGGTAAGCAGGCTGACTAAGTTCCACCAGCACAGACGTCGCCTTTGAAAGGAATTTCTCCCTGAGAAACACTGATCTTTCAGGGAGCAATTTTAGTTCCCCATCACCACCACCATTAAAAACATTTTGTTAGCTATTTTTTTTTAATATTTATTTATCCTAAACAAGATGTTGGTGATTTCTACTTTGACGGAAGCACGACTAATCCCACTGCTCAGCAAGTGGGCTCCTGTGCATTGAAACAATGGAAGAACTGCTTCAAGCAGCTCCATTGACTTCATAGAGTTTGTTGGCAGATGAGGACCACTTGACCCACCCAGTCTGTCCATTTCTCCCTGCCTGTACTGTCACTGCAATCCCTACTTGATCTCTAGCTGCCTCCCCCACTTCCCAGCTAAGATTCCCTTGTGTCCATCCCACTTGTGCTTGAACCCCACCACTATTTTCACCCCCACTACCTCCGCTGGAAGACTGTCTGAGGCATCCACCACTCTCTCAGTGAAGAAGTACTTCCTCACATCCCTCTTAAATTTTCCCCTTCCAGCTTCATTGCATGTCCCATTGTTTTCATGCACTTTCTCCTCTGAAAAATACTCCCCTCTTGTACCTTGTTCAACCCCATGAGGTATTTATAGATCTTCTTCCAGTACATGTACTCCCACCACTACTTTACTTTTTCACCCCCCAAGCCTCACTTTCCCACCCCTTTCCTATATTTCTGACGTTACTTTCTTGTGTGTGCCAGGTACTTCGCACTTCTGATTTTTAACCTGTATTATTATTTGCCCAGGTAATGTATATTATTGTACATACTGTGTATTATTGTATTATAATTACTGGTACAAATTTTTATCAATGGGGAAAACCGGTTGATATTCCTCGTAATCACCAGTCAGTTGCTATGAGTTTCACGCGCACACATTAGTTCAGCGCGAGGGTTAGAGCACACAATCAAACAGGGAATGCGGCACTTGAAAAACTGTTAATTTCCACCAACCTGTAAGCTGCTCTTCAGTCTAATCGTTGGGTGAAAATATCCTGTGTCTGGACACTTTAAAAAAAAAAAAAAATGGAAACGGGAGAATTTTAGCACTATCCCTTAGTTCATTTCAGAGACTTCGTCAGACAACCTCCGTAGCCATGGCGATGAATTATCGTGCAGCAATGGATAGCGAGCACATGGAAATACAAAGTTCCCACAGAGGTCTCACAGCTCTGGGGTTTGTTTTTTTGAGTGAAGCAAAATGCTGCATGGACTCGTATTTGAAAGTGAGTTCTGCTTTTTTTGCAGCAAGCAAAGCAAAACGTTATTTGAATTCAGTGTTTTTTTTGTGTGTAATTAATCTATGTAAGAAAAAAATTTACGCCAGCAATTATAAAAAAATAAGACGGTACTGATCATTAAGAAAATTTAATGGTCACCCTTGGTGAGGGATGCATTGATAAACCCCTCGAGCTTCGCCTGGGTTTAATGATCATCCTCACCGGTGAACATTAAATTTTCATAATGATCAGTACCCTATGCATTATTCCCTATGTTATTACTGCACTTCTACTTGTTTGCACTTATCCCTTACCCCCTCCCAGGGACGCATCTGAAAATGAGCTTCACAGCTCAGTAGGTCTTTCCTGGTTAATCTCTTTTAGATAGATAGATAGATAGATAGATAGATAGATAGATAGATAACATGTGCCACCATTAATCAACATCATGGAACTGTAAGCTGTCAGTATCAGGACCACCTGGACAGTTTTACAGGCTGGGACTGCCCGTGGTGCCACGCCATGTTGGTACCTGTATAACCTGGGCATCACCAACATGCCTCAGTTCTTTCTGCAGCTGTCAACTGCTCCTTGGTCCACCGCTGTTGAAGTACACTGTCAGACTTCTGCAAGTACTCACTAATGCTGCTACTTCTTTAAGTTTGTTATTTTAAACTTTCTTTTATGCTGCTATCCAAAGACAAGAAACTGTTCCAGTATTGCCGTTTTGCCGCCATTAACATTTATGAAGACAGCGACCAATCCATTTGTATCCATTACCTTGGTACAACCATAACGTTAAAATTTGCTTAGTTGGCCAGAGCATTAACCAGGCAACTAGGACGGGCTGCAGGAAGGCTTTAGAACTTTTTCTAAAATTTCAAGAAGTGGAGACACAGATTACGGCAAAGGCAGCTTCACCATAGTCAACCACTTGTGTTCCAGGGTTACTGTCAGCCTGTCAACCCCTGCTTTTGATGGCGGCCATTACTGACTTGTCGAAGAAGGTTAAGTCTTCAAAATTGGTGGAGAAACACTGTTATCTAACAAAGATACACGGCGGAAGAACAAGGCCGCTTCTCCAGACTGTCCCCATTCACCTATCTGATGGAGTAAGTTTACTGAAAAGGTGGGTCCCCAGTTCTGGCCATGCATCCAGCCCCCGCCAAAACCATCCCTCAGACACCAAGGTCTGCATCCAGCATTGGTTCATCTTACCCACCGGGGGATTCATAGTTTCTTCCAGCAATTTCCAGTCAATGGCTCAGTTATCGTCGACCCCTTCAGGGACTATCGATGCACAAGCATTGTACTAAATGTCAGAGCTGTTTCAGTGACTGCTACCACTGTGGATGGTTGGCCCTTCCAGCTGATCTGTCATTGACATTACTATCGATGCTCCAGTTCTTGGTCCCTGCTACATTGCCAGGCCTAGAATGGCCATCTTGATAGGTTTCCCGTCGCCTGCTCCTCCTCCTTTATCGCCTCATCACATCTCCGCTCCAGCATCCTCTAATATGTTGGATGGACCACCTGCACCTGTTACAGGGCATTCCATTCTTTTTCCTGACTCCCATATAGATCCTCACAATGGATACCTCGGGGTCCAGCTAGGGTGTGGACTCAGGCATCTGTCATACGATGAACGGCTGAAGGACCTCAGCATGTACTCACTCGAACAGAGGAGGGAAAGGGGGGACATGATTGAGACTTTCAAGTAGATCAAGGGTTTCAACAAGTTACCAGCAGGGGATGTCTTCCTGCTTCCCTCTGTTTTCCAATATGCCTTCCTGTCCTCCTCCCTCTGCATCTCCTTGTAACTTCTGAATGCTACCCTCTTAGCTTTTACCTTTTCCACCACCTCTTTTGAGAACCATAGCAGTCTCTTTTTCCTCTTGCTTTTGCTGTCTTGTTTGATGCAGAGGTTTGTTGCCTTCTCAGTGGCCCTTTTTAAGTTACCCACACTGATCCTCCACACCCCACCCAGGTCATCCCTGAGGCATTCACCCATCTTTTTAAAATCTGCCCTCCTGATGTCCAGGACCCTTGCCTCTGTGTGGTTCAGTTCTGCTGCTGTCCTTATATTGAACCACACTGTATAGTGATTACTGGTCCCAGGTATCCCCCAACCTTGACGTCTACAGCACTGTCCTTGTTGGTGAGTACCGGGTCTACTATTGCCCCATCATGAGTGGGTTCTCTGACTAGTTGCCTGAGGAACGCCCCCTGCAGAGAGGCCAGGATTTCCCTGCTTGTAGCTGAAGCTGCAGCTGGGAAGCTTCACTCTACATCTAGCAGATTGAAATCCTCTACCAGCAGCACCCCTCTCTTTTCTGCCATCTTGCCACTGACTTCCATAAGTACCTTATCTAACTCCCCCTGCTGGAGGTCTGTAGATCCCATCAGTGTGGGAAGAGTCTCCATTCTCAGTCTCTAGGGTGACCCACAGTACCTCTACCCCCCCCACATATTCCCTGTATCTCCGTTGCTTTAATGATCTCCCTCACCTAAAGTACCACACCTCCTCCTTTTCTTCCCACCGCGTCCTTCCTGAACAGAGTATATCCTGTTATGACCATGTCCCAGCTATGGTTTTCAGTGTACCATGAGTCAGTAATGGTCACAATATCCTGTTCGGCCTGTCCATGATGGTCTCTGGATCTGATACCAGCATTTGCAGGTGTGATGCCTTCACTATGCCAGTTGTGATCAATGCTAATACATGCCTATTTACTACAATACCCTGAGAACGAAGAGATTGGACAGTTTTTTCGACTCATCCTCCACCTCCTCTAACAGTAAAGGCCTGTCAGCCTCTTGCTTTCTTGGGGAGTTTGTGGGGAAGCAGAGTGGGATCCGAGTTATCCTTTATTTTCTTTATGCAGTCTGTTTTAAACTTCCTGACAGTGCTCTGTTTGATGCTTTGTTTGTACTTTGACTCAGAGTACCTAACAGCATGCAGCACTCCATGGTCACTTGCATATTGCCCAATATCAGAACAGACTACTAATGTTTAGCTTGCTTATTAGGTATGCTGCTTCTTGGCAGGCAGCAAAGCAGTGACTAATAATTCGCTGACAACTGACTCCACCATTAGATTTGAGGTGCATGTTCCAGGCAACCAAAATGTCTTGGCAGACAGGCTAAGCAGGTCAGGCTTAGGATTTCATGATCAATCACATCTGTGTGCAGGTAAGGGAATCCCGTTTTGTGGATTTAGACCGAGAAGAGTTAAATCACTTAATAAGAGATATTCTCAGTCTCTCAGAATCACCTACGGAAGAAACAGCATTGCATAGAAATTGTCGGCAGATAAGGACCGCCAGGCTCATCCAGTCTGCCCATAGGCCCTATACATTGTATGTGGCCACTGATCCTATGTGATCAGTGGTTTTTCATCACCCCCCCAAGGTTGCATAGCTGAAGAAGGAGACTTGGAGGAAGATGTGCTTTAACTGTCAGCTGTGAGTAGACCAGCTGATCATCTGAGAGTCTCTGGAATATGCCTAAGGAGGTACTCCTGGCTCAGGGTGGCAGGGTTTGTGAATGACATACAACAGTCCATTCTCAGTGCCCCTTTTAGAGGATACCAAGTTATTTGGATCAGATGTCCAGGATATCCTCTCTAACCTCCCAGCCTCAGGTAGGACCCTGAAGTCGGTACACTCCCTCTACCATACCGAGCAAAGGAGTAGATAGATGATACCTTTTCATCCAGCTGGTGCTAGACACCATCCTGTCACCAGACAACCAGGTACGGGCAAGGGAGCAGGAGCCTTGCTCACCCCAGGCACCACTCCAGGTGCACATGCAAGAGCCCCTAGAGGTGGTTGTGCAGCAGGAGCCACCACAACTGGCTCTGCCTGACTCTTTGTACACCTCAAACACCATTACCTCCAGGGGTGGTTGCTGGGGGTAGTTTCTCCCTCCACTTAAATAAGTGGAAGGAGGTGACATCAGATACCTGGATCCTGGAAATCGTAGCGCAATGTCATGTTCGGGAACTTCTTGAAATGCTTCCAGATCATCCACCGGTGCCAACACAGTATCCTCCAGACCACATTCCTCTTCTTCTGGAGAAAGTACATACTTTGCTTCAGAAGAGGGCAATGGAACCTGTGCCCTTGGAAAAGGAAACACAGAGTTCTACTCTGGGTACTGCCTAGTTCCAAAATGGACCGGAGACCTGCAGCCTATTCCAGATCTCAGGGACCTAAGCTATTTTATAGAGTACAAAATATTCAGAATGTTCATCCTGCAGGGCCTGCTTCCACTACTGCATGCAGGAGATTGGATCTCTTCCCTTGACATGAAGGAAGCCTACCTTCATATCAAGATTCGCAAACCTCACAGAAAGTATTTGAGGTTCCTGTTTCTGGGGGAACACTACCAAGTCAGAGTATTGCCCTTTGACTTATCCGCTGTGCCATGGGTCTTTACCAAATGTTTGGCAGTGGTGGTAGCAGCCCTTTGCAGTGAAGACCTCTATATTTTTCCCTACCTGGATGACTGGCTATTGAAAGCCCACATCAAGGAGCAGCTCCTGCACACCCTAGCTCAAACAAGGCAGATGTTTGATGCCCTGGGGGTTACTGTCAACATACCCAAATCAGTCTTGACACCTTGTTAGTGCCTGAAGTACGTATGAGCAGTTTTGGATACAGCCTGAGGCGCAGCCTTCCTGCCTCTGGACAAGGCCAAACATCTGATTGCACAGGCCCAGATGGTCCACAACAGACGTTATGTCACAGCCAGGATATTCTTTCAGTACCTCTGGCCAGACTGCACATGAGGAGTCCTTAGTGGACCCTAAGAGTGCAGTGGGACCAGCTCACAGATGATCTAGAACAGAGAGTTGGAGGCAGTATAGCGAAGTCGTTGAAGGCTCTGAGCTGCAAACCTGGAGACCTGGGTTTGAATCCCACAGCCGCCACTTGCATACTGTGAGACCCTGAGCAAGTCAGTTAACTTCCTTGTGCTCCCAGGTCGCACCTGTAAACAAGCTTTCAGCTTAGTGTCTCTCTCCTGGTAAAAAAAAAAAAAAAAAAAAGAGTTCTGGTAACCTCTCCTATACGCAAAGTGCTCAAGTGGTGGATGGAACCCAGCAACCTGCTAAAGGTGATTCCCTTACTGATCCCATTCCTTCACCAGATTTTAACTGTAGATGCCTCAGGGATGGGCTGGGGGACACATTTAAGGCTCCATCAGATGCAGGGTACATGTACCACAGTGGAGAGCACCCTGCACATAAATGTTCTAGAAATGCAAGCTGTCCAGTACAGCCTACAATCCTTCCAGGCTTATCTGTCTCCAGGTCCTCTTTTACTACAGACTGACAGTGTCCATGTCATGCATTACATCAACAAGCAAGGGAGAACTCGCTCATACCCCCTGTGCAAGGAACCAGTGAGATTCTGGTATTGGACTCTGGAGCACAGTCTAGAACTGTCAGCAGTACATGTTCCAGGCAACCAAAACATTTTGGCAGACAGGCTAAGCAGGTCACAGTCCAGAATGCATGAGTAGGAACTGCTGATCTATGATAGAAGATCTGTTCAGTTGGTGGGGTCATCCAGAGGTGGACCTTTTTGCATTCTCACACAGCACAAAACTGCCGCTTTTCTGCTCACTCACTCGCTCCAGGGCCTGGAGTTTTCTGGCAAGATGCATTGCCCCTCTCTTGGAAGGGGAGATTTCTGTATGCCTTCCCCTCTAATTCAGAGGTTGGTACTCAAGTTCCAGATGGAAGGAGCAACTCTGACTCTATGGTCTCACCAGATCTGGTTCCCTCTACTCAATCAATCAATCAATCAAATCTTTATTTATCCAGGCGGACACCTTTGAGCAAGCTCATTTACAAGGTGGACCTGCATCACACAAAGTCAGAAACAGTACAAATAAACACACATAAATACAGGCATTATGGTAGTACATAGGAGTAAAAAATAAAACTAAGTAACAGAGAGACCGGAAGTCCATTTAGGCATACATTGTAATGTATCTAACTATGTACATGACATGGTTCAGGAAAGAGTGCGAAAAAAGGAGATTAAAGTGGAACCTCGATTAGGTATAGGTTGCAGTGGTGAGGGGGGCAAGGACAAATGTCCTACTCGTGGTACTGTACTGAATAACCGCTTATGGATTAGGGCTAAAAGTTATAAGGGTTGACGGCTTTAGGGTCATCGTCTGCCTGTAAGCCTTAGTTTTCTGCGGTGACTGAGCTGGGTTCACAGCTCTCAGGGAGCGGAGTATGGTCAGGGGATATGGGCATCGGCTTTAGTAGCGCCGGTCACCCGGAGACTGCGGGTGCATGCGGCGTTCAAGCTGGGACCCTGAAGAGTTCTCGGTACTAGAGGAGCGTAATCCGAGCGAGGGTTCTCAAGTGGCGGCTTCTGGGTGCCGACCTCCGGTGGCCATGGTTCCTGTGGCGACTACACTGGGAGCTCTGTGGGGTCATTGGCACTTGGGGATCAGTACTAGAGGAGCGTAATCCGATCGAGGGTTCTCATGTGGCGGCTTCGGGGGCGCCGACCGCTGGTGGCCATGGTTCCTGTGGTGACTACACTGGGAGCTCTGTGGGGTCATTGGCATTGGGGATCAGTACTAGAAGAGCGTAATCTGATCGAGGGTTCTCGGGAGGCGGCTTCGCGGGCGCCGATCGTCAGTGGCCATGGTTCCTGTGGCGACCACGCTGGGAGCTCTGTGTGGTCGTTGGCACTTGGGGATCAGAGTAGGAGCAAGGGGTAGAGAGAAGGAAGGAATAACTAGGCAAGGGTGAGATGGGTATGAGGTTTCTGCAGGGTAAGGTTTTTAAGGTGTGTGAGTCAGTAGAAGATATTATGCAGAGAGGCAGTAGTTCATAGGCGGTGGAAGCAGTGACATACTTCTGTAATTGTTTTTGCTTATAAAGTCTTGAACACTGCGATGCTTACTGGGGATCTTAATTTCAAGAATTTCTGTATCTCGTTCCAGAGGGTAGGCAGCAAGTAGCCTATGGCCGCTCTCCCAAGGCGCGTGCAGACCCTGGGGGTCCTCAGGGAAATTAGAGAGCAGCTCCTTAGTGCATAATTTCGGAGCTCGCTTAGAGGCAGTAGGTCAGAGATATAATGTGGTAATTTGCCAGTAATCATTTTTAATGTCCGTATGGTGGCGTTTCTATTGCGTCTGTATTGTAGGGAGGTCCATTCCACAGCAGCATATAAGGAGCAGTGATAGGTAAAGGAGGGGAGGCTGGTGATGAAGCGCAGCGCTCTGTGGTATAAGACGTCCAGCTTACCCAGGTATAAGGCGTTGCAATGACTATAGATGAAATCAGCGTAATCTAATAAGGAGATGAAGGTGGACTGTACAAGGTGTCTTTTTGCCTCTGTAGTCAGAAGGCGGTTTGCCCAGTAGAAGAGCCCCAGCCTCTGCCTCAGTTTTTTCACCATATCCTCCAAATGTTCCCCGAAGGAGAGTTTGTGGTCTAGCCAGACCCCCAGGTATTTAAACTTGGGGACAAACTCCAAGTTTTCCCCCAGTAAGGTGGTGATGGGGGGTAGAGTGCTAATAGGAGGGTAAGACGGATGGTTGCCAGGTGAAAGAATCATTGCCTTACTTTTTTTGGCGTTGAGGAGCAGCTTTTAGCTAAGAAGCTGGTATTGGAGGGTATCGAAGCTGAGTTGCAGATCTTTACAGGCAGCTTCAGGTGTTGACGGCTTGGGTATAGTACGTGTCATCCATAAACAGGTGAATATTGGCTTTCTTAATGCCGAGGTCGATGCTGTTAATATATATGTTGAAGAGTATTGGTCCCAGGATGGAGCCTTGAGGGACACCTCTTAATAACGGTGTAGGGGAGGAGAGCTCCCCTTCTGCCTTGACCTACTGATGCCTGTCCGTTAAGTAGTTGGCAGTGGAACTGCCAGTGCCTTGCCATTATTTCAGAGCCTGCTGTCACAGGAACAGGGAACCCTGGTCCATCCGGACCTCAGATCTCTTCATCTTCATATATGACTCCTGAAAACCTAGCCATTGCCAGGTTTGGGGTTTCCCATAGGATGGCTGATGTCCTGGTGGCTGCCAGAAAGCCTTCCACCAGGGCCACTTATTCCATGAAGTGGAAGCGGTTTGCTTTGTGGGCTGCTTCACATCACTTAGATCTGTTAACCTGTCCAGTTAATCAGGTTCTAGAGTACCTGCTGTCCTTGTCAGATGCAGGCCTGCAGTATTCCTTTATCAAAGTGCATTTGCCTGCCATTTCAACTTTCCATGTGCCTGTTGGGGTTGTACAGTTACCCAGCTGGAGGTGGCTCGTACATTCTTAAGAGGCATTCTACACTTGAAGCCTGCTATCCGCAATCCAGTCCCAGCTTGAGACCTGAATTTTGTTTTGGAAAAGCTTATTGTAGCTCTTGGCTTACGCTTTCTTTTAGAAAATGTTTTTGGTTGCCATTACTTCTGCTCGAAGGATTTCAGAGTTACAGTACAAGCGCTAATGTGTGAGCCTCCTTATTTGATTTTCCACAAAGACTGTGTGTCTTTGCATACTAATCCTAAGTTTTTACCAAAGGTGGTGTCTGAGTTTACTTTAAATCAAACGCCAGTTTGTTTTCCTGAGCATGCCAATCCAGGAGAAACATTGTGCCATACTCTAGGTGTACATAGAATACTCTGGTACTATAGACACCACACAAAGTGCTGCAGGACGTCCTTGCACCTTTTTGTTTCATTTGCCCCTGAGAAAGAGGGCACCCCAGTTTCTAAACAGTGCCTGACCAAATGGGTAGCAAACTATTACTTTCTGTTATAGGAAGTACGGTAAGGAACTTCCTGCAGTTGTTTGTGGTCATTCTACTAGAGGCATGGCCACATTTACTGCATGTTTCAGAAATGTGTCTGCTGTAGAAAACTGTGCAGCTGCCACCTGAAGTACTGTCCACGCTTTCACTAAACACTACAGTCTGGACATTGCCTCTCAGAAAAGGGCTGGCTTTGACCTAGTTGTGCTTCAAGGCCTGCTTTCATAGGTCTGTAAGCTCCAGCCACCCAGACCTTTATGGTCAGCACTGCTTGGTACTCGTTCCTTGGATGTGGCTTGATGAAAGAGATATCCTTGAAGAAAACAAAACCGTTATGTATTCACCATAACAGTAGGTCTTTGAGAGATTCTCTTTCATCAGGCCATGCTGTCCCACCCTCCTTCCCCCTATAGGATTCTGAAACTCTAGTGAGTGCAGTCTCCTTCTCTGTGAGGATCTACCTGCTTCGCCTGGTTGGCAGAGGCCTAGATTCTCTCCTAGTTCCCTACAGGGAGATCCTCAGAGGGAAGGGTACTGAGGAGTGAAGGGGCCACCCATGTTTACATACTAGCCGACGTCCGATGTCGTAGTGTGCAGCCCCTGGTGAACTACTTGCAAAATTTTCCATGTTGCCCTAGCACCTAGTGGCTATAAGTTCCATAGGTGTGTCCTGATGAAAGAGATTCTCTCAAAGATCTACTGTTGCAGTGAGTACGTAACTGTTCTTTTCTCACATCTCTCCTGAATTTACCCCCTCCAGTTTCATATCATGCCCCCTTGTTATAGAGCACCTTTTTCTCTGAAAGATACTCCTCCTGTACCTTATTAACCTGTGTAAGGTATTTAAAGGTTTCTATCATATCTCCCCACCAGAGTGTACACATTTAGCTCCTTTAGCCTTTCTTTGTAGGGCTTTTGTTGCAGACCCTGCACCATTTTGGTAGCCCTCCTCTGGACCAGCTCCAATCTGTCTTTGTCATGTCTGAGATGTGGTTTCCAAAACTGTGCACAGTACTCAAGGTGGTGTCTTACCAGTGATTTATGTAGGGGCAGAACCATTTCTCTCTCTTCCTACTGGAGATACCCCTACCTGTGCACCCCAGCATCCCACTAGCTTTTCTGAAGATCTTATCACACTACATGGCCACCTATTGGTCACCCAGTATGACTACCCCTAGGTTTCTTTCCTGTTTAGTCTTTGTCAGTATCACTCTGCCCATCTTGTACACTACTCTGGGGTTCCTATGGCCTAGATGCATTATTTTGCACTTTTTATTTTTCATTAAAACCTAGCTGCCATACCCTTGACCACTCTTCCAGTCTCTTTAGATCCCTGCACATTCTATTCACCCCTCAGGTGTGTCCACTCTGTTACAGATCTTGGTGTCATCCGCAAATAGGCAGACCTTCCCTTTCGGTTCTTCCACTATGCCGTTTATAATGATATTGAAGAGGGCTGGTCCCAACACTGATCTCTAAGGAACCCCACTGTTCACCCTCCCTTCATTGAAGTACACTCCATTCATCACTACCCTCTGTGTCCTTTCCACTAACCATCTTTTTATTTATTTAAAATATTGGAATTACAACCTTTGAGTCAGAGACTCATTTCCAAAGGCTCCACGTCAATACACAATATAGACACAGGTAAATACAGTAGACAGTATGATGCAATATACAGTGCCAGGGCAGTTTGATGGCAAGGTTGCATCATGAAACAGTATACTGAGATATCTAATACAGAGTTGAGGCTGTAGGCTGTGGGCAAACACACGATACAGGGTACAGTGCCAGGGCACTTTTACTTCAGGTTACAGCATGACCATTTTACAAGGATGTCTAATACATTGTTGTGGCTGTTGACAGTGCATAGGATAAATCTTAACAGCAAGAGTTCAGTTCGTGGCCACAGATTGAATCGGGGGACAGTGCACATGCCTACTATGCTTGGCTGGAGCTGAGTAAACTGAGTAAGTTAGGGGAGGCAGGTAGTGCAAATTCTAGAGCAGTCTGTTACGAGAATTTGTCCAAGTGCCTGATTGAGTAAGAATTGCAGGCCATTGACTGTGAAAGAGGTCGTGTGGCCATTCTGAGTGGCTGGTGAAGGCACTGATGGTGGACTTAGAGTGTGCAGGTGCGGGTGCCAAGGAGGTGGGTCTTGAGTGCCTTTTTAAAGGGACCAAGTTTTTGATGGTTAGAGACCGATGGTGGGAGGGTGTTGAAGTAGGAGGGAGCCCTGACCAGAAAAGACCTCGGGGCGAATGTGGTTCTGACTCTGGGACTGGCCAGTGCAGCTTTGGTCGAGCTGCGTGTGTACACTGTGAGGCAGATAGGCCTGGAGGGGTCAAGCCAAGGAGGGATTTTTTGGTCAAGAGGCAGGACTGGTAGTGGACCCTCTCGTTAAAGTTCAGAATCTGGGCAATGGAATAGAGCATGCATGTGTGTGTCATGCGGTCTGCAGCAGTTAAGAGCCTGCAGGCTTTGTTAATGACCACTTATATTTTACCGATAGCTGTTGCATCTGCAGCAGCATAGACCAGCAACCCATAGTCAATCAAAGACATTTATCTAGGTTACCGCCTTGGTATCTACTGCCAAGTTACCCAATTTACTTAAGAGTCTCCTAAGTGCAACAGTGTCAGAAGCCTTGCTGAAGTCCAGGTAAGCCATGTCCACTGCTCCTCCCCGATCTAGCTTCTTGGTCACCCAGTCAAAGAAGTCTTATCAGATTTCTGTGGCATGACCTTCCCTCTTTGAAACCATTCTGCCTTGAGTTCTGCAGTCCATTGGATACAAGATATTCCCTAATCCTTTCCTTCAATAGCGTTTCTAGTTTCTGTGGAAATAGTGTGGTCTCACACAGTTATAAATATGACTTCAGTGCGGAAAATAGGCAGGATGATAAGAGGGGCATCTGAAAACTAGCTCCTGATTTCAGAGTAATGTGCTGAGTAGTAAAGAAGGAAGGGAGCTGAATACAGAAAATGAATTGCATATAATGTGATGCATGTCTGAATATTATACATTTTTGTTGCTCTTTCCAGGGCCCCTGCAACCCCATTCCTTCAGGCACTCACATGTTGGCTGCAACCTCTGCCCGCAGACCCAATCCCTGCTGTTGCACCTGTCTCTGCTTCCCCGGATCTCCACCGACATTCCCAGTTGGTGGTCCAGCTTATCCCTGCCAAGGGGTCCTCACGGGGCAGCGACCGGGGGGGGGGGGTGTCTGTTGCACTAGAGATGTCGGTCAGGGGCCTAGCGCAGTGTGCTAAGCAGTCAGCGGTAGGAGTGAGACCTATAGAAGACTGTCATCCAGCAATGCAGACATCCATTTTCCTCTGTTCTGGGGCACCCTCCCGCAATGCGTGCAGCCACGGCAGTGTCCTGTTGGGTGTGGGTGGTCGGCAGCATGTGGTCCCCCAGTGCCGCCAAGAACGCCTCCATAAACCACTACCACGAGCTGCTACGGGAGTGGCTCATAACATTCCCTCCCCCCTGGGAAGGAAGCATCCAAAGGAAGCTTGTCAACTCCCTCCCTGCTGGCCTCTGCTCCTGGCATCCAGGCTCGGGGCACAAACCTGGGTTGCCAGCATGCCAGAGTGATGCCCCATCACTCAACGTCACAGAGCCGTCATAGAATATTATATTTTAGAAGCGTTCCTGAACACTGGAAAATTACTTTAATGTGCTATATGATAAGTAGCGCGATTGTGTGTGTATCTGTGTGGTGATTCTGTTATGACAGCACACCCATTCAGGAAGTGCACTGTAGTCTGGTGGTTAGAAAACCCGCCTGGGAACCAGGAAAACACAGATCCAAACCGTACTAGAGCCCATCTCTAACTGTGTGACCTTAAGCAAGTCACTTAATCTCCCACTTCCGCTGTCCACCCAGCTGCAGAATCTGATACAAGCAGGAGCCAAACGGAAAATGAGAGGTTTTACTCTAGTCTATCCTGGGTAAATAAATTGTAAAATGAAACAAAAAGTAAAAAATGCAGTTATTTAAGTGATACTACAATACGTAGCCACGTGGTGCCCATCCATAAAAATGGGCCAAAGGATGAACCAGGGAGCTACAGGCCAGTGAGCCTCACCTCGATTGTGGGCAAACTCATGGAGACCATCCTAAAGGAGAGGCTCATGAGCTTCATGGAGACAAACGATATCCAGGACGACCAGCAACATGAGTTTGTCGCGGGCAGATCATGCCAGATAAACCTGGTAGAGTTCTGTGACTGGGTGACACGGGAACTGGACAAGGGCCATGCTGTGGACGTCCTGTACTTGGACTTCAGTAAGGCCTTTGGTTCACTGCCGCATGGGAGATTGGGGGAGGGGTGCTGGAGTATGTTGGGGCAGGACCAAAAATGGTAACCTGGATCAGGAACTGGCAGAGGGGGAGACAGCAAAGGGTGGTGATGGAGACCTCATCACCGAGAGCGGTGATGAGTGGGGTACCACAGGGATCCATGCTGGGACCAGTACTGTTCAGGATTTTCATTACAGACATCTCAAATGGGATCCGGAGCAAAATCAGTCTGTTTGCAGACAATACCAAGATGGGAGCGGTGGTAGATGACATGGGGGGAAGGGTTGCAGGAGGACCTGAATAAGCTGCAGCAGTGGGCAGATAAATGGCAGCTGGGGGTTCGTGCCAAGAAGTGCAAGGTTCTGCACTACGGAGCCCAGAACTGGGGAGGGATTATCACTTAAATGGGGTTCAGTTGGGTTGCTCCACAGAAGAGAAAGACCTTGGGGTGATCATAACAGGAAGCATGAACAACTCTGTTCAATGCAGAAGGGTGGTGGCAAAAGCCAACAAAATTGCTGGGGTATATAGCTAGAGGGGTTTCCTCCAGAAGTAGGAGGTTATCCTTCCCTTTTATAGGTCGCTGGTCAGGCCTCACCTGGAGTACTGCGTGCAATACTGAGCCCATTCCTGAAGAAGGAAATCAGATTGTTGGAGGGGGTACAGCGTAGAGCTGCAAAGATGATCCAGGGATTGGAGGGCAAACCATATGAGGAAAGGCTGCGGGAGTTGAATATGTACTCTCTGGAAGAGAGAAGGGACAGGGGAGATATGATTGTGACCTTTAAGTACCTGAAGGGAATAAACAAGACTAAAACAGAGAGGATTTTCCAGAAGAGAAAGGGGAGCAACATGAGAGGATGCCAACTGAGATTGAAGGGGGGGGCCGGCCCAGTGGCACTGAGGGTTGAGGCGCTGGAAGCCACACCTTGCGCTATGCCGACGACCTGGGTTCGGGAACGAGCTCGGGTCAGTGGGGGTCGGCAGGGGGAGGGAGGATTGAGCGTCCCAGCAGATGCTCTTCTCCGTCTGGGGTGGGATACCAGGGTGCAGTATGCCCGATGCCCTGAGCGCGCTGAGTAGCAGTCTCGAGGGGATGGCAGCTCTGTTAACGGAGTCAGGAGTGGGATGTCTGTAGGTGCTTGAGAAGGATGTGCGTTAGCATGTCTCTTCTCTGGACACTTGCATCCTTGCGCCAGCGTCTCGGGGAGCTGGGACAGGGGAAACCACAGAAAATACCCTTCAGTAGTCCTAGATGATGACCGCTCTGGGCCATCCAAGACCACCGATTCTGGACAGACCCCACTGTGTAGGAGGAAGTAAGAGGTGAGGCACTCTAGGGGCAGATCCGGAGTAGGGGGCAGAGATGATGATGAGCGGCCCGAAGGAGTGGGCACTGAGGGTAGACAGGAGGAGCGAAACAGAAAGTATAAAAGAAAAAAAAAAAGATTAGAGGGGGGTAGATTCAGGAGAGAGATGAGACATTTTTTCATGGGAAGAGTGGTGGACAAGTGGAACTCCTTGCCAGGTGAGGTAGTGGCCTGCAAGACAGTAGACCGCTTCAAGAGGGGTTGGGATAGGGTAGGGGGAAGGGGTAATAGGATGGAGAAAAAGGGAGGGGCAGAAGCTTTATAAGGCGCTAGCTGCGCACTCGAGCAGACTCGATAGACCGTGAGGCCTATTTCTGCTGGCATTTTCATACGTTCGTAATAGCTGATTCACTGTATGTGGCAATGTTCCCATTATGAAATGGGTAAAGTATGATATATATATATATATATATATATATATATATATAGTATGAAATAAACTGATAGCAATCATATCACTACTGTATTTTTTTTTTTGACAAGACTACAGTAGTGAAATCACCATTACCTTGAATTCTAATTGAGGAAAGGTACAAAAAAAAATATATAAAAGTATTTTTATTTCCATGAGACAATCTGATTTTTGTCAAGGATTGCTACATACTAATAAAAATACTTTTATATATTTTTTTGTACCTTTCCTCAATTAGAATTCAAGGTAATGGTGATTTCACTACTGTAGTCTTGTCAAAAAAAATACATTAGTGATATGATTGCTATCAGTTTATTAAGCATAAAATGGCAGTTTGCTGTACGGTAAACTGTAACTTGATTGGAGAGGGTCTACATATCATATATAATACTGAATCACCACATGCCTTGCTGAGTGTTAGACCTCTCTTGAATAGCATGTTAAACACAGGTTGCATGGTAATTAGTATGCATAGAAAGCTTAAACTAAAAATAAAGCTCAGGGTAAACTTATCTTAGACTTTACACTTGGTTCTTCACTAATGGTTTCTCATGAGAGTGTTTTATTTTTTTCAGGTTGCACAAAAGTATTCCAAGCAATATGGCAGTGATAAAGTACGAGTGCTTACACTGGTGAAGAATCGTGGGAAGGGTGGAGCCATCAGGATGGTAACTTAATTTGTTTTCACATTCTACTGTAGCTTCTTATGCAAATCGGCATTTTTGTCAACATTTCCAATTTTATTTTTATGTAATTTTTGTTGAGTGGGAAGGGGGGTGCTAGAAATTATTTCCTGTTTTCAGCTTTATCCCTAGGGGAAGGGAAAACACCGAAGAAAACCGACTGATATTGAACCAGTCTAAGGTGCTGGTTTTAGTGAATAGAGGGAAATATGGCTGGCCAGTCCTTACACAACATGGAACAAGGACCCTCTAACTGGTAACTCAGTTTTAGTGTTTTTATTCTACAAACAAAAGCATCACACAAGAATCAGGCCTGCAGGGACAGGTGGCTGCTATCATAGCACCTGTTGGCAGGGCCCACTCATGTTCATCAATGTTTTCATGACCAGCTCCTCACTTCATCAGGGCAGATTTCAGAGAGTAACTATGCATCATCTATATAGATAAAATCAACTGATACGTTATATACAGATACTGCATGTGATATTTTGGATTCCAGTATGTATGCCCTGCTGCATAGACCACAAATATGTACTTATTGTAACCTCACAGTACTTTTTTTTAGCTTATTTCTTTCTTCTCCTCGTGGACTGGCCCCCTTCCTCCGGCCCCGCCACCCTGGCAACCACTGGTACTCACCTCTGGCTTGAGGTGCCATCTGGCCGGGTGCGGCACCTTCGGAGGGCCAGGATCATCCTGCTGGTCCATGGTGTTTTCTTCCTTCAGTTTCTCCTGATCCCAGAGTGCAGGATTTAGCGTGCAATGATGCCAGTGATCAAGCTGTGCGTGCTTCTGCACGCGGCATGCCGGGCGTCTCCTTTTGTCTCCGAGCCCCGTCTTGTGGGATCGATGTGCTAGCCTCCAGCTGCCACTAGGGGCCAGGCATGCACCAATCTCTAGTCCCACTCCTCCCTGGGAGAGAGGCTGTCCTCAGATGCTCAGTCCTCTCCCACCCTGGACGACCCCCGGCGACCTGCTTGTATCACGAACACGGGTCGCTGACATGGCAGGAGGTAAGGCATGATGCCTCAGCTCTCCACGCCATGGGGCTGGCTAAACTTACAGTACCTTAAAAAAACTATTTGTGTTATATGTATTACATTCACATAGTTTTTCTCTCGCTTTCATTGCATAGATAAATTGCCTTTAGTTCCAAATATATTCCTGTGTATAAATTCCATCAACCTCTGTCCATTGCTTACATTCTGTGAAATGCAGGCCTTTTTATATCGGTGCCTTATGGATTTATTTTTTAGTTTTATTTATTCAGTCTATTATTTATGTTTATTCACAAAAAAAGAAATTGAATGAAAATTGCAGCACACCTTAAAACTAGATCAAAGTTCAGAACCTCACCTTAATTTCTTTTCTGTTTACATACACCTATCTGAACAAAACAGTCTCCTAGATTATCTGGAGAACCACCATTTCCTAAATGTATTTCATTTCCTCCAAAGATTTTTAACGGTTTCTTCTCACCTTTTCCAAAAGCTTTGTAAAGTAACCCCACCACTCTTTTCCTGTGACAGACAAAGCAAAACGTAGTTTCTATACATCCCGTCTCTTGAGTCACCTTTATTGTGCTACTTTCTAATGCAAATTACAGACTTTCTTTTATACCTTATATTCAGTGTGTGGGGCAACCTAGACTCCAGATTCTGTCTCCTCTCCTAAACAAAAAGTGGTGGCAGCAGTCTGTGAGTACACCAAGCGATCTTAGCACATGCATATTCAAAGATTTTTTTCTGACTTAGTGCAAACGCATCTATGTCTAACATCTTCCATAAGTTGAGTTCTCAGATTGTGAATGCCTCTTTATTTCAGTAATGCCAACCTTTCTCCCATTGGCATTATGATGTTTGATTGCAATATATGGTAGAGTTAATTGTATTCTAAGTGTTGAAGATTTCAATTTAAGGAGTTTATAATTAAATCTTGACCTAGAACTAGGTTTAATTCCCACTGCCATCCTTCTTAATGTCTAAAAAGTAAGAGGAAAAATCATTATCCCTGAGTTTTTCACGATCTCTGATGGAAACAAGGGGGTGATATTAAGATTTTGTTGGTCCCCATGGACTTATAAATTGGAGGGAATGGGTGTTTGGTGGGGGCACTGCGGCACCAGTTGAACAGGAGCAATTATGTTACATAAATACTGGGAGAGCTCATAAAATTTATTGAGACTTGTTCAGCTCTGCTAATGAACCTCCAGCATTTCAACAGAACTACTGACTTCCTCAGAGAAGCAGGTTCTACAATTAAATATTACATATTATGGTTATTAATGTCATATTTAAACAGATAATAAGGATTAACCCATGACAGAGTGTGGGTTACGGGGGAATTGATCCACGCCGGGGGGGGCAGTTGTTGCAGAAGTGCCAACAACCATCCAGGTGTGGATTAATTCCCCATGTAACCCATGCTCTGAAGAGGATTAATTCACTTTTAACATGGCCAAGGAAAATGGGGACTGTGCATTTACATATTACTTCTGTCCCTGTTTTCCATTGGTGGAATACAGAGATATGAGACACAATCCCTGGAATGTGCTGAAAGTGAGTGTGACTTAAACATTTTTGCCAACACTGACAAATAGGAAGGAGCAAGGGTTACCAGGAGTCAGGCACCCAGAAGCAGCAAGGCTGATCAGGAGTCGGGCAAAGAGAAGTGGAGGCAGTAAAGTAAAAAGTACAGGAGGAGGACCAGTGAAAAATAGGAAGGAGCAAGGGTTGTGAGGAGTCGGGCACACAGAAGGAGCGAGGGTGATCAGGAGTCGGGCAAAAAGACGCACTACATGGGAGTTCTGTGATTGCAAGTGCTCTGTCTCAGCTGTGCAGGGAGCAACCATGGATTAATTGAGTATTAATCCACAGTCACCTGACGGCTGCTGATGAATGGGATTGGGCCGTTTTCCCTGGCCATGTTATAAATGTAATTATACTACTGGTGGTCTGCCTATCTGTAAACCCACCCTGAGCTACATGCTGCAACAGAAAATGGCCTAAGCCATAAAACCAAAAGAGTTTGTCTCAACAAATACATAGAATGAGGTGTTCTTCCAGCAATTTTCTTTTTCTTTTAATCTAGCAGAAGTTTATTATTAAAAAGATGAACAAGCCAGATACACACATTGCACCATCAAGTTCAACATCCAGTTAAAGGAGACAATTGGAGATGCACGTTACACGATGTTGCATAGACTGAAAAACTTTATAACATAAAGTTGGGTTGCCTGCAACCTGATACAAAGTGCAGACCATGTATTCTTACATTTAATATGCCTACATCCATCTGTTTATCAAATATTGTAGACATTAATAAAGCAAAACCTAAAAAATGTGCTTAGTCAATGAATAAAAAAAATTATTGCAGGGCTTAAAATTTGGGAGGAATGTGCAGTTTGTGCTGTTTTTAGACCCCCCCCCCCCATGCAGGTCAGCCGCGCACACACTGAGCGCCCTCATAGCACATTGGCAAAGTGCCACAGAGTGCCTTCTGTGGCACTGTGCCATTCACTGTCTGCCTTTTCTTTTTTTGCTCCATCCAGCTCCCGTAGTCCCTGGTGGTCCATTCTGCACACCTGTGTTGAACTTCACAGTGGTCTAGTGAGCATGCCTCTCTCGTCCCTCCACTGCTGTTGTGAGACTGTTCACATGGAGGGAGTCGAGAGAGACAGTGCAGCATCGGGAGCAGGAGCCACCATCTCGACCTAGGAGCTCAAGTTGAAGGAAGAGCCAAGGAGTCAACTGACAAGAAAAGAGCGAAGAGACAGCAATGAGGATGATTGCTGGCTACAGCGGCAGCAGTGGGAGGGTGAGACCCGATACTTTGATCGGAAACCGTTTAACCGAAACAAACAAACAAAAAAAACGGATTAATGAAAACAAGTGGCACAGTGTTGACAGCAGGAAATAAAGGGATGGGCACGTCTGAGGCCTGTGGCAGCCAAGAACAGTTGGTCAGTCGGTGGCAGTCAGCGAAAATTACAGAAAAAATGGAAAAAAGGCGGTGCTGCAGGCACAGACATAATGTGACATGGCAGTCACTGAAAAACAGTTGAATAAATAAAAACGCAAAATACTGAGCTTAAAATCTTTTGAGTGACAGATAAAAGGGGCATTTGTTTTGGAGACAAACAAAACTGCTGTAAAAAATAAAGGGGATGCTGCTAAAGCACAACAAATAAGGGTGCCTGGGGAAGAGGAAAAAAATTATTTTCAGGTGGACTGGAAGGGAAGGAGGTAACACCAACAGACTGCAATAAAAAAAATTGCTCAGCTTGCCCTTTTCATTCAGAAGATGACCAAGTTGGGCACAAAAAAGATGATGGAGCATGCCTGGGTAAAATTAAAAAAACAATCTTTGTGCTGGATGGAGAGAACTGGACCAACTCCAAGGCAGCTGCTGTGAGGAAAAACAGCTTCTTAGGGGAAACGGAGGGGTGGGAAGATCCATTATGTGGGTGTGACTGTCCCAAGAAAAGCTGAATTTATTATAAAAGAATAAAAATAAATAAATAAATAAATAAAAAGAACTTTTGCAAGAAAGAAGAGCAGTGTTTGGGGAAACAACTGGAAGGGGTGGGAAGATCTGTATAGAGGCAACATCACCACCCTCTTTCTGCGGGTGACACTCTTCCTTATGCATCCCAGCTTCCCACTTGCCCTCCCAGCTGCCTTGTCACACTGCTTGGCCACATTTAGGTCATCCAATATGATCATCCCCAGGTCTCTCTCCTGCTTGGTGATCATCAGTACCACCCCCCACACACACATACATTTTGTACTCTGCCTCTGGGTTTCTGTGTCCCAAGTGCATTCTTTTGCATTTTTTCACATTGAAATGCAGCTGCCATACCCTTGACAACTTCTCTAGTTTTCTCAGGTCACTGCTCATCCTTTCCACACAGCCCAGAGTGTCTGCCTTATTGCAGAGTTTGATGTCATCTGCAAAGAGGCAGACCTTCCCTTCTGGATGTTCTGCAATATCACTTATAAAGGCGTTGAAGAGGACTGCTCCCAGCACTGATCTCGGAGGTACCCCACTGGTCACCCTCTCTGCAACAATAACAGTAACTTATAAACTGTTAAAATAAGTTCACCTTCTACAATGTGCTCTCCTCCTTCCTCTCCTAAACATGCCGCAACCCTCTTCTGCCTACCACCTAGCAGAGCTCTCTCCAGCACCAATCCTGCAGTGATAACCTCCTGCCAAAGACAGGCTGTTGCCCAAGCTTTAGAGTAAATGATCAGTTCAATTAGATTTAGTTGTGAACCCTTACCCCCCCGCTCAATTAGCTTAAACTTCTTATTTTACCTGGTGTCTCCCAGCCCACCCCACAGGGTGGTCCATGCAACCACAGGTGGCAACTACTCCTCTACCTCCAACACAGCCTATGTTGCTTCAGTATTTCCATTGTGTTGCTACAGCCATTGCCCCCATTTGAGGATGGCAGCAGCACGTGCAGAATAAGGAGCGCTTGGAGGGACAAGCGGCTGTCAACGAGGAGCACAACAGCATAACTCACTGCCCTACATGATCGTACCCTCCTCATGCCCCCTGTCAGCAATAGACAGGAATTAGTGCTTTTCCCTTCATCCCCATTACAGGTTACCCCCCCAGCTTTACACGTCGACTCCCCAGCTCCTTCTGATACTCCCCTATGGTATTACCATCCCCTAGTGGAGGTGATTCAGGCCTCCATTTAAAAAAACATTTACAGTCACTTGGAGAGATTGAACATAGAAACATAAACATAGAAACATAGACTTTGACGGCAGATAAGGACTGCTTGGCCCATCTAGTCTGCCCATTTCCCTACCTACAGGATAGGCCGCAGATCCTAGTTAACCAACAGCCTATTTCTTCCTACCCCCCACAAAAATTGCCTTATGTCTGTCCCATGCATTCTTGAACTCTTCCACAGTTTTAGACCCCACAACCTCCTCAGGAAGGCTGTTCCATGCATCCACTACCCTCTCTGTGAAATAATACATAGATACATAGACAGTGTCGGCAGATAAGGGCCTATGGCCCACCCAGTCTGCCCATTTGAGCTTGTAAGTTCAGTTTATGTTTAAACAACATCAGTAAATAGTAGCTACAAATTGTAATGCTGTCTTACCTCACACCCCTCAGCAAGAGGAGGGGAGATTTCTTACATATTATAGCTGAGTTCACAAGATAGAGAGCATCTGTGTGATTGGGGGGTGCATTTGGTTATGTCCTCTGTTAGTTTATGTAGTTCTGGCTTTAAAGCCCCCCCACTGCACTCACCTCAAACATATAGCTGCAAAGTCCATCAGGATCACATGGAGGAGCAAAACACAAACAGCATTGGAAGTGATTTGAAAGCAGTGTCAAGAACTGGTGTTCAGTGATCCTCAGTCAGTGGTAAATGTCTATTTTTCTCAGTCTTATGTACATCTGCTTTGTCAGGATGTTGGTTTGTGCTGAGCAGTAAGCAGTGTGACAAGTCTGCTTTTGTTATCAGTTCTGGCAGTTAAAATAACAAATTATCGTGTTTTGTAAGAGCAGTGGTTGGGAGCTCATGGGAACACATCTACTGCTGCCGGCCACACATGTGCACATCTCCGAATGTCAACTCTGAAGTTGAGGGTGGATTTTAAAGAAATGGGAAACTGCCTCAGAAACTGCCTTGTAGGGGGACTTGCTAGGGAAGGGTAGAGGCACAGTGGGGAAAAATAAGAGAAGGCATAATTGAGGCAACCAACCTCTGTGTGAAGGAAGTCAGTAAAAGTAGAAGGAAAAAGAGACCGTTATGGTTCTCTAGGAAAGTGGCCAAGGTGGTGAGGGAAAAAAAGGTAGCATTCAGGAGGTATGAGGAAACGCAAATGGAAGAAGATGGGGTGGTATACAAAGTAAAACAGAGGAAAGCAGGAAGGGCAGTGAAGGAAACAAAGGCTCAGACACAGGAAAAGATAGCCAAGAAGGTAGCTAAAGGGGATCAGACTTTTTTCAGGTACATAAGTGAGAAGAGGAAAGCAAGGGGAGAGATAGTGAGGATAAGGAGGGTGTAGGGGAAAGACAACACAGGAGAGGATCAAGAAAAAGCAGACATCCTGATCGGGTACTTAAGTTATACCGAGTCTTCACAGTGGGGGGGGATCAGGGAGCAGCAGGAACAAAGGAGGGGAGGTAGCACAAATCTGTTTTCATAGGAGAGAGTTGTGAAGTAACTTACAAAAGTGGACAAGGCTATGGGACCATACAGGATACACCCAAAAGTACTAAAATAACTCAGAGAAGTGCTAGCTGCCCCGCTGGAAATGAGTATGGTGTCAGAGGACTGGAGGAGAGCAGACATGGTCCCATCTCCATAAGAGCAACAGCAGGGAGAAGGCTAGCAACTGTAGGCTGGTCAGTCTCATGTCAATAGTGGGAAATTATTGGAAAACATGTATTTGTTTTTTGTTGTTGCTTGTTTTAATTTTCTTTTTATTGAAAAACTAATAACATAGAGGGTACCGCATATAAAATAGTACAGAAAATACAGTTTTGCTGTGGAAGAGCAAAGGTCTCGTACAAAGTATTCAATTAAACAAATATGACAGTGCAGGTACTCTGGTAAGAATACATCAAGCACACGAAACAGTCCTGTAGGGTCGACCATACCCATATTTTTCTACAGAGGCCTATCCATGAATATATTAAGAACCCTGCTTTGTGTTGAAGTCTTTTGCCCTGAATGTTCAAAATGAAACTTGCGGGGCCCTACCCCTTTCAGAGTCTCTCACATGTCCATCTTGTACAAGGAAAATATACTCTGAGGAACAAAATCTTGTGTACCATTCACAATATGTAAAATCCAATAGTGCCATCTGTTATTAAACAAGTCTGTCTGATGCCTCAAGCTATGTTATTTTTTTCCATTTAAAAAATTTGCAGCATGATATTGCACCACTGTTCTATTGTGGGGGAGAAGGTTGTAACCATTTTTTTTTTGTAATGGCTTTTTTAGCCGCTGTGAGAGCTACATTAAGGAAATATTTGTAATGCTTATTAAATTTCTTTGTAGGATAAAGCAAGAAGAGCACTAGTTTTGGAGTTAGTACATGGAAGTCTGTGCAGATTTTTACTAGTTCTTGCTGAACGGCTGTCCAGTAGTTTTGTAAAACTGCCCAGCTCCAAAAGATATGTGTATGAGTTGCTAGTGTTTCTCCACAGTGTCTCCAACACTCCCTCAACCGCCCATTCCCAAATTTGGGTGTGATGCTGGGAGTCTGAAAATATCTAATCATTGACAGCTGCGCAAATTCTTTCCATTGCATCGATGATGAAACATTGTGTTGGGTTGAGTACATGATTTCCCATTGTTTTTCTGTCAATTGAATATTTAACTCCTCTGCCCATTTTGTTCTGTTACCCTCTAGTGCACTGGGTGAGGGAAAGTAAGTGCTGCATACCCCATTGAGATTGTGTTGTGGCATACCCTGTGACTGGGAGTTTTGAAGTAGTAATAATAAGGGGTGCGGATGGTCTGTCGTGATTAGGGATGGGAGGTATTAATTTAGATAATGTCTACCTCAGAGGAACCTGTAGTGATCTGAATTAGGCAGGGAGTATGATTGCTTCAGTTGTGCAAAAGAGAGTGGTGCACCTCCCTACAAAAAAATTTATAGAAGTGTGTAACCCCTGTTTATCTCATTGTGTAAACTGTCAATCTACCCTAGAGGGACAAAATGTCATGTTTTATGCCAATGTTCTCATAGAGAGTAAGGCCTGTTGATATCCCATGGCCTGCTAGATTTTATACCATTGGAATAGTATTGCTCTGGTAAATATATTGTCTGATGTTTCCGATAAACTGAGCAACGGTGTGGAGTAAAGAATTTGTGTTAGGGAGCATTTTAGATCTGCAAGGTCTAAGCTCTTTCAGTATACTATATAGTTTGAATCACGCCACACCCAAATATGTCTCAGTTGAGCAGTTTGGTAATATGAGTAGAGGTTAGGAAATGCTAGACCTCTTCTCTGTTTTGGAAGCTGCAATTTTTTGAATGCAGCTCTAGGTTTGTGTCCTGCCCAAAGAAATCTAAATACCATTTTACTGATTGTATGAAAATAAGTCGGGTCAACTGTAATCGGTAAAATGTGAAATGCGTAAAGGAGCCTAGGTAATACATTCCTACAAATCGTTTCAACCTTGCTGCTTAGAGACATTGGTAGTATGTTCCATCTCTCAATTTCTCCCTGAAACATAGAAACATAGACTTTGACGGCAGATAAGGACCACTAGGCCCATCTAGTCTGCCCATTTCCCTACCTACAGGATAGGCCGCAGATCCTAGTTAACCACCAACCTATTTCTTCCTACCCCCCACAAGAATTGCCTTATGTCTGTCCCATGCATTCTTGAATTCTCCCACAGTTTTAGACCCCACAACCTCCTCAGGAAGGCTGTTCCATGCATCCACTACCCTCTCTGTGAAATAATACTTCCTCACATTGCCCCTGAACCGCCCTCCTTCTATCTTTAAATTGTGTCCCTTTGTTCTTGCAAGTCTTTTCTGAAAGATGCTACCTCTTGGACTTTGTTGATTCCACTGAGGTACTTAAAAGTTTCTATCATGTCCCCCTCTCCCTTCTTTCCTCAAGGGTATACATATTAAGCTCCTTTAGTCTCTCCTCATCTGCTTTCTCTTGCAGACCCTGCACCATTTTAGTGCCCTCCTCTGGACTGCCTCTATCCTGTCTATGTCCCTGCGGAGATGGGGTCTCCAGAACTGGACACAGTACTCCAGATGGGGTCTCACCAACTGTCTGTACAGAGGGATAACAACTTCCTGTTTTCTGCTGATGATGCCTCTCCCTATACATCCCAGTATACCCCCAGCCCTCCCTACTGCCTTGTATCTCTCTTAGTAAAGATTTGTGATTTCAATTTAAAAAGTTCATTAAAGATCCACAGAAATGTGGATTCCTAAATATTTTATGCTAGGCTGATCCCAATTAAAATCGTATTTGGTACTGACAGATGGAGGCGGTGTGTACTTTAAATGCAGGGCTATAGTTTTTTCATCAGAAAACCTGTTAAACAAAAGGTTGGTAGAGTACCTTGAATCCAGTGGGCTTCAAGACCAAAGACAGCATGCATTCATGGTTGTGGTGGTGGTGGTGGGGGGGGTTGAGGTCCTGCCAGATAAATTTGATTGATTTCTTTCACCGGGTGACCAGGGAAATAGATCTGGGAGGGCAGTGGACGTGACTTATCTGGACTTTAGCAAGGCCTATGACACTGTGTCACACAGAAGATTGATGAAGAAATTGAGCAGCCTGAGGTTGGACTCCAGAGTGGTAGATTGCGTAAGGAATGGGTTAAGGGATTAGTGACAACGGGAGTGGTTTATGACCCTCATTCTAAAGAGGGGAGAGGGACCATTGGGGTGCCACAAGGCTCAGTACTGGGACCTGTCCTCTTCAGTGTCTTCATAAGTGATATTGTAGAAGAACTGGAAGGGAAGGGATCCCTTTTTGCAGATGACACCAAAATCTGTAACGGGTTGGACACTCAGGAGGGGTGGAGTGAAGATACAGAAACCTTGGGAAACTTGATCAGTGGTCAAGAGCATAGTAGTTGGGGTTCAATGCCAAAAAGTTAAAAACCATGCACCTAGGGCATAAAAACCCAAGAGCTGAGCATATGATGGGGGAGGTACTAGCAGTCACTAAGCAGGAAACGGGCCTTAGGGTTATATCTGATGACTTCAGAGTGACAGGCCAGTGGGATGCTGGATGCATAGGGAGGGGTATCTCCAGCAGGAGAAGGGAGGTAGTGTTGCCACTGTATTGCTTGCTTAACACCCCACCTGGAGTACTGTGTCCAGATCTGGAGGTTGTACCTCAGAAAGGACATAAACAGGGTGGAGGCAGTCTAGAGGAGGGCAACTAAATGGTGCAAGGGCTGCAACAAATGCCCTACAAAGAGTGACTGAGGGATCTCAACATGTACACCATAGAAGAGAGACGGGATATGATAGAGACCTACAAGTACCTCACAGGGGCGAACAGGGTGCAGGAGGGGGTATCATTCAAATGAGAGAGAGCACAAGTGCCAGAGGGCATACGATGAAGCTAGAGTTGAGGGGGGAATTTAAGAGGGATGTGAGGAAGTACTACCTCACTGAAAGAGTAGTGGATACATGGAACAGACTGCTTGTGGAAATGGTGGCGGCAAAAGCAGTAGGGGTCTTCAAGCATGCGTTGGTTAGACATAGGGGAATATTAATGAATAGACAGGGAGGAAGTAGGGTCACTGGAGACCAGTTATGGTCTGTGGAGGAAGACTGGGTGGATCAAGCGGTCCTTTTCTGCCGACAGATTCTGTGTTTCTGCTGTGACTGGGCATTCTGATTTCTGCTGTTCTACATCAAAAAGCTGTGACATGTGAAGGGTATTTATAAGTTCTTGAGTTTTCATTTTGATCCAGTCAGCCTCAATCTGGTCCACATGGTAGTCTGAATAAAGACACAAAAACAGTTATGTTACTCGGTTGGATCCAGACCTTGGCGGGGTCCCAGGGGTCATGAATTTAAAGATGTTGCCCTGTCAGCTGCCTTTTGTTTCAGGCAATATGCTAAAAGTTTTGTGGATTTACCTCCTGCTTCATAATACTTATAATTTGTGTACCTAAGTTACCCCTCGGCTTTTCGCTCTAGCAAGTTCTAATTTCCTTCTAGGCCTTCCACACTTTGTGTTCCCTGTCCTGACTTAAAAGGTTTTAATCTTTTTCCTCAAAGCATCCTGCATGTCCCTGCTTAGTTTCTGTTTTGTTGAAAGTACAGTAATAATTCTTCCCTGGACCACTGATTTATATGCATCCCAGATACTGCATCTGGCATGTCTGTCCACTAATTTAGCTCACATATTTCTTGGAGGTGCTGCCCTATTGTTCCTTTATACATATTAGCATTCAAAAGTGAGGTGTTTCAGCCCCCATATTGATACCTTAGGTGCCCCTTCCAGAGTGACTTTATTAGAAATGGGCACATGAAATGATTGCGTTACGGAATGTATCCCACCGAGTTACATAGTATACAACTTGGATTTCTGAATTAAAGCTATATTTTTGCGAGAACAGGAGTTTTGTGAATGGGAAATGATGTATAGTCCTTTTCGTCTTCGTGTTGAGCATGCCAGATGTCTACAAAACCTAGCTCTGACATAAATTTTTGGAATACTTTAAAGTTGCCAGCATTTGTAGAGACATTCCCTGTTGATCTGCCTAGCACAGTCCTAAGTGTGCAGTTAACATCTCCTCCCACTACAGTTTTTCTGCCCTGCAGCTGCACAACCTTATCAAATACTTGTTGGAAAAAAGGGCTGGTATATTCATTTGCAACATACGAAACTGCCAGCAGATACAGGACATAAGGTCTGTCAAGTCTGCTCAAGTGTGCAGCTAGCTGTCCCTTATTCTGCAACTGCCCTCCTCTCCCCTTCAAGGTAACCCTCCCCCTTGCTTTGTCCCATCCCCTATTGAAACTACCCACTGACTTGCAGGACACCACCTCTTCGGGCAGTGTGTTACATATAGATACCACCCTTTCCATGAAAAAGTGTCCCCTCATTTCTCTCCTGAATCTTCCACCCGCCAACCTCAAACCATGCCCCCTTGTGTCCCTCTGTCTCTTCAACTTAAAAATCCCCTCAGTACCAGTCCTGTTTATACCCTTCATGTATTTAAAGGTTTCAATCATATCTCCCCTATCCCTCTTCCTTTCCTCCAGGGAGTACGTTTTAAACTCCCTCATTCTTACCTTGTAGGGCTTGTCTTCCAATCCCAGGATCATCCTCACAGCTCTGCGCTGGACCCCTTCCAGTAGTCTGACATCTTTCTTTAAGGATGGGCACAGTACTACACACAGTACTCAAGTGCGGCCTCACCAGCGACCTGTACAGAGGCAGGATCACCTTCCCCCTCCTGGAAGTGATTCCTCTAGCGAGATACCCCAGCATCTTATTGGCTTTAGCTGCTGCTTTCCTGCACTGTGCTGAGTGGTTCATTTGCCCTGTTATAACCACCCCAAGGTCCTTTTCCTCCTCTTTAGTGGCTATCTGCACCCCTCCCAGCTGATAACACCTCCTAGGGTTCCTTACTCCCAAGTGCATGACTTTACACTTTTTAGCATGAACCCTAGCTGTCATGTGTCTGACCAATCCTCAAGTTTAGCTAGGTCATCCTGCAGCTCCTGCCACCCTGCTGTGTCATCCACCACTGCCCTGGTCTAGGTGTCGTCCGCAAAGAGACTTATCTTGTTCTTAATGCCATGCGAAATGTCAGCAATGAAAATGTCAAACAGCACTGGGCCCAGTACTGAGCCCTGCGGTACCCTGCTTATTATAGCCCTTGGAGCTGAGGTTCCCCTCCTGCCACTACCCTCTGTTGTCTCCCTTGCAGCCAGCTCTTCATCCAGTTTACCATCTTTGCCTCTGCTCCCTGGTAACCCACCTTGCTAATCAGCCTCCCATGTGGCACTGAATCAAGTGCCTTGCTGAAGTCCAGATACAGGACATCCATTGCATGGCCCTTGTCAAGTTCCCTAGTCACCCAGTCATATAGTCCACTAGGTTGGTCTGGCAAGATCTGCCCAAGACAAACCCGTGTTGCTTACTGTCCTGGAGTCCACTACCTTCCAGAAAGGTTAACAACCTCTCTTTAAGGATAGTCTCCATTAATTTTCCCACAATGGAAGAGAGGCTTACTGGTCTATAGTTGCCTGGTTCATCCTTGAGTCCTCTCTTGTGGTGGGGTACCACATGAGTCATCCTCCACTCCTGGGGTATGCACCCTGTATCCAGAGAGGTGTTGAACAAGTCTGCCAGGACCTCCACCAGTTCCTTCAGAACCCGGGGTGAACGCCATCTGGTCCTGGTGCCTTATCCACCCTCAGTGACATCAAACCTTCTAGCACCCTGTCTGCTGTGATTTCCCCATCCGTCACCCTTCTCCCCGTGCCTACCCTCCCTCTCTACCCCCTGAGGCAGTGATCTATCCTTCTCCTTAGTAAATACAAACGTATTCATTTAGCGCTTCCACCTGCTCTCCCTCTCTCTCTGCCCCCCTCCTTCCTAATCCTCACTATTTGATCCTTGCAGGTCCTCCTATCCCTTATGTACTTGAAGAAGTCTTTTTTCCCCATTCTTGATGCCCTGTGCCAGCCTCAGCTCTCCGGAAGCCTTGTCTATCCTTACTGCTCTGGTCACCTCCCTTGATTTCTTCAGGTACTCTTCTACCAAAGGAGCCATTTTCCCTTACGGGGATCCAGAGATAATAACTAGTCTACTGTCCAGTTGTGTCTCTGAATTTGAGATCTCTGGGGGGAGACCCCTGTGAACGAGACCTCCAGCAATTTTCTGTTGAAAACATGAAGTACATCTAATATAATTAAATGTCATTACCATTCATATCAAATATTATGTGGCTAACCAAATTCATTTGTGTTTTCTGTGTGTGCTATATATCACTGTCATCATCCGAGTGATCTATCCCTTAGCTCTGCTCCATGATGTCAGATCTTCCTTTCCACTGGAAGACTTGGGTCTCCTCCTTTACAGCTCTGTGCATTGTATAGGCCCAAGACTTTAAATGCACAATTTGGCAAACTTTCTCATTCATTATACAAATGTTTTTCTTCAGTATTTATTCTTCAGTTCCACTCTTGTCTATAGATGCATTCATGGAACGCAGGAACGCCAGGCTGGTTCCCAGCTTCAAGCGGTGTGTCCAGTGCAAACAGAATATGTCTGGGATGGATCCACACGTGTCATGCATTTACTGTTTAGGTGAAACACAAAACATCACTGCTTACAACCTGTGTCAAGCGATGCTCCCCATGTCCCTCAAAGACCACTACACTCATCTTCTCCTCGACCAGCTGAACAGGATCCACCGGTGAAATCCAAAGAAGTTCGCATCATAGTCCCCACAGCTGCAAGGTCCATGGCCCAGCTAGCAGCAATAGAAGAGGCAGAAGCCAAGGCTGTGGCAGGTACCTCATCGGTCTCGGCACTGCACCCATTAGGGGCCAGTGTCAGAGTGTCCTTCATAGGTAATTTCTGTGAAATGTGCAGGACCCTCCAGACCTTCAGGGAGAGCCCTGCCCACCACAGTAGATTAAAGTCAAAGAAGTTCTACCATCAGTCAGGGCTCTGGGAAAGGATGCGCTCTTTCCACTCCCTCAACTCCCCCCGACTGCTCAATGGCTGTCAAGCCCACTTTGGTCGAGGGACGGTCCGTTAGCTCCACATTGACCCTGTTGGGCTTGGCAGTCTCACCACAGGTCAGATAGGCAGCCGAGTTTTTTCTCAACCCTGTTAACCTGTTGTTGGAAGGGATTGAAGATGATTCGGTCTCCAGGATTCCAGTTCTGTCGAGCCAAACTCAAGAGGGCTAGGAGCAGTCAGCAAACCCAGCGGTCTCTTCACAGAAGTTGCCTCCCTTCAGGGTCGAATGCCAAATTTGATACAGGTAGTGCACACTGCCCCTTCTGCTGTATCTCCTCCTTGTCGATGTCCATGTCAACTTTTAAGGTCTAGGTCGAGTTTGAGGGATTCCTCGCACTCTATCTTGCTCGACCAAGAGACGTTGCCGTTGGCGCTCTTCTTCATCCTCATCCTCTGACAATGAGGGGCTCCAGTGGCATATGTGGCAGTGCTGTGAAGAGCTCCTTTGGCAGCAGTGGGCCTTGGCCGGGCAGGGTGGTGCTCCACCCTTGACCCCCACGGAAATCACACACTCGGATGAATCCCAAGTGGTGCATGGTGGCAAAAGACAGAGGCCAGTTTCAAGAAGTCCTTGAATGACTCTGATGGTTCCTTGATGCAATTCTTGAGGACTCATGCATTCAACCGTGAATCAGCCGAAGAATTGACTACTGACTATGGACCAGTGTCTTTCGGAGCTCTCCTCAGCCTTATGTCTGAGTCCTTGGAGGTTTCCTTGAAGCCAGTCCAGAAAAGGGCTAAATACCCTTTCACTGAGATACTTGATTAGGACGAATCCATGGGGGTTGCCATACCAGTGGCCATGATCATCCTGGGACCAGCGCTGGAGGTTTGGCAGCACCCTGCTTCCTGCCTGCACCCTCTGCTCATATGGTCTGCAAGTATATGGTCCCTACCGGCACTTTTTTGGACCACCCCTCAGTCAAGGGTCTGATCACTGACTCTGTATTTCACAAGTCTGGAAATACTGGGATCATGAACAGGCCCCTTGACAAGGAGGCTAAGAAGCTTGACAGTGTGGCAAAGAAGGTCTGTTCTGTGACCTACTTAGGTCTCCATCAGGTAAGCTAGACGCTGATGATGGCCCACTTCCGTCACTCCCTGATGTGAGTGATAGATCATGCCCTCCAATACCTCCCTGCTGACAACCAGCTGGTGGCAAAAGTGGTTTGAGACCAGGGTCTAGCACTGGCCAAACACCAGCTTCAGACATTCTTGGACATTGGTGATTCTTGCACCCAAGCTATGGCAGTGGCCCTCACGATGCATCGCAGGGACTGGCTGTGAATTTCCATCTTTACGGTAGACACCCAGCACAAGTTGGCCAATGACCCCTTCATGGCCACCAACCTCTTTGGCCCAGGGGTGAAAGAACACCTCACTAGGATTGATAAGACCAATGCCACCCTCGATTCTGTGACTTCCTCTCTGAAGGACCAGAAAGAGTAAAAACAGAAGAAGAAAACTATTCAGTTTTGGTCCTTTCCATCACAACAACCTAGGCAGCAGCAGCAGCCCCAGCAGGGGCAGTCTCAGGCTTGGTGCCACAAGACCAAGTTCACCAGTCAGAGCCCCCCAAAAAAGGCGGGGTAGAGGTAGTGGTGCCCCTCTGGCAGCAGCCGACACTGCTCCTTCAAAGCTGCCCAGTGATGTGTCAGAGGGTGTCTACCTCCTACCCGTCCAGTCTCTGCCCCAGCTCCCAGTGGCGGGTCAGCTTCGGCAATTCTGGCACATTTGGTTCTTAATTACTTTAGACAAATGGGCCCTAGAAAAGTGGTGAGCAGAGGGTTGCCTCTCAGCTTTGAGACTCTCCCACCTTACTGACCCTACACACCAAGAGAGTCCATTTGTGTTGCAGGACACACTGTCTGTCCTCAGGGAGGACATCGCTCAGCTTCTCAAGAAAGGAGCCATAGCCTATGTCCCCGACTCCATGGCAGGCCAGGGCTTCATGTCCTGGCACTTCCTGGTCCTGAAACGGATGGGGGAACTGGCACCCCATACTGGATCTTCATGATCTGAACCAGTTTCTTAGGGAGCACAAGTTCAGGATGGTTATGCTGAACCAGATAATACCATTTCTGGAGCAGGGTATGTGGTTCTGCTCCCTTCACCTCCAGGACATGTTTCCTCCACTTTCTCAGACAGGGTGTTTGCCATCAGGCAGGGTGTTCCGCCAGTGGTCCGTCCTATGGCAGACAGTGGTCGCCGGGATGGTCAACAAAGCACTCTGCCTGGTTGGGGAGAGTTTAAACCAGTGGAGGTGGCTGATGTCATTGAGGTGATCTCAAAACTGAAGCACACATATTGTGAACTGGACCTGGCGCAGACGCGTTTCTTAGTGGGATGCGTCAACGCTGTTGGGCCAGTGTTCACCTTGATTGTCCAGTGTTCCTTGCTGGAGGGGGTTGTCCCAGATGGTTTGAAGGAGGCGCTGGTGAGACCCCTCCTGAAGAAGTCATCATTGGACCCTGAAATCAAGGTGAATTATCAACCAGTCTCCAACCTTCCATTCTTAGGAAAGGTGGTGGAGAAAATTGTGGCGCGTCAGTTGGGTGATCACCTCATGGCATTTGATATCTATGAGCTGCTCCTGTCAGGGTTTCGTGCAGGACATTCAACAGAAACCGCATTAGTTCAGGTGCAAAATGATCTCCTCAGGGTGAGCGATCGAGGGGAGGGGACAATTCTCATTCTACTCGATCTCTCCTCAGCTTTTGACACAGTGGACCATCGGTTGATGCTGGACCATCTGAGGGACTTCTGTGAACTCACTGGCACTGTCATTCACTGGTTCGAGTCCTTTTTGAGAAACAGAAGACAGAGGGTGGTGATGGGGAATTTTTCCTCATCTTTTAGCCTTCTGTCTTGTGGGGTTCCTCAGGGTTTGGTGTTATCACCGATGTTGTTCACCGTGTATATGCTACCCCTGGGAGAGATCATTAGGAAGTACAGCTTGGGATTTCATTGTTATGCCGATGATACCCAGCTGTACTTATCCTTTGCCCCTGGAACATCAAATGCGGTGGATGTATTAAACAACTGTCTGGCAGAGATCAATGACTGGATGTCCTCCAGCTGGTTGTGACTGAACCCTGATAAGACGGAAGTGTTGGTGGTGGAGTCCAACAGGAGGCAGGTGGGGTTGTCCCCTGGGGCAGATACTGGACTTGTTCTATGTCAGTGCCATTGAAGGCTTCCTCCAAGGTGCGTAGTCTTGGCGTGATCTTTGACAGCGGTATGACAGTGGAATATCAGGTGTCTGCCGTTGTTAAAGGAAGCTTTTTTCATCTGAGAAATATCTCCAGAATTACGCACCTAATTCTGCCCCGGACCTCCCCACCTTGGTACATGCATTTGTCACATCCAGGTTAGACTACTGTAATTTGTTCTACCTCGTGGTCTTTGGAGGCACCCTCCGTCGACTGCAGCTAGTGCAGAATGCAGCTGCCAGGTTGTTGACAGGTCAGTCAAAATACTGCCATGTCATCCCGGTGCTGTGTGAGCTGCACTGGCTGCCAGTTCGATAGAGGGTGCTCTTCAAGGTGGGTTTGCTCACCTATAAGGCCCTACACAGATTGGGCCCTTGTTACCTGCCTGACCTTCTGACACCTGCTGCCTCGGTTTGGCCCCTCCGGTCCTCCTCAAGAGGCCTCCTGACGATTCCTAAGTCAAGATTAAAAACTGCCGGCGATCGAGCTTTCAATGTCGCCGGTCCTGTCATATGGAATTCACTCTCGTTCTTGGTGAGGGAGGCCCCATCAGTAGAGGTCTTTAAGACCCCCCTGAAGTTCTATTTGTTTAATCAGGCTTTCTCAGACTCTATTTGACACTAGTGTTATTAGTCCTTTTTAAAATTTAGAGGGTTTTATATATTGATGCAATTTGTATAAGGATATAGTTTTGTATGTATAAATTGAGCTTGTGTTTTTTTGTACGGCACCCAGAACCTCGGGATTGGGCACCAGAAAAATTAAATTTACCTTACCTTACCTCTACATTCCAGTCTGTCCCACTGTTGGTATCTCCAGTTTCACACAGAATGGGTTCTTTACCAGTTCCAGGCCGTGCCATTCAGTCTCTCATCAGGACCCAGGGTCTTCACCAAGTATATGGCAGTGGTGGCAGCATTCATGCAGTACCAAGGGGTCATAGTATGCCCCTACCAGGATATCAGGCTAATTGCTGGGCCCTCCATGGAGACTGTGGAGCAGTCCAGAGACCTGGCCCTCCAGACCTGCAGAGACTTGGGCCTTCTGATCAACCCAGCCAAGTCCGAACTGAACCCCTAGCAGATGATTCACTTAATTGGGGCAGAGCTAGACTCCCTTCGAGCCAAGGTCCGACTCCCTGCAGACCATCCAAAGGATCCTACCTCCTTTGCCCGATCATTTCAGGTTGGGCGCTCACGCCTGCGAGGGACTTCCTGCGGCTGCTAGGGTATCTGGCATCCTACACCAGCATGATCCGATGGGCCCACTGGCAGATGCAGCACCTGCAGTAGGAGCTTGGCCATCAGTGGTCACAGTGCCTCAGTCACCTGGACCAACCGGTCATGGTGACCCGGATAATGTGGGATGCCATCCAGTGGCGGTTAACCCCAGAATATCTAGAGGAAGAAGTCCCATTTTTCTGCCCAGAGCTGACAGTCACTCTCACAACAGACGTGTCTCTGGTGGGATGGGGAGCCCACCTGGGGACCACAGAACCCATGGGTTCTACACGCCCAAGGAATCTCGTCAGCACATCAACCAGCTGGAGCTCTGTGCAGTGTCCTTAAAGGGACACTGTCAACCCCCTTAGGTCTCAAAGTATCCTTAGTTTAAAAAACATATTTTATGACTGCCAAAATTCTGTAAAGATTGTTGATATAGCTGGCAGTTTGATTCTGACTCTTATTTTCTTTAAAAAAGTGAAAAACAGACTGCCCAACATTCTGGTGTTATCACACCAAAACAGGTTTGTTTACATTCCTTGATCAACTCTAAATGTATCTTTCCTGGACTTGAGAACACCCACAAAACAATCTAGCCCCTTATGATGCAGTGGGAGTTTAGGAGGCTACTTCCTTATGAGTGACTGCACTGTTTGAGTGGGTTTCTAATGCTCAGGAAGTATGCAGTAAGAACAGAACCAGGAATGTAAACAAAACAAAGCTGTTTATAAATATACATTGCCATGCATTTCAGTTCTGCTAAGCAAGGAGACAGACAAAACAAACAGCAGCATCAGTGAATTTTAGAGAGGGTAAGCAATCATAAAATGTGGGGTTTCAACTATAAATAATATGATGAAAAACAGGTTGACAGTGTCCCTTTAACTCTGATGCAATTCACTCCTTTTGTCCAGGGTCAGGTTGTGCAAATCCAGACTGACAACACCATGACCATGTTCTTCCTGAACAAGCAGGGTAACACGCATTCCCTTCCCTTTTGTCTGGAGGCCCCTCCACACCTGGAACCGTGTGCACAGCTAGGGTACAGATCTCCTAGCAATCCATGTTGCAGGAGCCAACAACGACCTAGCAGATGCCCTCAGCCAGGTGAACAAGACATTACATTAGTGTCCTTTGCATCAGGAGGTGGTGGACAACCTGTTCTCCCTGTGGGGCACTCTTCCCACAGAGCTGTTTGCTTCCCGGGAGAACACAAAGCTGTGGCTGTTTTGTGCCTGCCCCCCTGAGTCAGGGACACTGCTGGGGGATGTCTTTATCAGTCCCTGGACCCCAGGCCTCCTTTACGCTTTCCCTCCCTTTCTTCTAATACAAAAGGTGATGGTCAAGGTGTGGAGGGACAAGGCGCCGGTAATCCGGACAGCTCTGGACTGGCACCAGCAGTTCTGGTCCCCAGATCTCCTTAGCCTCAGCAGCAGACCTCTTTGGCGGTTGCCTCTGCACCTGAATCTGCTGTCTTGTCTTCAGGGAAAGATCCTGCACCCAGATCTTCAATCCCTGCACCTCACAGCCTGGTTCCTGAGTGGCTAGAGTTCCAGGTTATGGGTTTTTTGGAAATTGTGCTGCACGTGGTGGAGGCTTCCTTAAAAGAGTCAACTTGCCAATGCTTTGCATTTAAGTGGAAGAGATTTTCCATCTGGTGTCAGGGCAAGGGGCCAGATCCTCTTGCCTGCCCCTTGGCTAGCATTTTGGATTACCTATGGACTGTCTCCCAGCTGGGGCTGAGATAGACGACCTTCAAGGTGCAGCTGGCAGCTATCTCTGCATACTGGGTGTGGGCTAGTATGCCAGTGGTGCAGGAGAAGACAGTCATGCACTTTTTCATGGGCCTTAACCACTTGAACTCACCACCACATTGGGATTTGTTGCTGGTTCTGGCTGTGCTCATGAGCAAGTCTTTTGAGCCTATGCGCAAGTGTGAGATGTTATACCTGATCATGGATAACTGTGTTCTTCATGGCTATCACCTCCACCAGAAAGATAAGTGAGCTCCAGGCGCTCTCGGTGGAGTCCCTGTACCTGGTCTTCCACAAGGACAAGGTAATCCTTCGCCCCCACCTGAAGTTCCTTCCAAAGTTGGTATCAGAGTTTCATCTTAAGCAGGTGATTAACCTTCTGGTATACTTTAGCAACCCATCTTCAGAGACTGACTGTAGGCTCCATACTTTGGACCCGTGGTGGGCACTCTTGTTATAGGGTGCGCATGGCTGGAGTTTGGGGTGAGACTTGCCACTTTTTTGTAACATACACCGAAGCTGCACCTGGCACACAGGCAGCTAAGAGGATGATTGGTAGATGGATTGTCTCCTGCATCGACCTCTGCTATAGGTTGGCTGGTAGGGAGCCTCCCTTAGGGTTCAGGGCTCATTCTACCAGACATACCGCTGCCTCGCTGTTTCCAGGGACCTTCCCATGCAGGAGATCTGTATGGTGACTACTTGGAAGTCAGCACAGACCTTTATCTCCCATTATAGCATCGATCTTGAGTCACACTAGGATTCTGCTTTTTAAGGCCTCAGTTCTCCAATCTCTGTTTGCCAAATAGGGGTGCACACCTTACCCCTCCTCCTGGAGAACTGCTTGAAGTCTGCCAGGAGTGTGGATAAGTGAACCATATCCATGTCCCTAGAAATGAGGGTTACTCATCTGTAACCATAGATCTTATTTGAGGATATTGCTTTCATCAGGACACACCTACGGAACTTATAGCCACCAGGTGTTAGGACCACATGGAAACTTTTTGCAAGCAGTCCACCAAGGACTGCCCATGACATCAGATGTCGACGGCCATATAAATGTCAGCAGCCCCTTCCTTCCTCAGTTCTTTTCCTGACGTTGACCATACTTGTTGGACTGTCCATGGAAATGCCACTGCAGTTGCAGCCATTTTCTTTTTTCCTGACATTATAGTAATCAGCTTTATAAGTGATTTTTCAATCAAATCAAATCAACTTTATTTTTATAGCACCTTTCAAAACCAAGGTGCTATACATTAAACCAAATACATAAAAATAAAATTAAAACAAGAACAATAAAACAGATCATCCATGACTAGGGAAAACTAAGCTAAATAAATAAGTTTTTAACTCAATTTGATGCATGTCATCAAAAGAACCATCTAAACTGTTCCAATATTGTGACTACAGTGAGAAGATTTACACCAGCGTTTCTCACAACGTCTGCGTTTGTTGTCTTGGCCTGGACCATAACGTGCAAGCCTGCCCAGTTTGTAAGGGGTTCAACATTGCTACCTGGTGATGCCAAAAAAGCCTTAGAAAAGCACATTTTGAAGCAGCAGGTAGCCCGCATGGAGAAGGAGCTCCAGCAGAAAAGTTCTGCCATGTTGCCAGCCCACTCCTCCGAGTTCATGTCATTGAAATCCTGGGAGAAGACCTCTGGGACCAGTAAACATAAACACTGGGAGAAGGACAAGGAGAAATCATCCCTGGTACTCTCCATGTTGCCCCGCCACTCAGGGGGTACAACCTCTTCAGCGCTGTTGCCCCTTTCAGCAACAATGCTCTTCGTTCCTCCCCCACCGACCATGGTGGACATGGTGTAGGTGCTACCAGGCCTAGTACAGCTGGTACGTGGCCATCAGCATCAAGAACATTGCCTCCCCTGTCGACCTCTACCTGCGCACCCATAAACCACACAGGCACTGACATCCAGGCAGTGGTACTGTCTTTCATAGACATGCTGTAGTGCCTCATGCCTCCTCCTCCAGTGGAGGGAGGGCCGTCAATGAGGCCTGTATCTCATACCCCCACGACAACCCATTCCAAGTCTGGGCCTCTGCCACCGCCTTTGTGCGGACGATGTCACCAGCATGCCCTCTTGTACCCATCGACCAGGTTGACGATGATGCTGAATATAATCCTTATCTAATAATGCAGGATGAAGAGGAGGATCCTGAGGACTATGTAGACAGTCCCTATGAAAGGGGCACCAGTTCTACCAATTCCACTGCCAGTGAGGACTCTGTGGTCTACACCCCAAGGTCCCCTCCAGAAGAACCCTTCCTCATTACCATGATGCAGCAGTTATGCAGGCTGCCATGGGTTTTGATTTAGGGGAGCAAGATACCACCAAGAAGAACCTTGTAGATTTATTGTTACCTGATGCTCCCCCTATTGTGATACCACCCCGCCCCCCACCCTAGAGGATGCCATCTTTATTGCCTGGCATAGGCCGAATGTTATTCCTGCCATACCAAGAAAAGTGGACAAAATGTATTTGGCTCCCTCAGGGAACCATTTTTTGCTGGCCAACCTGAGGCAGACTCTGCAGTAATCAGTGCTGCCCATGATAAATCAAGGGCACCAAAATACCTTGGCTCCCTTCCTCCGGATAAAGAATCCAGGAGGTTGGATGTGACAGGTAAAAGGACTTTTGCCTCAGCCTCCCTGGGCCTTAGAATTGCTAACTATAATGCCCACATGATTAAGTACCAGAATACACTCTGGAGAAAGGCCAAGGCAGCTGCACAGGCCTTACCAGAAGGTACACTCAAACAGGAGCTTTTAAAAGCCCTCACTGCTGGGGCTGGTGTTGGAAAACACCTGCTTTGTGCAGCCTGTGATGTTTCTGATGCCTCAGCCAGGGCTGCTGCCTCAGGAATCTTTTTAAAGAAGTATGCCTGGCTTGGGGTGGCAGGGTTTGCTAATGATGTATAACAGTCCATTTTTATTGCCCCTTTTAGAGGCTACAAACCATTTGGTACAGATGTCCAGGATATCCTCTCTACCCTTCAAGCCTCAGATACAACCCTGAAGTCAGTAATTCTCTCTACCATACCCAACCCAGGACTAGGCAGAGGATACCTTTTAGTCCAGCTGGTGCTAGACACTGTTCTACCACCAGACAACAGAGTTAAGGGCAAGGGAGCAGGAGCTTTGCCCACTCCAGGTGCACACTCAAGCTTCTAGAGCTGGTGGTGCAGCAGGAGCCTCCACAACCAGTTCTGCTTGACTCTTTGTACACCCCTCAAACACCATTACATCCTGGGTGGTTGCAGGGGGTCATTTCTCCCTCCACCTCAGTCAGTGGAAGGAGGTGACATCAGATGTCTGGGTCCTGAAATTATAGCACGAGGTCTTGCTCTGGAACTTTATGATACACCTCCAGATCTTCCACCAGTACCATCTTTCTATCTTCCAGCCACATTCCTCTGCTCTAGGAGAAAATTCAAACTCTGCCTCAGAAGAAAGTCATAGAACCTATGCCCTTAGGACAAAAAAACGTAGGGTTCTACTCTCGGTACTTCCTAGTCCCAAAATGGATAGCAGACATGTGGCTTATTCTGGCTCTAGGAGAACAGAACTTTTTTTATAGAGTACAAAAATTCAGAATGGGCACCCTGCAAGGCCTGCTCCCACTACTGCAAGCAGGGGACTGGGTCTGTTCTCTCGACATGAAGGATACTTACCTTCATATCAGAATTCGCAAACCTCACAGAAAATATTTGAGGTTCCAAGGGGAACACTACCGATTCAGAGTATTGTCCTTTGGCTTGTCCTCTGCCCCGTGGGTTTTTACCAAATGCTTGGCAGTGGTGGCAGCAGCCCTTCGCAGTGAAGGCCTCTATGTCTTCCCCTTCCTGGATGATTGGCTACTGAAAGTCCACTCTAGAGATCAGCTGCTGAACACCCTAGCTCAAACAAGGCAGATATTCTATGCTCTGGGGGTTACTGTCAACATACCCAAGTCTGTCTTGACACCTTGTCGATGCCGACAGTACATAGGGGCAGTCTTGGAGACAGCTCAAGGCTCAGTCTTCCTGCCTCTGGTCAGGGCCAAACATCTGATTGCACAGGCCCAGCTGGTACATGACAGCCAATATGTCTCAGCCAGGACATTTCTACGGCTCTTAGGGCTCATGGCAGTGGCCATTGTCACAGTCCCTCTGGCCAGACTGGATATGAGGATCCCTCAGTGGGATCTAAGAGTCCAGTGGGAACAGCATACCGACAATCTAGAACGAAGAGTTTTAGTAACCTCCCCTGTATACAAAGTGCTTCAGTGATGGCTGGACCCTATCAGCCTACTAAGGGGAGTTCCTTTCCGGATCTCTTCCCCCTTCAGATTCTAACAGATACCTGATGGATGGGCTGGGGGGGCACACATAGAGCCCCATCAGACACAGGGTACATGGACCACAGTAGAAAGCACCCTGCATATCAATATTCTAGAGGTGCGAGCTGTCGTGTATGGGCTACAAGCCTTCCAGGCTCATCTCTCCCCAGATCCTCTGTTAGTGCAGACAGACACCATCAGTGTGATGCATTTCATCAACAAGCAAGGGGGAACTCACTCTTACCTCCTGTGCAGTGAAGCGACGAGAGTCTGTTATTGGGCTCTTGAACACGATCTAGAACTGTCAGCGGTACATGTTCTGGGCACACAAAACATCTTAGCAGACAGGCTTAGCAGGTCCCAGTCCAGAATGCATGAGTGGGAAGTGCTGACCTCAGTAGTAGAAGACCTGTTTGACAGGTGAGGTCATCCAGAGTTGGACCTGTTTGCGCCCCCACACAGTGCAAAACTGCTGCTTATCTGCTCGCACCCTCCAGGGCCTGGAGTTTTCCGGTGAGACAAGTTGCCTCTCTCTTGAAAGGGGAAGTTCTTGTATGCCTTCCCTCACTTCCCTCATTTAGAGAGTCCTACTCGAGCTCCTGATGGAGGGGGCAACTCTGATCCTCACTGCTCCCCTATGGCCTTGTCAGATTTGGTTCCCTCTACTGCAACAGCTGGCAGAAGAACTACCAGTTCCTCTTCCCTTATGCTAGGGCTTACTGTCACAGGAACAGGGAACCCTGGTCCATGTGGTCTTCGCATCCCTTCATCTGCATGCATGGCTACTGAAAACATAGCCGTTGCCAGGTTTGGGGTTTCCCATAGGATGGCTGATGTCCTGGTGTCTGCCAGAAAGCCTTCCACCAGGGCCACTTATTCTATGAAGTGGAAGCGGTTTACTTTGTGGGCCACTTCTCATTGCTTAGATTCTTTAACCTGTCCAATTAATCAGGTTCTAGAGTACCCTGCTGTCCTTGTCAAATGTGGGCCTGCAGTATTCCTCTATCAAAGAGCACTTGGCTGCCATTTCAGCTTTCCATGTGCTCATTGAGGTGGAGTCATACGGTTGCCCAGCTGGAGGTGGCTCATATGTTCTTGAGACATTCTACACTTGAAGCCTCCTATCCACAATCCAGTCCCAGCATTGGACTGAATTTTTTTTTGGGGGGGGGGGGGGAGAGATTACTTTTGGCTCCTTTTGAGCCAGATGCAACTTGTGGCTTATGCCTTTTTTGTTCCCTTGGAAAGTGTTATCTTTTAGTTGCCGTTACTTCTACTCAAAGAATTTCAGAGCTGCAGACTCTAATATGTGAGCCTCCTTATCTGATTTTTCACAACAGGGTGTCTTTTTATCCCAATCTGAGTTTAAATCAAACCATCCACCTACCAGTTTTGTTCTCCTGAGCATGCAAATCCAGGGGAAGCATTGCTCCATATTGTAGACGTAGATAGAATGCGCAGGTGTTATATTCACCGTACAAAAGACTGGAGGAAGTCCTCACAGCTTTTTCTTTTGTCCCTGGGAAGGAGTGCACTCCAGTTTCTAAACAGTGCTTATCCAAATGTCTAGCAAACTGTGGGTGGATCATGGTCATTCCACAAGAGGCATGGCCACTTCTGTTGCCTGTTTCAAGAATGTGTCTGTTGCAGAGATCTGTGCAGCTGCCACCTGGAGAACTGTTCACACTTTTACTAAACACTACAGTCTGGAGAATACCTCTTGAAAGGGGCTTGCTTTGGCCTAGCTGTGCTTCAAGACCTCCTTTCTTAGGCCTGTATGCTCCAGCCTCCCAGACTGTTCACTATCATTACTGCTTGATATTCATTCCATAGGTGTGGCCTGATGAAAGAAATGTCCTTTAAGAAGATAGAACAGTTACAAACTTACTGTAATAGTAGATCTTTGAGAGAATCTTTTTCATCAGGCCATGCTGTGCCACCCTCCTTCTCCACTAGGGGGTTCTGAGAATCTAGATAGGATGTCTCCTTTTTCATGAGGTTCTACCTGTTGCTCTCTACCTTGCCTGGTTATCAGAGTCCTAGGTTCCCTTAAGGGAAGTTTTCTGAGCATGATCTCCAGCAGGGACCTGAGGAAGGGGCCCGACCGCATAGACATTGGCTGCCATATAAAAGTGGGTACGCTTTTATATGGCAGCCAATGTCTATGCAGTCGTGGGTGGCCCCTAGTGGTCTGCTTTCAAAGATTCCATGTGGTCCTAGCGCCTAGTGGCTATAAGTTCCATAGGTGTGGCCTAATGAAAGAGATTATCTCGCAGATCTACTGTTAAGGTAAGTACATAACTGTTCTTTCTAGCAGCGCTAAATAGTTCACATCCAAATTACCCACATGATGTCCCCAGGCAAGTGGCAGACGGATCCCCACTTCCAGCGTGCAAAATCTGATGTTATATGTCCGAGCCAAGGGATACATCACCCAGGTGGTGGGAGGAGCTTTGCATAAAGAAGGTGTGGCAAATCAGCCTCTTAAAGGGAGACTGCCAGTAATGTGGATGTGAACCATATACCGCTCCTAGAACTACGGTTACAGGTGAGTAGCCCTCATTTTCACCCTTCCTGTTCTTCTGTGTGCTTCATGGAGCAGTGGGCTGCTAACCACTAGTATTTTTCCTAATACCTCTGGTATGCAACCTGCAGGCAGATCTCCTTGCAGTGCACATGGCAGTAGAGGACAGTCTGTTGGCAGATGCTCTCAGCAGAGTGAGATCAATATCACATGAGTGGTCCTTGCACCAGGATGTGGTGACTCAGCTGTTTTCCCAGTAGGGAACACCTCTGCTGGACCTGTTTGCTTCCTGGGAGAACAGCAAACTGAGACTTTTCTGTGTCTGCTTATTTCAGACAGGAAGGCTGGCGGAGGACGTCACAAACCCACTCAGCAGGTCAGCCCTCTACTCCTAAAGTGCCAACCTCTGAGCGTAGAATTGTGAACAGTTTAACAGAACAAGGTAACCCTCTTGTCTGTTTTGTGGGTTCGAGTCACCTTAGTCCCAAGTTCTGGAGGGATTCCAACTGATAACCTCTTGTTAGCGTACCCAATTGTCAGGCTCAGATAATTGTGTCTTTGGGGGGACAGATATCTTTGCCTATGGGCACCTAATCAGGCATTACAAAATGAACCCTTAGAACCCTATGCAAGACCTAGAGAACTCTTATCTGTTTCCCAGTTTTTTGGTTTTTTTTAGTCTTTGATAACCAGATAAGGCCCACTAGGCACAAGCACCTCTTTTCAGGGGCGACCTGGAGCACTGGGCAGTTAGGTGACTTGCTCAGAGTCGCACAGTATGCAAGTGAAGGTTGTGAGAATCAAACTCTGGTCTGCTGGATGTATCAAGCTCGTTCACGCCTTGTTCCTCTAACCTCTAGGCTATACTGCCAGTTTGATATCAGAATAAGCACATGCACAGTGTCAACTATAACCATCTAAGCTTCACTTATATAAAAAGATGTTTCAAGGCACACCAGGCAGTTTCTGTTTTTAAAATATATCTTTACTTTAAAATAGGTAAGATAGGAAAACAGTAAAATACAGAACAGGATATCCCAACACATATAGCCTTAAAAACAAAACAGGTTTAAAAGTGCAAATTCCTACAGCACATACACTCGGACTGGTCTTATCTAAGGTCCTTTCTTTATTACTCTTTCAGTGCTTCGATGTTCCTCATTTCTCAGTCAGATAATGAATGTCACTCTGTAAGGTCTGCTCAGTATTTTTAAAAGCAGTCTTGAGCCGGCCTTCTCTCTGAGATCACCTAATTCTGGCTTGGTGTATTAAAATTTATATTTTATAACACAGGATGTCCTACTAAGATATTTAAAAAAAATAATAGGTGACATAAATGTGACTTGCCAAAACCGGTCTGTGATCTGCTTCACACAGGCATCAAAGCCTCTTTGATGTAATTCTGGCTTCCTTAGACGACACCCCCCAACACATGCATATTGGACTTCTAGAACCAGTCTGGGACCTGCTTCACGCAAACATCAAAACCTCTTTGATATAATCACTGGCTATCTTGGGAGCCACCCCAAACAAATGCATATGCCCTTTTTCTCATGACACCTAGTGCAAATCAAAGGAGTTTCCTGAGGATGTCCTGAATGGATATCTTGGTTCCTGCCTTCAAAGCAAACTAACAAGATAATTGCACCTCAGATATCTGCAGTTTAAGCTACCTCCTGTCCTTTGAACTTATCCCTGGGGGGTTTGATGTATCAGTTCCAGCAAGACAGATTTTCCTCCTAACAGACCCTCCCTTACATATTTTATATTGCAGAAAAAATATCATGTTAAAATCAGAACCAGCTGTCCATGTGCCACAGAGGATTCCTTCTGTCAGCCCTGGACCCCTCTATTCCCCTGGGCTACAAGGTGGTTCTCAAGGCATGCAGGGACAGAGTGGACCTGATCCTAATAGCGCTGTACTGGCCATGGCAGTTCTGGTACCAAGATCTCCTCAGCAGCAGGGCCCCCTTGGCAGCTTCTGCTGCATCTCGACCTGCTAAAGAGATATGATGGGGGGCAACTGTTACGCATCTGGACCTTCAGTCCCTGCACCTCTCTGCGTGGTTCCTGTGCTGCTAGAGTTCCAGGCTCTATGCTGGTCCGTCAGCACAGCGGTAGTATTACTGCCTGCGATGCCAGTAACCCAGGTTTGGGAACATGCCTGGGTTGCTGAAGGACCAGTGGGGGAGGATGGTTTAGAGTATAATTGAAGTTTGGATGAACACCACTCAGAAACATATATATCTTCCTGCTTTTAATATTCTGCATAACACGTACAAGATCTGAGTAACATTTCATAGCCCATTATTATTTCGACAGACCCTCACAGTATGCTATGTTACCTGTATGTTCAAACAATATGTACAATAATTAATATAAATTCATATTAACTTTCAAAAGCACCCAGTGTAATCATTACCATTCATAATACATGTGCTCCAAGCACCAAAAACATTTATCAGCCTATGCTGTTCTGTTTTAGCAACGTTCAAACACTTCCCTCATATTGTAAAGGGAAAATAAAGTGCAGTTCATATCTTAAAAACAGCTATGTCAAGCCGGCCCACCAGTGCAGTGGTAACACTACTGCTTGCGGTGCTGGTGACCCAGGTTTGGGAATGAGCCTGGGTCACTGGAGGGCTGGCTGGGGGGAGGATGGCATGCTTCCTCTGTAGGTGGGTTGGGAGTTGGACTCCGCTGCATTGTCGCCACCTGGTGATACAGCTAGGAGCTATGACTTGAGGGAGGGGGACATTGGCAGCATGACACATTGCGTCAGCCTGGTCTTCCCGATGTCCATGGGTGTGGACAGTAACAGGAGGAAAAACCTCCTGACTGTGTAGGATGCCATCCTTCACCTGCTGCAGGCACCGCACTACTGACTGGTTGCTCTGCTCCAAGAACCAAGCTTCAGCTCTGTTCAGCAGTAAGAGTCCAGCTCCCCGGTGACCCTTCCCATGAGGGGTTATCCAGGGGGGCGCTAAGGAGTAGATGTAAGTCCCAGAGAAGGTGGGTGATAGGACTCGGTGGGTAGTAGAGATTTATGGGGGCCAGACAGGAATGGAGGAGCAGAAAGTGTAGTAAATTTAAAAAAAAAAAAAAAGCTATGTAACCCATCACACACTTTATCTCCTGTAATACTGTATATAAACTGTTAACTACCTGTATCCATTGTTGAGAGTCCCACGAATACTAACCTCCTTGGCAGGGGAGGGATCCTGGTCCGTGCCGCAATACTGCCAACTGGGTGACCACAGGCTGGAGCCAGAACACAGGGAAGGGACCATTGTCGCTCTGATGTCTCGGTGTCAGACGTACCATCTCCATGGTGCTTGTGGGCGGGTTAGAAAAAATGCGAAAATCCCTGACCGAGCAGGATGCTGTCCACCGCCCTGCCGCAGGGCCTACACCACTGACACCCCCCCCAAAAAAAAATCATTGTAGCTGTCTGGTGGCAAAGGGTGGCATCTGGGCAGCCCTTCCTGTGGGGGTCATCCACGGAGGCAAAAGGAGCGAGGTAAGTCCCAGAGATGGTGCATGATGGGGCTGAGCAGGGCAGGGGGGGCTGAAGAGGGCTGGTTGGGGTTAGAGGAGAAAGTACTGTAAATTAAATTTTAAAAATGTTGGGCTCTGGGCTTGTCGGAAGATGTTTTCCATGATCTGGAGACAACCTTTAAAGTGTTGACTCATAAAATATGTTCTTTTATGTGGGCGAGGTTTTCACACTGGTGTAGAGAACAGGAAGTAGACCCCTCACCTGTCCTGTAGCATGCATCATCTGCTACATTTGATCCCTCTCTCAGTCTGGGTTACAAACCACATCCCTTAAAGTGCACCTGGCCAGCATCTCCGCTTACATGGCATGGGCCAGTATGTCACTGGTGGCTAAGGAGAAGGTGATCAGGTGCTTTTTCAAAGGCCTAGATCATCTGTCCCCTCTGGTGCGAGAACCTCTGCCTCTGTGGTACCTGTTGCTGATGCTTGCAAAGCTGATGGGTAAACCATTCATGCCCATATACAAGTATGAAATGTCACACCTCTCTGGGCAAACTGGGTTTTTGGTTGCCATCGCTTCTGCTAGATGGTTATTTGAGTTTTAGGTGCTTTCTGTGGAATCCTGTATCTGTTTTTTCCACAAGGACAAGGTTGTCTGTGGCCCCTTAGTTAATTTATTGTCAAAGGGAGTTTGAGTTTCACTTCAACTAGGTGTTATATATCTCTGGTTTCCATCCGATGCTGCATACTTTGAGTGCCAAGCATACCTTCCATACTGTGGATATGCGCCAGGTGCTCCTTTACTATAGGATTGCATGGCAAGGATTAGCTGTGAGGCTCACTATCTGTTCACGCTAAAGCTGCTGAGGTCAAAACGTCAGCCAGGCAGAGGGTTGGCCAGTGGATAACCTCATGCATCAATCTGTGTTGTGGGTTGACTAGTCAGGAGTCATCCAAGGGTTTGAAGACTCATTCATCAGACATATTGTTGCCTCTGTTGATACTACTCGGTACATCCCAGTTGAGATCTGAAGGGCTGCTACCTTGTCGGGTGCACACACAGTAATATCCCACTATAGCATCAATGTGCTCAGTCATTGTAATGCTGCATTTGGGGCCTTAGTCCTCCAGTCTGTCGTCACCTAATAATTTGAGGTGTGTGCCTTGACCCTCCTCTCAGAGGACTGCTAGGAGTCTGCCCAGGTGTGGCTAGTGAACTAAATCCAGATTGTTATAAACAGAGGATCATCTTTACATTCTAGAATAGTAAGCTATCAGCAACAGGATCACCCGGAATCTTTTGCTAGCTGGGCAGTCCACATTGACATGCATTGTTACCACCTATATAGTACTGGCAGATCCATCATGGTTCATTTCTTTTTCTCACTCTTCGGATCACTGCAAAAAGAACGCAGTCAAATTTTGACATAGATAGGTACCACTTTTTTCATCTTTTTTTGTTTTCTAATTAAAAATTATAATTTATGCAACTGACTAAGAAAAAGGAACCACTGTTTTATTTTTTTTCTTTTGTTGTGGTAAAGTCAAAATCTACAAGGATGACACACACAGCCTGTGCATTCGTTGCTTTGGTCTAGCACATGACATTAAGGCCTGCTCTGTTTGCCAAGGCTGCAGTGAGGCCATGAAGAGGTGTTATCAGAAGGCTCTAGAGATCTTCTTTAAGGTAAAAGAAGTGGAGGACAAGCACTATTTATTGCAGGGAGCGATGCCGGCCGCCCCCACTCCACATGCTCCTGGTTCACCTTTGTCCTGCCACTCTCCAAGGACTGTGGCATCACCATCTGAGCTGTTGGTGAAACTGAAAGAAATGTCAAAGGATAAAGCCACAAAATCGATGGAAAAACAGTCATTCTGAGAAACAGCACAAGGACTCTAGGTCAGAGACTTCCTCAGTCTGTTCTAAGCTAAAACTTTGGGTCCTGCAGCCTCCCCCACCCCAACCTGAGACATCCAAGACCATGATCCGGCAATGGCTCAGCTCCCCTAAGGGGGATTCTGTGCCAATACCGCCATACCATCCCTTGAGTTATGCCATCATCGACCCTGTGGGGGCCATCAACGCCTATCTGTTATAGTAGACAATGTCTGCTGTGTTCTCTCTGCTGCAGCCACGGATTCTGCCATTAATGCTGACCCCATCACCATTGCCTGTTGGCCCAGCAATTTAATCGTCAGCTCCTGTAGGCCCGATGTCAACAAGGAGAAAGAAATGGAGTACATTCCAAACCTCATGGAGGAAGAATATGAAGAGGAAGAGGACGACCTGCACTCTAGTAATGTGGTGGACTCCATCCCTAATCCCCCGTCTGATAGTGTGAAATATAATCTTCATTCTCCCACCGAGGATGCCTCCTTTCAGGTTTTCCTCTGGCAGCTATAGGACAAGCTCAGCTTCATTGTTGAGGGGGAGGGCTCCCCCTGGTAACATCTGTACGAGTTTCTGGAGGTCCTTTTATTGCCTATTGTGAGCATTCCTCCCCTCCAGTCTGCTGTGGAGATGCAACTTTAGCTGCTTGGCACAGACTGAGTGCTCTTCCTTACGTACCTTAGAAAGTGGACAAACAATATCTGGCTCCCTTTGCAAAATCTTACTATACTTAACAAACAGGGACAGACTCAGTGGTCATTGTGGCTGCCCATGACAGGTCTAAAGCACCTCGTTGTATGAGCTCTCTTCCTTCAGACAAGAATCCAGGAAATTGGATGTGATGGGCAAGAGGATATGTGCTTCAGAGTCCTTGACCTCCACATTGCCGACTGCCAGGCTTCTTTGATTTAATATAAGAATAGCCTGTGGAGATCTATGCCAGCTATAACCAACAAGCTGGAAGATGGATCAGACAAAACCGAGGTCCAGCAGACTGTGGTCCATGGCCTAGAGGCTGATATACTGTACATCTTCTAAGGTCAACTTTCAATGCCTCAGGTGCTTCAGCTCATGCTGGCATTTGCCTTGGCAGGCATTCTTGGTTACAGCAGTTGGCCCTTAATGCTCCCTTTCAGGGTAAACAGTTTTTTGGACCTGATGTAGAAAATGCTTTGAGGGAACTGCAGACCTCAAAAATGACTCTCCTTTCCCAGCACACTTTGAATCTGAAGCTTCATGGTTGGGGCATGAGTTCTTTCTCAGGCCCTATACCTGTCCTGGTAGAGGCTATTCCAGAAGTGTTGTCCATGGACCCCTGCAGGCCGTTGCCACCCCTCAGGCCTATTTTCCTTCCAGTGCCCATGCCAGGGTCACCAAAGGTGCAGACTTTAGCATGCCAACCACCCCCAGAGCCTTCTCACTCTCTTCCACCTCCCCCAGCCCTTCCAGAGTAAGAGAACCCTGTATGTGTGGGTGTGGGTGTGTGTGTGTGGGGTTACTGGAGAAGGTTCAATGAGGACATACCTAAGAACTCCTTTCCACCCCTCTGGTACATCCTCCTTTACCAAACTGATACCCTCTGGGACATCTTGCCCTCTTACTAGAGGAGGTTCAGACCCTCCTTTGCAAATGGACAATAGAGCCAGTCCCAATTGCAGAACTCATTCAAGTATATTATTCCCAATACTTCCTAACTCCAGAGTGATCATCCTAGATTCCCTGGGCCTCAATCTGTTCATGGAATATAAAAGGTTCTGGATGATCTTCCTACAGTCACTACTTCCCCTGCTGCTACAGGAGGATTAGCTGCATGCCTTGGCCATGAAGTATGCCTACCTTTATATCGAGGTCCTCAAGAATCACAGAAAATATCTTTGCATTATGTTTCAAGACTGTTGCTATCAATTTCTCATATTGCCATTTGGCTTATCATCTCCATTGCGTGTTTTTAGAAAATGTTTTGCTAGCCGGCCCACCGGCACAGTGGTTGGCTTTCCACTTGCGACGCAGGCGACCCAGGTTGAGGAACCAACCCTGGTCATTGAAGGGCCGGCCGGGGGGGGGAGAAGGATTGAGCATCCTCTAGACTGCTCTCCTTCTCCAGGGGGGAGGGTGGTGCATGTTCGGTGCAGAAGTGACACCTGGCAGAGGCTGGTTCATCGCATTGCACCAACACCAGTTTCTCTCTGGGGCAGGGCGGACACTGGCCATCATTGCATGTCCCCGCCTAAGCAGGAGAAAATCCTACTCGGCCATCTCCTTGAAGCCTGCCCGGGCTTCAGTTAAGCTCCTAGCGGGCTCTCCCGACCAGTCGCAGTTTCCGGCACTGGTAAGCCTGACAGTGCCGTGACCCCACCCTCTCGGGGGGGGGGCAAGCCAGGGGTGACTAGGAGAGCTCCGGCGATCTAGGAGGTGGGAGCGTGAAGGGGCATTGTGACCAGGGCAGATGACATGACGGTCCAGAGCAGCCAAGAAGCATAGTAAATAAAAAAAAAAAGAAAAAGAAAATGTTTTGCAAGGCCAGCCTGGTGGTGCTGAGGGTTGAGGCGCTGGACACCACACCTCATGTCACGCCTGTGACCCGAGTTCGGGAATGACCTTGGGTTGTCGGGGTGCTGGCACAGGGGGAAGGTGGGAGCAGGATTGAACGGTGGCTCTTCTCTCCTGGAAGGGGGAGTCGCCCTCCCACAGTCCTGTTGTCACCGGGTGGAGGCCCGGTGGCAGCGCAGGTGGGTCAGGTGACCAATAGGGTGGGACGTCCCACAGTGCGCGGCATGCGCATGCCTCCACACGCATGTGCTCGTGCCAAGGACGCATGGGCGGGGGGGACAGGAACAACAGGGGAAAAGCACCATAAAGTCATAATAGAAAAAAAAAATGTTTTGCAGTGGTAGATGCAGCATTCTACAGGGAAGGCCTGTATGTTTTCCCATACCTTGATGATTGACATTAAAAGCTCCATCACAGGTAGCAATCATGTACACCCTGTTCCTAGTGAACGAGCTGAAATCAGTTCCGACTCTGTGCCAGCACCTCCAGTATCTAGGAGCTCTTACTTCGAGAGGGCTCTTGCAGTAGGTAATTACATATAGGACTGACGCCGGCCGGCGGCAGGACCCCACGGAAAAATTTCTAGCTAGCAGTCCCTGGCGGGACCGCCTCACGCCAGGTGACCGCATCCAATGGCGTTGGTATAAAGGGGCGGTCCCAGACGCCCGCTTCCAGTTCTTTCCCCGCCGTCATTCTGCAGCGCCTCGCGTTAAGTTCTTATCGCTTCAGTCCTGTTACTTCTGCGTTTTTTCCGATTAGTTTCAGAATTTTACTCTTTGTCAGGTGAACGCCAGTATATGTCGCCCCTTCAAAGAATAAGTGCGACTCGTGCAGCGCCCAACTGCCTCACAAAGACGGTCACTCCCTCTGCCTCTTCTGCCTAGGCCCCGACCACGCTGTCGACAAGTGTCCGCACTGCCTCCGGTTCAACGCGGCCACCCGCAGACGACGCCAGCAGTCCCTCGAAGCCCATCTCCTCAAAAAGAAGATGTCTGCGATGGAGAAAGAGCTGAGAAAACTTTGGCAGGCATCGACCTCCCCTGAAGGGCACAAAAAGCAGGATAAGGAAAGGCACCGGGAGAAGGCCTCCTCTTCCGCGACTCCAGCCGGAGTCGCGGGCAAGGTAACATCCCCTCCGGGGGATTGCCCGACGGCAGCCTCCAAGGCTTTGGAGGAGGCGTCGGCCCGCCCGACGGGTTAGAGTTCGAGCCCGCCGGGCGTCTCCGGGCGAAAGGAGACTCCAGCCTCAGTACTGCCGCAGTTTCCGCGGCTCATTGCGCGGCACCTCTAAGCCGGACGCCAGCCCTCCCGACGCTCGGGCTGGAGAAGGCCTCTAAGACGCCGACCCTTGGGGCGCGGCGCTTGGCAGCGCCTCCTCTGACCGGCCTCCTCATTCTTGGCCCGCCTCGATGAGAGACCCGGCCGGACGCCGGCTCCTCTCGTGCCTGCCGGACTTGGCCCATAAGCCACACGCCGACTCCTCCAACGTGGTGCCGGGCCTCTGAGCCTAGTGGCGAACTTAGCTATTTCTGTCGCCCAGGCTTTCCAGCCTTCGCTGCCATCAGGGGATCCCCAGTCCCCCCTGCCTGACCCCGGGGATTCCCCGTCCCCATCCCCGGATGAGACTCGGGACCATGGGCTACCGTCCGATCCTCTTCCTGAAGAGCCGGATCTGACACCGGTTCCCCTGACGCCGGTTCCGACACTGGCCCCTCCGACGCTGGCGGAGGATTTTCCTCTTCCTTCGAGCCCTCCACCCCACGGGCCTATCCTGGAGCGATCCACCTGCGGAGTACCCGGCTGGGCCGCCTGCCCGCAGCTCCTCCAGCGCTCGGGTATCCACCGCTTATCCAGCTGGTTTTCCCAGGTCCGCTGTATCCTGCGCTGTCGTACCCGGTGCCGACTCCTTTGATGCCGCAGTACCCGACGCCACAGTACCCGACTCCGGGATACCCGCAGCCGGGTTACGGATACTCCCCCCCCCCCCACGGATTTCCTCCGTATATTATCCCTCCTCCTCCTCCTCCACCGCCTCTCTAGGCCGCCGTGGATCTGTAGGAGATCTTGCTTCTTGGTGGGCTGAGGCCAAGGCTCAACTCACCAAGGAAGTCAAGAGCCGTCTTAAGGCAACGGTGCCACCCCCGGCTCCCGTATGCCCCAGACGGCAAACTCCCTCTCCACCTCCGGATTCCCAGGCTTTGCCCTCGGGATCCAGAGAGGGGCAGGACATGCGTTCTGGGATCCCTCCCAAAGAACCCGTTCCTCCCCCTAGATGAGTTAGGGAGTTCTTTCTCTGCTTCAGACTCTTCCTCCCCTTCTCTCTCGGACTCCTCAGAGGCCTCCAATGGAGGTTCCGAGAAAGACGACGAGCCACGCTCTCTGTCCAAACCCCGGCCGAGGACTCCTCCGAAGTCTCCTCCGGAGGATCCTTCCTTCACGGAGTTGCTCCGAAAGATCCAGGAAATTCATCAGTGGCATTCCTTGGAACCAGATCCTCAACGGGTAAAACTCGCCGAGCATCTGGACTTGCCCCTTACGGCTCCTACCTTAGTGCCACCCTGGATTGAGCCTCACGCCCACCTTGTTTCCACTATTTGGAAACAACCGTCGGCTTTAGCCCCACTTCTCAGGAAGTTGAACAGGCTATACCAGGCTCCGGAGGGTGTAGACTTTTTAGACTTTCACCCCCGCGCAGACTCGGTTGTGATTAGTGCCGCTCACGGCCGTCAGCACACCCGAAGCACTTGAGCCTGCCTCCCGGATATGAATCTCGCCTGGATCAGTATGGAAGGAAGATCTATGCTTCTTCCACACTGGGGATTAGGGCCCTGAACTATGTTGCACATATGGGGATTACCAGAAGGTCGTCTCTTACCCAGGCGGAATCCAAGATCGACTCTGCCTGACTGTCAACTCAGCAGGAGTTGGCCTGCCTGGTCCGTTCTGCTCATGCTCGCCAGTCGTCACATTCTGAGGATCTACCCATGATGCAGTGGACACGCAGGATGAGTCTGCGTCGCTGTAAGTCTTCGGGCGCCACGCATGGCTCCGTGGTGTCAGGTTTGGTCCCGGAGGTGCAGTCAGCTATCCAAGAAGCACCTTTCAGAGGTTCCGGTGTTTTCGGGTGGTGATGTTTCAGGACATCATCACTGATTTAGTTGGAAAAGGGACGGCCTCAACCGCTGATTCAATGTACCGTCCCTCATCCCCCACAGCGCCATCCCTTTCGCAGACGAGCCGGCCTCAAGCGAAACCTCAGGAAGGTGGGCCACTAAACGCCGGGCCCCATTAGCTGCAGGCCCCGCCAAAAAGCAACGGGTGCCCCAGCTGCGGCGCTGCCCTCACACCACCTGATCCTTTCCTCTCCCACCACCTCCGGACGCCCCGGAGGAACCAGTAGGAGGGAGGTTCTCCCTCCACCTTCCGGGTTGGGAGAGGATAACTTCAGATTCATAGGTGCTTCAGATCATAGCAGAGGGGCACTCCATAGAGTTTCTACAGAAACCTCCACGCTACCCCCTCTGAACTCGGCACTCAAGGGACCATCTTTCCTTGGTCAGGAAGAAATCTCAGCGCTCTTGCAAACAGGCTATAGAACCCGTCTCTCCTCACCTCACGGATGGGGTACTATTCCACTTTTTCCTTGTACTAAAGAAGACTGGAGATCTCAGACCTATTCTCGATCTCAGCTCCCTGAACCTGTATGTGAGTACAAGAGGTTCAGATGCTCTCCTTCAATCCCTTTGCCCCTGCTCGCCGGGCCAATGGCTTTGTGCACTAGATATGCAGGATGCATACCTGCACATCCCATTCGCCCTTCACACAACAGTACCTCAGGCTCATGCTCCAGGGGTCCGCCTACCACCTGGCGCCTCCCATTTGGCCCTTCTCTGCTCCCAGTCTTTACCAAATGCCTGGCAGTGGTAGCGCCCACCCTGCTCTTTTGGGAGCTCAGGTTTTCCCTACCTGACGACTGGCTCTTGGCGTGCCCTGGCCCAGGAGGAACTCCTGCATTTTCTCCCTCACCTGGCAGGTTTTCACTGGCCTGTGCATTACCATCAACCATTCCAAGTCTCACCTGGATCCTCTTCAGAGGCTCCAGTCTCATCGGGCAATTTGTTAATAACCATGTGCAAGCCTTCTGCCTCCGGACAGGGGGCCTCCCTCCAGTCATGATTTCCCCTATTGGAATACAGGAGGGTCCTGGCGAGGTCAGTGTCCGTCTACTGGGGCTTATGGGGCAGCCATCCCGACGGTTTCATAGAAGACGCCTCCACATGAGAATCTCTCAGTGGACTCTTCTTTATCTCAGTGGATCAACAAGTAGACGACCTAGATCATCCGTTCTGATCTCCTCGCTGGTGGTAAGAGACTTGCAATGGTGGATGGTCTAGAGAACCTCTTCCGGGGTCCCTTTTTCATCCTCCCCAAATCAGACTCTGACCACGACGTCAGGCGGCTGGGAGCCCATCTGGGTCCTCACCGAACCCAAGGCCTTTGGTCAAAGCTGGAGATAGTTCTCCACATCAACGCGTTTCCAGCTTCGAGCAGTGCTTTGCGCGCCCAGACCTCTTCACTAATACATCCTTCCCAGTCACCTAGCTGTCCAAACGGACAACATGTGCGTGGCGTGGTACATCAACAAGCAGGGAGGAACTCTGTCCTACCCGCTGTGCAGGGAAGCAGTGAGGGTCTGGGATTGGGCAACTCCACAACCTTCACCTCACGGCGATCCATGTTCCGGGAGTCGACAATGTCCTGGCAGACAGACAAGTCGCACGTCGGCTCTTACACACGAGTGGGAATTGGACGAAAAAGTCCTAAAAAGCATCTTCCAGGTTTGGGGGACTCCTCAGATAGACCTGTTTGCTTCCTCCCAAAACGCAAAGCTTCCAATCTTCTGCTCGCTCGCTCCAGAGCGAGGCGCTTTCTGGAGCGACGCTCTATCTCTAAGCTGGAAGGACAGATTCGTCTATGCTTTTCCCCCAGTTCCTCTGGTCCCTACGTGTGTTACAGACTTGCTCTAGAAGGAGCGAAATGATTCTGATCGCTCCTTTCTGGCCCAAGCAATTTGGTTCTCTCTTCTACAACAATGCTCAGAGGTTCCTCCTCTTCCTCTTCCTTTATCTCCAGGATTGCTGACCCAGGATCAGGGGAACCTGGTCCATCCGGGACTCAAGTCCCTTCAACTCCATGCATGGCTCCTACAGACCTAGCCCAATCTCGTTTTGGCGTTTCTTCTAAGGTGGCCGAGATTCTGGTGGAGGCTAGAAAACCCTCCACTAGGTCCACCTATGCCATGAAATGGAAAAGATTTTCTATCTGGGCTACGTCCAGGAACGTGGAGCCCTTTTCCTGCCCTGTGGCTTTTCTGCTTGAGTACATGTGTCATCTTTTCGACCTGGGTTTCAGTCACTCCTCTTTGAAGGTCCATATGGCGGCTATTTCAGCCTACCATGTCCCTTTCGCCGATAAGGCATTTGCTCAGCTGGAGGTATCCAAAACTTTCCTCAGAGGGCCCTTCATCTTAGGCCCCCTATCCGGACTCCAGCTCCGCCTTGGGACTTAAACTTTGTCCTTGAGAAACTTACCCTTCCTCCCTTTGAGCCTGCGGCTTCCGCAGACCTGAAGTTTTTATCGTGGAAGACACTCTTCTTGGTGGCCATTACTTCTGCTCACAGAATTTCCGAGCTCCAGGCCCTGATGTGCAAAATACCCTACTTGATTTTTCACAAAGAGCGAGTAGCTCTTCGCACGAATCCCAAGTTTCTCCCAAAAGTGGTAGTGAAGTCTTCCTTAAATCAGTCTATTGAATTACCTGCCTTTTTCACGCAGTACTCCAACCAAGGAGAATACTTGCTCTATACCATGGATGTCCACAGGATTCTGAGATACTACACCGATAGGACGAAGGATCTCAGAAAGACTGATCAGTTGTTCGTCTCTTTCGCTCACAAAAGAGAAAGCAATGCTGTCTCTAAGCAATGCCTATCAAAATGGTTGGCCCATTGCATCACTTTCTGTTATGACAAGTACAACAAGACCCTCCCGGGTCAAGTCAGAGGTCACTCCACTCGTGGAGTTGCAGCCTCGCGGCTTGTTTCAAGAACGTGTCTGCGGCAGACATCTGTGCTGCTGCCACTTGGACTTCAGTCCATACCTTTACTAAACATTACAGTTTGGACATTGCCTCTCGCCGTAGAGCAGGCTTCGGGTTAGCTGTCTTGCAAGGCCTCCTTTCTTGAGTCCTGCTAGATTATTTTCTACTTTTGGAGTAGTTCCTCCTCCCGGTGCCTTTCGTTTGTTCCAGACTGCTTGGGATTCTGTCCTATATGTAATTACCTACTGCAAGAGCCCTCTCGAAGTAAGATAGTACAGTTACGTAAGAACTTACCGTAACAGTAGATCTTCGAGAGAGGCTCTTACAGTAGGTAATACTTTCCACCCTCCATCCCCCTAGGCTTTTTCAGCTCCTTTTCCATTTAGGGAAATATCTGCTTCTCTCTCGTCCGGGTCTTCTCGGCCTGTGGTGGGAAAGAACTGGAAGGCAGGCGTCTGGGACCACCCCTTTATACTGACGTCGTTGGACGCCGGTCACCTGACGTGGGGGCAGTCCCACCAGGGACTGTTAGCTAGAAATTTTCCGTGGTCCTGCCGGCGTCCAGTCCTATATGTAATTACCTACTGCAAGAGCCTCTCTCGAAGATCTGCTGTTACGGTAAGTTCTTTCGTAACTGTACTTTCTCTTGGACACGGGGTGGGCCGGGCATTTCTCCCAAAGGATCATGCAATGGCATTGATTGCCCAGGCTTACTTAGTATTATCCAGCAATTATGTTTCAGCCTGGTTCCTACCGGAACTGATTGGCCTCATGGCTGCCATGATCCCGACAGTCTCAGGGGCTGTTCTGCATATGATAATTCCTCGGTGATTCCTCTGTATCTATTGGGTTCATCACATGGACAATCTGGAGTGTCTCATGCATGTGACTCCTTGTCACTCCCTTGTATGTTGGTTGTATAACACTAACCTGGAGATAGGGTCTCTGTATGTCCACTGTCCCTGTTACGATGATGAATGCCTCAGGCTCTCGATAGGGTGCTCATTCGGGCCCTTTTGGATACAGGGCCTTTAGTACTCCCTGGATTGCTCTTGCCACAGAAACACTCCGGAGATGAGGGCTTTTCTGCTTGGATTATAGTCCTTCCCTGTCTTTCTCCAGGGTCAGCCTCTGTTTGTCTGTACAGACAACATCTCTGTGATGCACTACATGAACGTCGAGGCAGAATTCATTCTAATCCTCTTTGCAGGGGAGCAGTGGGGTCTAACATTGGGCCATAGAAGATGATATGTTGTGGGCATTTGTGTTTCTGTCTGGCACCCTCTATGCCATAGCAGATTGCCTAGGTCAGTCCCGAGTGCGATACCACAAGCGGGAACTCTTGGACTCCACTGTGGACGACCTCTACGACAAATGAAGTTGTCCAGATATTGGCTTTTTTGCATCCCCATACAATGCAAAACTGCTGCATTTCTGCTTGCTCACTCTAGGGCCTGGTGTTTTTTGGTGAGACATGCTGCTGTTCTCCTGGAAATGGAGGTTCGTGTAAGTTTATCACCTGTTCCCTCTGATCCAGAGAGAGTTCTGGTTAAGTTGAGGGTGGAGCTGGCTACCTTGATTATGGTGACGGAGGTCTGGCCCAGACAACTTTGGTTCCCTTTGCTGCAACTGTTAGCTGTGGAACCTCCAGTCCTGCTCCCTCTATGAGCAGGGCTTCTGTCACAGGAGCAGGGCTCTCCGGTGCAAACAGATGTTCAATCCCTGTACCTCCATGCCTGGCTTCTGAGGAGGTAGAACTCTCCCGCTTCAGTTTCCCCTGCAGACGTAGCTGTACTGCTGGTGACTCATAAACCATTCACTCAGTACACCTACTCTGAGAAATGGTAATGGTTCATGGTCTGATGTACCACCTGTCAGCTGGACCCTTTTACATGTCCATCAGGCATGGTCTGGATTACCACTTGTTCCTTACAGATGCAGATGTCTGGTACACTAGAAGCTGCTTAACTGGGATACCATGGTGGTGGCTGTTTTGTCCCGATTAAGCAGCCCTGAGGACTCCTCAGTTCTTTTCCCATCATCGACCAGTTCACTCTTACCGTCACTCACCGCAGCAGTGTTTTACACCATAGGGTTTTGAACAAAGTTTTCCAAGGACTGTCCAGAGTTTTCTCCCTTTTCCCTTCACCTTTACTTGGTTAAGTTTTATGTCGACTTCCGAATCTCTTTTTAGCAAGTGTCAGTGTGGACATAAGATCTACCACTACGACCAACAATCTCCTTGCGTTCGGTGCCTGGGGGATGCTCACAGCTTCGCTTCCTGTGTCCATTGTCATGAGTCAACAAGACCACTTCATGGCATAGATTGAAGAAGTTGGAAAATTATGTCATGGAGCAGAATGCGTCTGTCTTGGAGAAGGAGCTCAAGGCCAGGACTTTGTCCTCTTCCCCCTCATCGTCGACAAGCCCCCTGCAGCTGAAAGCCAAAGTGAAGCATCTTGCAGGTAAACACAGGCACAGGCACAGACACAGGGAGAAGGCTGCCAGAGACAGCAGTAGGTCTCCACATTCGTAGACGGTTTCAGCCCCTAGCCCTCCGTCAACAATGGCAGTCTCTCCCACAGAGTTACAGAAAACGTACAGGGTTCTCACTGCACTGGCACAGGGATTGCAGCCAGCAAAGACCCAGTCTCAAGGGCCACTGTTGACAAGCACTCTTCCTGTTTTGTCCACCCCTGCTCTGTCAATGGCTTTATCCGCCCTTGAGCTGCCTTCGCACCTCTCATCGACGTCTGAACCTCCTCCGTCGATGCCATTGGTGCCGCCACCTGTAGAAATACTAAAAACGGACACGGCCTTCTCTACACCTACGATCTCCAACATGGGAATGGGTTTCCCATTGATGGCCTTTTCATCAATGCCGTCTCCAATGAGGCCACCCATCTACCACACCCCGTAGATGCAGGCTCAGTCGACACTCTTCCCGTCAATGACTTGGACTTCTTTGGGCTCGGTAAACTCTCCAACACTGTACCGTCAGCTGGAGCCAGTCTCTTCAGTCTTGCCACCATCCTTTCTGGCAACAACCACAACTCCTCCACCTCCTTGTCCACCCCCGTGGACAGCATCTTCTGTCGATGTTCCTGCCATTGTCAAAACCATTTTGGAGATAGTACTATCGCTGTAGCAACCAGCACTTTTTCCTCAGCCTGCTTCATTGACTGCACTAGTGAAGCGCCCATGTTACACTTCCCCATACTTCTCAACCTTTTGTCCCCCGAATGTGGAACATTACCTCTCAAAATGTGGAACAAATGAGCGAAATGTGGAACACTTAATCAAATCTTTACCAAAGAAGCTAAGAACACTGTTAAAATGTTTGCATTTATATTCAGAAAGTCTGTTATTAATTGAATAATATATTTTTTGCATCATTTACTATAGATTTTTGCTTTAAAATGTTAACACTGAATGTGGGACAAGTTCTCACAATGTGGAACAGGGAGCTTTTATGAAGTAAAATGAGGAACGTTCTTCGTAATGTGGTACAGTTGAGAGGTATGCACTTCCCTTTCACCTGTCCATGCACCTCCTCTTGAGGATGAGGATGAGGACATGGATTACATATAGGACGAGGATGATGGAGTGTGTACTCCCTCCATTACCTCCACTGTCTCATCTGCAGGCAAGGACCCCCCTATTTATACTCCTCGATCCCCGCCAGGAGATCCTACCTTCATGGAAGTCATGGCACGGCTCCAGCAAGTCATGGGCTTCACTACCACTGAACAGGATCAACAGAGAAGGAACTTGACTGTCTACCTTGACCTTCTAGAGGCATCAGACACCGTGGTACCTCCCAGTATACAGGCCTGTAATGATGCCATCACAGCAGTGTGGCACAGGCTGCATACCATTCCACCAGTTTCCAAGAAAGCTGATAGGTTGTATCAGCCTCCTCCAGACCAGCAATACTTTGCCTCGGCTCCACAGGCAGATTCCTTGGTCATCAGTGCGACCCATGACAGAACTAAAAGACCAAAAGCATCTTAGTTCTCTTCCTCCAGATAAAGACTCAAGGGGAGCTAGACCTCATGGGGAAATGGGTCTGTGCATCCTCCACTTTAGCCTTATGCATTGTGGACTATATTGGACGTATGTTAAAATATCAGAAGATCCTTTGGACAACTGCCTTGGAAACAGCCAGTAAATTACCACAGTGCCCAGATAAGGATAAGCTTATGGCAACCCTCCAAGCAGGGGCCAGTATGAGTAGGCACCTTCTGTGAATGGAATATGATACAGTTGATGCTTCAGCCTACTCGTCTGTCACTGGCATCTCCATTAGGAGAAATGCCTGGCTAGGGTGTCCAGCTTCACATCAGATGTATTTTATATTTTATGGAACTTTAGACAGTGTACAGGACTGCCTTGTAAACTGGACTGTTAAAGTCCAAATGACATGTCTTTTCCTTTATAAAAAATAAAGTTTTACTATACCAACAGTTTCTTCTGAATGCTCCATTCAGAGGGCAAAAGCTGTTCAGTGGAGCTGCTCAAAACATATTAAGTGGATTACAAGCCTCCAGCAGGACCCTCCACTCGATGCATACCATGTACCTCTCAGAGCCCACAATGCCATCCTTTTCAGTGGGCGTTGCATAGGCCGAAGGTGGGCTTCAGCTAACCAGCCAAGAGAAAGTCCACCCCGCCTCTGCCAGCTTCCTCTGCCACCGCCACTAAGTCCAGCAGAGTTGTCGTCCCTGGCACTCCCTCAGCCCTCCCCTCAGTCTGATTCCTTTGAGGATCTCCCGCTGCTCCCTCCAATCATTAAGGCAGTGGGAGGATACTTCTCCTTGCATCTGGAGGCATGAAGACTATCACGATGGACGACTGGGTGCTCCAGATTATATACACAGGGCGCACCCTAGAACTCATAGCATACCCTCCTCAAAACCCCTCAAAGCCAACCCACTATTTGCCGCAACACCTTCCCGTCCTTCAGGAGGAACTCTCCTCACTCCTTCAAAAGAAGGCGGTCCAACCCATTCCCCCCCGACTCCGTAGGCACGGGTTTCTACTCTCACTTCTTCCTTATACCAAAGCATACAGGTGACCTTCACCGGATTCTGGACCTCAGAGGTCTTAGTCTTTACATTCAATAGAAAACGTTCTGCATGGTAACTTTACAAAACCTACTCCCTCTACTACAACAGGGTGACTGGCTGTGCTCCCTGGATATGAAGGATGCCTACCTTCAAATAAAGATTCACAAAGCTTACCACAAGTACCTGCACTTTCAGCTGTTGTGCGGCCAGTACCAATTTCGGGCTCTACCATTCGGCCTCTTTACTGCACCACGAGTATTTACCAAATGCCTTGCCATCGTAGCAGTGGCTGTCCACCACCAGGGTCACTGTGTCTTCCTCTGCTTGAACGATTGGCTCCTCAAGGCCTCATCCAGGGGAGTGTCTACTGCAAATATTACATCACACCTTGAACCTCTTCTCCCAACTTGGCAAAACAGTCAACCAGGCCAAGTCATATATGATGCCCTCTCAGTGCCTGCAATATATAGGAGCTGTCCTGGACACCTCACTGGGCAGGACCTTTCTACCCAAGGACAGGGCACAAAAGTTGACACATCAGGTGCATCACTGTCACTCAACACTCATATCACTGCTAGACAATACCTGCAACTGCTGGTTCACATGGCGGCAGCCATCGTTACAGTCCTGTATGCCAGGCTACATATGAGACTAGTCCAATGGACACTGAGAGTTCAGTGGAACCAAAAACTGACAAAGGCCACAGTCTGCATAACCCCATCTTTGCGAAAAGCTCTAATGTGGTAGCTCAATCCATTCAACTTACTTGCAGGCTTTCTGTTCCACTCCATACCACCGAAGCAGGTTCTGACCATGGATGCCTTTAAATCAGGATGGGGCGCTCATCTCAGTGATCACCAGACCCAAGGTCGCTGGACACCCCTTGAGACCACGTTCCACATCAACATATTGGAGATGCGAGCAGTTTACAACATCTGGAGGCATTCCGGTCTTTCTTTGCACCAGGGCCCTTGCTCATTCAGTTGGACAACACCTCAGTGATTTACTATATAAACAAGCAGGGAGGAACCAAATTGCACACCCTGTGTCAAGAGACCCTGAAGATGTGGCGGAGAGCACTGTCATTCAACCTACATCTTGTAGCAGTCCATGTTCCAGGAGCACACAACACAATAGCGGATCACCTCAGCCACCATTCACAATCCAACTAATGGGAGCTAGCCTCCAAGATTCTCCAAGACATATTTCACCTCTTGGGCATACCAGAGATCGAGTTGTTTGCAATACCCGACAATATCGAGTTCCTCAAGTTTTGCTTAATTCAGCCAGACCAGGACTGCTACTGCCAAGACGCTTTGTCCCTGTCCTGGAGAGGGGCGATTTGTCTATGCCTTTCCTCCCTTTCCCCTCATCCAGAGAGTTCTAATAAAATTGCAGTTGGAGGGGGCAACCATGATTCTGATCGCGCCTTATTGGCCCTGTCAAATCTGGTTTCCTCTCCTCCAGCAGCTATCAGTTGCAGACCCGGTTCCCCTGCCCATTCTGCCCAGACCTCCTGACTCAGCAGAATGGGACATTCCTGCACTCCATTCTCAGATCCCTTCACCTTCACGCCTGGTTCCTGAAGACATAGTGATTGCCAGACACAAGGTTATGCCAGCCGTTGTTAGGGTCTTGCTTGTCTCCAGAAAAACATCTACAAGGAAAACCTACACATCCAAATGAAAAAGGTTTGCCCACTGGACAGCGGAAAGGAGCATAAACCCCTATTCCTGCTAGGTGGCATAGATCTTAGATTACCTTTGTAACCTATCAGAAAAAAGATCTAGGCTAGTCCTCCATTAAAGTCCATGTAGCGGCCATATTGGCTTTCCATGAACCAATCGGCGACTGGCAGGTCGCCCAGCTTGATATCGCCAAAATATGTCTTCAAGGCTTATTGCACTTGAAGCCTCCAGTGTGTAACCTGGTCCATCTTTGGGACCTCAACTTCATGTTAGAAAAGTTTACTCCAATCTCTTTTTGAGCCAGCTATGACTTGTGAGCTATGCTTTCTGTTGTGGAAAGCATTATTTTTAGTTGCTGTTACTTCTGCTCGAAGAATGTCCGAGCTACAGGCTGTTATGTGCAATGAGCCTTATTTAATTTTCCATAAGTATAGGGTCTCGCTAAGAATGAACCCTGAATTTCTACTGAAGGTGGTATCAGAATTCACTCTGAATCAGTCCATTAATCTTTCGTCTTGTACCCCGAGCATGCCAATCCAGAAGAAGCATTGCTGCACACTTTAGATGTACATAGACTATTAAGATATTACATGGTGCGAACCAGAGGCAACCACAAAACGAAGCCACTGTTTGTCTCCTTCACCCCAGGAAAAGAGGATCTATTAGTCTTTAAACAGACCTTGTCAAAGTGGCTGGCCAACTGTATCAGGTACTACTACTACAACAAATACAAGAAGCCTCTCCCAGGGAATGTCAAAGTCCATTTCACTAGAGCCATGGCCACTTCCACCGCTTGCTTCAGAGGCATCTCCATTACAGAAATCTGTGACGCCGCTATATGGTCGACAGTGTACAAGTTTACTAAACATTACAGTCTGGACATAGCCTCCAGAAACAGAGCTAACTTTAGTAGAGCTGTTCTACAAGGACTCCTCTCATAACAATTCACGTGTGCCACCCACATCCACCTACAACTGCTTGGGAATCATCCCAAGAGTATGACATGCTGCAAGAGATACCCTCGATGAAGATGGAAAGTAGATCCTCAAGAGGATCTCTTGCAGCAGGTCCTGCATCCCACCTGCCATCCCCCTCCTTCTCTATCACAGCCAACTTTCTGTTTCACTCTCACGGGGCGAGTCCTCCACATGCTCTCCTTGGTCCCCCTGTGAGTGCACATTCATGACCTGGTTTCTGGTGGGGTACTGAAGAGACCATGTATTTGTACCCATTGCTATGCTGATGTTGCCGTGGGTGGCCCCAGACACACTGCTCGTGAAAGCTACCATGCACAGAGCACCCTCCAGCAGTATATCCTAAGAGTATGACCTGCTGCAAGAGATCTTCTCGAAGATCTGCTGTTACAGTAAGTACGTAACTGTACTTTTTCAGTAATGCCATGGGGGAAATAATTTGGGAGTGTGGAACAGGAGTTCTTGCTATTTAGTTTCAGCAGTTGGGGAGACAAGTCTGGAGTGAACAGACATTATACATCACAGCACTAAAATATGAAAAACAATGTAGTATAAGAGATTTTGTATGATGAAGTACAGGTGTTAAAGGGGATTAGCATGAGGACATGTCTGGGCAAGTCTGGCCCAGAAATTGTCCCATGTAGGCAACAGGGGCATCCTATTTAAACAGTTGCAACCCCCATAGGATAACATAGCCAATTAATTGCTGCCCAGCAGAACATCCTAATAAAGCAGATGTTCCGATTATCCACATCCTGATTAAGTGACTTCTGCTGTACTCCTCTGGAAAAATGCATTTAGCTGTAGTTTTGGCCTTTCATGCACACACCGATGGTGAAATGGTTGCCCAACTTGAGGTGTCAAACGATTCCTTAGGAGGATCCTGCTCCTTCATTCCCCGATCCATGTCCTGATGCCGGTATGGGACCTTAACACGGTTCTGGAAGTCCTTATGGCACCTCCATTTGAACCGGCTGCTACTTGTGACATGCCCATTCTCTCTTGGAAGACTGTGTTTCTGATAGCCATTACTTACGCCACAAGAATTTCAAAATAGCAAGCTGTTGTTGCAGAGCCACCCTAACCTTTTTTCTTGCAAGAATCTTGTCACATAAAAGACCAGGCATAATTTTCTGCAGAAAGTAATTTCTGACTGAATAGCAAATCAGTCAGTTGGCCTTCTGATTTACTTTTCAGCTCCCACGGATAGGGAGGAACATCCTCTGCATTCACTGGACGTCCACGGAATGCTGCTTTGGTACCTTGATCATACTTAGGATTGTAGAAATTCTTTGAACTTTTTTCCCCCCAGCATGATGGGCTCCACTATTTCTAAGCAATGCCTTTCCAGATGGTTGGCATCTGGTATTACTGTCTGTTACCGGAAGCACAGCAAGCAGCTTCTCAGTCCTGTTCATGCACACTTCACTTGTAGCATGGCCACTTCTGTAGCTTGTTTTCACAGTGTGTCTACTACTGACATGTGTGCTGCTGCCACCTGCAGTACTGTTCACATATTCACTAAACACTACAGTTAATACAGCGTCTTGCACAGACATTTCAGATTTAGCCTTACACTTTTGCAAGGCCTCCTGTCTTAGGGTCATATGATCCTTCTCACCTCCCACAGTGCTTTGATACTGTTTGGGAATTGTTCCATGATGTAGCTCAATGGAAGGAGATGTCATTGAAGAAAACGGAGCAGTTACTTACCACAGTGGTAGATCTGTGCACCTCCACGCAACTTAATTGAAGGTGTATTTGGAGGCCATTGTGGTGTACCCAGCTAAAGCAGATTTACACACTTTAACATTGGAGCAGGTGGTCCTTTTATTGCATGGGACTTAACCTGCTGCAGGCCAGGCTAGTGGATCAGCCTTTTGAGCCATTGGCAACATGTGACCTTGGGTTCTTGTCCTGGAATTTTGTGTTCCTGGTCACTGTCACTTAAGCTAGTCAGGTCATCAAGCTGCATGCTTTCTTGACCAACCCAGCCTACAGAGTATTCCACAGCAGGGTTTTGTTTAACTCTAAAAATTGATTAGCGTTTTGCTCGTAAAAGTTCTAAAACATTGTGAAAATGCATAGCACTTGCCTCACTGTGTTTAACAAACATAACACTTCTAGAAAACCTATATAAATGCTTTCTGTACAGTTAATATTGTCCCAAGGAAAAAACTGCTAATCAATTATTTAAAACCCTGCACAGGGACAAGGTTGTTCTGTGATGCAGTGGGAAATTACGGCCCAAGGTAGTTTTGGAGTCCCATCTGAATCAGTCCTTGGAACTGCCATTGTATTTTCCCCTAGTTGTTTGTGACCCATACAGCACAATCCCTAGGCCATCCAACAACCAAGCAGACCACTGCTAGATGAATTGTGTTGTGTATTGACTGATGCTATCTGTAGGCCAAACATACACTGTCTGAGGGCATTCATGCCCATTCTGTTTGAGGGCATTCATGCCCATTCTGCGTGGCATATAGCCATGTGTGCTACCATTGCAAGGGGCATCACAGTTGGTGATCCACTGTATGTAGGCTGTCACTGGGCATCTATACACATTTTCATGACACACTAAAGCTTAGACCTTTAGGAGGCGGTATAGTGTAGTGGTTAAGGACACTCAGCTACAAACCTGTAGACCTGTGTTTGAATCCCACAGCCCCCACTTGCATACTGTGTGACCCTGAGCAAGTCACTTAACTTCCCCGTGCTCCCAGGTTGCACCTGGAAACGAGCTTTGGCTTAGTGTGTCATTCTTGGTTAAACAATTTCCCTTGTCCCTTCCAGGTCAGAAGGGATGCTGCCTTGGGTCCTTTGTATTAAAGTCTCTCTCCCTTTGCTTGATCTTACATAGAAACCATAGACTTTGATGGCAGATAAGGACTGCTTGGCCCACTTAGTCTGCCCATTTCCCTACCTATTGTATAAGCTGCAGATCCTAGTTAACCAGCAGCCTACTACCTCCTACCCCACCCCCCACGATAATTGCCTAATGTCTATCTCATGCATCCTTGAATTCCCCCACTGTTTTTGACGTCACGACCTCCTCAGGAAGGCTGTTCCATGCATCCACCTCCCTCTCCATGAAAAAATACTTCCTCACTTTGCCCCGAGCCACCCCCGCTCTAACTGAGGGCTGAGCCCACTTCAGCCCAGGTGCTAATAGTAAGTAATCTACGCAAGTGATGTGAAGGAATCCAGGTAGTTGTGAGGCAAAGTTAGTCACCTGTAACTATTGTTTCACTACTGTTATTCCTTCTGCAGTCACATTAACCTGTCCCACTTCCTCTTGCTACTAGCCCTTACTGGTTTCCAGTTACTTGTTGGCATAGCCTTATGTTCCTGTAGTTTATGTCCAGATGTCTGAGATAGAGGGGTGAGGGTGTGAGACAGAGGTGAGGAGCTGAAACTCCAGCCAGTTGGGCTTCCTGAGGACTCTCTGCATGTTCAGATAATTACACAAATGTGACTAGAAGGGATACCAGAAGTCAGACATTAGTGACAGGTGAGTAACTGTCTGTATTTTTTTTTCTTTTTTCTCCCAAACCCAGATCGCTGGCGTGACGGCAGGTAAGGTACAAGAGCCTCAGCCCGCCACACCACTGGACTGTCTTCTCCTTTTTTGATAGTTTTTAAGACTTTTTTAAAAGCCGGATTAAAAACTGCAGAATTGCAGTTCTGTCCTTTGAGGCTTAAATATTTTTATAGTTTTATTCTTTTAAGATCACGATGGGTTTACCTGAAGATTTGCAGTCATCTACTCAAATTGTGGTGAGAAAGAAGTAATGTTACCTACTGGGAGTTGAACCCAGACCCCCAGAATGCCGTCCTGGTGCTCTAACCACTGGACCATAGGCTCACATGGTTGGCCTGATTCCTCCTGGACACACTTCCTTTCTCTGGTATAGCAAATCCTGCAACTAGGAACAAGTGAGATGACAGATGTTGTTGGTGCAGTATCAGTATCAGTGTGTGCTGTACCAGTACTCATCTACTCTAAACTGACTTGAGGCACAAGCGCCACTAGGCCATCTTCTCTTTTTTTTATATTTTTTTAAACTTTTTTAAAAGCTGGTTAAAAACTGTACAATTGCAATTTCCTCCTTTTAAGGTTAAATATTTTTATAGTTTTATTCTCTTAATATCAATATGTGTTTGCCTAAAGATTTCTAGTCCATCTACTCTAAATTAACTTGACGACAGGAGGAGTAGGAGGTGTGTAGAAGCAGCCCCAATGCGCTATTTTCTTTCCAAGTTAGCAGCATTAGAAAAAAGGACTCTAATTTACAAAGACTAATGGCAAATGTGTTATTACTGCATTTTAGTATAATACAATGTTGTACTGTCCTAATGAGCATTAGCTTCACTATGGCAATTAATGTGTAATAATCACTTTACTTATGGTGTAATTCCCGCATGAGGTTACAGCAGTAACTGCCTACATTTTGGTCGCAGTTGCATGCTGTAAGTGACTATTTTTAAAATTGATAGAAAGTTAAAAAAACTGCATAATTGCAATAAGATGGTGTGTGGGTGTGTGAAAAACATAGACACTTGGCCCACTCAGTCTTCCCAGATGGTTCATGCCTAGTCTGTCTCTGCAGACCTTACTTGGTCTCCGGCGACTCTCCCTCCTCTCTATTTACTGATATTCTCCTGTTATTCCATGCATGATTGAAGCCCCCTACTGTTTTTTCCTCCACCACTCTGCTAGCAGTCTGTTCCAGGCATCCACCAGCCTTTCAGTTAAAGTAGTACTTCCCACATCCCTCTTAAACTTCTCTCTTTCCAGTTTTATCACATGCCCTCTGATCCTGATGCTCTTTCTCATTTGATAGAGACTCCCCTCCTGTACCCTGTCCCCCCCCCCATGCGGTACGTGTAGGTCTCTACCATGTCCCCTTTCGTCTTCTCTCTTTTAGGGTGTACAGGTTGAGATCCCTCAGTCTCTCCTTGTAGGACATTTGATGCAATCCCTGTGCCATTTTACTTGTCCTTCTGTGGACAGCCTCTGCCCTGTTACATAGAAACATAGAATTTGATGGCAGATAGGGAACGCTTGGCCCACCCAGTCTACTGTTTATGTCCTTTCTGAGGTGGGCCCCCAGGACACAGTACTCCAGGTGGGGTCTCCAAAGTGAGCAATACAAAGGCAGCATCAGGATCTCTTTCCTGCTTAATGACTGCCAGTAACCCCCCCCAACCCGATCATGTACTTAGTTTCTGGGTTCCTGTCCCCTAGGTGCCTGATGTTGCTCTTTATGGCACTGAACCACAACTGCCTTCTCCTTGTCTATGTCCTTTCTGAGGTGCAGTCTTCAGAACTGAACACAGTACTCTAGGTGGGGTCTCACCAGTGATCGATGCAGTGGTAACAACACCTACCTCTTCTTGTTGGTGATACCTCTCCCAATGCATCCCAGCATCCCACTGACCATACCAACTGCTTTGACACACTGCCCTTCCACCTTGAGGTAATCAGATATGATAACCCCAAGGTCCCTTTCCTGCTAATTGTCTGTCATTGCTTCTCCCCCCCCCCCCCGGAAAAAACATATTGTACCGAACTCCTGGGTTCCTATGTCTTACGTGCACGATTTTGCATTTTTTGGCATTGAACCTCAGCTGCCATGCCCTTGACCACTCCTCGGGTTTCCCAGCGTCCCTAAGCATTCTCCCCACCCCTCCTGCGTATCCTCCCTATTACAGATTTTGCTGTTACCTGCAAAGACACCTTCCTCCAGTTCTTCTGGCAGCGTTACTTTTGAAGAAATTGAGAGGACTGACCCCAGTACTGAGCCTTGTGGCACACCACTGGTCACTCTCCCCTCATTAGAGTGAGTGCCATTAACCACCAGCCTCTGTTGCCTATCCATTACTCGGTTTCTTAGTCAGTTTACCACTTTGGATCCCACTCCTATGCTGCTCAATTTCTGTATCAGTGTCCTGTGTGGCACAGTGTCAGAGACCTTGCTAAAGTTCAAATAGGCCACATCCACTGCACTCCCAGATCTAGTTCCCTGGTCACCCAGTCGAATAAATCAATCAGATTCATCTGGCAAAGCCCCCACCCCACCCCCACCAGTGAATCCATGCTGCCTTTGGTTTTGTAGCCCATTGGGTTTAACATGCTGTACTAACCTTTCCTTTAATATAGTTTCCATTAATTTCTCCACCACTGATATGAGACTGACTAGCTTATAGTTACTAATCTACTCCCTGCTGCCACTGTCATGCAGTGGGGCCACTTCTGCTATTCTCCAGTCCTCTGGAACCACTCCTGTTTTTTTGTGTGTGTGTTCACCCCTTCTCAGGTGGTTTGAAGGAGACAGGAAACTAGTGCTAAAACACAGCTTCTTGGAATGTTTTTGTTTTCAGCAATTATATTTATACCTTCAAATGATCCATATTAAACTCTGCATGAATTAAAGTTGATTTGAAGAGCAGTGTTTTGTATTGTTTCTTTTTATGGACAACGTTCTATACAGCTCTCTTCAAGGAACCAATAATTTGGCATTTTTATTACATTGTCTCATAGCCTGTGTACAGAATACTAAGCCTGAGCTGTTGCCCTATCAGAGCAGTGCTCAGAGTTCCGTGTGTGAACCATGACATAGAAACATAGAATTTGACAGCAGATTAGGCTGGCAGTATAGCCTAGAGGTTAGAGGAGCAAGGTGTGAACGAGCTTGGTACAGCCAGCAGATCAGACCTGAGTTTGATTCTCACAACTTCACTTACATACTATGTGACTCTGAACAAGTCACTTAACCGCCCAGTGCTCCCAGGTCACCCCTGAAAACAGGCACTTGTGCCTAGTGGGCCTTTCCGGGTTACCAAAGACTAAAATAAAAAAAAAAAGATAAGGACCACTTGGCCCACCCATTCTGCCCGTTTTTCCTACCTACAGTATCACTGCTTACCCAAGTCGATCTCCGTCTCTTTTTCCCTCCCCCTTCCTTTCCACTAAAATTCAATTTTGCGTGCCCCATGCATTCTTGAACCCCATCACTGTTTTTGCCTCCACTATCACCACAGGAAGTCTGTTTCAGGACTCCACCATTCTTCCAATGAAGAAGTACTTCCTCACATCTCTCCTGAATTTACACCCCTCCAGCTTCATAACGCATCCCCTTGTTCTTGAGCTGCATTTTTTCTGAAAACTACTTCCCTCCTTTACCTTATTTACCCCATGAGGTATTTAAAGGTCCCTAACATATAACCCCTCTCTCCCTCTTCTTTTCCAGGGTGTACAGTACGTATTGAAGTCCTTTATTCTCCTGTCATAGAGCTTTTGATGCAGACCCAGTACCATCTTAGTTGCACTCCTCTGTACTGCCTCTGCTCCATGTCCTTCCTGAGATGGGGTCTCCAGAACTGGACACAGTGATATCGATGGAGTCTTGCCAGCAATTTGTACAGGGGTAATACTACCTCCCTCATTCTGCTGGTGACACCCCTCACTATATACTCCAGCATCCCAGTAGGTCTCCCACCTGTCTTGTCACACTGCCTGGCCACCTTTAGGTCATCAGATATGATTATTCACAAATCACTTTCCTGTTTGGTTGCTGTCAGTACCACTTCACCCATTTTGTACTCTGCCTTGGGGTTTCTGTGCCCTAAGTGCATTATTGGTTTTATGTGGCAATGGCGACTCCTAATGAGTGCTGATCACAAAGAGTGAGACAAAAACGCCCGACACAAGCAGGCCGGACTAGGGTGACTGTCGAAATGGCGATGGTTGCTTATTGCAGCCAAGAAAAATCACCATATCTATTTTTATGCCCCGCAACCCACTCTGCAGGCGTAACCCAGCAACCCACTCTGCGGGAGGCTACGCCTACCGCCCCAAAATAGACATAATCAACTACGTGGGGGCACAGACTTAGGAGATAGAGGAAAGGAAGACAAAAAAATGTTTTTTTGGTCTGGCACTAGACCCGAACCCGGATCGCTGGCTCCAGGAGTGCTAGCTTGCATCGCTATGGTACACAGCCAGCTCAGTGGAGCTAGGCCAAGCAGCATCCCTTATCCTGCTGTAGCGAGTGTAGCTCCCTGCTACACTCGCTCTACAGGATATAGCAACGCTATTCACCAGTCGCTGTCCTTACGAGCGCTATTATTGAGTTGCTCATATTGAGTTGCTCAATCATAGTCACTCGTAAAGAGTGCTACTGCATTATTTTGCACTTTTTCACATTGAAACCCAGCTGCCATACCCTTGATCCCTTCTCGAGTTTTCTCAGGCCTCTGCTCATCCTTTCCACCCCTTCTAGAGTGACCATCCTGTTGCAGATTTTGGTGCCATGCACAAGGAAGCAGACCTTCCCTTCCAGCTCCTTTGCAGTGTCACCAATAAAATACATTAAAGATGACTGATCCCTGAGGCACCCTGCTGGTCACCATCCCTACCCTGGAGTGAACTCAGTGTACCACCACCCTCTGTCGACTATCCCCAACCAATTTCTTACTCAGCTTTCTGCCTAGGGACCCACTCCTAAGCTGCCCAGCTTGCTTACTAGTCTCATATGTAGAAAGATGTCAAAAGCCTGACTGAAATTTAGGTAAGCCACATCCACTCCACCACCCTGGTCTAATTCCTTGGTCACCCAGTCAAATAAATTTATGAAAGTCACAAGTCCAAATTACTGGTTCCAAGAAGAGAACTGTACAGAATATTAACCGTAAAAACACAAAATACAATTTTTCACATCAGCTGTCATTTGAGTACAGTTATATATTGATCTTTTTTTCCTGTCCTCTTTCAGGCACTTGCCTTTGCTTTGTGTCACGCCACCCAAGACGTTGTAATAACCCACAAGAACACACAGCCCTATTGTGCCTTATTAAATGATTTTAGATTTATTATGGGTAAGGTTTTTTTTAATTATTAGTTTTTTTTCTCTTCTCCAGCTTATTCCCATCATCCACTGTCTCAGGGTTTATCCCTGGCTTACATGAGTTATCTCCATGATGGAGCCATCAAGCTTCACCATCTGAATCCAGCAGAGAAGTGTGCCATCGATTGACATTGTGGGGCCTGTGGTGGGGGGACCAGCAGCATCCTGCAGCAGCTGGCAGTTTCTCCAAATTTCTCCCTTCCTCAGGATGATGGCACAACATGTACCCAAGCTCACATGCAACGGGTATACTCAGAAGCATGCATGTATGTCCTCCCAGCCACTACTGAGCCCAACTGCTGTGCCACCCATGAGACCACAGGTAGCCCTAATGCAGCAGACTTTGGTCACCCTCCATACCCAAACCTAGGTGAGCGTCCTGTGGAACTATCCACCCCTCTCCCACTGCTAGCTGTATGACAGGCCATGCCCATTCACGTCCCTGGGATGCCAATGTCACAAATGGCAGCCCTGCCACTGTTGTGACAGGCCTGCTTTATTATGCTTGGGATTCTAATTTTGTCATGGAAAGTGTTTTGAAAAATCATGGTAAAATAATTTATAAAAGTCAAGTCATGAAAACAAAAACATCTCAAAAGTGTGTGTGTGTGTGTGTGTGTGTGTGTGTGTGTGGGCAGGGCTTGATAAATCCCATAGCTCGACGTCCAGTACAACCACTTTTTAACTGAGGACAAGCAGTCTGACATGTACTGCTTGTCCCATGGACTACCAAAGTGCAGTGTTTTTTCTTTAGGTTTTATACCTGTTTTTCTATTACCGGCCACTAGATGTCACCTCCATTGCATTCCCCATCGGAGTCCAGTCAGTCACCACCTGATGAGTGCAGTTATTATCATGTGGCAGCCTGCCCTGGCACTTGCTGGAATGCGCGCACGACTATAACAGTAATGGGCAGTCGGGCACTTGGATGGGGCCTGAGCAGACAGCAAGGAGAAGCCCCTCGGAGAAATGCAATTGCGATTGGCCCTACACAGCCAGACTGACAGGCTATGCAATCCTTAATGCTAATCACTTAACCACTGTAATCCTGGGCCGCCTATTTCCTGTGTTGGCCAGCATCCCTTTAGGGCAGCCACCCCCCCCATCAATTAGCTTCGCAGAGGGCCTAATTCTATTAGGCTACCCTATTTTCCCCTCTCTTCTATGTGTCTGATACCCTTACTTCCCACTGCCCTTCTCTAGTCCCTCCTCCCTCTCCTCACTTGTACTCTGTAAGCTACAACCTGTATACGCTGCACTGTAAATGCCTATATTTGCACTTGCAAATCCACTGACTACTCTTTTTAACAAATCATGGGAGGATGGTGTGGTACCTGAGGACTGGAGAAAGGCGGATGTGATTCCCCTTCACAAAAGGGGACTAAGGCAGAGGCAGGAAACTACAGACCTGTCAGTTTGACCTCTGTGGTAGGGAAAATGATGGAATCACTTGTGAAGGAAAGAATTGTTGAGTGCCTAGAGGCCAGTGGGGCACAGGACCCTAGGCAGCATGGGTTCACAGCGGGAAGGTCATGTCAGATGAATCTAATCGATTTCTTTGACTGGGTGACCAAAGTAGTAGGCCAGTGAGGGGCTGTGAACATGGCCTACCTAGACTTTAGCAAGGCATCTGACACAGTCCCACACAAAAGATTAATAGTCAAATTAACCAGCCTAGAAGTGGGTCCCAGGGTGGTAGCCTGGATAAAACATTGGCTGGACAACAGGACACAGAAGGTAATTGTAAATGGAGTCCACTCTGAAGAAAGGGGGGTTACTAGTGGGGTACATGGAAGTTCAGTACTAGGTACAGTCCTTTTAATGTCTTTATAAGTGACATTGCAGAGGGTCTGGAAGGAAAAGTATGCCTCTTTGCAGATGACACAAAGATCTGCAACAGAGTTGATACACAAGGAGGCGTGGAAAGGATGAGAAGGGACTTGGCAAGGTTGGCGGAATGGTCAGAAGTATGACAGCTTGGATTCAATGCACAGAAGTGCAAAATAATGCACCTGGGAAACAAAAACCCAGGGGAAGATTACAGAATGGGGGGGGTAGGTAGTAACAACAACGAAAATGGAAAGGGACCTGGGGGTAATCATATCAGATGACCTTAAGGTTAGCAAGCAATGTGAGAAGGCAGTAGGGAGGGCTGGGGGATACTGGGATGTATAGGGAGAGGCATAAGCAGCAGAAAACAGGAAGTTGTTACCCCTGTACAGACAGTTGGTGAGACCCCATCTGGAGTACTGTATCCAGTTCTGGAGACCCCATCTCCGCAAGGACATAGGATAGAGGCAGTCCAGAGGAGGGCAACTAAAATGGTGCAGGGTCTGCAAGAGAAGTCATACGAGGAGAGACTAAAGGAGCTTAATATGTATACCCTTGAGGAAAGGAGGGAGAGGGGGGACATGATAGAAATGTTTAAGTTCCTCAGTGGAATCAACAAAGTCCAAGAGGTAGCATCTTTCAGAAAAAGAGATGTACAAGAAGAAAGGGACACAATTTGAAGATGGGGGGCGGTTCAGGGGCAATGTGAGGAAGTATTTTTTCACGGGGGGGGGGGGACATTGTTTAACCAGGCAAGGCACACTAAGCCAGAGCTTGTTTCCAGGTGCAACCTGGGAGCACAAGGAAGTTCAGTGACTTGCTCAGGGTCACACAGTATGCAAGTGGAAGCTGTGGGATTCAAACCCAGGTCTGGTCTGCTGGATGTCACCAGGTTTGTAGCTCAGAGCCTTAGACCACTGCGCCATACTGCCTCCTAGAGGGTGACAGATGCATGGAACAGCCTTCCTGAGGAGGTTGTGAGGTCTAAAACTGTCGGAGAATTCAAGAATGCATGGGACAGACATAAGGCAATTTTTGTTGGGGGTAGGAAGAAATAGGCTGTTGGTTAACTAGGATCTGCAGCTTATGTTATAGGTAGGGAAATGGGCAGACTAGGTGAGCCAAGCGGTCCTTGTCTTCTATCAGAGTCTATGTTTCTATGCTTTACATGTCTGATTCATCCAAGTACTGATTTTGTATATTGTAACTGCCTGTACCAATGTCTACTTTTGTATGAAGTGTTGTCTACTGTAAGCAAAAGTGTCCTCTGTGTCCAGGACCATCTTGAAAATGAGCTCGCTCAATGATGTAACTGCCTGGTTAAATAAAGTTTGATTGATTGATTGATTGGCTATGCAGTATATAGCTGAGGGCAGACTGCCTGTCAGTCCTGATTATTGGCTGTCGCGCTTAGGGGCGGAGCTGGAAGTGTCAGTAGCTAGGCACACAGTGGAAGACGTGCCATTTCACTACTGTCATATCCAGAGGAGAGACACATTTATGTTTGCTTCTCAGAACTCTGTTGTCGTTCCTTGTATGTCAGTAGCATTTGGTGGCTCGCACTGTGTATGTGGGCCATCACCTTATCTACTTGTAAATATAACATACTTGTTTGGCTACCAGTACCCTGCACTGCAGGAAACTTAAAAAAAAATATATAAAAGGCATTGGGTCGGGACTGAGGGAGCAGGAACTTAATTAGGATCTGAAGTCTGGGGGGAAGCGAAAGATCGTAGTTAGGAGGACAGAGGATGCTGGACTAGCACTGAAAGGCATCTGGCCTGGGGGACAGTCTCTGTCCCACTATAATCTGCAAGAAATACATAAAAAAAGTTTTATTTTTAGTTTAAAAAAAATATGAAGGGAAAAGCACACCAAATACTATGTTGTGTCTGACTGAAATTGTGTGGACTGGCCAACTGGGGAGGAACTCAAAACATTAAATGAGTGAATGTAAATTAATACAGAAAGGAAAAAAAAAGTTATTAAAGAAAAAAAAGCAATTTCTTTCTGAAGAGGGAGATGTTATTGTGTGAGTCTATGCTTTCCTTGTAGGGCAGAGAATCTTGTGAACAAGAAAAACTAAAGAAAAATAAATAACCCAAACATTTCTTTTATTTATAATTCGATATCTTACTGATAAAGTGTGTGTGTGTGTGTGTGTGTGTGTGTGTGTGTGTGTGTCACCAGACCAAGCCTGCCCTGAGACTGAGAGGGCAGAGGACCTGACACAACTGATAACTTGTGTTAAAAGGATATATATAAAAGAAAAGGCTTTTTTTTTTTAATTAAAAAAAAAAAAAAAAAAACTGGTGGAAGGGAAGCTGGTGTGTGGCTGTGAGACCACTGACTAGACAGAGCATCATCCTGCCCTGTTCTAATCACCGTTATCCCCTGCCTTGTTCTCACTTTTAGCATATCGTACTCTGAAGAAGAAAAAAAAAAACTACTCCTCAGCAGCAGTCACACTCACTGAAGGTCAGTTATTCCCCTTACCCCCCCCCCCAATAGAAATAGCAATGGGCACCACAGCTATCACACTCAGCCTGCTCATGGTTACCTTTCTTGCTCTGCCCACATCCCATCCTGCCCCTTAGCCTCCACCCTGAGCCCCACCCCCTCTACCACCCCACAGCAGCCACCCCCACCCTGGACACCCCTATTTTTCCAGCACCCACCTCCAACCAATTCCCCCTCCCCCCAGGGCACCCTGGGCCCACCCTTCCTTGCCATACCTACTCTTCGCACACTATCCATCCCTTGTACCCCCACTAGTAGGACCTCGCATCGGTGCCTGGCTAAGGGTCCTGGTCGTCACAGACTGCTCATCAGATTAAGTGCTCTACTCCTTCTGCTCTCCGGGAACATACACTCCAACCCCGGGGCTATTGTCAACTAGTCACCCCACTCTAGTACTGGCCTTATCATTGCATCCACGAATATCTGCAGCCTTCTAAAAAAAATCCGCTGTTCTCCAGTGCTGGGCTGTACAACGCCATCCTGATGTTATAGCACTAGTCGAGACCTGGCTCTCGAGAAGAACTCCCAACTCTGTTATCTCCTTCCCTGGCTACACTCTGTTCAGGGAAGACCATATAGGCAAACGTGGCGGCAGGTGTGCCGTCTTTATGTGTGACACACTTTAGGCCTTGCTTTTCTTGCCCCCAAGCTCAGTTTTAGTGCCCAAGCCTTCACCCACAAGGTTACCCCGACCCAGTCAGGGGCCCTCTTTTTCTCAGTCTCTTACATACCCCCGAGGGACCAGGGACCAGCTGTCCACTCCCTCATTATTTACCTCACCACACTCCCACACAAGGCAGAGCAGCTCATCCTAGGTGACCTTAATGTCAATTGGCTGAGTACCACTGCCCCCCCATATCAGGGACTCCTTCGCTGCCCTAGATATGACCCAACTAGTTACCTCACCCACTAGATTTAACCGGTCAGGCGGCTCCGGGCACCCTCCTAGATGTAATTCTGTCAAACCACCCCCATAAAATCTGGGATATTAATGTACTACCAGACTCTCTTAGTGACCACTCTCCTGTCCTCTGCCACTGGTCATCCCCTACACCAAAACCAATGTCCCAGGTCACTTCGTGCCAGCGCTTTCACCCCGGGGGTCTCAGAAAGCTAAAAACGCACCTAGCCCAGCTTGACTGGTCCCCAATCCTACTCGCAATGAATATTGACTCTGCCCTAGCCTATTTCTCCAGTGTCTTCAGCAAGGCCTGTGACCTTTTTCACCCCCCTGATCAGAATCCGTACCAAAAAACACAACGCCTCATGGATCTCCCCATCCCTCTTCCAAACACTGAAATAAAGAGATAATCTCTGGCATATTGCTGTCGAGATAGACAAACCGGCTGACAGACAAGCCTATAACACAGCACGTAACAGGTGCACCTGGGCTATAAGGCAGGCTAAGGCTAGTTATTATCAAGCCTCCCTTGAATCCATTTGGGGCTCATACCGTGCCTTATGGGACAATATGAAAGAGCTCAATGGAAAGACCCACTCCCCCCCCCCCACCATCAGTACTCTCCATAGACGGTACCGTCACTACTGATCCTCCCCGCATAGCTGAGTGCCTCAATATGGCTTTCTCAGATCTAAGCTCTGTCCTCCCCAACTACTTTTTCAACCCTATCCCTGCCTCCACCCCCCAACTTGGATTGCTGCCCCTTTCTACCTGTGTGCCATATCACCCCTTGAAGCCAGGCCTCTTCTGCAAAAAGCCTTAGCTAGCAACAATCCCAGCTGTGATCCCCTGGACTGCAGGATTCTCTGATTGGTCCTAGATACTGTACTAGCCCCTCTCACCAACCTTTTAAACCGGTCACTGTGTCTTGGTCAATTTCCCAGTGCCTGGAAAATTGCAGAAATCACCCCTATCCATAAGAGTGGAGATAGAACCTCCCCTAACAATTTCAGTCCCATCTCCATTCTCCCCACTCTCTCCAAAGCACTAGAAAAAATAGTGGCCATTCAGCTGTCCGAGTATCTGGCCAAATACAACCTGCTGTGTCCAGAACAACATGGATTCTGCCCTGGACACAGCACCACTACAGCCCTCCTGGAGTTCTCCCAGCACCTCCACTCTGCTCTCGACTCTGGTCATGTTGCAGGTGCAGTGTTCATTGACCTCTCCAAGGCCTTTGACACTGTCTGTCACACCCTCCTACTTGACTCCCTTCACCAACTTGGCTTCTGCCCTGGCCCACTGGCTTGGTTCACCAGTTACCTCTCTGCCAGATCATAGCGCGTGAAGGTAAATGGCACTCTGTCCAGTACCCTGCCCATTCTCTCAGAGGTCCCCCAGGGTTCCATCCTGGGCCCTGTTCTGTTCAGCCTATTTCTCAGTACCCTCCCCAGCTCCTGCTTGGGCAATATGGTACTCTATGCTGATGATGCGGTTCTCCTTGCCTCCCACTCTGACCCCACATCTCTACAGGAATCCCTGCAGCACACATTCAACCAAGCTGAAAAGTGGTTCCTTGACCACCGGCTGGTCATTAACCTCAAAATAAACAAATCCATGCTTTTTTCGCATCACCAGAATAAGGTCAAAATGCCCCCCTCTGCATTCATCCCAGTAATGCTCACCCTTTTTGAGCAAGTGTCATCCTACAAGCACCTGGGCATCACCTTCAACTCGGCTCTTACATTCCACACCCACATCAATACCCTGTCCTCAGCCATAAACTCACGGATTGGCCTTCTCTATCACCACAGAGATTGCCTTCCCCAAATCGCTCTCCAACTGGCCATCAACTCATCCGTCCTGTCCCTAGAGGACTACGGCCTACCTATCTATGTAGCAACTGACAGTACCGCCCTCACCAGAATCCAGACCTCGATAAACAAGGCCTGCAGGCTCCTGACCGGTGCATCCCTCCGCACCCATACTTGCCTGCTCTATTCCACCGCCAACCTGCTCACCTTGGAGGAGTGTCTGCGCTACCAAATCTGCCTACTTGCCCAAAAATCCCTACTAGGACTCTTCCCCCCCCAAGGGTCACCGCGTCCCTGCAGCTTGCATCCCCATCCATTGCCACCCATAGCTCAGTTAAGGAAGCCTTTCTGGTGCCCCATACCAAGACCTCCCTAGCCCAAAGGTCCTTCCAGTACCACGTCCCCATATGGTTCAGCTCCCTCCCTCTGTCTGTCACCAAGTCTACCAAAATTGGTCCCTTTAAAGTCTCTCTCCGTAACCACCTCTTTGGCGCCCGAAGCTATAGTTGCCCTTAATCAACCTAATGTTGGGGTCCCTCCCCGTTTCTTGCCCATAGCCTTGACAATGTCCGTTGGACTGCTCCCCCGTTTCTTTTTTTTTTATACGATTGCTATTTACTGCATGTAACTTTATCCCGTAAACCACTGTTATACTGTGTTCTTGTTATCTGTATTGCATCTATATGTTACCACTGTTGTATCTCACACTGTAACCATGTCTACCCTCCCTACGATGAGGTGCCTTTGTAAATGAGTCCCTGACTCAAAGGTTGTAAATCTGACTTTCAAAATAAATAAATAAATAAATAAGAGTGTGCAAGCTGACATAAAACATATATATTTATATTAGCATTTTCCTTATGGTCGATCACACTAAATAACTGATACTAACATAAATCCGTTGAGTTTTTTTGTATTTTTATACTTTCCATTTAAAATATGCCATTTTGTACCTGAACTACCAACTCAACTACCAGGACTACTACTTTTTGACAAGCCACTTGTCCATGGACAAGTACCTAATTTTAAAATTTGTCAAGCCCTGGTTGGGAGTACAGATGTCAAAAAGATGCTGAAAACCTTCAACTAGATATTTTTGTTAGTGATGACTCTAGGCTGAAAGTGTGAAATTATCGTTGTAGCTGCATCATTCATTACATTATAGTATCACTCCATGTCTGTCATGCTGGAATACTTTAACCAGTGGGAGAGCAGCTTTCCAATACTGAGGCAGTGAGCTTAAACAGAAACCATTAAATCTTCATCCAAACAAATAATTAAAAATTATACCATCAGTACAGTGTTATATACACTGAAGCACAGTGGCCTGACTTATAATTTATGTCCACTGGTAGGGCAACCCACCAGCGTCTTTGCCACTCAACTCCATCAAACTTTGTAAAAATGTTAAATTTAGAAACATTTCAGTTTATTTCGTATTGTTTTTGCATTCAGTGCTTTTTTTTTCTTCATAACTCAGCACATTAACTTGGAAACAGGATCTCACTTCTTCCCAGACATCATCTGCTCTGGGTGCTCGTATACACCGGACAACACAGTCCTCCACTTGTAATACTGTACCATAATTATTTCCTCAGCAACAGGTTGCGCTATCACACGCAGAGGAGTGTGACATCAGGTATAGATAGAGAAAGCAAAGAAGGTCTATGGAACAGTGATGCAGTTCCGTAGTTACGAAGAAGAAAAAAATGGAGTGCTAAACAAAAACTACATAAAATCTGAAGTGTAAAAAAATAATTTTTTTTCAAAGTGTAAAGAATTGTTTTTTTCAAGGTATACCCTGAAATATGGGGACCCATTCAAGTGTACTGTGTACTTTCTGCATTTTGAAGATACAGTAAAGTTTAAAATGCCTCAAACATTTGAGTCATAACACTTTGGGTATGTTCTCCGGTGGTGGTACTCTGTAAAAAAGTGGTACAGATATGTCACTGGACTTTTTATAAATGACCCTTTTCCTTGTTTTTGACCTACAAGTTCACACCCCTTAAATACAAATGCAAGGAGACAGTTGTGGACCCCGTCCCCCTTTTAGCATAAAGTGAGGAACCAGATTATGGATTTGCAGCAGACATACAGAGTATGTTTTACTATGTTTTGTGACACTGGAACTCTTTTCTGAGAAACCTTCATCTTGCTGTTAAAAGTATACCAGTGAGTACAAGTATACAAATGCAGTCAGAGAACTACAAGTTCTGTTTATAGTCACACTCCGGAGTATGGAAAGGGGCGACAGAACAGTAGCTGGAGATTGAATATGTTACACCAGTACTGCACTCAGATCTGAAAGTCACAGTTCTGACATACAGCAGTCTCACTCAATAACTTAAAACAAGCCTCCCCCTTAGCTACAGTCTGTGCAGTGGTGTCCGCTTTGAGAATTCCAGTATTTCATCTTTAAACACTGTACCTCTGCAGTTTTCTCATGTATGTAGTTTGTATGCTGAAGATCTCTTTTAAGCTAGTGGATGGCACGTTGCGCCCAGATAATGCCACACTTTTTATTGCTCTGTATCAAGCAGTGACACATCAGAGAACAGGGCAAAAAAGGCAGCTGTCTCAGACAGAATGTTTACGTTCCTCTAGATTGCCAGATTGTGAACCTTCTTACTTATGCAGTTACAGTTTAAGAAGGCAGTATAGCTCAGTGGTTAAGGGCACTGAGCTGCAAACCTAGAGACCTGGGTTTCAATCCCATCAGCCCCCACTTGCATACTGTGCGACCCTGAGTAAGTCAGTTAACTTCCTTGTGCTCCCAGGTCACACGTCGAAATGCGCTCTGGCTTAGTGTGCCTTTCCTGGTTAAACAAGTTCCCCCTTTCCCTTATGGCACAGTGTTCCTGTCAGTCCTCAGAAATAAAAAGAAAAACAGATCACTATCGCAGTTTACAATATAAAATACAGTCATTTATTGGGAGATAACCTTGATGTTGATAGCCAAGCTCGCCCACAATTTAGTCTATAATCTGGAAACTAAATATGTAACAGGCCCTTGTTTGAGCACATTACATTCTGGAACATTATGACTGCATTACTGTATGCTGACCTGTAGGCATTCCAATTCGCAGGTGAGCGTACTTTACAACTGTCAAGATTCAGTGCTTGGTCGTAGAGTCTGGCCTCAGAGACTGGCACACAAGGAGGCTACTGCTGATAGAATATAGGCCAAAACTAATTTAAAAAACTCCATTATAAGGGCAGAATGTTCATAGAAACCTACTACAGAATATCCTCATTGGTCATTTTAACCATCCATTTTGCATTTGGGTTATTTGTACCAGAAGGGAGAATGCACAAAAACATACATTCAAAGGTATGAATAAACATATGTGCTGTGCTTACCAGCAAAGCAGTGCAGCACTCAGGGCAGCACTCCACAGTAGACTGGAGCAAAAAGTAACACAATGAAGACTTACAGTCTCCAGAGTGGACTTGAGGTAAGGGAGGCGTCAGACTGGAACAGCCAACCATTCTGTTCATTATCCAGTATATCTGGGGGCTAAGACATGATCAGCACAAGAAACCGGGTCGTTACTCCAACCCAGGACTCCAGCATTACTGTGTGGAGTATTGCTCTCGCTTGCTGCCACCCCTGCCTGCTGTGCAACACATACAGTACACTTGTTTATATTTTGTTTTTTTCTTCTTGAGCACCCTGCCCATCCCCCCACACTCTCAACCCCAGACATGGACCGAACCTACCAGCAAGTGAGGCAGATCCCAGATCTGTCAGTGTTGCTAATGCTAAGGGCTCATGCATAACCACTCATACCAGGGCTTCCCATCATCACATGACTCAACACAACTCTCCTGAGATGTCTCTTCTGGCTTACACTGTGGCCTGTCACTGGGCTCTCTTCCGAGCACAGCACCGGATAGTCCCGTCAGACTCCAGTCTACGCCCCCCACCTGGACCAGTCACCTCACTGGGCGTGTTACCTGGATTATTAGCACAGTGGGGAAATGGGGGCAGAAATAAATCTTCAGTCAGAGAGTTCTGAGGGACGGCTTTGAGTTTTCAAGCTTTACAGGTAATCGGGACCTCACAGCAGATGGAGAGATGGTGCCTATCTTAATAAGACACAGGTACCTAAGTGGAATGATTGACAACACGAGGATCCAGTCATGATCGAGTGACAGTTCAATCCATGGGACAGACCACTATAGCAGCAATTCCTGATTGAGTTTCAAGACAATTGTTCTAATTTTTAGTCAGTCCTTGGCCCTGCTCATTGGATTCCCGCAAATCAGTGGCTTCTAGTAGTAAGGGAAAAGTCAGGCACCTAGGTCTGAGGAAAAGTCAGTTTTGGGGAAAAAGTGATGCGATGTCCCCTCCCATACAAACCCCTAGTAATGAAAATCAAGAACACCAACATTGTGAAAAAAGAAAGAAAAAAAAAAAACACAGAGGCAAGCATCCGAATCCGTGACTTTACACACACCCCCGCCTTTTCCTTGATTTTGCAGACGATATGTGTACTCTCAGTGCACAGAGTGCCACCGCCAGGCTATGTTCATTAAGTTTATTTCACAAGCTTTTTCTCCACACAAACAGTACATCTAGTCCACATACCATACTACTAAGTATAACTTGCAATTTCAAGTCTATGTAAAGACCCAGGTGTTTGCAGTACTACAAAACACAGTGTAAGTGAAATCTTTTGTTGGTAGCGTTAGTCAGTATTTACAAGTTCTCATCCTACAGAGGCTAATGTCGTTCCTTTTGCAGGGTATCCTGAGTTCTGCAGGAAAGAGCATTCTAATGGCTGATGCTGACGGTGCCACTAAGTTTGCAGATATCGAAAAATTAGAAGCTGGTCTTAAGAATCTTCAGCCCTGGCCAGTGAGTACAGTGTCTAGAAGTTTTTGCATCAGATTAATCTGAATATATATGTATTTTCTCTTGGCTCGCGTGGGTCACAATGTATTGAATTCTGATCACTTATTTCTGTAAAGACCTACTTGAAGTGAATAAAACACAAAATGAATAACTATTGAATAAATAGGCAGTGTTTACCTACCAGCCTGTGTAATACAAACCCACCTATGTGTCTTTCAGTTGGTTTGGTTCTTATGTTTAGGACGAAGGTGGCTACCTCCTCACCAAACAAACTGTTGTGCTTTAAATGCAGTACTTTTCATTAACTATTGATTTTCCAACTTTATCAAACATCCATATTGACAAAACGGCTTCCAGGCTTGGTTTCAAGTTTGGCACACTCAGATGTTCATTATGCTGATCATTTAAAGATGTGTAATCAAAGGCGGCCAAAAAAATCACTTTAAACTGTTAGTCAACGAACAAGTAGTGTTTAAGCTGGAAGACTAAACCCTACACATTTTGGCTTATTTACACTAATTGACAGAACTCTTAACCAAGCCATGTAATAAAGAATGAAGGGACATGAATATGTAACATAAATGAATCCTGAGCTAAATTGTCAAAATATATTTTTTTACTTGATCTGTTTATCTCCTCCTGCCCGTTCGGCCCATGTTCATGCCAGACCCCCAAGCCCTGTTCCCAGACCACAGGACTTACCTTCTCTCCTTTCTGCCCCGACAGCTTGTCCTCGGTGGCAGGGATCCCTCAGCCCGCCAAAACAGGATCCAGTTCGTGGAGAGTTGCCTGTGTGTGTCAAGAGTGGAGTCAGCAGAGGCCAGCAGTTATCCGGCACATCCAGGCTTTTTTCTTTGTTCCCCCCCCTTTGAGTCTGGAGGAGGAGGGGCATGCAGTGTCTCTGATGGCTGAGCTTTGCGTGCTTCCACACACCGCACGCCGGGCGGCTGCACCTCAACTCGTGGGACCCTGCATGCCAACACCCAGCCACCACTAGGTGTCAGGCAGGCCCCAGTTACTGTTCCACTCCCTGTGAGAGGAGAGCTGTCCTCTGAACGCTCGATCCTCTCCCTTCCCGGCTGACCTCCGGCAACCCACCTGCACCAGGAACACATGTCACCGGCGTGGCAGGAGGTAAGGCATGATGCCTCAGCCCACCATGCCACTGGGTCGGCCATCTAAATATTTTTCTTTTATTAGGTTTTATAGGATACTGGAAAATTGCTTTCAGATGTATGACGGGAACTGAGCAAGTGCTTCAGTCCTTTGCAGTTGTAAAACAGATTAAAAGCAGGACTACACTGAAAATGTGATGCTACAGTGCAGTTGGGCTTTCCTTGGTAAACAGATTGTTAAAATTAATTCATTTATTCATTAATAAGAATTAATGCTAGACCACAGTGACAAACGGAATAAGCTTCCAATTAATACAGTAATAAAAGGAAACTGGGAAGTCTGATGTGTGTGTGTATGTGGTAAATTTCATGAAGCTGTGTGACTCACCAGGTAGATCAGTGGAACTGATAAGTACAGTTGATTCTGCTGATCTGTCTGCATTTTATGGGCATTGGGCTCATAACCATCTCAAGGAATGTGTTGTGGCAGTTAAGAGATGCTGTAGATTTACTCTGCTTCAGCTTAGCAAGGCATTCAATTGGGTACCATACAGAAGGCTGCTGAATAAGCTGAAGGAACTAGGTACAATGAAGGACATATTTGGATAGGTGGGTAGTTGGTAAGAGGGGAGACTGCAGAGGGCAGTGGTGAATGATGTCAAATCTTGGAAGAAAAAGGTAACTAGTGGGGTGCCACAGGGCTCAGTCCTGGAAACAGTCCCTTTCAGTATGTTCATCAGTGACATTGGATAAGGAATTCAGGGCAAGATATGTCTCTTTGCAGATGACACTTAGCTCTGTGTTAGGGTAGACAATGAGGAGGGGTAAGAGAGTTGCAGAGGGATCTACAAAGGTTGGAGAAGAGGTCAAAGATCTGGCAGTTGGAATTCAATGCAAAGTGCAAAGTGATGCACATAGGGAACAAGAACCTCAAAATGGAATATCGGATGGTTGGGTTTAAGCTGGGCACTACTACTGAGGAAAGTTACATAGGAGTCATCATAAGTAACTGAAAGTGACATGGGTGTCTTCATAAGTAACTCCCTTAAACAATCTAACCAATTTAACAAGGCCTGCAGCAAGGCAACCAGGATGTTGGAGTGTATTGGCAGGGGTTTTGATAGGAGCAAAGTGGTATTACTACATCTGTGTAGCTCACTAGTGAGATGCTGCACCCATTTTTGGATTCTTCACTTAAGAAAAAAACAAGCGCAGGCTAGAAAAAAAGTACAGCATAGAGTAATCAAAATAATTCATGGCCTGCAGGACACGTCCTATAAGGAGCGGCTTAGGGCAGAGAACATGCACTCTCTGGAGGCCAGAAAAGACAGGGGTGATATGATTGAGACCTTTAAGTTCCTGACAGGAATGAACAAGGGAAACTGCAAAAAAACTGTTCAGCCGGAATAGCGAATCTAGAACATGGTGACATGAATGGAAGCTGACAGGAGGGAGAGTCAGGAGAAAAGTGAGAAAGTTCTGTTTTACAGAGAGGCTAGCTGAGCCATGGAACAGTCTGCTGGCTGCGGTGGTGGGCACAAACACCATCAACGGTTGTTTCTAACAGGATTGGGAGAGATTTAAGGGTTTATTAGTGATCCAGGGTGGTAAGTAAAGCAGGAAACATTGAGGGGATAGCATGAGCAAAAACCTCATATAGACAATAGGGGCCCGATTCCAGAAGATGGGCGCAGGGCTTGCACCAAGTCCTGCGTCCACCGCAAAGTTTGACACAGCTGTGCCAAAGCCCTTGGACGCAACTCTGCGCTACTTCAGAAGGGCTGGCACAGTTGCAACAGTTGTCCCGCTTTACGGCAGTTTGCACCAAAGCTTTGACACAAGCTCCGTACTAGGGTTTCCTCCACAGATGCAAAGTTAGACCAGCAGGGATATGGTCTAACTTTGCGGCGTAGGGTACTTGCAGTTGCGGCTTCTGGAATAGCGATTCTGACACAGCTCGGCACTTGCATCAACAGCCCTGCTGCACGTCTCCTGTGGCAGATGCAGCTGCTTCTGGAATCTGGCCCTAGGTCTCAAAGTAGGTTGGGGTTTGTAGGCAGACTAGATAGACCAAAGGTCTTTTTCTACTTCCATTCTTCTATATTTCCAATCGGCTAGACAGTGTGTGTGCCTCTGGCTTAACAAGATACTTTTCAGTTTTGGGGGGGCAGAGGCAGTCATAAACAGTAACAGGGTTTTGTGCAGTTATATCATAAATCTGATTGCTGCTTGAGCAGTGAAACCCTTGGGCTGCCATCTGTTGACCAGACACATAATTCAACTGCTAAGTACAGTGAATTAGCTAGGAATGTGAGTGTTAAACATCAGGGCAATCAGAGCTGAAGAGTATGGCCCCACCAGGTGAACCAGTTGTGAGCGAACAACAAAAAGGTGGTGCACACACAGTATAGTTACAACTTGTGTAATCTAAATTTATTAATTTAATGCAACAATACTAGTATAGTGGTGGTCAAGTTGAAAGGTAATACCTATTTCTAACCCCAGTAATGCTCAGGATATTCATAAACTTTATGCAGTAAGCCTGGAGGGTTGGACTGCCCGGAGAGATGGAACCCATGCAAAGGAGTAGAATTCTTTGCATGTGAGCATCTTTCAAATACTGCCTCTACCAAATGTAGTGTTCTAACCTCATCAGATTTTTCTCTCCACCTGAAAGTCTGGTCACTCGGAGTTGTACGTCGTCCTCTTTCGCATGAAGAAGATTCAAAATTCATAAAAAATTTAAGTTCATTTAACTTCTTTTACTGCCTCTACTAATTGTCAGTATAAATCTGGTTTATTGTTTAAATTAGTTATTTTTTCCAGGTTCCTCATGGTTCAGTATAACTGTGAGGGAACCGGGTTAGTTATTTACTTTTATCGGGGTTCTCTGATTAAAGAGCCTTTGATTTTGTATATTTACTAGTTTAGTTTTTCTGTATATTTTACTGTTTTTGTAACTGCTTTTTCTAGGGACATGGATATGTTGTTCATCCACACTCATTGGCAGGTATCCTTGCCGCTTTAAATCTTGCCGGAAGGTCTTCAAGCTTGCTCCTCCCACCCACCCGGGTGGTATAACTCTCGGCTCCGCCCCATGACGTCAGATCTTCCTTACAGCTTGGAAGCTCAGGTTCCTCCTTAACGCTCTGCGTTTGAGACTGGTTCCTATTTCTCCGTTTCGGATTTAAAAATAAATTTTGCGAAAAGACTTAGTCTTCTATCCCCGCAGCTGCGATGGACAAATCGACTCGTTTCGGAGATGCCCATGCGGGCAGAAGATGTCTCGGACGGATCCACACTCCACGTGTGTCTACTGCTTAGGCCTTGAGCACGACCCGCAGGCTTGCGACCTGTGCTCGATCTTTCGGCCTCGTCCTCCGGAGCCGTGCTGCCTGATTGCAACTGGGCCGTCGAGCGTTTCCCTCGGTGAGAGTCAAGGAGGCCCGGTTGGCGGTGTCAGCGGCGGGCTCGGCCGGATCAGCTCGGCGGATGGTGGCCCTCGAGAAGAGGCCCGCGCGAGCCGTATCTTCCTCGCCGCGCATTTATCCCGCCTCTCTGGGCTCTTCTTACACGGCTTCTTTAGGAGCTTTGTCTGTCCCTCTCCACTAAAGGAGAAGGGCCTCGTCTGCGGGACCTTATTCTCGGTCCAAAAGAGGACAGGGGTAAGTCCCTCCGTCGGCGCTCTTGGGGCGGGAAAGGTCCCTCTCCCGGGCCGTCGACCGTCGGCTTCGGTCGACCGCTTCGCCCGACCCACTGGCCTCACGGTGTCCCGTCAGGTCAGTTGACGGAGACTCCACCGATGAAGTCGAGATTTTTCGACCCATTGACGGCTGTCGCCTTTAGCAGCCGAGATTTCCCTCTCCCGGTTCCCCGGAGGAGGTTGAGGATCCGTGGCTCGCCTGTGCCTCGGTTCCGAGCCCTCGGATGGACCATCCGAGCCAAAGGGAGTGCGGTTCCGGCCGACACCTCCCACACCGACCTCGGAAATTCCGGGACTCGTGTCTCGGACCTCTTGCGCAGTCCAGCCGATCCCACCGTCATAGCGGTCCGGTCTCGGCACCGTGATGGCGCTCAGCCAGCCGTCCTCCTCCTCGGGCGAGGCTTGGCGTAAATTACGTCGACGGTACGAGGACCTTATGTTGCAACAGCTCCTCCTGGCCGGGAGTAAGCCGACCCCGTCGCCTTCCCCGGCCATTAAGTGGCTGTCACCGGAGCAGCCGACACAACCCCTCGACTTATCCGAGGAGCCTATACCCAAGCCGGTTGTTCGGCCAAAACCAGCTGCTCCACCGATTCCGGTGGAACCTCCGCCTCCACAGCCACCAATTGGGGCTCCGACCAAGGATTCTCGGTCGGCTAAGGGTCTACCCCATCGGCTGTCAGTTACCCTCACTCCCGACCGACCTCGGCAGGTGAAGGGTGGCTCAGGCCAGAGGCAGTCTTGAGGACTCTTCCAGTCAGAAGATGATTCCTCCTTTTCTCCAAGCGACTGGACTTGGAGTCTTCAGGAGGTCAGTCATTGGACGATAGCCCGTCGTCCTTCCTAGGACTTCTTGGCTCATCTCGAGTCCACGGGATGGAGCTCTAACCCGTTCCAAGCAGGCCAGGTATCCCTCACGGAGATTCTGGACCAGGGATTCTCCGACGGAGGCCTTTCCGGTGGCCGAGGCCATAGTGGGTCCGGCACTGGAGCTTTGGCAGCGCCTGCTTCCTGCCCTGCGCCCTGGCCAGGATGGCCAGGAAGTATCGCGGTCCCTACGGTTCCCTGTCGGTTTTTGAACACCCTCTGCTGAGGGGTTGGTTACCAACAGCGTTTCAGTGCGCCGGCAATACCAGGGATGTGGACAAACCTCCTGACAAGGAGTCCAAGAAATTGGACTATGTCGGCGTAAAAGTCTACGCTTCGTCCTCTCTCGCGCCTTCGTCCAGGCCAGTTCGGCCGTCCTCATGGCACATTTTTCTCAGCCCTGTGGGCTCCCTGGATGAGGTCATCCCTCATCTTCCGCCGATCTGCAGACTACGGTTAAGCAGGTGCGGGACCAGGAAGAAGCAGTGGCCAAACAGCAGCTCAGACTGCTTTGGATATAGGGGACTCATGTGCCAGATCGGTGGCGGCCGCGAGTGGCTATCGTCGGCGGGCTTGGCTGAGGATATCCACCTTTACCGGATACCCAGCACAAGTTGGCGGATGTTCCCTTTTGAGGACTGACCCTCTTGGCCCTGGGTGGAAGGTCACCTGCAGAGGATCGAAGGTCCAATGCTACCTTGGACTCGGTCTCTTCCTCAGCAGCAGGACAAAGGCGCAAGCCACAGCCTAAGCCTTTAGTCCTTCTGTGCTCGGGCGCCTGACCCAGCAGCGTCAGGGCCAGCAGGCTCGGCCTTGGCATCCCAAACCCAAGCCGCCGCTTCCTCTAACAGGAGGCAGGAGGAAAGGCCCAGGAGGTCCTCGGCGGTCCCTCCTCCAAGCCTGCCCAGTGGCGGGCTGAGGGGTGTCGCCCCATTCCCGTCACCTACCCTGGGTCCCCTGTGGGAGAGCAGCTCCGGCACTTCCGTTCCGCCTGGTCCGCTGTTACCACGGACAGGTGGGTCTTGGAGGTGGTGGGAAGAGGCCTGCCTCTGGAATTCGAGCAGGCACCACCCTTCAGAGCCGTCGCCCCTCGGGGGGCTTCGGGATCCCCAGCCTCACTGGCGGCTTGTCGAGCCGACATCGCTCTCCTCCTGCAGAAGGAGGTGATAAGAGAGGTGGTGGACCCTCCTTCAGACCCAGGGTTTGTGTCCAGGTACTTCCTGGTTCCGAAGCGGACAGGGGGCTGGCGCCCCATTCTCGACCTACACGACCTAAACAAGTTCCTAAGGTCTCGAACCTTCAGGATGGTCACTCTGGCTCAGATAATACCATCCTTGGAACGCGGCGTGTGGTTCTGCTCCTGGACTTGCAGGGCCGCGTTTTCCGTCCCTATCCGTCCAAATCTCACCAGTTCCTTCGCTTCCAGGCGGAAGGATCCCTCTTCGAGTTCAAGCCATGCCCTTGGCTTGTCTCCAGCTCCCAGGGTCTTCACCAAATGCATGGCAGTGGTGACAGCATTCCCTGCGCGCCGAGGGGTCAGGTGTACTCCCTTATCTGGACGACTGGCTGATAGCAGCTCCCTCCAGGAAGGAGGCGGAGTGGTCAGAGATCTGGCCCTCAGGTCTGCTCTCAACTGGGCCTCCTTATCAGGAGGCCAAGTCGAGACTCGAGCGAAGCAGGTGATTCTATTCATCGAGCAGCTCGACTCTCTTCGAGCCAGAGCGGCTCCCAGCGGACAGGGCGAGGTTCTTTCCTCCTTTGCCCGATCATTTCTGGTTGGGCAATCGCCCTGCCGGGACTTCCTGCGCCTCCTGGGTCTCATGGCGGCCTGCACCAGCATGGTCCGTTGGGCCCGCTGGAACATCGTCCCCTTCAGTGGGGACTGGCCAGCCAGTGGTCCTGACGCTCCGATCCTTGGACCAGCTTGTCGGTGACACAGGGGATGTGGGCAGCTCTCCAGTGGTGGACGTTCAGATCATTTGCAGGAGGGCATCCCGTTAGTCCGCCCAACCGCGGTCTCTCTTTGACCGATGCCTCTCTGATGGGTTGGGGTGCCCATCTGGGGAACACCGGGCTCATGGCCTCTGGTCCAGCGGGAGTCCGATGCCACATCAACCTGCTGGAGCTCCGGCGGTCCGCCTAGCTCTCACCGCCTTTGCTCCGTTCCTCCGGGGTCAGTGGTCCGGTCAGGCGGACAATACCCGACCATGTACTATCTAAACCGCCAGGGCGGGCGCGCTCCATGCTTCTATGCAAGGAAGCTCTCCGCATTTGGTCACTCGTGCGCAGCCTGGGGCGGATCTCCTAGCCATTCCGTGGCAGGGGCCTCCAACACCCTGGCCGATGCCCTGGGCGGATAGGGGCTGCATCCCACAGTGGTCTCTCCTGCGGAGGTAGTACAGCATCTGTTCTCCCATTGGGGACACCTCAGGTGGACCTGTTTGCCTCCAGGAGAGCGAAGCTGAGTCTGTTCCATGCCGCCCCCCTCAGCAGGGCTCGCTGCAGGGGATGCCTTCTCGAGGCAGTGGACCCCGGGCCTCTTTACGCCTTTCCCCATTTCCCTTGATCCACAAGGTGCTTCTCAAAGGCGAGGACAGACGCAGGTGATTCGATAGCCCCAGACTGGCCTCGCCAGTTCTGGTACCAGATCTCTCAGTCTCAGCTCCAGGACTCCGGCAGCTTCCAGCTCGCCCGGACCTGCTCTCAGTCCAATCAGGGAAGGTGTTCCATCCAGACCTTCAATCCCTGCACCTGAGGCCTGGTTCCTGGCGGCTAGAGTTCCAGGCCTTGGGTCTTCCGACGAGGTCCTCAATGTAGTTGAGGCGTCCCGTGAAAGTCGACCAGAAAATGCTATGCCTTCAAATGGAAAAGGTTTTCCATTTGGTGTCAGAAACAAGGGCTGGACCCTTCCTCTGTTCCTTGGCAAGCATCTTGGACTATTTATGGTCCCTTTCTAGTCAAGGGCTTAGGTCGGCGACCCTAAGGGTGCACCTGGCAGCCATCTCTGCTTCCAGGCGCGGGCAGGAAGCAGTCGATGGCAGGAGGAAGGTGGTCTGGCGCTTTTCAAGGCCTTGATCACATTTCCCTCAGTCACGGGAACCCCCCACCTTGTGGGATCTACTGCTGGTACTGGCAAAGCTCATGGGCAAGCCATTGAACCTATGCACACAGGTGTGCTGTCTCTCACCTGTCGTGGAGGCCGCCTTCTTGGTGGCTATCCCGTCAGCCAGAAGGATGGGAGAGCTCCAGGCGCTTTCCATGAGTCTCCCACCTGGTCTTCCACAGGGACAAGGTTGTCCTCGCCCCCGAAATTCCTTCCGAAGGTGGTGTCGGGAGTTTCACCTTAACCAGGTGTTGACTCTGCGGTGTTCTACCCCAATCACACCTCGGAGGCGAATATAGGCTCCATACTCTGGACCCTAGGAGCGCTTATTATAAGGAAGCTGCGGCTGAAGACTCGAGGGAAGGTTAGCCAGCTGTTTGTCACCTACACTGAAGCCGCATCTGGCAGACCTGCAGCCAGCGGGGCGATAAGCAGGTGGGTAACCTCCTGCATAGATCTCTGCTATAAGTTGGCGGGCATGGAGCCTCCCAGAGGATAAGAGCTCATTCTACCGCCATACTGCTGCTGCGTGTGGCTGCTTCAGGGACGTCCCTATCCAGGAAATCTGCAGGGCTGCTACCTGGAAGTCAGCAAACACCTTCATTACCCTACCACATCGACCTTGAGTCACGCCGGGATGCTGGTTTTGGGGCCTCGGTTCTCCAGTCTCTCTTTCCCAAGTAAGGTGTTGGGGGTGTCGTCTTGCCTCCCTCCTCCCGAGGAGAGAACTGCTAGGAGTCTGCCAATGATGTGGATGAACAACATATCCATGTCCCTAAATACAGAGTTACTCACCTGTAACAGGAGTTCTAGGAATGGTATGTATTGTTCATCCTACGATACCGACCTCGGCCGGCGCACAACCTGAGCTTCCAGCAGGCCAGATCTGGCGTCATGGGGCGGAGCCGAGAGTTATACCACCCGGGTGGGTGGGAGGAGCAAGCTTGAAGACCTTCCGGCAAGATTTAAAGCGGCAAGGATACCTGCCAATGAGTGTGGATGAACAACATATACCATTCCTAGAACTCCTGTTACAGGTGAGTAACCTGTATTTATTGGTTACAGAACCGCTGAACTGGTTTGTTTGTCATCTCCTCTGTTCGGTTCCTATCGGTTCCGGAACCGACCCCCCCCAAAAAAAAAGTAATCATATTAGCCCTTTTTTATTTAGCAGTTAGTGTTTTTCTCTTTTGACATTATTATGTTAGAGAAACCTAAAAAGAAAACCGGAGAGCCCAGTTTTAAGAATTGTTTAAAGTGTGGAGATGTGTTTGCTAATGCAGACAAGCACACCTTAAGTGTAGCTTGTCTGGGGTTCGAACGTCTGGACCAGGATTGTGAAATATGTAAAACTTTCCCAGATAAAACCGTGGAAAAACACCTTTAAAGGCTCAATAAAAGATTTCCTAGGGGTCCCTCATGCTCTGACTAGCCGACACCTCAAGCTTCTGTGGCTGAACCCACAAGTTTGCTTATCCTGGCCCCTGATACAGGCGAAAAAGGAACAAAAAGAGATAAAGAACCGGTTGACTCCCCGGTTCCCTCAAAGAAACTGAAGAAAGTGAAACATGCAGAACCCTCTCCTGCTAAACCAGGGACTTCTGCACAAGTTCCTGCTTTGCCCTCAGCTCAAGAGATAGGCCAAGCTTTTAAAATTATCCAGGCACTACAAAACCTCATCCCCAGCAGCCTGCCCCCCCCCCCCGGTCCTCAGACTGGCAGTGATGTGTTGCCCTCCTTGCCAGAGAAGCAATTTTTTGAGGAGGAGGATTACCAGTTTCCCCAGAGGTGTCCCCTAAGCAGGACTTTGGTTCTCCCCCTAGGGTGTCCAAGGATTATTCCTCACAATTTACATTTGTGAGGAGAATGGCAGATGTTCTGGGCATTGCTACCACAGAGCAGGTTGAGGATGAGAAGGAAATTGAATACTTTAAATAAGATGGGTTTAACACCCACAAAAGCTCTCCTTCTGCCAGTTTATAAATTTTTTATGAAGGACACACTAAAACTTCTGCAGACCCCTAATTCTGTTCCTCCTATTGATAGGAGAATAGATACAAAATATCAGTTGTACAGGAAGGGAGCTGATTTCCTCTTCTCCCATCCAGAGGTAATACAGCAGGCAGCCTGTGACAAAGCCTGAGTCCCCCTGTCCTCCCACACTCCTGACAAGGACTTCAGGAAAATAGACAGTATGGCCAAAAAAGGCTATTTGTCAGCTTCTTTGGCCATGAGACAGGCTACCTTTCAAGCTTATGCTGCCCAGTATCAAAAATCCCTGTGGCAGTCGGTACTGGATGTCCATGAAAGCCCCCTCACCCTTGTCTGAAGACCTGGCTGAAACTGCCAGGTTTGGGCTGGAGGCAGCTAAGTACCAATTCCAGATGGCTGCTGATTCAAATGATACTGCAGCCAGGTGGATGGCTTACACTGTGGCACAGAGAAGGTTTGCTTGGCTCAGGGTCACAAACCTTACTCAGGATACTCAATCCAAGGCTCTGGATTTTCCTTTAGAAGGAAATTCCCTTTTTGGAGAATCCACTGTTGCCTACATGAAGAAAGTGGATGAATATAAGACCACTTATAGAAGCAACTCTGCTAAAGAGAGAGCTTCTTCATCCACTAGGCCCGGGGGGGGGGTGCAGAGGAAGGTCTTTTATGACCAGACCCTTTTTCCAGCCAGTAGCTGTGCCCCAGTACCAGCAGTATCCACAGCAGGGATACTCTAGGGGTAGGGGTAGAAGGGGCTCCAGATGGGGGTCTCAGACCCAACATCAGCCCCAATTGAAGCAAAATCCCTGAGGTTCAGGCCACCTGCTCCCTCCCTGTTGGAGTCAGACTGTCGCACTTCCTTCAGGCTTGGCTAGGCATCACCACAGACAAGTGGGTTCTGGAGGTAGTGGGTCAGGGTCTGTCACTGGATTTCAAATATTTTCCTCCACAAAAGACCGGGGTTTACTGCTCATCTCTTCTAGCAGAGAAAACACTACTAGAAGCAGAGTTTCAGAAATTGTTGCATTTCAGAGCAGTGGAATCCATTCCTACCATTCTGAGAGTAAGAGGTTTTACTCCAGATGCTTCCTAACAACAAAGAAAATTGGGGAGTGGCGGCCAATACTGGATCTCGGAGCTTTAAACAAGCATGTGAAAAAAACAAAGTTCAGAATGGTAACTTTGGCTGGATATTGCCAACAATCCAAAAAGGGGACTGGCTGGCATCACTGGATTTGAAAGACACCTATTTCCACATCCCCATAAAGGAACCATACAGAAAATATCTCAGATTCAGGCTTCCTTTGGGTCATTACCAGTTTTCAACTCCTCCCTTTGGCCTCACCTCAGCTCCAACGGTATTTACAAAATGCCTAGTAGCTGTGGTGGCATATCTTCAAAGACAGGGAGTGACTGTTCCCTACCTGGACGATAGGTTGGTGATAGGCAAGTTACCAGACCAAGTCAGAAATGCCCTAAGAATCACCCAGCACCTCTTGGAATCCCTGGAGTTTATAATAAACCAAAAGAAATCCATTCTAACTCCTGCTCAAATTTTGCAGTTCATAGGGACAGAAATCAACACACTTCGGGGCAGAGCTTTTTTACCCTTAGACAAGGTGCAAATTCTTCTGTCAATAACAAATTCCTTCAGTCTGCACAAGCCAAAAACTGCAAGGCAGTTTATGCAGCTACTAGGTCTTATGGCTGCACCCACAGGCACAGTGCAGGGATCCAGGTTTCATATGAAGGACATTCAGTTTCTCCTCATGACTCACTGGAGTCAAAAGAGAGATCCTTTTTCAAAGCTTATTCCTGTGACAAGGGCACTATTTAGAGCCCTCTTGTGGTGGAAGGAGGAATTTAACCTAAGGCAAGGAATTCCTTTTCAGAGAGAGAATTCCTCTCTGATCCTCACAACAGATGTACCCCTTTTGAGCTGGGGCACCCACCTAGGGAAGCACACAACCCCAGGGTACCTGGTCAGCAGCAGAGTCCCTTCAGCACGTAAATTTACAGGAGCTCAGAGCAGTGCTGCTAGCACGAAAGGCTTTCTCTTCACTGGTTGGGCAAAGTGGTACAGATCAGAACAGACAATACCACCACAGTGTACTACGTAAACAAGCAGGGAGGCACCAGATCAGGCCTCCTTTGCACAGAGGCAATGAAAATCTGGACTCTGGCGTACTCTTTGGAGATATCCTTACAGGCAGTTCATTTGTTCCTAAAGGACAATACCTTGGCAGATGCACTGAGTCGCATCAACCATGCCCATCACGAATGAACTCTAAACAAGCAGGTGGTCCAAGTTATTTTCAGGAGGTGGGGCACTCCAGAGATAGACTTGTTTGCATCCCACCAGAACCACCAGCTACCTAAGTATTGCTGCAGACCACCAGCACAGGGCACAGTCCCTCTGGATGCCCTGGCTCTAAATTGGTCAGGCAGGTACCTGTTTGCCTATCCCACATTCCCTCTGGTTTTCAGGGTGTTACTGAAGCTAAAATTCCTCTCAGCATCTCTGATTTTGATAGCTCCAGATTGGCCCAGGCAGCCATGGTACTCTCTTCTGCTCTCCACGTCTGTCAGCAAACCAGTACAATTGCCTCTCAGGCACAATCTCCTGCCCTCCATTCAGGGAACATTGTTGTACCCAAATCTCAAGTCCCTTTATCTCAAAAGCATGACTCTTAAGGAGTTATGCAGATTTAAATCTTTCAGAAGCTGTCTTAAATATTTTAAAAGGTTATAGAAAACCTTCTACAAAGAAAACTTGTTCCTCCAAATGGAAGAGATTTCCTCCCTGGTGTTCAAGTATGGACCTCATACCAAATAAGGCTAGAGTTTCAGTTGTCTTAGAATGTCTCACTCATTTGCATTCACAGGGTTTGCAACCCAGTTCCCTAAAGGTTCATCTAGCAGCAGTATCTGCCTACCTTTCTGAGGGGACAAAGGTATCCATGGCATCAGACAACATTTTTAAAAGATTTTTAAAGGGTTGATGCATTTGCACCCACCTCACAGAGCACCAGTGCCTGCTTGGGATCTGAATGTGTGTATAGCCAAGCTCATGGGCCCTCCTTCTGAGCCCATGGCTACTGCCCATCTGAAATATATTACTTGGAAAACAGTTTTTCTAGTAGCTGTTAATTCTGCAAGAAGAATTAGCAAGCTCCAGACTCTCTGCATTGATCAAGACTATATATCATTTCACAGAGATAAAGTAGTCCTCATAACAAACAGTTTCTTCCTAAAGTGGTTTCAGACTTTCATCTGAACCAATCAGTCACTCTACCTGTCTTTTTCACAGACGATTCCAGTTCTGGTGAAAAAGACTACATAGTCTGGATGTAAAAAGGGCCATCAACTATTACATGACAGCCACTACAGACCATAGAAAGGATAGAAAACAACTATTCCTTACATATGGGGATGTAGTAAAGGGTAAACCAGCCTCGAAAAGATCCATTTCTCGATGGATAGTCCAGTGTATTCAATTCTGCTACACTAAAGCAGGTAAAGAGCCCCCAACCGGGTTGAGGGTGCATTCTACAAGAGGGACTGCTGCTACCCTTGTGGCTGCCAGGGATGTTCCCTTGGTGAACATTTGCAAAGCAGCTACCTGGAAAACAGTACACACCTTTACAAAGCATTACAACTTGGACATTCTGTCCAGAAGTGATGCTAGGTTTGGCACAGTAGTCCTGCATAGTCTGTTTCCAAAATAAGTTCTGTGCCCACCTCCAGTGGTACTGCTTGGTAGTCTGCATAAAGTTATAAATATCCTGAGCATTACTGGGGTTAGAAGAAAAAATTACTACCATAGTAATCTTCTTTCTTCCCAGTGATTCTTAGATATTCAAAACTTCCCTTCCTTCCTCCCCTTCCAGAACTTCAGCCTCTTCACTCCGCATGCTGGTGCCACCAAGCCATGTTATTTTGTTGCATATTCTCTGCATTTAATCATTTTAAAACAGGTGTTTTTCAAATGTGTTCTTTTGGATTTTTCTTTGATGTGGTTTTGTGAAATGTTGTTTTTCTCCTCCCTTTGGAGTTTTTTTGTTTCTCCTTTTAAAAATGTTAGTTACATTAGTCTCCTAATGCCTGACTTCCAGGCTTCTCACAAATCTGAGGAGGTTAGAATACTACAGTTGGTAGAGGTAGTATTTGAAAGATGCTCACGTGCAAATAATTTTACTCATTTGCATGTGTTCCATCTCTCCGGGCAGTCCAACCCTCCAGGCTGGCTGCATAAAGTTATGAACATCTGAGCATCACTGGAAATAAAAAAAAATTAGTATGGAAAGTATTTTTTTCATATTGGAGCTGATAAACACCAAGGCTGTATGGTATGCCAGATTATTTGTGCTCCCAGATATGGTTATTTCTAAGTACCCACCACCAACAACAACTTTGCTGTTCAACTGGTACCCACTCATAAAAACAGAAGCACCTCACTTCCATCACATCCTTATCCTGTTCGTATCCTCTATGAAATTGCCCAACTTGTTTTCAGAATTTTTTGTTGCCTTGGGTACTCCTTATCTCTCCAGTCCTTGCACTATGTACTGTCTCCCCCCCCCCCCAGTTATATCAGTTACTGTATTCTCCTCCAATGCAAAGTGTTTTGAGATGACGGTTGTATTAAAGATGCTATATAAAATAAAATTGTACTATATTGAATAACGAAAGCGTGAACAATTATGTAACAAAATAGAAACATTACTAGCTGCCAAACGTGCTTCCATGCTGATGACCTACGTTTGGGAGTGGACCCGAGGAACCAGACTCTGAGCAGCACTAACAACTATGGGTAGGGTGAACCATACCCCTAAACTTCTCAACAATAAAATGTGTAGCACTGGCTTTTGAATGCGGAGCATGGTCAGAATGCATGGAACATTTTTTTTTTCCAAGATTTTTTTCCCTGTCCTTGGAACAGGCTCCAACCCAAACCCCACCGGCAACTGCCTCCTGCAGGACTCACCTCATAGAAACATAGACTTTGACAGCAGATAAGGACCGCTTGGCCCATCTAGTCTGCCCATTTCCCTACCTACAGGATAGGCCATAGATCCTAGTTAACCAACAGCCTATTTCTTCCTACCGCCCACAAGAATTGCCTTATGTCTGCGCATGCATTCTTGAATTCTCCCACATTTTAGACCCCACAACCTCCTCAGGAAGGCTGTTCCATGCATCCACTACCCTCTGTGAAATAATACTTCCTCACATTGCCCCTGAACCGCCTCTATCTTTAAATTGTGTCCCTTGTTCTTGCAAGTCTCTTTTCTGAAAGATGCTACCCTCTTGGACTTTGTTGATTCCACTGAGGTACTTAAAAGTTTCTATCATGTCCTCCCTCTCCTTCTTTCCTCAAGGGTATACATATTAAGCTCCTTCAGTCTCTCCTCATCGACTTCTCTTGCAGACCCTGCACCATTTTAGTTGCCCTCCTCTCGACTGCCTCTATCCTGTCTATGTCCTTGCAGAGATGGGTCTCCAGAACTGGGCCAGTACTCAGATGGGGTCTCACCAACTGTCTGTACAGAGGATAACAACTTCCTGTTTTCTGCTGCTGATGCTCTCCTATACATCCTAGTATACCCCCAGCCCTCCCAACTGCCTTCTCACATTGCTTGCTAACCTTAAGGTCATCTGATATGATTACCCCCGGTCCCTTTCCTTTTTATTGTTGTTACTACCTTCCCCCCCCATTGTGTATTCTTCCCTGGGTTCTTGTTTCCCAGGTGCATTATTTTGCACTTCTTTGCATTGAATCCTAGCTGCCATACTTCTGACCATTCCTCCAACCTTGCCAAGTTCCTTCTCATCCTTTCCACCCATCCTTGTGTATCAACCCTGTTGCAGATCTTTGTGTCACCTGCAAAGAGGCATACTTTTCCTTCCAGCCCCTCTGCAATGTCACTTATGAAGACATTAAAAAGGACTGGACCCAATACTGAACCCTGCGGTACCTCACTAGTAACCCTTCTTTCTTCAGAGTGGACTCCATTTACAATTACATTCTGTGTCCTGTTGTCCAGCCAATGTTTTACCCAGGCTACCACCCTGGGACCCACTCCCAGGCTGGTTAATTAGTCTATTAATCTTTTGTGTGTTACTGTGTCAAATGCCTTGCTAAAGTCTAGGTAGGCCATGTCTACATCCCCTCCCTGGTCTACTACTTTGGTCACCCAGTCAAAGAAATCTATTAGATTTGTCTGACGTGACCTTCCCGCTGTGAACCCATGCTGCCTTGGGTCCTGTGCCCCACTGGCCTCTAGGTACTCAACTATTCTTTCCTTCAGAAGTGACTCCATCACTTTCCCTACCACAGAGGTCAAACCGACAGGTCTGTAGTTTCCTGCCTCTATCTTGGTCCCACTTTTGTGAAGGGGAATCACATCCACCTTCCTCCAGTCGTCGGGTACCACACCATCCTCCCATGATTTATTAAAAAGAGTATCCAGTGGTTTCACTAGTTCCCCCTTAATTCTTTTAGAATTCTGGGGTGAATTCCATCAGGCCCCATTGCTTTGTCCACCTTCAGTTTTAGGAGTTCTTGCAGAACCCTTTCTTCTGTGAAAGGACTGGGATCGACCCCCCCATCAAGAGTGCTTCTGTTGATTGAATTAGGCACTTCCCCCTCCTCTTTTGTGAATACTGAGCAGAAACATTCGTTCAGTATCCCTGCTTTTTCACTGTCCCCCTCTGCTCACCCACCGTTCATTCTATTCAGCCTCACTATCCCTCCCTTTGTCTTTCTACGCTCGCTGATGTACCTATAAAAGGTTTTATCCCCCTTCTTAACCGAGTTGGCTATCTTTTCCTCAGTTTGGGCCTTTGCTATTCTGACTCCCCTTCCTGCTTCCTTCTGCAGGGATTTCCCTCTGCAGCAGGGCCAGGAATGTGAGGTCCTTTCCCTTCCCCTCCTGTACATAGACCGAGATCTGAGGCATTCCTGGGCGACAGCACAAGCCAGGTGATGTGCTCAGGCTCCAGGCTTTCTCTGCTTCCCAGTTCATAGAAACATAGTTTGCTGACAGATAAGGACTGCTTAGCCCACCTAGTCTGCCTGTTTTTCCCTGCTTACAGAATTGCATCGGATCCTGCTTGATCTCTGGCCCATTTTCTTTTCCCCCACTTCCTTTCCCCTAAGATGCCCTTATGCCTATCCTATGTATTCTTGAACCCCACCATTGTTTTCACTGCAACCACCTCCACTGGAAGGCTGTTCCAGGAATCGACCACTCTCTGTGAAGAAGTGCTTCCTCCTGTTTCTCCTGAATCTACCCCCCTGTCTTCATAGCATTCCCCTTCTTTCTGAGCACCTTTTTTTCTGAAAGTACTTTCTTCCTGTAGTGTGTTTACCCCATGAGGTATTTAAAGATCTCTGTCATATCACCCCTCCCTCCTCTTTTCCAGGATGTGCATATTGAGGTCCTTTAATCTCTTTTCATAGGACTTCTGAGGGAGACCCTGCACCACTGTAGTTGCCCTCCTCTGGACCACTTCCATTCTGTCTGTGCCCCTCTGGAGGTGTGGTCTCCAGATCTGGACACAGTATTTTAGGTGCGGTGTTGCCACCGATCTATACAAAGGCAGCATTGCGTCCCTTTTTCTGCTGGTGATGCCCCTTCCTGTTCACCCCAGCATCACAATGGCTTTGTCACACTGCCTGACCACCTTTGGGTCATCCAATATGATTATCCCCAGGTCTCTTTCCTATTTAGTGGTCATCAGTACCACCCCTCCCATTTTGTGCTCCGCCCCTGGATATCTATGCCCCAGGTTTTGCTTTTTTTCGAGTTGAACCCCAGCTATCATACCCTTGACCACTCCTCGAGTTTTCTCAGGTCTCTGCTCATCCTTTTCACTCCCCTGGAGTGTCCACCCTATTGCAGAGTTTGGTATCATCCACAGAGAGGTAGACCTTCCCTTCCAGCTCCTCTGCAATGTCACTTATAAAGACATTAAAGGACGGTCCCAGCACTGATCCCTGAGGGCAACCCTGGTCCCCCTCCTTGTGAGTTGAACTCCCACTCTGCTACTATCAGATTAACCAATTTCTTACCCAGTTTACCACCTTTGTACCCTCCTAAGCTACCCAGGTTGCTTTTCGTCTCTATGTGGGCGATGTTTAGTGCCTTACTGATATCTAGGTAGGCTATATCCACTGCTTCACCCCACTCGAGTTCCTTGGTCATCTAGTCAAAGAAATTTATCAAATTCATTTGACATGAACCCCCACCCCATGAATCCATGCTGCCTTGGGTCTTGTAACCCATTGGATTAAAGATGTTCCACAATCCTTCCTTTCAGCAGTGATTCCATTAACTTCACCACCACCAAAATCAAGCTGACTGCCCAATAATTGCCAGCCTATTCCATGCTACCACTTTTGTGAAGTGGGACTACATTTGCCCTCCTCCAGTCCTCTGGGACCACTCCTGTTTCCGATGAGCTGTTAACTGGCTGCACCCCTGATGGTCCTATTTATCTCCCTGAGCTCCGACAATACCTTTGGGTGGACATTGTCTACTCCATTGCTTTGTCCACCTCTCCCGAAAACAGACTAGTGTCCACCTCCCTCCCGTGCTCCTGTTACATTTTTGTGGCCCCTCCGTGTCTGTTTCCTCTGTGAACAGTGAGCAAAAATATTCGTTCAAGATGTCTGCCTTTTCCTGATTCCCCTCTGCACAGTTAATTCCACCTTCTCTTTTTAACCTTACAATCACACCCCTGATCTTCCTCTTTTCACTTACATACCTAAAAAATGTCTCACCCATTTCATTACTGCCATGGCTAGTCCTTTGCACCTTTACACTCCTTACTGCTTTCCCTGCTTCCCTCTGTTTACCCAATATGCCTCCCTAACCTTCTCCCGCTAAGTCTCCTTGAACTTTCTGAATGCTACCCTCTTAGCTTTTACATTTTCCGCCATCTCTTTCAAGAACCATACCGGTCTCTTCTTCCTCTTACTTGACATACAGGTTTGTTGCCTTCAGTATGGCTCTTTTTAGTTTCCCTCGCTGTTCCTCTGCCTTCCTCCCTGCTAGGTCCTCCCTGAGGCATTCACCCATCTTTTTAAAATCTGCCCTCCTGACGTCCAGGACCCTTGACTTTGTGTGGTTCTGTTCCACAGCCGTCCTTATATTGAACCATACTGCATGGTGATCATTGTTCCCCATGTGGCCCCCCACATTGACATCTATAGCACTGCCCCTGTTGGTGAGTACCAGGTCCAGTATTGCCCCATCATGAGTGGGTTTACTGACTAGTTGCTTAAGGAATGCCCACTGCATGGAGTCCAGGATTTCTCTGCTTCTAGGAGAAGCTGCAACTGGGAAGTTCCAGTTCATGTCTAGCAAATTAAAATCTGCCATTCGCAGCACCTCCCCCTTTGATGCAGTCTTGCCAATGGCTTCCATCAGTACCGTATCTTAACCCCCCCGGAGGTCTGTAGATAACACCAGTGACAATAGAGGTTCCATTCCACAGTGACCCATAGTACCTCTGCCCCCAAGTATTCCCTGTATTTCTGTCATTTTTATGCCCTCCCTCACTTAGATACCACACCCCTCCGCTCCTTTTTACCCTGTCCTTCTTAAACAGAATATACCCTCGTATGACCATGTCCTAGTCATGGTTTTAGTGCACCATGACTGGGTAATGGCTAAAATATCCAGGTTGGCATCTGCCGTGATGGCCTTTAGGACTGGAATCTCATCACCTAGTCTTATAGCATTCACACACATAGCTTTTCCAGGTTTTGTTACACATCCTGTTGTTACACCTCTTTTTTCCTTTTGGTATTTCTCCTTTCTTTTTGATGGTCCTGCTCCCATCCCCCTTCATTTCTTCCACCCTGCTTCCTGTATTAATCAGCATCCCCAGGAGAGTCCAGTCCTCTCTGGTTCTCCCTTCTCTCTACTTCAGCCTACAGGGGTGGGTAATGTTTGCCTCCCCGATCTCTTATGCCACCCCCATCAGCTAGTTTAAATGTTCATCAAAGTAACATTTAAACCATCCACCAAGGACTGCGGTTCCCCTCACAGATGGATGCAGGCCATCACCTCTGTATAGGACATTTTCCCTCCAGGTAGACCCCCAGTCCCCAATGTAGCTGAACCCCTCCCCTCAGCACATTTCCTCAACCATAAGTTGAAGGTCCTGGTGTGGAGATCTCTTTTTCCCCTTGTCATAGACAGGCAGCACTTCAGTGAAAGTCACTGAGCACACTACCTAAGATCCCTCCACAGCTCCCTAAACTCCCCCTGCACTATCCCAGCCCTTAGCCAGGTCATTAGTCCCCAGGTGGACAATGACATTCCGCTTTGCCTACCGTCCTGCTGCCCTGTCAATCACTCTGGCCCATGGCACCATGTAGGCACTCCTTCTCGCTCCCCTTTCATATGCCCAAATCTACCCCACTCACAGTCAAGTCCCCCAGCAGAAATTGCATCCTCCTTCTCTGGGGTCCTCTTCCACCCGCTTCGGGGTCTCCACCATGGAGGACCCCCACATCCTCCTTGGCCTCTACCACAGGTGCCTCTTCCTGGCAGTACCTTCTTGCAGGAGCAGCGTAGGAATTTCATAGAGTTACCAGTTGAGGAATGTGCCTTGGACCTACCCCCCCCCACCCTTCCAGAGTCCACCGTAGTACAGTCGTTGCTCCTCCCTGGCATCCACAGAGGCAACAGTGGCAGACTTGGAGGCCCCTGGCTGTGAAAAGAGGTTGCCAAATCCCAGCCAACTCAGCTTGGGAGTCTAGTGACCTCCGCTTTCAACCCAGAGAGATGCATGCAGATGGAATAGCACCGTAGTCTCCAGAAGGCCTCTCTGAAAACTGCTGCCCCGCAGCCACTGCACCACTCCCAGCATTCCCAGCTTCTATTTTCCCTGTGTTAACAGGAACTACTTATGTACCCTTACCCCAATAGCATATTTCTAGCTTTCTTACCTTCTGCTCTTCTCAGCAGTGAATGCAACAACAGGATCACACAGGTGCCATTTCTTAGCTGGCCCCCAGAGTCCCCCTCTCCCTGCTTCCTCCAGCTGATGCTGCCTACACCTAAGACACTAGTCTTACACTTGTTCCACTCCCTTGCTGGGACATGAACCTGAGTGGGACACATTGGGTGTAAGGGAATTTATCCTTTTTTTATGGTTTTCTGGTCCTCACTGATTCATTACCTCCCATCACATGGTGCTGCTTCCCTTGCTCTACTCCCAGAATGGTTCTGGACCCACAAACTCTACAGATTGCCCTGAGAAAAGCAACCAACGGGTAAAAAGCAGAACAAATTATATTTACATACTTGCAGTGCTGGCACCTTCCTCCTAATCCATCTGTGTGCCAAAAATCCTTTCTGCTTTACTTTTTAACTGTTTCTGTGGCTTCCTGGTCCTCCATGTTTCATTCCCCAAGTCACGTGGTGCTGCCTCATTTGCACTGCTCCCAGAACTGCTCTGGGCCAACAAACTCCACTGAGGAAAGCAACAACCATCCGACGACATGCAGTGATGCAAGTGCATGTTGAGGCATGTACGCACCACGTGCCTGCCTCCCGATGTCTTCTTGCAGAACTGCACTGACTGCCCTGCCACCACACTTCCACCTGGTGGCAGTCTAGGAACAGTGCCACTTAACCCCCCACCCCCTCCCCAGGAGAGGAGAGCAGTCCATTGGGGTGCTCAGTCTTCTCCTGCCCAGGTCAACCCCCGGTGGCTTGAGCTTGTTCCCAGACCTGGGTCGCTGGTGTGGCAGGAAGTAAGGTGTCCAGCGGCTCAGCCCTCCACGCCACAAGTGCAGCTTAGATAGCACTTTTTTTTTATTTTTTATAGTTAATCTTCTTATTGAGTAGATTTCAACTTTTACAGTAAAAAGCACTTAGTAATAAAAACATAACATTTACAGATTTTTTTTATTGTTGCTCTCCCATAGTTCTATGTTATATATTCTCTGCTGTATCTATCAATCAGTCAATCAATTGTATTTCTACTGCCTGCACTGTATTACTATTACTATTTACTTAGTCACCTACTGATATATGTTGAATTGCACTGTCGTGTCTCAAATTGCATTGTTTTCTCAAATTGTACTGTTTCTGTAAACTCCTGGGTCATGCCTAAAAATAGTCATTGCTATGGCTAGTGCACCTTACCCGGTAAACAAAAACTAACTAAATAAATAAAGTAAATAATATTGCATATTACAGCACTGGCATTCTGCATACTGTAATCGTACATACAGGGTATTATTCGCAATAATCTGACTTATTAGATACATTTCTGTAGCACAAGTGGAAGGAAAGTAGGGGACTTACCAACCTCAACCATGTATTCCCAGGTGTGTTGGTCTGGAGTGGGGGCCCTTGTACCTCCAGCAATTGTCCTGTGGTAGTGGTCCCATTGTCTTAAGTTGGGATGGGGTGTGGTACCATAGATGTAATACCTTAGTCTGGATAAGGAGGCTTCTCTGGTCATTGCATGCCTGATGGGCCATTACCCAGCATTATTGCTGTTCTGTGATCTGGGAGCCTAATTTATTTTCCCATTTATTCCTTGTGGGTAGGGAGGGACCCGGAGCCCTATCCCTTATGAGACTCTGGATTTTCCCTGCAAGCCCTTGTTTCATTTTTTTTGTTTGTTTGATTTTCTCCCCTGAGGCACAGCTGTGCAAGCATGTGGAAGCACACTTTGCATCCTGTGGCGTCAGCTTAGCCCCTTCCACCTCCCATTACTTTGCCATCCCCTCTCCGTCTATGCTACCCACCAGACCTCCACCCGGTGGGAGTGGAACTATGGGGTGGGCTCCAATGCAACCTCAGGAGGGAGAGTTGCCCCGGCATCTCAATCCTGCTCCTCACCCCCACACTGGCACCCCGGCAGGCAGTCGACACTGAACCAATTCGCTGGTGTAGCATGGGGTAAGGCGTCTAACGCCTCAACCCTCTGCACCACCAGTGCCGGCTTCTTGTTTCAGTTCTACCCACATTCCTACGGGGATTGGCAGTAGTGATTTGTTCCTGTGTCTGGTACAGGTTATACATATAGGCTTTTAATTTGTAAGTACCTTCACAAATCCCTATGTGGAAGATTGTATCGAGCCCTGAGTCCCTAAAAGGAGTCTAGAGAGGAGCCGTCTGCGGTCTTGAGGTCTTGCAGGATCTTTATTGATCCGCCCATCCACTTCAGCTACAGAACTGGCCTGTGGTCAATTAAGAGATAAGGGTTATTCCAGATGGGGGTGTGCTGCTTCGGACTGAGGCAGAGCTTTGCTCTCATTCCTACTTTTTGCTGTGCCTGATGGGAGTCCTTAATTGTGAGCCATTGTTGAAATTGGCTGGGGAGGGGGTGGCCCATGTAGGCAGATAGTGGTGTACCTTTTAGGAGGCCCCTTTCAATTGCTACCCATGCAGGGGTGGCTGTGATGCTGTTCTGAAACCATTTTGTAGTTTTTGTGATAAAGGAAATAGAATATTTGTCAAAATCTGGGAGGTTCCAGCCCCCTCTCTTCCATTGTGCCCAAAGCTTGGCTCTGCTGAATCGGGCAGGAGAGGCACCCAACAGGAACTTTCCCATGATACTATTTAGCTTTTGAGCCCATCTCCCGGGAAGAATCATCGGTAAGTGGGAGATCAAGTAATAGACTCTGGGGGCTGCCATTAGCTTAATTGCCACTAATTTCCCTGCCATTGATAGATTAAGATGCTCCCATCTCGACATATCTTTCTGGATGGACTCCACCAGGGATTTAAAGTTTATATCAGCTAGGGAGTTCAAACTAGGGGATATCTTTACACCCAGATATGTTATCCCTGTGTGGACCCTGGCCAACCCCTACCTAGTGCATCCAGTGATACATGTTTGTTAAGGGGTAAAAGTTCAGACTTAAAAATGTTGATCTTAAGGCCTGAGAAACCCTCAAATGCATCTAATATGCTCAGAGTGTGTGGGAGGCTCTGGGATTTGTCACCTGTCAGTATTAAGCAATCCTCCGCATACAAATTTTTGTGGTATTGCTCCTTACCTATCGTGACAATCTGGGGATTGTCTCTGATGACCGATGCCAGTGATTCCATTGCGAGGATGAACAACAGCGGTGACAGCGGGCAGGCTTGCCTTCTTCCCCTATGTAGTGTAATGGGGTCTGACATGGTACCGTTTGTAAGCACTTTCGCACTGGGATGTTTGTACAGTGTTTTTATCCGTGCCGAAAAATATGGGCCAGAGTTACAGCTGTTAAGAACTGCATACAAGTATTCCCATTCCACAGAGTCAAAAGCTCAAAATCTATTGTCACTGTGGCTGCTGGAGTGGGAATTGTGGCTGCAGCTTGCATGAGGGAATTTATTGCTCTAATGTGGTCGGAACTAATTCTGCCCTTCACAAACCCCACCTGAGATGGGTGGGTAATGTCGGGGAGAATTGTCTCCCGGTGCAGTAGCAGAACTTTGGCTAGGATTTTGACGTCTGCATTAATCAGCGAAATTGGTCTGTAATTGGCAGGGATGGTGTGGTCTTTCACTTCCTTAGGGAGGACATGATAATGGCTTCATTCAGAATACCTGGGAGCTCCCCTTTCGAGTGGGTCTCATTTAACATACATAGAAACATAGAAATTGTTGGCAGATGAGGACCGCTAGGCCCATCCAGTCTGCCTGTAGGCCCTATACATGTATGCGTCCACCCACCCTAAGTGGTCAGTGGCTTTTTCATCACTCCCTTCCTGCCTAAGGTTCCCCTGTGCTTGTCCCAAGCATGTTTAAACTCCTCCACTGTGCTTGCCCCTACCACCTCTTGTGGCAGACTGTTCACCACCCTCTCTGTGTAGAAAAACTTCCTCACGTTACCTCATACTCTATGCCCCTCCAATTTTATATCGTGTCCCCTCGTTCTGGTATCTTTTCTACATTGGTAAAGATCCCCCACCTGCATCTTGTTTATGCCCTTACATACATAATAGTAGAGAAGTTATAATGGGTTGGACCAGCTTATAAAAGTCAACCAGGTATCTTTCTCCCCAGGGGGCCTTGTCTGGGGCCATGACAGAGATAGCACGGCTGATTTCATTGTCGGTGATGGGGTCCTCCCAAGGCCTCCCTCTGAAGTGCTGAAAGTTTGGGGAGGATGAGGCCGGCAGTGAAGCTGGTGTACTTCTCTGGGTCCAATTTTGCCTGAGAGGAGTATAAGGCTGAGTGAAAGTATGCCATAGTTTTATTTATTGTCTTCTGATTAGAGGTTAGCTTACCTGTTTTGTCTTTCATTTGCTGGATGGACCTCTCTGCCTGTCTCTGCTTCAGCCTGAATGCTGACAGCCTGCTGGCTTTCTACCCATTGGCCCAGTATTTGTGTTGGATCCACTAAAGACAGAGTTCGGCCTTTCTAGTAGCCAGGCTATTGATTTTAAGCCGTAACGCTGTAAGTTCAGAGATTATCTGGGGGTTGTTTAGAGCTGGGGGTTAGACTTATTGATTCTCTAAGCTTTTGAGTTTGCCCTCTAACTGTGAATGTTCCTTTTCCCTTTGTTTATGTCTATGTGAGACAAAGCTGATTACTTTACCCCTGAGAGTAGCTTTGTATGCTTCCCGTATATTAGCTGCGGACGCTGAGCCAACCGGATCATCTTTGGAAAACGTTTCGGATTCTACCTTAAGCCAGGGGGCAAAGTCCTTATCCTGGAGTAGGAGAGGATGCAGCCGCCATAGAAGAGATTTGTTTGATTGTGGGTTGATCAGGAGGTTCAGAACTACTGGGGCAAGATCAGAGCTATACAGTGGCGACATTACAATGCCAGTCACTGCTGATGTCATGTTTGGAGATGTGAGCTAGTAGTCCGGTCTGCTGGCTATGGCCCTTGTGACAGAGAGAAAGGTATAGTCCCAGTCAGTGGGATGTGAGAGGCGCCATATGTCAGATAGCTGATGAAGGGCCATAAGCTTTTTCCGAGCTTGAAGAGAGTGAACATGAGGTTCTGGTTTGGTGTTTGGCCTGTCCAATAAGTAGTCCATTGCCAAATTAAAATCCAAAGTATATTCGGGTTGTCATATGAAATATCCATAATTTGTTGGGAAATAGCATTGAAGAACCCCAGATAGTCAAAATTAGGGGCGTAAATATTGGTCACTGGACCTGTTGGTGTGAATACCTTTAGGATGACCCACCTACCTTCTTTATCTGTGTGCACCTCTGTGGGGCACCACTGCAATTTGCAGTGCAACAAGATCGAGACACCCCTTTTGGCTGACTCTGAGGTACTATGCGCGTCCCACCCCACCCATTCTAGCACAAGTTTTTGTGCCTCTTTAGTATTTAGCTTAGTCTCCTGCAGAAAGACAACTTGTGTTCCCAGTTTTTTTAGCCTGGTCAGAATCGTTTTCCTTTTTACTGGTGAGTTTAACCTCTTCACATTCCTAGATGTTGCCGTCACATCTTGTATGCTAGCCATAATCTGGTTGTCTCCATCCTGTGTCCTGAAATATGAGCCCGTTAACTACTAATAAGATCATGTGATTGTTTCCATCAATACCATACATCATCCCTATTCTTTTTCCTAGTCTCCTTACTACATCCTTCCTTTAATTTCTACCCTGTAGCAGTTGTTGATACAATCCCTGCTTTCTTCTAATCTTTCCTACTCTAGTTTTATTTTTTTCCCACCTTTAGATTCGTGGTATGGGTGAGGCTCCTTCTGACAGTACTCCTTAGAGTGGTCTTCAGGAATTTTGGATTACTGGGGGGTTTCCCCAGCACAACCTTGTACATCAGAACAACATATAACTTTATTAACAAAACTATATTAACAAAACTATATGAATAAACATGAAGAACTGTGAAGTTAACCATGATAACACTGTAAACTTAAGAGAGTGGGATACCTGAATACACTGAGAGGTAGGATTTCCCATCCTTCCTCCAACGGTCAGGCAAATTCCCCCTGGCAGAAGTGATACTGACATAACCCCAATAACTTGTACCTCGTCACTGTGCAACCGGTACATGGTTGAGAGCTGTGGTGTGGGGCTTATGTGGACTTTAGACCACCTGGTGCTTTGTGATTACATAGAAACATAGAATTTGACGGCAGATAAGGACTGCTTGGCCCACCCAGTCTGCCCATTTCCCTACCTACTGGATAAGCTGCAGATCCTAGTTAACCAGCTGCCTACTTCTTCTTACCCCCACCCACCAGAATTGCCTTATGACTGTCCCATGCATGCTTGAATTCCACCACTGATTCTGACTCCACAACCTCCTCCGGAAAGCCGTTCCATGCATCCACAACCTTCTCTGTGAAAAATACTTCTTAAATTACCTCTGAGCCGCCTCCCTCTATCTTCAAATTGTGCCCTCTTGTTCTTGCACCCTCTTTTTGAAAGATGCCACCCTCTTGGACTTTGTTGATTCCCTTGAGGTACTTGAAAGTTTCTATCATGTCCCCCCTCTCCTCCTTTCCTCGAGGCTATACATATTAAGCTCCTTAAGTCTCTCTTCATATGTCTTCCGGTGCAGACCCTGCACCATTTTAGTTGCCCTCCTCTGGACAGCTTCCATCCTGTCTATGTCTTTGCGGAGATTGGGTCTCCAGAACTACACACAGTACTCAGATGGGGTCTCACCAGCTGTCTGTACAGAGGGATAATAACTTCCTGTTTTCTACTGGTGATGCCTCTCCCTATGCATCCCAGTAACCCCCACCCTCCTTGCTGCCCTCTCACATTGCTTGCCCACCTTTAGGTCATCTGATATGACTACCCCTAGGTCCCTTTCCATTTTTGTTGTTGTTAGTATCTCACCCCCCATTGTGTACTCTTCCCCTGGGTTTTTGTTTCCCAGGTGCATTGCTTTGCACTTCTTAGCATTGAATCTAAGCTGCCATACATTTGACCATTCCTCTAACCTTGCCAAGTCCCTTCTCATCCTTTCCACCCACCCTGTGCATCAACTCTGTTGCAGATCTTAGTGTCATCTGCAAAGACATACTTTCCTTCAGTCCTTCCATGATGTAAACTTATTAAGACATTGAAGAGGACGATCCTAATACTGAACCCTGCAGTACCCCACTAGTAACCTCCTTTCTTCTGAGTGGACTCCATTTACTATTACTCTCTGTGTCCTGTTCTCCAGCCAATTCTTTACCCAGGCTGTCATCTTGGGACCCACTCCCAGGCTGGCTAACTTGTATATTAATCTTTTGTGTGGGACTGTGTCAAATGCCTTGCTAAAGTCTAGGTAGGCCATGTCCACAGCCCCTCCCTGATCTACTACTTTGGTCACCCAGTCAAAGAAATCTATCAGATTTGTCTTGCATGACCTTCCCGCTGTGAATCCATGCTGCCTAGGGTCCTGTGCCCCTCTGGCCTCTAGATACTCGACAGTTCTTTCCTTCAGAAGTGATTCCATCATTTTCCCTATCACTGAGGTTAAACTAACAGGTCTGTAGTTTCCTGCTTCTGCCTTGCTCCCACTTTTGTGAAGGGGAATCACATCTGCCCTCCTCCAGTCCTCGGGTACCACCCCATCCTCCCATGATTTGTTAAAAAGGGTAGTCAGTGGTGTCACTAGTTCTACCCTTAGCTCTTTAGAATTCTGGGATGAATCCCATCAGGCCCCATTGCTTTGTCCACCTTCAGTTTTAAGAGTTCTTTCAGAACCCTTTCTTCTGTAAATGGGCTGGTATCAATTTCTGTATCCAGAGTGTTACTACTGTTTGTTTTATGTACCTCCCTCTTCATTTGTAAATACTGAGCAAAATATTTGTTTAGTATCTCTGCCTTTTCACAGTCTCCCTCTGCCCACCCTCCCTCCTCTTTATTAAGCCTCACTATCCCTCCCTTGGTCTTCCTTTGCTCCCTGATGTACCTATAAAAGGTTTTATCCCCCTTCTTAACTGATTAAACCCCATCTATCCCATGTGGGCCTTTGTTTCAACTGGCGTATCCCACATCCTCTCCAGACGTACCCCCCTGTCCCTTAAGCACTTATATAGGGAGGTAGGTAGGTAGCAGTTTATGATCTTACTTCGAGAAACAGCTCTTGCAGCAGGTTACACCATAAGGACTGAAGCCGGCAGGCGCCAGGCCCCAACAGAAATTTTCTAGCTAGCAGTATACAGTGGGGACTGTCTCCGACATCGGTCCCGCCCACGACATCAGGCATAGTACAAAAGGAGGCGGTCCCCCAGAATCCCCAGTTCTTTTCCCACCGTCGACTCGCCAGCATCGGCCTCTCGGTCTCTACCTAGCGTACGATGACTACAGGACTTTCTGTGTATTCTTTGCCAACTGATGTCCTCTCCAACTCCATCGCTTGAGGGTCACCTTTGAAAGTGTGCCTGCGGAAAACAGATTCCTCTCAAGGATCCTCACTCTTCCTGCATGCGTTGCCTAGGCCCGGACCACGATACCAAGGCCTGCACCTTTTGCCAAGGGTTCAATAGCCGCACCAGGATCTGCCGTCAGAAGGCACTTCAGGCATATCTCCTTGAAGAGAAATTAAAAAGGATGGACCAAGAACCTTCCTCCAGGGGAGAATCTTCTTCGGAGGCCCAAAACACGGGACAAGCACCGGGAGAAGGTGAGGTCAGATCCCCGACTTGGGCCTCAGACTCCCGCAGCTCAGACTCAGATCAGACCGCTGTCCCTCCAGGGCTTGGTCTGGCGCCCAGTTAAGGTCTGGACTTCAGGCGGCTCTTCTTCGCTCCAGCCGATTAAGACTTCGAGGCCATCGGCTTCTTCCACTCCATCCAAGGCCTCTTCCAAGTCTTCTGAGAGCCATAAATCCTCTTCTTCCACCCGTCGTCGGGACACCGACTCCAGGTTGGTCTCCCAACTGCCCAGAGGTCCTGATCCAGCTCCCAGAAAGACCAAGGACCTGACGTCCCTGAAAAGGGCGTCTGACCCGAAGTCGGCTAAACACCCGACGTCAGCTAAGCATCCAAAGTTGGCCAGGCACTCACAGGAACCGACGACACCAGCCAGATGCCAGTCACCGGCCGGGCGTTCGCCGGATCCGAAAGCGTCGGCCAGGAGACCGACTTCGGCACTCTCTGGAGCAGAAGACCGCCCCCCGTCACCGGCGGACGCCGGTCACAGGGAATCGACTGAGGAGGACACCCAGCTGCCCGAAGACCAGGCGGGCAACACCAAGGATGCCAGGGTCCCACGGGAACCTTCCCCGAACCAGGAGACACCCAGGGACCTGATGGCCGACTCCGGCAACAGACCACCGGCGCCAGGCCCATCATTGGGCATGAATATTGAAGAAGTAAAGGAACTCTTTACTTTTTGATGGGACACCATCCGAAAGGATGTGGTCCCTGTTAAACCTCCTCCTCCTACTTCTTCGCCTCCTACGCCCCCTCCTCCACCTAAGGGGCCAGCAGGACGACGACCAACGCCCAAGGAACAGACTCCACCTCCTAGGGGTAGATCTAAAGACAGGAGAAGGCCTCCCTCCAGTTCTCCATCAGGGTCTCCCAGCCCTAAGTGACCCAGATGGCGTCAGTATACTCCGTCGAGGGAAGACTCCAGATCGGACACCTCGGACTACTCCAGATCTCCTTCTCCGCTCAGTATCTCCTCTCCTGACCCACATGACCTCCTCAGGTCTCCTCCAGATGATCCCTCTTTCACTGAGATCATGAGGCACATCCAGGACAACATGGGGTGGGATGCTGAAGACCTCGACCCCGAACGACAATGCCTTGCCCGCTATCTTTGGCAGAAGGACCCAAAGCCTGTGGTAGTACCACCCTTGGTGGACACTTTTGCGGACATCACCAAGGCTGCGTGGAAGCGTCCGCACTTCACTCCTGTGGTGCCGAAGAAGGCTGACCACCTGTACAAGGCTCCGAGAGACTACCAGTACTTGGCTAAACAACCTCTGGCAGACTCCCTGGTCATGGCAGCCTCGCACGACTGGTCTCAAAGGCCCCAACATATGAGCACTCAGCCACCGGACCAGGAATCCAAGCAATTGGATGCCCTGGGGAGGCGCACGTACGCAGCTGCTACATGCGCCATCAGGTCTCTGAACTACCTTACCCACATGGTACAGTTTCAGAATGCCCTGTGGGAACAGGGCCAGGACCTGATCGATAAGCTTCCCGATGGCGAGCAAAAGGCGGAGCTCCTCAGTATTCTCCGCACAGGGTCAGATGTGGGGACCCAAGTGCTTAGAGCCCTGTACGATTCTGCAGACTCATCTGCCAGAGCTCTAGCTTCAGGCGTTTGTCTCCGGCGACACTCCTGGCTCCGTGTCTCCGGCTTCACCCCGGACATACAGAAGAATATTCTAGATGTCCCGTACAATGGCAAGGTACTCTTTGGTGAATCCTCGGAGAAGATCATCACCAAACTCCAGGACGCAGGGAAGGCAGTCCGATCTGTACAGGCCATGTACAGATCCAGGCCTAGTTCCTTTTGTAAGAGCCAGAGCCACTTTCGCACCCAGCAACAAAGGCAGCAGCCACGTTCTGGCCAGCAGCAGAGGGGCACTTTTCAGCGTAAATCCCAGGCCAAGTTGTCCCCAGGCAGAGGGGACACAAAACCAGCCCAGCCCGCAGGGACCAGTGCTGCCACAGCATGACTCCTTCCCGGCCCCTGCCCCTTCTCTGGATCAATGGACACAAAAGGTCGGGGGTCACATCGCTCGCCACTTTTTAGGGTGGCAGTCGATCACCACCGACAGGTGGGTTCTTCAGTTGGTCAAGAAAGGCCGTTTCATAGAATTTCTCAACCACCCACCGGCAAGACCTCCCCTGCGTTACTCGGGTCAGCATGCCCTGCTCATACAGCAGGAGGTGCTCGCGCTTCTGGAAGAAGAAGCCATAGAGCACGTACCATGGAACCAGAGGGGGACTAGGATATTATTCTCACTTCTTTCTGGTTTCAAAGAAGACAGGGGACCTCCATCTGATACTAGACCTCAGTGACCTCAACAACTCGGTCCTGTACAAACGCTTCTGTATGGTGACCCTCCTAGGTCTGATTCCCATGCTCAAGCAGGACGCCTTCCTAGCGTCCCTAGACATGCAGGATGCCTACCTGCATATACCTATTGCTTAGGCGCACAGGAAGTTTCTGCGCTTCAAGTTTCAAGGTCGCCACTATCAGTTCCGAGCTCTCCCCTTCGGGCTGTCATCGGCACCTCAGGTGTTTATGAAGTGCATGGCATTCGTAGCCGCATCTCTGAGGAGACAAGGCCACTATGTGTTCCCCTACCTGGACGATTGGCTTCTCATGGCGCCCTCCCAGGAGGCCCTAATGTCTGTCATTCACTGCACTCAGTCTCTGTTCGAGACGTTGGGCATCATCATCAATCATGAGAAGTCACACCTGGTTCTGTCCCAGACTCTGCAATTCATAGGTGCAGTTCTGGACACCATCCAAGGGAAAGCTTTCCTCCCCCCGGACAGAGTGGAACACATCAGATCCCTCATCAGGGACGTTTCGGCAAAGAAGACCGTTCCTGCCAGACTGGTCCTTTGCCTGCTTGGGCACATGGCTGCGGCCATTGCAACAGTCCCGCTAGCCCGTCTCCACATGCAGGTAACCCAGTGGATGTTAAGGGTCCGATGGGACCAAAAGCAAGACCATCTGCAGCATCCAATCCGGATCACGAAGGCCGTAATCTGAGATTGGCAATGGTGGCTAGATTCGAGGAATCTGTCGGCCGGGAGTCCCCTTCATTGCACTGTCCCCGACTGTGACACTCTCCACAGACGCCTCAGGGCTCGGTTGGAGAGCACATCTCAATGGTGTCCGGTCTCAGGGCCTGTGGACAGACCAAGAGACTCATCTCCACATAAATATTCTGGAAATGAGGGCAGTTCTTTACGCCCTGCAGGCCTTCCGGTCGGAGATCCCACCGGGTAAACTTCTGTTACAAACAGACAATTCCGCGGTGATGTATTACCTCAACAATCAAGGAGGCACCCATTCCTACCCACTTTGCAGGGAGGCCATGAGAGTGTGGGATTGAGTCTTGCAACACGGCGCAAGCCTCATTGCCGTTCATGTTCCGGGAGTGGACAACGTCATCGCAGATGGCCTGAGCCGCACTCAGGCCAGAGTCCACGAATGGGAACTACTTCAGGAGGTAGCAGAGGATCTGTTTTGCAGATGGGGTACTCCAGAACTAGACCTTTTCGCGTCCCCATCCAATGCAAAACTGCCCAATTTTTGCTCGCTAGATCCAGGGCCTGGTGTTTTCTGGCGAGACGCGTTGTCCCTCTCCTGGGCGGGCAGATTCCTCTATGCTTTTCCCCCCTTTCCGTTGATCCAGAGGGTTCTTCTGAAAACTTCTCAGAGAGCAAGCAACACTGATACTGATCGTGCCCTTTTGGCCCAGACAGATTTGGTTCCCTCTCTTGCATCAGCTGTCCCGGGAACCTCCAGTGCCATTGCCAATCAGCTCCCATGTGCTGCCTCAGGAGATGGGTTCCTTGGGGTTCCTTGGTCCATCCGGACATACGTTCCCTGAACCTACATGCTTGGCTCCTAGAGACATAGCAATGATGCGACACGGGGTCTCGCAAGAGGTAGCAGACATTCTCGCTGATGCCAGGAAACCGGCTACCCATGCGACCTACACCATGAAGTGGTGAAAGTTTTGTTTATGGGTTCAAGCATGTGGCTTTTCACCTTTGGACTGTCCAGAGAGGTTGGTATTGGACTACCTGCTGTCCCTTTTCCAGTCAGGCTTGGCTTACTCCTCGGACAAGGTGCATCTCTGTGCCATTTCAGCCTATCACATCCCTATAGGCCAACGCACTATAGCTCAATTGGACATGACACGTGCCTTCCTGAGGGGTGTCCTCCACCTTAGGCCCCTGATTAAGGATCCAATTCCACCATGGGATCTACCCTTTGTCCTGGAGCAGCTTAACTGCCACCCTTTGAACCAGCTGTGGATTGCGAGCTACGTCTTCTCTCTTGGAAGACGCTGTTTTTAGTTGCCGTTACCTCGGCCAGAAGAATTTCTGAACTCCATGCACTTATGTGCAAAGAACCTTATTTGGTTTTCCACCAAGACAGAGTATCCCTACGGACTAATCCAAAATTTATGCCTAAGGTGGTCTCAGCACTCACCCTTAATTAGGATATCGATTTACCAGTGTATTTTCCGAAGTACTCTAATCGAGGAGAAGCCCTTCTGCGCACTTTAGATGTGCATAGGTGTCTCAGATACTACCTGACCAGAACCAAACACCACCGAAAATCGGACCAGCTTTTTGTCTCCTTTGCCCACAGGATGATGGGAGCTCCTATTTCAAAACATTCGCTGTCCAGGTGGCTCATCCAGTGTATTACGTTCTGTTACCAGAAGCGCAACAAACCCCTACTGGGCACGGTTAAGGGTCATTCCACCAGAGGGGTGGCTACCTCTTTTTCAGCTTTAAAGAACGTATCCACCTCAGCCATTTGTGCTGCAGCTACTTGGAGCTCCGTCCACACTTTCATCAGGCATTACAGCCTGGATATCGCATCGAGGCGAAAAGCAGGTTTTGGTCTAGCAGTCCTTCAGGGACTTCTGTCCTAGGCTCGATGGCATTTGAGAATTTCTACCTTCCCTCCTCCTGCTGGTGTGTGATTTCCAGGATTGCTTGGGAATCAGTCCTTATGGTGTAACCTGCTGCAAGAGCGGTTTCTCGAAGTAAGATAGTACAGTTACGTAAGAACTTACCGTAACAGTAGATCATCGAGAACAGCTCTTGCAGCAGGTACTTTCCCCCCCACCATCCCCGCTGGAGGTAGATTCTGGCTCCATCATCCTTCTCCTAGGATAAGCGTTCACAGCCTCTTTTCTGTTTGCCATTTGATGGCGGATCCTCAGTCTCCTCTTCTGATGTCATCCAGAGGCCGGGAGTCTCCGGCAGAACTGGAGATTCTGGGGGACCACCTTCTTTTGTACTGCGCCTGACGTCGGGGGCGGGACCGACGTCGGATGCGGTCCACGCTGTATACTGCTAGCTAGAAAATTTCCGTGGGGTCCTGGTGCCTGCCGGCGTCAGTCCTTATGGTGTAACCTGCTGCAAGAGCTGTTCTCGAAGATCTACTGTCACGGTAAGTTCTTACGTAACTGTACTTTTGTCATACTCCTGATGAGTTTAGAGGCTTAAGAAGTGACCATGTGTGCATGCTCCCCTTAGATGTGTCTGTATCGCCCCCTCACAAGGGGAATCCCAGGTTTTGAATCAAATTCCCGGAGGCTGTTTGATGGGCAGGGACCCTTAGCCCCCTTGTTTACAGCTGGAAGTTCTGATTTACATGGGATGGTGTGGCTTATACATCCATCGACTGAGGGTGGCTTTTGTTTAGCGTGGGGCCAAGATTACCCTTAAGCGCGTTCTGGTGTTGCGTGCTACATCTACCTTGTTTGCTTTTACGCTTGTCAGGTTTGCCTCCATTCCTACCCCATTAACTATAAGCAGAGACCTCTTTATACCATGCTGTAAAATGCCATCACCCCCCCCCCACTATTCTGCCTCTTGACTGCCTACACCTCGGGTAACTATAGGAGCTATCCATGCATCTGCATGTGTTCATGGAACCAAGGTAGCAGCCTGTTTTGACCCCATACCATCGCACCCTCTATTTATCCTGGGCACCTTTTTCAGAAACTCCTAGGTGCCTTAGAACAGTAGCCCAAAGTGAAAATGGGCTTTAAATTACCACCCCTTGATCCACAAACTTAGACGGAGGGCATCAGGCATGTCAATCAATCAATCAGTCACTTTATTTAACCAGGCATAAACACCATTGAGCAAGCTCATTTTCAAGGTGGTCCTGGGCATTAATACAATACAGTGCACTTCATAAGATTACAATTACGATGGACAACGGTGAAAAAAAAAAAAAACATTGTGAAGGTGCCGGTTAATATGGGCCTATAAGATACCGGTCAACATAATTAACATACAAAGGTACATAATGATAAGCTTTACTGAAATGAGAAGAGACAACAATCCCATATAGTCTCCGCTAAGTAAGAGCTCATACCTAAATGATAAAAAATAAGGAGGTATTAAGGAATAGGGTAGAAATTGGGGTGAAAGAGTAGGCAGCCAAAAGGGAGGCCAGAATAGGTAAAAGGTAGAGAATAGGCAGGGCCATCTTGGATTAAGGGAACTAGGCTTGTAGTTCCTAGGTTTCTGTTGTTAGGAATGTGGGGTGGATGAGATACTTAGGCGTAGGATTTGAGAGTGGCACCCGGGGCTTAGGGGTCATCGGCGTTTGAAACAGTTGCATGATTCCTTCAGATAATCCATTAACAGAGCTTTGAATGTGACAATGCTTGGAAGTGAGGATAATTTTAATGAGTCTTTTGCTGCTGAGCCAAGGGTAGTTTTCACTCTAGGAATCTGGAAGCAGATTAAGGAGAAGCGTCTCAGGCCATAGGAACCTTTAGCTCATTTGAAGATGTTCGAGATGTATGCAGGGAGGTTATCAGATAATGCTCTAAAAAAACTAGAGGAGAGCATTCCTTTTTCTTCTAGTTGAGAGTGAGGTTCATCCCGAAACCTGGTATAGACGACAGTGATGTGTACTACTGGGTAGATTTAAGATAAATCTTAAAGCCTGGTGATAAAGGGTGTCCAATTTGTTTAGCATCATTGATGGGCAATGACTGTAAAGGAAGTCAGCATAGTCCAGTATAGGTAGGAATGTAGTTTGTACTAGTCTCATTCTGGCTTCTAACGTGAGTAGGTGTTTAATGCGATAGAATAAACCTAATCGCTGTCTTAGTTTCTTTGAGGTTTCATGTAAGTGGCACAGAAAGTAGAGCTTGTTATCCAGCCAGAACCCTAGGTATTTAAAGGTATCAACTACTTCAAGGGGTTCATCAAAGAGTGTTCGGATCTGTGTGATATGTGGACATCCGGAAGTAGCCTTTGGTGAGAGAATCATTGCTTTAGTCTTTTTGGCGTTGAGGAGGAGCTTATGAGTGAGAAGGTTGTATTGGAGGGTGACAAAGTCTTTCTGTAAGTACCCATGGGCCAGATCCAAGGATGAATTTGTGGTATAGAGTACAGTATCATCTGTGAATAAGTGCACATTTGCTGTGCCCAGCTGCGAGTCCAGATTATTGATGTATATTGCAAAGAGGATAGGGCCCAGGATGGAGCCTTGTGGGCCTCCTCGTAACAAGAATTTTTGTGGGGACAGATCTCCTATGGCTTTGACTTGTTGTAACCTACTGGTTAGGTAGCTGGTGAACCATTTAATGGCAGAACTATCAAGTCCGATGTTACTCAGTGCAGTAAGCATGATGGTATGATCCACAGTATCGAAGGCCTTACTTAGATCAAGGAAGAGGACAAATACATGCTTCTTAGAGTCCAAGGCCATTTGCCAGTCTGTAGTTACTTTGGCAAGAACCGATACTGTACTGTGTTTGGCTCTGAAGCCGGACTGAGCCAGGTTTAGCAACTTTTGTGAATCCAAATGTTCTCTAAGTAGGATGTTGACAATTTTTTCAAGTAATTTAGAGAGGACGGATAGTATAGAAATAGGCCAGTAATTGTTCAGATCACCGGATCTCAGTCTTGAATAATGGTAGGATGTGGGCAGTTTTCCACAAGACAGGTAGCTCACCTTGAATCAGAGGTGTTGAATAAGTGTGTAATGGGTGGTCAGATAGGTATGGTCAAGTTTGGAAGTAAGGTTCAATATTATCTGCACCCGCACTCTTTTTTGTATCCAGAGAAAGGAGGAGGTCCTCCACTTGCTTGAACATAATTGTGAGGAAGCTGAAGGGGGTGGGATGAGGTTGGTTATGGTTGTGATTATCGGTAAAGCCAACAGTGTAGTCTCTAGCCAGGCTAAGTTTGCTGATAGGTGAGGTGTGAAAGGCAAGCCCTGCAGTGGTAAAGTGATCATTAAGCTTCTCTAGTATATCAGCTTTGTCCGTATAGGTGGTACCATCAGACACAATTTTGTTTGGAAGGGGTGTTGCAGTGGACTGACCTTCGACTTCTTTGAGGATGTTCCAAAATTTGGCAGAGTTGTTTTTATTGTCTTCTAGTTCTTTTTGGAAGTACCTAGCTTTTTCTGACCTAATTAGCTTGGTACAAGCATTCCTAGTGGTACCAATCAGCCTTCAGGTGGGATTTCCTCACTTTTTTCCACCAGTAGTCCCTATCCCTAAGTGCTTTCTTCAGGATGGGAGAGAACCAGCCAGGAGTTTTATTTTTTTATTTGATCAGTCTTAGTGGGGCGTGTTTGTCTATTAGCCCCAGTAAGAGGCTGTGAAAGATGTTAAATGCCTCGTTAAAGGCGGGGCTAGATAGAAATCCTGCCAGCGAATGTTGCTTAGATCTTTCAGGAAAGTGTACTGGCAGAACTTTTTCAGGCATCTTTTCAGTTTGAATTTGGAGGCGTTTTTATTTGGGAAGGATGTCTGGTGCAGGCAGTAGCGCAATGGTCGCTTATATCGTTGAAGAATACTCCAGTATGCGAGATAGTGTGAGGTTTGTTTACAAGCATAAGGTCCAGGAGGGTGCTGCGCTCAGGGTTTTTTCTGTTAGGTCTGGTTATAGCAGTCACCATTTGTAACAGACCATTAACATCGCATAGATCCTTCAATTTCTTAGAGCTGTCATCATTCCAATTTAGATTGAAATCCCCCATTAGAATACACTCAGTATTAGCAGAGTCAAGAAGGTTTTGAAGGTGTGGCAGAAGTGCCCAGCCACCAGACGGTGGTCAGTAGCATGCTGCCATAAGGAGTGATTTCTCGCTGGAAAGTGATAATTTTAGAGCACAGCATTCAAATTCCTTATCCTTTAAGGTACAGTCATAGACTGTGACTGTGAATTTGCTTTTGACATATATTGCAACCCCTCCCTCTCTAGTCGGTCTATCACAGCGGTAGATGATATATCCGGGTACGTTGATAGATTTGTCCGCGGTCGAGGATGTGAGCCAGGATTCAGTTATCATGAAGAAATCAGGAGATGCATGTAGAGCCCAGGTCTGTACAGAGTCAATCTTCTTTAGCAAACTACAGACATTGATATGGAGAAAGCTAATCCCTTTATATTGAGGGAGGTCTGCAGGGGCGTCCAGAGAAATAGGTGGACCTGGGTTTAATTCAACATTTCCCGGACAGAGTAGGAGAAGCAGTAGTAGTTTTTTTAAGGTGGTGTCTTAGCCTGCTAAATATTCTTTTGTTACTCCTTCTAGTGTACGTTGGTTTAGTGGTGGCTGTGTTAAGGGCAGGATTGCTATTTCCTAGGGATAAAACATAGATTCAAACAGCATGTGGGGATCCATTCTGGCGGACGTGTGGAGAAAGAAATAAAATCTCCGTTGGCCCACCTGAAGTACCTTTAGAGCCTTAAGTAAATCTTGTATTACTACTGCCTACGGGCTTCAAAGCCCAGCTTTTCTTAACATCAAACAAACAGATTGTCCTGGAGTATGCTGCTTTCCCTGGATGGTACTGAGTCGGGGAAAGGGGGGTCAAAAGAACTGAGCCACAACTGTCCCATCCGCTGGCAACTTACCCCGCTTGGCCCCCTGTATAAATACCCAGCCTTTAACTTTAAGTTTGATAGATCTGGGACTGGTAAGTAAATACAGAGCCACCATTTAAAGTCTATCAAGCCCCAGGAAAAGCAGCAAAACCTCATTACCTTTTGCCCTTCAGGTCAGTGTAGCGATCTTGTCAGGAGGTAGCAGACTGTTCTCTGGGGCAGCCTGGGAATCAGCTATGCAGTCCACCCATTCAAACAACATGAAGTCTTGCTGTAACTTGGGTTCGAGTTGACCTCAGGCCATTACCAATTCAGGGCCATGCCCTTTGACCTAACATCTGCTCCAAGGGTGTTCACCAAGTGTCTCGTAGTGGTGGTGGCATTCCTCAGGAGGCAGGGCATCCTTCTGTTCCCATATCTGGACGACTGGCTTCTAGTGGGCCAGTCCTCGGACCAAGTCAAGTCAGCTTTAGAGGTCACCCAAAGACTTCTAGAATCCTTGGCCTTCATTCCGAATTTAGAGAACTCTGTTCTAGAGCCAGCCCAGCTTCTCACCTTCATTGGAGTGGAAATAGATACAGTTAAAGCAAGAGCATTTCTTCCTCTCTCAAGGGTTCAGTCTCTGGTCAGTCTGGCCTCTTTTCGTCCTCTGGTATCTCGTCCAACCAGACACTTTCTACAGCTGCTGGGACACATGGCAGCTTCCACAGCAGTAGTTCAGGGAGCAAGATTTCAAGTGAGGGATATTCAGTTTCATCTCAGATCTTTCTGGTCTCAGAAAAAGGACCCTCTCTCCAAATTGGTTCCAGTCTCCAAAACCCTGGTCCAGGCCCTTCAGTGGTGGTTGGACAAGGATAATCTTTGACAAGGGGTCCTCTTCATAAGTCAGGTCCATTCTGTGATTCTCACTACAGACGCCTCTCTCTTGGGATGGGGGGGCTCACCTAGATCATCTCACAGCTCAGGGAACTTGGTCACACCAGGAGTCCCTTCTGCATATAAATCTTCTCGAATTAAGAGATGTCTTTCTGGCACTTCAGATGTTTTCAACAGTTGTCCAAGGGAAAGTGGTGCAGATCAGAACAGACAATACCACAACCATGTGGTGCATCAACAAACAGGAAGCCACTCAGTCCTCGGCCTTGTGCTCAGTGGCCATGAAAATTTGGTCTCTAGCTTATTCTCTGCAGGCTTCCTTGATGGCTGTGCACCTCCCAGGGAAGGACAACATTCTAGCAGATGCTCTCAGCAGGATTTCTCAGGGTCACCACGAATGGACCCTGAATCCTGTCATTCTTCAAGTCATTTTCAGGAGATGGGGCACACCAGAGATAGATCTCTTTGCAGCCCCAGACAATCATCAACTCCCTCTGTATTGCTGCAAGCCACCCCTTCTGGGGTCTGTTCCCCAGGATGCTCTTCTACTAGATTGGACAAACAAGTTTCTGTATGCATTTCCTCCCTTTCCTCTGATATTCAGGGTCCTGTTAAAGATCAGGTCCCATACTTGCAAGGTGATTCTGGGGGCTGCAGACTCTGCCAGACAGCCTTAGTATCCTCTTCTGTTGTCACTGTCAGTAACACTGCCCTTGTGTCTTCCCAGGCAGTACAATCTCCTCACCTCCTGTCAGGGGAGGATTCTGTACCCCAACCTTCAGACTCTCAGGCTCAAAGCCTGGCTCTTGAAGAGCTAGAATATGCAAGTTTGCATCTGTCCCAGTCTTGAATATTTTAAAAGTTAGCAGGAAACCTGCAGCTAGGAAGACATACAACTCCCAAATGGAAAAGGTTTGGTTTCTGGTGTTCGAGTAGACATATTAAGCCAGAGCTGGCTGACATTGCCACTGTTTTGGACTATCTGGTGCATCTTAACAGTTTAGGCCTCCGGCCTACTACTCTTAAAGTACACTTGGCAGCTGTGTCTGCTTTTCTTTCGGCTGGTAAGGCCTCTTCCCTAGCTTCTCATCCAGTTTTCAAGAAGTTCTTCAAAGGCTTGGTCCATGTCAATCCTCCCTTCCGGTAGCCTATTCCTTCTTGGGATCTGAACATCTGTATTGCACAGCTTATGCAGCCCCCCTTTTGAACCTTTATGTTCAGCTGAACTGAAATATTTGACTTGGAAAACTGTATTTCTGGTAGCCATTACCTCAGCTAGGAGAATCAATGAACTACAGGCCTTATAAGTGGAACCTGATTTAATTTCCTTTCATAGGGATAAGGTGGCCCTTCATACCAATCGAAAGTTCCTTCCCAAGGTGGTGTCAGACTTTCATCTGAACCAGTCTTTGTCCCTGCCTGTCTTTTTCACTGATCATTCTTCCTCTGGAGACAGGAGGCTACAAAGTCTAGATGTGAAAAAGGCTCTCAGTTACTATATTGAGCATACTAAAGTCTATAAGAAGGATTGTTCTCAATTATTCCTGACTTATGGTGAGGTGAGAAAGGGCAAGCCTGCTACCAAGAGGACTATTGCCAGGTGGATTGTCTCTTGCATTCAGTTCTGCTATTCTAAACTTGGGAAGGAGCCTCCCTCAGGCCTGAGGGCTCACTGTACCAGAGGTACAGCTGCTTCTATCGCAGCAGCTAGAGATATACCATTAGTGGAGCTATGTAAAGCAGCTACCTGGAAATCTGTTCACACCTTCACCAAACATTACTCTTTGGACATTCTGTCCCGAAGTGATGCTATGTTTGGCATGACTGTGCTGCAGAGCTTGTTCCCAAAATAGGTTCTCTAACTCCCTCCTCCAAGGGGGTACTGCTTGGTAGTCTACATATAGTCAGAATACAGCAAGACTTCATGTTGTTTGAAGAAAAAATTACTCACCTCTTCTAATGGAGTCTTGCTGTATTCTGACCTCCCTCCCTGCCTCCCCTCCTGGAACCTAGTAGTTTTGGGATGTCGTGGGGCAGGCACAGTGCTGTACCCCAGAGGTGTAGTGGTCATGTCTCCATCTCTTAGGGGGTTTCTTTTGGTTTGTTATTAAGCATTTTGGTAAACCACTACGTGTTGTGTTCTTTTTGGGTGTTCTCGACTTGTCTTCTGACCCTAAAGCTTTGTTTTGTCATTTGGCACAAAATTTTGGAAACAATTTCTTCCTTTGAGTTAGTTAGTTTAGTGCTCGTAAGAATCTGACAATTACACTTCAGAGTACCACAGACAGAGGTTTGAAAACCGAGCTCAAGCTCAACGTTCTATGCCTTTGCATAGAGTTAACCCTTTACTCTCCGGGGCAGTTCAAGTGCTGGGGCTAACTGCATATAGTCAGAATACAGCAAGACTATGTTAGAAGAAACAACATTACTATGATGAGTAATTTTTTCTTCCTGGTAAATTGGAGTCCAGTCCCTGGCGAGGTCATCGGGGTTGATACTTGTTTCTTCATTCGGCGACTTGCAGCTTGAACCAGAGAGATCCAGGGCGGTTGGCTGCAGGTCTCTCGGAGCCTCAAAGTGGTTCACAGTCTTCACAGGAGTGTTGTACTGTGAGGAGCTGCTCCCCTTGGATAGATGAACTTTGCACTGCCTGCTCCGGGACCTCACACGTTGAGACCTTGCTCATTGAGGAGTGGTCGGCATGGCTGATGGCTGGGAAGATTTCCTCCTTTGCTTCCCTTTTTGCACTTGCTGCCAGTCCTTACTAACCGCAGGGAGTGACATTACTTGCTGTGGCTGACCCTTCCCTTTAGTCCTGTTTTTGGTGGTGTCCATTGTTGCAAGGCCTCGCCACGAGACAGTGATGACTGCAGGCTCTGTGCAATTCTCTCACCTGCAGTGTCCTTAAGAAAGAGCTCTACCTCCTGTGGCTCATTAAAGGTAAGATATCACCCCCCCCCAATCCCCAATATTGGATCCTGAGCTGTGCAGGGTACCTCAGGGAGGCTGGGATATTTAGTTTGTACAGCTGCTGTTTGACAGGACCATAAGCCCGTCTCCTTCTGGATAGCTTATACGAAAAGTCCTGATATATTTGAATGTGACAGCCCTCCCATTGCACTTGTTTATGTTCCCTTGCAGCTTGGAGGAATTATTCTTTGACAGGGTACCGCATGAATTTACACAGGATGGTTCTCGGACGGGCACCCTTCTGTGGATGAGGTGCCAGGGATCTGTGAGCTCGCTTAGGTTTTGGGGGAGGACAATTATTCAGTTTGAACATATCTGGGAGGGCACGTTTGAGGAAGGCAATCATATCTCTGCCTTCAGCTCCATCTGGCACTCCAATAAGTCTTATGTTTTTGCACCTCCCCCGGTTTTCCAGATCATCCACCTTTGCTAACAGATACTGTATTTTGTCTGGACTGCAGGACTGGAGAACAGCACATGTAGTGCCGCTCCACAAAAGCGGTCCCAAGGATGACCCAGGTAATTACAGACCAGTCAGTCTGACCTCCATTGTGGGCAATCTCATGGAGACCAGACTAAAGTAAAGATTGGTGGAATATCTAGAGGAGCATGGTCTCCAGGATGTAAGGCAGCATGGGTTCATGGGGGGGGGGGAGATCATGTCAAACAAATCTGATTGACTTCTTTGACTGTGTCACTAAGACAGTAGATGGGCCAAGCGGTAGACATCCTCTGTCTTGATTTCAGCAAGGCCATTGACTCTGTGCCCCATAAAAGGTTGATCAGGAAGTTGGTGGATCTCGGGGTTGGGGAAAAGATGGCCAGATGGGTGGAAAACTGACTGAAGGACAGAACCCAGAGGGTGGTTGTTGGGGGAGAGATATCTGTCACAAGACAGGTAACCAGTGGGGTCCCGCAGGGCTCGGTGCTGGGGCTGGTGTTGTTCAGTGTCTTCATCAGTGACATTGGAGATGGCATTAAGGGCAAAATGCGCCTATTCGCAGATGACACCAAGCTCTGTGGGAGAGTGGACACAGCTGAAGGGATACAGGACCTACAGGAAGATCTGGAAAAGCTAGGGAGGTGGTCCAGGATCTGGCAGCTTGGCTTCAATGCCAAGAAATGCAAAGTTATGCATATTGGAGCCAAGAATCCTAGGACAGAGTACTACCTTGGTGGAGTCTGAGTATCTGCATCAGAGGAGGAGAAGGACCTGGGAGTGATGATCACTAGTGACCTGAAGCACTCCATGCAGTGCAAGAAAGCAACAGCAAATGCAAACAAGATGCTGGGATGCATATCTAGGGGGATCAGTAGCAGGAGAGAGGAGGTTATACTGCCCTTGTACAGGTCACTGGTAAGGCCACATCTAGAGCATGGAGTTCAGTACTGGTGCCCACACCTCAAAAAGGACATTAACCTGCTGGAGAAGGTCCAGAGGAGGGCTACAAAGATGATAGGTGGTCTGCAGGGTAAGGCATACGAGGAGAGGTTGAGGGCACTGAACATGTACTCCCTGGAAGACAGGAGAGAGAGAGGGGACATGATTGGGACCTTCAAGTACTTGAAAGGGATAAATAAGGTTGATAGGGAGAGTCTCTTTAAGCTGAGTGGCAACCATAACACTAGGGGGCACAGTCTTAAGCTGGAGGGTGGGAGGTTTAGGAGGGAGGTCAGGAAGCACTTCTTCACAAAGAGGGTGGTGGACACTTGGAATGCACTGCCAGAAGAGGTAATCTCATTGAAGACAGTGGGCAGCTTTAAGAGAGGCGGGGACAGGTATAGGGGAGGGTAAGGATCATGGGTAGGGAGGATGGGAGGAGTGGGGAGAGGGGGCAGGGACAGTAGCTCATGCTGTGGACCCTGCAACACAAGCAGACTTGATAGACCAAATGTCATTATTCTGCTGGCTTCTTCATATGTTCATATGTCTTGCTGGTCCCATAGCCGATAGAAGTGGTCATGCAAAATCCCGTCCTGCTGTTTATTTGTGTTTTCTGTACTGGTTACTCTGTGAGTTAGCTTAGTCAATTCAGCTTTAGTGCTGGCTGTAGTCTCTTTAAGTTCTGCAGTATCCAGCAGCAAGATCTTGTTTAGCTTGCTTGTTATGTTTGCTAAGTGAGTGTCCATGCCCAGGGCATCAGGATGTGGACAGTCTGAGCCATGTCTCCGAGATGCCTCTACCTGTCACTGCTTGGTATGGAGCTGGGTACTTTACTCTGGTGGTGTGGCAGTGTCCAACAGGCCAGAAACAAGGTTACACAATGCTGCTAGTTAGCAACGATGCTGTTATTTATCTGAAGTTCAGATTGCCTCAAGAGTGGTATCCATCTGTTGGCCTTTGTCCAGGGCAGCAGAATCCACTGTTCCTTTAGGGATAATGGGAGTTGTTCTGCCGGATGGGTCCAGACGGATGATCCCGGTCCTTCAGCTTGTTAATTACACATCCAACATCTTAGATGGCTAGCTCCACCCCAAACATAGCACATTTTTAGTTGAAAGAATAATAAGTTTAAGAATAGTGGGCACCATATATTTATTATTGAGGACAGTTTCTAACAAGTTAGTTTAATTGTTAATCATGTGTCCAAAAATAGCTCTAACATTATGAAGAACATCAGTAAAACTTTGCAGAACAAGGGTACATTTGGGCGCAAATTACGTAGAACTATGCAAAATGCATAACAGTTGAAAGTTATGGGGTGAAGTTGAGGTCCACCAGCATAGCAATCATTCCTGGTGGGCCTAGCAGCCTGCTCCTTAGCAAGGGGTGGCACATGTGCGCAAAGTGCACTGCATCATGCAGATACACCAAGGGGGCGGCCTACCATCAGGATAGTGGGTTAAGCTAAAATAGGTTGAGAAAATCACTAGTCTCTGTCGGAATGATAGGGCTACACTCGGGCCACATGCTGTCAAATTTGCTTCTATTTTGCCACAGAATTGGATAGCTCGTGAGGGGCCCACCAAGGCAAAGCCTCAGTGGCTAGGCAGTAAGTGGCAGGTTAGTGGATGATGGTGTATGGCAGTTTCCAGCCCCCGAGGAGGTCTGACGAGATGCTGGCCAGACATCAGAATCTATCTAGGGTACAAAAAGGCAGAAACATTGAAATTTGAATGTTATGAGTAAACAACAGATCTTACTTAGAGAGGGTTCCTTCAGTAGGTCATTACATATAGGACTGGCGCCACCTGGCATCGGGCCGCATGGCAGACCTTTCTAGCAGTCCCTGATGGGGGAACGCCCATTCGACATCACATGACTGACGTCAGCATGGCCATATATAGTGGGCAGTCCCCACGCCTGCCCTCCAGTTCTTTCCTGCTGTCACCTCGTGTTAGTCGCATTGCAGGCTTCCATACAGCGATCATCATGCTAGTTTTTGCGGCAGATTTTTCCTTCGCCAAATCTTTATTTTCGTTATTCCTCTACTTGATGTCTTCACCCAAGAAGAAGTGCTCATCCTGTGGCACACAGATCCCTCATAAGGATGGTCACCTAAAGTGCATGATCTGTTTGGGTCCAGACCACCCTGTCTCCTCCTGCTCTGAGTGCCAAACTTTTAATCAGGTCACCAAAAAGCGGAGACAGCAGATTTTGGAGGCACACCAAATGGATGAATTCAGAGTTTGGGTATCAGACAAGAAATATGATTTAATTGCAGTATCAGAAACATGGCTTCATTTGGGAATTGTAAATGATGAGATTAATTTAAAAGGGTATAGATTAGAGAGAACAGATAGGAAAAAGAGGGGTGGAGGGGTAATGATATATTTAAAAGATAATCTTGGTCCCTATAAGGTGTCATTAACAGAACATTATGAAGGAATAGATTGTTTAATGATTGATTTGCTTAAAATTAAATTGACTGTAGGGGTGTTTTATGCTGCTCCTAAAACAAAGCTTAAATATGTTGATACCTTTGCAGATTTTCTCCTGGATAAAATAAAAGACAAAAAGGTTGTTTTTACAGGTGATTTTAGTGCAGACTGGAAACAGGCTAGAGGTATTAGGCTAAAAAAGGGTTTTGAATGTTTGGGGTTGAAACAGATAATTGAAAAGCCAACCAGAACCACTTACCAAAACAACCAGGGAACTATTTTAGATCTTTTGTTTGTTTCCCAGGATCTGGATATTGAGTATTGGGATGTATTGCCTATAAATTTTGGTGACCACAATCCTATAATATGTAATGTAGGGAATCAGGTCTTATCTGTTCAACATGAGAGTATCTATTGGGAGAGGGACTACAGAAGGTTTACTGAGACTCAATTTAGAGATACACTTAGAAGTTTTAATTGGAATAGATTATTTCTGATTCCTGATATTAATCTAGCTGTACAGGAATTTAATGATTCTTTATTAATGATGATATATAAACATGCCCCTATAGTACAAAGAAGGAGGAAAAATAGAGAAGACCCTGGGATAACAGATAAATTAAAAAAGGAATTAAGAATTAGAAATAGAATATGGCAAAAAGCTAGGAAAACAAAGAAGTTAGAGGATTGGGAAAGCTTTAAAGGATGGAGAAATAAATGTAAAAAGAATATTAGGATAACAAAGAGTAAATATCACCTGACTAGATTAGAAAAAGTAAAAGATTCAAAAATATTTTGGAAATTTATTTCCAATTTAAAATACTGTGATAAAAGTACTGTGGTGAAAAGCTTGTTACAGCAGGGATGTATAATTGAAGACCCAGCAAAAATTGCTACCATATTAAACTCCTATTTTCTCAATCTACCTGATTTGAATATTCCTTTACCAAAAGAGCAAACAGCTGATATATCTATAACGGAACTGATTGCTGAACTAAAAGATAAATATGAGATGCAGCCAGATGTTAGGTTTAGTTTCAGATCCTTAAGTAAAAATGAAGTACAGATACAACTTCAAAACGTAAATGTAAGTAAGGCAGGTGGTTTAGATGGAGTTGAGGCAAGATTTCTTAAGGTTGGTGCTGATATTCTAGCACCAATAGTAACCTATCTTCTAAATTGGAGTCTTACTAGTTCCGTAGTCCCTGATGTGTGGAAAATGGGTAAAGTGTTACCAATTCATAAAGGAGGAGATAGTATTGTACCATCTAATTATAGACCAATTACAATACTCCCAATATTATCAAAAATCTTAGAACGTAGTGTTCATTCTCAAATTAATCATTACATGGAATCAAATACAATTTTTACAGACAAACAACATGGGTTTAGATTGGGAAGATCCACAAACACCGCCCTATTGGATTTCCACAACCAGGTAGTAACATCACTGGATCAGTGAAAAAGCACTGGGGTGTTCATGGACCTTAGTAAAGCTTTCGATTTGGTTCAGCATAGAAAATTGTTAGAAAGACTTTGGTTGGTTGGGATAGAGGAAGGACCATTAACATGGATGGCATCATACTTGGCAAATCGCAGTGTGTCATCAGTGGAGACTCAGTATCGAGCCTTGAGGAAATAAATCGTGGTGTCCCTCAGGGATCAATACTCGGCCCGTTGATGTTTAACGTCTATGTAAATGAACTTGTGCAAACAATGAAATATGGAGAGATTAGACTGTACGCGGATAATACGGTTTTGCTGGTCTCGGCAGATAATGTGAGAACTGTAGAACAACAGTTGCAGAGGGATTTAATTCTATTGGAGAAGTGGATGGGCGACTCTGGTCTTCTACTTAATGCGAGAGAAAGCTTCCGTGTATGAAGTTTTGCTTAGGGTATAAGTTGAAAACAGAGCCACAGTTACATCCACTTAACTAATGGTGTACAAATTGAGGAGTAAAGGTTACAGGTACTTGGGATTGTATATAGATTCTGGTATGACATTTTGAATCGTGTTGATATACAGATAAAAAGTTAACCAAAGACTGGGTGCCCTCAGGAAGATTAACAGGTGTTTTGCCTAAATTAGCTGAGAGAAACTTGTTAAGCAAATGCTAATACCGGTACTTGAATATAGTGCGTTGATCTATAGAATTCCTCTCAGAGAGTGTTAAAAGAGTTAATCAAATAGTTTATAGATTAGGTAAATTTATTGTTAAGGGTGAATATAAAATGCATCACTGCAAGTTATATGATCAATTAAATTGGTTGCATCCTGAGGCTGAAAGAAATTATGTGTGGTTAATTAGTTGTCACAAGATTATATATGCGAAAAGCACTCATCCTTTAGCTAAGTATGTTATGTTACAGTTTTTGGACAATGAAAGTCTTTGTACAAGAAATTCAGAAAATAGAATTCCAATACTTAAATATAGTAGTAATATAGGGGAAATGAAGCTACAAAATAGATTTGCTTCTTCATGGAATAAACTGCCTAAATATCTACAAAATATAGTTAGCCTGTCAAGTTTTAAAGGTAAATTATTTGAATATTTGCAGAATGAATGTGTATGTTATGGATAATGTTAACTATTATGTCAATGTTGTTTGTATTGTAGTTTGTTGATGTTTATTTATGAAATTATTTCACAGGACCTGATTGTAAACCGTGTCTTTGGCACTAATCATTTGTTCCTGTATAAAAATAAAGCTTTAAACAAAAACAAACAACAAACAAACACCTTTTAAAGGTCCGCTTAGCTTCTTTAGAAAAACAAATGGACCGCATGAGAGAGTCCTCTTCTGAGTAATCTTCTCCTTCGAAGAAGCACAATAAGGAGAAATCTCGGGAGCTCCACGGATGGGACCTCGTAGTCCTTGATGAGCAAGGCCCAACCACCGCCTAAGAAGACCTCGGACGGTAAGTCTGGCAAATCTTCAGTGGGTCAGTCAACCGTCGGCTCCTCCAAAGACCGCACTGCTATGGCTGCTAAACTGGCCCCCGGCTCCTCCAGGGACCACTCGGCCACTGGTAAAATGGCTCCCCAGCCTTCGGGGACCCGCCCGGCACCAGTCGGTAAGTCGGCCGGGGGCTCCTCCCCCGACTGCCCAGTTCCGCCTGATAAGACACCCGTCTCCGGACGCTCAGGCATGGTTCTCCCGTCGGGGCCTAGTGGCGCCTTAGCCGACGACCGGCAGAACCAGGGGGAGAAGGCCCCTCCTCTTCCTTCGTCCTTACCCTCCTCTTCTCAGGTGGGTACTTCAGGTGAAGACAGCGCGGAACTCCTCGATATGGTAGGTTCCTCGGGGTCTGTCCTGCGCTCTCCTGACAGGGTCACGGAGAAGGATGCTCCTCGTCGGCCATCTGGCCTTCCAGCCGAGCCCCTCCTCCTCCTTCAGGTGGGATCCCTTCGGAGCCGATGATTATCCTGGCCCCGATCCCACTGTCTGATCCAGCGAATCCCATTCCAATGACTTTTCCACAGCCAAGGCCCTGTGGTCTGCCCCAGTCTTCGGCTCCAGCACAAGACCTGGTCCCGTCGTCTGGCCCCCCTTCATTCGGCCCCAACGCCAGCCCCTTCAATGCCGGATCCTCTTCCGGCGTCGGATCGGGTGGTGCCGATCCCGATGTCGGTCCTCCTGACGTTCGCAATCCTGACACCGGACCCCTGCCGATTTATACTACAGTGGGTCTGACGTGGGTACCCCCTCCATCAGATCTGACGACAGGGATTTATACAAGACTCCGGACTGTCCCACATTACCCTTTCGGGTATCCCGGGGACCACTTCCCAGCTGGTCCTTCTCCTGAATGGAGCTCTTTTGGGCAGTACTACCCTGGTTATAACCTCTACCACCATTACCAGGGATACCAAAGTTACCATTGCCCGCCCCCACCGGTTATGCCTCCTCCCCCTTAGCCACAACCTCCTCCCCCACCCCTCCACCACCTCTTGCTACGCCGGATTTTAAGAGCCTCATCCAGTCTTGGTGGCAGGGGGCACGCTCGGAGTTGGTTTCAGACCTGCAGACAAGACTCCCTCTTCCGTGGTCTCCTAGGTCTGCATCCCCGAGAAGCTCATCTCTGTCCACAGTACACATCTTGGGGGCGACTCATCAGGACATTACCCTTCCTGACATCCATAATCTTCCTGATGAGGGGGCAGACGATGATGATAATGAGGAGGAGGATGCCGACAAGTCAGGCAGAGGACGCCTTGGAGGAGCACGAGGGTCCGAATGGCAAGCTTTCTCCCAAGTCTCCCCCAGAGGACCCTGCCTTCTCAGATCTTCTGAGGTCCATGAAGGATTTCTTCGACTGGGAGTCGGAGGAACAAAACCCAATGAGACAGAGGCTAGCCGAACACCTGGACTTGGAGTCTCTGTCTCCGGTCCCCATTCCTCCCTGGATCGGACCTCACCTCTACGGTCTGGCAGATGCCTCATTCCCTCCCAGCTGTCCCCAAGAGGGCAGACAGGATTTACTGGACACTGAAGGATGCTCCGTTCCTAAAGACGCATCCTAAGGTGGACTTTGTGTCATTTCAGCTGCTGATGATTGCTCCGCTGCACCCAAGCACATGAGCACCTCTCCTCCAGACAAAGAGTCGAGGCAGATGGACCAGTTCAATAGAAAACTTTACACCTCGGCCACATGCGCGCTTAGATCCCTTAACTATGTGGCCCACTTGGTGTCCCACCAAAAGGCTACCCTGGCTAGGTTAGACGCTCGAGCCTCAAAGAGGAGCTTGCCAAGGACCTTCGCTTCTCTTGCTTTCATGTAGGCATGCCTTGCAGGCTACATGCAACTCCGTCGACTCTGTAGCTCATACACCTCTGCAACTGCCGTTGCCCTAAAACGGCATTCCTGGCTTCGCATCTCTGGCCTTGCCAACAAAGTACAGTCAGCGATTCAGGATGCCCCCTTCTGGGGCACGGTGCTTTTTGGTGCAGACACCAAAGATATCATCACTGATCTCCAGGACAGAGGCCTCACCCTCAGATCAGTGAGGTCCATGTAGCGATCGGGCACTCACAGCAGTAGCAGCCTTTTCGGAAAAGGACCTGGAGGCAGAGAAAGCAGGCCCCGGCTCAGTACCAGGGCAAATGCAAGTCCACGGGTTCCGCCACTCCTCCGGCCTCCAAGAACCAGAGACACGCAGGGGGCCCTCCCCCTGAACGTCCTGCCACTTCCTGACTCACTATCCCAACTACCTCCTCAGTCTCACGACGAGGCGACGATGGCGGGGGGAGGGGTTCGCCCGCCATGCGCAGGAATGGAAGGCAATAACCTCCAACACATGGGTCCTGCAACTAGTGTCCGTCTGACACACTATAGAGTTTCTGGAACTTCCTCCAGAATCTCTGCCAAAAAGGTCTTCTTACTCCAGGGATCAGGCTCTTCTTGTCCGAGAAGAAGTTCAAAGTCTCTTGCTCAAGGAAGCAATAGAGCGCGTTCCCCTCAGGCAAGGGGGCAGGGGGTCTTGCTCCCATTTTTTCCTGGTTCCAAAAAAGACTGGAGGCTTCAGACCATTCTCGGCTTAAGCAACCTCAATCAGTTTGTCAAGTACAAAAAGTTTCAGATGTTGACGATCTAGAGTCTCCTCCCACTCCTTCTGGAAGATCATTGGCTGTGCGCTCTGGACATGCAGGATGCCTACCTGCACATCCCGATCTTCCCCAGCCACTGCCGTTTCCTGCAGTTCCAATTCCAAGGGGAACACTTCCAGTTTTGGGCACTCCCTTTTGGTCTGTCCTCGGCACCCCGGGTCTTTACCAAGTGCCTGACGGTGGTGGCGGCTTCCTTATGCCGCCAGGGTATTGCAGTTTTCCCTTATCTTGACAACTGGCTGATCTCAGACCCATCCAGGGACTCTTTACTGGAAGCTCTCTCTTTCACCTTGGACCTTTTTGGCAGACTAGAGATTACTATCAGTATTCCTAAGTCATCCATGATCCCGTCCCAGAGACAACAGTTCATTGGGGCAGTCTTGGATACGGTCCAATGCAGAGCCTTCCTTCCTCCAGACGGGGTGGAGACCCTGATCCGTCAGGCTTCGCGAGTGGCTTCATCCAGGCCCATCCTGGCCCGGGAGATCCTCGGCCTTCTTGGCCTGATGGCAGCCTCCATCACTACTGTTCCCCTGGTGAGGCTTCACATGAGAGTTACTCAGTGGTCCTTGCCCGTGCAGTGGGACCAACTCCTGGATGACCTGGACCATCCGGTACTGGACTCTGCAGCGGTTCAGAAATAATTGCTTTGGTGGAGGGACTCCTGCAACCTTTCCTTAGGTCTCCCTTTCAGGAGCCCTGCTCCTCTGTCATCCCTAACTACGGACACTTCGAACATGGGATGGGGAGCACATCTGGGGGAGCACCAAGCTCAAGGACTGTGGTCCAGCTGGGAAACACCTTTGCACATCAACGTTCTGGAGATGAGAGTGGTCTTGTACACCTTGCAAGCCTTCCAGACCCTTCTTCCCAAGGGATCACTGCTGGTCCAAATGGACAATATGTCAGTAGTCTCGTACCTCAACAAATGAGGAACCCGATCGTAACCCCTGTGCAGGGAGGCGATGCGGGTGTGGAACTGAGTGGTCCAGCACAATCTGGCTCTTGTGGCTGTGCATGTTCCAGGTGTTCTAAATGTCCTGGTGGACAGACTCAGCAGATCTCGGACCCTAGCTCATGAGTGGGAATTACATTAGGAAGTGGCAGAATCGCTCTTCTTAATTGGGGGCATCCAGAAATCGACCTTTTCGCCTCCCAATACAACGCAAAACTTCCCAGTTTTTGCTCGCTCGTTCCAGAGCATGGTGCTTTCTGGCACAACGCGTTGTCTCTCTTCTGGACAGGGAGATGTTTGTATGCCTTTTCTCCATTTCCGATTCTCCAGAGGGTCCTTCTCAAGCCTCAGGCCGAGAAGGTGAGGATGATTCTCATCGCTCCTCTCTGTCCGAGACAAATTTGGTTTCCGCTGTTACAACAGCTATCCAGGGAACCACAGGTTCCACTTCCAGTGACCCATGACCTCTTGACCCAGAACCAAGGTCGTCTTGTACATTCAGGGCTCATGACACTGCATCTTCATGCATGGCTCCTGCAGATATAGCGATTTCTCGCTTCGGGGTCTCCTCCCGAGTCGCTCAAATCCTTATAGAGGCTAGAAAACCCTTTACTCGTTCCACTTACGCCATGAAGTGGAAACATTTTTCCATCTGGGCGACTTCCAAGAATTGGAACCCCTTTTCTTGTTCTGCCCCTCAAATCATGGAATACCTCCTTCATCTGTCAGACTCTGGTCTCTCATATTCTTCCTTGAAGGTCCACCTTTCCACAATTCTGGTGTACCGTGGAAGTCTCAAAAACCTTTCTGAAAGGGATCCTCCACCTGAAACCCCCCATCCGCAGCCCAACTCCACCTTGGGATTTGAACTTTGTGTTGGAGAAGCTCCCTCTTCCCCCATTTGAGCTGGCCATGAGCTGTGACTTGCGCTTCCTTTCCTGGAAGACATTTTTTTTAGTTGCCATTATGTCTGCCCGAAGGATTTCGGAGCTTCATGCTCTGGTTTGTAAAGAGCCTTATCTTATTTTCCACAAGGACCGGGCGGTCCTCAAGACAAATCCTAAGTTTCTTCCCAAGGTGGTGTCAGAAGCCACACTGAACCAATCAGTAAAGCTTCCTGTTTACATTCCGTCCCCTTCCAATAGAGGTGAGGCAGTCCTCCACACCATGGATGTCCATCGGATCCTTCATTGCTACACCAAGGATTTTCGTAGCTGTGATCAGCTTTTTGTTTCTTTTACCCCCAGGTCTAAGGGCAAACCAGTTTCCAAGCAGTGTCTTTCCAAATGGTTAGGCAACTATATTCGGTATTGTTACCAAAAGTACGAAAAACTCTGCCGGGTCCCATCAGAGGTCATTCTACTAGGGCCATGGCTGCTTCCGCTGCCTTTTTGCGGAACGTTTCTGAGGCTGATATCTGTACCGCAGTCACTTGGAGTTCTGTCCATACCTTTACTAAACACTACAGTCTGGACATTGCTTCTAGGCAGAGGGCTGGCTTCAGCCTAGCTGTCTTGCAGGGCCTTCTGTCCTAGGCTGGGTCCATTCTGGTTCCCAGTTTCCTCCTTCCCGGCTTCTCTTGGTCTCTCTTTGGAGGGACTGCTTGGGACTCTGTCCTATATGTAATGAACTACTGAAGAACCCTCTCGAAGTAAGATAGTACAGTTACGTAGGAACTTACCATAGCAGTAGATCTTTGAAAGAGGTCCCTTCAGTAAGTCATATGTTTCCCTCCGTCCTTCCCCTCATTTTATTTCTTACAGGGACTGCAGATCCTGTTTGCTCCTGCTGTCAGGCCTCTTCCTGGCTCCGGCGGGAGAACTGGAGGGCGGGTGTGGGGACTGCCTACTATATACGGCCACGCTGATGTCTGTCATGTGACATCGGGTGGGCGGTCCCCTATCAGGGATTGCTAGAAAAGTCTGCCGTGTGGCCTGACGCCAGGTGGCACCAGTCCTATATGTAATGACCAACTGAAGGAACCTCTCTCGAAGATCTACTGTTACGGTAAGTTCCTACGTAACTGTACTTTTGTTTGTTAGTTTAAGTCAGTTGGAATGCTGAACAAAGATTGGCCTATCAGTATAGCAGTTGTGCTACCGCATACGTCACCAGTGACTGGGGTTCAGGTATGAGCCTGGTTTGCTGGGGGCTGGCTGGGAGAGAGGGACCAGGTGTCCTAGTGCTCTCCTTCTCTGGTGAGGGAAACTGTGTGCCACCACTGAAATGGCATTACCTGGGTGACCACATGTGGAGATACAGGGGAACATGTCTTTGAGGGTGGAGGGATGCTGGCCAACACCATGCAGCAGCACTCTTTGTGTGCACGCTTGTGTGTGGTGTCATTATGGCTAGCATCTCGGCGGGGGGGGGTCCAGAAGATGGAGAAAATGTCCCAGCACTAGAGGACAGTGGCCCAGGTATGTCTGGGCAACATGCCTCTGCCGCATCACTGCTGGACAAATAAGGATGCTGATTGAGAGGCATACCCCGCCCCCAACCTGACCCCAGCTGCAGGGTAGTACGTGACAGGATGATTGGCTTATAAGTGCGAGCCAGGATGGAAGTGTACCATGGGGCTCCTGAGGGGGTGGGGTGTACAGGGGGAAAAATACAGATAAAAAATTCTGGATTTGCAGACTGTTTTTGAGCTTCTGTTAGCATTTATGGCAGAATAACCAGAAAGTAGGTTTGTGTTTTGATTGCCTAAGAAGGGCTTTATTCTTGCACAAGATGTAGGGCTTCAGTCTGGTTCTACCAATGAAAACCTTGATGGTTTATTGATAATAAAAAGTGCATGTTGTTGGTGAGCTACACATAAACCAAATCCCGTTTCTTTCAAATCTTCCTTCAGGACAACATGGCTATCTCGTGTGGGTCCCGGGCTCATTTAGAGGAGGAGTCTGTTGCACAGGTAAATGCATGGCTTTTTTTTAAGAAATGTCTTAACATCATGATAATTTGACAAGTACTGCATTTCAACTCACTAATGAGATACTGTAGAAATCCTGTACTCGAAAGTCGCAACCTCTGACACCAGGGTCCTGCAGTTGAAGCCAGTTTCTGCATCTTGGTGTGCCAGAGAGAGGAAAGGGACACTGACAGAACAGTTGAGATGAGGGGAATGAGGATGAGCAGCTTTTGCATTGCCAGTTAGGTGTATAACCCTCTAGAGCAGCAAGGGACTCCGGGTTCTGTCCCTTAGCAGCGAGTAGGTTTGTCTACAAACTGATGCAAAAACTCATGATGAGTCTGGAAGTGGCAGACTATGTAATGACAGATGGGAGGGCATTTATAAAAGCAGTGTTTATGGATTGTGTTCTACTTGCTAATATGTATGCAATTCTTAAAGTATCACTGAACATGTGTGATATGCTAGTAAAGCAAAGATAGCACATTTTCCATGTCTTGTAATTTTCAGGATAAAACAATTGGTGTGGTATCCTAATAAAATTACAAGTCTGACATATGTATAGACATTTGAAATATGACGTTACAGATATGCATATGTCACTGGATAAAGCAGCTCATATACCTTGTAGGGCAGCTGGTTAATTTCCCCTGGGGTGCCATACAGACAAGGCACACTGATGAGTCCTGCATAGGATGAAACATGTGTCTGTCTCTTCTGTTTGCACCCTTGTAGATTGTGTGAGAGGCCCTTTGGTACCATGCATTCCTGCTTAAACCTGAACCAGCCTAAAATGTCATGGTGATTTGCATGTCTAGCCCATGATGCTTTTCATTATGAGGTATGTGTGATTTTTAAATAGCTGGTATAGTATAGCAATACGCTATACAAAACAGGAGATGATGCTAACCATTTCCAGTAATGCATAGCAGTAGACTGCTCACCATTTTTTGAGTAAGTCCATGGCACAGTAGACAAAATGAATAAAAACTATATATATATTAAATTGTGCTAATCATTCTGTGCTAAGTGCTATTGTTTTCACAACTGATTTGCACTTTCACGCAAAAAACTGCTGATCAATTTTTTTAGACTTATTTGCCCTTTGGGATAACCCTTGCTTCAGTGCTTTTGCACTGTGGTTCTTTGTCTTTTAGCTTATTGTTTGGGGCTCACCATGACCCAAACCCATAAGACCACCTTAGGACAACTGGTTCATTTCCCCTGGAGTGTCATACAGACAAGGCACATTGATGAGTCCTGGGTAAGACGAAATATGTGTCTGTGTCTTCTATTTGCACCCTTTGCAGATTGTGTAAGAGGCCCTTTGGTACCATGCATTCCTGCTTAAAGCTGAACCAGCCTTAAAATGTTGTGGTGATTTGCATATATAGACCATGATGTTTTGCATTATGGGGGTATGTGTGATTTTGTATTTCTTTGAAACTTGGTGTTATGGCCAGTGCCCTTTGGGGTAACTCTTGCCTCAATGCTTTTGCACTGAGGTTCTTTGTCATATACCTTGTGTTTAACAACATGACATTACAATGAGTTTAGAATTATCCTATCCTCTCCACCTCCCCTACCCACAACTTGACAAAGTAAACCAGTTATTCTGGTTTCCTACACCATATTCACTTGTTCCTGCTTCTTATTTAATATAATGTCTTGCCTTCATAACCCTCCTTTGCTAACCTAATTTTATTGTTCTTAACTCCCTTAAAGCAGCAGTACCACGAAATCAGGAAGTGAGCTATCAAAATTCTCTTTTTGAACTGTAAGCATACAGCCAAAGTTCCAGTTTCCATACCTGTAAATGTTTTTTTCCAGTCATCATTAGTTTTTTAGATATTTGCAATTTATTTGAATTGTAGCGCTACAACAAATATGGCGGCTGACTAATTTTCAGCTGCGCTTTTTCTACCGGTCACATCATGTGTTTTGACAACAGCAGAGGGACCCTCTGCTGACCATTTCTGATGTCCCTGCAAGTCATTCACATGTGCAGTTGGCAGCAGAGGGGGTTCCAGTGCAACATGCTTAGTGGCAGAAATGTAAACTAAAGCAGAGAAGAACTTTGCAAATTATTCAGCGATAGTACAATGCCGGTGAGAAACAGTACCAGGTATATGATTAGCAGGGTACATGGAATAAACTGTCAAAAAAGCAAAAACATTTTTTTCATAGTACTGCTGCTTTAATGTGCAATGTTTGTTACCTGAATACTAGTCAAAGCTAATGTGTAGGCCATCTCTACTTATTGTAACGTGTTCCAATGCTACTTTATGTTTGCTTTTTCTGATGTGGAACCTCTCTAAATGAGCTTCTAGCTCAAAGGTTGTAATCTGAGACTTCAATAAATAAATAAATGATACCATCTAACTAATGCCGAAATAGGTGGCAGTGGACAAAAGGTACTCGCAGGTGGCCACTAGGCCATGCCAGCCACCCAGGTGGTTTTGCACCCTGAACCCGATCATCAGTATTAATCTGTACTCTGTTTGCAATGTCCACATTGTTGTAATGTCTGTCTTGATGTTCCCCATAATTTGTATTTCTCTGACGTGGAACCTTTGTAAAAGAGCCAAGGCTCAAAGGTATTTGTAATCCTAGACTTGATAAATAAATAAATAAAAAGTACTAGTAGTAGTAGAGTTTATTTATATTGGGCACCCTTCCCCATAGGCTCTGGGTGCCCTTATAGAATATAAAATAAACAGCATTAGGACACAGCATACATAAAACTCATAATACAATATACATAAAATCAATTAAATGCAACCTTTAAAATTCATACTAGCCAAAACCTAAGCTGTTTAAAGGCATGAGTATATTCCTCAGGCCCCAAAAGCCTGTTGGAAGAGGAATGTTTTAAGATGTTTTTAAAATACCTCTAGGGATGGCGCCCCCATAGGTACCCCGGCAACGAATTCCAGAGGACCGGGGTGGCCACTTCAAATGCCCGGTCCCTGGAAGATTTCAGCCTAGCTCTAGGGACCTCCAGGAGGACCTCCCCTTCCGATCTGAGAGAGCGACTCTGGGTATAGGGATACAGAAGCTCCTTCAGGTAGCCTGGACCCAACCCATGTAGGGCTTATAGGTCAAAAGGCCTAGTTTAAAGGTGATGCGCTAGCGCACTGGCAGCCAATGCAGTTGCGTAGCACCGGCGTGATTTGACTGAACCTTGAATACCCAGTCAACAGCTGGGATGCCGCGTACTGCAAAAGCTGCAGGCGCCGTATCGCACCTCCTCTGACCCCGAGGTAGAGTGCGTTACAGTGGTCAGGCTTCGAGGTGAGAAATGCATGTACCAGCGTGGCTATGTTGTGGGGAGGGGGGGGAATAAGAGATTTAATTTGGGCGATGTTCTGGAGATAGGAAAAAACAGTCTGGACAACAGTTGACACCTGAGCTTCAAGTGTCAGCTCATTGTCCGGAAAAACACCCAAATTCTTCACCTTAGGGGAGACGTCTAGTTAAGTCAGGCCAATAAAAAGGCCTAACCTATCCCCAGAAGCCCCCATCCCCCCAACCACCAGCACTTCTGTCTTCCCCAGGTTGAGCCCCAGCCAGTTCAACGACGTCCAAGCCTGGATCTCGGACAAGCAATTATTCAGCACATCAACCATATCAGATCTTCCAGGTGTGAAGGACAGGTAGAGCTGAGTATCATCAGCATAGCAGTGAAAACTCGGCTCATACCGCCTTATGACCTCGCCCAGGGGCAGCATATACCCTGCGAACAACATGGGGGAGAGGATAGAACCTTGGGTACTCCACATGGCAGGACCATCAGGCCTGAGGAATAATTCCCCAGTATCACCCTCTGAGACCTACCCCAGTGAAAGGACTCAAGCCAGCTGATGACCTTACCAATGAGTCCTACGTATTCCCTCAGCCTGTCCAACAACACCCCATGGTCCACAGTGTCAAATGCTGATGAGATATCGAGAAGAAGGAGAATCGATCGCTCCCTTATATCCCTTGCCCTGACCAGATCATTCAACACCTTAACCAATGCAGTCTTTATGCTGTGCATAGCCCTAAATCTGGACTGGTAGATCTGGAAGTCCGTGAGGTGACTCTCGAGCTGTTCCTCGACCACCTTCTCAGAAACCTTCCCTAAAAAGGGGAGGTTCGAGATAGGCCGGTAATTCGCCAAGACGTTGGGGTCCAGAGATGGTTTTTTCAACAGTGGCTTTACCAGAGCCTCTTTAAGGGACTCTGGGAAGACCCCAGTTGCAAGGAAACTCCTGACAGTCTTGGCAAAAACCGGTCCCAGGACCCCGACACGACTAACAAGTAATCGTGTTGGGCCTGGGTCAAGGTCGCAGAATGCTGGTTTAAGCCCTGAGATCACCCCACAGACCTGCACCGTCATCACCAGCCAGAACTCTTCCCCAAGGAGACCGCATGCACCTACCCACCGAAGGTCCACCACTGTTGGATGATGGTATTCTACTTGGAGAAATCCCAGCCCTATCGGAGGACACTCTGAGAAGAACTGAGCGAACTCCTCACACTTATGAGCTGAAAAAGCTCTAATGGGTTCCAGACAGGCCGGATGTAATAGCCTGTCTGCAACCCAAAAGAGGTGAGCCGGTTAATTCTTCCCAGCTGCAGTCATCCTAGACATAAAAGCTGCATTTTTTGGGATGATTACATTCTGATTCTCATCATAATGAACAATCAGAACCAGCTTGTCCTCCTGGGACCTGGTCTTCCTCCAACGCCTCTCTAACCTCCGCCCCCTAGTTTTTAGACCACCAGAGGAGGGTCAGATATTCTTAGGGGATGCACTCCTCTGTGCATGGAGCCCTGCATTGCTTTGTGCTCACCCTGGTGCCTCAAGGAGCATAATGCTAAGTAAAGACTGACTTGGAGCCACATAACGAATTATGGGTAATGTCTGGAGCTCCCATCAAGTGAGCCAAGTCATTACAGTAGCTTGATGGCCTGTAGGAGATGACTATGTTACTGGTGAAGCCAGTTAATGAGGGATTACAACTCTCCACCATGCCACTATAGGATTGTGCTGGTCTCCACACTACATATCCAGTGCTGAAGAACTTACACTGTTGGGCCTGGAGCAACTGAAAATAGGCCTCAGTGCTCTGGTATTAGGGAGCTCATCTGCTCAACACAGAAGGTGGCATATGCTAACGCCAAGCAGAAGCAACACGAGATTGGAAGTTGGTCCTGGAGCTGCAGTGGAGCAATGGCAGGCACCTGCACAGCAGTGGTTTCCTCAGGAGAGGTCTGGTCTCTAATGGAAGTACTAGCTGTAGGCCACAAAGAAAGAAATGGCATGGTGGCAAAAAGACTGGGAAAAATAAATTGGTTAGATCACTTGTTGATGTCAGAAGAAAAGTACCCACATGGCAGGTACAGTAAATAGAGGTGGCCACAGTGCAAAATACCTCCAGACTACCTTGCTGGTAAGCCTCAACCCTACTCTGTTGGGAGAGGGCAACTTCAGTGGGTGAGAGGTACATGTGCATGACTAAGAGCTTGGATTACTGGGTCCAGTGACTGTTTGTGTTCTTCCCCTCCACTGACACCAGTGATATTTACAAATAAGACTGTTTAATTTGTTGATTTGAAATCCAGCAAAAGATTATATCATGGACGTGGCCTATCTAGATTTCAGTAAGGCTTCCGGACACCTTTCCACATAGGAAACTAGTAAACAAGCTGGGTAGAAACATGGAATTTGACGGCAGATAAGGACCGCTTGGCCCACCCAGTCTGCCTCTTTCCCTACCTGATAGATAAGCTGATGGGTGGCTTAGGAGTGGGTCCCAAGGTGGTAAAATGGGGTAAGAAATTGGTTAGGGGCTAGGCAACAGAGTGTGGTAGGGTTCACTCTGAGGAAGGGAAGGGTGCATGACCAGCAGGGTGATTCTGGGATCAGTGCTGGGACCAGTCTTCTTTAATGTCTTTATAAGTGACATTGCAGAGGAATTGGAAGGGAAGGTCTTCCTTTTTGTGGATGACACCAAACTCTGCCATAGGGTGGACAGTGTGTGTGTGTGTGTGCCAAAGATGAGCAGACACCTGGAAAAACTAGAGGAGTGGTCAAGGGTATGGCAGCTGGGTTTCAATGCAAAAAAGTGCAAAATAATGCCCTTAGGGCACAGAACCCAGGGGCAGAGTACAAAAATAGATGGAGTGTTATTGATGACCACCAAGCAGGAAGGAGACCTGGGAGTAATCGTATCGGATGGTCTGAAGGTGGCTAGGCAGTAGGAAGGGCTAGTGGCATGCTGGGGTGCACAGGGAGGAGTATTACCAGCAAAAGGAGGGAAGTGGTGTTGCTTCTGTATAGTTCACTGGTTAAGACCCCACCTAAAGTACTATGTTCAGTTCTGGAGACCACATTTCTGAAAGAAACATAGAAACATAGAATTTGATGGTATTTAAGGACCAGCCCATCTAGTCTGCCCATTTTCCCTACCTGTTTCATATATCGCAGATCCTAAATGATCTGCAGCTTACCCTCTCTTTCCTATTGCTAGAGTTCCTTTATGTCTGTCCCATGTGTTTTTGAATTCCCCTACCATTTTTGCCTCTACAGTCTGTTCCATGGATCCACCACCTTTAGAAACATAGAAAGTGACGGCAGAAGGGGACCGCAAGGTCCATCTAGTCTACCCAAGAACGTACCTGGTGCTATTCCTCCTCCCCTTCTTTGCCTTTCTGTATGCTATCTTTATGTCTATCCCATGCATTCTTGAACTCACTTACCATTTTGGCCCCCACTACCTCCTTGGGTAGGCTATTCCATGTATCCACCATCCTCTCTGTAAAGAAGAACTTCCTTGTATTGCTCTTGAACCTCCCTCACGTCATGCCCTCTCATTCTCCCACTCTCTTTCAGTTGTAAAAGCTCCTGAACGTTAACCTTGTTTATACCCCTCATATATATATATATATATATATATTTATGTCTCAATCATGTCGCCCTTTTCCCTCCTCTGTTCCAGGGAGTACATGTTGAGGTCCCTCAGCCTGTCCTGGTATGCCATATGGTGCAGTTCCTGAATCATTTTTGTGGCCCTCCTCTGCACCATCTTTGATTTCTGTCTATGTCCCTTTTAAGGTGCAGTCTCCAGTACTGTACCCAGCACTCCAAGTGGGGGTGCACCAGCGCCCTGTAGAGTGGTAACACCACTTCCCACCTGCGACTCATGATTCCTCTCCCGAAGCAGCACAGCATGCCACTTGTCTTTAGTGCCGCCTTTTCACACTGTTTACCCACTTTAAAGCCTTCTGATATAATGACCCCTAGGTCCCTCTCCTGGCTGGTGGAGGCTAGCTTCTCTCCTCCCAGGTAGTAATTCCTTTTGGCATTTTTTCTGCCCAAGTGCATGACTACACTTTTTGGCGTTGAATTTCAACTGCCATGTTTCCAACCACTCTTCTAGTTTCTTCAAGTCTGAAGTCATACTTCTCACACCCTCAGGGGAGTCCACTGTATTGCAAATCTTGGTGTTGTCAGCAAATGGACGCACTTTACCTTCCAGCCCATTTGCAATGTCTGCTATGAACACAGTGAAGAGTAGGAGACCCAGTAAGGAACCCCGCTGGTCTCCTTCCTCTCAGCTGAAAAATGCCCATTTTACCTGAACCCTCTGTGTTCTTCCTCTCAGCCAGCTACTCACGCACTCAACCACCTCCCTGCCCACACCCATGCGATTCAGCTTCCTTACCATCCTTCTGTGTGGAACAGAGTCGAAGGCTTTGCCAAAGTCCAGATAGACAACATCTACCACCACTCCCTGATCTACTATCCTTGTAACCCAGTCGAAGAAGTCGACTAGGTTAGTTTGGCAAGACCTACCTGCCATGAACCCATGCTGTTTTGGGTCTTGCTGCCCACTGGATTCCAGATATGTTATGATTCTGTTTGAGTAGTGTTTCCATCCTTCCCTACCACTGACGTGAGGCTTACTGGACGGTAATTGCCAGCATTCTCTCTGCTCCCTGCTTTGTGGAGTGGGACCACTGTTGCCCTTTGCCAGTCCTCCGGTACGATCCCACTCTCTAGTGATTTGGTGAATAGTTCTGCTAGGAGTGCTGATAATACACTCCCCAGCTCCCTGAGAACTCTAGGGTGAATCCTATCTGGTCCCGTGGCCTTGTCCACCTTCAGTTTATTTAAAGCTTCCAAGACTTGAGCCTCTGTGAAGGGGCTTGTGTCAGTCCCGGTCTCTGGGTGTTGCTGCTATGCAGGCTTGGCCAATTCCCTGCATTCTGTTTGTTGAACACAGAAGTACTGGTTTAAGACTTCTGCTTTCTCACAATATTTTAACTACCAGTTTCCCTCCAGTATCTGCTAGTCTAACTCTCCCCGGTTTTCCTATTTTCCCTTATGTACCTAAAGAAGGCTTTATCTCTCTCTCATTTACCCCCTGCGCAATCCTCAGTTCAGTAAGGGCTTTAGCCTTTCTTATTGCCTTACCAGCCTCCCTCTGTGCTAACTTATAGGTTTCCTTATCCTCATATTTCATTGACACCCTAAACTCTGAGTTTACCTTCTTTTTCTCCCTTACTTTTGCAGCCACCTCCCTGGAGAACCAGAGGGGTTTCCTTTTCTTATATGCCTTGCTCACCCTTCTGATGCACTGTTCAGTTACTTCTGTGATAGCTCCATTGAGATACTCCCACATATCATTTATTCCTGTCTCTTCCCTGTATCCAAGACTGTCTGCCAGGCTGTCTCTCATCTTCCGAAGGTCTGCTTTTCTGAAATCTAAAACCCTGATCTTGGGATGACTGTCTTCACTAGTGTTTACTTTAAATCCCAACATGCAGTGGTCGCTATTTCCCTAAGTGGCACCCCATCTCTACCTCCATTTACTCTGTCACTGTTAGTTAAAACCAAGTCCAGGACAGCTTCACCTCTGGTAGGAGTTTCCACAGCTGCTTCGGCCCTGCACCCTGCAGGGCCATTACAAAGTCCCTTCCACTTGATGAAGGTGCTGTACAAGATTTTCAGTTTATGTCTGGCAAGTTAAAATCTACTATTATTGTCTCACCCTTGTCTATCATTTTGTGGAATGTCTCCATCATTTCCTTGTCCCCAGTATCCCCTTGCAACGGGGGCCTGTAGATGACTCCTATCCTAATGGCTGGTCTGATCCTGTCTCAGCTGTTGCCATAGTGCTTCTGACTATCCGGGATCCCCTGAATCTCTGTAGCCTTGATTTCCTCCCAGACATATGCTGCTGCCCCACCCCCTTTTCTATCCTTAATGTCCCTTCTGTACAGGTGGTAGCCCGAAATAGCCATGCCCCAACCATGGTTCTCTGTGAACCAGGTTTCCGTCACGGCCACTAAGTTGAGTTTGGCTTCTGCCATAATGGCCATGCCCGTCAGGGATTTTGTTCGCCAGGCTTCTGGCGTTTATTGCCATTGCCCTCCATTTTCTACCCCCACTCCTAGCACAGGTGGGTTTCCTTTTGTTTTGCCATGCCTCTTTAGTACCCTTAATGGATCTCCTTTGGTCTGCACCTGTGGTTTCAGATGAAAGATTCATGGGGCTCTTTCGATCTGCACCTGTGGTTTTGAAAGGAGCACAGTACTACCACAGCATTGTTAGAATTCACAAGCTTCGTACAACAGGCTATCGATCAAGGCAGTATTGTAGGTGCAGCCTTTGTTGACCTAACAAAAGCCTTTGACAAAGTGGATCACACACTGTTGCTTGGCCAACTCTCCAAAACTGGTGTTGCCCCAAACACCCTGAAATGGTTTGTAAGCTACCTCAGTGATAGACTGCAGAGGGTGAGGATATCAAATGTAGTTTTGGAGCAGAGGGCTGTCCGATCAGGGGTACCTCAAGGCTCAATCTTGGGTCCCTTATTGTTCTATATTTCCTGAATGACCTTCCAGCTGTCTGCAGCCAGCGTACTCTCCTCCACGCAGATGACGTGGTCATCTTTACTAGCCACCTGGATCCCAACGCTCTTGAAAACAGTCTTCAACAAGGCTTCACAGAAGCAGAGAGATGGTTTAATAATCACAAACTAGTGCTAAACTACAAAAAACTAAAGTCCAGCTGTTTTCATCCTCTTGGAATAGGTTTAAGGACCATCAACTCACTATCACCAACAACCACAGAGATGCTCTTGAACAAACTCAGCTTATCAAATACCCAGGTCTAACCCTGGGTAGTCACCTTACCTTTGTGCCTCACATTGAAAATGTTGCCAGAGATGTTAATATTAGAATTGGGCTCCTCTTCAAACACAGACGAAGTCTTACCCAAGAAGCCCTGAAGGTTGCAGTTCACAGCTCGGTCCTCTCGATCATCGATTATGGTCTAATCATATACTTTGCTGCCACCTCCACATCTCTTAAACGACTCAGGGAGGCCCTGAACAAAGCCTGTAGGTTAGTTACGGGTGCTGCACGCCTCACTCATATCTGTGAGTTATATGCTCAATCTGGCTGGCTCCAACTAGGTTACAGGATCAAATATCACACCTGTCTTCTGTCCAAAAAAAGCTCTACTTGGATTACTACCCCCAGGCATTGGTTGCCTGCTAAACAAATCCCCTAAGACCCAACACACACGTACCTCAGTTTCCGACCTCCTTCTAGTACCCCACTGTCTGACTGCTCAATACCAGCAATCCTTTCAATACAGAGCCCCCCTGTGGTTTAATAATCTATGCAACCAACTGAGCAGTCTTTCTAGTCTGTCCCAATTTAAACTTATGCTTCGTCAGCATCTCCTAACCGAAAGCACTTGTGATTGTTACACCTAGTTTCCCACTTCTGCAGACACACTTATACCACTTTTTACTTGGTTTCTTGTTTCATTTCATCTCTCCTGACAGAACAATTTCCCCTTTCCCTTACCTCACCCCTTCCTTGTTCTTATCCCACTGACCCCCCTCTTCCTGGACCTGTCCAGGCCCTCTGGTCCCCACTCTCCCTTATCTTCTTTCCCTTCATCCGACCACATTTTCCCCTCTTTTACCCCTTCTCCCACCTTAGCCTCCCCTCCCTCTCACCCTCCGACAAGGCCTTTGGCTGCCATATTTTCTTTTCCTTCTCTGTCTGGACTCTGCCCTCTCATCTCCCCTACCCCTTCCTTACTATTCACCTCCCCCCCACCTCTGATTAGCAATGTTGCTTCAAATGTACCTTATGGTTTTCTATGCTTGCTTGTAATCTTGAGTGTGTAGCACTGTTCCCACTTATTTACTAGTTGACTTGCTATGCTCTGAAGATACCATGAATGTTGTCTGTACCTCCCTACCTTATTGTAACCCTTTCCTTTGACGTGGAACCTTTATAAGTGAGCTGCCTCAAGCTCAAAGGTATTTGTAGTCCGAGATGTAAATAAATAAATAAATTTAATAAAAAAATTTTGGGAAAGGTTTCCACCCCTTGTTTGTACTCCTGTGGTTTTGGATGAAAAATTTTGTTAGAGTTTTGCCACAGGTATTGATAAGTGAGTTTTCCCTAATTTGTATGGTATTATTGTGCTTTGGAGTAGTTAACCTACTGTTTGCAGCTGTCAGGGGGGTAGTGACTTTCTTACCCTTCGCCTTGGTAAGTGTCATCACCACCTTCCCAGCCTTCAGTTTAAATGGACCGCGTACACATCAAATTTTTGACCAAGTGCCCACACCACTTCCTTTGTCAGGTGGAGGCCACCATACCGAAAGAAGCCCCTCTCCCAGAAGGACTGCCAGTTGCTGATGAGTCGGTAGCTGTTTTTGTGGCCCCATTCCCTCAGCCGTAAGTTAAACTCGTTTGTGTCATAAAAAATACTTTCTTACGTTACCCCTAAGTCTCCCCCTCTCTCTCGCTTCATATCATGGCCCCTTGTTCTTGAGCATCTTTTTTTTGAAAGATGCTACCCTCTTGTACCTTATTTATACCCTTGAGGTATTTGAAAGTCTCTATCATATCCCCCCTCTCTGTATGATTAGCAGTCTACTGCTATGTATTTCTGAAAATAATTAGCATTACTCCTAGTTTTGCATAGTGTTTTGCTGTGCTATGCCAACTATTTAATACCCTGTACCTCCACATCGACTGAAACACCACTGTCCTGAGTCTCGAACCCAGATCACCAGCATGGTAGCATGATATGCTACAGACCCACCACCCAGGAATATAGACAGAGTGGAGGCAGTCCAGAGGAGGGCAGCTACAGTGGTGCAGGGTCTGCATCAAAAGCCCAACGATGTGCCAGCCCGGTGGCACTGAGGGCTGAGACACTGGACGCCTTGCCTCGCTCCACGCCAGCGACCCATGTTCAGGAACGAGCATGGGCCGCCGGGGGTCGGCAGGGGAGGAGAAGGATGGAGTGCCCGACGGCTGCGCTTCTTCTCCAGAGAGGGGATCTGCAAGCTCCCGCCACAATACCGCCACTTGGGAGAGCTTTGGTGATAGGTGTGGTATAGGGGGAAGCAGTAGTGGGGATCAGACACTGGCAAGAGGTGCGTCTCCCTGACTCACTGGCCCTCATTTCACGCCGGCGTCTCGGGTGCGGAGAAAGCACGGAGGAGAAAAATGGATCCCGGGGTGTCGCCGGTAGACGAGTCTCGGGGAGGGGCACTCATGATGCTCGGTGAGTCCATGCAAGGTACACACTCCAGTCATTGTCAGGAGGAGATCTGGGGCTCCTCCACCCCTCCGGAGGTAGTCCGAATCTAGGGTCAAAAGGGCGGGACACCCATATGAGAGGGCTTTCCAGGGTAGGCTCTGGGGTGGGCCCACATTGAGATCCTGAAGAGTGGGGACACTGCAGGAATAGGAGGATAAATAATAGAGTTAAAAAAGAAAAAAGCCCAACAATGGGACAAGTGAAAACCCCGTTGGCTGGGATAGGCAATGTTACTCCACATAGCCACAGTGCCGACTTCCACATTCTGCTCTCCTGTGCCCCGACATTCCCTCCGGTCTTCACCTCTGCCTGCAGGGGTTATTGGATTCAGGTACAGGAATGCCGAGGAGCTGATGGCGGCCCCACCCTGGTAGGTGAGTTGCGGGTGGACCAAGGAGGTGACCAGGGCAGGCAGGGTGGATCTCGAAAGGCAGGATAAGACTCGGAGATGACTCAAAGAGGTCTCGGTCGGCGGTGTTGGAGGATAAATAGAGTTAAAAAAAAATCATCTCCTGGGGGCATAATGTGGCACAAGGCAGGGCTGAGATTAACTGACATTTAACCTAAACTCTAGTCCAGTTTCTATGAAAATCATCTATCCTCATTTTCCTTGCCTTAAGTGCTCTCATTCATTGATGCAGATGTCCATGGTCTATGTGTTGTCATGGGAGTAGGTGATGTGCTCATTTCATAGCAGCCAGGTGGGGGGGTAGTTGAGGCACACATTAAGTTCACTGTGCAGTTTTAAAGGGACATTGTCAGCGGTTATGCTTGCCACATTTGAATGGTTTTGTTAATTTAGAATAAATATGTTTTTTGTTTGCACATTGTGACTATAATGTTTTGAATGCAATTTGATGCTTTTTTTGTACTTGAGGGTGCATTACTGATCAAGTTTACGTGACTGTCTGTCAGAACTGCATTTGCTGACAGAACATATAACCTACTAGCGCTATATACATCAACTTGCTACAGCAGCAGTTTGTTTCTTGTGACGAGTTGGTTTCGGTTGCTATCAGAGCTCTGGTCTCTGAAGTGAAAGAGGTGATTTTGTAGCTTTGGTAGTGTCATCTTTCTCACCAGATGTTTCCTTGAGTATACAGTGCACCCATTTATCAATGTTCATAACAAATGAAACCTTACAAGACCGAATGACACGTTTTCTTTACATACACAGTGCTGCATTTTGGTAGGACTTAAAACCAGGTGGCTGGGAGTAGAGATAGTTGGATCTGTAGCAGTAAGGTATAGACTATAGCAGATAAAAAAATAACCTTTTTAAAAATGAAAAACTGTTCATATTATTTTTTGTTGATTTTTATTGCTTGTCAGGGTTTCCATTTTGGAATTTTTTACATATTGATGGACTGTTTGGCCTTAGTGCTGACAAGACCAGGAGTGGCAGCCGTTGAAGAGGAGCATGTAGGAATGTTGAATTTGTGGGATTTTTTTAACAATTCAAAGATTTCTAGTGCTAGACTTCCTGTGAGAAGGCTCTGAGTATGCTACATGTTAACCTAAAAGTCTCCAAATTCTGGTAACTAGTCACGTTGCAGCATATCTTCCTGGACTACAAGTCTCCACCACTCATTCACACTAATGGGGACTACGCCAGAGGCGCTAGGACCCCGTGGGAGGCAAAAATCTTCAGGAGGGCCGGCACCAGGATAGGACTATGCATGCGCAGCACCGTTAGAATAGCTTGCACCGTATAGGCTATCTTGACGTCGACCCTCCAGTCCCCCTCAGTTCCTTTTTTACTGCCGTCGAGTGCACTTCAGTGACAACGTTGCTTGCCTGACAGGACTCAAGTCTTCATCTATACGACAGCAGCTATAGCCATTCAGTATTCAGTTAACGTACTGCTTTTTGTGTTCTTTTTTGTTTAAAAAAAAAAAAAGAAGAAGAGGAAGAAATTTTCAGCCTGCCATCAATGGAGTCGACCTTAGACGATAGTGGCGACGGTAGGGAGACTTCGCTTGAAAGCTGTTCTGGTAGTGGGGCTGAGTCCGGTCTGCCGCCCTCTGCGGAACGGGGGGGGGGTGTCCAACCATGGGCAGTCCAGTGCTTGGGGGGAGGACAATCCGCCCGAAGCACAAAAAGTTGCAGACCTATTCCCGACCCGATCAGGGACCTGGCTCCACTCTACCTTGAGTTCTTCTTCCTCCTGTTGGTCAAAGAAGAAACGGTACCGCTCTAGGTCATCCTCTGGTATGTCTGTGCAAGGATCATCGGTGGTGGAGAGCGGTAGGCCTGTTCCAACTCCACTTGGGTGCTCTGTTGCTCCGTTCTTAACGGCCACGATCTTCAACACCCGGATCCCATCTCTGTCCTTGATGGGGCTCCGGTGAGCAGTTTCACCACTGGTCTGCTCTTTTAGAGCAGTGGGTATGGTGTCTGCCTGGTTGACCTGGCCAGTGGACCCACTTCCAGGGCCTTCAGACCTCGGAGCCACTGAGCCGCGGCCGGGTCGATCGGGCCAGGATGTGCACACGGTGCCCTCTTGGGTGCCAGCACCATCGACGTCAACTACACATGCCTACCCCCTCACCTTTTTCCTTGCAGGGGCCAGCATAGGTACCACTTTCCTTCACCCCCCTTTCTTTCAGGTCTGGCAGGGCCAGCAGCGGCACCAACTCCTCAGCCACGAAGAAAATGCAGCAGAGGTCTCAGGGCCTGAAAGCACCTTGTACCTACCTCTGAGGATCCGGCACAGGTCCCACCTCAACTGTCCAAGGTGTACACCTCTCGGTGGTGGTGGGGGGGGCATCTGACTCTGTTTGACAACCAGTGGAAGTCGATTACAGTGGATGAATGGGTCATCAGGATTGTCAGGGAGGGATACTTTTCCAGTTTCGCAGAGATTTCCCCAGACCTTCCACCCAGATGGCAGCTCAGCCACCTCTGTCAGACCTTCTTACTTCTGAGATACGGGGGCATGGTAGATGTAGTTGGACAAGCTTCTGCAAGATCTACCCCTTACTCTAATGAAATCTCAGATCACCATCAACATGGATGCATTCATTTTTTTTTTAAATGCATCTTTATTGTAACTCTTGGGTACAGTATACATTCCCCGGCATTCCAGGGATTTCCTTAAAAGACAGTCACATCCTGCATAATACAATCAAGTTTGGCATTATTCTTTGTTTTTGCACTGATAGAATTTTTAAAGGTCAAGCGTTGCCCTTCAGCATAGAGTCAGCTAACATCTGTTATACCTGAGGAAAGCAAGTTTTATGGTTAATGCATAAAGAGTTCGGCTAAATGACAGAGGGTTCCCTCCCAGGGCCCTCCCATCGTTATTAATTTGTGCTGACTTTTCATGTACTGGGTGCCAAATTGGCTAATGACCTTCCAGCTCTAATGAACTGAACATCTTGTGTAAAATGATCCTTCCTTGCCTGCCAACTAGTCCACCTGCGTATGTAAATATGTGTCTTAAGGTTGACTTTACATGTTAGTTCCTCCATGTTAGCAATGTCTTGAGTTATTTCTAGCCAAAGCTGAAACGTAGGGGGTTCAGGTCTTAACCAGTTGTGGGTGATGGCTTTATGGGCGGCCGCTAGAAGATTATTAGGCGGCCACTAGCAGACCACGGATGCATTCCTGATTGGTTGGGGAGCTCACTTTCAAGACCTCCCCACTCAGGTGTGGAGCCAGGAAGAGTCTCATCTTCTCATAAAATCTTAGAGATGAGAGCTGTCTTATGCACTATCAGAGTCCTGCAGGATTTCCTCTGCCACGAAGTGATCCTCCTTCGGACGGACAACAAAGCTGTGATGTATTACATCAACCAGCAGGGTGGAGCGCTTCCCTAGCCTCTAGGCAGGGAGGCCATGAAGATGTGAGAGTGGTGCCTCGAGCACGATGCGTCAGTTCAGACGTCATGCGGTCGCTATTCAATGAGTGGGGCAGTCTAGACCTGGACCTTTTGTGTCCCCACTCAACAGTAAGCTGCCTTTATCCTGCATCAGAAATCCAGAACCTGGCATTTTCTGTCAGGATGCATTCAGACTGCAGTGGACAAGACTCTTCCTGTACGCTTTTCCTCCTCTTCCCTTAGCTCAGAGGGTGCTGCTCAAGTTGGAGGCACGGGGGGACAGGATGATTTTCATCACCCATTACTAGCCTCGGCAGATATGATTCCATTGATCAACAGACTGTCTGAAGTTCCCCCGAGGCAACTCCCTCTACGGGCGGACCTTCTAACGCAGGGACCTTTGGTCCATCCCAACCAGCACTCCCTTCATCTCCGTGCCGGGCTCCTGGGGAGATAGAAGTGGGCAGGTTTAAGGTTTCCCAGACAATCACAGAAATCCTCTTAGCCTCTGATAAGCCTTCCACTAGGAAGGCTTATACAGCTAAGTGGAAATGCTTCTCCATCTGGTGTGCAAAATCCCATCTGGACCCTTTCTGTTGCCCACCAAGTAAGATGCTGGAGTGCTACTTAGACCTGTCGATCACAGGTCTGCAATACTCGGCAGTGAAGGTACACCGCTGCGCCATTTCGGCCTATCTTCAGTCAGTACAGAACATGTCACTGTCTCAGCTACCGTTAGTTAAGAGATTTCTAAAAAGTATCCTACACACTAAACCCCCAATCAGTAGACCGGTGGCCATATGGGATATTAACCTGGTGCTAGATTGTTCACTTGTAAACCCTTTGAGCCGCTAGCTACCTGTAAATTGAAATTTCTGACCTGGAAAACTGCCTTCTTAGTGGCTCACTTTCGCTCGTGGGGTCTCCGAAATCCATACTTTGGTCACAGCCCCCCTTACACTGTCTTTCACGAGGACAAGGTGGTACTTCATACTCAACCTAAATTCCTACCCAAAGTGGTTTCGGAATTCACCTCAACCAGCCCTTGCTTCTCCCTACTTACTTCACTAACTTTCAGAATGAAGGAGAGCACTCCCTTCATTTTCTGGATGTTAAGAGGGTTCTGCGATTCTACATTGACAGAATGAAAGAGATACGCAATCCAAACAACTCCTGTATCTTTCAGCATGCCTCGGCTGGGTCACCCTATTGCCATCTGATGTTTTTCTGCATGGTTAGTAGCATGCCTTCGACACTGCTACTGCATGGCACAGGTCAAGTTGGAAGGCCAGATTCACACTCCCACTCTACCAGAGCGGCCGCGGTTTCCCTGGCAAAGATTTGTAATGTACCCATTGTAGACATCTGCAAGGCTGTGACTTGGAGCTCAGTGCATACCTTTGTGAAGCATTATGCTTTGGATGTCCATGCCAGACAGCACACTTCTTCGGCAGGACAGTCCTTATGGACTTCTGTCCTCAGTGAGCTCTGTCTCCTGTCGACCTACTCAGGGGATTGGTTTTAGCTTGGTACTCTACCATTAGTGTGAATGAGTGGTGGAGATGTTTAGTCCAGAAGATATGGAAATTACGTACCTACCGTAATTCTTGATCTTCTTGGACGAAGTCTCCACCACTCATTCTGTCACCGACTCCCATCTGGGCTCCACTCATTCTGTTTTGGTCTTCACTTCTTTGTGGTTTGGGCCGTGAAGATGTTGTTGAATTGACCCTTCTTACAGGGGTCATCCAGGCCATCTTATGCCCAGAAGTTAGGGTTAGGTTTTTTAAGTTGGTTTATGCTGCACCTCCTCGGTCAAAAAGGTACTGAGGTGGTTGGAGGATCGACGCTGATATAGCCTATATGGCCCGAGCTAGTCTTGCGGCGCCACTCATGTGTGGTCTTATGGCCCTCCTGAAGACTTTTGGCTCCCGTGGGATCCTAGCGCCTCCGGCATAGTCCCCATTAGTGTGAATGAGTGGTGGAGACTTCGTCCAAGAAGATCAAGAATGACGATAGGTACATAATTTCCATTTCTGAGCCTTTTTTATGATGTTGGCATGCTCATGTGGGCAGCAAACATTATGTTACAAAGAACTGCATTTCAGCAGTTTGTCACTGTCTGATCCAGTGCTGCTCAGCTGCATGGGGCTCAATCACTCTATCAATATCTTTATTTATCCAGGCAGGCACCATTGAGCAAGCTCATTTACAAGGTGGGCCTGCATTCCTACAGTAATAATACAGAAAAACAAGGTACAATAGTGCAAACAGTGAAATAGCTGCTATTATAGTAAAAACACATTTACAGGTAATAATATACATTGAACATAGAACTACAAGGAGTCATGGATAATGAACTTGTGCTGGATTCAAGCCCAAAAACTGTGCATTTTGTAGTGGGAAATGTTAGGGAGAGGGTAGGCATACCAGATAGAAGATATCATGCGCATAATGTAGGGAGAGGTAGGGAATAGGGGCGATAGCGAAGAGGACCCAATTGTTAGAGTGAGGGATTGGGAGGGGCGGAGGAGGACCGTCACGAAACCAGCAGAAAGCGATTTTGCTCCAAACAGGCGACATATGGAGGAGAAAAGCTGCCGTTGTACTAAGTGCAAGAGGAGGAATATAGTAGCAGGGGCATAACTGGGAGGGTCCTGGAGGTTGGGGCAGAGGGAGGTGTTGGATGGACGGGGGACCGAATATTTTTGGGGGCGAAAGATGATACTTCTCCCTAAGTGTGGTAGCATGTGCTGGAATCAGGCTGCAGCTGTTCAGAGCATCAAAGAATAAGATATGGGAGTTCGGCAATAAATCCTGTGGATCTGTTGGTGGGCATGCTAGAGGCAGAGGCACACATTTCAGCTGGGGGGCCGCCGTTTGAGGGAGGGAGGGAGGTTAGTTAGTGTCTAGTAAAGCAGTTGCAAATTTCCGTAATGCTATCACGGTAAAGTCTTTTGAACAAAAGGGTACTTACTGGGGTTTTCAGCTTAAGTATTTTTTGTGTTTTATTCCATATTGATGGGAGTGCGAATCCAAATGCGGCTCTTCCGACTCGTGTGAGTGCCCTGGGTATATTTAGCAGAAGTTGTGAGCAGCTTCTAAGGGAATAATTCCTGGGCACAAGCAGAGACAGACAGTTGATGATGTATTGAGGGAGTTTGCCACTGAGGGCTCTAAGTGTCCAGAGTGCTGCATTAAAGTTGCGCCTATAGTGACGTGAGGTCCAGCCCATGGCGGCATATAGTCTTGATCAGCCTAGATGATCATTGGAATGTCTTCAGCTTGTGCTCATACAGCTTGATAGAGACATTCCAATGATCAGCTAGGCTGATCAAGATGCATTTTTCCTTTTGTGTGGCAGAAACTTCTTGTAGTTGAAAAGGAGCAAAGTGCTCCATTCACAGAATGGCTGGCACCTTTCATCTGGATAACTCCTCCCACTGCCGAGTATCCCTTCCACCTCCCATTGCTTCCTGTGCTTCTTTTAAATTTTCTGACAATGGGGTGCCTAATCCGTGGTGCCAGTTAGTCCCCCCACTCAGCCAAGTTTCTACTGTGTGACATCAGTTAGCCCCCTGTGCCACCACACGACACCAACACTGCCCACTCCTTTGTAGCCTTTTTTTATAATCCTGTTAAAAAAAGAAAATGGTTCATCAATGTCTGTTGCACTACCGTCCCCATGCTACCATTACCCCCAACTAGCACTCACTCCCCCACATACACACACTTCTTACTTACCTACTGGGGTCCAGCTCTGTAATCCTCCCTGGACCAGAGGCACATCTGCACTCCAATGCAGGACTGGAAACTGAGGAAATCCATTATGTGGTCAATGCATTTAAATGCATTTTCAACTTGTGCTCATACAACTTGGTCATTTTTTACTATTTTCCCCAGATTTTCAACATGGCCTTTTTGGGACCCCACCTCATAAACAAGGTAGGTGATAGTCTTCAAATCCAGCCCAAAATGTGATTTCGCATTCACTATGTGAAATCACCTTTTGGGCTGGATTGTTGTTGAGGCATAGGACAGGAAGCATAGGAAAAGTAGGAGCAGTTATAAAATTCGCAAGTAGCATTTTATTTTTTTCAATAACAATAGAATAAAAATAAAAAAATTGTTTAGGATAGCAAAATACAAAGGCACTACAAACAGTGAATACAAAAGTCCTGTATGTGAGGGTTTCTTTCCAGTTTCCATGAAGTCTAACAAAAATATTGCTGCTCTTTTTTTAACAAGTCTTTGCCTGACAGTTAACTTCTTCATCCCGAGCTTATTAGGGAGACATCCTGTTTCTCACAAAATGTATCAGAGTTCTTGTCAGTTTCATTGCAGAGTAGGCTTGCAAATAGAACAGTGTCCCAAGCTGGCCTCCTGCTGACAGCTCTGCAAAATAGTTTGCAAACAAGCCTGCAAGGAGCTCAAACTGCATCTCGGCTAACCCCCTAAATTCCAAGTAGCTTTTTACAATCCTTTCAACAGTATAACTATATACATGTCAAACCAAGTGATCTCAGATTTACATAAAGATTCACATATATTTTTATAACCGCAGACATGCAAGGGGGAAGAAAAGACAGAAACAGCAAGTGAAGGCAGCGAGACAATGAGAGGTGGAGAATCGCGAGACCGAGAGTGATCATTTCCTAGTTCTCATGAGAACATTTGGTTGTGCAGCCAGTCAGACGAGAGACAGAAAAGGAGAGGATAGAACAGATCCTTGCATTTAACTCTTTCTGTGTAACAAATGGGACAGAGCCTTATTCAACCCTGTCACAGGGATTCAAAAATGTTCACCTACTGGGTTCATGAGGTGGGGTCATATGAAGGCCATGTTGAAAATCTGGGCTAAAACTATTAAAAAACCAACAAAGATATGAACATACATTGACATTTTTCAATGCTCACTCACAACTTTGGCAATTGTAAATACTTTTTTTAATTAAAGTTTTTATTAGGTGAAGCACTGTATACATATGAGATTCATGTCAATTAATACAAGTTATTATACATTACAGAATGGCAAGAAAAATTCTAGCAACCTGATTGGCTGCTGACCCCTAGACACAATGTTATTAGACAATAACATCATTGTAAAATTAGACAATAACATTGCTATATCTAGGCCTGGCACAGAAAAGACCACATAATGATGCCAGGAATCACTAACTTCTCATCTTCCCAGAGAAGCCAAACATTACCGCACACTGAAGTCATCAAGGCTTAACACCCCCACCCCCGGCAAACACCAATTCCATCTCTAGCTTGGATTTCAAGAAACAATACCACACTTCATAATAAACATCAATTTAAATGTCATGACATGTTATTCCTCCAAACCGAGCGGCTTGAGTGAACCACTTAGATCATAACAACCAGTCGCCCGGTTCACTGAAGCCGCTTGTTTTTGGGGATAAAATTGTAGCAAAATATCACATTTTTTCCATTCTGAAACTAACCCTGCCACAAAGTCTAAATGCCCGTCTTGCTCATTTTATACTCACCACCAGAAACAGGTGAAAAGTAAGCGAAGCAGTGACACCTCGGCTCCAAAATCCTAACATCGCGCATTGGCACAGCCACCTACCAGCTCCACCAAAACAAAAAAAAAAGTAACAATTTGAAGATTAAAAAGAAACAAACAAACTTCAAATACAGCCAGTTTCTACAGGTGGGCGAACAGCCATTTTTGGGGGAGGGGGGTGTCAAAGATTACAGCATAACCAAGCACAGTTAAACAGGAAGAACCTTCGCAGACATAGATGGGACCTTGAGAGAGCTGAGGCGAGTGGGGCGAAGGATGGAATGGCACTGGCAGAAATCGGGTCTTGATGCCGACAGACTTAGATTGATGGCCCATTATACAGACTATCAATCGGCCCGGAAAAAGGCAGAGTGCTTGTCTAGGGAGATCGCCGCAGCACATTATCAACCGCTCAGCTCTTCTGAACTGTTGACAGACTATGCAATCCGGCCTGTCTGCAGTCCTGGAGAACGTCATCACAGAATAAGTGTGATGAGTTTGCTCAATTCTTTGCAGATAAGGTTGCCGTCAGTAGGTCTGAGATTTGCACAGCTCACTCCAATTGGTGTGGTGGTGGTCAGTGGGAGGTTGCAACCCCTCAGTTTGTTTGGTCTGACTTTGACCGGTTGACGATCATGGATATCGTTAAGATCATCCCAGGTATGTGGCCGACCTACTGTAGTCTGGACCCAGGCCCAACTCACCTCCTTGTGCGGTGTGTTGAGGTTATCGGTCCAGTCCTAGCTGAGATAGTCTGGTGCTTGTTAGAGACACGTGTGTTTCTTGACACCCTGAAGGAAGTGATGGTGACGCCTCTCCTTAAGAAATCTTCTCTCGATCAGGACTGCCCCACTAACTACAGACCTGTCTCTAACCTTCCCTTTGTGGGTAAGGTTATTGAGAAGGTGGTCACGCTGCAACTGGAGGATCATCTTACCATCCATGATGTCTACGATCCTCTTCATCTTGGATTTTGGAAGAGAGACAGTACCAAGACAGCCCTAGTTTGGGTATTTAATGATTTCCTAATAGCGAGAGAGCTGTTCCATCTTGATCGTTCTTGATCTCTCTGCAGCTTTTGACACCGTGGACCATGAAGTGTTATTGGAGCACCTGCAGCTGATCTGTGGACTGTCGAGAACAGTCCTCATGTGGTTCCACTCTTTCCTTACTGGCAGGTTTCAGAGGGTTGTGTAGGGGATTTATTCCTCAGGCCCATTCTCCCTGTCTTGTGGGGTGCCCCAGGGCTCCGTTTTATCACCCATGTTGTTTGCAGTGTATATGCTGCCATTCAGAGACATTATGAGGAGGTATGGGCTGAGTTTTCACTGCTATGCAGGTGATACGCAGCTATACATGTCCTTTGTGCCCGAACAAGGTGGTGCTGTCTCAATTTTTAACAACTGCCCAGTGTTCCTATTGGTCCCTTGTATCAGGGGGTGCACTGTACACTTTTCATAACATTTTGGGAGTGCAAATCAAAGTTTGGGAGTTTACTGTACCCTTTCTGAAAATTTTCATGAGCACAGATTACTCACCTGGTGCACCCCACTTATTCCCTAATCCCTCCCGGCCACAACTCTGTGTCAGTGCACAACAGACTATTTAAAAAAATACATAAATAAAAACAGAAGCTCCCTTGTGCTTTTTTTGTATTTGTTTTGTTTGACAATGCTCAGCTGACAGTCCGGTTGGCAGTACACACTCTGGGACGGCAGCCCAGCAGTATAATACACAGTCAGTCATCATACCACTGAAAGGAGAATGAATGCGCTCCACTGCCACAGCATGTGAATCCAACTTCCCTAGAGCCGAACCACGGGGCTGAGTGACCTGAGCTGACGGGATAGTGAGACTCACATTCTCTAAGCTGGGGCACAGTGGATAAATGCATGGCCTCACTCGGTCAGTCTGTCCTTCTCTCTCTTTGAGACAATTACTGCGATCCATACCTGCTGCTTGTTTATAGGCTTCATCATCCTTGGTGTTGGACTCGGGTGTTCATTCGATTTAGCTGGCCAGGATCTACAAACTGCTTTGCTGCCGAGACACTGCGTAGCATAGCGTTGCTTTCCCCCAAACTGTTCTGCTCAACATGAAAATCCCATCGCATACTGGCTCCCCAGCCTCCAACCACTGATTAAACTGCCATTGTGGGAGAGGAAAATCACTTAATTGGACCAAATGGCACCAGATAGAGGTTACCGAGGAAAATCTAGCACTCAGTCACAATGAGGGAACTAGCACACATGCCTGCAGAGAACCTTTACATGCACTGTACCCTCTTCACACATAGATGTATGTGAATTTCGTATTTTCTGCATGATTCACGTACATTTATGCATGAATGGGAACACTGCAACTGCCTTGCTGAGATCTAAGACTGGATGAGTGCCAACTGGCTGAGGTTAAACCCTGACAAGACTGAGGTGTCGATTGTGGATCCGGGTCATCAGGTAGAGGGGCTATCGGCTGGGCAGCCTTCTGGGCTTTGGCTTGGAGGCAGCCAGCAGGTGACCTCCAATTGGGTGTGAAATCTGGGTGTTATGTTTGACAAGGGGCTGACGCTTAAATATTAGGTGTCGGCCGTCGTCAAGACCTCATTTTATCATCTGAGGAATATCGCCTGGATTAAACACCTTGTTCCGCCTGATGACCTTCCAACATTGATCCACACCTTCAAGACCTCATGCCTCGACTACTGCAACGCCCTGTACCTAGAGTTATCGACGGTTGATATTCGCCATTTGCAGCTGGTGCAGAATGCAGCTGCCAGGTTGTTGACTGGCTTACCTCAATCATGCTATATCACACCTGTGCTCCGTGGCCTGCACTGGCTGCCTTTTCAGTGGCGGATCATCTTCAAGGTCGGCTTACTAACCTATAAGGCCCTACAAGGATAGAGACCATGTTATCTGCAAGATCTTCTTTGCCCCTACTGCCCCCTCTGCTCACTCCGCTCCACCGGCGAGGGATTGCTAGAGGTTCCCAGGGTTCATTTGAAGACCTTGGGTGTCTGAGCATTTGCATTTGTGCCCCCTACCCTGTGGAACTCTCTACCTCGTCAGATAAGAGAGTGCCTGACCATGGAGTTTTAAATCTTAACTTAAAACCCACCTTTCTAATCTCACTTTTCCTGAATCTTGTGTAAGGTCAGCTGATGTTTTTGTGTAATTTAATATTTATTAAGTTATTTTAATTTCTGATTTTATAACCATGTACAAGAGCTTTGATCAGTTTGCGAATTGCACTTTTTATAAACTTTGATTTGATTTCAAATCCGGGCCAAAATGTGTTTTTCAACGTATGGCATGAAGTGATATTTCAGCTGGGATTTGAACATTTTCACCTACCTCATTCATGAGGTGGAGTTATAAGAAGGCTGTGCTGAAAACGTAGGATCAGAATATTAAAAAAACAGCTTATGAAGGTACATTGACATTTTTCAGTGCTTGCTTATAGCTTTGGTAATTTTCAGTATTTTGACCCCAGATTTTCAACATAGCCATTTTTTTCACGCCACTCCATGAACCCGACAGCTGTCATTTTTTTCAAATCCTAGCCAAACTGTGATTTCACACTTTTGGCATGAAATTATACCTGTTATGTTCAGAAGAGGGGTCTTAAAAGGCTCTGTTGAAATTTTGGGGTCGAAACTGTAAAAAAAAAAAAATAAATAAATAAAAAATAATAATTATGGAGTAATGTTTGCAGGGATGGCCATTGGCCCAGGGGAGACCACGTTGCCTTCCTGTGCCAGTGACCTGAGTTCAGGTGTGAGCTCAGTGAGCCGGCTAAATGGGCCGAGGCTGGGGAAAGCAGCTCAGCATGCAGCACTGGTCCCAGCCTGGGAGGGGATGAAGCAGTGTTCTGGCGCACATGTGACACCTTGTGGTGGGCGGGGGAAGGCCTTTACTCGCAAGGTGTTAACTTGCATGTCAAGGCCCGATGGGCCAGTGCACTGCCTCTCCACAAGTAGGCCTGACAGTTTTAATTTCAGCACAGGTGTAGACCTACAGTTAGTAGGAAGTCAGGATCCACTGCAAATTACTCATCTCACTATGCATGCCTGTCACGCACACCATACACGCAGACATTCGGCATTGATAAATCAATCAATCATTGTTTATTTCTAAGAGCACAATTCCAATAAAGACCAAAGCACTGTACTAGATAAAATCCATAAAAACAATAATAAAAATAACAAAAGTTAAAACTAATCCTCATAAATAAAGCAGTATACTAATATACATTTAACACAGGAAATGCCATGTCAAAGAGATGGATCTTGAGAGCAGCTTTAAAGCTGTCAATGGTCAGGCACTCTCTAATCCGACGTAAAGAATTCCACAGGGTTGGGCCATAAATGCAAAAGAGTGGACCCCCAAGGTTGTAAGTCGAACCCTGAGAATCTCTAGCAATCCCTCATCGGAGCGGAGGGGGCGGTAGGGGCACAGAAGATCTTGCAGGTAGCGCGGTCCCTGTCCATGTAGGACATTATAGGTCAGTAGCCCGACCTTGAAGGTGATCCTCCAATGAAAAGGCAGTCAGTGCAGGCCACAGAGCACAGGCGTGACGTGGCAGGATTTTGATAAGCCAGTCAAAAGCCTTGCTGCCACATTCTGCACCAGTTGCTGTCAGCAGATATCAACCCGCGGTAACCCTAGGTACAGGGCATTGCAGTAGTCAAGGTGGGAAGTCTCAAAGGCATGGACCAAAGTTGGAAGATCGCCAGGTGGGACCAGGTGCTTGATCCGGGCGATGTTCCTCAGATGGTAAAAAGAGGTCTTTACAACAGCCGACACCTGAGAGTTTAATGCCAGGCCGCTGTTGAACACAGCACCCAGATTTCACACCTGGTCAGAGGTGAGCAGCTGGTCCTCCCCCAAGCCAAAGTAAGATGGCTGGCGAGCCAACACTCCCATACCCTGGCGACCTGGGTCCACCACCAGTACCTTAGTCTTGTCCAAATTCAACCTCAGCCAATTTGCACTCATCCAACCCTGAATCTCAGAGAGGCAACTATTAAAAACCGAGACTGCTCCGCCTTGCTGAAGCACAAAGGACAGGTAGAGCTGAGTGTCATCTGATCTGCATAGCAGTGAAAATTCAGCCCATACCGCCTTATAATGTCTCCTAACAGCAGCATATACACTGCAAACAACATGGGTGATGATACAGAACCCTGCGGAACCCCAGAAGATGGGGGAGTGGAAACGAGGAATAAATCCTCGACACCACTCTCTGAATACTGCCTGTGAGGAAGGATCAAAACCATTTGAGGACCATACCAGACAATCCACAGAGCATCCGCAGGCTCTCCTAAAGCACTCTGTGGGCCACAATGTCAAATGTCGCAGAGAAATCGAAAAGAATCGAGATGAATGGCTCCCTCGATCCCTCGCTGTCAGGAGATCATTAAGTAGCCGAACAAGGGCAGTCTCGGTACTGTGCCTCTTCTAAATCCGTACTGGAGAGGATCATGCTTCTAATATTTTTGTGCATACACTATCCACTCACTCTCCCTGAGTTCACTCCCTCTGCATTTGGAAGAGGATTGGTACATACTTACTTACCCTGTATGTGCTATATAAGGAGAGTGATACATACTCGCTCCCTCTGTGTAAGAGGGTTGTTACATATTTGATCCCCATGTATGTGTTAGAGGATTGGTACATACTCGTTCCCCCTGTACATGTAAGAGGATTGGTGGCTACTGCCCCCCCCCCAAAATGTGTAAGGGGATTAATACAGTACAGACTCACTCACTCACCCTGTATGTATAAGAGGATTGATACATACTTGCTCCCTCTGTATATGTAAGGGGATTGGTACCTACTCACTCCCCCTGTATGTGCAAGGGGATTGGTACATTCTCACTTACTCTGTATGCGTATGTAACCCCTAGGCAGCACTACTCCAAGGGCTGCTACCCCTGCCTTTATGGCTATGCACAGGTTGAGGGGCCTGGGTTCCCAAAACTTACTTTAGACTGGTTCTTTGCACAAGGTTGCATAATGTGCAGTGCCTCCACCCACAATTTCCCTTTTAAGTGGGCTAGCTGTTACCTGGTACAACCCCCTGGGATGTCATACAACCCACTTTTATCATTTGCTACCCCAACACACGACCAAATAACAGTTCCCCACATTTCAAACATTTCTGTATTTAAAGACTCTAATAATATGCTCACAACAACCATTTGCAAAAACAATAACAATATTTATTCTCACCCCAGGAATACTCCAATATTCCTAACTCTTCTGCAGTATACCTTTAAGGTCAGATCTGCCCGGAGATGGAATGCTGTGCAGATGATGGAATCATTAGCATGAGCCACTTTTCAAATGCTGTCGCCTATTAACTGCCTACATTCTAACCTTCAGATTTCTCTCTTTGCTTGTCAAGACCAGACATCTGGAGATTTCCTCCTCAACATTTAGTCAAAGAAGCCTTGATTGTTTATAAATACATAAGTATTTCTTGTTTATTTTTAATTGCTGCCTCTTATCAGTGTTTTTTTAATAACCGTTAGTTTATTTAGTTAGTTTTGTATTGTTTTCTCGGTTCGGAATAACCACTGAGGAACCGAGGTTTTCTAGTTAGTTTTGGGGGGTTTTCCCTTCATTTGTGTATATTTTGTGTGTTTTAATATTGTTTTTTAGAACCGATAACTCCGGTTTTGAACCGCTAATCCCAGTTCAAATTTTTATCGGTTCTCTGTTCTGCTCGGTTTCTGCGATCGGTTCCTGAACTGACCGCAACCGAGAAAAAAATGTCAGAAAAATCTAAAAAGAGAACCGGTGAACCCAGTTTTAAAAACTGTTCAGAGTGTGGTGAGGTCTTTGCCAAGGCAGATAAACATTCTGCTTGTGTTTTCTACCTGGGTTTCGACCATTTGAAGTCTGACTGTGCTATCTGTAAATCTTTTCCAGACAAAACTTTAGAAAAACGTCTGGACAGACTGAATAAAAGATTTAAGGGTCCCTCTGGCTCTGACCAGCCGAAACCCTCAGGGTCTGTGGGTGACACCACAATTTCTGCTACTTCTACCCCGATACGGGTAAAAAGAAACCCTCTGAACCCGCTAGCTCTCCAGTTCCTGTTAAAAAACAGAAAAAGACAAAGCACACTGAACCCCCTGTGGAAAAGGGGACTTATGTGGTGCCTGCCACTGTGCCTTCTCCTTCTGAGATTGCACAAGCAATAAAAATTATGCAAACCTTGCAGGGTCTGCTGCCTGTGGTTTCACAGTCTCCAGTTCAGACTTCTGCACCCTCCAACCCACTCTGTTTCACTGAACAGCATGAGCTGGAGGAGGAGGAAGAAGAAGGGGAGCCTAAAGAGCCTGAGGTCTCCCCTGAACAGGAGTTTGGCTCTCCTCCTAGGACCACTGAAGATTATTCTTCCCATTTTTCCTTCGTTAGGAAAATTGCTGATGCCTTCGACATCCCTACCACTGAAGCTGTAGAGGATGAGGAGGAGGCTGAATATATGGACATGATGGGGCTGACTCCTACTAAAAAGCTTTCACTCCCCATCAATAAGTTCTTCAAAAGGGATATCTTAAAACTCCTTCAGGCTCCTGGGTCTGTCCCTCCTTTTGTACAAGACAGTGGACAGAAAGTATCAGCTTGATAGAACAGGAGCTGAATTATTTTCACACCCTGACCACCAGGGGGTGGTGCAAGCTGCAGCTTGTGATAAGGCTAAAGTCCCCCTGGCCTCTCATCCTCCAGAGAAGGACTCTAGAAAAATTTAAAGCATGGCCAAGAAAGGTTACCTGTCAGCCTCTGTGGCCCTTAGGAAAGCAAATTATCAGGCCTGTGCAGCACAGTATCAGAAAGCTCTTTGGCAGTCTGTCCTGGACATGACTGAAAAAGCTTCTCCTCCTCTTTCGGCAGACCTAGCTGAAACAGCTAGGTTTGGCCTGGAAGCTGCCAAATACCAGTTCCAGATGGCAGCAGACAGCAATGAGACTGCTGCAAGGTGGATGGCAAATACCATTGCACAGAGAAGGTTTGCTTGGTTAAGAGCCACAAACCTCACACAGGATACCCAGAATAAGACTCTGGATTCTCCTATGGCGGGCACTTCACTATTTGGCAGCCATACAGAGGCCTACATGAAGATGGTGGTTGAGTATGAGGCCACCTTCTGTAGTAATTCTACAAAAGGAAAGACCCTCCACCTCCTCTAGATCTTCCAGTAGGGAAGGCAGGAGCAGACAATTTCATGCCAGGCCATAGTACTCCCTCAAGCACCCCAATACCCACAGCAGGGGTACTTTAGAGGTAGAGGCAGAAGAGGTGCCAGGCGTGGTACCCAGTCTTAGCCCCAATCTAAGCAGGATCCCTGACTCCATCATTGAGGCTGCCTGTCCTTTACCAGTAGGGGGCAGGCTGACTCATTTTCTCCAGAACTGGAAAGCCATCACCCCAGACAAGTGGGTTCTGGAGATAGTGGGTCATGGCCTGTCTCTAAACTTCAAGTCCTCCCCTGTTCAAAGAAACAGAGCTTTCAAACCAGCTTCCCACCTAGAAAGCAAAAGGCTGGAAAAAGAGGTGAAACACCTTCTTTCACTAAAGACAGTGGAACCAGTGCCTCTGCATCAAAGGGGAAAAGGGCTTTATTCAAGGTATTTTCTCACACCAAAGAAAAATGGAGAGCTGCAGCCTATCTTGGATCTCAGGGTCCTCAAAAAGTTACTGACAAAACCAAAGTTCAAAATGGTAACTTTGTCTCTGATTCTGCTAGCAATCCGAAAAGGGGATTGGCTAGCATCATTGGACCTAAAAGATGCCTATTTCCACATCCCCATAAGGGAGTCTCACAGAAAGTTTCTCAGGTTCAGACTCCTATCAGGTCACTATCAGTTCTCAGCTCTTATTCTTCAGTTCTAATTCCTTCTCAGATTCTGCAGTTCATAGGAGCAGAATTGAATGCCAAAGTGGGCAGAGCATTCTTGCCCAGAGACAGGGCAAAAAAGCATCCTGCAGTTGGCAGCCTCTTTCAGGCTCAATGTCCCAAGGCCAACAAGGCATTTTCTTCAACTCCTGGGCCACATGGCAGCTGCAACAGGTACAGTGCTGGAATCCAGGTTTCAGATGAGGGACATCCAATTTCATTTAAGAACTCATTGGTGCCAACAGAAGGACTCCCTGTCAAAGCTTGTTCCTGTAACAAAAACATTTATCCAAGCTCTTCAGTGGTGGAAAGATGAAGCCAACCTCAGAGAAGGGGTTCCTTTCCAAAAAGAGCTCCCTTCAGTTATCCTCACAACAGATGCATCCCTCCTGGACTGGGGGGCTCATCTAGCAGAGCACACTACCCAGGGTACTTGGTCAAGTGCAGAGACTCTTCTACACATAAACTTGTTGGAGCTCAGGGCAGTGTTTTTGGCGATGCAAGCTTTCAAACCACTGATACAGGGAAAGGTAGTGCAAGTCAGGACAGACAACACTACCACCATGTACTACATAAACAAGCAAGGGGGAACAAGATCAAGCCTCATTTGCACAGAGGCTATGAAAATCTGGACCCTAGCTTACTCACTGGGCTCCTCACTACAGGCCATTCATCTGCCAGGCAAAGACAGTGTTCTGGCAGATACCCTGAATCGAATCAGCCAGGACCATCATGAATGGTCCTTGAACAGGCAAGTGGTACAGACCTTATTCAGGAGGAGGGGCACCCCAGAAATAGATCTCTTTGCCTCTCATCAGAGTCACCACTTACTTCAGTTCTGTTGCAGACCTCCGGTAGTGGGCACGATTCCTCTAGATGCCCTTGTCCTGGATTGGTCAGGGACATTCCTGTATGCATTTCCCCGGTATACAGAGTGCTGTTGAAACTCAGGTCTCAGCCAGCAACTATGATCATCATAGCCCCACACTGTTGCTGTCCACGTCAGTGGAAAAACCAATACACCTTCCCAGGAGGCACAATCTTCTGACCTCCAATCAGGGGAGGCTTCTGTATCCAAACCTCAGGTCACTCAGGTTCACTCGTAATCATACATGCAGTACTAACGATCTAAATTGATCACAGATCTCCAGGTAGAAGGTCACCTGGGGGCCAGTGACCATCACATGGTATGGTTCAGTTTGGCTACTACATCTAAATCATCCCATTCCAAGGCAAAAATATGGGACTTCAGAGGAGCTGACTTTGATAAGATGGCCAACAGAGTTAAGCTAGCCCTGGCAAAAAGAAACACAGGTGAGGAGGTACAGGCAAAGTGGGCAAGCATTAAGGATGCAATACTTGAAGCAACATCCCATTGTGTTAGACAGAAAAGGAAGTGAAAAAGAAGAAGGAAACCACTTTGGTTCTCAAATACAGTAGCAGAAAAGGTCAGAGCCAAAAGGCTGGCCTTCAGGAAATATAAGGGAACACAGCGGGATGAAGATAGGGAGGCATACCAAACTGCCCTAAGGGAAGCAGGGAAGGCAGTAAGGCAGGCAAAGTCCCAAACTGAGGAAACACTAGCACGAACAGTAAAGGAAGGTGACAAGACTTTCTATAGATACATTAGTGAAAGGAGAAAGTCCAGAGGGGTATTAAGCTTAATGGAGAAAAGGGAGCATGTGAGGAGGAGGACCCTGTAAAGGCATCTATCCTAAATAGATACTTTTGCTCAGTATTTACTGAAGAGAAGGTAGGCAGGGCCCACAGCTCAGTATCATGGACACAGGGGAAGGGAGGTGAGCACTACTCCTTCACAAAAGAAAGGGTCCTACAAGAGCTTGCTAAGCTCAGGGTGGATAAGGCAATGGGACCTGATGGCATACATCCCAGGGTACTTAAGGAGCTAAAGGAGGAACTAGCAGAGCCATTAGCAGAATTGTTTAGTGAGTCTCTGAGCACAGGAGAGGTCCCAGAAGACTGGAGAAGGGCTCATGTGATCCGCTCCACAAGAGTGGTAGCAGGGAGGAGGCGGGGAACTACAGACCAGTCAGTCTTACCTCAGGGTGGGCAAGATTATGGAGGCACTCCTTAAGGAAAGGATAGTGAAACACCTGGAATCCATAGGGGCACAGGATCCAAGACAGCATGGGTTTACAAAGGAAGGTCCTGTCAAACTAATCTCATAGATTTCTTTGACTGGGTAACCAGAGTGGTGGACCAAGGGGGAGCAGTTGATGTCGCCTACCTTGACTTCAGCAAAGCTTTTGACACTGTTCCACATAGAAGATTGATAAATAAGCTAGGTAGGCTCGGGGTGGGTCAGAAGTTGGTCAACTGGGTGGCAAACTGGTTGACTGGCAGAAAACAGAGAGTGGTGGTAAATGGTATACAGTCAGAAGAGATGCAAGTCACAAGTGGGGTACCTCAGAGATCAGTCCTGGGGCCAGTCCTATTCAACATCTTCATTAGTGACCTCGCAGATGGACTAGAGGGTAAGGCTTGTCTGTTTGCAGATGACACCAAGATCTGCAACAGAGTAGATGATCCAGATGGGGTGGGCAGAATGAGAAGAGATCTGGATAAACTAGCAAAATGGTCAGAAGAGTGGCAACTGGGATTTAATGCAAAGTGCAAAATCATGCACATAGGGAAGAGAAACCTGAAGCCACTTATAGGCTGGGAGGAGTTGCTAGCAGTCACAAAGGAAGAAAGAGACTTGGGCATCATCATCACTGATGACCTAAAATCATCAAACAGACCTCTAAAGCAGTAGGTAGGCTAGGGGTGTTAGGGTGTATTAGTAGGGTATCACAAGTCGTAAGAGGGAGTAATAATCCCTCTGTACAAGACATTGGTTAGGCCCCATCTGGAGTACTGCGTGCAGTATTGGAGGCCACACCTTCACAAGGACATTAACCAAATTGAGGCAGTCCAGAGAAGGGCAACCAAAATGGTGCAGGGACTGCATCAGAAGACATATGAGGACAGATTAACGGAGCTCAATATGTATACCCTTGAGCAAAGGAGGAGAGAGGTGATATGATCGGAGACATTTAAACACCTTAAGGGCATAAACAAAGGTGAAAAGAGTCTAACATGTTTAAATATAAGAAAAATAGCAGGACAAGAGGACACAGCATGAGATTAGAGGAGGCCGATTAAGGGGAATGTGGAAATTCTTTTTCACAGAAAGGGTGGTAGATGCATGGAATGGCTTACCACAAGAAGTGGTGGCTATGAATACAGTGCAGGGCTTCAAACAGGCATGGGATAGGCATAAGGGAGCAATACAAATGTCTATGAATAGATAGGTCACTGACAGAGCAAAGGCCGATGGCACATTTATAAGGTAGGAAAAGAAATGGGCAGACTGGATGGGCCTTGTGGTCCTTATCTGCCGTCAACTTCTATGTTTCTATGTAACTAGGCCCTCACAGATAAGAAAAGATTTTGTGGCCCTAAATAATTTGCTCACAGAGAAAGGCTGTACTGTGTGCTTTTCCGAGATCCTTCTGGTACCTCGAGTAACACACAGTATGACCAGTCTAATCAGGGAAATGAATGACTGGCTAAGGAAATGGTGCATTCGACAAGGTATTTGCAGTATCCCACATTGGGAGAATTTTAATGGCAAGGATTCTCTCTTCAGCTGGGATGGTTTGCATCTGAGCAGGAGAGGAAATGCCCTGTTGGGTAAAACAATTGTTTCGATCATTAACAAATATTTAAACTAAACGGTTTGAGGGAGAAAAGGACTACTTCCTATTCTCTTGACTGGAAAGTTAAAGCCTGTAATGGGAATACTTGTAATTTACTGTCATTTAATGCAAGATCCCTAAATTCTATTAAAATGGCTGAACTCTCAGCTAAATGTACCTTACTTGATCTCGGCATTATTGCCATCACAGAGACCTGGTGGGACCCTTCTTCAGCTTAGTCCAGACACATCCCCAACTATAAATTTTATTACAAAGATAGAATTGATAAGAAAGGTGGGGGTGTGTGTCTTTATGTCAAGGAGGACATTATTTCCCATGAGATCACAATTCAAACTAAATCTCTTTGGATATCTATCCAGTTGAAGGACCACCCAAAAGTCATAATAGGGGTTTGTTACCCATCACCTTCAGCCGACATTCAATACACCACCGATTTATTAAATATAATCACAGATAAATCTCATAATGATATTCTCATTTTAGGTGACTTTAATATGCCTGGTATTAACTGGAATTTTTGCTCAAGCAATTCTAATCATGATAAATGATTTTTGAATTCAGTTACTGATCTGGGACTGGATCAGTCAGTCAGCCTACTCAAGGTAATAATATACTGGACCTAGTAATAAATGAGGGTTTTAAAGTCTCTGATATAACCATTATGGCCCCTATTGGTAACAGTGACCACAATTACGTGTTCTTTTATATTCCTCTGTATATCCCACGGATTACTAATAACATGAAGTATAAGGACTATAGTAAAGCTAATTTCACACAGATTAACACATAATTAAATAACATTAACTGGATAGAATTTTTTAGGGGCAAAGATGTCAATAAAGCTTATGAATGTTTGACTAATACTATTCACCACCTAGAAAACTCTTATGTTCCCTCAAAATTAAAAATATAATAATAATAAAGGTAAAATTCCAGTTTGGTATAACAAATCAGTTGACAAATAAAAATTAAAGAGCATGTATTTTAGAAACTTAGAAAGATTGTAGTCTTCCCTTGAAACTTAAATACAAAACTGCCGTGTCCACATTAAAAAAGTTAATTAAAAAAGCTAGGCTTAGATTTGAGTTTAACCTAGCTCACTCTAAATCTAATCAGAAATCTCTGTATTCTTATATCAATGGTAGTAAGGGAAATATTAGACAAATAGGTCCACTTTGTAATAACTGGATCACTATAATATCTAATCAGAAGATGGCTGACCTTTTTAACAGTTATTTCTGTTCTGTTTTTGATCATCCCATAACCCCTACTATTCCAATCACTGGTAATGACTCCTCCATTGCCTTATTTTATCTTTCTGAAATTAAGGACGCGCTACTTTGTGTTAAAAGATCTACTAGTCCAGGTCCTGACAACATCAATGCTATATTTCTCCTTGAAACGTTAGATTCATTTGCAATCCCACTTCAAGTGTTATTTAATAAATCTTTACTGGATAATGAAATTCCTGATGTTTAGCGTAAAGCCATAGTTGCACCAATTTTCAAAAGGAAATAAGTCTAGTGTTCAGAACTATCGACTGATTAGTCTAACTTCTATCTTAGGAAAAGTTATGGAACGTTTAATTAAATCAAGACTGGAGAATATAATTGAACAACTTGATATTTCTGGCAACTGACAACGTGGCTTTAAATCAGGTTTTTCATGCACCACAAATCTCATATCTTTCTATCACAAGATAAGTAAGTTACTGGACAACAACATGCCAACTGATGTATTATTGTTCGATTTCAGTAAGGCCTTTGATCATGTGTCACATTCCTTGCTGATTAATAAACTTCACAAATTAAGAATCCCTTCGCCTTTGGTTAACTGGATATCTAAATGGTTATTCAATCGTACTCAGTTCGTTAGAATTAATGACGCATATTCTTTTTCAGGTAGGGTTACAAGTGGAGTCCCTCAGGGTTCTGTACTGGGGCCTGTCCTCTTTAATCTTTTCATTCTTGATATGGATATTTTTTCTGAAAACTACCTTTCCAAATTTGCAGATAATACAAAACTTGGAGGTAGAGCTGACACACCAGTTAATATTCATCACCTTGAGCAGGATCTATTCTCTATTGAGCAGTGGGCCAAAAAAACTCTGTGTTCTTCAACAATGACAAATGTAAGGTCTTACATTTTGGTAGGAACAACACATTTCATAAATATTATTTAAACAATCAATAACTTAATTCATCAACTTGTGAAAGAGATGTCGGCATTATGATCAATACTACACTGTCATCAAGTGATTACTGTAATAAAGTAGTTAGGACATCTAATATCTTGAGACCGATTAATAAAACCTTTATCAGCAAATCTGAGTACTGTCTAGTGCCATTAAACTGAGCCTATATAAGACCTCATTTGGACTACAGTTCTCCCTTCTGGAGTCCTTATCTAAAAGCTGATATTAATAGTCTTGAGCAAGTTCAAAGGAGGCTTACTACATCTATCCCCAGATTATGCAATAAAAGTTACGATACTAGACTCAGGGAAACAAAGCTCTACCCATTAATTTTGAGAAGGAAAAGGGGTGACTTGCTACTTATGTACAATTTAGTACATAATCCCAGGCTACTCAAGATATGTGGATTATCACTGGCAAACAAGAGAATTGTGGGAAGACTACATACCAAGCAATTAATTATTGACTGGGCTAAAACTAAATAAATATGATAATTTTTTCAACATAAGAGCAGCTAAATGCTGGAACTCTTTGCCACTGTCAATTGTAGATGCAGCTAGCTTTGATTCTTTCAAAGCTAGTCTTGATTTTTGGCTAATTGCATAATAAAATTTATAATATCCTACTGTTGTGGGAGGACAGTCTTGATGGGCCCTGTGCCTTCTTTTATCCTATCCTATCCAGTAAATCCAGTAAAGCTCGGCTCTTGAGGACCTAGAATATGCTGGTTTACATCTTTCAGAGTCAGTTATGGATGTTTTAAGAGGATATAGAAAATCCTCTACTAAGAAAACCTATGCTGCAAAATGGAAGAAGTTTTCTATTTGGTGTTCTAACAGGAGTATAGTGCCAACCCAGGTAGGAGTGCCAGGGTTGCTGGACTACCTAGTCTATTTACATTCCATAGGTTTGCAGCCTTCTACACTGAAAGTTCATTTAGCTTCAGTTTCTGCCTATGTTTTGGCAGGCAAGCCTGTTTCCTTAGCATCAAACCCAATTTTTAAAAAGTTTTTCGAAGGCCTCTCACATATGTATCCACCAGTAAGAGAACCGTGCCAGATTGGGACCTCAATATTTGCATTGCTCAGCTCATGGCTCCACCCGTTGAGCCTATGTTTTCAGCACCCCTGAAGTATGTCACTTGGAAAACAGTGTTTCTAGTGGCCATCACTTCAGCTAGAAGAATTAGTGAGCTTCAGGCCTTATGTATTGAAAAGGACTACATTGCTTTCCACAAGGATGAGGTAGTCCTTCAAATAAAAAGGAAATTTCTTCCCAAAGTGGTTTCAGTCTTCCATTTGAACCAGTCCATTACTTTGCCAGTGTTTTTCACTGACCACTCTTCTTCTGGTGAGTGTAGGCTACATAGCTTGGATGTCAAAAGAGCTTTGAGCTACTACATGACAGCCATTAAGCCCCATAGGCAGGATAGAACACAGCTTTTCCTCACTTATGGGGATGTGGGAAAGGGTAACCCAGCATCTAAAAGGTTCATTTCTCGCTGGATTGTTCAGTGCATCCAATTTTGCTATTCTGTGGTGGGCAAGGAAGCGCCAGCAGGGTTTAGAGCCCACTCCACAAGGGGTACAGCTGCAACACTGGCAGCTGCAAGGGATGTACCCTTGGTGGATATTTGTAAAGCAGCAACCTGGCAAACAGTACACACATTTGTCAAGTATTACAGCTTGGATATGCAAGCAAGGGCTGATGCCAGGTTTGGTACAGCTGTACTGCAGAGCCTGTTTCCAAAATAGGTTCTTCACACCTCCTAAGGTACTGCTTTTTAGTTTGCAGAAAAGTTAGGAATATTGGAGTATTCCTGGGGTGAGAAGAAAAAGTTACTTACCATAGTAACCTTGTTTCTCCCAGGAGATACTCCAATATTCATAACTTTCCCTCCCTGCCTCCCCGGTTTAAGAACCAGTGTTCTCTGTATTCCATTCTGTACCATAGTGTTTGCATGCCACGCTTTTACTTTTATTAAAACTTGTTTTGTCTTTTTCTCCTTTTTCAGGCGATTCTGACATAAGGAGTTTGTGGGGACTTTTTTAATGATAAGTTTTTTCTCTTCATGTTTTCCTCCAGTCAGAGATTTTTTGGGTAGCGATTTTTAAAATTATAATTTGATATATTTAAAGTTTTGAGCTCTGTCTTGCAGGCGTCCACAATATCTGAGGATTAGAATGTAGGCAGTTGATAGGTGGTAGCATTTGAAAAGTGGCTCATGCTAATGATTCCATCATATGCATAGCATTCCATCTCTGGGCAGATCTGACCTTAAAGGTATACTGCAGAAGAGTTATGAATATTGGAGTATCCCCTGGGAGAAACGAGGTTACTATGGTAAGTAACTTTTTCTTTGGGGGCATAGGACTTAGGAACGGGGAAACAGGAGGAGTAGAGGTTATGCAATGATTATTATTTACAAAATGTACAATTGATTTGATTGGATTTTGGTTGGTGCTGGTGAATACCCTCCAGCTGGGTAGATACCAGTTATCAAATAGAAGAAAAGCAATCACATTGAACCAACGTAGATATCTAGAGCCCTAGCTATCTAAACTATATAACAGTCAGATGGAACACATTTCATATTTCCCACCACTGGTACCAGTTCCCCAGACTCAATATGAAACCCCGTAATCTCATAACCTTTACCCTGGGTACCCAGTTACCAAAGTTCTTTGATGGTTGCAGGCCTGGTGGATGGTGCAGCTGTGTGTTGGCCGGCTTGATTTAAAGGAGAAATTGTTAAATAATTAAACGATAAACTGTTTCCGGTCCTTAGGGGTGCACAGGGGTTGCCCTGCAAGTTGCAGTTAAAACTTTGGGTTGGATGTAGCCAGATGGTTACACCAGATTTGGAAGTTGAGCATTTTCTTCTGACTGTCTGGCACATTTATATGATTTTTAAACACTCAGTACATCTATCAGTAGATATCCTCTATCTTGATTTCAGCAATGCCTTTCACTCTGAGCCCCACAAAAGGTTGATCAAGAAGTTGGTGGATCTCGGGGTTGGGGAAAAGATGGCCAGATGGGTGGAAATCTGGCTGAGGGACAGAACTCAGAGGGTGATTGTGGGGGGAGAGTTATCTGGCACCAGAGAGGTAACCAGTAGGGTCCCACAGCGCTTGGTGCTGGGGCTGATGATGTTCATTTTCTTCATCAGTGACATTGGGGATGGCATTAAGGGCAAAATGTTCCTATTCGCAGATGACACCAAGCTCTGAGGGAGACGGGATACAGCTGAAGGGATACAGGACCTACAGGAAAATCTGGAAAAGCTGGGGAGGTGGTCCAGGATCTGGCAGATTGGCTTCAATGCCAAGAAATGCAAAAGTTATGCATATTGGAGCCAAGAATCCCAGGACAGAGTACTACCTGGGTGGAGCCCGAGTATCAGCAGCAGAGGAGGAAAAGGACCTGGAAGTGATGATCAATAGTGACCTGAAGCACTCCATGCAGTGCAAGAAATCAGCAGCAAAGGCAAACAAGATGCTGAGATGCATATCTAAGGGAATCAGTAGTAGGAGAAAGGAGGTTATACTGCCCATGTACAGGTCACTGGTAAGGCCACATCTAGAGTATGGAGTTCAGTACTGGTGCCCACACCACAAAAAGGACATTAACCTGCTGGAGAAAGTCCAGAGGAGGGCTACAAAGATGATAGCGGGTCAGCAGGGTAAGGCATATGAGGAGAGGTTGAGGCACTGAACATGTACTACCTGGAAGATGGGGAGAGAGGGACAGAGGGGACATGATTAGGATCTTCAAGTACTTGAAAGGGATAAATAAGGTTGATAAGGAGAGTCTCTTTAAGCTGAGTGGCAGCCATAACACGAGGGAGCACAGTCTTAAGCTGGAGGGTGGGTGGTTTGAGGGGGGGGTCAGGAAATGGCAGTTTTCCATTCTGTAACCTGTAGATGACAATTTTCCACTGAGTAATTGGACCAGGGCGGCCCTCCTGGCCCCTGGTGGAAGCCGCTATCCCTTCTATAATTGTGTTAAGTGTTACAAACCATATAGATACATATGACCATACGAAGAAGCCAGCAGAAGAAGGTGATTTGGTCTATCCAGTCTGCTCGTACTGCAGGGTCCAAAGTTTGAGCTACTGCCCCAGCTCTCCCTCTCCACTCCTTCCATCCTCCCAACCCATGATCCTTACCTTCACTCTATGCCTATTCCAGCCACCCTTAAAGCTGCCCACTGTCTTCAGCGAGATTACCTCTTCCGTCTGCGCATTCCAAGTGTTCACCACCCTCTCTGTGAAGAAGTGCTTCCAGGTCACAGAATATCCAATTTTTTCTTCGGGGTCTCAGTCCATTGCGTGACTTGCAGCTATGGCTGGTGGCTCCACTGGACATCTTGACTAGATAGTTAGCACAATACTGGACCTCCCAGGCAGAGTCAGGATGAGCCCCTTACTGAGTGCTCCCCTTCCAGTCCTGTAGGCTTCAGCAGACATCACACATCAGTACATTTCTACTCTGGGCTCACCATGGATACCCCCAGAACAGTCACGGTCAGCAAAAATTCCACAATAAGATCCCACCCTCGCTGGGCTAAGGTTATGCACAGCAGTTGCAAGGTGCAAACCAAATGGACTGTCACGATCAGCAAAACAGTTCAGGAGAGGTTCACCTGCACTAGGCTAAGGTCATGCGCAGCAGATGCAGGTTGCAAACCAAAGAACGATCTCCCATAACACAGTTACTTGGGCAAAGCTGCCCCAATTCAGTAAGATTTCTTTCTTTCTTTCTTGCACCGGGGGGGGGTACTCACTCAGGCTCCTCACGGTAGAATTTCCACAATCAGGGTTCCTGATGTCTTCAATTCTCACACAACTGGGGTGAAATTGGCTCTCTCACAGCTGGTTTGATGTCATCAAGTTGCAAGTCCACGTCTTTCCCCAACGTGGAAGGGAGATCTAGCACTTGGGGGACATTCTGGCAACCCCTAGGCTAGCAAGAACTACAGAAACTAAATAACTTTAACTACTAAGAAGGCAAATACCCCCTCCTGGATGGAGAAGATTAGCTGGATCTCCAGGCTTGGCGCATGGCTGGGGGATCAGAGCCCCCACTCCGTGGGGGTTCCCTCTCGAATCTGGCAAAAGGCTGAAAAACACAGTGTCTTATGGGGCTCTCCTGAGGCTCCTGATTAGCTGAAGCTTTTGGGTGATGGCCTCCAATTGACTGGAGGGCCTGTCAATCAAGGAAATGAATTATGCATTAGCCTCACTCGATGCACAGTTGGTTTGTTGTTTTGGTGCCTGAAATTAGGTCCCTGCAAGTCCCCAGGAGTACTTGGTAATTTCCCATGAGCTTTGGCTAATGTCCCTCAAATCCTGGCTGTGATATCCTAGCTTTCCAGTTGGCTGTGCAGCTTTGTAATGGATGCTTAGCACACAGTCCCTTAAGCAGAAATAGGTACAGTTCCAGTAAAGTCCTGGTGCAGCCAGAATACTCTGAATACATGCCTAAATGCCCCACAGTTTGTTAGCCCTGGTTGTGTACTTGCTGTCACTGCACAGATCAAGAACATGGCTCAGTCCATTAGCCTGTCGCTGCTGCCAATATTTTAGCTCCCTGACTTGCAGCAGGCAGGCTGTCTCATCTGAGTCCCAATTTTTTTTCTGACCACTAGGGATCAGTCACTACCCACCTTTTCCCCCCTACCAGCCAGCCCCTCCTCCCCCAACCTTCTTCTGTATACTCTTTTTGCACGACTCCCCTGTTGGTCAATAATATTGTGGTGTTTCTTAAAGGGGTTACACCATAAGCTCTGGAATGAGTGTTGGTCTGATTTAATAGCCATCACCTACAATCACTAAAGAGAATTGGAGAGTGAGCTGCTGCAGCTTGACATTGTCCTGCATATAAGTTTTGGGTCTAGGCATTATATGGCATATTTCAGCCTCCATCCTATTGACGTAGAGCAAGTACCCGCTATAGCCTGGCGTCATTCCCCTGTTCACAGTACTTTGTTTAGTAAGCTCTGTGGCAATATAGTGACCTGGCCTCAGAATAAGGGTCTTTTTCTTGTTTCCTTGTTTGTCCCTTCTTCTGCTTTGCACGTTACATCTACTAACCCTGGTGCGTTTGGACAAAAAAATCATTGTGGACTGTCAGGGTGTTTTTGTCTATGCTGAACATTGTATATGGGCCCCCCGGTTCTCTGAATTAGAACGTACAAATACACCTACCATGGCAGGCTAGAACTTGTAATGTGATGGCAATGGAGGGTACAAAGCTTTCCTTAATTACTCAGTTCCCACTGATCTCCTTGCTACTCATGTCTAGGGTACATGTATACATAGCGCTGGGCCCCCTAGGTATTTGTTCTCAGGTTCCCTAAATCCCACTTAAAACCTCCTGCAAACGAGAATGGACTAAAGCACTCAGGCTGGTTGTAGGAGCTATTAAGAAACTCCTCCTGCTTCTGTTGTTGTGCTGGGGCAATGTCGAGCTCAACCGGTGGCCCTCTGGCAGCTATCTCATCCCCAGCTGACCTACCCAGCATTAAAGGTATAAGCTTTATGCATGTCAGTGTATGCAGCCTCATACATAGAAACATAAAATTTGGTGGCAGATAAGGACCGCTTGGCCCACCTAGTCTGCCCATTTCCCTACCTAACGGATAAGCTGCAGATCCTAGTTAACCAACAGCCTACTTCCTCCTCCCCCCCCACTAGAATTGCCTTATGTCTGTCCCATGCATTCTTGAATTCCCCCACTGTTTTCGACTCTACGACCTCCTCAGGAAGGCTGTTCCATGCTCCTTCTAAAGAAGAGTACATCTATTCAGGTTTGGGTCTGCCATACTATGCCCGATGTCATGGTGGTAGTCACTGAGACTTGGCTCAGACCTGGTGCTGCTGACTGCGAGGTAAATATCCCAGCCTATTCTTTATTCAGAACTGACAGGTGTCACAAATGCCCTCTCCTCCCACAGTGCCAACCTCAGAGTGCAGTAGTGTGAACAGATAACAAACAGGGTAACCCTCCTCTCTGTTTCTGGGTCCGAATCACCTTTAGCCTCGCGTTCTGGAGGGATTCACACTGGGAACCTTATGCTAGCTTACCCAGTTAACAGGCTCAGATAATATTCTCTTTGGGGGATGCAATATAATCTTTCGCCCAAGGGCACCCAGCCAGGTATCCAAAATGAACCCGTACAACTCTATATGAGACCTAGGTATTTCTTACCTTTTTAAGCAAGCTGAGTAACACAATCAAGCTTTTAACAGCTGTCAGACTTAAACGCAGGTTCAGCATCACATGCAAAGGAAAACTGAGAAGAGACACAGGCAGTATTTCAAAGAAAAGGTTGTTTACTGAAAATGGTAAAAACAGGTAAAATCAAACACAGAACAATTATATCACAAATCTTAGTCATATAAAAAAAGGAAAGTTACAGAATATCAACTCCTACCACAAATACTTAGTCTTCGTTATTCTAGATGTTACCCTTTTAGTGCTTTCAAAAGTTCAGAGAAATCTTTCTCTCTTTGAGGTCCAGGAATGATGCATCACATATTCCCAGATGCAAGATCATTTCAGGAGGCATCTCCCCACCCCTTTTGTGACGTCAGCTAGACCCTCCCTTAGAGTTAATTCTTCATAATTTTCTACAAAGAGGTATTTTAAATAATGTGAACATCGGCGAAAAGTCATTTCCCAAATATGACAGTCTTTGATTAACCATTTCTCTTTGATGTCCCTGTGCTGATTTCCTGTTGCTAGAGAGATCTCAGGGTTTATGGCTTCTCACCAATATGCAACCAGATAAGTCTCTTCCTGCATGTCATAAATGCATCCATGGGAGTCAACTCACAAAAGGCAGTAGCAGGTAATAAAGGATAATAACCTGTCTCTCTAGAAGGATGTCTTAATTAATGGTTTCCTCTGGTCTTTTTATAACATAATAAAGCGTGTTGCCAGCACAAGCTACTCACTGTGGTCCTCTTGTAAGATACAGATTTACCATGCAGAAAGAACAGATGCCAGGAGTCTAAATACTATTTAAATGTGTTTCTTCTTTTATTTATAAAGTGCATGATAGTGACTCCATACCATGACTCCCTTCCTTATAATCCACAATGGAGTGTCCTGACATGTTTCACGTCCCCTGGTGCTTAATCTTAGGATGACATGTACAGACACTCATAGCCTTTAAATAGAAAGGCAAATTTAAAGTAACAGTGCAAGTTAAAATCAAAGTGCTCAGTGCAAGGTTAAAATACATATTCTTAATACATTTTTTCAACAATCCCATTATAGAGAAGGTTGTATATGTTTTAAGGTTTGATATACATGTGTCACTGATTCCTCTGGTTCTATCCAATAATCATAACACTTTTTACATCTCATTTGCTAGGAGGTCCTCAAACATTTTGTTCAATAAAAAAAAAGATATAAATAATTTGTTTGCTTATTCCTATCTAATAAAGCCTGTTGGTATCAAATTGTATTATTTTAATCATTACAATCATTTGTGTAAACATTTCTTTTAAGCATTCTTAAGGGCTTTATGTTAAAATCTTTGTTTACTTATCGCAACAACCGGTAGTGTCCTTTGTGTCCACTAGGTTTCCCACATGGTATCACTACTGTGTGCAAAATCATTATTAGAATTAAGCTGTAAGAAAAAGAGAAATACAATCTGTTAGAATGCAATTCTCAAGATTAATGAAATACATACAGAACATCAGATTTAATGCATCAAAACTTCTTTGTAGCAACAAAGCTTTCCATTGTTTACCCCCATTTATCTAAGAGCAAAGTTTTTTCCTTAAGTATGTATTAGATATTCCTGATTAAATAAAGTAGGTGATGCAGGGGTTTCGAACTGCTGTTTTTATTATTTTTTTCAAAAATGGCTTTATTGCAATCCTCTCATTCAGGCCGGGTCTTTCTGATCCTCCTAAGTTGTAAATCCAGTATTGTTCCCTTTTGAGTAGGACATTGCCATAATTGCCCCCACGTGGGCTCCTGATGGGTTTTTCTATGCCCCAAAAGGTCAGTTTATGATCATTCACATTATTTGCAGTGTTGATATGTACTGCCAGGGCATTTTTGGGGTCCTTGTTATCAATTGCTCGGAGATGTTCCCCTATTCTATTTTTGAATTGCCTCTTTGTTTTGCCTATGTAGGAAGCAATTACATGTAGACTAGGCCATGTATACAACACTTTCTGTGGCACATGTAATGAACCCTTGAATCTTGATATCTTGTTCAGTCTTCAGATATTTTAATTTTTTGGTGTTCAGTACATGTTCACAGAATTACAGTTGCCCCATTTGTGGCAGGGTAGAAGCATGGTGCAGGGGTGGTAACCGGCCCACAAGGTTTGAGGGGCCCAAATCATAATTTTGATGTTTATTCAAAGCTGGGGAAGGGCCCTGTAACATCGCCTTGCACCCAGGCCCTCTGGGAGTTTGCTACACTACTGATTTGTGGCAACCATCTGTTTTTTCAGCAACCACATACTTAGCATCTCTCTCCTAGGTTGCACCGAATGTACCAGGCTGTTCTTCAGGCTTTTGCCTCTCCTATGCATCGTTCTAGGAGTGGTATCTTTTAGTTCTTTAAGCCCTGGGTCTAGACTAACCATATGCCAGTGCTTTTTAATGATCTCACCAATTTCTTTTGATTGGGTACTGTATGTAGAGACAAAGTTGATCCTGAGGTCACCTTTTTCCTTTGTTTTGTTTTTTGTGGTCATGACCTCTGACCTCTGTATGTCATCTACCTCTCTATGTGGCTTTTTAGCCATGGGTTCTGGATAGCCTCTGGCTTTTAGTCTATTTTTTAGCCCTTTCTATGTAGGTTATGGGTTCACCACAGTTACGTTTGATTCTAATAAACTGGCCCTTAGGTATTCCTGCGATAGTGTGGTAAGCGTGACTACTTTTGGCTTGTAGCAAAGAGTTTCTGTCCATAGGTTTACGGTACAAGTCTGTTTTGATCCCACCCTTACCTACTTTTGCTATTATCAGGTCCATAAAATTAATCTGTGTCTTGCTAAAGGACATTGAGAATCTGAGGTTTTTATTGCTACTTTCTAGATATTTAACAAACTGGAACAGATTTTCCTCTGTTCATTTCCATACAATCAATATGTCATCAATAAATCTCCTATATAGATCTGTATATTGTAGGAAAGGCTTTTGATGGGGTGAACTATGGTCTTCTCCTCCCACTTGCCCAGATAGATATTAGCATAATTTGGTGCTAAACTTGCACCCATGGCTGTTCCTTTCTTTTGTACATACTGTTTGTCTAGAAAGGAAAAAAGGTGTTGTATTTTAAAAGCATTTCAGTGAGGGTTATCAAGAACTCTGTTGACGGATCCTGCAGCTCTCTCTTTTTGAGGAAATATTCTAGGGCTTCTAGTCCCTCATCATGTGGGATGTTAGAGTATAATGATTCTATGTCTAGTGTGATCAGTATATCCCCTTCCTGTATTTCAAAATCTTCTAACACAGTTAGGATGTCCCCAGTGTCTTATATATGAGAGAATCTGCTGTGCAATGTCCCTGATGTAAAAGTCCACAAGTTTGGACAGGGGTTCGGTCAGTGACTCATTTCCAGAAAGAATTGGGCATCCCGGAGTGTTTACTATACACTTATGAATTTTGGGTAAGCAATAGAAACAGGCTCTAACTGGATTTGTTGCTGTTAGAAACCTTATTGTGTCTTCTGACACCCATTCTTTCTCTGCAACAGTTTTTAAATATTTGTCAATTTCCCTCTTAAAATCAACAGTCATATCTTTATTTACTTTGGTGTAAAAATCAGTGTTATTCAACTGTCTAAAAACCTCCTGGTTATATTTTTCTGCATCCATCATAACTATTGATCCACCTTTGTCTGCTGGCTTTATGGTAATCTCTGTATTTTCACTCAGATTATCCAGAGCCATCATTTCTGCCTTATTCAGGTTTCTGTGATATACCATATTCTGGCTCGCCTCTTTATCTAGTTCCCCAATATCTCTTTCACAACTTTTTTAAAAAAGTTTGCAAGGCAGAAGTCAGTGGTGGACAAAAAATGGATTGTGGTTTGAACACTCGTATCATACTGTGCATTATGCAGTTCTGATGTTTCACTTACCCTTACTTGTGTCAGTTCCTGACTTTCTTCATTTTTCCGTGCAAAAAATGACTTTAATCCCAAATTTCTAACCAATTTATTATAGTCCACTATTGTTTCAAACACATTGAACTTTCTTGATGGCACAAATGATAAACCCTTATTTAAAATTTTTATTTCTGTGTCTGAGAGTTTGTGCTTTGAAATATTAATGATGTTTCCTATTGATAGTTGTTCCTCGATTGTCCCCTGTTCATCCATCTCCCTCGCGCTGTGCCTCTTCCTCTGCCACCTCCTTTTCCTGCCCCCCTCCGCCGTGTCCTTTTTTTGCCAGTTGTTCAAAATTCAGTCTCTGGCTTCTCGGGCCTTCTGGGGTGTTGTAGGGTGAGGGGCTGCGAATGGGTAGTTCCTCTTCTTCACCTAGATAATAATCTTCGGTGTTGTTTATATCCTGGTTTCTTTCTTCCTTCAGGTGTTCTAAGGATCGATTTGGCTCCTGCAGGCTCATCAGTATGATTCCCTGGTCCTCTGCTCCATTCAAATATTGTTCTGTTTAGATAGTCATTTTTAACCCTCTCAAATTTGATCTGTTTGATTTCTTGTATCTTTCTGTCATATTTGATGAGATTATTTTTAAACTTCTCTAGGAGTTCCTCATATAATGGGTTGTCACTGAATTCCAACAGAGTTACTTCCCTTTTATTTATTTCCAGCTCTATTTCTTTTTGTGTTTCCTGATTTTTCTTTAAAATTAATTCTATATATTCTTTACTTGCATTGCTGCTGATCTTGTGCCAATTTTCTAGAAAGCCTTCTCTTTGTAACCCAAATGTTGGCTTCTTAAGCACTTGTAGACCTCGCGGTGCCCTTTCCACTTCTAAGTATGCTCTGAGTGAGACTTGCTCCCAATACAGCCTTTTCAGCCTGAAAGCAACTTTTTCAAACTGGCTAAATGCTTGCCTTATGTTAAATGGGCCTGCGGTAACTCGCGTTTCTGTTTGTAGAAGTTCTGTGTATTTACCATCCTATGGTGTGGTAGTTAAAACAAAGTCACAATGGAGGGAGTTTCCCTTACTCCCTGCGATTCAGTTTTGCCCGTGGACATATGGCTGTTGCTTCTATTTGCCATTCACTATGGGCTGCCGACCAATTCCAGAAAAGCAATGCACCTAGATTCTCTAGTAATTGACAAAGGGTTATTGCAGTGCTGCGGCTAGTCTTTATTCAGTGTCAAGAAATTGACAAGACTTCCAGGTCTCTGGCGCTCAGTCAGGGAGTCTGGAGAAGACACTGTTCTTCACTACGCAGATAATTAGACGTGTACAGTATTTTTATTCTGCGTTTCTCTGTTAACAGAATCAGGAGTTGGTATGACCATACAGTTCAGAGTTTTTCTTGTTAAACCTGTGCGTATGCCCCAAGTATCATGTAATAATGGGATTGTTGAAAAAATGTATTAAGAATGTGTTTTAACCTTGCACGGAGCACTTTGATTTTAACTTTCACTGTTACTTTAAATTTGCCTTTCTGTTTAAAGGCTATGAGTGTCTGTACATGTCATCCTATGATTAAGCGCCAGGGGGTGTGAAACGCATCAGGACACTCCATTGTGGATTGTAAGGAAGGGAGTCATGGTATGGAGTCAGTATCGTGCACGTTATAAATAAAAGAAAAAGCACTTTTAAATAGTATCTAGACTCCTGGCATCTCTTCTTTCTGCATGGTAAATCTGTATCTTACAAGAGGACCACAGTGAGTAGCTTGTGCTGGCAACATGCTTAATTTTGATTACTTGTTCAACAGCTTTGCACAGTAGGCCTAGGTGTGGCCCATAACTAATCTCTTTTTATAACATCCTGTGGTTTTCCTCACGCTGACATCTTTTGTGGTCAGAGGTCGTCTTTCCCTCACTGCCTGCTTGTGTGAGACAATCACATACTATATATTTATATTACAAATATCATACATATAACAATAAGCAGATGGCAGAGTGTCACAATAGGCAGACAAGAGGAGGTGGAGTTGCCATCTACGTTAAAGACGAATTTTCAGCCTCAGGTATCAACTCAGTCTCAGTCCCTAAAGAGTTTGAAAGTCTATCAAAATCGAACTCTCCTCTTCCATCTCATTCTGTGTTATAGGATGCTATAGGCACCCCTGAGCAGGGTTTCTGCTCTTGGACCACTTAAGTAATTTTATAGGATCCCTGCCCTCGGAGTTCATTATATTAGGAGACCTTAATCTGAACTGGTTTTCCTGCATCTGTTCCCCTTAAATCCCTGTGTGATTCCGTTGGACTAGCGCTACACACCCTATTAAAAAGAACCCTAACAATAGCACCCTGCTGGATCTTCTTCTAGTAAATAAGCCTCAGCTATTTTCCCATGCTAACGTATTCTTCTCTGATATCAGTGACCATTGTTTCACTGCCTGTGTAAGATCCACCTTGAGACCACTGTCTACTTCTAAATTGACCATCAAGAGGTGTCATCGCAACCTTTACCCCTGGGCATTGATCGCTGACTTGAGGGATTCTTTGAGATTGCGGGACTTCTACCTAGCAAAATCAGTGAATATGGCCTACGATATCTCCCAGGACATTGTGTTAGGGGCATTGGATAAGCTTTCACCACTGGTTAAAGAGGACAGAAAATCATTTCTAATTTGCAACTGTTTATACAGTTCTTATTCTCAGAAATGTTATGCATTTCCCTAATTTATCCATATTTAGCTGTACCTGAATACAAAGTGAAGTGGAAAACTGTATTTTGCTTTGTTTTGTTTTTATGGGCAGCATTCTATTACAGTTCTCTTCATGCAACCAGTAATTTAGAAGTTTAACTATGTCACAGTTTGTGAACAGAACTCTAAACAGGGTTCTGATAGGTCAATGACTCATAATGAGCATTCTGTACACAACCTGTGACATAGTAAAACTCCAAATTACTGGTTCCATGAAGACAGCTGTAACAGAATGCGGCCCCTAAAAACAAAACAATGCCAAATGCAGTTTTTCATATAACTTTTTATTCAGGTACAGTGAAATGTGGACAATTTAGGGGAATGCATATCTTTTCTGAGATTAAGAACTTAATAGACAGCTGCCAATTAGCACAGATTTCCTGTCTCCTTTAAAGTGTAATCTAAGAAAAAATGATGCCGGTGGTATACAGCAGACCTAAAGGCAGTACTGCATATAGAAATTTGCTTTGGAAAACAGTTTGAAAAACAAAGCTTCCAGCAGACTGGATTTCATTTAGGAAAGCAAGGAATCTTTGTACTAGGATGATCAGGGAAGCAAAGGCCAACTATTTTCGCACAGAACTTGACTCTTCCTCTAAATGTTCCTCCAAATTCTGGAAAACACATAAGGACATTGAAGGTCAAGTGTCCACGAATTCTCTACCCACAAGGATTACTATTGGGGCCACTACAGTCTCTGATAGGCCGACAATCCTTGTCACCCTCAATAACCACTTTACTACATGAGTTTAGCATTTGATACCTCCCATAACCTTTCGGCTCAGCTCAGTGAATAGGACCAAGAAGCTCCTGTCATCAGCACTGCATTCTCCCTTCAGCCTACATCCGTGAAAGACATTGAGGACCTCTTGCTACAGCTAGACACCAGGAAGAGTGCTGGTGCAGACCTCCTTGACAACTTTTTCCTGAAACTTGATCATCACATCCTGGCTGTGCCAACTACCCACCTCTTTAACTTATCTCTTTCTCAGGGTGACCTTCCTCCCCTATGGAAAACTGCACACGTGGTCCCCCTTTTCAAATCTGGAGACCCTAGTGACCTTAACAATTACAGGCCTATCTCTCTACTCCCCATCCTGTCTAAACTGTTAGAGAAAATCTTGAGTGCACAGCTGAGGAATTACCTGAAATCTGCAAACCTGCTTAACCCTTTACAATTGGGCTTTAGACCATGCCATAGCAGCATCTCGGCACTTGCTAAGGTGACTAATGACCAGCAGTGTGACCTCAATGCCAAGAATTTTGTTTGTGCAGTATTTTTAGACCTAAGTAAGGTAGATCACAATCTGCTCCTTTCATTCCTCTGGAACATTGGTCTGGACTCTCTATCATTGAGATGGTTCTCCAACTATCTTTCAGGTTGTCTCCAGCAGGTAAAAGCAGATGGGGAATTCTCACCCCTAAAACCCCTGCTAAGGGGTGTACCGTAGGGCTCAATATTTGGCCCCCTGCTCTTCGCTATATTTATATATACATATATATATATATATATATATATATATATATATACACAACATATGTGTATATGTGTGTGTGTATATATATATATATATATATATATGTATAAAAACAGAGTTGATGCCAGCCTCAATACTGCAACGTACATCTATTCATAGATGATACGGTACTTTACATTAGCAGATCTTCCCTGGAAGCAGCATATAGTGATCTTCAGCAGGAGTTTAATCTGCTGCAATTACAGTTCTTGAACCAGAAACTTCTACTGAATGCTAAGAAAACAAATGTGATGCTCCTCTCACCCTCCGCATATATAATGAACTCCACTGCCCAAGGAACCTTTCCTCCAATCTCCACACTCCTAGGCGAACCTTTGGAATATGTAACTAAGTTCAAATACTTGGGGGTCTGGATCGTCTATAGACTTTCTTATAATGACCATATTGAAGAACTTATAAAAAAGCTTAGACAGACGCTTGGTCTTTTCTGTGGGATTAATCACCTGCTTACTCAGGCGGCCAAGAAGCGATTGGTCCAGTCCACCTTCCTAACATTGTTGGACTATGTGGACTTCTTTTACAGTCAAGGCCCTGCCTCTGCACTGGTCAAACTGAACACGCTCTATCATAGAGCCCTAAGGTTCATTACCGGCCTCCCGTTCACCACACATCACTGCTCCCTATATGCTGCTGTGGGATGGCCATCACTCAAATATAGAAGACAGAGGAATGCCACCTTTTGAACCTTCAGAACTATTACTAAGAAGTTGCCTCAATATGTCTTGGATTGCTTGCCCCTAAGCTCGGTAGGCAAATATGCTTTGAGGAGTGCCTCTTACATCTTCTTTATTATACGCAAGGTCAGATCGCGCTTTGGTAGAGCATCCTTAAGTTACGCGTTACCCTTATTCTGGAACAAGCTGCAAAAAACATTGAAATTGGTCTACACTATCAAACTATCAACATACAAAACTCTCCACGTTCCTTCTTTCAAGGAATCCTGTAACTGTTTTACCTGACCCTGCCTTATTACTTAAATTGAGCCTCCAACTCTCCATTCTCCCCTGACCCCTATTCTTTCTGTTCCCTTATCCCCTCCCTCCCCTTGCCTTTGACCAGCATCCTGTGGCCCATCTTCATTCCATTGGTGGTCTCAGCAGCACTCTGTGATCAGTGGCCATCATATGGCTGCCACTACTCATTTAGTCTTCTACCCCTCTACAGCCTCCCTTTTAGGCATCTGTACCTTCCCCCTCACTTTATGGATCTATCCTTCTACTTCATACCTAATCTAAGAGCCCTTTCTCTTGCACCCTGTATATTCCTTGTAACTCTTATTTATTTTTTTCTTCATACAGTCCAGAGAATCTCATGTATATTTTTGTGTATATATTTTTACCAAGAATTAGTACTCTCATCCATCTGAACTCTGTACATTGTTCTATGTTCAATTTATATTGTATTATGATTCTGTTGTGTATGCAACCCTTCTGTGCTTGACTATGTATCTATGTCCAGGTCCACCTAGAAAATGAGCTTGCTCAACGGTGTTCACCTGGTTAAATAAAGATTTTGATTGATTGATTTGTCTGGTGTAGCCAGAATTAAGCATCTGTTTTATTTAAACATTTTCCCCCTTGTAAAACATTTTCCCAAAACATACAGGAGTTATGTTATTTGTTTTAAAACATTTCTTTTCCCCGTTGGCCACAGTCAAGAGCAAGCTACCCCGAGGGCAGAAGCACCCTCATGAATATTTAACAAATCAGGGTTCTGCCTCATTAATTTTCATGAGCCCCAGTCATTACAGTCTCATCGATCTCTCTAAATTCTGAAAGTAGCGGCCGCTTCAGGCCCTGTCCATGATCACTGGGTCCCACTTAGCTGATGGGGATCCCGGGACCGACAGAACACTTATCAGTTTGCCTGCATTGCGAGCAGTCACTAGATCAAAGGCGCCGCTCATGCCTCCGTGATCCCCGCTGCACTGGAGTGCATGTTTCAAGCGGGGGATCACGGTTGCACATTTTGGAGCCCCGGAGGGCTGGAATTACCTTTTAGCCACTTTCAAGAGGGCACGGGGCACAAACAAGACCAGAGGACAGACAAAAAATATGCTGGCTAACAGGAGGTGCCTGGCAGGAGAGCAGACACGAGCTGATGGGCTGCAGGTAAGACCCCGATTTGGCAGGGGGGGTTACACATAAGGGGACTGATACGTACGTACTCCCCCTGTACGTGTAAGAGGATTGGTACATGCTAAACCCGTCTGTGTGTGTAAGGCGCTTGGTACATAATTACTCCCCTGGTATGTGTAAGGGGGCTAATACATACTGATAGAAGCATATATGATAGCAGTAAAAGACCAGTGGTCCATCCAGTCTGCCCATAGTACCCTGTCATCCCCCCAGAATCGATTGTCTCTGTGGGGTCTTCACTTACACTATCGATCCTTTTGTTTTCCATGTTTCTGCCCCCTACTTGCTGTTGAATAGCTAATAACCCCTCATCTCTGTCCCAGCTGTGATGAAGCCATTTATGGTTTTGGCACCTACCACCTCTGCCAGCAGACCATTCCATGGCTCAGCCACTCTTTCTATAAAATAATACTTTCATATATGCTTTTTAAACTCTCCACCCCCCCCCATGTTAATCTCCACTCATAAACCCTTGTCCAGTGTTCTCTGTTCCTGATAAAGAGCTCCTCATAGTCCAACTTATTAATTCCATTCAGGAACCTGAAGGTGTCTGTCATATCCCCCCTTCCTCATGTGGTTTCAAGTGAATACATGTTCAGTGCCTTTAGCCAGAAACATTGAAACATAGAATGTGTCAGCAGAACAGAACCAGTAGGCCCATCTAATCTGCCCTATTTTCCCTGCTTAACACAACACCCCAGACTTTTTTTTACTAAGTAAGTAAAATTTTGTTAAGCGCCCACTCCCTTGGGCTCAGGGCACTGTTTTGGTCACAGGTATCCCTCATTCCTCCCTTCCTTCTGTTTATTATATGCATGAAGGTGGCCAAGCAGTGTGAAAAGGCAGTGGGGAGGGCCGGAGTGATGATGGGGTGCATATTGAGAGGCATCACCAGTAGAAAACAGGAGGCGGTGATGCCACTGTACAGACAGTGTGTTAGGCCACATCTGGAATACTGTGTTCAGTTCTGGAGACTGCATCTCTGGAAGGACATTGACAGAATAGAGGTGGTCCAGAGAAAGGCAACAAAACTGGTGAAAGGATTGCACCAAAAAACATGAGGAAAGAGTGAAAGACCTCAACATGTATACCCGGAGGAAAGGAGGGAGAAGGGAGATATGATAGAGATATTCAAGTATCTCAGATAAATCAACAAGGTCCAGGAGAGCAGCATCTTTCCGAAAAAGAGATGTGCAAGAACAAGGGGTCAGAATATGAGGCTGGTGGGGGAGACTCAGGGGAAATGTGAGGAAGTATTTTTTCTCAGAAAGGGTAGTGGATGCGTGGATGCATGGAACAGCCTCCCAGCAGAGGTCATACAGGCTAAAATGATTGGTGAGTTCAAGAATGCGTGGAATAGACAGAAGGCAACCCTAGTGGTAGGAAAGAGAGGGTGAGCTGCTGATCATTTAGGATCTAGAGTTAACTAGGTAAGGAAATGGGCAGACTAGGTGGGCCAGGTGGTCCTTATCTACTGTCAGAATGTATGTTTCTACGCATGTGTCTATCCCACACATACTTAAAATTCCCCACTGTCAGTGCCCCTTCCCAGCTCCTTTGGCAGCGGATCATCTGTACTAGCCCTGAATTAAGTTTGGTCATTCTATAGCCCCTTTTACCCAGAGCAGTACTTACAATGTCACGGTTCCCACCTGCTCACTGCGCTCTGTCAGCATCAATGTGGTCTGCTTCTACACATATACTGTGTGCATTGATCTTGGGGCTCTTCCGGCATTTCTTCTGTCTTTCCTGCTGGCCAAGAGCCCGAGACTTCCTAGTTGAGGTGTGGAGGGGGGCACGGCACTGGTGAGTTGTTTACCTACAGTGTTGTACCTGAGTTCAGCTAAATATAGCCTTAAATATTGGAAAGAAAGCTGAACTCTGGGGAAAACTTGTTACTTTTCTCAAACGGGGGCTAAAAACTACTTAGAGCTTCAAAAGTGGAGTCGTGATACTGGCGATGTGCTAGTGTATATTCATATCCATTTGGATATGAATATGCATTAGCAGATGCCCAGTATCACCGCTCCACTTTTGAAGCGCTTTTAAAACAGGTTACTCACCTGTAACAGTAGTTCTAGTAGTTGTATATGTTGTTCACCGACACTGTTTGGCATGTCCTTTACATACAAAAATAGAAGTTGATGGCAGATAAGGACCGCAAGGCCCATCCAGTCTGCCCATTTCTTTTTCTACCTTATGAGTGTGCCATCTGCCTTTGCTCTGTCAATGGCCTATCTATTCATACTCATCTGTATTGCTCCCTTATGCCTATCCCATGCCTGTTTGAAGCCCTGCACTGTATTCATATCCACTACTTCCTGAGGTAGGCCGTTCCATGCATCCACCAATCTTTCTGTGAAAAAGAACTTCCTCACATTACCCCTTAATCGGCCTCCCTCTAATCTCATGCTGTGTCCTCTTGTCCTGCTATTTTTCTTATATTGAAACATGTTAGACTCTTTCACCTTGTTAATGCCCTTAAGGTGTTTGAATGTTTCGATCATATCACACCTCTCCCTCATTTGCTCTAGTGTATACATATTGAGCTCTGTTAATCTGTCCTCATATGTTTTCTGATGCAGTCCCTGCACCATTTTGGTTGCCCTTCTCTGGACTGCCTCAATTTGGTTAATGTCCTTGTGAAGGTATGGCCTCCAGTACTGCACGCAGTACTCCAGATGGGGCCTAACCAGTGCCTTGTAAAGAAGGATTATTACCTCCCTCTTATGATTTGTGATACCCCTACTAATATACCCCAACATCCCCCTAGCCTTACCTACTGCTTTAGTGGTCTGCTTGGATGATTTCAGGTCATCTGTGATGATGATGATGATGCCCAAGTATCTTTCTTCCCTTGTGACTGCCAGCAACTCCCCTCCCAGCCTATAGGTGGCTTCAGGGTTTCTCTTCCCTATGTGCATGATCTTGCACTTCTTTGTGTTAAACCCCAGTTGCCACTCTTCCTACCATTTTACCAGCTTATCCAGATCTCTTCTCATTCTGCCCACCCCATCTGGATCATCTACTCTGTTGCAGATCTTGGTGTCCTCTGCAAACAGACACACCTTACCCTCCAGTCCATCTGCAGTGTCACTGATGAAGATATTGAAGAGGACTGGCCCGAGGACTGATCCCTGAGGTACCCCACTTGTGACTTGCATCTCTTCTGACTGTATACCGTTTACCACCACTCTCTGTTTTCTGCCCGTCAACCAGTTTGCCACACAGTTGACCAACGTCTGACCCACCCTGAGCCTACCCAGCTTATTAATCAATCTTATATGTGGAACAGTATCGAAAGCTTTGCTGAAGTCAAGGTAGGCGACATCAACTGCTCCTCCTTGGTCCACCACTCTGGTTACCCAGTCAAAGAAATCTGAGATTAGTTAGACAGTACCTTCCTTTTGTAAACCCATGCTGTCTTGGATCCTGTGCTCCTATGGATTCCAGGTGTTGCACTATCCTTTCCTTAAGGAGTGCCTCCATAATCTTGCCCACTACTGAGGTAAGACCGACTGGTCTGTAGTTCCCTGCCTCTTCCCTGCTACCACTCTTGTGGAGCGGGATCACATGAGCCCTTCTCCAGTCTTCTGGGACCTCTCCTGTGCTCAGAGACTCACTAAACAGTTCTGATAATGGCTCAGCTAGTTCCACCCTTAGCTCCTTTAGTACCCTGGGATGTATGTCATCAGGTCCCATTGCCTTGTCCACCCTGAGCCCATTGTGCTCTTGTAGGACCCCTTTCTTTTGTGAAGAGACTAGTTCACACTTCCCTCCCCCCTGTGTCTATGGTGCTGAGCTGTGGGCCCTGTCCTGCTTTCTCTTCGATAAATACTGAACAGAAGTATATATTTAGGATAGATGCTTTTATGTGGTCCTCCTCCTCACACGCCCCCTTATCCCCTTTGATCTTAGCAATACCCCCCTTCTGGACTTTCTCCTTTCACTAGTGTATCTATAGAAAGTCTTGTTACCTTCTTTTACTGTTCATGCTAGTGTTTCCTCAGTTTGGGCCTTTGCCTGCCTTACTGCCTTCCCTGCTTCCCTTAGGGAAGTTTAGTATCTCTCTATCTTCATCTTACTACGTTCTCTTATATTTCCTGAAGGCCAGCCTTTTGGCTCTGACCTTTTGGTACTGTTTTTGAGAACCACAGTGGTTTCCTTCTTTTTTTGCACTTCCTTTTCTCTCTAACACAATGGGCTGTTGCTTCAAGTATTGTATCCTTAATGCTTGCCCACTTTGCCTGTACCCCCTCACCTGTGTTTCTTTTTGCCAGGGCTAGCTTAACTCTGTTGGCCATCTTATCAAAGTCAGCTCCTCTGAAGTCCCATATGTTTGCCTTAGAATGGGATGATTTGGTTCTAGTGGCCAAATTGAACCATACTATGTGATGGTTGTGACGCTTGGCCAGCAGGTTATGATTGCTGTATGATATTTGTAATATAAAAATATAGTATGTGAGTCTGTGCTCCATGGGTCCCCCCCCCCGGTTTCAATTACAGGAACTGACCAGGAAATCTCTGTAATGTAATTAACTTCCTTGAGAAGTTGAATTTTATGGCCATTTTATGACCTCCTGCCTCTGAAGTTGCGAAGCTAAATACAGGTGTGCATTTTATTACAGGACAGGACACAACTTAGCTGATTGCTATTGGCACCTAAGTGACGTATGGAAGAGTTGTAAAAAAAAAAAAACCTTTGATGTTCCTTGGGAAAAACAGGAATTAGCCACCAGTTCAAGGGAAAGGCTTGATTAAAGACTGTCATCATTTGGGAAATTAGTTTTTGCTGAAGTCACATTATTTAAAATATCTCCTGATAGGACATCCTGTTTGTAATTTGTTTCATATTCTAAAAGGAGCAGCTAGATGACTCACAGAAGGGTTATGGAGAGACACAGTTTAAACTAATACTGGTGTCTGATCTTTTTGTCATAGTAGTTGTAAATCATTTTTATTCAAAAGAGAATACTGGAAACATACCATTGAGCAAAGCTAATTTTCAGTGAAGTTCCAGGTCAATAAAGTGCAAAGTTCCACATAAATTAGACAACATTACATATATACATTAAACATAATAAATATACAAACATAACCAACATCAACATATATAGTCAATAAATCAAACTTCAAAATACATTACATTGATTGCACATATAACCAGACTTTATCCGAGTGGTACACCATTGCACAAGTTTAGGAGCACTAATTTTAACCCCTGGATTTCTTAAATGTTGAGGTGAGTCATTCCAAAGGGAGACTCCTCTAAATATAATAGAAGACCTCCCGATATCCAAGTTACAATTAGGAATGCAAAATTGGGCACTATGTGTTGATCTTAAGTTCCTCCCCGCTTTCCTAACCTCAAACAACCCAGCAGTATGATCCGGAACCTTATGGTTCCATACCCCAATCATGAGGTGCAATAAATGTATATTCCTTCTAACAGGTGGTCTATTCCAATATAATTCATTAAATAAATAACACCTGTGAGTTCTAATCGGGGCCTCCAATATAAAGTGAGTCAACCTATGGAACATCTGGTGCACTTTATTTAACAATACCCCTGAAGCTCTCCCATAGAATATGTCTCCATAATCAATTGCTGGGAGTAATAAGGTTGCAACCACATTCTGATGGACCTCTCTAGACATAAACCTTTTGCATCTGTAGAGGGCTCCTAATTTTTTATTCATACTTCCAATTAGGGAGTCGATATGTAAATCCCAACTTAAATGGGAATCAAGCCACATTCCCAGATATTTATAATGATCAACCTGTTTCATGACTGACCCCCCCAGATGTAACAATTTCCAATTTTAAGTCACAAGCTTTATTATATTTACTCCTAAACAATAGGACCTGTGTTTTATTTACATTCAAAGTTGGGTGATGCCTTCTGAAAAATTTCTGGGCCTCATCAAAGGCTTGTTGAAACTCCCTCAACATACAATATAGTATCATCTGCATACAGATGATATCGAATATCTGGAGATTGGGGCCTAAATTTATTAACATAAATATTGAAGAGCAGAGGCCCCAAAATTGAACCCTGGGGAACTCCACTTCTCAAATTCAAAATCCCAGAGTCAAAGGAGGCTACCTTCACATATTGACTATGTCCCATCAAATATGATGAGAACCATTTAATTGAAAAATGAGACAAGCCAATCTCCCTGAGTCTGGACAGGAGCACCTGATGGTTCAAGGTGTCAAAAGCCTTTGAAAGATCAATAAATAAAGCACCTATCATTAGCCTCCTGTCCAGACTCAGTTGGAGATCGCTTACCACCTTCGTTAAGGCTGTTTGGGTACTGTGTAGGGACCTAAAACCCTGATTGAAAAGGAGGCAGTTTATTATTAAGATCCAAGAAATTCTTCAGCTGACATGAGACAATTCTCTCAAATATTTTAGAGACCTGAGGTAACAACGAGATAGGTCTATAATTCCCCAAATCAGTCTTATTTCCTGATTTAAATACGGGTGTGACCCTAGCTATCTTCCACCCCTCTGGGAATTCACCGGTCTTACAAGATAAATTAAAAATATAAGCAAGGGAGAGGCCAAACAGGGAGCAGCATACTTCAATAACCGTGAAGGAATCTCATCATACCCTATAGCCTTAGAAATATTTATTTTCAGGAGCTCCCCTGTATACTTCTTCCGGGAAAATATGAGCAAACTCAAACTCCTTTATTCCTTTAGGATTGGGTTTACTATCTACCAAAGCCTGCTCTATACCAACATTATAATCCTGAGTGTCCCTGTCAGCTAAATCCTGGGTACCCACCCTAATGAAATACTCATTTAAGGCATTTATCATCCCATCCCCCTGAGAAAAAGTTGATCCCTCCACTAAGATTTTAGTTATGGTGGAAGACTTACGAGTCCCCGTTAAATCAGAAATACCCCCCCCCCAAAAAAAAAGTCCTTGGATTCTGTTTTTGGTTATTATCAAGCTTAAACCATATATAATCTTGTTTCGCCTGCCTCACCTTCGTGTACAAATTTTGGGCCTGCCTGTAAAGAACCCAATCATGAGCCTTCATAGATTTTTTAGCTTTGGACCATTTCTTGTCCCTCTCTCTCTTGATTTGATGGAGTTCCTTTGAAAACCAAACATTCCCTTTATGTTTAATCCTCTTTGATTTCAGTGGGGCATGCCTATTGCATACCTTCAAAAATTCATACAAAAAAATAATCCCAGGCACTAGAAGCAGTAGGTATCAACTCTAATCTGGAGCAGTTAATATCCTCAACGTCTAACATAAATGAAACATAGTCAAACTGTTTATAGCATCTCCAGGAAATCCAGGCTTTCATATCATTTTTGGATTCAAGAGAGAGACTGAACTCTCTGCTCTGATATAACTTAAGCACTATAGAGGTAATACATTGGATAGAAAAAGTCTAAATGTATTGTGGTAGGAGTTTTTGTGTTGTACTTTTCCTTGTTTTCTTTTAAGTGATTGTATGCTCTTTGATATATTGTTCTGTGTTTACATTTTACATATTTTTATCCATTTTTAGTAAACCTTTTATTCAAGAGACTGTCTGTGTGTCTTCCAAGTTCTTTTTGCATGTGATGTATAGATGGTTAAGTTTGACACTGTTCAAAAGCTTGATGGTGTTACTAAACTGGGAAGAGGTAAGAATATACCTAAGGTCTTTTATAGAGTTTTAAGGGTTCATTTTGGATACCTGGTTAGGTGCCCTTAGGCGAAAGATATATTGCATCCCCTGAAGAGAATATTATCTGGGCCTGTACATTTGGGTACACTAGCATAAGGTTCACAGTTTGAATGCCCCCCAGAACTTGAGACTAAAGGTGATTCGGACCACAAGCAGACAGGAGGGTTACCTTGTCTGTTACCTGTTCACACTATTGCACTCTGAGGTTGACACTGTGAGAGCAGAGGGCCTGACCTGCTGAGTGCGTTTGTGACAGATTTGGTTGACGGTGGTGCGAAAAAATTGGTAACACAAGCTTTAGCTGTTCAGTGTTTCAGCTTAATACTGTACAGCTCACTTGCAAAATAAGGCAGTGATTTATTTTTAAAAAAGGAAACAGAACTATATCATTTTGCTTACAGTCAAGTTCCTACCTGTTTTATTTTATTTCTAAAGTGCAAGTTAGAGTAGCCGTAGTTAGGGAAGAAGATGGCTTCCAGCTATAGCAGGCACACTGTAGACTACTTGAGGCAGTTGTGCCAGGACAGAGGAGTCCTGCATGAGGGGAGAGCCACCAAGCAGAACCTCATGGATGCCCTGATGGTAGCAGATGCCCAGAGCATTGAGTCACTGACTGTGACTGTAAAGGACCAAACCTTGAGCATGGAGGGGCTAGCGGCCAGTGCAGTGTCCCGATCCAGTGAGGAGGACAGCAGGGCCAGTGCAAGCCAAGGGCCACAGCAGCAGGGAAAGGTCACCAGCATTCTGGAGCCAGAAGCAATCAGGCTGCAGACTGAGTTGCGCAGAATGGAGTGGAGTTCCAGAGGGAAGCTGAGCGAGAACAGCGAGAAGCTGAGCGAGAATGGCGAGAAGCTGAGCGAAAGAAATGAGCCGCAGAGGAGAAGAGGGAGTGAGAACAGAGAGAAGCTGACTGGGAATAGCGAGAGGTGGACCATGAGGAGCATGCGCGCCAGAGGCAACATGAACTGGAGAAGCTACAACTCCAACCAGCAGCACCAGACCGGGTGAGTGGCTTGTGTTTAACTGGAACAGCAGGACTGGGTTACAAACTGAAGTCAAAATTGATAGCTGAATTTAAAGAGGGGAAGATATGGATGCCTTTTTAAATTCCTTTGAAAAAGTTTGTATTCAGGCAAATATTCCTAGAGGGTCCTGGAGCTTCCAGCTATCCCCGCTACTTACCGGGAAAGCTCGGGATGCCTTGGGTCAAATGGACAGTGAGGACAGTAATGATTACAGCAAACTTAAAGCTGCACTTTAAAAAAAGTTTAATTTAACTGCAGAAGCATACAGAGCTAAATTCTGTAAGCTCAGGAGAAGCCCTGACATGAGCTACAAGGAGATGGCCACGAAACAACGTCAGTTTTTAAAACATATATGGGAGGGAATTGAAGTAAACTCCATAGATAAAATTAAAAATGCTATTTTCTTATAACAGTTTTTTTGGGCATGCCCAACAGAGCTGAAAACCTGGCTGGATGACCAAGATCCCAAAACAGTGCATGAGGCTGCTGAACTGTCAGACCGCTATGCCAAGAGCAGGCCTGCTCTGAGAGCGAATGGGGTGGGCGTGGCAGTGCAGAAAGGGAAAAGCACACCTTCAGGGCAGCTAAAACCCTCACTGCCTCCACCAGAACTAGGTAGCCCCAGGTTTCAAAGAAAAGAGTTCTCTGAGAAAAGAAACAAATGTTGGGTTTGTAAAGAAACTGGGCATATTGCCAAACAGTGTCCCAAAACGATGAGCAATATGCAAAATGAGGCTAGGAAAGAAGTGGGTTGTTTATGTTTCCCTGGAAGCATGCCTGTGAACATGAGGGAACACATGCACCCAGTCACGGTGAATGGTGTACAGACACAAGGGTTAAGGAACACAGGGGCATCCCTGACGTTGGTAAAAGGGGATCTGGTAGAGCCTGGTTAGCTTATACCCAATAAATTTGTAAGTGTACAAGACTTTACTGGTGGGGAGACAACATTGCCACTCGCTAGTATTCTCCTAGACTGGGGTGAAACAGGGGGAACTGTGCAGCAGGTGGCTGTAGCCAAATGTTTAGCAGTTGACGTCATCCTTGGCAACAATCTCAAACGGGATGGTGTGTGCAGTTACCCGTAGCCAAGCAACAAGGGAACATTTTAGTTCCCTGGACCCCACAGAAGCCATTATGGAAACCACTGGGAGGCTGGTTCCCCAGCCTATGTCTCCTGATATGGAGACTAATGAAAAGGGGGTAGAAATTTCTCCAGTAGCAGTTAACCACACAGCTACGGAGGGTTACTCCGAAGAGGGAGGGGTGACCCATTGTCAGAGGGTTTAGGATGACAGTGATCCTGAGTGCCCTGACGCTAGTGCTAGGGACCCTAGTTTAGAGACTGAACGGGACCTGTTTCATGCCTTGGGAATGTGTAAGGAGTTTGCAGCTGCTCAGAAAAGTGACCTTTGTCTAGAGAAGCTGAGGGTTGGGCAGACTCTGATGGAGCACAGGGAGGTGATGGTAAACATAAAGTCTATTGGGAAAATGGACTTATTTTTCATTTCATTTATTCTTTGGTAATCAGGTAAAGGCACTGGACCAAAGGTCCCTTTTCAGGCCCGACCCGGACAAAAGAACATATAAAAATACACAAATACAATCAACAGCAATACAAAACCAGAAAATACAAATTACAAATTGCAGTTACAAACAGATTTATGTAATAAATAACTTTTTAACCTTTGTTTAAAAGTTAAAACAATAGGAGCAATCTTAACATCAGGTGGGAGTGAATTCCTATACAATGGTGCTGCTATTGAAAAAGCTCTAGAGCTTAATCTAAGCAGAGACCTGGGAACAAAATATAGGGGGCCATCAGCCAACCTCAGGCTGGGAAGCAGTTCTCTCTTTACAACAAGATCAGGAGGAGGTAAAAGGGAGCCAAAGTAAAAACATTTATACATCAGACAGCCGACAAAATATTCGATTCTGCAACTAGGGGAAAACCACCCCAACCGAGAATAAAGATTACACCGATGTGTCCTACTGAGGACTCCTAAGATAAATCTACAAATATTATCATAGCCCGAAGTAGTGCTTGCATTTCTTGTGTACCTATGTTATAATATAAACAAGAACTGCAATCAAAATATGGAAGAAGAGAACCAATAGCAATTGCTAATCTAGTTGCTTGTGAGAAGAATGACTTGAATTTGTATAACACCCCTATTCTTTGATTTACTTTCTTAACCATTGACTGAATGTGAGGTGAAAAGGTCAAACTGGGATCCAGTAGTGTGCCCAAATACTTAAATTGAGACACTTGTTCAAGCAGACCACCCCGAAAATCAGATATCGTCAGTTCCGGGGTCTCCACCAATATAAATTGTGTGTCAAATAACATAAATTTGTTTTAGCTGAGTTCAAAACCATAGCATTTAAAGTAAGCCAAGAACAGATGGCACCAAAATCCTTTTCTAGGGAACAAGAAAGTTCAGACACAGAATTTGACTGAGCAGAAATTACAAGATCATCTGTATAAAGCTGTGATTCACTAAACTTACAAACTCCAGGAAGCTGATTAATAAAAATAGAAAATAACAGGGGTCCCAAAATGGACCCCTGAGGCACACCACAACTAATTGGCAAGACACCAGAAACCACAGAACCTACTTGAACAAACTGACACCTGTTACTCAGATAATCATAGAACAAAGAAACAGTGACCTCAGAAAACCCCAGATCTTTCAATTTTATGCAGGCCAAACCGTGATCAATCAAATCAAAAGCCTTGGTTAGGTCCACGAATACCTCCCCGGTCATCAAACCCTTCTCAAACCCACGTAGGGCCCGTGTGGTGAAACCAACCAAGGCTGTGCCTATACCAAAGTGCTTACGGAACCCATGTTGTTGCCTTGACAACAAATCATGGGTAACCAAATAGGCATCAGTTTGCTTAGCCACTAAATGATCAAGTAAGCTATGTATACTCAGGATGTGAAAATAGAGGGAAGGGTGATATGCAGGTAGCTTGTCGTACCCCAGGGGTATCGTGACCAGTTGCTCAAGATTGCACATGATATTCCATTTCTGGTCATCTGGAAATCATGCGCACTATGCAACGATTGGTCCAGAATTTCTATAGGCCGAACTTCACCCACTAGGTGAAGGAATATGGCAGGTCTTGTGACAGGTGCCAAGAAATAGGGAAGGCAGGTAAGAAAACCCAAGCCGCCCTAATTCCATTGTCCATAGTGGAGGAGCCATTCCAAAGGGTGGGAATGAATATTGTGGGGCCTTTAAATACCCCCAGCTCTTCTGGGAAGAGGTTCATCCTATCCTGACTGTGGTGGATTATGCCACCCAGTATCCAGAGGCAGTCGCCCTATCCTCACTGAAGACGGACAAAGTGGCAGGTGCTTTACTTGGGATTTTCTCCCGTGTTGGGTTTCCGCAGGAGGTTATCACCGATCGAGGGGGTTCCTTCATGTTGGACCTGATGAAATGTTTGTCGGAGAAGTGTGGGGTGGTGCAGAGGCACACAACATCTTATCACCCACAAGCCAGTGGGCTTGTGGAAAGATTTAACAGTACCCTGAAGTCAATGCTCCAAGCGTTTGCTGAACAGCATGGGAGGGACTGGGAGAAATACCTTCCCCACCTGTTGTTTGCATATAGGGAGGTGCCCTAAGAGTCGACAGGATTTTTCCCCTTCAAGCTCTTATATGGACGCCGGGTACATGGGCCCCTAGACTTGATCTGGGAGGACTGGGAAGGCAAGCCCGCCACCCAGGGCACTCCCATAGTGGATTACATCCTTAGGTTTAGGGAAAGGCTGAAGGAACATATGGGGACAGCGCAGAGCAACCTGGCAACTGCCCAACAGAAACAAAAAGTGTGGTATGACCATAGAGCCAAAGCTTGCTCGTACATGGTGGGTCAGGAAGTCATGGTCCTAATTCCAGTCCGTAAAGACAAGCTGCAGGCTCAGTGGGCAGGATCGTACAAAGTAGTTAGAAAGGTAAATGACATGAACTATATCATAGAGTTACCTGGCAGAAGACAGAGAGAAAGAATGTACCGTGTCAACGTGATGAAGCCATATGCTAATAGGGCTGACATGGTGTTTGCACTATGTAGTCCTGGGGAAGGGACGGACGAAGGAGACCCCCTTCTGGACTTGCTGGAAGAAAGCAAGCAGGAGTCTTCTGTGGAGGCAGTTAAACTGTCACCCCAGCTGGCCCCGGACAAGATCCAGGAAGTAAGGGAGGTTTTAGCAGACTTTGCCCCACTCTTTAGTGCCAAGCCTGGACTAACCCCCTTAGTGACGCACGATGTGGAGACAAGGACACAGACGCTAATACGGCGGACAGCATAGCGGGTTCAGAGGCTATCCAAAAAGACATTAGGAGGGAGGTGGAGGAAATGCTGGATTTAGGAGTAATCCAGAGATCCCACAGCCCCTGGGCCTCACCCGTAGTCCTTGTGCCCAAGCCAGATGGCTCTACTCGTTTCTGTGTGGACTGTCATGGACTGAATGCAGTCACAAAGTCAGATGCCCACCCAATGCCCTGGATGAACTCCTGGACAAGTTGGGAGGGGCGACATACCTTACGACTATTGACCTGACAAAGGGGTATTGACAGGTAGAGTTAACTGACAGAGCTAGGGAGAGGTCAGCCTTCATCACTCTGATAGGCTTATTTGAATATAAGGTAATGCCTTTCCGATTGAAGAATGCCCCGGCCACTTTCCAAAGGTTGGTGAACCAGGTGTTAAATGGTGCTGAGGAGTACACCGTGGCGTAACTGGATGGCATTGCCATCTTTAGTGCCAGCTGAGAGGAACACCTGTCCCACCTTAGGGAATTGCTGGGCAGGATACAGAGGGCCGGGCTCGCTGTCAAAGCTGAGAAGTGCCAGGTGGCCATGGTTGAAGTGGCATACCTTGGGCATGTTGTAGGCCAGGGACAGCTTCATCCTAACCAAGTAAAAATAGAGGTGATCAAGGCGTGGCCCAGACCAGAAATGCAGAAGCAGGTCAGGAGTTTTCTAGGGACAGCAGGGTACTATAGGAAATTTGTACCCAATGACAGTGCGCTGGCTGCTCCCCTATCTGACCTGGTAAAGAAAAGGATGCCTAAGAAAATTACCTGGGAACCAGCCTGTGACAAGCCTTTACCAGACTGAAGGAGGCACTGTGCAGTGCTCCTGTGTTGACAAGTCCTGACTGTAGCAGACCCTTTATAGTCCAGACGGACGCCTCAGACATGGGTATTGGGGCAGTACTGAGTCAGACATCCAACCAAGGGAAAGATCACCCTGTAGTGTACCTGAGTAAAAAGTTACTTCCCAGGGAGCAGGCATATTCTACTCTGGAAAAAGAATGTCTTGCCATAGTGTGGGCCCCAAAGAAGTTAGAGCCATACTTACATGGGCAGCATTTTGAGGTACAAACGGACCACAACCCCCTAGTTTGGCTGACCCAAATAGGAAAAACTAATGGTAGATTATTAAGATGGAGTCTTGCCTTGCAAGGGTATGACATGATGATCTTTCATAGGGCTGGAGTGACCAATCAGAATGCCGATGGCCTATCGCGTCTATATGAAGAGTGACTTGACTTGGGAAACTCATCCCATACAGGGGATAGAGGCCCCAAATTCAGTCTAGGTGGGGAGGATTGTGACGCTTGGCCAGCTGGTTATGATTGCTGTATGATATTTGTAATATAAAAATATAGTATGTGAGTGTGTGCTCCATGGGTGCCCCCCCCCCACAAGATTTCAATTACAGGAACTGACCAGGAGATCTCTGTAATGTAATTCCTTGAGAAGTTGCATTTTATGGCCGTTTTATGACCTCCTGCCTCTGAAGTTGGGAAGCTAAATATGCATTTTATTATAGGACAGGACATAACTTAGCCGATTCCTGTTGGCTATATTGGCACCTAAGAGTATGACAGAGTTTAAAAAAAAACTTTGATGTCCCTTGGGAAAACAGGAATTAGCCACTAGTTCAAAGGAAAGGCTTGATTAAAGACTGTCATAATTTGGGAAATTAGTTTTTGCTGAAGTCACATTATTTAAAATGTCTCCTGATAGGATATCCTGTTTGTAATTTGTTTACATCCTAAAAGGAGGAGCTAGATGACTCACAGAAGGGGTGTGGAGAGATGCAGTTTAAACTAATGCTGGTATCTGATCTTTTTGTCGTATCATTTTTGGACTTGAGGACAGAACTCTCTGCTCTGATATAACTTAAGCACTGTAGAGGTAGTACATTAGAAAAAGTCTAAATGTATTGTGGTCGGAGTTTTTGTGTTGTACTTTTCCTTGTTTTCTTTTAAGTGATTGTATGCTGTTTGGTATATTGTTCTGTGTTTACATTTTAAATATTTTTATCCATTTTTAGTAAACCTTTTATTCAAGAGATTGCCTATGTGTCTTCCAAGTTCTTTTTGCATGTGATGTATAGATGGTTAAGGTTGACAACTGTTCAAAAGCTTGATGGTGTTACTAAACTGGGAAGAGGTAAGACTATACCTAAGGTCTTTTATAGAGTGTTACGGTTAGGTGCCCTTAGGCGAAAGATATATTGCATCCCGCGAAGAGAATATTATCTGAGCCTGTACATTTGGGTACGCTAGCATATGGTTCACAGTTTGAATCCCCCCAGAACTTGAGACTAAAGATGATTCGGACCCACAAGCAGACAGGAGGGTTACCCTGTCTGTTACCTGTTCACATTACTGCGCTCGGAGGTTGGCACTGTGGGAGCAGAGGGCCTGACCTGCTGAGTGCGTTTGTGACAGTGGTTACTGGCTCACAGGTGACCTTCTACCTAGAGATCTGTGATCCTTTCCCTGTTAGTCAGTACTAGATCTAGGATAGCCCTATCTCTTGTGGGTTGTTGTAGCAGTTGTTTGAGTCCCTCCCCCTGCAGGGAATCCACTATGTGTCTAGTTCTGGCAAATGTTCCTGCTGGTATTGACCAATCTGTATCTGGCATGTTGAAGTCTCCCAATTTCAGAACCTCCCCTTTAGCTGTCTTTCCCTTTAAGATTCTTGCTGGAAGGTCTAACAAACTGGCTCCTCCCACCCACCCGGGTGGTATATACCACTGCTCTGCTCCTTGATGCCAGACCTTGCCTGCTGGAAGTTTAAGCTGTGCGTCAAAGCCGGGGTGGTCAGGTGGGTCCGTGTGGATGAACAACATATACCACTCCTAGAAATACTGTTACAGGTGCATAATTTGTTTTTCTAGGATTGTGGATATGTTATTCTATCCACGCTGTTTGGCAGACTCCTAGCAGTTCTCTGGGAGGAGGGAGGCAAGGTGCACCCCCACCAGTACTTACTTGGGGAACAGAGATTGGAGAACTGAGGCCCCAAAACCAGCATCCCAGCATGACTCTAGGTCGATGCGGTAATGGGTGATGAAGGTGTTTGCTGATATCCAGGTAGCAGCCCTGCAGATTTCCTGGATTGGGACATCCCTGGAAGCAGCCACCGACGTGGCAGTATGGCGGTTAGAGTGAGCTCTTATCCCTGTGGGAAGCTCCTTGCCTGCCAACCTATAGCAGAGATCAATGCATGATATAATCCATCTGCCAGTCATTCGCTTGGCTGCAGGTCTGCCAGGTGTGGCTTCAGCGTAGGTCACAAACAGTTGGTGAACATCTCCCCGAACATCCGCCATTCACCTCTTATAATAAGAGAGCGCTTATCTCAGGTCCAAGGCATGGAGCCTGTACTCTGCCGCTGAGGTGTAATTGAGGCAGTACACTGGCAGAGTCAACACCTGGTTAAGGTGAAACTCTGACGCCACCTTCGGAAGGAATTTCGGGTGGGGGCACAGACAACCTTGTACCATGTGGAAGACCAGATAAAGAGACTCAACAGAGAGCGCCTGTAACTCCCCAGTCCTTCTGGCCGATGTGATAGCCACCATGAAGGCAGTCTTCCATGACAGATGTGAAAACTCAAACCTGTGTATCGGTTCAAACAGCTTGTCCATGAGCTTTGCCAGTACCAGCAGTAGATACCACGGTGGTGGTGGTGGTGGTGGTTCACGCACCAAAGGGGAAATATGGTCGAGGCCTTTAAAGAAGCACCAGACCACCTTCTCCTGTGCCACCGTCTGCTGACTGGCCTGTGCCCAGTAAGCAGAGATGGCTGCCAGGTGCATCTTAAGGGTCATGGACCCAAGACCCCCTTTGGACAGAGACCAAAGGTAGTCGAGGATACTAGCCACTGAGCAAGGCAAAGGGTCCAAACCTTTGTCCTGACATCAAATGGAAAACCTTTTCCACTTGAAGGCATAGCACCTCCTAGTTGACTCCTTTCTGGATGCTTCCATGACTGTGAGTACATCATACGAGAGACCCAAAGCCTGGAACTCTAGCCACTCAGGAACCAGGGTGTCAGGTGCAGTGATTGAAGGTCTCAATGGAATACCTGGGGCCTGGAGCTGAGGCTGAGGAGATCTGGATACCAGAACTGGCGGGGCCAGTCTGGGGCTGCCAGGATCATCCTTGCCTTGTCCCTCCTGACCTCGAGGAGCACCTTGTGAACCAAGGGAAGTGGAGGGAAGGCATAGAAGAGGCCTGGGGTCCATGGCCTCGAGATGGCATCCCCCTGCAGCGAGCCCTGCTGAGGGGGGGGCAGGCACGAAACAGCCTCAGCTTCATGTTCTCCCTGGAGGCGATCAGATCCACCTGAGGTTTCCCATTGAGAGAACAGGTTTTGTACTACCTCTGGATGGAGAGACCACTCATGGGATGTCTCGCCCACACAGCTGAGAGCGTCCGCCAGTTGGTTCGAGGCTCCTGCCATATGGATGGCTAGGAGATCTGCCTCTAGTCAGCACACGAGGGTCCAGATGCAGAGCGCTTCCCTGCACAGAGGCTGGGAGTGCATGCTGCCCTGCTAGTTGACAAAGTACATGGTCGTGGTATTGCCCATCTGGACTTGCACCACTTGACCCCAAAGGAGCAGAGCGAATGCTGACAGTGCCATTCTGACTGCTCTCAGCTCCAGCAGGTTGATATGACATTGGGATTCCTCGCGGGTCCAGAGCCCGTGGACTCTGTGATTCCCCATGTGGGCACCCCAGCCCGTGAGAGAGGCATCGGTCTTGAGGATGACCGTCGGCTGGGGATGAACAAACAGGATCCCTTCCTGCAAATGTGCTAGGATGGTCCACCATTGGAGAGAAGCGTCCCACATCTTCTGGGTCACCGTGACCAGCTGATCGAAATGACGACAGCGCTGAGTCCAGTGGCTGGCCAGCTGCCATTGAAGGGGATGCATATGTTACCAGGCCCATCGGACCACAGCGGTGCAGTCCGCCATGTACCCCAGAAGTCACAGGAAGTCCTGGACAGGGCGCAAGTGTCCAACCAGAAATGACTGGGCAAAGGAGGAGAGAACCTCCACCCTGTCTGCTGGGAGCCTGGCTCTGGCTCGGCAAGAGTCGAGCTCTGCCCCGATGAAGCAGATCACCTGCGAGGGTATGAGTTCCAGCTTGGTCCCATTGACCAGGAGACCAAGATTGATGCAGGTCTGGAGGGCCAGATCCCTGGACCTCTCCACTTCCAGTCTGGAGGAACCTGCTACAGAGCCAGTCAGTCGAGATAGGGTACACTGACCCCCGCTGACGTCAAGATGGGCTGCCACCACTGCAGTGTATTTGGTGAAGACCCGGGGGCAATGACAGGCCAAACGGCATGGCTCGGAACTCAAGAGGCTCCCTCTGCTCGAAAGTGGAAGGAACCTCTGGTGAGACAGACAGATCGGGATGTGAGAAAACACGTCCTGAAGATCCAGAGAGCAGAACCACATGTTCTGCTCAAGAGATGGTATGATCTGAGAGAGAGTGTTACCATCCTGAAAGTGTGGGACCTGAGAAATTGGTTCAGGTCATGCAGATCTAAAATGGGGCACCAGTCCCTCATCCATTTCGGCACCAGGAAGTACCTGGAAAGTAACCCTGGATTGACGGGGGTCCGCGACTCTGGCCACCACCTCCTTGTGGAGGAGTTGAGCGATGTTGTCTCGGAGAGCCGACTAAGTGTGTATGGACACCATTTCCTCCCGTGGGGCGCGGGCTCGGCTTGGTGGGTACTGTTCGAATTCCAGAGGCAGTCCCTCAACGACCACTTATAAAACCCACCTGTCCGTTGTAACAGCGGACCAGGTGGAAAGGAAGTGGCAGAGCCGGCCCCCCACGGGAGGACCCAGAACTGGTGTGAAGGTGTGGGGAGGCCACCCTCATCCCGTCACTGGACAGGCTTGGAGGAGGAGAGTCTGGTTTAGGGACCACCTGAACCCCGTCCTCCGGGTTTACAGGCCATCGGAAGCCCGGACTTGGGCCGAGGGTGCCAAGGTTGAGCCTGCTGCTGATGCTGCCCCGATTGGAAATGAGGTTGCTTGGCCGCAGGGGCAGGGTGCCGAAAAGGCTTCTTCTTCTGCTTTTTGGAACCCTGGGATTTCTTCTGAGCAGAAGTAACAGAGTCCAAGGTGGCATTGGACTGTTCGATGCATTGGAGGTGACCATCCACACCTGGGCTGAACAGGTCGGTACTCAGGAAAGGGACATCCATCAGCTTGTGCTGGGTGTCCGCCGTGAAGGTGGAAACCCGTAACCAAGCACAGCAGCACATGGCAACCATGGCCACTACTGAGCAGGTTCAGGAATCTCTGAGGTCCAAGGCCATCTGGAATTCCTGTTTTGCAACTGCCCAACCCTGGTCGCAGACCTGCTTGACTGTGGTCTGTAGGTCTGTGGGGAGGTGAGGTAGAACCTCATCGAGAGAGCCTAGTAGGGCATGAGAAAAGTGCGCCATGATAATGGCCAAGCTTGCCTGGCAGAGGCCCAGCAAAGAGGCGACGTAGACTTTCCGGGCTGAATGGTCCAATTTTGTGGATTCTTTGTCTGGTGATCTATCGGTGTCTCCCATATTACCCAAGTGCCTGAACACAGACCCAGTCCCTCGTCCAATCGATGTTCTGTGAATCACGAAAGGGACCCAATGACACTGCATACTTGAGGGCCATGTGGGCTGAAGGTGCGGGGCAGGAGGCAGGTTGCTGCCACGGCTCCAAAGCCGAGCCGACAATGGCCTCGGCCACTGGAAAGGCCTCCATCAGTGAATCCCCTTGTTTGAGGATATCAGTGAGGGGGTATTCGGCCCATTTCTGAACGGGTTCTAAAGGCATCCCTGTGGATTTGGAGATGAGGTGAAGGATGCCCATGAAAGAAGAAGGACCTTTCTCCGTAGAAAGACTACCGACGGATTCCTCATCCAAGGGACGAGAATGTAGGTTGGAGTCCTTAGACTCTGAAGAGTCTGGCTATATCAGCCAGCCACCAGAGTTGCCCCAAACCCACCTGGGACCATCAGGCGTGAGGGTGACGGACAGTCTACGTGGTAGAAGTAGCCTCTGAAGGAGGCTGCTTCAGTTGTGGCTTCACCACAGTTGGTGGAGAGACTAGTTTTGGCCAAGCCGGAATGGTCTTGACTGATTCTGCGGGCTGAGGAATGGTGCGGACTGGCTCCTGAGGAGTAGGCATCGGCCTAGGGGGTGACAGCCACATAATGGCCAAGGTAGAAGCCGGGCCAACTTCTGGCCGGACATAAGTAGCTGTTGCCACATTAAATCCTCATAGCGTTGACGGAGTTTCCATCTTAAACCTCTCCTCATCCAAGGAGGACGAGGAAGAGCGGCAGCAGCACCGCTTCTTAGAGCGTTTATGCGCCTTCTTCAGCCTGTCGGTCGAAGGGGTCCGAGACCTCGACTTGACTGTTGGGGGGCGCGACAGGTTCGTTCGGAAGCAGCCGGGGAGAACTGCGGCTCTTCCTGGTCAGGGACCAGGACCAGGAGGGGATTCCCAGCAAGCTGGGTCTCCTCCTCGGTGGCAGGCAGGACCAGGGTCCTGAATAAGGAGTTGTTGGCCTCATTGAGCGACGACGGGTCGATGGGGTCGAAAATAATGGTACCATGAAGCCAGCGGCTGAGGTCACAACCTCTACCGAAGTCGAGACAGCACATTCCTGGGGGCGAGATCTCTCTCAGTCCCAGGAATGTTGTCAGTGAGACGAAGCTCCCGTAAGCTCCGTGTCCTTTTTATGGGACCGAGAGATCTGAGTGCCCGAGGGACCCTCTCCCTCGGTATGAAGGGACTGGCACAACTCCCGAACGGAGCCTGAGAAAGTGGAGCCCAAATTGAGTGGAACAAAGATGGACATGGAAGAGGACCGATCTCCGGCCCAAGCTGCCTCCTCTTCGAAGGTCTACATCTGTTCGAGCTGCTCAGCGGACCTCACAGCTCCGGAGGCCACCCAATTGGTTTCCTTGGATTTGACCGGCGGAGTCCATTTTTCCAGTTTGCCAAGTTGCAGTCGTGCAAAACGATCGTCCAAAACGTTTGGAGAAAAAGCACAACACATTTCGCACGCCTGGGTGTCATGGCCGACACCCAAGCAATAAATGCACGTGGCATGCGGGTCGGTGCGAGACATCTTTTGCCCGCACGTGCAGCGGCAGAAACCGGGCAAGCACTTCTCTTCCATCACGGTCGAGATCGCGAAGCGATTAGAAGAAACTCGTACGAGTTTTAGTTTTGGTTAATCCGGAGATTTCTAGGGATGTGGATATGTTGTTCATCCACACTTCTGGCATTGTCCCTTTCCCCTTTAAATCTACCAGAAGGTCTTCAAGCTGGCTTCTCCCACCCACCCATGTGGTATAACCTTCGTCACCACCCCATGATGCCAGTTCTTCCTTTCCACTTTTAAGATTTAGGTTGCCTACTTCATGTTGTCGCATTCTGTAGGTCCTGGCTTCCAAACCTTAGGTTATTCCGACAATTCTACTTATTCGCGTTAGCGATTGAGACCATTGCTTCTCGATTGTGGAAGACAAGTTTTTCCCCGGATTTCACCAGCGCCCATGCGGCCAGAAGATGTTGTGTACGGACCCGCATACCACATGCATCTACTATCTTGGTGTCAGCCATGACACCACGACCTGCAAATTTTGCCTTGCTTTTCAGCCTAACGTTCTTGACTACCATCTCACTTGCCTTAAATTGGGCAGGCCCGGAAAATGCAACCTGCTGGTGAAATCAAAGGAGGCCCGGTGGGCAGTTTCCGCGGCCGCGGGACCTGCCGAGCAGTTGGAGCGCATGCAGGCCTACGAGGAGGAGGCGGCTCGCTCCGCGGAATCTTCCTCTTGGGGGCTTCTTAATTCCACTCAACTTGGGCTCCACTTTCTCAGGTTCCTTCCGAGAGTTGTGCCACTCTCCCCCGACAAAGGGTGAGAGTCCTGAGGGCATGCACTTCTCTCGGTCCTGTAAGCAGGAGAGGGACCCGGAACCGTCTTCATCTCAACGGAGATGCTCTTGTGATTGGGAGAGATCTCAGTCCCAGGAGCCAGCCATTTCAACCTCGGTCGAGATTGCATCTTCGGCCGCTGGTTTCTCAGTTCTGCCATCAGGCCAGTCGACCGAAGTTTCAGTCGACGAAGTTGAGATTGTTCTCGACTCGATCGACCCATTGTTGCCAACTCTGGTCACCGACTCCCTCAGTCGGGCTCCGGTCCTTTCCTTCCCCGATGAGGAGACCCAGCCCACTGGGAAACCTGCCGAGTAAGTGGTCCCTTGACCCCCAGAAGGCTCTGGTCTTATTGGCGTCTCCTGAGTGACTGAGTCGGCCTACCCGATCTCAATCGAGGTCTCGGACCCCCTCGAACGAGAGGCAACGCCACCGGTCGTCCTCGTCCTCTACGAACGAGGAGAGGCTTTGGCAGAAACTCCGTCGACGATACATGAACCTCATGTGGCAGCAGCTGATTTTGTCCGGGCATAAGCCGACCCTGGCTCCTACCCCAGCCATTACTTGGCTTCCGCCTCCTATGCTGAAGATGACGACTCAGGAACCGATAAAGCTGGTTCCCCCACGAGCATGCCAGCTAAACCCCTTCCAGTTCGGCCTAATCTGGTCTCCCCACCAATTCTGGTGGACCTGCCGCCTAAGCATCCTGTGGGAGGGGCTCCTAATAAGGAAGCTCAGCCGGTCACCGGGCTTCCATGACGTCTTTCAGTCACTGTCATCCCTGACCGCTCTAGGCGGGTCGAGGGTGACCTGGGTGGTCAATTGCTGTATCCGGACACTTCAGATTTGGATGACACTGGCCTTCATTCTCATCCATGGGATGATGAGTAGGCTGGTGATTTAGCGATGGAGGAAGGCCCTTCGTCCTTTCAGGGCATTCTGCACCTCATCTTCTGAGTCCACAGGGATGCCCCTGGAACCTATCCAGAAAAAGGCGGAGTACCCTCTCACAGATATCTTCAAGAGAGAGGATACCCTGACGGAAGCCTTTCCTGTGGCCGAAGCCATCATTGGCCCGGCCCTCGAACTTTGATAGCACCCTGCCTCCTGTCCAGCTCCATCTGCCCGGATGGCCCGCAAATGTGTGGTGCCCATGGGGTGCCGGTGGGGTTCACAGAGCACCCTTCGGCTGAGAGCCTTGTGAGTGCTTCTGTGTTGGGACGTACAGGTAGTTCTGCTGATACCGACACACCTCCGGAGAAGGAGTCCAAGAAATTGGATCACTCTGCCTCGAAGGTCTATGCAGCCTGTTCTTTAAGCCTCTGTCAGGCAAGCTCAGCTGTCATCATGGCACACTTCTCCCATGCCCTTTTGGGGTCCTTGGATGAAGTCCTCCCACACTGCCCCGTGGACTTGCAGACCACGGTCAAGCAGGTCTGGGACCAAGGCCGTGCTGTTGCTAAGCAGCAGCTCCAGACGGCCCTGGACATTGGGGACTCGTGCCCGTTCATTGGCAGCCGCAGTTGCCTCCCACCACAGGGCTTGGCTGAGGCTCTCCTCTTTCCCGGTGGATACCCAGCACAAACTGGCTGATATGCCTTTCCTGGGCACCAATCTCTTCAGCCCAGGTGTGGCCGGTCACCTTCAGTGCATCGAGTAGTCCAATGCCACCTTGGACGCCACTTCTGCTCAGAGTTCTTCTGGTTCCAAGAAGAAGGAAGAAGCCTTTTCGGCATTCTTCCCCTGTGGCCCAGCAGCAGCCCTCCTTTCAGGGAGGTCAGCAGCAGCAGCAGGCTCAGGCTTGGCACTCCCACCCCAAGCCTGGACCTACCAGGCTCATAAAGGAGGTTGAGGTTCAGGCCCTGGTCCTTCTTCTTCCAAGCCTGCCCAGTGACGTGATAGGGGTTGCCACCCCTATTCCTGTCACGCCAGCAGTGAGTCCTCCCGTGGGGGGCCAGCTCCGCCATTTCCTTTCCACCTGGTCCGCTGTTACCATGGACAGGTGGGTTTTAAAAGTGGTCGGCCAGGGTCTGCCTCTGGAATTTGAGCAGTACCCTCCAAGCCGAGCCCGCGCCCCACGTGAGGAGAGAGTATCCGCCCAGACTCAGTTGGCTTTCTGAGACAACATTGCTCAGCTTCTCCTCAAGGAGGCAGTAGCTCGAGGCATATCCTCCACCAGACCCAGGGTTCGTTTCCATGTACTTCCTAGTTCCGAAACGGATGGGGGGCTGGTGCCCCATTCTAGATCTGCACGACCTGAACGAGTTATCTCAGGCCATGCACCTTCAAGATGGTAACTCTGTCCCAAATCATACCATCACTGGAGCAAAACATGTGGTTCTGCTCACTGGATCTCCAGGACACATTCTTTCACATCCCAATCCGTCCATCCCACCAGCAGTTCCTCTAGTTCAGAGCAGAGGGAACCCTATACGAGTTCTGAGCCATGCCATTGGCCTGTCATCGGCCCCATGGGTCTTCATCAAATGCATTGCGGTGGTGACAGCCCACCTCAGGCATCGGGAGGGGGTAGAATATATACCCGTACCTCGACGATTGACTCTTAGGTTCTACCTAGCAGAAGGTGGAGAGGTCCAGGGACCTGGTCTTCCAGACCTGCTTCCAACTCGGCCTCCTGATCAACGAGGCCAAGTCAGAACTCTTGCCTCCTCAGGTGATGTGTTTCATCAGGGCAGAGCTCGACTCTCGCCAAGCCAGAGCCAGGCTCCCAGCGGACAGGGCAGAGATACTCTCCTCCTTTGCCCGATCATTTCTGGTTGGGCAATTGCACCCTGCCTGGGACTTTCTGCACCTTCTGGGTTACATGGTGGCCTGCACCTCTGTGGTTCATTGGGCCCAGTAGCATATGCGCCCCCTTCAATGGGAGCTGGCCGCCTAGTGGACTTGGCGACTAGGTCATTTTGACCAGCTGATCACTGTGACCCAGAAGATGTGGGATGCTCTTCAGTGGTGGACCATCCTAGACCAGTTGCAAGAAGGGATCCATTTGTTCACCCTGAGTCGATGGTCATCCTCACGACTGATGCCTCTCTCATGGGCTGGGGAGCCCAAATGGGGGACAACAGGGCCCATGTGTTCTGGACCACCGAGGAGTCCTGTTATCACATCAACCTGTTGGAGCTTAGAGCAGTCAAACTGGCACTGTCAGCATTCGCTCCTCAGCTTCAGGGTCAAGTGGTTCAAGTCCAGACGGACAACACCATGACCATGTACTGCCTGAACAAGCAGGGCAGCATGCACTTCTGGCTGCTGTGCAGGGAAGCGCCCTGCATCTGGACACTCGTGTGCTGACTGGAGGCGGATCTCCTGGCCATCCATGTGGCAGGAGCTTCAAATCAACTGGCTCTCAGCCACATAGGTGAGATATCCCACGAGTGGTCTCTCCATCCAGAGGTAGCTCGCAGCCTGTTCTCCCACTGGGGCAAACCGATGTTGGACCTGTTTGCCTCCAGGGGAAACACCAAGCTGAAGCTGTTTCATGCCCGCCTCCCTCAGCAGGGTTCCCTGCAGGGGGATGCCTTTTCAAGGCCGTGGACCCCAATCCTCTTCTACGCCTTCCCTCTATTTCCCTTGATCCACAGGGTGCTCCTCAAGGAGAGGAGGGACAAGGCTCAGGTGTTCCTGGTAGCCCCAGACTGGCCATGCCAGTTCTGGTATCCAGATCTCCTTAGCCTCAGCAACAGGCCCCTGAGGCGGCTTCCAGCACGCCCGGACCTGATCTCAGTCAATCAGGGGAAGGTTCTCCACCTGGACCTTTAGTCCCTGCAACTGACAGCTTGGTACCTGAGCTGCCAGAATTTCAGGCTTTGGATCTTTCCAAGGATGTACTCACAGTAGTGGAAGCATCCAGGAAGGAATCGACCAGGAAGTGTTATGCCTTCAAGTGGAAAAGGTTTTCCATTTGGTGTCAGGGCAAGGGCCTGGACCCTCTGTCCTGCCCAGTGGCTAACATTCTGAACTACTTTTGGTTGCTCTCCAAAGGGGGTCTTCGGTCATCGGCCCTTAGGGGGCACCTGGCAGCCATCTCTGCCTAACAGGGTTGGGCCGGTCAGCAGACGGCACAGGAGACAGTGGTCGGGTGCTTTTTCAAAGGCCTGGATCACATATCCCCTCCGGTGTGTGAACCTCTACCTCCTTGGGATCTACTGCTGGTCTTGGCACAGCTCATGGGCAAGCCATTCGAACCAATGCACAAGTGTGAGGTGTCACACTTGTCATGGAAGATGTCCTTCCTGGTTGCTATCACGTCTGCCAGAAGGACAGGGGAGCTCCAGGTGCTCTCTGTGGACTCCCTTTAGCTGGTCTTCCACAGGCACAAGGTTGTCCTGCGCCCCCACCCAAAATTCCTTCCGAAGGTGGTGTCAGAGTTTCACCTTAACCAGGTGTTGACTCTGCTGGTGTACTACCCCAATTACACTTCGGAAGCAGAGTACAGGCTTCATACTTTGGACCTGAGACGAGCTCTCTCCTATTATAGGGAGAGGACAGTGGAAATTCGGGGGGAGGTTCGCCAGCTATTTGTCACCTATGCTGAAGCCGCTTCTAGCAGACCTGCAGCAAAGTGGACGATCACAAGATGGATTACATCTTGCATAAGTCTATGCTACGAGTTGTCAGGCAAGGAGCCTCCCAGAGGGATAAGGGCTCATTTCACCTGCCATACCGCTGCATCGGTGGCTGCTTCCAGGGACATCCCCATACAGGAAATCTGTTGGGCTGCTACCTGAATGTCATCAAACACCTTCTTCACCCATTGCCACATCGAATTGGAGTCATGCCGGGATGCTGGTTTTAGGCCCTCCGTTCTCCAATTACTGTTCCCCAAGTAAGTATTGTGGGGATGTGCACCTTGCCTCCCTCCTCCCGGAGAACTGCTAGGAGTCTTCCAAGGAGTGTGGATGAACAACATGTCCACGTCCCTAGAAAAACAGGTTACTCACCTGTAACAGTAGTTCTAGGAGTGGTACATGTTGTTCGTCCACACAGACCCACCCGACCTCCCCGGCTGCGATGCACACATCTGGCTTCCAGCGGGGTAAGATCTGGCGTCATGTGACAGAACCGAGGGTTATACCACCCAGGTGGGTGGGAGGAGCCAGCTTGAAGACCTTCCAGCAGATTTAAAGGGGAAAGAGACAATGCCAAGAAGTGTGGATGAACAACATATACCACTCCTAGAACTACTGTTAGAGGTGAGTAACCTGTTTTTATTTGCCAGGGCCTACAGTAACATGTGGGCGATAAGGAGGCAACCAGCATCTTCCAGCGGAAAGGAAGATCTGGCATCAAGGGGCAAGGGCTGAGGTATATACCACCCGGGTGGGTGGGAAGAGACAGCCTTTAGACTTTCCGGCAAAAAGCTTAAAGGGAAAGGACATGCCAAATAGTGTGTATTAAACAACATATCCACGATCCTAGAAATGTAGTTTTTAGTCCTAGTTTCAGAAAAGTAACAGGTTTCCCAAGTTCACCTTTCTTTTTAGTATCTAAGGATATATTTAGCTAAACTCGGATATAACTGTGGACGCACGAGCCTTGGGACCGCATATGGGGACCTGCATACTGTAACATGGAGGAGTCTCTCGTGAGAGGCTCTGTACAAATCGTTGTGAGCACTGTCATGATTGTAGAAGCACCAGGGAACAGCACAAACCTATAAAATGCAACGGCAAACCACTGAAAACTGGGAACGACAGGACAGCAAACGCTCCCTTTGAATGCAGTGCGGGTTGCCAATACACAAGAAGACATGCAACGTTGCAGTTGCTCTGCACCAATAAATGCAGTGCAGAGCCTGTCATATAAAAGGGGCTTATGATGTATCTTCTCTAACCTGTCCTGTTCTTTTTTATTTAGTTTTTGTTTACCGGGTAGGTGCGCTAGCCATAAAGATGACTGTTTTCAGGCACAACCCGGGAGGGTACAGGACAGACGTTGCAGATATAACAAACAGTAGATTACATCGAGATACATAAACAAGGTGTTGTGAAACATTAAACAATATGCTAAGCAGCACAGGTAGTATACAGGGTATTTCGTAAAACATTTAACAATAAGCTAAGCATTACAGGTAGTACACAGGGTGGTCCTGGTAGGATCATAAAGGTTTTTACAGTCATAGCATGATGAAAAACATACAGTAGCAAGAGTATTGCAGTAATAGTCCTGAAAATATGATTTAGAAAGTACAGCAAAACTAGATAAATAAAAAAGTGGTCAAATACTGACAAATGTAGGGGGATAATGGGCAGGGGAATGGCAAGATTATGAACAGTAGGGATAATAGCAGGTCAAGATAAGGAAAGGTAAGGTGTAGGATAGGAGCTGGCAAAGAGAGAGAGGGATGGTTGCAGGGGGCTAGTGTCAGGAGAGAGAGCTGGGAAAGGCTGTACCACAAGGGGAGTATTGTGGAGAAAGGGTAAGAGTTTTGGGATAGGTAAGATACCCAGAGGACTAAGGAGGTTTGAAACAGAGGCATTGGTCGGTGGAGCCGAGATGCTGGCGGAGCACTTTTTTAAAAGCATTGTGCGTAGGAGCTAGCCGGATGTCCAGAGGGGTGAGTTCCATAATTGAGGTGCATGGTGGGCAAAGGCTCTAGAGCCTTTGGTGGTACTGCATTTGGGGATGCATAGTAGGAATTTGTCAGCCGAGCATAGGCCGTAGTTGGAGGTCTGGTAGGTGAGTAGCTCGGCCAGAGTTGTTGGGGTATGAGATCTCATTATGCTGTCGACAGTGGAGCCGAGGGAGTAAAGTCTATTATCATTGGGGGACAACCAGTTTAGATCCGAGTATAGTAGACAATGGTGTTTTAGTCTGTGGGAGGCTGAAGCGAACCTGCAGGTGTTGTTATAGGTGACATCGCATCTTTGAAGATTTGATTTTGGTAAAGGAGCATAAGTGGCCACTCCATATGTCAAAGTAGGTAGAAGTATGCCTCAAGCTATAGCCACTCTAGAAGTAGGGATTACCATGTGGCTGGTCCGGTATGACATGCCTAGCGTGGAACTGACTGATTTGCACGCATTGATGATGTGGAGTTCAAAATTTAGAGATCGGTCAAGGGTGACCCCAAGGTATTTCAACAATGTTACAGGAGTTATGAGTGAATCATTTAAGCAGGAGACCCTGAACTTATCTTGGAATGTCTTGAGTTTAGGGAGGGTCCCGAATAGCATGGACTGTGTTTTTGCCTCATTTAGAACAAGTTTGTGGTCCCGTAGCCAGGTTTGTGTGCGTTGGAAATCGGAGGCAAGACGTAGATTGATATTGGACATATCTTTCGCACTGGCATACATGACTATGTCATCCGCATAGAGTAGAGATGAGGTGTCAAGGAGATTAGTAGTGATGCTGTTGATAAAAATTGAGAAGAGAAGTGGCACAAGGACTGAGCCTTGGGGGAACTCCAATGTTCACCGTTTTTAGGTCACAGCATGTAGAACTGAATTTAACGGTTTGGGCCCTGTTTGACAGGTAACTGTTAAACCTGCTGACAACACTAGGAGCAAATCTCATAGAGTGGAGTGTGTCAAGGAGAAGTGGGTGGTCTACCAAGTCAAATGCTTTTGATATATGGATGAAAACCGCTCCCATGAGAAGCCCTGAGTCCATGGCAGTGAGGGTGTCTGTAGTAAATTTGAGTAGGGTGGTTGTGGTGCTGTGACCTTTTCAGAAGCCGTGTTGTGCAGCAGTTAGGAGGTCATTGTCTCGGAGGAATTCAGTGGTTTGCATGACAACTAGCTTTTCCAATATTTTGCTTAGAACTGACAGGATGGCTATGGCCTGTAATTAGAGGGGTCTTTAGGGTCACCTTTTTTGAAGACAGGTGATTCTCGCTGTTTTCCAAATGTCCGGGGACACTGCTATGACATAAGGAGAGTATAAAATTCTAGCCAGGGGTCCAGCAATGAGAGGTGTGGTAATCTTTAGCAGCCTGGGCTTTATACTGTCTGATCCAGTGGCTGTGTTGTCCCAAGATCTTTCTGAGGAGTTTTGTGACCTCCCTATGAGTAATGGCCTTAAAGCGAAAGGAGGGGAATTTTGATGCTTGGCTGGAGGGAGTTGAAGGACCCAGTTGATTCGAGGCAGGGAAAGTGGATGTGTATTTGGTCAAGTCTGTAAATTGGTCATTAAAGAAATTAGCGATGGTCTGAGGGTTGCTGCAGTGGGAACCATTTAGTACATGTCATTCGGGGAAGGGGAAAGGTTAGATACCAGGAAAGTTTATATGTGGGACCAGAATTTGTTAGGATCTCCTGATGCACTGGTTAATAAGCTTTTGCAATAGGAGTGTTTAGCTGCCCTGATCTCCTTTTTGCTTGTATTTCTAAGCGTCCTGTGGGTGTTTTGGTCTTCCTGTAGGCCAGAGGACTTGAAACGGCTCCAGTTTTTATCACGCAGTTTTATTTTGTTTAGTAGATCTTTTTTTAGCCAACGGGTAGGCTTCCCTTTGACTCGACATGTTATCCGAGGGACCTGAGTGTCCTAAATGGCTGAGAAATTTGCAGTGAAGATGCTGAGAGTGGACTGCACATCAGAGGTCACATAAGAGACTGGGACCAGTCTATGTTTGCTACATCATGAAGAAAGCTTTTGGTATTCAGGTTAGCGTAGATCTTACTTCAAGAGGGTTTCTTCAGTAGGTCATTACATATAGGACTAGCGCCAACTGGCATCTGGGCTTCATGGCAGACTTTTCTAGCAATACCTGACAGGGAACCACCCACTCGATGTCAGCGTGGCCTCATGTCAGTCGATTGCAGGCTTCCATTAGCGATCGTCGTGTTAGTTCTTGCATCGAATTTTCCTTCGCTAACATTTTTTTCTCAAATCTTCTTTGCTTATGTCTTCACCCAAGAATAAGAGCTCATCCTGCGGTATGCAAATCCCTCATAAAGACACTCACCTGAAATGCGTGATCTGTCAAGGCCCAGACCACCCTGTCTCATCCTGCCCGGAGTGCCAGCCATTCAACCAGGCCACCAGAAAGCGGAGACAGCAGACTTTGGAGGCCCACCTTCTAAAAGTCCATCTTGCTTCTTTAGAAAAGCAAGCGGACTGGATCCATGACTCCTTTTCTGTGAAATCTTCTCCCTCAAAGAAAGAGCATCACAAGGAGAAATCTCGGGATTGGGAGTGCTCCTTGGAGGCCCAGCCAGAGGCCTCTTTGCCCTCGACAAGCAAGGCAGTTTCCCATCCACGTAAGGCGAAGACATCAGACAGTAAGTCTCCCATGTGTAAGTTGTCCATCTGCTCTTCCAACGGCTGCGCCGCTCCTGCTGCTAAGTCAGCCCCTGGCTGCTCTGGGGACCGCCCGGCTGCCAGTAAGTCAGCTCCCCAGGCCTTGGAAACCCACCCGGTACCAGCCGATAAGTCGGCCGGGGGCCCCTCCCCCACCCGGCTCTATCTGGTAACACGTCCATCTTCGAAGGCCACCTAGACGTGGTTCTCCAATTGGGGCCTCACCCAACGTCCAGAAGAACCAGAGGTAGGCTGCCTCTCCACTCCCTTCTTCCCGGCTGGTACCCTCCTCCTCTCCGATGGGTACTTCTGGCGAGGTCAGTGCAGAACCCCTCGATACAGAAAACCCTTCCTTAGGGTCCGTTCCGCATTCCCCTGATTGGGTCACGGGGAAGAAGACCCCTCCTCAGCCATCTGGCCTTCCAGTGGAGGTCCCTCCTCTTCCCTTGGGTGGGATCCCCCCAGATCCAGCTAATATCCCGATCCCGCCATTGGATCCAGCTAAAACTAATCCTACGCCAGAACCTCCGACAACAACCCTCCAAGCCTGGGCCCAGTCATCGGCCCAGCCCTCGGCTCCAGTGCCAGACACGGTCCCTCCTTCAGGTCCCCTTCGTCCAGCCCCGACACCAGCCCCTCTGACGCTGAACCCCTTTCCAGCGCAGGATCGGGCGGTGCCGGTCCCAACGTCTGTACCCTGACGTTGGCTCCTCCGACGCCATACCCGCCACCTATTTTCACTATGACAGGCCCGACATGGGTTCCCCCTCCGTCAGACCCTCTGATGTTGGGGCTTTATTCTAGACCCCGGACTGTCCCTCATTATCCTCCGGGGTATCCTGGAGACCGTTACATGGCTGGTCCCCCTCCTGACTGGAGTTCTTTGGGTCAGTATTACCCTGGCTATAATCCCTACCAGGGTTATCGTTTCCTGGGTTACCGGGGTACCATTACCTACCTCCCCCGGTAAACCCTCATCCTCCCCCAATCTCAACCTCCTGCACCCCACTCCGGTTCCGGCTACGACTTTAAGACTCTGATTCAGTCTTGGTGGCAGAGGGTGTGTTCGGAGCTGGTGTCAGATCTGGAAACAGGCTCCCACTCCCACGCTATCCCAGATCTCCGTCCCCGAGGAGCTCATCTCCATCCACAATCCATGTCACAGGGATGGTCTGTCATACTGTGGTTCTTCCGGACATTCGTGGCCTTCCAGATGAGGGAGCGGGCAACAGTGGTGGTGGTGGTGGTGATGACGATGACGACGACGACAAGTCAGCGGAGGAGAATCTGGATGAAACTGAAGGTCAGGAATGCAAGGCTTCCCCGAAGTCCCCCCCTAAGAGGACCCTGCCTTTTCGGACCTCTTGGGGTCCATTAAAGATTTTTTCGATTGGGAGACAGAGGAACAAGACCCCGTGAGACTGAGACTAGCCGAACATCTGGATCTAGAGTCTCTGTCTCTGGTCCCGGGTTCCTCCCTGGATTGGACCTCACCAAGGCGATCTGGCAGATGCCTCATTCTCTCCCAGCTGTCCCCAACAGGACAGGCAGAGTATACCAGACACCTAAGGAAGCCCCTTTTCTTAAGGCACATCCAAAGGTGGACTCTGTAGTTCTCTCAGCAGCTTATGATCGCTCCTCTGCACCTAAGCACATGAGCACCTCTCCTCCAGACAAGGAGTCAAGGCAGATGGACCAGTTTGGCAGGAAGGTTTACTCTTCGGCCACATGCGCACTTTGGCCCCTGAACTGTGTGGCCCATATGGTGTCACACCAAAAAGCCACCTTGACCAGGCTAGAAGCTTGAGTCCAGGCCATGGGAACCCTCAAGCTTCAAGGAGGAGCTCACCAAGGATCTCTGCCTCTCACAAGTCTCCTGTAGACATGCTCCGCCGGCTACATACAACTCCGTCGACTCTGTAGCCCATGCCTCGGTGACTGCCATCTCTCTCTTAGAAGGTATGCCTGGCTTCACATATCTGGCCTCGCCAATGAGGTCCAGTCTGTGATACATGATGCACCTTTTAGAGGCTCAGTGCTTTTTGGTGGTGATACCAAGGATATCATCACAGATCTTCAGGACAGAGGCCTTGCCCTGAGATCAGTACAGTCTATGTACCGATCGGGCATTCAACAACAGCAGCAGTCCTTTCAGAAAAGGACCTGGAGGCACAGGAAGCAGACCCCGGCTCGACATCAGGGCAAATGTAAGGCCTCGGGCTCTGCCACGCCTCTCACCTCCAAGAACCAGAGACGCTCAGGAGGCCCTCCTCCTGAATGCCCTGCCACCTCCCAACTCCCTTCCACCATCCACCCCTCAGCCTCACGGTGAGGAGCCAGTGGGGGTGAGGTTCGCCCGCCATGTGCAGGACTGGCAGGACGTAACCTCCGATGCTTGGGTCCTGCAACTAGTGTCCGTCGGACACACTATAGAGTTTCTAGATATCCCTCCAGAAACCCCGCCAAGAAAGTCTCCCTACTGCAGGGATCAGGCTCTTCTCGTTCGAGAGGAAATTCAAAGCCTCTTGCTCAAGGAAGCAATAGTGCGTTCCCCTCTGGTAAAGGGGAAGGGGGTTTTACTCCCATTTTTTTCCTGGTTCCAAAAAAGACTCGAACTGAGACCCATGCTCGATGTAAGCAGTCTCAATCTGTTCGTCAAATACAAAAAGTTCAGGATGCTGACACTCCGGAGCCTCATTCCACTTCTTTTGGAGAATCATTGGCTGTGTGCTCTGGACATGCAGGATGCTGTTTCCTGCAGTTCCTATTCCAAGGGGAGCACTTCCAGTTTCAGGCTCTCCCCTTTGGTCTGTGTTTGGCACCTCAGGTATTTAACAAGTGCCTGGCGGTGGTGGCGGCCTTTCTACGCTGCCAGGATATTGTGATTTTCCCTTACCTGGACGATTGGCTGATTTCATCCCCTTCCAGGGATTATTTGGTGGAGGCTCTGTCTTTCACCTTGGACCTATTTGACAAATTGGGGTTTACTGTCAGTCTTACCAAATCATCCCTTATACCGTCCCAGAGACTTCAATTCACTGGGGCAGTCTTGGACACAATCGAATTCAGAGCCTTCCTTCCTCCAGACAGGATGGAGACCCCGGTCCATCAGGCTTCTTTGGTGGCCTCATCCAGGACCATCCCAGCCCGGGAGGTCCTCCGCCTTCTCTGCCTGATGGCAGCCTCCATCAATACTGTTCCCCTTGCGAGGCTCCACATGAGAGTCACTCAGTGGTCCTTATGGGTGCAATGGGATCAACTGCTGGATGACCTGGACCACCCGGTCCTGGTGTCGTCTGCAGTTCAGAAAGAATTGCTGTGATGGAGGAATCCCAGTAACCTTTTCTTGGGTCTTCCTTTCAGGAACCCGACCCCCTCCACATCCCTAACTACGGATGCATCTAATACGCGATGGGGAGCATCAAGCGCAAGGACTCTGGTCCAGCTTGGAAGCATCGTTGCACATCAGTGTTCTGGAGATGAGGGCATGACTTACAGGCCTTTCAGACCCTTCTTCCCAAGGGATCACTGCTGGTCCTGATGGACAGTATGTCAGTAGTTTGGTACCTCAACAAACAAGGAAGAACTCAATCGTACTCACTTTGCAGGGAGGCGATGCGGGTGTGGAACTGGGTGGTCCAGTACAACCTGGCCCTAGTGGCCGTGCATGTTCCAAGCATTCAAAATGTCCTGGCAGAAAGTCTCAGCAGGTCTCGGACCCTAAGTCACGAATGGGAGCTAAATCAGGAAGTGGCAGAGTCTCTCTTCCTAAAGTGGGGTATCCGGAAATTGACATTTTCGCCTCCCACTACAACACAAAACTTCCCAGTTTTTGCTTGCTCATTCTAGGGCATGGTGCTTTCTGGCATGATGCTCTCTCTCTCTCTCTCTCAGACAGAGAAATTTTTGTACGCCTTCCCTCCATTTCCCATTCTTCAGAGGGTTCTTCTCAAATTTCAGGCAGAGAAGGCAAGGATGATCCTCATCGCCCCTCTCTGGCCGAGACAAATTTGGTTCCTGCTGCTGCAACAGCTAATGAGAGAACCACCAGTTCCACTTCCAGTGACTCACGACCTCCTGACCCAGGATCAAGGTCATCTTGTTCACCCAGGGCTCAGAGCACTGCATCTTCATGCATGGCTCCTACAGACATAGCGATTTCCCGCTTCGGGGTCTCCTCTCTAGTTGCTCAGGTCTTAGTAGAGGCTCCCAATCCCTCGACACGTTCCACTTATGCCATGAAGTGGAAACGTTTTTCTGTTAGGGTGACTTCCAAGAATTGGAACCCATTTTCTTGTTCTGCCCCACAAGTCATGGAATACCTCCTTTATCTTTCAGACTCAGGTCTGTCATTTTCTTCCTTAAAGGTCCACCTATCGGCAATCTCGGCGTACCATGAGCTGGTGGATGGTAAACCCGTGGCTCAGTTGGAGATCTCAAAAACATTTCTGAAAGGAATTCTCCATCTGAAACACCCCCCCCCACCATCCGCAGCCCGACATCCCTTGGGATTTAAACTTTGTGTTGGAGAAACTTACTCCCCCCCCCATTCGAGCCAGTGATGAGTTGTGATTTACGCTTCCTTTCTTGGAAGATATTAATTTTGGTTGCTGTTGCTTCAGCTGAAAGGATTTCGGAGCTTCAGGCTCTTGTTTGCAAAGAGCCTTACCTTATTTTTCATAAGGACCGGGTGGTTCTCAGGACAAATCCTAAGTTCTTACCCAAGGTGGTGTCAGAAGCCACACTGACTCAATCAGTAGAACTTCCAGTTTTCTTTCCGTCCCCTGCGAACAGAGGTGAGGCACTCCTGCACATCATAGACATCCATCGGATCCGCCGGTGTTACATGCACTGGACAAAAGATATCCGTAGCTGTGATCAGATTTTTGTCTCCTTTGCCCCCCAGATCTGCGGGCAAAGCTGTTTCTAAGTTGTGCCTCTCTAACTGGTTAGCCAGCTGTATTCCTTTACTGTTACCAAAAGTATGACAAACCTCTGCCAGGTCCCATCAGAGGCATTCTCCTAGGGGCATGGCTGCTTCCGCTGCCTTTTTGTGGAACGTTTCTGTGGCTGATATCTGCACCACAGCCACTTGGAGTTCTGTCCATACCTTTACTAAACACTACAGTCTAGACATTGCTTCTAGGCAGAGGGCAGGGTTTCGGCCTAGCCGTCTTGCAGGGCCTTCTGTCCTAGGCTAGGTCCATTACTGTTCCCAGTTTGTTGGAGTTTATTTTTCTCCCCCTCCCTTGTTTCTCTCGGTCTCTCTTTTGAAAGACTGCTTGGGACTCCATCCTATATGTAATGACCTACTGAAGGAACCCTCTTGAAGTAAGATAATACAGTTACGCAGGAACTTGCCATAACAGTAGATCTTCAAGAGAGGATCCTTCAGTAGGTCATATTTTTCCCTCCCTCCTTCCTCTCATTTTATTTCTTACACAGGGATTCCAAATCCTGTTTTTCTCCTGCTGTCAGGCCTCTTCCAGGCTCCAGTGAGAGAACTGGAGGGTGGGCGTGGGGACCGTCCACTATCTACGACCACGCTGACGTCGGTCATGTGACATCGGGTGGGCAGTCCCCCATCAGGTATTGTTATAAAAGTCTCTGTGGCACAGATGCCAGATGGCACTAGTCCTGTATGTAATGACCTACTGAAGGAACCTCTCTCGAAGATCTACTGTTACGGTAGGTTCCTACGTAACTGTACTTTTCGGATGGTGATGAAACGCGGTTTTTGTGGAGGTGATGGAGCCGGCCCCCAGGAGCAAAAGACTGGATGATGATCCGTGATGGCGTCTGCAAGAGTGCAGACAGAGAGGATATGCTCAGTACGGTTTACTAGCACCCAGTCGATTAAGGTGCTGGAGTTGGAGCTGGACACAATCCTCGTAGGTTAGGTGACCTTTTTTTTTTTGTTGTTACTTTTTCTCCCCTGGCAACCAGTCTGCCTACCTTATCCACAACCAGGCATCCTCCAGGGATCTCCGGCCTCTGTCTCGAAGATTCCTCAGCTCGGTCTGCAGCATACTCCCGCAGCTTACCCCCCATGGCAGGGAGGTGAAGAGACCCCGACGCTCATCCACCAAGTCCGGATCCAGTGCCATGTACCTTGCCCAAGCAAATCCCCCATGAAGACGGCTATCATGCCGCCGTGACTGGTGCCCATTTTCCCTGTTCTCCCCTTGTGTGACATGCGTGGTGTGCAATGACGCCAATGTAGCGCACTCCTTCCCGGTGCCGACCACAGCAGGTCCCCCACTGTCTGCCAGTGCCCTGCATCACCCCCAGCCGTCACTAGAGGCCACCAGGGCATCCCGGAGGCGGAGAGCAGTCCAACAGACGCTCAGTCTGTCTCCTCCCCTGCCAACCCCCAATGACCCAGGCTCGTTCCTGACCCTGGGTCGCCAGCATGGTGCGAGGTGTGGCATCCAGCACCTCAACCCTCAGCGCCACTGGGCCGGCAGTTCGCTGATCATTTGATGCAAGTTGTAGCTCTGTATTTTGGAGAGTGAGGTGGCCTAGCACTTTCCTAACCACTTTATATTTATATCCCCTTTTAGGTGGGGACTTCAGAACTGGGCACACTACTCCAGGTGTGACCTCACCAGTGGCCTATACAGTTGTAATAGTACCACCTGCCTTCTACTGTCGAACTCTCACCCGATGCACCCCAGCTTCCTGTTAACCTTACTGAAGGCCTTGTTATGTTGGCTGGCTTGTTTAAGGGAATCACCAATGATGACTTCTAGGTCCCTTTTCTCTGATGTGTCCAGCTTAATCCCCCCCCCCCCCAAATCCAGTACTCTAGTCTAAGGGTTTTGTTCCCTAAGTGCATAATTTTGCATTTTTTGGCATTGACTTTTTTATCCCTCCATGTTGTCAACCCTACCACAGAGTTTAGTTTCATCTGTGAATTGAACAACTTGCCCTTGATTCCTTCTCACATGTCTCTGATGAACATATTGGAGTACTGGGCCCAACACAGAACCCTGTGGTACTCCACTAGTGACCTCTCTTTCCTCTTATCTGACCCCATTCGCCACAGCTCTTTGCTGCCTCCCCTCCAACCAACTCCCTACCCAGCTTACTTTTTCCTTAGCTGTTCCCAGATCCCCCATATTTTTCAACAGCCTTCGATGTGGCACTGAGTCAAATGCCTTGCTAAAGTCGAAAGTAGAGTAAATCTACAGCATGGCCCTTGTTAACTGCCTTGGTTACCCAGTCAAAGAATGCGATCAGGTTAGTCTGACAGGACCTCCCTGTCATAAATCCATACTGCTTACTATCCTGAATTCCATTTTTCTCCGGATATTCCACTCTATCTTCTTTGACTAGTGACTTCTGTCAGGTTCCTTACCACACTTCCTACTATATGTTCTATATAAACTATGTGTTCACTACTTGCTTCCTCTATATGTGTAAAATGATTGGTACAGATTCACTCCCCCTGTACAGTATGTGTAAGGGGATTGATACATACTCTTTTCCTCTTTATGTGTGAGAAGATTGTTACATACTCATTGCCTGTGTATGAGTAAGAAGATTGACACGTACTGGCTATCTATGTACATGTAAGAGGATTGGTGCAAACTCAGTCCTTCCATATATGTAAGGGAATTGGTACATACTTGCTCCGTTTGTGTAAGGGGATTGATAAATACTTGCTCCCTTTGTATACGTAAAAGGATTGGTAAATGCTCACTACCCTTGTATGTGTATGGGATTGATACCTTTCTCACTCCGAGCGTGTGTGTGTGTGTGTGTATATGTGTACGAGAACTGGTACATACCTGCTCTCTGTGTATGTGTAAGGCCCACTGTAGGGTAAATGCCCTTCCCAAGTTGCACAAATAGATTGCAGCTATAGGGACTCAATCCTAGAACTTGATTCTGCTCTAGATTTCTTTATAATGAAATTTAATAGGGTTTGTGACATATACTCGGACTGGAAAGTGTAAAGTATGGGGCAGCTCCTCTGGTTTTCCACAGACCTGCGGGAGTTAATGAAAGAAAGATACAGATGATTGGCTATGGCTACAGAAACCGGGCCAAAATCACATGTTCAAAAATATAAAGAACTGAGACATTTATATAAGCAAAAGGGTAAACCTGAAAACTCTGAATACTGTAAAAATCAAGAGAGACTTAATTGGTCACGTGGAAAGACATTTTGAAGTAATGTTAATAGTTTGATGGGGATAACAGATAAGAAATTGCCTATGAACCTAAAGGTGAATAGGAAGGAGATTTTAGATCAAAATACGGTAGCTAACTGCTTTAATGAAGTGTTTTCAAATTTAAGTTCATATGGTGTGTGACATCAGGCAGGAACACTACATTATCTAGGGACCTGGGGATTTAACTTGTTGTATGTGACGCTATTAATTTGGACTACCCTAAATTTTATTTAAAATCTGTACTAGAAGGTGAGACTAAGAAATGTATTCAAAAACTGTTACAATAAGAGTTGGGCCAGATACTATCAACATGAAATTACTGTCTGAAGCTGTGGATGAACTGGTTGTCTGATTACCAAATTTTACAGTTTTATGCTGCACCTCTCACAGTTTCCTATAATGTGAAAGATTGTGCATGTGAGTGTGGTCTTCAAAAATGGTGCCCAAACAAATGATGCAGGTTATCTTATTTCCATCACCCAAGGCCCTTGAAAAAATTGTTTCTGATAATTAGGAATTTATTTAGAAAAGTACAAGGTACAGTGTGCTCAGCAGCATAGATTTAGGAAATTGCATAGTACAGTTACTGTGCAGGTTGAGCTGACTGAATATATTCATGGGGCCTTGGACAGTGGAGACGTAGTTGGAGCAGTATTTATAGACCAAACAAAGGCTTTTGAGCTTGTCTGTTATTGAGAAATTGGTTATACCAGGAGTATCTTGGGATACAGTCTCTTGGGTTAAGGTTTATTTTCCTCATTTGAACAGCTGGACCTTCTAGCACCCAGTATAACTGCCTTTGGGGGGGGGGGACTACCTTGCTCCGTCCCCACTTGGACATTTAAAGGTAGGCTAGTGACATACCACGCTGTATGCCTAACAGCCTGTCTCTAACTTCTGGGTTTTCATATCAACTCTTGTACACTACTAGTGGTGTTGGCTATCATCTATTTATTTATTCATTCATTTAACTGGGTAAATGACACTGGACCAAAGGCCCCTTTTCAGGTCCGACCCGGAGCAGCAATACAAAAATTACAAAACAGACAATGGAAACAATGACGCATACATTAGATATGACAGACACATTGATACTTCACCAAAAGGAATTCCATTAATTTTTTCTTAAACCCAACAATTGAGGAAGCCTGTCGAATAATCAGGGGAAGGGCATTCCAATAAATGGGGACAGAAATACAAAAGGCACGAGAAGCTAATTTCTGTTTAGACAATTCAATAACTAATGTAGTACCAACAGATGAACGTAAACTGGAAGGAACATTTCTAACAATAATTAAACCATTTTACGGAAATTTAGACCCTAAAAACACACTTTTAAAAATCATACAACAAAAAAAAGTATTCTATTCTTGCTAATGGAGACAACCAACCTAGAGTACAATAAACTATGATGTAACTGAGGGGATTCTAACAAAACAAAACGACAAATATTATTATAAGATACCTTCAAAAGCTGCAGTTCCATACTACCCAACCCCAAGTAAATATGAGCAACATAATCATAAAGTGGTAACAAAGAACCAACCACTATAGACTTCCTGACTTCAAAAGAAAAATAATCCTTATATTTATAAAGCAGACCCAATCTTTGATTTATTGTACGGGTAACTGATCTAATATGAAAGGAAAATGTCAAACTGGGATCTAACAAAACACCAAGGTATTTAAAAAGAAAAACCTGTTCAATAACCTGTCCGTTTTGATCAAATGAATTTAACGTTGGATTTGAACTTAACCTTCCCTTAGTCCCAAAAACCATAGACTTCGTTTTGACTGAATTTAAAACTAATGAATTCTCCAGAAACCATGAACAAACCCTCCCAAAATCACAACTTAGAACAGTAGATATTTCTTCAGTAGAATTCCCCTGACAGTAAATTATAAAATCAGCAGCATACAGGATAGATTGACATTTCAAACTAATAGGGAGTTCATTTGCAAACAGGGAAAGCAACAAGGGGCCCAATATAGACCCCTGAGGGATACCACAATCAATCAAAGACACCTTAGAAGAATGAAAACCAGCACTAACAAATTGTACACGAATTGCCAAATAATCCCTTAACCAAGCCACTGCAGATCCAAAAAAAACAAAAATCCCTAACCTTTGACAAACTAAATTATGTTCTAATAAATCAAAAGCCTTGGTCAGGTCCACAAACACCACCCCAGTCATATGGCCTTTATCAAAGCCCCTCAGGGCGGCGTTTGTGAACCCGACCAAGGCAGTACCAGTCCCATAATATTTTCGAAAGCCATGCTGATATGGTGAAAGCAACCCATTTAAAGTAAGATGGTCATTAACCTGACTTGCCACAACTTTCTCCAACATCTTGCTCAGAGGGATCAAAATTGAAATTGGCCTAAAGTCATCTAATGAGAATGCTTTATTTATTTTTTATTTTTTTTTAGGAACGAGCACCACTCTCGCCAGCTTCCATTCTGATGGAAATTGACAATACTGTAAAGAAAAATTAAAAAGAAAATAAAGCGGTTTTACCAAAAATGGTACTGCCAAATGCGGAAAACTACCATCCAGCCCCCCCACCCCCAAATTACTATATTTATTTGGAAGACCATTTAATAACTGCAACATATCTTCCTCAGTGATCTTCTTAAAATTAAAAAAAAGGCTTACCAATCAACTTAGGATCCCTCTGAAATTCCCCACAACCCATATGATTACCCACCCTTCTAAATTTAGATAAATCAGAAAATTTCTGATTAAATAGGTTAGCTATATCTATTGGATTTGTAACATCTAGTCTCTTCTGTTCTATGTGGGTCTCCCCCTCGTCCATGGGTGCCATCTCTTGCCCTTCACCCTCTGGTTTACTCCTCCCACATCACTATCGGGGTCACCATCTGTCTGCCCTTACAACAATCTTATAGTATGCTGCCACCTGCCTGTATATGTCTGGCCAGTAGAAATATGGGATTATTCTAGCCAAAACCTTCCCATGGCTCAGATGCCCCAAGTGACTGGAGTGCGCATCCTCCATCACCTTTTTCCTATATGCCATGGGCCCCACTACCTGGGCATCCACTTGCTTCATCCGGGGCTCTCCTAAACTCTCCTGCAGGGTCATATTACTGCATGCTGTCTACTGCAAAATATGTCTTAGAAGGGGGCTGCTAACATCTAGAAAAAGCAGACACAAATTTGTGTTATTCTTATATTAAGACAGTCCTCTCATTTTATAACTGTACTCTTAGTTTTGTTTTTGGTTACTATGTACAGAAAGCTTTATAAGCACTTCAGCACTTAATTTATAACCAGCCAATCAGCATGTTGGACATTATACAAAACATATAAACTGCTTGGGGAAGGGGTTTCAATTTATCCCAGTGGTGTCCACTATGATGGGGTCACCCTTTCACACTGGCCACGCCAATTCTGGTAGCCTGATCTCCTCAGCTAGCAGGCTGCTGTGGCGACTGCCTCTCCACCTAGACCTGCTCTCTTGCCATCAGGGGAAGATCCTCCACCCGAACCTTCAGTTCCTGCACCTGACATAATGGTTCCTGCTCGGCTAGAGTTCCAGGCTTTGGGCCTCCTAGACGAGGTCCTTCATGTCATTCAGGCCTGTCAGAGGGAGTCGACTTGCCAGTGCTATGCCTTCAAATGGAGGAGTTTTTCTATTTTGTGCCAGGACAAGGAGCTTGGACCCCTCGTCCTGCCTGGTGGCTAACATCCTGGACTACCTGTGGTCCCTCTCCCAGTTGGGCCTTCGTTCGACAACCCTCAAGGTGCACCTGTCAGCCATCTCTGTATACTAGTCATGGGCTGGTATGCCAGTGGTGGTGCAGGAGAAGATGGTTGAGAGCTTTATCAAAGGTCTTGACCACTTGTCCCCGTCGGTGCATGAACCTCCACCACCTTGGGGCTTGATGCTAGTTTTGGCGATGCTTATGGGCAAACCATTTGAACCCATGCACAGGTGTGAGATGTCACACCTGTTGTGGAATATTGCCTTCTTGGTGGCTATCACCTCCACCAGAAGGATCAATGAGCTCCAGGTGCTTTCAGTGGAGTCTCCTTACTTGGTTTTCTACAAGGACAGGTTATCCTCCACCCCAGGGTTCAGCTAATAAGATCCATGTTAGCTGAACTGTGGCTTTGATTTGTACCAAATTTTGATTTAAAATTGGGAAATAAGCATTAAAAATGACACTCCATAAACCTGAATGGAATGCACCCCTGCACACTACCTGTACAGACATCACAAAAATGCAGAGCTGGAGATCAGGAAGTTGAAGTGATTGAGTGGCCAGTCCCTCGGGAATAAATTATGATCCTTTCCCTACCAAGACGGGGCAGAATTAGAAAAATTAAAGAGCACCTTGGAGGAGCTCCCATTCAGATAATGGAGCGCCACGTTTTTTTTCTTGTAAGCACCAAGAAAGGTCAGGAAACGTGCTCTTTAAGAACTACAAACATCTGTGTGGTTGTGTCTGTTTGAATGTACATGTCCATGATTGCATGTCTCTGAATGTAGTGTATCAGTGCATGTCTATGTTTGCACCACCCCAGAATAAAACACAGTTACCCCATTGTTGGCACGAGTGAACATTTGTCTTACTATGAACTACTGCTTTAGAAACTGACAGTGTTTATAAGAAAAACAATGACTTGTCCTCTGCCATGTTTTTTATTAACTTTCTTCACCTTTTTTTAATTGTTGATTACAGCGGTCTTACTTCCGAACTTTTCTCATGTATGGCTTCCACTTTCTGGTTTGGTTTCTCTGCGTGAAAGGAATCCAGGATACGCAGTGTGGATTCAAGCTTTTCACCAGAGAGGCTGCATTACGGACATTTACAATGCTTCACATTGACCGATGGTATGTTTTCTGGTAAATTTGTTCTAAATACCATATATATTTACACAGGATAGCATATCTTGTTTTCATTCAGGTCATTCTTCTGCACAGTTTTCCAGATGGGAGGACTGTGGTGAGATTCAAATCTGTGACTTCCTCACAGTTGAGTGCTGTAACCCGCTACACCATACTAATTTCCCTTATTCACATAACCAATCTTTACAATTCAGAGATTCTAATGGATAATTTAGGGGTGCAGTAAAGAGCCCTTCCCCCTGCAATTAATGATAGTCACTAGTCCCACACAAAATTGTTGGGGTCTCATTCCAGGAGTATGGAAATGATCAATAGAAAAGTAGCCCTCCCACATTTTCCATGTATGAAGTATAAAACACTTAACTGTATCTATAAAATGCATAAGAAACACAAATAGCATATGAGAATGATCCCTGTACACTAGAAAAAATACAAATGTTTTAAATGCTAGAACTGTGTAAACAGAAGAAGACTAAACTAAATGCTAAATGGTCTTACTACACAGCAACCTTCACGTAGAGTCAGCTTACCTAGAGATCACATGACACTGGAAAATAGAAATATAGACACTGCCTGCAGTGGTCCATCCAGTCTGCCCAAAATGTTTTCTCCTACCTCATGCCCCTTCCCCACATCGTCCCTTGCACTGTTCCCCCCAGTGCAACTATCAGACCCTGTACTCTGTTCCAGTCTGGCTTGAACCCATTAATAGTCCTTACCCCTACCATCTGAGATGGTAGAGTGTTCCATGGCTCAGCAAGCCTTTCTGTGAGATCAAACTTCCTCACATCCCTGCTGAATCTTCCCCCCCATGGGCTTCCGTTAATGGTCCCTCATTTTTTACTCTTTATTCCTGTTGCATAGTTCTTTGCTATTCAGCTTGTTTATTTCTCTTAGGAACTTGAAGGTCTCAATCATGTCGGCCCTCTCCCTCCTGGCCTCCAGCGAGTACATGCTCAAGGCCTCCAGACTCTCTTCATACGATTGGCTGTTTTGGCCCCGAATCAACTTGGTGTGACTCTTGGCTGAACTGACTCCAGTTTATCCCTGTCCTTCCTCAGGTGCAGACTCCAAAACTGTGCATAGTATTCCAGATGTTGCCTCACCAGTGATCTATACAGAGGCAATATCATCACCTTCCTCCTGCTATCAAAACCCCTCCCAATGCACCCAACATTCTGATTGTGTTGCTATAGGGCTTTATGCATTGTCTGATTTGTCTGAGAGAGTTATTTCTGATCGCTCCCAGGTCTCTCTCCTTGGTAGTGGGGGCCAATGTGACCCCCCACCCCCACACCAATCCAGTATTCTGTCTTAGGCTTTCAAACAACATGAAGTCTTGCTGTGTTCTGACAATAGCAGTGAGTCCCAACCTTCAAACTGCCCCAGAGGTGAAAGAGTTAACTTTCCATGCCAGGCATGGAACGCTGAGCTCGAGCTCGGTTGAGACTCTGTCTGTTGTTGTTTAAACTCAAACCATCAGATTCTTTACTCTGCCTCACTGAACAGTCGCTCCGGAGATTTCTCCTTCTGCTCAGTTCAATTTGTTGGTTAAAGTACCGCTTTTCTCGGTTTTCAACCAAATTTAAACCGTAACCTGTCGGTTCAGTCTCTGTCTGTGGTATTTATGAGTACTAGATAGGTTATATTTTATTCTATTCTGTGTGGAACTTGTAAACGGTTATCGGTTTGGTTTGAACCGATCAAGTTGTTAAAAAATCTTGAATTGTACTTTTAGAGTGTGGTTACCGGTTCTTATCGGTTCTAAAAAAAAAATGGATTTTATTACGTTTTTTGTCACGACCTGTGACACGGTCAGGAACCGATAAGAGGGTCTTGCCTGGCGGATTGCCATTAAAAGGGTAAGTTTGGTTAGGACTGACACAATGTCTGAGAAACCCAAAAGAAAAACCGGGCCCACTGGGTTTCAACACTGTAGTGTGTGTGGGGAAGTCTTTGCTAAGGCTGACCCCCACACCACCTGTGTTTATTGTCTGGGGTTTGACCACCTCAATGCAGACTGCCAGATTTGTAAAAATTTTCCTGCAGCTGCCCTGGAAAAGAGAGCTGATAGGCTTAGGGAAAGGGAGGCCAAAAAGTCCGCTGAACTGGATGGCCAGCCCGGTTCGGTTCAAACCGAACCAGAAGGAGTGTCCTCTGACCAGGGCGAGACTTCGGGCAAAAGGAGAGCCGATTCTGAGGAGTCGGTTCTGGCTAAGAGAACTAGAAAAGAAAAATCAGCTGGTGTGGAGCCAAAACTTTCCTCTCCAACCGCTGAAGAAATAGCCAAAGCGATCAAAATTGTGCAGTCACTTTCCCCGGTTCCGACCGAACCCGCACCATCAGGCAGGCGCTCGGTTTGGCCAGTTCCACCGGTTCAAGAGTATGATTTAGAGGAATTTTATGAACTGGAGGAGGAGGAAGAGGAGTATGAGGAAAGTGAATGTGGTTTTGAAAGTCTGGATGTGCCTATTGACCCGGACATCTCCCCAGACAGACCTTCAGGAGTGTCTCCTCCTAGGCTTTCTGAGTCCCCCTCCCATTTTATGTTTTATAAAAAAGTGGCTGAAACCCTCCAGCTTCCTATGGAGGAAGCTGTGGATGACCAAGAGGAGCCTGACTATGTAGAAATGATGGATATCCCAGAGTCTAGGAGGCTGTCTATTCCCTTACACAAATCTTTTGGGAAACATACATTTAAGATTTTAAAGACTCCTAATACTATACCTCCTGTGGATAAAAGAATGGACAAGAGGTATACATTGTCAGGCTCAGATACGGAGTTCCTTACACAACAGTGCAGCCATGTTGGGGTAGTGCAGGCTGCAGCCTGTGATAAGGCAAATATTCCCTTGGCTTCACACACCCCGGACAAGGACTCCAGGAGGATTGATGCCATGGCAAAGAAATAGTACATGGCAGCATCCTTGGGACTCAGACAGGCCAATTATATGGCCTATACTGCTAGGTATCAAAAATCCAGATGGGACATTGTTATGGCTTTAGCAAAACAGGTCCCTGGCCAGCTTGCCAAGGAGCTGGAGCAGGTGGCTGCTGGTGGTATTGAGGCATCCAAGGTGCAATTCCGTGCTGCAGTGGACTCCAATGATGTGTCATCTAGAGTCATGGCTACATCTGTGGCACTTCGAAGAATGGCTTGGCTCAGATGTACTAGCCTGTCACAGGATACCCAGACTAAGGCCATGGATTTTCCTGTTGTGGGTAATTCTCTGATTGGGGAGCAGACAGAGAATTACATGAAGAAAATGGACGAATATAGGACCACCTATAGGAGTGCAAAGGCCAAGGAAAGGCAGGCCACTCCTCAAAGGCAGCATCCCAGGGGCAGGGGCAGGCCTTTCCATAGGCCTTCCTACCAAGCCCAGGCCTCCTCTTCTGCTTATGCCCAGAGGGGGTTCTTTAGAGGGAGAGGCAGATGGGGTACAGGCACGCCTGCCTCCACCCCTCAGCCCAAAGCCCCTGCCAAACAGGCACCCTGATGGGGTTGCCAGGGCCAATTCTCAACTACCTGTAGGGGGCAGGCTGGCTTACTTTGTCCAGGACTGGGAGTCTCTGACATCAGACAAATGGGTCCTGGAAGTAGTAAGCCAGGGACTGGTTCTCAGCTTCAAAAAGTTTCCAAGGATGAGAACCAGATCCTTTCCACCTGTAAATCCCTCGGAGACACTCGCCCTAGAGGCAGAGGTCTCTTCCCTCCTAGCTCTCAGAGCTGTGGAAAGGGTTCCACCCCTACACCAGGGCAAAGGGTTGTACTCCAGGTACTTCCTTACCCCAAAAAAGACAGGAGAATGGCGGCCCATCCTGGATCTCAGATACTTAAACAAGCACCTTTTAAAACCAAAATTCAAAATGGTGACTCTGGGAATTATTCCACCCTCTCTAAGGCCAGGGGACTGGCTAGTGTCCCTGGACCTCAAGGATGCCTACTTCCATATTCTCATCAGAAGCTCCCATCGAAAGTACTTCAGGTTCGAGCTGCCCTCAGGCCATTACCAATTCAGAGCAATGCCCTTTGGTCTGACCTCTGCTCCAAGGGTATTCACAAAATGCCTGGCAGTGGTAGTTGCCTCTCTAAGAAGGCAAAGGATTGCCATCTTCCCTTACCTGGACGACTGGCTCATAGTAGGCCAGTCCCCAGATCAAGTCAAGTTACACTTACAGATAACTCAGCTACTGCTCACCTCTTTAGGTTTCCTTCTGAATCTTTCAAAGTCAATTCTAGAGCCTGTCCAGCTCCTCACCTTCATAGGCGCAGAGCTAGACACACAAAAGGCCAGAGCTTTCCTTCCCTTGGACAGGGCAAAGACCCTTGTCTCTCTGGCCTCCTCATTCACCCTACAGGTGTCTCGACCAGCAAGGCATTTTCTACAGCTCCCGGGGCACATGGCTGCTTCCACAGCAGTAGTGCAGGGAGCAAGATTTCAGATGAGGGACATTCAGTTCCATTTGAGAGCCTTCTGGTCTCAAAGAAAGGACCCTCTGACCAAATTGATCCCAGTAACTCGAACTCTGATCCAGGCCCTACAGTGGTGGCAGGATCAGAACAATCTGAGACAAGGGGTTCACTTTGTCACTCAGTCTCACTCTTTAATCCTTACTACAGATGCCTCCCTCTTGGGGTGGGGGGCTCACATGGGCGACCTGACCACCCAGGGGTTGTGGTCCCCTCAGGAATCTCTGCTTCACATCAATCTGTTGGAACTCAGAGCAGTATTTCTAGCACTTCAAGCTTTTTCCAAATCTGTTCAGAACAAAGTTATCCAGCTCAGAACAAACAACACCACCACAATGTGGTACATCAACAAGCAAGGAGGCACTCGGTCTACAGCCTTGTGCACAGAGGCAAAGAAGTTGTGGTCTCTGGCTTACTCCCTGAACACCTCCCTCACAGCAGTTCACCTCCCAGGCAAGGACAATGTCCTGGCAGATGCTCTCAGCAGGATATCCCAGGGCCATCACGAATGGTCACTGGATCCCCTGGTCTTGGAGGTGATATTTTCCAGATGGGGCACCCCGCAGATAGATCTTTTGCAGCCCCAGACAATCACCAACTTCCCCTCTTTTGCTGCAGGCCCCCAGTGTTGGGCTCAGTCCCCCTGGATGCCTTAGTTCTCAGTTGGGAAGGGAAGTTCCTGTATGCTTTCCTCCCTTCCCTCTGCTGTTCAAAGTGCTAGTCAAAATCAGATCTCAGCCATGCAAGATGATCCTGATTGCTCCATACTGGGCCAGACAGCCCTGGTATCCACTCCTACTGTCCTTAGCAGTCCATCTTCCACTGTGTCTTCCCAGGAATTACAACCTGTTAACCTGTGCTCAGGGGAGGGTTTGGTACCTGAATCTCAAATCTCTCAATCTCAGGGCCTGGCTCTTGAAGAGTTAGAGTTTGCTGATTTACACCTCTCCGAAGGTGTAATGGATATTCTGAAGGTTTCTAGGAAACCTTCCACCAGGGCTACTTATAATTCCAAATGGAAAAGATTTTCCATATGGTGCTCTGGGAAGCATATTTCCCCAGAGTCTGCTGATCTGCCCACAGTCCTTGATTATGTGGTCCATTTAAATAGCTTGGGGCTGAGGCCAGCTACACTAAAGGTGCATCTGGCAGCTGTGTCTGCTTTTATTTCAGCAGTAAGCCCTCTTCTCTTTCAGCTCACCCTGTATTCTCCAAGTTTTCAAGGGGTTGCTTCACACCAACCCCATTCAGGCCCCTGCCCCTGCTTGGGACCTAATGTTTGCATTGCTCAGCTTATGCAACCCCCTTTTGAGCCTTTGTCTTCAGCAGAGCTTAAGTACTTGACTTGGAAAACTGTGTTTCTGGTAGCCATCACTTCTGCCAGACGCATAAGTGAATTACAAGCTTTGTCAGTGGAGCCTGATTTTATCTCCTTTCATAGAGATAAGGTGGTCCTCAGGACTAACAGGAAGTTCTTGCCTAAGGTGGTTTCAGATTTCCACCTTAATCAGTCTGTCTCTTCCTGTGTACTTCACTGACCATTCCTTCTCTGGCGAGAGAAGGCTGCACAGTTTAGATGTGAAAAGAGCCCTTAGCTACTACATAGAGCGTACCAAGGGTCACAGGTTTGACTCCCTCCAACTGTTCCTCACTTATGGTGAGGTTGGTAAAGGAAACCTGCCACTAAAGATCCATTGCCAGGTGGATTGTCTCTTGTATCCAATTTTGTTATGAAAACTGGGTAAGGTTCCACCCTCAGGCCTGAGGGCTCACTCTACAGAGGTACAGCTGCTTCCCTGGCTGCTGCCAGGGACATCCCTATTTTAGAGATATGTCAAGCAGCTACCTGGAAAACAGTTCACACTTTTACCAAGCATTACTCCTTGGATATCCAGGCTAGGAGTGATGCTGGAGTTTCGCACAGCTGTGCTTCCAGAGCCTATTCTAAGTAGGTTCTGTCCCTCCTCCGTGGAGGTACTGCTTTGTAGTCTGCTTATTGTCAGAATACAGCAAGACTTCATGTTGTTTGAAGAAAAATTACTCACCTTAGTAATGTTTCTTCTAATGAAGTCTTGCTGTATTCTGACCTTCCCCCCTGCCTGCCCCTCTCAGAACCTCTGTTTTTGGGATGTGGGTGGGCAGTGCAGTGTTGGCACTCAGTAGGTGTCCACCTTGTTGTTTTCACCCCCCCCCCCTTTTTTCTTTGGGTGACTGGGTGTTGTGTTTTTCATTTTTTGGGTCTCCTGACTTGAGTCTTTGTTTTGGGACCAAAATGTGTTTTATGTTTAGTAGCCAGTTGGCTAGTGCAGGTTTACAGCTTCCACACAGGACCTTAGTGAGTTTAGCTCGTAAAGATCTGACGGTTTGAGTTTAAACAACAACAGACAGAGTCTCAACCGAGCTCAAGCTCAGCGTTCCATGCCTGGCATGGAAAGTTAACTCTTTCACCTCCAAGGCAGTTCGAAGGTTGGGACTCACTGCTATTGTCAGAATACAGCAAGACTCCATTAGAAGAAACAAAATTACTAAGGTGAGTAATTTTTTCTTCTCTCCCCTGTGTGCGTTACCTTGTACTTCCTGGAAGTGAATCTTGACTGCCATATTTTAGACCATCTCACTGAACTCTCCATGTCCCATTTCAACTCCCTTATCCCCTATTCACTTTCCACCCTGCCACAGAGCTGTGTCTCATCTGCAGAGAGACCCATCTTGCCCAGTATACTGTTCCCTGTGTCGCTGATAAACATACTGAAAAGTACCGGTCCCTGAACTGATCCCTGCAGCACCCCACATGTGACCTCTGTATCTCAGATTTGACCCTGTTCACCAGCCTCTGCTACCTTCCCCACCCCAGCCAGTTTCCTACCTGCCTTACTAGCTCCTCCCCTTCTTCCAAGTCCTCTAGCTTCTTCAGCAGTCTCCTGTGTGGCACTGAGTTGAATGCCTTACTGAAGTCGAAGTAGAGGAAATCTACAGCCTGTCCCTTATCTACAGCCCTAATAACCCAGTCAAAGAATGCTATCAAGTTAGTCTGACATTGACCACCTTGCCACAGCCCCATGTTGTTTATTGAAACATAGAAACATAGAAGTTGACGGCAGATAAGGACCGCAAGGCCCATCCAGTCTGCCCATTTCTTTTTCTACCTTATAAACGTGCCATCGGCCTTTGCTCTGTCAGTGGCCTATCTATTCATAGTCATTTGTATTGCTCCCTTATGCCTATGCCATGCCTGTTTGAAGTCCTGCACTGTATTCATAGTCACCACTTCTTGTGGTAAGCCATTCCATGCATCCACCACCCTTTCTGTGAAAAAATTTCCTCACATTCCCCCTTAATCGGCCTCCCTCTAATCTCATGCTGTGTCCTCTTGTCCTGCTATTTTTCTTATATTTAAACATGTTAGACTCTTTCACCTTGTTTATGCCCTTAAGGTGTTTGAATGCCTCGATCATATCACCTCTCTCCCTCCTTTGCTCAAGGGTATACATATTGAGCTGCGTTAATCTGTCCTCATATGTCTTCTGATGCAGTCTCTGCACCATTTTGGTTGCCCTTCTCTGGACTGCCTCAATTTGGTTAATGTCCTTGTGAAGGTGTGGCCTCCAATACTGCACGCAGTACTCCAGATGGGGCCTAACCAGTGTCTTGTACAGAGGGATTATTACCTCCCTCTTACGACTTGTGATACCCCTACTAATACACCCTAACAGCCCCTAGCCTTACCTACTGCTTTAGAGGTCTACTTGGATGATTTTAGGTCATCAGTGATGATGATGCCCAAGTCTCTTTCTTCCTTTGTGACTGCTAGCAACTCCCCTCCCAGCCTATAGGTGGCTTCAGGGTTTCTCTTCCCTATGTGCATGATTTTGCACTTCTTTGCATTAAATCCCATTTTCCACTCTTCTGACCATTCTGCTGGTTTATCCAGATCTCTTCTCATTCTGCCCACCCCATCTGGATCATCTACTCTGTTGCAGATCTTGGTGTCATCTGCAAACAGACAAGCCTTACCCTCTAGTCCATCTGCAAGGTCACTAATGAAGATGTTGAAGAGGACTGGCCCCAGGACTGATCCCTGAGGTACCCCACTTGTGACTTGCATCTCTTCTGACTGTATACCATTTACCACCACTCTCTGTTTTCTGCCCATCAACCAGTTTGCCACCCAGTTGACCAACTTCTGACCCACCCCGAGCCTACCCAGCTTATTTATCAATCTTCTATGTGGAACAGTGTCAAAGCTTTGCTGAAGTCAAGGTAGGCTACATCAACTGCCCCCTTGGTCCACCACTCTGGTTACCCAGTCAAAGAAATCTATGAGATTAGTTTGACAGGACCTTCCTTTTGTAAACCCATGCTGTCTTGGATCCTGTGCCCTATGGATTCCAGGTGTTGCACTATCCTTTCCTTAAGGGTGCCTCCATAATCTTGCCCACTACTGAGGTAAGACTGACTGGTCTGTAGTTCCCTGCCTCCTCCCTGCTACCACTCTTGTGGGCGGGATCACATAAACCCTTCTCCAGTCTTCTGGGACCTCTCCTGTGCTCAGAGACTCACTAAACAATTCTGCTAATGGCTCTGCTAGTTCCTCCTTTAGCTCCTTAAGTACCCTGGGATGTATGCCATCAGGTCCCATTGCCTTATCCTCCTGAGCTTAGCAAGCACTTGAGGACCCTTTCTTTTGTGAAGGGAGTAGTGCTCACCTCCCTCCCTCCCCTGTGTCCATGATGCTGAGCTGTGGGCCTGCCCTACCTTCTCTTCAGTAAATACTGAGCAAAGTATCTATTTAGGATAGATGCCTTAGAGTCCTCCTCCTCACATGCTCCCTTTTCTCCATTAAGCTTACAATACCCCTCTGGACTTTCTCCTTTCACTAATGTATCTATAGAAAGTCTTGTCACCTTCTTTTACTGTTCGTGCTAGTGTTTCCTCAGTTTGGGACTTTGCCTGCCTTACTGCCTTACCTGCTTCCCTTAGGGCAGTTTGGTATGCCTCCCTATCTTCATCCCGCTGTGTTCCTTTATATTTCCTGGAAGGCCAGCCTTTGGCTCTGACCTTTTCTGCTACTGTATTTGAGAACCAAAGTGGTTTCCTTCTTCTTTGCACTTCCTTTTCTGTCTAACACAATGGGATGTTGCTTCAAGTATTGCATCCTTAATGCTTGCCCACTTTGCCTGTACCCCTCACCTGTGTTTCTTTTGCCAGGGCTAGCTTAACTCTGTTGGCCATCTTATCAAAGTCAGCTCCTCTGAAGTCCCATATTTTTGCCTTGGAATGGGATGAGTTAGATGTAGTAGCCAAATTGAACCATACCATGTGATGGTCACTGGCCCCAGGTGACCTTCTACCTGGAGATCTGTGATCCCTTCTTTGTTAGTCAGTACTAGATCTAGGATAGCCCTGTCTCTTGTGGGTTGCTGTACCAGTTGTTTGAGGCCCTCCCCTGCAGGAATCCACTATGAGTCTAGTTCTGGCAGATGTTCCTGCTGGTATTGACCAATCTGTATCCGGCATGTTGAAGTCTCCCATTATCAGAACCTCCCTTTAGCTGTCATGTTTTGTATATCTTCTAACAGTAATGTGTCTATGTCCTCCCTCTGGTCTGGGGCCTGTAGACAACCCCAGTTCTTATGGCTGTCCCATTTCCTGTTTCCAGGGTGACCCACAGTTCTTCTGGCTCCTTATGTGTATTCTGAATTTCTGTAGCTTTGATATTTTCATTAACATACAGGGCCACTCCTCCCCCTTTTGCACCTCGGTCTCTTCTGAACAATACATAGCCAGGTACTGAAGTCTCCCAAGTGTGGTTACTGGTAAACCACGTCTCACTAATTGCTACTATGTCCAGTTTAGCCTCTGACATTATTGCCTGCAGGTCTGGGATCTTATTTCCCAGGCTGTGAGCATTGTGTACATGATTTTCCATTGGCCAGATTTTGGTGTGTTAGTTGTTGGGTGAAGTTTGGCCTTACCCTGTCGCGTCGTGTGGAGATAAACCTTTTTCTTACCTGGTGATGCAAATGAGCGGCAAACATACTGAATTCCTGTTTGACCACTAGCTGAGGGGAGGGGTGTTCTTCCCATTCGGCGTATGAGGTGCTGCACCTCTCCCCATTTGCTAGTTAAGTATTCTGCAAAGACGTCAAACTTCTGCCCCAATGCACTGACTCCCTCTTTAGTCAGATGCAGTCCATCAAATTTAAAGAACTTTCGCTCCCAGAACTGTTTCCAGTTCCCTACAAATCTGTGTCCTTTTTCCTGGCACCAGCCCTTGAGCCACGTGTTTAGGTCCCCTATCTCCCCTTCTCTGACCTTCCGTCCATCTGCTCCCCTGTCCCAGACTGGCAGGATCTCAGAGAAGGAGATGCCGGACGAAATAGATGATAGTTTGTCACCCAGCCTAGTCAGGTGTTCCTTGGTCTCCACAACTGACCGGCTGGCGAGATCATTAGTCCCTATGTGTACTAGGACATCAATGTTTTATCCTGCTTTGTGAACAATTTTAGCAATGCGGTCAGTGTCTCTCCATGCTGATGTACCTGGGAGACATCTGACCATCACCCCTGGCTGGAGATGGGTATCAACTCCCCGAATCATGGAGTCCCATGATCAGAAGTTTTTGATTTCCTTTGTGCTTGTTTTGTTTTGGTTCCTGATTTGGGTGAGTTTTGTTGTGCTAGCTCCTGTGCCGCAGTGTCCTGCTCTGCAGTGTCTTCTGCCTCTTTATTTGATTTCAGAGATAGAGGCAGATACCTGTTTGTAGTGTTTATATGGTTTTGGAGGTAATGTGTTGAGAGCAGAGAGTGATGGGGCACCTGATTTGCTCCTCCTAACCACCTGCCAACCTCCTGGACCAACACCCTCTGCGGTCAGGTTTTTCTGTTGGATGCTGGGGAAATGGCGGTGGTTCTTATAATGTATTTCCTCTTCAATATGAAATTTGAGGCGTGCAATCTCTGCCCATGCTGCCCGGAGCTGAGCCCTAAGATCTCCAAAGGCCAACATGTAGGACAGTGTCCTAAATCCTGTAAGACTGTCCTTCTGAAAATTGTTCCACAGTACCTGCAGTTAATGAAATCCATTCCAAATAAGTTGTTGGGTTTGTAACCTAGTCAGAGTAATTAGAAGGAGAAAAAAATGCAAGTAATGGTTTAATTGTGTTTTGTTTAACTTGTTATAACAAGTTAAATTACTAGTGCCCTGTAAATGAGATCACCTTGTGGAGGCCCCACTGATCCGCCCCTTCCTGCTCTGCCACAGGAAATGTTACAACTGTGGTACCCTATAAAAGGAGTGTAGCGTGGGGTGGTTGGGGATGGGGGTGGGTGGCTGGGCCCTTCCCCTGCCTAAAAAGAACAACCACGGACGAAAGAACAAGGAGGTAAGAGCAGAAACAATCAGTCAACAACAAATGCAGTAACCTTGAAAGCTTATCCTAATGTTAGATAAAACTGTAAAACCTGTAAAGCACCACCTGTAATAATTTCAGAGAAGATATACCCTGTAAGAAACACTTTGCTCCAGAGAAAAATAAAGCAGTAACAGAAGATATACCTTGTAAAAGACAATTTGAATCAGAAGATTACAGGAGTAATCTGTTAGCACACACCTGTAGGCACACCTTGTAATAATGCAGAAGAAGGTATACCAGCAACAACAATTTGAATCAGAGAAAAAATAAAGCAATGAAATGTTAGCAACAAACAGTAGCAATCCCTGTGAGTAAAAAATAAAAACACCACCACACAGTAAATCTGCTTAGCCAAACTAAGTCTTAATCCTTTTCCCTTGCTCTGGTAAGTTTCTCTACTCTGCCTTTCAAGCAGTCTTAGAAGGAAAGAGCTCAGGTGAAGCTAGGTGCCTTGGCCAGCAAACCAAGTCTTCTACTGTACTTCTATTGTACTTGAGTCCACTGCCTCCCAGGTAGGTTACCAGGTTCTCCTTGCCTAGTTTCACCATCAGCTTACCTACAGTTGAGGTAACACTGACCAGTCTGTAGTTACTGGATCCTCCCTTGAGGAGCGGGACCACATCAGCTGTTCTACAATCCCTCAAAACCACCTGCGGACTGTCCTTCCAAGGACTCAGCCAATTGCGCGGTGCCAGTTCCTGTACACTTTTGGGTGCATCCCATCAGGTCCAGGCACTTCATCTGTTTTGAGGGCAGCAAGCCCTGTCTTACTGTTTCTACTCTACTCTGTTTCTGCTGTGTTCTCTGTGCCTGCCGCATTTACTGAATTCCTCTCGCTGCTGCCTTAATCCCACTTTCCAGTAGAGGCCATCTGTCTTAGACTGTGATACTGAGCAGAAGTAGTCATTTAAAATAGTTGCCTTGTGCTCATCTTCCAATACTACCCTCATCTCCCCTCCTGCCAACCTAACAGTTTCACCTCTCGGCTTCTTTTTTTTTCTTAATATACCATAATATTTAGAAGCAAAAGTGTTTCTCCAGCTTCATTTGACTGTCCTACACTTGTGTGCTAGAATGTTCAGGGGTATATGACATCAGGAACACGTGAGACCTCTAATTGAATCCACCTGCAGTACTAGCTACAGGGGGCACTTTCATATCAACATTGCTGCTGCTGTGTTTCTGGCCAGAATAGAAGAAACCTTGTCTAGTAAGAACCAATTAAACTCATCACATTTCTTTCTGAAAACAAAACTCTGCAGGACTGTAGACAAATCGGATTTAATACTCTGTCCACATTGTTGAAGAGTTGAGCTGACTTCTTCAGTACTATCATCCGCAGACCCAGATCTCCACCAGTAACACTCCAACCTTCTATCTTCAGCACGCTCCGGTCACATTCACACCATGGGACCTGCAGCGAGAAATCAATGGGCAAACATAGAGAGGTGCAAGGGAGTCAGTTGCAGCCACCAAAGCCAGATTATAATGCACCACAGCCATCTCTGCTCCCATTGCACAAGCTTTCTCCATGTCCAAGATGTCCAGTACCACCAGAGACTCTGAGGCTTAAGATTTTGAACCAGGCAATAATTCACCATCTCATCTGGGGAGGTTGAACGGGGAACCTCGCAAAGAAACTGCACAGCGTGATGATCTGACCAAATGACCAGATCAACCCTGGCATCACTAATGTCGAGACCCAACGAGAAAACCAATCCAAGGCATGACCATGCTGATGAGTTCCAGTGGCAGCTGCCTGTATAAGGCCCAGTGATGAGATCATCTGGAGGAACTGCATTCCAAAAAGAGAAGCCTCATTGTTGACCCAGGCATTGAAGTTGCCCAGAGCAAGAAGTTTAGGTGAGCCCACTACCAGGTCAGCCATGAAGTCCTCTAGTTCCTGCAAGAAATCATTCCCATATCCCAGAGGTTGTTGGTATATGAGAACAATCTTGCGACCTGTACCTGGCCCACCTTTCACCGCCATGCATTCAAATGACCTGGTCTCTCCCATGGGGTGCACCAACAGTCCCATGGCAGATCTAAAACAGATGACTACCCCAACTCCCCTGCGCTCCTGCCTGGGGCAGTGCACCACAGAATATCGAGGTGGGATAGATGCCTCCAACATAGGACCAGAGACATCACCCAACCAGGTCTTTGTGAAACATACCAGATCTACCAAGGAATCTGAGATGAAAGTCTCCATCACAGCAGTTTTATTCCTTGGAGATCTGGTGTTAGAGAGAAGTATCCTAAGGGGAAGAGCGCCTGCTGACCAGAAACTCCAGCAGCCTGGAGAATAGGAATCAGGCAAGGGGGTTCCCGTGCCTGCAAAGGCCTATTCCCGGGGCATCTCCTTGAACCCACACTCATGATCTTGTCCACTTTTGGAGCCATCCTATGAAATTAGCTGCATTCCCAAAGGACCCCCAGCCTCCTGCAGTGGGTAATTACTGCTGCAAGCAAGGTACAAGGGAGTCCTCCAATGGGCCACAGATTCTCCAAGGAGTAGATAAGACAAGGTCTGGTGAAAGCACAACACATACTACAAAATAAATCCAGAACAAAATATAACACTCCCTCCCACAACACAAAATCCTTCCCACTCCCAATATAGATTCCCAGATTCCACGCACACAAGCACGCTCACTCAGCACAATCAGATCCTTATTAAAATATAAAAAAACTAAGCCTAAAAACCTACTCATGCCAAGCAGTCCAAATTTAGGGAAATAAATTAGTCCATTAAGATTTAACAGGACGCGGCTGACCCGATGGCACTGAGGGTTGAGATGCTGGACACCACACCTCGCACCACGCTGATAACCCGGGGTTCGGGAACAAGCACGGGTCATCAGGGGTCGGTGGAGATGGGGAAGGATTGAGCGTCCCATGGACTGCTCTCCTTCCCGGGGGGGAGGGGGTCTCTCATGTGCCGATGCACTAGCAGCCTCTGGCGGTGGCTGGGGGATTGCAGTGCTCGGCCGGCAGAATGCAAGGGATTGAGCTGCGGTGAACGTCTTCAAGCTCTGGGGCCGAAACTCCTAAGTAACCCCCCCCCCGCTCCGTGGTTAGGCGAAGGCGCCGCCGATGCCCAGGCCACACTCCCACATTCGAACTTACCTTCCAGGACTCCTCCCGATCCAGCTCCAGTGCATTGGGTTATAGATAGAGCACCAAGGCTGGCGGCCCTACCTCGGGGGGCTCAGAGCCGGGGGATTCACTGGGCTGGAGCGGCCTGGCACAGGTGAGTTTCAGACTGGGAGGTAGAGTCTGGCATAGCTGGTAGCTGGAGAGAGTTCAACAGAAACTGGGGCGAATAAAGAGAATTTACACAAAAAAAAAAAAAAGATTTAACAGGATGCGGTGCTGAAAACACCAAAAGTACAGTGCCATTATGGCTACCAGCTTCCTGGCACTGATTGTAAGGTACCTGTGGGCTCAGTGCTACCAATGAGAGGGAGAGAAAACAGTCACATGAGTGCAGATTGTAAAAACCTAAGAGTTACTATATATATAAAACATGACTTGAGCCGTGATTATATTATCAATCTCCTAAATTGTTTGGGGTCAGTTGTGTACGAGTGGTGTAATGACACATGAACTACCACCACAATCCAGTGAGAGGTAGTGGTTATTAATGTGCCGTAATGTATGTTGGCCTATATACTGTTATTTTCTTTCTGTATTTTACCATGTTCTGTGTTTTCAACTGTTTGTCTAATATCTCCCTGTAGCATGACATACAAAAATGGCACAAGTTTGTTTACATTATGCACTACTGCATGAGTGTATACAGAGTATAAAAAGAGTACAGGGCAGTACCCATGTGCATGTCTGACATTAGAACATGCTATTTACCTTTTTTTGTAAACATGCTGTCTACAAAGAAATGTTTTGTCAGTGACCATCTTTTTCTCAGTGTCTGTGTCCACCATTCTTTTCTTGCTACACACTCAAAAGCAAAATAAGTTGTTTAGTTAGAAAGTACACTGAGGTTTTTTTTTTGTTCTTTGCAAAGCATGCCAAAAGGTAGATCAGATTATGTTCTGAAAAATGAGCCTTCTCTTGATGATGCCCATACTGACGAGGCCAGCTGCAGTGTAGGCCTGTTCCCAGAAGTTCCTCCTCAGACATGAAGGGGTTTCTGCTAGCCATAGTGAGCCCAGTGCGGAACTGGCAGGGTGTGCAATCAGCCAGCTCTTAAGGAGTGCAGGAACATCAGATTTCCATGGTCATTCATCATGGAGAGAGGAGCTGTCATCTGATATATTTATTTTGGTCTTTACTGGTAGCCTGTTGGCATACCTCACTGGAAGAATTGTTGTCATGAGCACATTTTCTGTGTGGTGACCAAATTTCTCTGACTCTAACAGTGAACGGAGTATATTATGTAAATGGGGTAGCCTTACTATTAGGTGAAAGGGAACATGTCAGAGGGATGTCAGAATATTTGTGGTAGTTAATGTGGTCATGTTAGTCCAGAGCCAGATTTTTCCCTGTTAGGTCAGATAACTTGTGTATTTGTTTGTCTCTCCCTCCCCTCACCCCCATTTGTTTATACCCCCCCCCCCCAATTTTTCTGAGCTAAGACCTTCTTTCTTGAACTGTAAGTCTGATGTCTAAGTGGGTAACTGCTATATTCGGGTGCTTGTCCACCTATTCCTTAAAACCTAGGTAGAGTTGCTACCACCACCGTTAGTAATACAAACATAGAATGTGAGGGCAGAAAAAGGCCCATCAGCCTACCCAGTCTGCCCAACTTTGCCTATTACTCTGCGATGATCCGAGTGACCATCTACTCCCCTGTTTCCCTCCCCAGCTTGTCCATCCACTGCTATCATCCCCCTGACCCTGTCTCACCCTTTTGTTTTTAACCTACTCACAATTTTGTCACATGAAAAGGTACTTCTGCATGTCATTCCTTAACTTTCCCCCTTCCCCCTTCAGTGGATTATCCCCTATCCTTGTGTAGGCACTTAGTGTGAACAATTTATTGCTCTTTTTTTTTTTTCATTTTTGTGCAGTGGCGACCTGTGTCCACCTGGCCCCCCCGCAGGTGACAGCACCGGCACAAATGGATCCCCCCAGCCTCCGCCAGAGGCCTGTGGTGTGGTGTACCAGACACTCACCCCCCCCCCAAGAAGGAGTGCAGTTTCTAGAACGCTCAGTCCTTTTCCCCCCAGCTGGCCCTCTGACGTCCCGAGTTTGTTTCCGGATCGTCGGCATTGCAGATGGATGCCCTGCCTCTGCACCAGCGGGCCGGCACCCAATTTATTACTGTTAAGTGCAAGCTTAGTCTGTGCCTTATTCTTCTGTTCACATTTCTGTAGTGCTTCATATTGTCAATAGGAAGTGATAACCACTGGGTATAGTGCACCCCTACCAGGGGAAATGGCGCAGACCAAGCTTTACAGTGTTGGGCACATGAAGATTCCAAGCAGCAGCAACTCCCCAGTTCAGCTGTGCCATTCACAGGGGATGCAGACTGTCTACCTTCTCTCAAGACTTTTCAGGATTCTGAGTTTTGGGGCTGCAATTCTGCATAGCAGGTTGGGGCTACCTGGTTCCAGGGAGCACCCCGAAATTAAAATTGTACCTGTTAAGCTGCAGCTTTCAATTTGACTAACCTGTCTCACCCATTTCCATTCATGGACTGGGGGCCATATCTTCCTTGCTTTAGGGTGTTCTAATGGTCTCTGATTTAAAAAAAAAAAAAAGTGCCATAGGTAGGTACTTTACATTTTTTCTCTGGGGTAGTGTAATTGTCCTGGGGGAGGGGGTTCCTCAGCTTATTGTGTTAGTCCCCTACCCTCAGTTGTCGGGTCATATTGACTCTAGTTTAAAAAAAAAAGAAACCTCAGTGTTTGTTTTATCTTGCCATTTTTGCATTACTTGTTGCATTCAAAGGACTAAGAATTGCTGCCATGAGCATCTGCAGCATAACTACCAAATTCAAACAGGAGCATAACTGCCAAATTCAAACAGTTCCAGGCATGGATGAGCCACCATGCCCCCGATATTATCTGCCTTACGGAGACATGGTTGTCGAACAAGATAAAAAATAATAAAATAGTGCTTGTAGGGTACTAAGCCTTCAGGATTGATAGGAGGAGCAAGAAAGGTGGTGGTTGCCTCATCTATGCTAGGGACTTCCTCCACTGCTCCATCCTCCCCATAACCGAAATGACGGATGACTATGAACTACTAGTGGTGAAAGTGCAGGTCTGGCAGCATGTAAGTCACTAATCATTGCCCTGGCCTACCTACACCCCAAAAAAAGCCAGAGAAGGCCTCCCTAAAATTCTGGAAGCAGTGGCCACTCTCCCTAAGGGCCGTGAGCTCATCATCACGGGTGACTTCAACATAAACTGGGATGGTGTAGAGTCGTCCTCCCAGAGGGACATTGTTGCCAGTTCCTGCCTAACACAACTAGTCACCAGTCCCACCAGACGGAACTACAAGTCAGGCAACGACACACTCCTTGACTGGCTTCTCTCAAGCTCCCCATCCCGGATCTCCAAGGTCACAGTGCTGCCAGACACCTTGAGCGACCACTCCCCAGTCATCTTCTTGTGCTCCAACAAATTCAGTTAACCCCCCCCCCCATCTTAACTGAAAGCAGGGTCCTGAGGAAAGGCAAACTTGAGTCTTTCAACACAGCCCTCTACTTGTATGATTGGTCCCCCATTGACCTGGCACCAGACCTTGACCAGGTCCTAAACTACTTTATTGAGGGATTCAACAGTATCTGTGATCTCTTTGTCCCACTGAGGAAAAGGAAAACTTGTGGGTATAACAATGGTTGGATCACTGGGGAGCTCTTTGCCAAGATGCAGGAAAGGGATACTCTCTGGTCTAAAGCCAGGTCCACTCATAACAAACATGATTACCAGTGCTACAGAGCCACCAGAAATCTCTGCACTGACCTCATCTGGCAGGCCACAGCCAACTTCCATAAGGAACAGCTCAATAGTAGCTGAGGTGATGGAAAGAGGTTTTGGGAGACCGTCAAAAGTCTCCTTGGGAAGGATGATAAAAAGCACACCTATCTGCTCAGCGTTAACGGCTCCCCCACAACTGATGCACTCCTAATTGCGGAATCTTTCAACAAGGCCTTCACTGACCTGAACTCTGTTCTATCACCCGTTTATCTGTACCCCACAGATGATCCTTCTGGCTGCAAGTCAACCAATAATACCCATCCGGACTTTTATTTTAAGAGCATGGCAGTGAAGGAGGCCCTGATACATGTAAAAAAAAGTGCTAGCCAAGACCAGAATGGGCAGTGATGGGGTAGACATGAAACTTCTATCCCTCACACTTGATATTCTCATCATGCCTATAATCAAACTGTTTAATAAGTCACTGTCCCTTGCTGAATTCCCGGCAGTCTGGAAACAGGCCCTTCTGACCCCTGTACACAAGAACAATGACGGGTCCCGTATATCCAACTACAGACCAATCTCCATCTTCTCCCCCCATCCAAGGCACTGGAAAGGATTGTGGTGGAGCAACTCAACAAATATAATTTACAATGTTCAAACCAGCACGGCTTCAGGCAGAATCATAGTACTACTACTGCACTGGTGAAGTACACTGACTGCGTGCACAAGGCACTGGATGAAGGCAAATTGGTTGGGTCAGTGTGTGTGTATTGATTTAACTAAACCCTTTGGCACCGTTAACCACTTTCTACTCCTGGCCCAGCTGCAGAACCTGGGTGTGGCAGCCAATACCGCATGCTTGTTCCAGGACTACCTGTCTCTCAGATCTCAATATGTCAAAGTTGGACAAACCATGTCTGGATCCAGAGAAGAATAATAATAATCAGCATTTATATAGCGCTTTTCATACACAGTATCCCAAAGCGCTTTACAAGCTATGCTAGACTGGTTGTGAAGTGACTGAATGTGTGGTGGTGGCCATATCGCACATCTTCACCCACACACAGCCTGGATAATTGCATGAACTGATTTGTGGGAAGGGGAATGTTGGCCAGGACACCAGGAATGTTCCCTGCTCTTTGCGAAGAGTGCCCTGGGTTCTTTTACTTCCACCTGGATACCCACCAGGACTACACCAGGATGGGCAGAAGGGACCTCGGTTTAACGTCTCATCTGAAGGGCGGCACACCCCGGCAGTACAGCAACCCCCAATACTGCACTCAGATGCCAGCGATTTTTAGGTGCAAGTCCAATCTCGGTGTGGGATGAAAAGCCACGACCTTCTGGTCCAGAGGCGGATGTGCTACCAACTGAGCCACGCTGACGTCTGATTGGGGGTCCCCCGGGGTTGATATTGGAGCCCTTACTTTTCAGCCTTTTTTTGAACAATCTCCCAAAAGCTTGTGATACCAAAATGATCCTATACGCAGATGATGCGGTCCTTCTCAACAGCAACACACACATTGATACTCTCCAATCAACTACAGAGCTCCTTCAACAAACTAGAGGACTGGTTCGGCATATGTAAACTTTTACTAAATTATAAAAAGACCAAGACCATGATTATATCCAGTCCCCAGCTCAAAAAAGTTCCCTCCATCGTCATATCCAACAAAGACAGCACACCACTGGATCAAGTGCACTCGTACAAATGTCTGGGGGTCACCCTCGATGACATCCTCATCTTTACTCAACGCATTGACTCGATGGTCAAGACAGTAAACTCCAAGCTGGGTGTCCTGTACGGGCACAGAAAACATCTCACTCCTGAGGCCTTCTGCCTCTCAGTATCCAGCTCCATCATATCAACCATTGACTATGGCCTGGTTGTTTATGAAGCAGCCACAGAAGCAGTACTAAAGAGGGTACAAATCGCATTCAATAAAGCCTACAGACTCACCTTGGCTGCCGATCGCCTTACACACACCTGCTCACTGTATGAGCAGACAAACTGGCTACCACTTAGAAAAAGGATCAAGTTCCAAACCTGCCTTCTTGGCAAGAAAGCGTTAGTGGGCAAAACACCCCCCTGCGTATCTGATATCGTCTCTCTGACTGTGCTCAAAGGTTATTTCCGAATCTTTAAATAAATAAATAAATAAAATTCAGAAGGCTTGAGTTCCTTCGGTTACCTCAGCCTTCTGAACATTCATACTGCTGCCATTAAGCCGTTTTTGGTGGTTGGGCATGCACTTCTTCCTGGGTTTTTGAGCACAGGCAGTTGCCACAAGTGCATATATTTTTGAGTCAATCTGCATATAATTTTTGATGCAACTGAGTGAGAGTGCCACAAGCTGCGTGGTGAGTGCACACAAGTGTGCATTTTGACGCATCCTGCTATTCTCTACATTACACAATTGCATTACCATGCACATGCGTTTAGCATGATAATGTCTCATAGGATCTCTCAGCGTAAGCAAGATAGTTACTTCTCTAGTTCTATTACTGTACTATAGAATTCAGAATTATAAACAGGTCTGGCCCTTTGGCACCATGGCTTATCGGAGACCATTAATTATGAAAGATGTAAGACCTATGAAAGGGTGATGATGCCCTCCCCCATGGGTTCCTATTTCCCTCATTGTGTTGCCAAGCACAACATTTCTCTAATGACTCCCCCCAGCTGGTCCTCCAAGCTGGGGAAGGGGGCACCTGGATCTTAAGTTGGCAGTGGCAAAGCAGAATTGCAAAAATCACTTTTGTTGCTCCTTGGTGAGCTTTTGAGCCCCAATGTCCTGCAGGGCATCCCAGCAGACACACTCGACCCCAGGCCCCTCAGGTCAAGGGGGGCCCACACAGGCACATTCAGGTGCGTTGCTGCGGGGATAGATGTGCAGGAAGACCCCAGCCCTGACTACTTAGTAGATTAGGATGAGGATTTCAAGGGTCTTGGGGAAACTCCTGACCTGCAAAAACTGCTCACTGATGAAGAGGAAGTCTCCTCTGAGGAGGAATAAGGAGGAGAGTGGATGGAACCCAGGTCACGGATTCCTGTACCTCCCATGTTTGACAAGTCCGTGTCTTTTTTTGATAGCTGAGGAATTTAGGTCCTTACAGCTCAAGGAAGAACAGTCTGTGGAGACAGTAGACATCAGTCCGATCCTGTCTGCGTCATCCTCTGCTCCAAAATGTTTTCCAAGTTTCATTGACTGTAACCAGATTATTGAACAAGAATGGGCCAGTGTGGATCAGAGAAAATATCTTCCAAAACCAAAGATACACCCTTTTTCCTTTTTAGAGGAAAAATTCCAGAGGTGGGAGACCCCTCCACTGGCGGACAAGGCTGTGTAATTAGGTCAAGCACACCACTATTCCTATCGAAGACTCTCTGGCCTTACCAGATTCCCATGATAAACGAGTGGATGCAGCATGTAGGAAGGCCTTTGCCTGTAATGGCACAAACCTTTGTACCTCCTACGCCTCTTTTATTGTTGCCAGAGCCTTAAACTTGTGGGTCACTACCCTGGGCAGCTTCATCCCTCCAGATTCAGAAGGAGTGAGAATTTTGCAGCTGGTTGCCATGGCCTCCACCTTCCTCTATGATTCTACAGTGGAGAACTTGTGCATGTCAGCTCATTCAGCCTACCATATTGTGTCAGCCATGAGGGGTGTATGGCTAAGGAATTGGACCGCTGATCAAGCTTCAAAGTCTAATCTTTTTACCTCCCATTTAAGGGAGGTCTGTTGTTCGGTTCTGACCTGGATGCTATCTCAAAGGATCTTCAGGACAAGAAGTGCCATCTCCCCATGTCAAAACAACAGCGTAAGACTACTTCTGCTCAGAGGGGTCAAAGTAACAGCTGGCGTGGGGGTTTTTGTACCTTTCAGAACTTCAGTAACCAGAGAAATGGAGGTCATACTGAGGTAACAAGGGTTACAGTAATAGAGGGGGGCCTGGCAAGGTGCCATGCAGGAAGTCCAAGCCATGAGCCTGGTACCCCACAATGAGGGTACACGGGCCCATCCCTGCCTCCCTTTCCTTGGTGGAAGACTGCAGGACTTTTACTCAAGACAGACCCAAACAATGTCAGATGCGTGGGTTCAAGAAATTCTAGCCCTGGGCTATGCAATAGAGTTCTCAACAGTTCCCTCAAGAGGGCGCTTTTTACTGTCCTTAAGTCTCCAAGGATACTGCAAAGAGATAGGCAGTGCTAGAGACTCTGAATCACCTCATTCAAATCGGGGTAATAGCTCCAGTTCCACTAAGCGAGCAAGGTCAGGGATTCTACTTGATCTATTTTGTAGTTCTCAGAAATACGGGCTTTCAGGCCCATTCTGGATCTGAAGCATCTGAACAAGTTTGTGCGCCACGTGACATTCAAGATGGAGTTCCTTAGGTCAGTCATTCGGTTTGTTCACCTTGGGGACGTCCTAGCTTCAGTAGATCTGACAGATGCCTACCTTCACATTCCCATCCATCAGTCTCACCAGAAGTACCTCAGGCTCTCGATACTGGGCCGACATTTCCAGTACAGAGCTCTTCCCTTTGGCCTTGCAACAGTCCCTAGGGTCTTCTCGAAAGTACTGATAGTCCTGGTGGTTCAGTTTCGGCAAGAAGGACATCATGTCTATCCCTGTCTGGACGATCTGCTTGTCCATGCACTGACATTGTCCTTGGCAAGGAGGTCAGTGTTCAGGACTGTGGAGAAGCTAGAATCACAAGGCTGGGTGGTGAACCAGAAGAAAAGTTCTCTCAAACCATCTCAGACCTTGGAACACCTGGGAGCAGTCTTCAACACGAAACAAAGGAAGCTTTTCCTCTCATCATCCCGGAAAGAAACTCTCTTGAAGAAAGTTCAGTGGCTTAGGGTTCAGCCGTGGGCCTCAGCCTGCTACGCATCCTGGGTCTCATGGCAGCAGCAATAGATCTAGTCACATGGGTTCCTTTTCATATTCATCATGGGATTGTTGACAGCCTGGGATCCGATGTCGGAAGATTATCAAGTCACAGTCTCCCCCCCTTAGCTATGTCTCTCCCTGAGTTGGTGGTGAGTGCGAAGAATCTGAGCAACGGGGTTCCATCCCCCAGAAGTGATCCTGACAATGGATGCCAGTCTGTACGCTTGGGGAGCAGTGTAACCGACGTGGAGCCTTTGCAAAAGAGTCTTTGACTCAAAGGTTTGTAATTCCGAATTTACAGTAAAATAAAATAAAATAAAAATAAAACTACCCACTCAGGGAACTTGGTCAGTCCTGGAACAACATCTCCATATAAATGTTCTGGAAATGAGGGTGGTCCTCCTAGCCTTTCTTCATTTTCAAAATCTGCTGTAGTCGAAAGCAATGAAAATAAGTTCAGACAACGCTGTCACAGTGGCGTACATAAACAATCAAGGTGGCACAAAAAACAAGGAGATGCTAAAAAAAAAGCCTCCAATCTTCTCAGGTGGGCAGATGAGAATCTTCTCTCTCTCTCTCTGTCAGCAGTCCACCTGGCAGGAGAGTTGAACATTCAAGCAGACTGGCTAAGCTGCAAAAATGTTCACCCTGGGGAGTGGCTGTTGAACCCAGAGGTGTTCAAGCTCCTGTGCAAGAGGTTCGGGCGGCGTCAGATTGATCTCTTTACTTCCAGCTACAGTACACAGGTGCCAAGGTTTTTATGCCATTATCAGTGCCCACAAACAGAAGCAGTGGACGCCCTGTCACAGGAGTGGTCTTTCAACAGAGCATATGCATTCCCTCCACTGACTCTTCTCCACAGGGTCATACAAAAGATAAGACACTCAAGAGGAAGCTTTCTTCTAATAGCTCCGAAGTGGCCAAGAAGACCATGGTTCTAGGGATGTGCATATTTTGATTTGATTTTGATTTTTATATTTTATTCAATTGACAAGCAAAAGAATAGGAGGCTCAACTGAGACAAGCTCATTTCCAGTGAGGTCCTTAACACATACTTAATACATACATAATTAACTTAATCATAAAAAAATCCCACAAACATAAAATTATTTACAACACAACCATCTAGACATCATACAACAAAAAACACATACTTAAAATACACTTATATGCCCTATTATAGGGCGAGACATGAGATAAGACCTACATAATTACTCAACATTTAACCTTTTAACAGCTTCAGATTTAAACCGACTTTTTATTTCACCCAAATTAGGGCTAGATCCAATTGGCCTCAGGTAAGTTGGGAGTGAATTCCATAGGTTAGGACCCAAATAGAATAGCATATGATGTTCTAGCCACACTACCTGGCAGTTGCCTTTCCCTTTAAGACTTGCCGGAAATGTCTTCAAGCTGGCTCTTCCCACTCACCCAGATGGTAACTCCTTTGGCTCCGCCCAATGACGCCAGATCTTCCTTTCTGCAGGAAGAAGCAGGTTCCCTCCTTACCACTCCCATGTTGAGTAGGCTCTGGCGCTCAAATCTTCGAATTTACTTCCAAAACTTAAAACTCATTCGAGTTTTGTCTTCAGCTCGATCTTCGATCGCGACCACAATGGAGGGTAAGTCCTCACTCGGATTTCGCCGCTGCCTATGTGGGCAGAAGATGTTGTGTACTGACCCCCACACCCCGTGCATCTACTGTCTGGAGCATGATCACAGTCTGCAGGCCTGCAACATTTGTTGGTCATTTCACCCGTCGGTCCTCGAGGACTGCACTGCCCACATGAAGTTGGGCCGCCCAGAGAAACGTTATCTGCTGGTCAAATCTAAGGACGCCCATTGAGTGATCTCTGTGGCCTCGGGGTCCACCAAGCAGTTGGAGCAGCTCAAGGCCTTCGAGGAGGAGGTGGCCCAGGCTGCCGTGCAGTCCTTTTCTGCCTCGGCTTTCATTCTGCTCCAGTGGCTCCACTTATTCGGCCTCCTTCAAGGAGCTCTGCCAGTCCCTCCTAACCAAAGGGCAGAGACCTTCTGAATTGCACATTTCCCACTTACACAAGAAAGAGTCCAAGAAGGATAAAGAGAAGACTAATTGTTGACGATCCTGGGACAGGGAGCGTTCCTGCTCTCAGGAATCTTTGGTTTTGACTACGGTCAAAACCATGGCCGTGGCTTCACGGAAACCCGGTCAGGTCAGTCGGCTGAGATGCCAGCCAACAATGCGGCCGAGACTTTTCTCGACCCTGTCGACCAGTTGTCGTCTGAAGAGGCTGACAACTTTCTTTTCAGGACCCCGGTCCTGCCAGTGACCACTGAAGGGGCGGCCCAGTCAGCTGAGCCGGACCCTTTGGTCATCAACCCAGACCAGGAGGAGCCGCAGATCCCTCTGAGGCCCCCCGTTGGCACCACCGATGGCCGAGGTCTCGGTCATCTTCATCCTCTGGGTTGAGCAGGTCCCACTGACATTGGTGGTCTTCCTCTCAGCACCACGGGAAGTGGCACCGCCACTATTCGTCCTCCTTGGGTGAGGAGAGGCTTCGACGCAAGTTGCGTCAATGCTACAAAGACGTTATGGGCAACAGTTAGTTCTGACAGGGCCGGAGCTGATGCCAGCTACCACCCCAATCATTACCTGGCAGTCGCACAAAAGGCCATCGCCCCCAGCGGAGCCGGTCGATACCGTTCCTCCCCCAGTGGAACCAGTCCAGACTATTTTGGCTTGGCCGAAGCATGCTTCTCCACCAATCGTGGTGGAGCTACCACACGAGCAGCTGACAACCATGGCTTCAACCAAGGAGTCTCAGCCAGCGAAGGGTCTTCTCCATGTGCTGCCGGTCACTGTTATGCCTGACCGCCCACAGCGGGTTGCGAGTGCCACGGGTGGTCACCCACTTTATGCGGACTCCTCGGAGGCTGAGAATTCCTCTTTGCACTCCCATCCACTGGGCACAGAGTCAGTGGGGGATTTTCCGATAGAAGGAAGGCTCCACTTCGTTTATGGGCATTCTCTGCCTCATCTCCGAGTCTATGGGGATTAAACTGGAGCCCATCCAAAAGCAGGCTCGCTATCCCCTCATAGAAATTCTGAATAAAGGGAACTCTCCAACAGAGGCTTTCCCAGTGGCTGAGGCCATTGTTTGCCCTGCCCTGGAGCTCTAGCAGCGCCCTGCCTCTTGCCTTGCGCCCTTCTCCTGGATGGCCCACAAATGTGCGGTGCCCACTGGTACCCTTTTGGGGTTCACGGAGCATCCCTCTGCTGAGGGGTTGGTGGCTGACTCCATGTTTAGGCGCTTGGGCAATATCGGGGATGTCGACAGACCGCCAGACAAAGAGTCCAAGAAATTGGACCATTTGGCTAGGAAGGTCTATGCTTCCTCCTCGTTAGGCCATCACCAGGTGAGCTCGGCCATCTTGATGGCACATTTCTCCCATGCCCTATTAGGCTTCCTGGATGAGGTGATTACTCACCTTCCTGCAGACCTTCAGATTACAGTCAAACAGGTCCGGGACCAGGGTCAGGCTGTAGCAAAATAGCAACTCCAGATAGCTCTGCATGTGTGAGATTCCTGTGCCCCCTCAGTGGCGGCTGCGGTTGCCATGCAATGTAGGGCTTGGCTGCGGATCTTGACCTTCATGGCCAACACCAAGCACAAGCTGGCAGATGTGCCTTTTTTAGGCACTGACCTATTTGGGCCTGGTGTGGAGGGTCACCTCCAGCACATTGAAAAGTCCAGTACCACCCTGGACTCTGTGATGTACACCCAGAAGGACCCTAAGGACTCTAAGAAGCAGAAGTGCAAGCCCTTTTAGTCCTCTACTCCTGCAGCAAAACCAGCCCAGCATCACTCCGGTCAGCAGGCTCAGTCCTGGTGACCTCGAGCCAAGTCCATGGCCTCGGTGGTCCGAAAGCCTGGAGGGAAAGGACCCGGTGGCCCCTCTGCCAGTTCCTCCTCCTCCAAGCCTGCTCAGTGATGGGATGAGGGGTGCCCCCTCATGCCCATCACATCTCCCCTGGGTCCACGTGTGGGGGGCCAGCTCCACCACTTCCTTTCCGCCTGGTCCACTGTTACCATGGACAGGTGGCTTCTGGAAGTGGTCAGCCAAGGTCTGCCTCTGGAGTTCGAGCAGTACGCTCCCAGCTGAGCCCACACCCCACAGGAGGACTTGGTATCCACAGACACTTGGTCAGCTCTTTGAGACAACATAGCCCAGCTCCTCCGCAAGGAGGTCATGGTCAGGGTAGCGGTCCTCCGGAACACCCAGGGTTTGTCTCCAGGTACTTCCTGGTGCCAAAGCGGACAGGGGGGCTGGTGCCCAATTGTTGATCTGCATGACCTGAACAAATTTTTCAGGTCTCACACTTTCAGGATGGTAACTCTGTCTCAGATCATACCATCTCTCGAGCAAAGCTTGCTCCCTGGATTTACAGGACGTGTTTTTCCACATCCCGATCCGTCCATCCCACCGAAGTTTCCTCCACTTCTGGGCTGAGGGAACCCTTTACGAGTTCCAGGCCATGCCATTTGGCCTTTCCTCGGCCCCCAGGGTCTTCACTAAATACATAGCAGTGGTGGCAGCTTACCTGAGGCACCAAGGGGTCCGGTGTACCCCTACCTGGACAACTGGCTGATTGCAGGTCCCTCCAGGCAGGAGGTGGAGAGGCCCAGGGACTGGCCCTCCAGACTTGCATCGACCTTGGCTTCCTGGTCAATGAGGCCAAGTTGGAACTCATTCCCTTGCAGGTGATCAGCTTCATTGGGGCAGAGCTCGGCTCTTGCCGAGCCAGAACCAGGCTCCCAGAGGATAGATAGGAGGTTCTTTCCTTTGCCTGATCATTTCTAGTTGGGCACTTGCACCCTGCCTGGGACTTCCTGTGCCTTGTGGGTTACATGGCGGCCTGCACCAGCTTGGTCCGATGGGCCCCTTGGCATATGCACTCCCTGCAATGGGAGCTGGCCAGCCAGTGGTTTCAGTGCAAAGGTCACTTCGACCAGCTGGTCACGGTGACTCAGAAGATGTGGGACGCCCTCCAGTGGTGACTTGTCCCTGCACATCTGCAGGAAGGGATCCCGTGTTTCCCCCCCGAGCTGACGGTTGTTCTGATGACCGATGCCGCTCTCACAGGCTGGGGTGCCCACCTGGAGGATCACAAAGTCCACGGGCTTTGCTCCCCCCAGGAATCCCGATGCCACATCGACCTGCTGGAACTCCAGGCAGTTCGGCTGGTGCTGACTGCATTCGCTCCATTTGTTCAGGGTCAAGTGGTCCGAGTCCAGACAGACAACACCACGACCATGTACTACCTCAACAAGCAGGGTGGGACACACTCCTTGCCTCTGTGCAAGGAAGCTCTCTGCACCTGGACACTCGTGCACAGCCTGGAGGCAGATCTTCTAGTCTTCCATGTGGCAGGAGCCTCCAGTCAACTGGCAGATGCCCTCAGCCTGGTGAGCAAAGCATCTCACGAGTGGTCCCTCCATCTGGAGGTAGTTCACAGTCTGTTCTCCCAGTGGGGTACCCCTCAGGTGGACCTGTTCACCTCCAGGGAGAACTCAAAGCTGAGGCTGTTTGCAGGGCTTGCTGCAGGGGGATGCCTTCTCGAGGCCGTGGACCCAGGCCTCTTCTATGCCTTCCCTCCACTTCCCTTGATTCACAAAATTCTACTCAAGGTCAGGAGGGACAAGGCACAGGTGATCCTGGTGGCTCTGGACTGGCCCTGCCAGTTTTGGTACTCCGATCTCCTCAGCCTCAGCAACAGGCTCCTGAGGCATCTTCCCACACACCCAGACCTGCTCTCCATCAGTCAGTGGAAGGTACTCCACCCAGACCTTCAATCCCTGCACCTGACAGCCTGGTTCCTGAGTGGCTAGAGTTCCAGGCTTTGGGTGTGTCCGAAGATGTCCTCACTGTTGTCAAGGCATCTAGAAAGGAATTAACCAAAAAATGCTATGCCTTCAAGTGGAAGAGATTTTCCATTTGGTGTCAGGGTAAGTGGTTGAACCCTTCATCCTGCCCAATGGCTAGCATTTTAGACTATCTGTGGTCTATCTCCCAAGGGAGACTTCAGTCGGTGACCCTTAAGGTGCACCTGGCAGCCATCTCTGCTTAACAGGCACAGGCTGGTTAGCAGTTGATGACACAGGAGAAGGTCTGGCGCTTTTTCAAAGGTCTTGACCACATTTCCCATCTGGTGCATGAACCACCACCACTATGGGACTTGTTACTGGTTTTGGCAAAGCTCATGGGCAAGCCATTCGAACCAGTGCACAGGTGTGAGATGTCTCACCTGTCATGGAAGACCGCCTTCCTGGTGGCTATCATGTCGGCCAGAAGGATCAATGAGCTCCAGGTGCTTTCAACAGAGTCTCCTTACCTGGTCTTCCACAGGGACAAGGTTGTCCTGCGCCCAAACCCGAAGTTCCTCCCGAAGGTTGTCTCAGAGTTTCACCTGAATCAGGTGATGACTCTGCCAGTGTTCTTCCCGAATCACATATCGGAGGCTGAACACAGTCTCTATACTTTGGACCTGAGGTAAGCGCTCGCTTACTACGAAGAATGCACGGCTGGAGTTCGGGGAGAGGTTCATCAGCTGTTTGTCACCTATGCTGAAGCCGCACCTGGCAGACCTGCAGCCAAGTGGACGATTGGCAGGTGGATCACATCCTGCATTGATCTCTGCTATAGGTTGGCAGGTAGGGAGCCTCCCGGAGGGCTAAGGGCTCATTCCACCTGCCATACCTCTGCATCGGTGGCTGTTTCTAGGGACATCACTATTCAGGAAATCTGCAGGACTGCTACCTGGAAGTCAACATGCACCTTCATTTCCCATAACCACATTGACCTCGAGTCATGCCGGGATGCTGATTTTGGGGCCTCAGTTCTCCAGTCTCTGTTCCCTAAGTAGGGGGTGTGCACGGTGCCTCCCTCCTCCCGGAGAACTACAAGGAGTCTGCCAGACAGTGTGGATAGAACATCATATCCACATCCCTAGAAACACAGGTTACTCACCTGTAACAGTAGTTCTAGGAGTGGTATATGATGTTCATCCACATGGCTGCACCCAGCCTCCCCAGCTTCCGTGCATACACTCTGCTTCCAGCGGGCAAGATCTGGCATCATGGGGTGGAGCTGCGGGAGTTACCACCCGGGTGGGTGGGAGGAGCCAGCTTGAAGACTTTTCCGGCAAGTCTTAAAGGGAAAGGCAACTGCCAGACAGTGTGGATGAACATGCCATATACCACTCCTAGAACTACTGTTACAGGTGAGTAACGTGTTTCTCAGATCTAGTGAACCTAGCCCAGCAATCTTCTTTTCGCCTTCCAGTGCAAGGAGACCTTCTGTCTCAGGGTCCCATTCTGCACCCAAACCTGTGGTGATGCAGCTTGTGGCCTGGCTCCTTAAAGGAGGAGACTCCTAAAACCAGGGCTTTCTAATAAAGTAGTAGCTACTCCAATGGCTGTGAGAAAATCTTCTACCTCTGCAGATTATGCTCGTATGTGGACCATCTTCTCGGCCTGGGCCAGGCAGAAGGAGCTCCAGCCTTCCAAGGCTTCAGTTCCACAGATCTTGGATTTATTGCAAGAAGGTGTAGAGAAAGGTTTGGCCCTGAGCACTCTGAGGGGTCAGATCTCCACCCTCTAAGCATCTTTTGGTTTCTGTCAGGGTACTAATAGAGAGGTCATTCATTTTCTCTGTGTGGTTAACAAGAGTCGACTTGTATTCTAATCCCCGGTTCCTCCATGGGATCTAAATATGGTTGTGAATGCTCTTTGCAAGGAGCCTTTCCAACCACTGTCACCCATTTCACTGGATGTGTTGTCTTACAAGGTGTGTTTTTTTTATTGCTGTGTGCTCAAGCAGGAGGATTGGTGAGCTCCAGGCCTTGTCCTTCAAAGAACCGTACCATATTATGCACAAGGACAAGGTTGTAGTCAGAATAGTCCCGTCATTGATTCCAAAAGTACCCACAGCCTTCCATGTGAACCAGGAAATATGTCTTCCATCTTTGTGTCCACAACCATCTCACCCAAAGGAGAAGGAGTTGCACAAGTTATATTTGCGTCGGGCTGTTAGGACATACCTCAAATGGACGGCTGAGTTCTCGAAATCAGACAGCCTGTTCATTCTCTTTGGAGCAGCAAAGCAGGGTCAAAAAGCCTCAAAGGCCACCTTAGCTCATGGGTAAGGGCCTGCATTGCTAAGGTTTATTTCACTGGAACAGAGAGGTCTCTGGCTCTTATCAAAGCTCACTCCACCAGGGCTATGGCCACTTCCTGGGCGGAGAGGGGTGAAGCATCTGTTTTAGAGCTGTGAAAGGAGCTACATGGTCTTCCATCCACACTTTTACCAGACACTACAAATTGGATGTTCAGAGCTCTGCTGATGCAGCTTTTGGTCACAGAGTACTGCAGGCAGCAGTTCATAGATAATCTCTTAAAGTATTGTTTTCTATCATATGGGATAATATTCTCCCCTCTCACGGTTATTCTGGGTACTGCTTCTTAGAACCCAGTGGTTATGACTTCCCATTGACAATGTGTAGCGCTACAGAAAGAAGATATTTACTTCATACTTACCGTAATTTCCTTTTCTGTTAGCTCCAACATTGTCAATAGGATACACCTAGGAGCCGGCTTCTGTGGGAGAATATTATCCGGTATGCTAGTGGGGGACGTCCATTGTTTAAGTAAAACCCCTCTTATGATGTTTGGGCATTCATCTATTTTAATCTGCTGCACTGTTTAAAAAAAAAAAAAAAAAAAAAAAAAAGTTCTCATTCTGACTGCGATCACGCATCTTAGCAGGTTCAGTTATAGCTCAATATGGGTGTTTTCCTCATTGCATGTAGTTTCACGGCATACAGTTTTGTTTGCCAGAGTTAATTATTGTGTTTATCAATTTATGAGTTGCAGAAGAAGCTGCAAGATGAGCCAATTTAGCTACCACCTTTTCCAGAAAGAGGACCAATTCAACCAAACCTGGGGTAAGATGGGTTCACCCATGCCACAGTGACATACATTTTGCCGACCTCGATTACGGCGCAGGCAAAATGCTGCCTGGCATTACAGCACCAGGCATTTCATCTCCCACGAGTTACAATGCCAAAGCGCCCTCCCAGGAAACAGTCTGCTTTTGTGGGAGGCTTCGCCCCAATACAGGGGGTGAACACCCCCAAAACTAAATATAACCTCCTCCAGTGTGGGCATGTCCCAGAGGGGGTAGAAACTGTGTGGGCGCAAAGGGTGACATGAGTGAGGGGCGATCTAAAATCAAGATCATTCCTTTCACTGTCGCTCTTGTTGCAGTGCTGTAATTGCTGCACCCGAAATCAGACGGTTGCTTGACGGGTTATGGTGTAAGATATGAAGGGCATGTTTTTTTCAGAATCCACTAACATAATAAGGCAGTCTGTATTAACAATTAGAAGGTAGATTATATTTAAGTATTCAGTTTAATGTTTGTTTTTTATCAAATGGACATTATGGTGGTTAAGTTACTGAGGCACTGCAAAGGGAGTCTAGCCTGGTTGAAGATGAGGCAGGGACTGTGCTGTATACTACATCAGCGTAGTCGAAAATAGGTGTGAACATTTTTGTTAGCAATTCGCATCTCACTGGCAGTGGGAGGGAGTCTCTGTTGAGGTAAAGCATACCAAGCTTGGGGCGGAGTTTCAAGGTAATGGCTTCTGTGTGGGTCGAGAAGTTTAAGTGGGGGTCCAGTCATATGCCTAGATATTTATAAGATGTGACAGAGTCTAGTGGGGTCCCATCCATGGAGGTGATGGCAGGGGATAGAGTAACTCTGGCTAGTTTTTGCGCAGTCCCGATAATCATTGATATAGTTTTGGAGGTGTTGATTATGAGCTGATTTGCCTGGATCCAGGACTGCATATTATGGAAGTCCTGCTGTAGCTGGGATTGGATAACGTCTAACACAGGCCCGGAGGCGAAGAGGATGGTGTCATCTGCATACATGTGTATGCGGGACTTTGAGCAAACAGTGGGGAGGTCATTGATGAATAATGAGAAAAGGATGGGACTGAGGATTGATCCTTGGGGTACACCTGTGAGTATGGGGCAGGAGGAGTTTGCCACCCTGACGGATTGTAGCCTGTGGGATTTGAACCACTGAACTCACGGGGGGTGCAAGCCAGCTGCCTCAAGTTTTGTAAGAAGCATGGGTTGGGAGGCTGAATTAAAGGCCTTGGCTAGGTCTACAAAAACTGCTACAGTTAGGTGGCTTAGGTCTGAGGCAGAGTGGATGTGTCCTGTGACTTGTAGCAGAGAAGAGACTCTGGAATATTGCTTTCTGAAGCCTGCCTGGTAAGGCGAAAGGAACTCGGAAGCTGTGAAGAATTCAGTCAGGCTGGATTGGACTAGTGCTTCCTGTACTATGGCAAGGGCTGGGAGGAGTGAGATTGGCTGGTAGTTACCTGGCACCGAGGGATCACCACCCTTATGTAGGGGGATTACTCATGCCGATTTCCAGATTTGAGGGACTGTTTCCAAGGAGAAGGACAGGTTTAGGAAGTACGCTAGTGGTGAAGCAACTTCAGGGACTGATATGCATAGCAGTTCAGGGTGAAGCCTGTCAGCAATGGATTAAGCGACATTAAGGGAGCAGATAGCATCCAGGACTTCCTGTGTGGAGATGGGAGTGAACAGGAAGGTGTTGTGATGTGAATTTTGGGGGGTCCCTTGGAAGGGAGGTGAGGAATGGTTGGGGAGGGCACAGATGGTGAAGAATTTATTTAGGGTGTCAGCTATACTGACAGGGTCAGCAATTGGCAGGCCATTTTGCTTTAGGGCAGGTGTGTTGGTTTGAGTAAGGGGGCCAGTAAGGGAGTGTACCACCTTCCAGAAGGAGGAAGGCTGTTTGTTTTGCAGGTGTGATCTAAAGTAGTCTGCTTTAGCTCGCCTTATGGCCTTGGTGCAAGTATTTCTGAGGGTGTTGTAAACTTGGGGGGGTCCATAAGGATTTGACTTGAGACCACGCTTTGTCTCGGGCTTTGCACTGGGCAATATGCCTGACATTGTAAAACTTGGGCTGTGCCATTCCCCTGGTAGGGGTGCACTGTACCTAGTGGTTATGACTTCCTGTTGACAATGTTGGAGCTAACAGTAAAGGAAATTACGGTAAGTATGAAGTAAATTTCTTCTTCCATCTTCTGACAGGCAAGCTCTAAAGTTAGGGCATCCAGTCAGAGGATTTACTCCCCCTTCCAGCTCTCAAGCAGTTGGGCAGACTCCCCCTTTGGAGGGCAGTGTGCCGGGGGCAGCCTCTGCAGTTCAGGTGACTGGTGGCAGTGGCTGTTTGATCTGTCCAGCTCTTATCAGATCTACTCCCTAGCACCTCTTCTTCCCACCCACTCCTGGGAGCTAGACACTGGGCCTGTGACAAAAATATAGTCCTCTGAGTGCCTGCTTTACCCCTACATTCTTGCTCCCTAATCTAAAGAGCCCCATGTACTGCCCTCCGCTAATACTAGGAGTCAGCCAAGCAGTAGGATGCATCATCCCTCCCCACCAGAGATGAGGGCATCTGAATGGGCACGCCATATGTCCCTGTTGGCATTTGTTCCAGATATCCTGGGTTTGGGGCCTGAATTTGGGTTGCTAATGTATTGATTAGGCCCCTACTGCTCATCACAGTACACTTGTTTATTGCAGAATTTATATAATGTAATCTTTATTTACAATATATATACCAAAAGATATTAAGAACTGAATGAAAGGAATAGGTTGAGTTGTGTAATGCTTCCTATTCTTCTGCCCTGTTTTTTTTTTTGAGTTTCCGTGGTATTAATTTTGCTTGTTTAAACTCACTGTCATTGTCATGTTACAAGAGGGCAATGTACCCAACTCCTTGAAGACAGCAATGGTTAAACGGGAACAGTCACCACCAAGGGTCCCACACTCAAGAGTAGGGCTCGTCCCAGTGTGCACTTTGTGTGCAAAAACATTTTGGTTTACTTACCGAATACTGTTAGACTAATTTTCTTAGTTGTAGCTGACATGTTCTATATTAACAAATTTCAGAATCCCCTGCAGCAGTCACCAGAGCAGTAGACACCAGTGGGAAGATTCAATAGCCTGCAGTGCATGTTAGAGTTTGCATAAGCTGTGATCTTTTGTTTGCTGGCCCCAGTGTCCTCCATGGGCTATGTACAGTCACAGTAGACTGTACTTAGCCCCTGGAGAAAAGCAGTCCCAGAAAACACTTATTCAAAGATTATAAAAGCTCTAACATGTACTATAGGTAATTGAGTCTCCTACTGCTCTGATGTTAGCTGCAGGGGATTCTGGAATTTGTAGTAAAAGACATGACATTGGAGTTGCCCAGGCTGATGGTTCTGGGTGACTTCAGTGCCTGGGTTGACGATGAACTCTCGCAGTTTGGTCAAGATTTCCTCCAACTTATGTATTCGTTGGGGTTCACACAGGTAGTTACCTCTGCCACGCATAAGCAAGGTCACTCTCTTGATCTGGTCTTCCTCCTGGGGATTGAGGCCTTCAACTTAGCGGTGGAACCAGTTGTATGGTCCGATCACTGCATGGTGAAATTAAATTTCCAGCCCCCCCCACCCTTATAGGCCTGCCCCTGTGGACATGGTCAGATACCACCCATTGAGGGGAGTAGCCCCGAAGGCCTTCTGGTGGTGTTGGACCTTTCAGGAGTTCCGCAGGCAGGCGAGGATCCAGAGAATCTAGTGTTGGCTTATAATAAGGCTATCGCTGAGGCTCTGGATTCCATCGCCCCAGTCCATGTTCGATCGCTTTCTCTTCGCCCCCGACTCCCGTGATTTGATGGAGTTTTGAGGGAGATGAGATGAGTTGGATGAAGGTTAGAACGTCACTGACGGAAATCGTCCCTTGATGCTGATCACCTTAGCTTGATAGAACATCATCATTGCTATCAATCAGCAATCACGTGTAAGAAGGCAGAATTCCTGTCCGACAAAATTGCTGCTGCTCAAAACCAACCAGCTCAGCTCTTTCGAACCATAGACAGGTTGTGCAACCCATCCTGTCAGCAGATTCAAGAAGCATTTTCACAACTTAAGTGTGATGAGTTTGCTTGATTTTTTTGCAGATAAGGTGAACGACATCAGGGCCGAGATCCGCTTAGCGTCTTCTGTGGGAGTTGATGGCAGTCGGTATTTTGGTCACTCTCTCTCGTTCAAACTGGAGTTCTTTTGACCAGAGACTGAGGATATAATGTGGATTGTCCAGCATTTGCGGCCGATGTACTGTAGTTTGGATCCGGGCCCTACACGCCTTTTATTGGGGTGTATTGAGTTTATCGGACTGATCCTGACACACATTGTCTGATGCTCCTTAGACTCGGGAGAATTCCCTAGTTCCCTGAAGGAGGCGGTGGTGACACCGCTTCTTAAGAAAGCTTCCTTGGACCCGAACAACTGTGCCAACTACAGGCCTATCTCTAACCTTCCCTTTGTTGGGAAGGTGATTGAGAAAGTGGTTGCGCTGCAACTGGAGAACCATCTTACCATCCATGATATCTTCGACCCTCTCCAATCAGGCTTCTGGAAGAGAAATAGCACTGAGACAGCTCTGGTTCGGGTACTCAATGATGTCCTGATGGCAAAGGACCAGAAATGCCGTTCCATCATGGTACTTCTGGATCTCTCTCTTCAGCGTTCGACACTGTGGACCCTGGGGTACTACTTGAGTGCCTGAGGGTTATCTGTGGCCTGGCTGGTCCAGTTCTCAGATGGTTTCATTCTTTCCTTGTCGGCAGGTGTCAGAGGATGGTGTCTGGGATTTCTTCCTCGGAACCATTCTCTCTGCCATGAAGGGTCCCTCAGGGCTCGGTGTTGTCCCCCATGTTGTTTGCAGTGTATTTGCTGCCCCTCAGAGACATTGTAAGATGATATGGGCTGAGGTTTCATTGTTACACCGATGATACCCAGCTCTGTCTGTCTTTTGCACTCAACCAGGATAGTGCAGTCTCGTTGTTTAACAGCTGTTTGATGGAGATCCATGACTGGATGAAGACTAGCTGGTTGACATTGAACTCCGGGAAGACTGAGGTGTTGGTAGTGGTTCCAGGGCACCGGATAGAGAGGCCGGTGGTAGGTCTACCATCTGGGCTTTGGCTTGGTGGTGTACAGCTACCTGCCTCTGAACGGGTGCGTGATCTGGGGGTGGTTCTTGACAACTGGCTTATGCTGCGGGCACAGGTGTCGGCTGTCGTCAAGTATTCCTTTTACCATCTTAGGAACATCTCCAGAATCAAACACCTTGTTCCGTCCGATGATTTGCCCATGTTGATCCATACCTTAGTGACCTCACGCCTTGATTACTGTAATTCCCTTTACCTGGGGCTTCCAGGGGTTGATATCTGCCGCTTGCAGCTCGTGCAGAATGCTGCAGCTCGGCTGTTGACTGGGACATCGCGCTGTAGTCATATTACCCCCATGCTGCATGTTCTGCACTGGCTGCCTATACAGTGGTGGATCACTTTTAAGATTGGTCTATTGACCTATAAAGCCCTGCATGGACTGCACCGAGTTACCTGCAAGAGCTCCTCATTCCCTACAGCCCCAGCCGGCCTCTCCGCTCATCTGGCGAGGGGTTGTTAGAGGTTCCAAGGGTACATTTAAAAACATCTGGGGCCCGGGCATTTATGTTTGTGGCGCAGTCACCGTGGAACTCTCTACCTCGTCAGATTAGGGAGTGCAGGACCGTAGAGAGCTTTAAAACAAGCCTGAAAACACACCTTTTGCAACAAGCTTTTGATGACTGATATTTATAACTGGAGATGTTTTTAAACCAATACTGATTCTGTGTTTAGTTTTTTAAATTATTGTGATATTTTTTATATGTACGGCACTTTGAAATGGGAATTGCACTATATAAATAAAAATATTATTATTATTATTATTAAGATGTCAGTCTACAACTAAGCAAAATTAGTCTGGTATAATCTCCTATACTGCAGTAAGCAGCAAGTAAACCAGCATTTGTTTGCTCACAAAGTGAACTCTGGGAACAGCCTCACGGTTGAATGAGGGTGTGACAGGGTGTAATAGGACCCTGTCCCATTTGTTATGGAAAATGTGTTTAAATGCAAGGATCTGTCCTTTTCTGTCTCTTCTCTGTCTGGTTGTGCAACCCAATTTAACTGTGAGACCTCGGACTTGATCAACCCGAACAATCTCGCAATTCTTTGACTCTCACAGTCTCTCAGCCTTCCCTTGCATATCTAGATCTGCTGATATAAAAATATGTGCAAATCATTGTATGGAAATTAAAGTGATATTGGGATCCCTTTTGTTTAGAAAATGTATAGTATTACTGTTGAAATGTATATAATTTGAGATGATTGTAAAAAAAAAAAGCTAATGGAAAAATCCAGAGGTTACTTGAGTGCATATCTTCCAGCCTTTTGCAAAAGGGGGCCTCAGCTTAAGAAGCACAAAGTGTTCTAGCAGTTCCTGAAATTTACGAGGACAAGATGTTTGCTAGGAGTGGGGGTTGAAAAGACATAAAAGAGCTAAGCTAGAACTGCTAAGAAGATTTAGAAGAAAAAGGACAGAGACTGAAAGAAAAATCTAATTTATGTCTCCTCTGTACATAGTTATTCTGAACAAGTTTATTATGTTACTGATACTGTAGATAAATATTTTTGGCAAATTCTACAACCGCTTCTGGTTTTCCTATGCTTCCTGACATGTTCCTTGATGACAGATGGTGTCAGACTAAGTGGGATTTACACCGTGCATATCCTAAGACAGGAGTTTTGTGCGTGGGTACTAGACCTAGTACCAGGGAAGTGCAGAGGAAGGTATGGATTCTGCAGCAGCAAGTCCAGGACTGGTTGCCAGGAGAATGGCAGCCAAACTAGCAGAAACTGAAGTCCAGTCTGAGATTGTACAGCCAGCACAAGTTATGGAAAAAGAACAGGCGGTGACAGAACCTGAAAGCCTGATGGACTTTTTCAAGTGGTGGGCTATACAACAAAAAGAGACTGAGAAGCAGAGAGAAAAAGCGATGTAATGTTTAGGCGCGTAGAGGAGAGAAGAGATGCAGCAACAGGCGCAGCAGAGGAGAGAAGAGATGCAGCAACAGGTGCAGCAGAGGAAGGAAGAGATGCAGCGACAGGAGCAGCGATGGCTGGATGCCTTGCAAGCTATCAAAGGCAGAGGATCTGGCAAAGATCCAGACGAGCAACAAAATGCAAACAACTTAAAAGCCATTAAACTTACAAAGTTGTGCCCCTCAAATGATATTGAGGCATACCTGACAACTTTTGAAAGAGTTGTCACAGCCTGCCAATGGCCAAAGCAGTAATGGACAATCTGACTGGTACCCTACCTGACAGGGAAAGTCCAGTTTGTCTACAGCAGAATGGACACAGCGCAGTCAGAAAACTATGACCTGGTGAAAAGCGAAATCCTGAAAAGGTATGACATCTCCGGAGAGACACACAGGCAGAGATTTCGATCTCTGAGATACTAGTCGGTCAACAATCCCTGAGAAGCTTTCACCCGACTCAAGAGAACTTCTGATAAAATAGATCCAACCAGAGAACAAAACAGTCCCACAGATCGACACATTTGTCATGGAGCAATTCACAACATCTTGCCTACAGATCTGCAGCTGTGGGTAAAGGAACACCGACCAGAGAGTGGGGAAAAGGCTGTTTCTTTGGCCAAGGACTACCAAATGGCAAGACAGACACCACAGCAGCGAGGTAACAGACAAGCACTGGTAAGACACTCTTTTTATCATTTAAACTCCAAGCCTGATAAGAACTCTGGTGGAGGTAACACATCTGGGCCCAAAGACGATATCTGCTATAACTGTAATAAGCCAGGCCATTTTTCAAGAAACTGCCGTAGTAATGAGAGTGGTACTGGAGCAGATTTGTCCTTGGCAAATTGGGGCAAGTACTTAGCAGATGTGAAGGTGGGGAATAAGACTGTGAAGGGACTAATTGATTCGGGAAGCAGACAGACCCTATTGCATGTTAAAGTGTTGGGAAAACACTGTGCAGAGAGACCAGGTACTGGTGTCATCTGCATCCACGGGGACACTCGATGCTGTCCCACCACCCAAGTGACTGATCATTAAGTGTGTGTCACAACAAATGAAAGTGGGGGTAGTACCTAAGTTACCTGTACCTGTGATTATTGGAAATGACTTTCCAGGATTTACTGAGTTGATCAAAGAAGGAGTAAATCCTGATGTTTCAGCAGCTGTGGTGAGAAGAGCTCAGGCAAAGAAAAGTTCAGACTGTGGGGACACTTTTCCTTTCAAAGATTTTGATTCGGACTTGTTTGAGCACAGCTCCAAGATCTGGAAATCCAAGAAAGAAAGACGATGCTTGAAGAAACTGTGGCAACAAATGACTGATGGACATGAAAGGTTGAAATATGAAAATGCTGAAACTAAATTGTTAACTGATTGTGATTTTCTTTCAGAGCAAGCTAACAATGTTTCTCTCCAGGGTTATTTCAAGCAGCTGGGGGTGAAACCAAAACAGGGTGGACCAATGTTTGAAAAATGTAATGGGTTACTGTACAGAGTATGGGTTAAACCTCAGACACAGGAACAGACAGAACAATTGGTTATACCACAGAAGTATAGAACAGAGTTGTTACAGATAGCACATGATAATCCCATGGCTGGTCACTCAGGGAGGGAATCTCATCCTTGCCAGATTACTGTGTAGATTTTACTGGCCTGGAATTTATGAAGATGCTGCTACCTATTGTAATTCCTGTGTTGAGTGTAAGAAAGGTAGCCCCAGTCACTAGAAAAGACAAGGTGCCCCTACCCTTGATAGATGTGCCCTTTGAGAGAATTGCAATGGATGTGGTTGGTCCTTTAGACAAAAGTAAAGAGGGTAATAGATTTATCCTGGTAGTATGCGACTATGCTACTCAATACCCAGAAGCAGTTCCCATGCGTACTGTTAAAGCCCCAAAAGTTGCAGCAGAGCTTGACAAAATTTTCAGCAGAATGGGCATACTTAAAGAAATTATTACTGATTAGGGTAGTAATTTTGGTGCTGCATTGCTTAAGGAGCTGTACAGACTACTAGGTATCACTGCCATAAGAACCTGCCCCTGTCACCCTCAGACAGACGGCCTTGTTGAGCATTTTAACCAAACCCTGAAACGCATGTTAAAATGGTTTGTAAAAGGGGAAGGGAAAGACTGGGATCAGTACTTGCCTTACCTACTTTTTGCGTACAGAAAAGTGCCACAGGCATCATCAGGGTTTTCACCATTTGAAATGCTGTATGGTAGGCAGCCAAGAGGGCCACTGGATGGGCTAAAGGAAACGTGGGAAGATCAACCCACTCAGAAACCATCTATAACATCTTATATGTGTGCCCTAAGAAAGAAGTTGGCAAAATATGTTGAAATTGCCCATAGTAATCGGGAAGCGGACCAAAATCAGCAGAAGTTATATTATGACCATCGGGTAAAAGAAAAAGTATTTGAGCCAGGTGAAAAGGTTTTGCTACTGTTACCCACGACAGAAAATAAACTGTTAATGAAATGGCAAGGGCCATGTAAGGTTCTTAGATATACTGGCACTGTTAAGTACGAGATTGAGACCCCTGACAGGAAAAATCATATAAAGATATACCATGCTAACCTCCTCAAGAAATGGGTTGAAAAATTGCCAAAAGCTGCATTGCTAGTTTTACCAGAAACTGATAAAGAAGATATGGATGTAGTTTATGATGGACTGGAACAAACTGTAAATGCTGATGCTGTAAAGGTACATGTTTTCTTAACCTCAGAACAAACTGCAAACATTCATAATGTACTAAAGACATTTAACAGTACATTTACCATGGTACCAGGCGAGCAAAAGGGGTCAAGCACGTAATAGTGGCAAAGAATGCTCGTCCTATTAGGCAAAAGACATACAGGTTGCCAAAAGACATACAGGTTGCCAGAGCAGTTAAGAGCTGATGTGGTTAAGGAAATACAAAAAAAATTAAAGAATTGAGTATCACAGAGGAGTCCTTGGTCATCTCCCATGGTAACTGTAAACAAAAAAGAAGGGGGTTTTAGAATCTGCCTTGATTTTAGGAAGCTTAATCAAGTGTCAGAATTTGAGTTATCCTATGCCCAGAATAAATGATTTGGTGGACAGACTGGGGAGTGCAAAATATATCAGTACCCTTGATCTCACCAAAGGTTATTGGCAAATACCTTTTGCTAAAGAATCCAGAGATAAAACTGCATTTGCCACCCCTATAGGATTTTATCAGTTCACCACCATGCCATTTGGTTTACATGGTGCACCAGCTACATTCCAAAGGTACATGGATGTCATTTTATCCCCTCACACTGGTTATTGTGCTGCGTACCTGGATGGTGTTGTGGTGTACAGTCCAGACTGGAAAAGCCACCTGGAACACCTACGAGCAGTTATCCAAGCTATCAAAAATGCAGATCTGACTATTAATCCTACCAAATACGCATTGGGCATGCAGGAAACCAAATATTTGGGCTATGTGTTGGGAAATGGAGAAATTAAGCCAGAGGTTTCTAAGAAGCTGTTGCTAACAGCCCCCTACCTAAAACAAAGAAATGTGTCAGGTCATGTTTAGGACTGGCTGGTTATTATCGGAGATTTGTTCCGTGTTAGCTACTCCCCTCACTGAACTCACGAAAAAACGGTGCCCAAATAATTTGAAATGGACCCCAGAGTGTGATGAAGCTTTTCAAGCCATTAAGGCTGCATTATGTTCAGCCCTTGTTTTAAAAAGCCCAGACTTTGAAGAACCATTTTTGCTACAGACAGATGCATCCAAGGTAGGCCTAGGTGCAGTACTGAGTCAAAATGTAGATGGGACAGAACATCCTATTATGTACATGACTAGGAAATTGCATGACAGAGAGAAAAGTTACTCCACTATCGAAAAGGAGTGTTTAGCAGCAAAGTGGTCCATGGAGTCCCTCAAATTTTATTTGCTAGGAACTGATTTTTGTTCTTTTAACTGATCACAATCCTCTCTGTTGGCTTAACCAGATGAAAGATAAAAATTCCAGAATCACAAGGTGGTACCTGGCACTACAGCCATTTAAATTCATGGTGCTACAAAAATTTAGTAAAGAGAACAGCAGTGCTGATTTTCTGTCAAGATATGGCTCAGGAATTGAGGATTCTGGAGGTTGAAAAACAAATGTATAGGTTTGAACGTTACTGTTTGCTGTATTGTAATATAAAAACTGAATGCACATGTGCTTAATATCTGAAAGCAGCAATTGTCATTAGAGAATAGAAAGTTTTGGAAACCTGTCTGATAAAACAGTTTCCCTTTTAAGGAAGGGGTGTATGTGACAGGGTGGAATAGGACCCTATCCCATTTGTTATGGAAAATGTGTTTAAATGCAAGGATCTGTCCTTTTCTGTCTCTTCTCTGTCTGGTTGCACAACCCAATTTACCCCTGAGATCTCGGACTTGATCAACCTGAACAATCTCGCAGTTTTTTGGCTGTCACTGTCTCTCAGCCTTCCCTTGCATATCTACATCTGCTGATATAAAAATATGTGCAAATCATTGTATGGAAATTAAACTGATTTTGGGATCCCCTTTGTTTAGAAAATGTATAGTATTACTGTTGAAATGTATATAATTATAATTTGAGATGATTGTAAATCCAGAGGTTAATGAGTGCAAATCTTCCAGCCTTTTGCAAAAGGGGACCTCATCTTAAGAAGCACTAAGTGTTCTAGCAGCTCATGAAATTTACAAGGACAAGATGTTTGCTAGGAGTGGGGGTTGAAAAGACTTATAAAAGAGCTAAGCTGGAACTGCTAAGAAGATTAGAAGAAAAAGGACAGAGAGACTGGAAAAAAAACCTAATTCACGTCTCCTCTGTACATAGTTATTCAGAACAAGTTTATTTATTATGTTACTGATACTGTAGATAAATCCTTTTAGCTAATTCTACAACTGCTCCTTTTTTTCCTATGCTTCCTGACCTGTTCCTTGACAGCAGAGGGGTTCTTTGTGCTGAAAGTACTCCTGCAAGCCAATACTCAAGATGCCTCCTTGTAATTGATGTTCTAGGGACGTGGATATGTTGTTCTATCCACACACTCTGGCAGTGTCCTTTCGATTTAAGATGAACCAAAAGGTCTTCAAGCTAGCTCCTCCCTCCCACCCAAGTGGTATCTCCTCTAGCACCACCCCATGTCGCCAGTTCTTCTTTTCCACTTGGAAGAATAGGTTCCCTCTGTAGTGGTCTGCATTTCTGAGGCCCTAGAATCTGTTCAATGTTTTGGTCTTTGTATGTTATCATTCGCTCAAATGAACGACGTAAAGTTCGTCCCAGGTTTCCGGATGCGGGCAACTCATGTCACTTTCGGTCTCACACTCATTGTGCATTTATTGCCTGGGCCACAACCACGACTTCCAGGCCTGCGCCTTGTCGTGCCTTTTTGCCAGTGACTCTGGAAGCCCATCGTGTCTGCCTACTCCTTGGCCACCAGAACAAATGTGTCTCCCCTGACTGCCCGGGTCAGATTATGGTTTTAGCTGTTGACTTCGTAGATCAGTTGGCTTCCCGGGAGCAGGATATGGCCTGGTCCTCTCATGGTGCGTCACTTCTTTGAAGCATGCCTCCTTTGGGCTCACCCCAGGACCTGTGCCATCCTCTCCCCTTCAGTGAGGGTCCTCAGAGCTCTTCCACCCCAGGTTGTGCCAAGAAGCATGAGACCTCTTCAGGGTCTCTTTCGCATTCGCAGGGTCGGCAGTGCTTTTGGGCCTCCAGCTCCCACGCCTTCTCGAAGTCCCAGGCTTCGCCTGAAACTTCAAGCCTGGATGCCGGATCCACGTTTTCCCTGGTGGACCGAGGACCCTTTCGACTCTTCGGCCGATGTATTCCTTGAGCAAACAGAGCCGATCCCATCCTTGCAAGAGGTTGATTCCTCCCCTTTGAGAACTCCAGTTCTCTCTCCAGGATCAGAGCAGGACACTGTCCCACTGCCCTACTCTCCAGAGTTCCCGGACCTGGGACTGGGTCGGCGGTTGCCATTCCTCTCCATTAGCCATCACTGGCTCCCCCAGCACTGGTGTAGGTCCTCTTCTGGTAGCTGGAACCTGGGTGGTCCGTGCCCATTCTTGGTGCATACGCCCTCTGGGCTCTGTCCAGTGGCACTATTGCTCTTACTGCTTGGCCTCCTCAGCTTTTTCGGTCGAAAAGTGGCACCGACGCATGCAGCATTGGTACTTCAAGGAACTATTGTGGCAACAGCTCCTTACCCAAGTTCTGCCACCTCTGGCAGTCAGCCCAACGTCCTCTGGACCACTGCCACCGGAGACGCTCGGGTGTCCGTCCCTGCAGAAGCAAGACCAGTCGACCCCAGCACAGCTCACTTCGGCTTCTCAGCTGAATTTGGTGGGGATGCCACCCTACTCGCCATGAGCAGGCATCTTAAGGGATGCTCAGCCCGCAAAGGGGCTTACCCCTCAGCATCTGATCTCCCTGTCCCCTGATAACCCTCGGTGGGTGAGCAGTGCCGTAGACAGGAGGCCTCCATCTCCCGTTTCCTCGGAGTCTAAGGACTCCTGCCTGCATTCCTGTCTGGCGGATGCGGAGTCAGCTGGGGACTCCGGGATGCAAGGTCCCTCTTCTTTCCGGGACCTTCTCAGTTTAATCTCGGGGTTTACCGGTCTCCGGTTGGAGCCCATCTAGACAAGGGAGAGGTTTCTCTTGACCAAGATCATGGGCCGGGACAACACCCCAACTGTCACCTTTCCAGTTCAGGACACCGTTCTAGGTCCGGCTCTGGACCTCTGGCATTGCCCGGCCTTTTGCCCAGCACCTTAGACCCGGATGGCGCGCAAATATGTGGTCAGTTCTGGCTCCTTTTCGGGGTTCACCATTCATCCTTCAGCTGTAGGGCTGGTGGCAGACACTGTTTTTCGGGTCCGGGTTGGGCAGGGGGAGTGGATCATCCCCCTGACAAGGAGTCCAAGGACTTGGACACCTCAGCCAAGAAGGTGTATGCCGCTGGTTTCGCTCGGTCTTCGGCAGGCTAGCTCGGCCCTTCTGATGGCCCTTTTCTTGCATGCCCTTCTGGGCTCCTTGGAAGAGGTGCTCCCTCACCTTCCGACGGACTTGCACACTACTGTTACGCGAGTCCATGGCCATGCCATAGCGAAGCAGCAGCTTCAAAAAGCCCTGGAAGCTGGCGATTTATGTGTCAGGTCCATGGCCACAGCAGTCATGATGCGCCGCAGGGCTTGACTGCGTATCTCCCATCTCCCTGCTGATACGCAGCACACATTTCTGGACTTGCCCTTCGGCGGGACCGACCTGTTCAGCCCCGAGGTGGAGGCGCATCTCACCAGAGTGGAGAGGTCCAATTTTACCCTAAACTTGGTGACGTCTGCTCAGTCGAGCTCTGGGGGCCCCAATCCCTCCACAACCAGGCCCTTACAGGCTGCTTTGGCTCTGGCGGCAGGCTCTGCCTGGCCACAGGTCAGACTGCACCCGGCATGGCACCCTAGGCCCGCTTCTTTGCCCTCGGCCGCCTGGACGCTAAGGGGTCAGAGTTCCAGCAGTTTCTTGTCCAGACCCTCCCCTGCCTCCAAGCCTGCACAGTGATGGGAAATGGGGGGGGGGGGTTCCTCCACCCCTGCCATCCTGAGCCTCTGGGTCCTCCATTCCAGTGGGGAGAACCGCTGCCTGTTGGTGCTCAGTCGACACTTAAGGGTCTTGTTGTCCAGCTCCTGCTCTTGGGTGCGAGGGCTCTAGTCCCTGTACCATTGCAGCTTCCAGGGCTCGCGCCCAAATGCTTCTGGTTCCTAATTGGATGGGGGGGCCACTGCCCTGTTCTAGGGGGACCGCTCTGTTCCAAATGGTCCAGCTTCCTGGATTTCAGGATACACGTTTGTGTCTCCCTGCCCGACCTTCTGCCAACCCCTCGCCTTCAGGCAGGGGCTGTTCACTCTTGGTTCCATGGTCATTCGGTTCATCCCCAATGCCCTGGGTCTTCCTCAGGTTCTCAGTGGGGCTTCCCCACTGAAGGTGCCAGGGCATCCAGGTATATCTCATCGGGGATGTCTGGCTCTGCGCTGGCCCTCCGGTCCTGCATCCCTCTGGGCCATGTGTGGGCCTAGGCATACTTGGAACTTATATTCTTGTGTAAGCTCGCACCAGCCTGGCCTCTTAAGTGCTCACTGGCCCTTGTGCCTTGGCTGTAAGGGCTGGCTGGCCAGTAGTTCCAAAGCCAGGTTCACCTTGACCAGGTGATCTCGGTGGCTCAGCTGAGTCAGGATTCGCCCCTTGGAGGCTTCACGTGCACAATCTGCAGGAGTGTCTTCTGATTGACCTGCAGAGGCTGTCAGCTATCCTGCCATCAGGCACCCCTCCTGTGAGAACACGGAGCCCTTGGGCTGCCGGTTTCCCTCAGAGCCTCGATGTTTCTTAACCAGATGGGGTGTTTCGCGGCTCGGCTAATGCTGTCTGCCTTGCTTCGTTTCTCAGAGGTCAAATGGTGCGGCCCGGGTTGGGCCACACCATACCTCTGTTTTACCTCTTATAGGGTGGGTTGTTCTCCCTTCGGTGGAGCAGGGATGCCCTCCGTGCCTGGACCCTCATATGCTGTCTGGTGGTAGGCCCTTGGGCCATTCCTGAGATTGTACCTCTAGCCAGCCTACAGATGCCTTCAGCTGGATGGGTGTAGCATCACAGGGGGCCCCCTTTTACACTGAGGTAATGCAGATGCAATCCTTCCTTGGGGCGAGACTTAGGTGTTCCTGTCTTCCCCTGGGAGGACATCCAGCTGAGGCTGCATTGCCCCCCCCAAGCAGGAAGCTGAAGGGGAAGCCTTGTTGAGGTTCTCGAACCCCGGGCCTCCTTGTTGTCTCCTGTCCTTCAACCTAGCATTGCTCAGGGTCTGGAGGGATTAGACACTGGTGCTCTTGCGGTCCTGCTCCGGCTAGGCCGGTTTTGGTGCGCCAGTCTCCTCGGCCTCAGCAGTGGGCTCCCCTGGCATATCCCTCTACGTCTGGTCCAGATCTCCTTAATAAGGGAAGGTTCTCCAGTACCTTTGATCCCTACCCCTAATAGCCTGGTTCCTGAGCAGCTAGTGGCCCAGGCTTTGAGGCCCTCAGAAGATGGGCTTATCCTTGTTGACTCATCGTGGCAGGTGTTGACTCTATAATGTTATGCCTTCGAATGGAAGAGTTCACCATTTGGTTTCTGAGCTGAAGGACTGCACTATTGGTTCGCCAGCGGCCGACATTATTGCTTCCTTGGGCCCTCTCATTGGGGAACCCTTGGTCAATTACTCTTTGGGTGTCCCTGCAGCCATTCTTGTTTCCCAGGCACATGCTGGTTGACAGCTGATGGGGCAGGTTTAGGTGGCTGGGCTCCTGGTAGGGCCTTGACCATTTTCTCCCTTTTGGTGAGTGTCTGCCTCCCTTTGGGGACCTACTGCTGGTTGGCACATCTCTTTGGCTTGCCATTCAACCCACTGCACATGTGTGATATGTCACATCTGTCGTGGAATACCTCCTTCTAGGTGGTTGTTCTGCCAACTAGAAGGACTAGCGAGTTCCAGGCATTCCCCAAGGAGTCTCCTTCTCTGGTCTTCCACAAGGATTTGGTTGGTCTGCACCACAACCCAAAGTTCCTCCCAGAGGTTGTGTCGAATCTCCACCTGGATGGATGATTCCCCAGTGTTCTGCACATGTAACAGGAGCCGAGCACAGGCTTCCATTGGACCTGTGGTGAGCACTCGCTGCTTGCGCATGCAAGGCCAGAGTTTATGGAAAAGGTTCACCAGCTGGTTTTCATCTACTCTGAAGCCGCACCTGGTAGATATGCAGCCTGGTGGTGATTGTTGGAGGGTTACGATCCTGCACTGATCCCTACTGTTGGATGGCGAGTAGGGAGCCTCCCGGACAGTCCACCGAAGCACAAATCTAGCGGTTCTGGGGATCTGGCTCCACTTAACGTCGAGCTCTTCTTCCTCATTTGGAGAAGAAGAATCAATGACGCTCGAGGTTGCCCGTTGGTACGTCTGCACGAGGATTGTTCGTCGGGAGGGGCGATGGGCCTCAACCAGCTTTGGTGGGTTCCCCTTGGCCCTGCTCTTAACTGCTGCATTCTCGACTCCGAACTCCATCTCTGTCCTCGTTGGAGCTCCGGTGGGCAGTTTCACCTCTGAGCCGCTCCTGTGGAGCAGGGGGGTTGACTTTTCCAGTTCTCCTGGCTCTGTTCCTTATTTCAGGTCCTCGGAGCTGTTGGACCGGAACTGGGTTGATTGGATCACGATAGCGCAAGGTGCCCTCTTGGTGCCTTTGCCATCATGTCGACCCCTTGTGCCTTCCCCCCTCTCCCTTTTCCACACAGGGGCCGGCACGGGCAACACTTTTTTCCTTCTCCCCTTCTTTTCAGGATTTCCATTGGCATTTTCCTTCGGTGCCATGGTTCGGTGCCTTGGTCGGCGCCGTGCCTTGGAGCTGTGGTTCGGTGCCTTCGTCAGTGCCGAGCCTCGGTGCCCTGGTTGGTGCTGTGCCTTAGTCAGCACCGAGTCTCGGTGCCTTGGTCGGTGCCATGCCTCGGTGCCTTGGTCCGCGCTGTGCCTTAGTCGGCACCATCATCAGCACCGTAGGTCGGCGCCATCGCTCTGTGTGGTGTCATGGGTGCTGTTGTTGCTGCCATTGGTTGTCGGCACCGCCAGTGGTGCCACAGGTGTCTAGGTGGCGCCGAGCACCCACAGGCAGCACTGAGCACCCGTGGGTGCCACAGGGGACACTGTGCACCCATGGGCAGCGCCGTGCACCCATGGGTGCTACCATGGGCACCCGCAGATGCCACTGGTGCCCTCGGGTGCCATTCTTGCCATGGGTGTCATGGATACCATGGGTGCCCTCAGGTGCCGTTGCTGCATGGGTGCCAGGGGTGCCCTCATGTATCGCCCAAGTTGGCATGGGCACTGCTTGGTGCCCTCCTGTGCCACGAGTGATGCTAATGCCACGGGGTGCTGGTGGGTGCTGTCTGGCAGAGCTAGTGACACATTTTTTCCTTTTCGGACTTCTTCTCCACAGAACTTGTGGCGGGATGTTTTCTACAGAATGAAGTCCTGTTCTACGGATTATTTTTCCACACATCTTAGTGAGTGGCGGTCCATGTGGGATCTTCTGTCATCCAGCGGTTTTCTGCTGATGGAACTCTGCTGTACTGCTCTGCCTGCAGAATCTCTCATTCTGCTCAGCACTTTCTTGGCTCCCTGCGTGGTACCAAGCTCCTCGACATCCTTCCTGATGGCGGAGTCTCTAGTGGCTCTGACCTAGACCTCCCTTAGAGGTCCTTTTGGGGTAGAAGTGCATCTAGATGGGTCTTTCCCTGTCCTTCAGGTCAGTAATACAGCGGACGACTCATTTTATATACTGAAGGGCACATCCTCTCTATCATCAGAGTCCGTGATGAAAGATTTTTTCAGTAGTTCCTTAGTAATGGGGTCCACTATAGTATTTCAGACTGCGTCCATGGACCATGCGCTTCTGCGTCTAGACTTTTTTCAGTCAAGACAATTACACTCTGTGGAACATTCTAATTTAATGGTTGGGAGCCGCTCAGGCTCCTCCACCCCTTTGATAGGGATATATGGCCCCCTTGTGATATTGCCCCTTTGGTGGCTTCTTCGGCACAGGTGATTAACATCTCTCCAGCTGTGATTATTAGTCAGGTCATGATTTCAGTATGGGCACTCAGGCTCCTTCTGCACTCAGATGGAGAACATTTTCGTCATTTTGTATCAAGACAATCCTTGTGAAATAGCAGCCTGAAAGCCTAGCCTAGCTGAAATTACCCGATACCCCCCTTTTGGATCTGGTCAGGTTCCGCCTCAGCCCCTGAGGCACTCGGCCTCAGAGTACGGTAAAGAGTACCTGTCTTCTTTCCCTAAGGGGAGTCCGATCCAGCGGTGGTATGAGTCATCTCTTTCTCCAATAGAGATTTCTCTCATTCAGAGACATTTCCTAGGTGACTGCCCAGTCTGTTAATTACCCTTTCTTTTTATCAGGCTTTCTTCTCTTGAGCAACAACAGAAGCGACTCTCCACCCAGTCAGAACTCAGGTTCCTACTTCCTTGCTTGCTTTAACTTAACAGGCAATATATTCCTTCTTGACCGAAGGTCAAGTAGGTCTTTTTTCTGAGGTAGCTTCTCAAAATATTCACACCTTCGGTTCCAGCGCACTGCTTCTATGCCAATCACTCACGAAGCTATCCTCTCCAAGTGCGTAGCGGAGTTATGATGTTTGTTTTTCAGCAAACAAACTAGAATCCTTTCCTACTCCCTTCAGGGAGGCCAGAGTGAGTAGTGCCTCACCACATTGAGTCACTGCCACTTCCAGTCACTTTCAACGAATGGGTTAGCCCTAACTTGGTTCTGCTGTGCCCCTCCTCGACTCACATCTTCCTCTATTTGCCTTAGAAATCCAGCCCCTGTTTTTTTCTGTCAGAATGTTTTTTTCACAGTGGACATGTCCTCCTGTACACTTTTCCTTTCTCCCCTGAGTTTAGAGACTGTTACTAGAGTTGTACATACAGGGGCAGGATGGTTTCTTATTGGAATATGCATCGGGTAGGATCTGGTTCTACTAGACCACCTCAAGAGGCTTCTAAGTCGTGCTTGGCCTTCCTTCAGGAGGGTTCCAGTGACTAAGTGGAGACTATTCTCCTTGACGGGCTAACCCCACCTGGACCCCCTTTGCTCACCACGTAGGGGGCTCAAGTGCTCCTGGACCTGTTGTTCACAGGTCAGCCATACTTGATAGTAGGGGTTTGCATCTGCACTTTCCGGTCTACCCTGAACCAGTAGACTTTACCTCCGACTCTTTCAGTTCCTGAGGTCCCTTTATGTTACATTAGTACATGTCTCTGACACTATTACTTTTGGTCCTAGACCAAATTGTGAGGCCAGGTTCTTGCCACTCTCCTAGAGTGGTTGCGACTTCCTGGCAGACTTTCATTTTGTGTCCATTGCAGTCGTCTGCAAAGTGGTGAGTTACAACTTAAGCACTTATCTTGTAAGCACTATGTTCTAGATGCTGTTTACAAGACAGCTCTTTTTATTAGCAGGACAGTCCTTGGCCGTCCTTTCTGAGTGAACCCTATCTCCTACCACCCTACTCAGGGTTGTTGGTTTTAGCTTGGTTCTCTCCCACTAGTGTGAATGAGTGATAGAGACTTAGTCCAGGAAGATATGGAAATTACATACTTACTGTAATTATTGATCTTCTTGGACAGTCTCCATCACTCATTCACATGCCCACCCACCATCCCCTGGGTTCACTCATTTTCTTTCCTGGTCTTCATGGTCCTATGGTTCAGACTGTCAGGACATTGTTCTATGACCGTTCTTGCAAAGGCCATCTGGGCTCTCTCAGGCCCAGAAACTCAGGATGAGTTATTCTCATTAGTTATGCTGCACCTCCTCGATCGAAAAGGTACTGATGTGGTTGAAGAGTCGACACCGAGATAGCCTACACAGGCGCGAGCTAGTCTCACGGTGCCGCACATGCGTGGTCCTGTCTCAGCGCCGACCCTTCTGAAAATGTTAGGCTCCCGCTTGGTCCTAGCACCTCCGGTGCTATCCCACTAGTGTAAATGAGGCTGAGAGACCTTTAATATGTATACCCTTGAAAGGAGGGAAAGGGTGGACATGATAGAAACTTTAAGTACCTCAAGGAATCAACAAAGTCCAGGAGGGTAGCATCTTTCAGAAAAGAGATGTGTAAGAACAAGGGGACACAATTTAAAGTTGGGGACGGCTCAGGGTAATGTGGAGGAAATTCTTTTAACGGAGAGAGTGGTGGGCACGACGGAACGCCTTCCTGGAGAGGTTGGGATCTAAAACAGTGGGGAATTCAAACATGCATGGGACAGACATAAGGCAATTATAGTGGGGGGTTGCAGGAAGTAGTCTGTTGGTTAACTAGAATCTGCAGCTTATCCAATAGGTAGGGAAATGGGCAGACTGGGTGGGCCAAGTGGTCTTTATCTGCCGTCAAACTCTATGTTTCTATGTTAAATGAGTGATGGAGACTGTCCAAGAAGATCAATAATTATGGTAAATATGTAATTTCCATGTCTTGCATGCCATGCTGCATTTTCAACCCTCTGAAGAGCTGAGTGACCCCACCCGATCTACTCTCCCTCCTCCGCCTAAAAAGATTTCATAGTGACAGGGATACCATGCCACCCTGGTCTCCTCCTCTGTTCATAGAGGACTATTTGTCAGATGACCAAGATTTGCCACCTGATTTCGTCAGTGATCTTGAGGATGAAGAGTTTCAGGACTTGGATTTTCCTAATCCCGAATCCCCCTATTCTGAAATCTCTTCCCTGGATAAGGATCTGCCTCTCCCTTCGGCAGCCTCACCACCCAATGACCCGACCTTTAGTGAGATGATGGCTCAAATCCAAAAGGTCATGGGATTTTCCACTACTTAACATGATAAACAATGTAAGGATATGGCAGAATATCTTGAATTACCTGAGGAACCTATCTTAGTGGTTCCCCCACTAACTCCAACTTACCAGAATGCCATGCTGGCTGCTTGGCATCAGTCTTCAGCTATTACAGCTGTTCCCCGCAAAGCAGATCGTCTATATCAGGCTCCTCTGGATCACCCTTTTCTGTCCAGTATTCCAGAGGCAGATTCTGTGGTCATTACTGCCACTCATGATCGTACTAAAAAACCCAAACGCATGAGCTCCTTACCTCCTGATAAGGAATCCCAAAGAATTGACTATCTGGGGAAAAAGGTATTTTCCTCAGGTGCTTTGAATACTAGAATCTTGAACTATATGTGTTATATGATTAAATATCAGCGTACCCTGGGGTCCTCTGCCATTGAGCTCATCAGTAAACTCCTTCCCAAGATAGGGATAAATTATTGGCTACAGTTACATCTAGTAATTCTATCTCCCGTCACCTTCTCAGGTCGGGATATGATGCCGTATATACCTTAGCCCGACTTTCAGCCACTAGTATCACTCTGCGTCACCATGCCTGGCTTCACATTTCAGGCTTTGCACCTGATAAGCAACATAAAGTAGCTAATGCCCCTTTTAACAGGTCCGAGCTATTCGGGCCAGGTACTCAGACTTTACTGGATGACTTACAGGCATCAGGCAGAACCCTCCGTACAGTACATGGCATGGATCATACACCAGCTACAACATACCGTACTCAGCACTCCTCTTATTCCAAAAGAGGTGGAAAATATAGAGGTAATAATAAAGGTGGCTTTAGAGGTCGTGCTCAATCCACCAGAAGCAACACCTCTACTGCCCAGAGTGCCCGCTTCCGGCCCTTAGGTGGAGATGTGCAGCCCACCTCCCAGTGACCCACTTGGGTTTTCCTCCTTCCTCCTCGACCAGGCCTCGGAGGCTGTGGGGGGGGGGGTAATTTTGCCCGCCATCTGGAGGCCTGGCAAACAATCACTTCCGACAATTGGGTGCTTCAGATTATACAGAAGGGTCATACATTTGGAGTTTCTCTCCACCCCATGCCCTTGCCCTCCACGGCAGATTCATTATCCTCCAGATCATTTACCCATCTTACAGGAGGAATTGATGGTCCTCTTGGCCGTTGTCCCAGTGCCCCTTCTGGAACATCAAATGGGATTTTATTCCCATTTTTTTTTTTGGTTCCCAAATGTACAGGAGATCTCAGACAACTAAATCTTTACATTCAGTACAAGCATTTCCGCATGATCATCCTACCTGCCATCATGCCGATTCTAAAACAGGGCAATTTACTTTGCACCCTAGACAAGAAAGATGCCTACCTTCATATTCCCATCCACTCTGCCCACGACAGATTTCTGTGCTTCTACCTACTGGGTCAAAATTACCAGTTTTGAATGCTCCCTTTCGGCCTCTCATCAGCCCCCAGAGTGTTCACCAAATGCCTTGCAGTGGTAGCAGCAGCCTTACGAAGAGAAGGGCACTTCATCTTTTGTTATCTAGAGGATTGGCTAATAAAAGCAGACTCCAAAGTAGCTCTGCTCGCCTCTCTAGATGCTACCTTGAAACTGTTTGCAAATCTGGGAATCACTGTCAGTTGGCTAAAGTCCAGTCCAGATCCGAAACAGTCTCTCCAATACATTGGAGCTGTTCTAGATACAGTTACAGTCAGGGCTTACCTCCCGACTGCTCAGCAGGACACGCTTATAGTTCTGACATTAGATATACAGACTCAGAAAATAGTCACAGCCAGACAAATGCTGTGCCTTCTGGGTCACATGTCCACTGCCATCCCTATAGTGGCATTTGCATGTCTCCACATGAGACCTGTCCAATGGACCCTTCAGAATCAATGGTCCCAAAAAACAGGACAGTCAGAAGACAAAATCAGGGTCACTCCCTCTCTGAAGTCTTCCCTGACATGGTGGACAATCAAAATCAATCTCAGTCAAGGAGTGCCTTTCCAGTGTCTCTCTCCCCCCCCCCCATGCAAATGTTGACCACGGATGCTTCCCTACTGTGCTGGGGAGTGCACTTTGGTCCTTATCAGACCCAAGGCCAATGGCCCGCTTCTCCCCATCTGTCTCATATCAATCTCTTAGATATGAGAGCTGTCCATCTCGCCCTCCAGGCATTCCGGCCCTACCTCAAGCCAGGATCGACACTGATCCAATCAGACAACACTGCAGTAGTGTTCTGCCTCAACAAGCAAGGAGGTACAAAGTCTTGCACCCTATGCAGAGAGACCCTTGCAGTTTGGCAAGAAGCCATACGGCAATAGTTGATGCTGATAACTGTCCATTTACTGGGATATTGCAACCGATAGCCAACTGGCTGAGCCGCCAATCCACAACTCACGAATGGACACTTCTTGAGCAAGTGCTAGAAATCTTCAACTTGTAGGGCACTCCACAGATAGATCTGATTGCCTTCCCAGAGAATTACCGACTTTCCAGGTATTTTGCCATTATCTCAAACAGAAAGGGATGATCTGTAGATGCCCTATCCTAACCCTGGACAGGTCTCTTCTTATATGCCCCCCCCCCCGGAACGGACTGTACTGAAACTTCAGTTAGAACCAGCCATGATGATTCTCATATCCCCAATGTGGCCTCGTCAGACCTGGTTTCCTCTTCTCCTACAACTGTCAGTACAGGATCCCGTCCCATTGCCGATCAGACCAAACCTCCTGACTAAGTGCCACGGATCTCTCCTTCATCCCGACCTGAAGGCTCTACACCTTCACGCTTGGTTCCTGAGGATGCTTTCATAACTCTCTTACAAGTGTCCTCTCTTGTTGCCAATATCCTCTTGGCCTCCCATAAGTCAGCAACAAGAGCAACATATAATTCCAAATGGAAATGTTTTTCCATGTGGTCAGCCTCTTGATCCTTGGACCCTTACTCTTGTCCACTGACAAAGGTTCTGGACTACCTGGCCTCACTATCTTAGTACGGTCTAAGTTATTCTTCCATTAAAGTCCACTTGGCTGCCATCTCCGCTTTCCATGAGCTTCTGGATGGCAGGTTACTGTAACAACATCATCTAGCTAGGATGTTTTTGAAAGGAATGTTACATATTAAACCTCCTATTAGAAGACCCACTCCTCTGTGGGATCTCAATTTTATGATAGAAATATTGACCCTTGAGCCTTTTGAGCCAGCTGCCACTTGTGAAAACCCTATTTCTGGTGGCTATCACTTCCGCTCACCGTATTTCTGAGCTCTGTGCCCTCATGTGTAGGGAACCTTACTTGATATTCCACAAAGACAGGGTGGTCCTTTTTACCAACCCTTCCTTCCTTCCTAAAATAGTCTCCGAACATACTTTAAATCAATCTTTGGAGCTTCCGGTCTACTATCCACACTACTCCAATCAGGGTGAACATCTACTACATACTTTGGATGTCCACCGTATACTACGCTACTATACTAATTGGACACAATCGATTAGAAAGACGTCTCAACTGTTCATCTCTTTTGCCCCGGGTCACGAGGGCATCCCAGTTGCAATATGTACACTTTCATCCTGGTTGTCACATTGTATTTCATTTTGCTACAAAAAATACTACAAGCTTTTTCCTGGACCTGTCCAAGCCCACTCCGCTAGAGGTATGGCCACAGCTGTGGCTTGCTTTAAAGGAGCCTCCATTTCAGATATCTGCAATGCAGCTACCTGATCCACAATCCATACATTCACAAGGCACTATAATCTGGATATTGCCTCACGACATCAGACAGCCTTCGGCTGTGCAGTCCTACAAGGCCTCTTATCATAACTGTCCTCCCACATGGGCATTACTGCTTGTGAATCATCCCAAAAGTATTACCCACTGCAAGAGACCACTCCGTGGAAGATGGTACAGTTACATAAAAACTTACCGTAACAGTAGGTCTTTGAGGAGTGTCTCTTGCAGTAGGTTTGTTCCCACCCTCCATCCCCCTCCTTCTCTAAGAGAGTAAATTCTGGTCCAGTGACTATGAGTTGGGACTCCTTTAGTACCTCGGCTTTCCCTCGGTCCTCGCTTTGCAAGCTGAATCTGGCGGGGGAACTGAGGATACCAGGGACTGCCCACACTTATATAGGAAACAGGAAGCTGATGTCATGTGTGGGCTGTCTCTGGTGAAAAACTGCTATAAGAGCTGCCGTGTACCACAGCGATCTCTGCTGGATATCCAAAAGTATTACCTACTGCAAGAGACACTCCTCAAAGATCTAGTGTTACGACAAGTTTTTACATAACTGTACTTTCTAGGAGTGGTGTATGTTATTCATCCACACGTTCTGGGAGTGTTCTTTCCCTTTAAGATGATCCGGAAGGTCTTCAAGCTAGCTCCTCCCACCCACCCGAGTGGTATCTCCTCTAGCACTGCCCCATGACACCAGTTCTTGCCTGCTGGAAGCATACTTGTGTGCCACTGCCAGGGGAGGACCGTGTGGATGAACAACATATACCACTCCTAGAACTACTGTTACAGGTGAGTAACCTGTTTTTCTCACCCTAGGAATCCCTCAGTATTCTTGACTATAGCAGTTAGCCAGCTGGGTTCAGCTGGCCCCGGAGGTGGAGTTTATGTAAATGATTAAAACTAAACTAACAATCAGATTATAGTAAGAGATTACTTTCCTGTAGGTTGTGCTGTTTGCTAGTCAGATTCTTTTCTCCACCTGCAGTGGACAGTTGGCTCCGGAGACCAATTCTGTCTCTCTCTCTCTCTCTTCACTTGAAGGATGTTCTTTTCTGTTTATAGTGTATTACTTTTCACTTTTACTGCCTTTACGTGGATATTTTTTTTTTTTACATTTTTTATCTGGTTTTAGTGTTTTTTCTGTGCTCCCAGCGCTTTCCAGGAACAGTTTAAATTTTCCCTCTCAGAAGTTGCTTCAGGTTTTCTACAGTGTATTCTCTGACTAGAAACTACATTTTCTGAGGTAAAAACTTTTTTTTCATTTTAAACTCATTTTCTGTTTTCCCCCATTTTTAGTGGAAACTTGTTTATTTTCAACTTTTAGTTTAAAGTTTCCCTCAAAGGAGTTACATCATGTTTTCCACCATGTATTCTCTGACTGGAAGCTACATTTTCTGAGGTAAAAACTTAATTTTTTCTTAATTCTACTGTTTTCCCAATTTTTAGGGGAAACTTGTTTATTTTAAACTTTCCTTTTTGTGACCTTATTTTGGGAATTGTCTGCATGGCTCCATAGTGTTGGAATAGATTGTTTTACCTTTTTAGCTCCCTTTGGGAAACTTTTTTTTTCAGTCTTTTTATTTTCTGTCAGACAGACTTTTAAACTGCAACAATCTAAGGGAGTCTGCACTCCAGTATACGATTTCAGAAACCAAAAAAAGCACTCTCAAAAGTTTCAAAGCTTTAATATAGCTCTTATGCAGCGAGAGTGAACACACAGACCCACTGCCACAATGCCCTGGCACTTTGGGGTCAAACAACCCTTCATCAGGGGGTGTGGTAATGGGAAGGACAGACAACATTTTATACCAAAATCCATTAAACTAATTGGAAAACCAGATTGTGTAAAGTGCTCAGGTGCAACAAATATAATTAATACAAACTATATCTCACATACTTATAAAAAACTATTTACACAACAAAATTCCTTCCAAAAGGGGCAGAACCTTAAATAATTTACTGGGCAAATGCCAATTTAAGAAATCGAGCCCTAATGGAAGAAAAAGTGAAATCAATGTAAATTGCAGAGGCATTTAAAATGATGTAGATAATATAAATACTACTGAATAAATACATGAAATCTGACAATTTCTTTCTACAAGAAGGTGAATTTTATAGTCTGCGATCTTGCCACTTAGTTCCAGCAATCAACAACCTTTCAAAAATAAAACTCTTGCTCATGAGGAAAGAAATTAGGGATGAGACAATCATCTGTGGAGACAACAAGAAAAACGAGCAGTTAAGTTACTAGAAATGTTATACAGAACTTCATAAATCAAAGTCACGTAAAGCTGTCTATAGCAAGCCATGGGGAGTTCAAAATATGCATATTGCAAATAACAGGGGACTTATGCACACACAAGAACAAGGCTAACAAACACATATTATCAAAAGAAAATAGGTATCATAGAATTTTAGAAATTTTTTAAACCAGATTTTTATATATATGAGCACTTCCTTTGTGTCCATTTTTTATATCCAGACTTTTAAACTGAACTGGACCTACATTTTTTTTATAAAAATCTGCTTCATTTATTTTTAATTATGGTCACTGCTGACAACCACGACCTTGCTGTTTTTCCTGTGGATCCAAGTTTTTATTATTTGCCTTGTGTTCAATTTAAACAAAAAAAAAAAAGTTGAATAGCGGTCAGAATTATGTCTTCTCAGTCTCCCTCACTATCTGCTAAGCCCGTTGAGAAGGGACTTCTTCCTATAAAAGATATAAAGATAGGTCCTCTAAGGACCCCAGTGAAAACAAGTCTGATAAAAATAATGTTGACCAAGCCAAGCATAAAAGACATCCTGAGCAGGTTTCCAACTCGGTGCCTGCCAAAAAGAAATAACAAGAAAAACATATCACTGCCCCTCCAGCTGAAAGGCAAAGGGAGATGCCAGTGACAAATCAAAATATGCCTTCTCCTGAGGAGTTGGCAAAGGCTTGGCAAATGTATAAGACATTCCAGGCTATGGGCAGTCTGTTCGTAGACCCACCTGGGCCATCTACCCTTGCTCCATCTAACCCCGACCTAGGTCAGGGTTTTTTTTTTTATGATGAAAATGAAGAGGAGCAGGGGAATGAGATAGAGCTAGGCGAGTCCCCTGATCAGGAATTTGACTCCCCCTTACCAGGTCAGGAGGATTTTACCTCTCACTATGCTTTTGTCCAACAGATGGTGGTCACCCTTAACCTCTCTATTCAAGAAGCCTCTGAAGAGGATAAAGAGGGAGACTTTTTAGACATGATGGGTCCCACCCCCCCCAAAGAAATTGCTCTTGCCAGTCCACAAGTCACTTCGCAAGGTGACTTTTAAACTGCTACAAAGCCCAACGTCCATCCCAGGGGTGGACATGAAAATAGATAAAAAGTACCAGCTTCATAAGAATAATGCTGACTACCTTTATACACATCCTGATAACGAAGGTGTGGTGCTAGCAGCAGCCTGTGACAAGGCTAAAGTACCCTTATCATCACAGCCTCCTGGCAAAGAGTCCAGAAAACTGGATGCCATGGGCAAGAAATCTTACACTACAGAAATCTTATACTACAGCCTCCTTGCTGATTCGCCTGGACACATATGTAGCATACTCAACACAGTACCAAAAAGCTCTATGGAATGCTGTTCTGGCTATTAGCCAGAAGCTCCCTGACAACATTGCTCAGGACCTGTCCGAAACAGTACAGACTGCCCTGGATGCCACCAGGTATCAATTTCCACATGGCTGTGGATACAAACGATACCATCTCCTGGGCAATGACTCAAGCTATCTCTCTTAGGAGATTTACTTGGCTACAGACTGCTAACCTTACTCAGGATACCCAGAATACAGCCATGGATTTTCCCTGTGAGAACGACTCACTTTTCAGGGATAAAACTGAGGCCTATATAAAAAAGGTTGATGAATACAAAACCACCTACAAGAGCAATGCAGCTAAGGAAGATGCTTCCGCTTCCTATAAGCCTCAGGGAAGGGGAGCCGAAGGCAGGGGTTACTACCCCAGAGCTTTCTATCCAGTGCCCATGCCTACGCCAGTAGACAACTCTCAAATGAAAGGCTTCATTAGGGGAAGAGGCAGAAGAACCCAGAAGCGTGCTGACCCTGCCCCTTCCACAAAAACCCAGTCCAGACAAATCTCCTGATGGGAATGTCCAGGTCGCCTATCCTCTCCCAGTAGGAGGAAGGCTCACTCACTACCTCCACAACTGGCAAAGCGTCACCACAGACAGGAGGGTGCTGGAGATAGTGGGCCAAGGTCTTACCCTACAGTTCAAAAAATTCTTCACTCAGCAAGGATGCAGAAGCTTCAAACCTCTCACCCCAACAGAAAAGATTCTGCTGGAGTTACAGGTAAAGTCCCTCCTGTCAAAAAATGCAGTAGAGGGTGTACCTCCCTCCAAGAGGGGAAAGAGCTTCTACTCTAGATATTTTCTCACCATGAAGAAAAACAGGTACTGGTGACCTATTCTGGACCTCAGATATTTAAGCATCTGCGTAAACCAAAGTTCAAAATGGTCACCCTATCAGTGGTCATTCCTTCCTTGCAGCAGGGAGACTGGCTAGCCTCCCTAGACCTCAGGGATGCCTATTTTCGAATTCCAGTACAACCTTCACACAGAAAGTACCTCAGATTCAGACTGCCTTCTGGATACTACCAGTTTACAGTCCTGCCTTTCGGCCTTATCACAGCACCCAGGGTTTTCACAAAGTGCCTGGCTACAGTGGTAGCTCACCTCAGGAGACAGCATGTCTCATTTTTCCTTTACCTGGACAACGATCTCATGGTAGGCAAGTCTCCTCAACAGCTCAGAAACTCCCTAAAGCTCACTCAGCTCACCCTGGAGTCCCTGGGTTTCCTGATCATCTTGCAGACGTCTCAGTTGGAACCAGTCCAAATAGTGGAGTTCATTGGAGCGGAACTGGACACTTGGCAGGGAAAGGCTCTGCTTCCATTGGACAGGATTCATAATCTCCAGTCCCTGGCAGATTTGTTTGTGCTAGGCCAGCCAGACACTTCCTCAGGTTACTAGGCCACATGGCCTCTACCACAGCAGTGATTCCAGGTTCCAAATGAGGGGCATTCAGTACCACCTCAGGGCACATTGGTCTCAGAAACGAGACTCCCTGTCAAAGCTAATTCCAGTCACAAAGATGCTTCTGCAAGCTCTGGACTGGTGGGAAGACAGGCAAAATCTCAGGAAAGGGGTTCCCTTCCAGCAGAGGAAGCCATCCAAGGTCCTCACAACAGATGCCTCCCTCCTAGGTTGGGGGCCCATCTGGAGGACCAATCCATAAGTGGAGTACAGTCCCCCACAGAATCCAGCTGTCATATAAACCTCCCTGAGCTCAGAACTATGTACCTAGCCGTTCACCTGCCAAGCAAGGATAATGTCCTTGCAGTCTCTCTGAGCTGTATTAGCCAGGGCCACCACGAGTGGACCCTGAATAGCCAGGTACTAGCTACAGTGTTCAGGAGAAAGGGCACTACAGAAATAGACTTGTTCACCTCTGAGCTCAATCATCAGCTCCCCTATACTGTTGCAGGTCCCCAGCACTAGGCATAGTGCCAGTGGATGCCCTGCACCTCAAACTGGTGGGGTAGGTTCCTGTATGCTTTTCCCCGATTCCTAGAGTACTCCTCAGACTCAGGAACAACCTGCAACAATGATCCTAATAGCCCCAGATTAGGCGAGACAGCCTTGGTATCCCCAGCCTCTCCACCTGTCAGTCCAGGGGCATATTCATCTGCCTCCCAGTCACAGTCTCCTGACTCTGCCTCAGAAGGCAGTCCCATACCCCAACATCCAGTCACTTCACCTAACAGCCTGATACTTGAGGAGCTAGAGTTCCCGGACACTCAGTATTCAGAGCAGGTCCTGAAAATCCTCAGACTGGCTAAAAGGCCTAGCACCAAAAAAGACTTATGCCTCCAAATGGAAGAGATTTTTTTTCTGGTGTAAAGATAAATTAATTGATCCCATGCAGTCAAGTCTTTCCTCTAGTCTGGATTACATGGTGCACTTGCAGGTCTCAGGCCTGAGAGCCTCTTCGCTTAAAATTCACATGGCAGCGGTTTCCGCTTACCTTTCGGTGGGCAAAGAGAAATCTGTCATTTCTCACCCCATTTTAAAGAAATTCTTTAAAGGTCTGCTGCACCTTCAGCCCCCACTTAGGGAACCTGTCCCCCCTCCCTGGGATTTGAACCTGTGTATAGCCATTTTAATGGATGCCCCATTCAAACTTATGGCTACAGCAGACTTAAAGTATGTTACATGGAAAACAATATTTGTTATATCAATTACTTCTTCCAGGAGAATTTGAGAGCTATAGGCTCTTTGTACTGAGCCCAACTACATTGTCTCACACAGAGACAAAGTGGTTCACAGAACCAATAGGAAATTCCTTCCCAAAGTAGTTTCAGAGTTCCACCTCAACCAATCTATCTCCCTACCCGATTCTTTGCAGACAAATCTACCCCAGGTGAATGCAGGCTTCATAGCCTGAATATTAAGAGGGCACTAACCTACAATCTGAAGTGCACCAAGAAGCTCAGGGCCTCTCATACCTAGCTTTCCTTACCTATGGTGAGGTAGGCCAGCTTCTAAGAGACCTGTCTCTCACGGGGATAGTTTCCTACATTCAGTTTTGTTACAATAAAGCTGGCAAGCAGCCTCCTCAAGGCCTCAGGGCCCACTCTACCATGGACACTGCAGCCTCAGTGGCTGCTCAAAGAGACATGCCTTTGCTTGATATCTGCAAAGCAGCTACTTGGAAAACTCTACACACTTCCACAAAGCACTACTGCTTAGATGTACAGTCCAGATTGAACACCAGATTTGGCACAGCAGTTCTGCAGAACCTGTTTCCGAAGTAGGTTCTGTTCCCTCCTCCCAGCTGCACTGCTTTATAACTTGCTGTAGTCAAAATATTGAGGGATTCCTGGGGTGAGAAGAAAAAATTACTTACCATGGTAATCTTGTTGCTTCCAAGGGATCCCTCAGTATTCTTGACCTCCCGCCCATCCTCCCCTCACAGAACCCCTCTGTTTGAGGTTCTACAGCTCTTTACTCTGGCCAGATGTTTTCTTGTAGAGCAGCATTTTTGGTACAAGGCTTCACAGTTCATACAAAGTTTTATTGTTCACCTGGGGGGCGGGGTTGGTGTTTTTCCATTTTTTTTATAGATTGTTATTTTGTCCTTAGGCATAGGGTTTACAGTGGGGACTTTGGGCCCCTTTCAGCTTCAAAAAGAATCTGACTAGCAAACAGTACAACCTACAGGCAGTAATCCCTTACTACAATCTGATTGGTAGTTTAGTTTTAATCATTTATATAAACTCCTCCTGTGGTGCCAGCTGAACCCAGCTGGCTAACTGCTATAAGTCGAGAATACTGAGGGATCCCTTGGAAGAAACAAGATTACTATGGTCAGTAATTTGTTTTTCTTCTGGTAAATTTTCCCGGTTTCCAAATTTCCTTTAAGGTAGTGGGAGGACCGACTTAATTTTTTTTTTTTTCCTTTTTTATTTTTGTCAGATTTCTTTGTTGTTGACACAGAAGTACAGGAAGATGATACAGTGAACATTTGGTAGCAAGTTTGAAGTTACAGTTACCCAGCAAATGAGACAGTTGACAGCTGATAATCATGATAGTTGAAATATAAAAGACATGTGTACCCCTTAATGGTTGAGATCCCAGACCCAGACACCCCCGTCCAGTGCAATCATTCTAGGTGCTGAGTGCTCACAGGGTTCAACCAAAAGGAAACCAATCTGGTTTCGGAGCATTTGCCAGAGGGCCCCAGATTTTCTCATATTTATGGGGCCTTATTCATAGCACTGCATTGGGTTCTGTACAACCTCATGCTCTCCAGCATGGCATTCCCCCATCGAGCAATCAGACAAGCAGGACAGGTTCCTAGCTCTTCTATGGCCTCACCAGATATGGTTTCCACTCCTACAACATCTGGTGATAGAGCATCCTGTTCCTCTACCTCTGTGTCAGGGTCTGTTGTCACATGACTGAGGGTCTCTGGTTCATCAGGATCTGAAGTCCCTGTGTCTGCATGCACAGCTCCTGAAAACAAAGCCATTGCCCATTTTGGGGTGTCACCTAAGGTTACTGATGTCTTGCTTGCAGCTAGAAAACCTTGTACTAGACATACTTATTCCTTGAAATGCAACAGTTTCGCTTTCTGGTCTGTTTCCTGGAATACTGATCCCTTTACGTGTTCTGTTAATTCTTTTCTGGAATGCTTGCTTTATTATCTGATTCAAGTCTGCAGTATTCCTCTATCAAGGTGCATTTAGCTGGCATATCAGCATTTCATGCACCTATTGACGGCTGTTGGTTGTACAACTGGAAGTGACCTGTAGTTTTCTGAGAGTTGTCCTTCATATGAAACCTCCTATCCATAAGCCAGTTCCCCCTTGGGGCTTGAATTCCATAGTTGAAAAATTGACATTGGCTCCATTTGAGTCTGCCGCAACTTGTGGCCCACATTTCCTTTCATGAAAAATGTTATTTTTAGTATCCATGACCTCTGCTTGTAGAATTTCCAAGCTGCAGGCTTTAATGAATGAGCTTTCTTTTTGATTTTTCACAAAGACAGGTTCTCTTTGTGTACCAGTCCTAAGTTTGTACCAAAGGTGGTCTCAGAATTTACACTGAACCAAAATATCCACCATCCTGTTTATTACCCCAAGCATGCCAGTAAGTGTGAGGCATTGCTTCTATTCTGGATGTGCAATTGAACACAGAGATACCATGTTTATCGCACCAACTGCAGAAAGACTTCTCAGACTTTTGTTTCCTTTGCCCCGGCAAAGAGGGTGCCCCTTTGTCCCATCAGTGTCTGTTCAAATGGCTAGCTAACTAAGTAATTTTATGTTATAGGAAGTATGGTAAGGAACGTTCTGTTGCTATTTGTTGTCCATCCACAAGGGGTGTGGCCACATCTGCCACTTGCTTCCAGAATATCTCTGCTGCCGATACAGTATATTTACTGCAGCCACATGGAGCACTGTACATACTTCCACTGAGCTCTACAGTTTAGACATCATCTCTCACAGACATGCTAGGTTTGGTCTTGCTGTATTGCAAGGCCTTTTGTCCCGATCATATTTCAGGTTGTGCCATCCTTTTCTTGGTGCTCTGTACTCTTTGGGAATCATTCCAAAGGTATGCCCCAATGGAGGAGATAACCTTGAAAAATATAGAACACATACTTAAGAACTTACTGTAACTGTAGATCTTCAAGAGAATCTCCTCCATTGGGAAAAATGCTTCAAAGGAGAACTACCACCTCATATCTTGTAAAGTTTATTTGTTTCCATGTTAACAGACAACTTTTCTCCTGTAGCTGTTAGGGATATACGTGTTTGCTTTATCTTGTTTTCATTGGTCATGCTAGTCCCCTGTAACTATCCTGGGGGTCTCCATTTCATGGTTGTTTAAATATCATTGTCCACGAGAGCTGCATTAGCATGAGAATATGATGTCACATTGCCCATTTCTACCATGCATCTCCAGAGATCTCTATTGGTCAGTCTTGGTATTGTAGACATCCTTTTTCTTTCACAGGTTTCGACTCATAGCAGAAGCTGAACACCAAAGAAAAAGAAAAGTGGTCTGACCCATAATTACACTCTTGAACTACTTATAGTCATTCAGGCCCTATAAAATAAACATAGAAAAGTATCATCACACTCCCATATTCTGACAGGAGCTGTGTCAGACCCGTCACTTCACCAGCAGGCAGTAAAGTCAAACAACATCCACACAAACTGGCATATTATCTTTGTGGCCTATCTGCATCACACAAACAGTTTCCCAGAAATCTTTCTACAGACAGTACTGCTGTAAGCACTACCAACATAGAAGACTGCACTTTGATAAGGGGACAGAACAATCAGCTATGTACTATACCCACAATGCCTTGCTACATAAATATACATAGATGCTGATGGCAGATAAGGGCCTACGGCCCACCTAGTCTGCTCATGTGTGTACGTACTTAACTTCTTCAAGCATCTCTAGAACTAGGTTATATGTGTACATATTAAGTGCTTTGCTGCAGTCCCAACTACCAAAATAAGGGAGTGCTCCTCTGAGTAATGAACATTTAGATCAACTTTGTCATTTGCCCAGAATTCCTTGGTGCTGTATGTAAAACATTGACAGATCACTTGCATGACATCAGTCTGGAAGTGTGGCCACATGCAGAACACTAGAGGGCAGGCAGAAACAAACACGTACAAAAAATGACTGACAGATTTTTTATATAAACAAATTGTAGCTTTCACATCTGAAGCATACAGTAGGTGACAATGGCATACTATGTGAAACATGCATTGCAGAATGTGACTAAATCATTTCTACAACCAAAAATAACCTCATCCGCATTTCAGGACTGTGAAAAATCATACTGTTGTAACTATATAACAATATGTGGGAAATCTGTTTCCTAACATTGTTGATCTGTAAGTTGGTATTTATTTATATTGTGGGGAACAATTTTGAGTTTTAGTATTCAAAATAAAGGTAAGCAGAGTGAAAGCAATTCTGGTCTTTAATAAAGAATGATTGTCTGCTTTACCTGTTGTACTCAGCAGCATGGGGATACATTTTATGAGTTAAAGCACTGCATCATGGGTATGTAAATGACATATTGCCTTACATCACATCACCTGACACATTTGAACACTGCAGTTCAGAGCCAGCTGGTAGTTTGAGAATGGACAGTCCCTGCCAAGGTTATTGTTAGCAAAACACTTGCAGCAAAGGTGTAAAATACCACATTTACCTTTAGTTAGCTTTGCAAACTGTCTGATTTGTAATGCAATATCTTCCACGAAATGGCCTCTTGCAGTAAGTCATTACTTCTGGGAGTTTCCTCTAGGTGGCGCTCTCACACGGTAGTTTTCTCCAGCAGTCTCTATACCAGGGACCACCCACACGACCTCACTTCCTGGGCTGCGCCTATAAAAGTCGGTGGTCCCTGGCAATCCTCATTCATTTTCCCGCTGGCTTCAGCTCTCACAGCAGCTAGAACACTCCTCTGCAGGCTAGTCTCTGAAGTCGTCTGAACTTGCACCTTTGCAGCTTGGGGGTGCCTGGGCTTAAAACACAGCACCATATCCGGAAGATTAGGCCAAGAGCCTTACATGATGGAAGAAATCCTTGTTGCATGAGAAGAGAAGGAAATACCTTCATTATAAGTCCTGCCTGACTGTGACCCAACAGTCCTATCTACTAACTAAGACCTCTTCAGAGGCATTCTTTGTCGGCTGCTAATGCCCCATCGATGGCAGGCATTTTCTACATCATCTTTAAAGAAAAAAACATGGACCAGAGGATAACACTTCTTCCCATCAACGATATACACCCCATCGACGGAGGCCTCCAACTTACTCTTCAAAGGCTTACACTGTACTTCCGTCAACAGTACACACCCCATCGATGGAGGCCTTCAACATACTCTACAGAGGCTTACACTATCTTCCCGTCGACAGAGGCCTCCTACAGGATTTTCATCGGGAGGGTCATGCCCCATCGACGGAGGCCTTCTACCTGATTCTTGTCGATGGGAGGTCCATACCCCATCGACGGAGGCTTCCTTCGTGATTCTTGTCAACGGGAGGGTCATGCCCCATCAACGGAGGCCTCCTACCTGATTCTCATCGACAGGACCGTCATACCTCATTGACGGAGGCCTCCTACCTGATTCTCATTGACAGAGGATCATACCCCATCGACGGAGGCCTCCCTCATGATTCTCGTCGACGGACGGTCCATACGCCATTGACAAAGGCCTCCTATGTTATTCTCGTTGACGGGAGGGTCATGCTCCATTGACGGAGGCCCCCTACTTGATTCTTGTTGACGGGAGGGCCATACCCCATCGACGGAGATCTCCTTCAGGAGTCTCATCGACGGAACATTTATCAACCATCGACAGAGGCTTCCTTCATGATTTCTCATCGACGGAATACCCATCCCCCATCGACGGAAGCCTCCTTCATGATTCGCATCAATGGGGGCTTCCTCCATGAATCTCATCGACGGTGGCTACATATAAGAGGAACATGTCTCCATCATCGACGGGTCCATTATCTTCATTCATTGTCAGCGAGACACCCCTGGGGCATGGTGCTCCTTCTTCACTGTCGACGGGACTGATCCCACCATCAGTGGACAATATTCTACAGTCAATGGACCATGCCTGGCAATATATATATATTATTAATGGGAGACATTTTTTCCATCAACAGAACATTAACATGGTCGTATATAAGATTCAGCGACAGGGTATACCCCTTCGAAGGATGTCTCCTGGTTGCCTCCTCTATTGACGAGGGTACAAGGCTTTTCACACTCATTAATGGTGCATAACATCCCTCCAGTCAACGATACCAATGCATACAACAAGAACGCTATTTATCAAAAGAAGTATATGGCATACCCTACTATTCAAAGGGGCCAGCTTACTCGACATCTACTTTATATTTTACTACAGTCAGCATCTCAGATTCTTTAGTGTTCACCACTTGGGACCCAGAACTGACTTGTTATGCACCATACTATTCCTTGTGGATAACCTCTCGGTACACTATAGAGGCACACCTTAGGGTTGAAGGACACAGGTTTTCCATGTTTTTTTTTTTTTTTTCATCATTTAACATTTTGTCACCCCGCTGCACTGCACTTCGGCCTGGGGCATCCAGCCGCCGGCTCCACCCACAGAACTGGGTAGCTCAAACTGTACCCAGGAGATCCGGGACGGCCATCTTGCCATCCCACTGGAGGGCTCCCCTCTGCCTCAGCCAGCCAGGATAGCCTTGGACCCTCCCCAACAGGACTCCGCCAGAGTCCTCCAGGTGGCTCGGAGCGCGGCCATCAAGCTGCACGGTTGCACCCAGCCATTTTCTTCCTGATTGGTCCCCTGGAATGTGGACATGCAATGACGTCCGGACACAGCGTGCCGACATCCGCCACATTCCCCCTGCAGTGCCCCCTAGCGTCCCCAAGGGCCACTACAGCGTGTCGGGATTCCCCAACCCATCCCAGGACCAGGAGAGCAGTCTACGGATGCTCCATCCCAGTCCTACCCTGCCGACCTCCGACGACTCAGGCTCGTTCCTGAACCTGGGTCGCCGGCTTGGCTTGAGGTGTGGCGTCCAGCGCCTCAACCCTCAGCACCACCGGGCCAGCTAGGTTTCTATGTTTTTATATATATATATATATATATATATATATATATATATATATTAGAGGTATCTTTGTTAATGGGTCATTACGATCATCTCCATCGGGATACCTCTCGGTCTGTCGAGCAGCGGACCTCTGTCCCTACCTCGGACTGAGTCTACTTCTTGCAAGCTGAGAAAAAACCTATATATCTTTACAATATTATGGCATGGATCATAATATTCTTACCAAACTAATACTACTACAGGCAGTTTTCACATGGCAATGGACAAAGACCACTGACAAAAGTGTGATTTATATATATTATAAACTTATCATTTCATGATCTACACTACTTGGAAAAAAATATATATATTGTTGCGGTGACCAGACGTAAGTCTTCTGAATCCCACTTGCGATCTTCTTGAAATAGACTTTATTTCCAAAGCTGACACCAATGTTTACTTAACAAATGTGCATGACACAAACCTTATGAATGTAGCTCAGATTAACACTTTTGGAATCTCAAGGATGAGATCTAATAGCTAATAATTTACAATTATCCAGATCATTGTTTCTACTTCTGTTCACCCGACAGTATAAATAATGGGCCCACCATACTAACATCTCAGGTTTACACCTACCAAGGCCGCACGCCTTGGCATACTTGGGACTCCCTTGCAAATGAGATAACTAATTCAGGAGGAAATTGTCAACTTCACTCTGTTGCATTCCATGGCTTTACCAAAAAACTGGTATACTATTGACTACAATAATACTTTTTGAACCACTAGGTGCCATTTATGAAGTAGATGCATTGTTACATTTCACATCATCATTCATTGCTACTTTTGTAGCCTATTCATTCCAAAAATAGATACATTTCCCTAGCAATTTGGCAGACATAGCAAAAAAAACTGCACTAACTTGCTACATTGTAGCATTCCAAAATAATAGCATTGTATTTTTGGGTTCCTGTTCAACACTCAGAACCCCATATGCTCCTCCATACACTCTTTTCCAGTGCATGCCACTGAATCCTACCTATTACTCCATTATATGCCTACACATCAAATGACTTACCACAATAATGGATACACCAGACCCTAATCGAGTCTGTATCCACCTAGATTATCAGGCAGTAACTGTTAAGAGACGCTCTGGCTTGTCTCAGCCATAACTTTATCACCAATATTTAATGGATATCTACATACAGAACACAAAATATTTTACCAGGCAGTGTACTGGTATACTGCCTTTAGCACATACCAGTCATCCAACCACACCCCTCTATAAGGCAGAATGCCATATGTGGCCAACCCACTGGCAAATAACTGCTTGGGAATCTCCCAGAAGTAATGACTTACTGTAAGAGACCACTCCATGGAAGATAGTTATGCAAAGACTTTTGTCGAAACAGTAGATCTTCTAGGAATGTCTCTTGCAGTAAGTAGCTTCCCTCCCTCTGACCCCCTGCTGTTCTGTAACAGGGAAAACAGTATAGGGTTGGGATGCTATGATACCTCGGTTCCCCTCAGTCCCTCGCCATCACAAGCTGAAACCAGCAGGGAATGGGGATTACCAGGGACCACCCACTTTTATAGACACAGCCCAGGAAGTGAGGTCCTGTGGGTGGTCCCTGGTATAGACAACTTCAAAGGTACTGCTGCGACTCGGCCAGGTCAATTTGGTGCTCACCACAAACGGGCGGCCAGCTCGTAACGATAACAGACTTCCAAATATAGTGTTACTCGGGTCTCTCTTTGTAAAATAATTTGTAACTGACACATCAATTGCAAACGTGTAAAAAGTTTAATGACAAAGAGTACCAACAACAACAGGAACTCCCTCACCCAGCGCTTCGACTTCTAACAAGTCTTCCTCAGGGGTGTGGTTACAACACAGAACGTCATTCTTTAAATACACCTCTGAATACATAATACATGAGGTAATGCATTCAATTATCCATTTAAAGAAACATAATAATAAAAATAAAACAGTGTTTCCAATTACTACAAAGTGTACTATCAAAAAAATGAATGAAAAGTAAACAGATATCGATTCCTACAGAGTTTGCACTACACTTACAAACAGTTCAAAGTAAATTATAACAAAGACAAAGTTTACTAGAAACTGCACAGGCACTCTCAAAAACATTTTGGTTATGCATGGAAGTGAAATCCATTTTATCAGTATTTGCAGGAACAGTGCCTTAATATCTTGTGCTTTTCAGGTAGAAGAACATTTATCTAGAAAGGGGAGAGAAAGGAGAGGTTATATATATCTCTATATCTCATTGCATCCAAAATACAAAAACAGTTTGATTTACCTATTTAAAAAAGGCTTAAGGTCCCATCTTTCATTTAGACCTTGGGGTTTGACACTGTTAAGTTTGAAAATCCAAAAACTTTCTCTCTCTAATAATCGGTTTGGTCTATCACCTCCTTGTGAAAAGGGTAGGATACATTCTAAACCCATAAATTTAACATCTTCAGTTTTAGAAGAATGATGTGTCAAAAAGTGAAACCAACTGGTGTGTCCAGTCTCTTGTTAAGTATTGATCTAATGTGTTCTTGAATTCTCTGTTTTAAAGGACGAACAGTTTTCCCAATGTACACCAAATTACAGGTGCACCAAAGGGCATAAACTACATAGCTAGTGTCACTTGTAATCAATTGTTTAATATCAATATTGATATTAGGTTCTATCGGATGTTGAAATGTTTTTCCTGTTATAGTGTATTTGCAAACATTACATCTGGAACACTTAAAAAAGCCATTAGTTCTTTGAGGCAGCCATGTGGTTGCCGCTTCTGTAGGTGCAGATTGTTGTCTGCTATGGACCACAAAATCCTTTAGATTTCTTGCTCTACTAAAAGATACCCGAGGGCTAGGTCCTACAGCTGTTCCTACTGCTTCATCTGAGTGCAGAATATGCCAGTTACGATAGATAATGTTGCCAATTCTACCAGCTTTATGACTGTACTCTGTGATAAACGTACAGGGTGCTGAATTAGTTATTGGAGTTTCTGGCTTCACTCCTGTAATGAGTTCAGTACATTCTAAATTACTCACTTTTTCTTTTAGTGTCTTTAAGAGGGTAGAGTCATACCCTCTCTTGAGAAGTCAATTCCTCAGCCTGTGTATTAAACATATCATCAGAGCTGCAATTTCTTCGAATTCTTAATAACTGACTGTATGGTATGGAGTCCTTAAGACTTTGAGGATGGGCGCTATCGGCATGCAGTACTGAATTCGTAGATGTGTGCTTACGGAAACCTGATGTGTTAATGGTCTTACAATCTTCGCTTACTGTAAGAGTTAAATCTAAAAAGTGCAAAGTCTTTTTATTTATTTCAAAAGTAAAACGTAGATTTAGATCATTGACATTCATCCACTGCATAAACTCTGGTATTACCTCAGTGCTGCCTTGCCAGATGCATAATACATCATCAATAAATCTAAACCAGTGTTTAATATGTGAGAGATATTGGTTCCGGTTTTCATTAAAAATAACCGTGTGTTCCCAATAACCTAGAAAAAGGTTGGCATAACTAGGTGCCATAGCTGCAACCACAGCAGTGCCACATTTTTGTAAAAAAGTACTGATTATCGAATTTGAAATAATTATGTCTTAATATAAACTCGAGAGCCTCCACTAGAAATTCCCTTGGAATAGTTTCATCAGAGATAGTTTTATCTAGAAAATATTGTGCTGCTATAAGGCCATGATTATGTTTAATAGAGGTATACAAAGATTCTACATCGATACCTAACCATGTTAAATCCTCACTCCAGCCCAGGTCTTTTATCTTACATAACAAGTCTTTAGTATTTCTCAAGTTGTTAATTAAAAGAGACACCTTACAATATGAGGCATTATTAGAAGAACTCAACAGCTCTAAAACAAAAGTATTGTCCCTCAAACATGAAACACAATATTCAACCTTCAATTCACGTCTCAGAAGTAAACTTTCTAAATATGAGGCTTTAATTACAGAACGAAAAGCCAGTAAACTATTGAGAGATTTGAAAGACTATGAAAAGGGAAACATAATAAGCTGGCCTAAATCAAAGGGTGATCGTTCTACCAGTAGGGGGCGGTCCAGAGTTCGGTTTTTCCTCCAACATTATCTATCGTAACTGGCATATTCTGCACTCAGATGAAGCAGTAGAAACAGCTGTAGGACCTAGCCCTCGGGTATCTTTTAGTAGAGCAAGAAATCTAAAGGATTTTGTGGTCCATAGCAGACAACAATCTGCACCTACAGAAACGGCAGCCACATGGCTGCCTCAAAGATCTCATGGCTTTTTTAAGTGTTCCGGATGTAATGTCTGCAAATACACTATAACAGGAAAAACATTTCAACATCCGATGGAACCTAATATTGATATTAAACAATTGATTACATGTGACACTAGCTATGTAGTTTATGCCCTTTGGTGCACCTGTAATTTGGTGTACATTGGGAAAACTGTTCGTCCTTTAAAACAGAGAATTCAAGAACACATTAGATCAATACTTAACATGAGACTGGACACACCAGTTGGTTTACACTTTTTGACACATCATTCTTCTAAAACTGAAGATGTTAAATTTATGGGTTTAGAATGTATCCTACCCTTTTCACAAGGAGGTGATAGACCAAACCGATTATTAGAGAGAGAAAGTTTTTGGATTTTCAAACTTAACAGTGTCAAACCCCAAGGTCTAAATGAAAGATGGGACCTTAAGCCTTTTTTAAATAGGTAAATCAAACTGTTTTTGTATTTTGGATGCAATGAGATATAGAGATATATATAACCTCTCCTTTCTCTCCCCTTTCTAGATAAATGTTCTTCTACCTGAAAAGCACAAGATATTAAGGCACTGTTCCTGCAAATACTGATAAAAATGGATTTCACTTCCATGCATAACCAAAATGTTTTTGGAGAGTGCCTGTGGCAGCCTTCAGTAAACTTTGTCTTTGTTATAATTTACTTTTGAACTGTTTGTAAGTGTAGTGCAAACTCTGTAGGAATCGATATCTGTTTACTTTTCATTCATTTTTTTGATAGTACACTTTGTAGTAATTGGAAACACTGTTTTATTTTTATTATTATGTTTCTTTAAATGGATAATTGAATGCATTACCTCATGTATTATGTATTCAGAGGTGTATTTAAAGAATGACGTTCTGTGTTGTAACCACACCCCTGAGGAAGACTTGTTAGAAGTCGAAGCGCTGAGTGAGGGAGTTCCTGTTGTTGTTGGTACTCTTTGTCCCTGGTATAGAGATTGCTGGAGAAAACTACTTTGTGAGTGCCACCTTGAGGAAACTCCCAGAAGTAATGACTTACTGCAAGAGACATTCCTAGAAAATCTGCTGCTACGACAAAAGTCTTTGCGTAACTAACTTTGTTTCCTTTGCATTGCATTCAGTTTATGTGTTTCCAGAGTTTTTTTTGTTTTCAGGATATTTGGGCTTTCAGCATAGAGATACATGGTATAAATGGGCAAAGTGATATCAGTTTCTCATATGCTAATGCAGCTCTCATGGACAATGAGATTTAAACAACCATGAAATGGAGACCCCCCCCCCAAGGATAGTTACAGGGGACTAGCATGAGCAACAAAAACAAGCTAAAGCAATAACATATATCTCTTAACAGCTACAGGAGAAAAGTTGTCTGTTGACATGGAAACAAATAAACTTTACAAGATATGAGGCGGTAGTTCTTCTTTAAAATAACCTTAATCCTCATGGGCCTGACCCCCCACCCCCACCCCACCAGGGCTGCAAGGTCTCCCACAACCTGACCAATATCCTTACCCAACCAGAGACATGACCGCTGGTACATTGGCTGTTCCATTGAACCGAACAGCTCTAGCCAAACACTCCTTTGCAATCAGGGCACCAAGCTGGCTTAATGAACTTCAGGTAATACAAAAGACACCAACTAAGCTGTGCCCTTTCAAATGGGAACTTCTAAATTTACTCCTACCTGGCTCCAAATGTAGCTGCTTCTCCTAATGAACCACCATCCCATGCACTGTCACTTGCCATCTGCACCCCTACCCAGCCCAGCCCTTGCACCATCTGATCGTGGTGCTTCTGCCCCCTAAGGTCCCCTCTTACACGTGCACATGATGCCAGCACCATACCCACCACATGGTCTCCTCATGCATGTGCCTCTCCTCCATTCCAATGTGCCGTAAAAGTGCACAGACTTCACCTCTGACAATGCCCAGATGGGCTGCCACGTTTGTATAGCTCCTAGTACCTATGTTATGCTTTGTATTATTTGACCTGTTGAATGTTAACTTTTGTTCACTCTATAGTGCCAAAAAGGTGCTTATGTTACTCATTCTGTTTTGTTATGCCACTGAATCAATATTCTCCAGCCTTTGTTAATCAGTTTTTAATACTCTCTTTGACATGGTGTAAACAAATAGTTATTCTGACGAGAAACCTTTGTAAATCTGCATTTCTGATCAAAGGTGTATTTCCAAACTTTGAAATAAATAAATTGCAGCAATGAGTAACAACTAGAAAATCTAACAAGAGCAATAATCCAATAACCAGTGTAACTGAGACGATAAGCCATTCGCACTGTAAGGAATTATGCCAAAATCCAAAACTATTTGGCGGCTGCAAACATTTGTTGTAGGACATCTGTGGAAAGGTACTTGAAGGGCGGAGTAAAACCACTCATTCTATACCGAGAAACTGGAGCCCAAAGTAACCCTCTGTAGAGACACCCCCCCCCCCAACTTGCTAGCGGACACCATTATGGATGGGAAGAAGACAGCTGCCAGGATACCTAAGTTACCAACTGTGGGCAGTGCCAAATGCACAACTACCAGTAAGATAAACAGTGGTTTACTCAAGGGACCTGTAAAAATACATTAACAATACACTACAATTGGTATATAACTTTTAGTAGTGCGTGTCTGGGAAGCAGTCCATTAAAGAGCACCTGTTTCTTTGCTTTAATCCATCCCCATGGCAGCTTACCTAAACTGGATTTTCTGAAGGGGAAGGGATCATAAATTTGTTTCTCAGCTGCCCTGATCCCGTCCCCCTTCCTCGTGTTGATTTTAGAAAGCTCTATCCCAGTGCCACTCTCACTCTCAGACATTATGTGATGTAATAATTTGTAGAGCGTGGGAGTGCACTCCACTGATATTAATGGGAACTTGTTTTCAGTGATATTGTTTTACATTTTAGGGGGTCACTGGGTTCAAATCAAAGCCACAGCTCAAATAACTTATTAATTGAAACTGCATATATACTGTACTACTGAACTTCTTTAAAGCTGTTATAAAAATTTGGAAAATGAAATGTAAAGTTAAGTGTTGCCTATACACTATGTGAAATTAAAGATTTCCCCCAGTGTTTCAAATTCCCAATTTTCTGATGCACTCTAAAACGTGTTCAAGGTTGTTTTCTGGCACAAGCAGATTCTTAAAGAGCAGCTGACACCTTCAGGAGAAGTTTGATGAAACACAATATTTAGACACAATTCAACATATATTTCACATTAGTTCTGTATTTCTTCTCCCTGTTATTTATTACTGAGGTCATTTGCATGAAAACAGGATCTTTGCTGCTGAAGAGTTCATCTGTTCCTCTTGCTGTCTACCTACCTGAGGTCATAATGCACTGCTTGTGACATCACAGTTACTTCCATGGCAACAGACTGTAATGCCAAAACTGCTCTGATAAGAGTAGAGCCGCCTCTGACTACGTTTCTAGAGGGGCTCCTTGAAAACTGAAATCTTTCTTTGAAATGGTTGTGCTGCATTAAAAACTAATGAACACTGGTGGTGAGAGCACCTGTCACAACAGAGGCTTACAACTTGACATAGGGCATAAGCTGTAGAGGCAGATGATCTCAAAGGGATAAAAGATCCTGTTGTCATGCAAATTTCCTCAGTGAAAAGTAATGGGGAGGATAAATCTATATATGATATGTGGTATACAAGCTGAATTATACCTAGATATCATATTTTTCTTTTTGTTTGAAGCGTCAGCAGCTCTTTAAATATATGGAAGCATTATTAGAATCATTTATCCTATTATGTCATGTCCAGCTAGGAATATATACAGGATGACAGCAAGGAAATTGGCTCCCACAGTTGCAGCAGTTGGTATAATTCAAGGCGCTTTACCTGAATATCTGTCTGTTTTTGGTTACTCTGTTTCTTTTATGTTAAAGTACTTGCCGTTCTGCATGTGCTTTTGATTTGTTTGACTAGCTTTCTTGCAAGTTTTATTTTTTATTGGGATGTTTCAATTATTTTTGTCCTGAGCCGACCACCTTTGAAACTGCAACTTTGAAAGCAGATATAACCAGTGGGTTTGAAATGGTTTTATGTATAAAAGCAAACAAATATTACCCTTTTTTTTGGAAATATCAATGCGAGAGTGTGTCATTCTATTGGTAATTTACTCTTAATTTTTGCATTTGTGGAACAAATGAAACACGTACTATGACAAATGATGTGTTCTTGTTTCACTTTTTCTTTCACACTCATGTTGACATCTAAGATATTGATGTTATAACCACATAAAACAATCTGACCCGTTCCGGATTTTTTCCATAAAGAGGGATTAAGTCTCACCAATGTAACTTACAAACAAGCATGGCAACCCATATTTTTTGTTGTGGATTTTAAATGTGTAGATGACCATCTTATACTGGGCAAAATATTATGACTTTGACATGGGGTTGCTGAAACACCAGGGAATGTTCTTAATGCCCAGCCATGCCATTTGTATAATATCGGTCATATTAATGATTTTACTGGATGTATATTGATTTGTACTTTTTTTGGTTTAAACTGTTGGTTTAAACTTTGGTTGTTTTTTTTGGGTTTAAACTGTGTAAATTGGATTTAAGAATGCATGGGATAGACATAAAGGAATTCTGGAGGTCAGGGGTAAGGTGCAACAGACTTCTAGGAAAACAAACTGAACTTACAAGCTCAAAATGGGCAGACTGGGTGGGCCATAGGCCCTTATCTGCCGACACTGTCTATGTATCTATGTAACTGTAAAGACACATGTAAATCAGTAAAACGTGAATCTGAATCTGCTCTCATTCCCACAGGCCGATGTCCAAAATTACTGCATGTATATCTTGTATTTCCCCTCTGGGGTATGGTCTGGGTGTAGAGTGGTATTTTTTTTCATCCCAGCCCTGCATATGCCAGTATATAGTCCACCTCATTGTAATAAAAAAATCACATTCCTTTCTTGCAGACCTTTTCAAGGCAAACTGCCTCTACTCACACCAAGTAATATGATTCACTTTGCAAAGACTGTGACCATAAAATAAAAGGAATATAAAGTACGGTGTACAAATGACTAACAGTAGTTGAATCTTTAACTGCAACAGAAGCCAGCAGTGCCCTAGCTTTTGGTTACATTACATTCTGTTGAAATCAACTCCAGTATAGCATGAATCAACATACTGTCCTTCAAACTATTTTGCTCAGGCAGCTGCATTATGATGCAGGTAGTTATCAATGGCAGTGCACTAAGCTCTGATCTCACTTTATGTAAGAAACTGATATGCGGTTGATAGCAAATCTCAAAGGATGCATCTCACTGGGTAATGATTGGGTCTTTTGGGGTATATTTTCAGGAAATAGAAAACCACTGTATACCGTAATTGCAGTGTAATGTAACTGGCTGCATGCATCCTAGGTATTCATCATGTTACTTGATAGTATTGTTATGATTTTAACTGACTGCCATTTGTCTTGTATAAGTTTTGGGTCTTCAGCAGATGTGTGTCCATTTCACAGCGTTTAGAAAATTATCTAATTAGCTAATTCAGTGTTAACGGCATTTAACTTTGACTTTAATATCTCAACATGATGTACTAAATGTGTGTCAGTTTAGAATGCTGCATGCCCATGTCTTGGAGGAGGGAGGCTTGGGAGAAAATGAGGAGAAAAATTCCTGGCCTCCTTCTGCAGGATGGCTGCTGCTACACTCAGCCCCTACCCCATGGAGTCCCACCACCCACTTACTGGATCGTGTGATGGTCTGGGGGATCGGAACTCCCATGACCTCCTGCCATGGAGGGGAAGACGTGGGGTAACTGCAGTGGGTTTAGTGGCTGGTGGGGTTGAGTGATGATCACAGCCAGAGGGAGAGGGGAGAAAAACCTCTATTGAAAAAGGAAAAACTTCAGTAACAGCATTTGTCCCTTACTTAATGGTTTTGTCTTTTATTACTTAAAGGGCATTTGATGTAGAACTTCTGCACATAGCCCAATGTCTGAAAATACCCGTAGCAGAAATTCCTGTCAACTGGACAGAAATCGATGGTGAGTACAGTAGTCAAATGTTTAAGGTGGTGTTTGACATTATTTAGTCTGTTTGCACCTAAGGATACAAAAAGCTGGCCAGCTGATTGATACTAGGTCTTTTGCAGTTTTTATTGCACAATATTTCTCTACATCTAGTCAGTAAACTAATCCCAGCACACTGCCACCACTGTTGACCTTCAGTGGCCTTTTGTAATCTGTGGAGTACGTGTGTCCTGTTTAAACACAAATTTAAGGGTAGATAAGTGAATGAAGAAAAATTAATTGATGGTTATGCAGCATGACTTATGCTGACTTAGTTGCTGGGGTTGCAGAATTCAGTGGACCCGAAGTCTTAACCTTTTTTTCTGTCCTAATTTTTGTATGTTCATATTTGATGACACTGTGTTTCAAGAATCCCCATTTCATGCTTGCACATGGTAGACAGTGACTGCCAGAGTGTGATATGGGCAGATGCAGCCATGAGCACTCTCCCTACTGATAGAACAGGAATGCCACTGCACTAAAGCAACCTGTGCCAGGTAATGAATTATCAGGCAGTCAGCAAAAGGAATTACCGGCACCGGGTTTCAGGATCACTCAAAAGACCTTTATTAGTGTACAAAAAACAACTAGCAGTGTAAAAACATCCTTGACTGTTTTCCTTTCCTGGCTTTGTCAAAGGTGCCTTGACAAAGCCAGGAGAGTGAAACTGGCCAGAGGGCAGCACTGTCCCCTGTTGTCTGGTCAGCAGGTCAGGGTGGAGAGGCAACCACCATGACCATCTGCTGCTGAGGCTGAGGAGATCTGGATACCACAACTGCCTGGGCCATTCAGGTGCCATCAGGATCATCCATGCCTAGTTCTCCTGGGCCTTGATCTCTACCTTGTGAGCCAAGGGGAAGGGAGAGAAGGCATACAGATGGCCCGGGGTCCAGGGCCTTGAGAAGGTACCCCCTGCAGTGTCCTGGACTTGGGGGGGGGGGGCGGCAGGCACAGAACAGTCTCAGTTTTCTGTTCTCATGTGAGGCAAACAGATCCAGCAGAGGGGTGCCCCACTGGGCAAACAGCTGGTCTAGCATGTCCTGAATCAGGGACCACTTGTGCAACATCTCTGACCCAACTGAGAGTGTCCACCAGCTGATTGTTCTCTCCCATGACATGGATCACCAAGAGCTCTGCCCGAAGGCTGCGTATGAGGGTCCAGGTGCAGAGAGCCTCCTGACACAGAGTAAAGGAGTTCGTCCCACCCTTCCTCTTCAGGTAGAACATGGTTTTGTTGTCCTTCTGCATCTGAATGATCTGACCCCAAATGAATGGAGCAAATTGTGTCAGAGCCAGATGCACACTGCACAGAGCTCCAACAGGTTGATGTGGTATTGGGACTCCCAGGGTGACCAGAACATATAGGCAGTGTGGTCTCCCAGGTGAGCTCCCCTCTCACCAGAGATGCAGTCATCGCAAACACAATGGATGGTTCTGGGCAGTCAAATGTGATTCCCTCCTCCTCCAGATGCTGTGGGCACAGCAGCCACTGGATGGCATCCCACATCGGCTAGGTCAGCAAAACTGACTGGTCCAGGCAACCTAGGCAGACGGCACATCCTCCAGCGGTTCAACAGACCACGCCGGTGCAAGTTGCCATCAACCCCAGCAGCTGAAGGAAATCCCAGGCAGGGCGAGAGCACCCAGCCTGAAATGATCATATAGAGGAGGTAAAATCTGATGCACAGCCTGCAGGGAGTTTAGTTCTGCCCCGATGAACCTGATCACCTGAGAGGGGACCAGTTCTGGCTTGGCCAGGTTGAGCAGAAGGCCCAAGTCTTGGCAGGTCTGGAGGGCCAGATCCCTGGATTGCTCCATGGCCTGCTTGGACAGCCTGGCTATCAGCCAGTCGTCCAGGTAGGGATATACCCTTATAGCCTTGAGTCGCAGGAATGCCACCACCACTGCCATGCACTTGGTCAAGATCCTGGACGTGGATGAGAGACTGAAAGGCATAACCCGAAACTGGTAGACCATCCCCTCTGCATGGAACCAAAGGTACAGACGATGGGATGGATGCACTAGGATGTGGAAGAACACGTCCTGGAGGGCTAGGGAACAGAACCACATTCCCTGCTCCAGAGATGGTGTGAGCTGGCTCAGAGTGACCATCTGGAACATGTGTTTCTGCATGAACTTGTTCTTCAGATCATGCAAGTCCAATATGGGGCATCAGCAACCCATCCATGTCAGATCCAGGAAGTACCTGGACACATATTCCTGAGTGATCTGGGTATCTAGGGCATGAGCTATCGCCCCGTATTCTACGAGTTGAGCTGTGTTGGCCCTCAGTGCAGACAACTTGTCTTTTGATACCCTGGACTCCTAAGGAATATGGGGTCGGTATTGTGGGAGAGCCTCAAAATCTAGGGGCAACCCTTTGCCCACCACTTCTAGGACAAACTTGTGTGACATAATGGTGGACCTTTGTCTAACGGCCTAACAAAGAATACGAGACTTTCAATAGCAAATCAACTAATAATTCCAGTTATTGATTATGGGAGCCCTATCTATGGGCATTCAAGCTTAACAAATTTAAATAAGATTGCTTTTTGTTATAACAAATTGGCAGTATTCATGTTAAAATATAAATTCAGAACCCACCACTGCCTAATGTATGAGAAACTTAATTGAAAGCCCTTAAATGTGAAAATACATGAAATTTGGGCAATATCAATGTGTACAATACTTAAAAATAAAAGACATATTGGACTGTCAGACAAAATGGTAAAACCTATTCATACTTATCAGCTAAGAAGAAAAGGTGCCAAGGAAATATTTGTGCCAAAGGCTTGAAACAAGTATGGGGAAATGACATTCACTTTTAAAGCTGCCTCTACTTGGAATAGGATTCCTCTAAACCTGAGAACTTTAAAATGCCCATAGATGTGTTCAAGGATGCAATGAATCAAGAACTTCAATTCTGATGTACTTGTAATAGATAAACAATTAATTCTGTATGTATGTAATTGCAACTTTTATGAAGAAAGCTGTCTGTATGTTATTAGTACTGTGTGTTATATGTTTACTATTTATTGTGAAATTATTTTTAGATAACTAAATTACTCACAGGGACACCTTGTAAACAGGACGTATATTTACCTAATGGTGCATGTAAAGATGTTTTACTTTGAAAAATCTTTACTCCTGTATAAATAAACTTTTTACTACTACTTTGTGGTAAGAAATGGCGTAACCAATCCCCAACCGGGAGCTGGGATAGTGACTGAAAGGGAAGGGGAATGGCACCATACAGCCTGTCACTTTGGAGTCTTGGAGGTGTCTCCAGCAGGTGGGGCTCTGGAGGCAGCTCCACCTCCACATTCCCCTCTTTATTTGGCCCTTGCCACTGAACATAGGCTTTGGATGCCAGCACTGAAATTGCCTCTGCTGGGGCTGCTTCTGAGGCTTCTTGGTTTGAAAGGACCAAAACTGAGAAGCCTTTTTGTTTGTCTTGTAGGTTTTTGAGTCCTTCTGTGAAGAAGCCACAGAATCCAGGGTGGCATTGGATTTCTCAGTGCAAGTGAGATGTCCTCCATCCTAGGGTCAAAGATGTTTGTGAGCCGTGCCCCAGAGAAAGAGGCAGAGCGCCTCTATCAGCTGGGGCTAGCTGTAATCGGTACTGTGTACATGTCTGTTTTTTTTATTTTAAATCTGACTACTTTTTTGCAGCAACTACTGTGTGTGCTGAATCCTTTTGTTGTGCATCCCAGAGAGGTTGGTACCCAGGAATGGGACATAGGCCAGCTTATGCAAAGTGTCCACTGTAAAAGTGGATAGTCTCAGCCAGACCCTGTGATGCATGGCAACAGCTGTAGCTGTGGCACAGCCACAAGTGTTACCCATGTCCAAAGCCTTCTGCAGCTGGCGTTCAGTCAATGATTGACCATGGATTGTCTCTGATCATCTGCTCTGCCTGCTGCTTGTAAGCTGAGAGCAAAATAAGGAGAAGTTCAAAATCCCAGACAGCGAATGGCCAAAGTTTGCCGTCATGGTCGAACAGCTGGCATCACAGAGACCCAGGGAGGTGCAAACACCTTTTTAGCCTCATAGTCAATTGTTTTGGACTCCTTGTCAGGTTTGTCCACACACCCTTGGCCTTTTTTCTTGTAGATGGCCAAATCCGACACCAAGTTCTCTGCAGAGGGATGATCCAAGAACCCTCAAAGGGTACCCATAGGGACCACATACTTGGGGATCATCTGGGTTGGGGGTGACAGGCAGGGTGCTGCATGCTGCCAAACCTCAAGGGCTGGTCCCAAAATGACTTTCACCGAGGGAAAGGCAACCCCCAGGGAATCGTCCATACCCAGGATATCCATGAATGGATATTTGGTCTGTTTGTAAATGGATTCTAAGACACATTCATGGACTCTGACATTAGCTGGAGCAAAGTTCCAAACGATGTCCGCCCAGATGCAGTAGTGACATCTACTATTGATTCTTTGTCAAACTGCTGAGTCCTGGTCAAGGCCACTGACGACTTGGCTCCTGAGTCTGAAGATTCTTCGGAGACAGCCCTTGACCTGTTTCTACCATGGACCCACCCGAGTATCCTCATCTTGGGTGACGTCCATGGACAGCTGGCCTGGCAAGCAGGCAGCATGGCAGGAGTCCTTAATCCGAGGCCCGAACTGTGGGTGCAGTGGAGGGGCCTGCACCAGAAGTGGAGGTGAAGCAGCTGCCATGGTCTTCTGAGTTTCGTGGACTGCTAAGGATTGGCCAGAGGAGACCAAGGAACCGCTGGCCCCAGGGGAGAGTCCTACCCCTCCCTGCAATGGTCATTGCTGCATGATGACCTCCTCATAGTGTTGATGCGTACAGCTTCGACCCTTCTCCTCATCCAAGGATTAGGAGGTTAAGGAGCATCAGTGGCACTGCCTCCTGGTTGATGTGGATCAAGAGCAGAAGCAGCACCTCAAACTTAAAAGGAAAAGAAAAAAGGAGAGCACACCTGGCCCCTTAATTAAGGTGCAGCTGTGTAAGTAAACAAGACGAAAAACAAAAAGAAACCGTGCACACAACACCAGTCAGAGAAAAATAATAAATTATTGGTGCAAGGAACATGGAGAAAACAGCTCCTACATATTGCCATGCAAAGTAGTTTCCTCGGGGGGGGCCTGAGGAAACCACTTTGCTAGCAATACGTAGGGGCTGTTTTCTCTGCATTTCTTGCACCAATAAATAATTTATTATTTTTCTCTGACTGGTGTTGTGTGAGCTATTTCTTTTTTGTTTTTCAGCACCTTGAACTTCACTGTTGGCCCAAGCGTCAATGAGTCGCCTCCAGAGGGTCTGTAAAGACCACCTGCTTAGACGGAGAGACCAAAATTGGTGTAGGATGCAGCTCCTGAGACAACTCGGCCAGGGGTTCCTACTGAGTGAGGACAGGGAGCACCAGGGTCTGAGAGATCAACTCCTCATTGACTTCTTCCGACAGTCGACCAGTTTGAGAATAATCTTGAATGCTTGCTCAGCCAGAGTCGAGCTCAACAGGCCCAACATGATTACCATTGGGCCCTCGATGAAACCCTCAACTGGAGGAAGATCCACCAAGGCAGAGCACTCAGGAGAGTCAAAGGAGGGGGGAGAGCATGGTTATTCCTGGTTTCCATCTGTCATCCCAGTTACTTTCACCTTGGTTGTGGGGCTTCTGTAGGAATACAGGAAAGGGTTTTGCTCACTCTGTGTCTCTGGCAAAATTCTTTGAAAATAGTTCCCCAAGGCCATTATCCTTATTGTTGCCAGATTTTCCCTCAAGTGCCCTTTGACCCTTCCTCCACCCAAGCAGCATGGATGGGGCTGGGAACTTGAAAGCTTGTCATCTTCCCAGATAATATTGGCATGCTATCAGTTGTCCATGACAAAAGAAAGTAATAGTTTAATATTTCTTTTTAAATGTTTAAAGGTGATAGAAAATTATTTTTGCATGGTAAACTGCCCTCACATTTTCCTTTCTGTGCCAGTTGTGTATTCTGATATGCTTTGACCAATTTTTGCTGACTAAATAATCTAGCTGGGAACCTACATGACATTCTTCTCTCCTTACCAGCTATTGCCCCTTCTTTTCATATTTCTAAGACATTCCATTACATCAGTTACACCATCCCATTCTATTCACTGGAATGGTGTTTTTGGTGTCACAGAATATTCAGGCAGTATGAAAAGAGATCAGCAACTACTGAGGAGAATGGGATTCAGAGTAGTTACAAAGACAAAAAATATGTATTATTTTAACAAAAAAGGTAAAAACATACCAGAATATTGTATAGACACTAAAAGGAAAGCATATCTCTTGCTCCCAATAGCACTTGTTCATCTTGGAGGCCTTGTGCTGGGCCATCTTAACCTCTTCAGTGTCCTTACTGGATTGTGATGACCGTAAAATTAATAATATAGGTCAGCCGTCAACAGTGCTGATGGACTTTTATGGAATTAAGTCAGTCCTGAAAAATTTGCACAGCACTGTTAATTCAGTGATTGAGATCAATATTCAAAGCCAAATGTTGCATCCATTTAATTTAATTTTGCTCTAACAGGTTGCAGTGTTTCATTAGAGTTGTTGTAATGCATAGACCACCCAAAGTGGGATTCAGATTCGGTGCCTGGAAGGTCAGTGATTCAGGCCAGCAAGCTGAAATAATAATATTTTCAGTGTCAGTAGAATCAGAAAGACACTATGCAGCAGAATCACAGCAGGGTTCTTCCTCAGTTTCATTAAACACTTACACATTTACCTGCATAAGTAAACATGTCAACATACAGCACTCTACACAACAACTTGACTTCTGAATTGATTTTAATTATAAAATGAGTGGAAAAAAAATTCACACGTACGATTGATCAAAATACATTGCATGACCATGTGTTGTAACACTCCATTGCATGGTCAGCCTGGTCCTAAACCTCCACACACGTCACTGCTCAGATCCTATTCAAAGTGTAAACAAACAGAGGCCATTTTTTTTCCTTTAAAGCTGTAGAAATGCCCAAAAGGTTCTTTATTTTCTTACATTGTCTTTTGTTGGCGGTATCAATCTCCCATATCAATCTGTGCTTACTCCAACAGGTTTTCAGATCATTTTCTGTTCCACTTCCCTTCTGCATTTATGATACACTTCCCACCTACTCCCACCCCAGCTGTGTACACCAGTCTGCCACCCACACACTCGTAGGATTCTGTGCTCTTTTCCAGCACTAGTCAGTACTGCTCTCTCCTGCTTGTGCCCACACACTCCTGTGTGTGTGTTCTCTCCTCCAGTGACGCTTCTTCGTCTCTGGTGATGGTGAGTGCCACTGTAAAATATGTATTTTTTTACTTTCTTTTTTCTCCCCCATGCACCGGCTGACCCTCTCTCTACTGAGGCCCCCCCAAGTAGCATCACCCACCATCTCTGGGACTTGCCTTTGGCCTTGGTTTGATTCCCTATAGCTATCTCCCTGTGGAGGGGCGGGGGGGGTGCCCCAATTCTCCACTGGTAGCTATGCTTGGTCAAGCCCACCCTGAGCCCAGTAAGGAGTGTGGGGTCTGCAGAAGGCTGTCCACTGCATCATACTTCAGCCTGTAAGTTTTTCCTTGTTTTACCCCCCCCCAAACAATGCTCCATGGAGCCAGCGGCATGGTGCTGCATGCAGGGGGTGCCAACATCTTCCATAGGAAGCGTCTCCCATCTCTTAGCAGCTCCGATCGCACCACCACTACCTGTGGTCACCTAGCTGGTGGTGTTGCAGCTGAGCTTGCTACCCACACTTCCCAGAGGAGGAGAAATAGGTACACTGCTCAGTCCTCCTCCTCCCTGGATCAGCTTTCAGTCCCCCAAACTTGCTTCCAAACCTGGGTTGTCAGCATCACGAGTAGTAGTGCTACCGCTGCTCCGACAGGGTTGGCTAGTGAAAAAGACATCTTAAGAGCATATTAACTGATAGCATATTTACTAGGAAGCCAGTTTAAGATCTGGCTATTGTTGAGATGGAGGGGGCCCCAGGTATATAGCTATTTTTAAACAAAAAATTTTTTTTTTTATTTTGCCACAAAGGTGCTTTTGTCCCAGAGCCAGCTGGTCCCTGCTCTGCCCTAAGCAAAGCTAGGAAACAGCATTTCCACAACAATCTCCGGCACTCACCCTGAGCAATTGTTGCTCTAAATAAAGAAATGACAAAGCTTACCTTGCTGGTGTCAGTATTTATTCAAAGTGCAAAAACAGTGCTCTTAAAACCATAGCCAAAACTGCTGAGTGCCATAAATATACAGCAGCAGAATTAAATTGAACACAAATTAAAACCATGTCAGCACCATATTGGTGCTCCTGTAGCAGCAGGTACGACCCAACTTTGCTGTGCCTTAGCCTGTCCTCAGCTATCCTCAACTGACTACCAACCCCCCTTCCCCAGGACTTGCATACAGTGCAAATTTCCCATAGATTACCCCCCATGGCGGGGCCTGTAGGGTTCTTCCCACCCACAGAGCACACATTCAGATCCTGCAGAGGGCACGGGGTGATTGTGAGAGGCATTGAGCAGCCCTTTTCCCATTTTCTCTGCCTGTCGGCTGCATACAAGAAGCACCAGTGCAAGTGTGTGTAGAGGCACGCATGCACCACATGCTTTGCCACCAGCCATCCCCAACATGTGTCCCACCCACTGCCCTACCACCATGCCTCCATTTGGTGGCAGTCTTGGAATGGTGTGGCAAGACCCCCTCCCCAGGACAGCAGAACAGTCCTCCAGCTCTCAGTCCTCTACCTCCATCTGACTCCCAGCGACTCGAGTCCACTCCTGAACCCAGGTTACCAGCATGGGCAGAGGAGTGGTGTCCAGTGGCTCTACCCTTCACGCCACCTGGTCTGCTGCAAACCTTTTTTTTTTTTTAATAAAAACATAGATTTTGACAGCAGATAAGGACCGCTTGGTCCACCCAGTCTGCCCATTTCCCTACATATTGGATAAGCTGCAGATTCTAGTTAACCAACAGCCTGCTTCCTCCTACCCATCACTAGAATTGCCTTATGTCTGTCCCATGCATTCTTAAATTCCCCCACTGTTTTTGACCCCACGACCTTCTCAGGAAGGTCATTCCATGTGTCCTCCACCCTGTCCATGAAAAAAATGCTTCCTCATGTTGCCGCTGAGCCGTCCCCCCTCTATCTTTAAATTGTGCCTCCTTGTTCAGACAACATGAAGTCTTGCTATATTATAGACATTAGCAGTTTGATCCAGCTCTAGAACTGCCCCGGAGTGAAATGGTTAAAACCATTCCAAAATAGAATTTTGGCAGGAGAGCAGCTCTATCTGTGTCATTTCAAACTTGAACTGTCAGATTCTTTACTCCGCCTCAGTGAACAGTCGCTCCGGAGATTTCTTCTTCTGCTCGGTTCATTTCTCGGTTTAAAAGTGTTTTCTCGGTTGGATTTAACCGAGAATAGTTTTATTTTAACCATAAACCGTTCGGTTCAAGCTCTATCTGTGGTAACGTAAGTAAATGAAGGTTTTGTCTGTGTGGAACTTGTAAGTTATCGATTCGGTTTGAACCGATCAGTGGGTTTAAAACTCATTTAAAACTAAAGATTACTATTTTAGAGTGCGGTTCCGGTTCTTATCGGTTCTGAAAAAACGGATTTATTACGGTTTTCCAATACCCGTGAAACACGGTTAGGAACCGATAAGGGTGTCTTGCCTAACTGCCCGTTAAAGACGAGATTTTGGTTAGGCTGGCATTATGTCTGAGAACCAAAGAAAAACCGGGCCCACTGGGTTTCAACACTGTGATGTTTGTGGGAAGTCTTTGCCAAGGCTGACCCACACCCACATGTGTTTATTGTCTGGGGTTTGACCACCTCCAGTCAGACTGCCAGATATGTAAGAATTTCCCTGCAGCCACCCTGGAAAAAGATTGGGCAGGCTCAGGGAGCGAGGAGGCCAAAAGTCCGCTGACCGGATGGCCAGCCGGTTCGTGTCAACCCGAACCAGAGGGAGTGCCCTCTGACCAGGGCCAGACTTCCTCGGGCAAAAGAAAAGCTTGTTCTGAGGAACCAATTCCAGTAAAGAAAACAAGAAAATCAGCAGGTCTGGGTCAAAATTCCTTCTCCAACTGCTGCAGAGATAGCAAAAAGCCATACAAATTGTCCAGTCACTGTCTCAGAGTCCGTCCAACCACCACTATCTGGTAAAAGGTCGGTTCGTCCGGTCCCAGTGGTTCAGGATTATGATATTGAGGAATTTTATGAACCAGAGGAGGGAGGAGGATTATGAACAGTATGAATGTGGCTGGGAAGGTCTGGGTGTGCCCATTGAACCGGACATCTCCCCAGACAGACCTTTAGAATCTTCCCCTATGCTGTCTGAGTCCCCATCTCATTTTATGTTTTATAAAAAAGTTGCTGAAACCCTCCAGCTTCCTTTAGAAGAGGCTGTGGATGAGCAAGAGGAGCCTGATTTTGTAGAAATGATGGATATTCCAGAGTCTAGGAGATTGTCTATTCCTTTACATAAGTCTTTTAGGAAACAAACAATTAAAACTTTAAAAGCTCCTAATTCTGTGCCTCCTGTAGATAAAAAGATGGACAGAAGGTATACATTGTCAGGCCCTGATACAGAATTCCTTTCTCAGCAATGCAGTCATGTTGGGGTAGTTCAGGCTGCTGCCTGTGATAAAGCTAATATTCCCTTGGCTTCACATCCTCCTGACAAGGATTCCAGGAAGATTGATGCCATGGCAAAAACAGTATATGGCAGCCTCTCTGGGACTCGGGCAAGCAAATTATATGGCTTATGTAGCTAGGTATCAGAAATCTAGATGGGATACTGTTATGCAATTGGTCAAGCAGGCCCATGGCCAGCTGGCTAGTGAACTAGAACAGGTGGTTGCTGATGGCATTGAAGCCTCTAAGGTTCAGTTTCATGCTGCTGTGGATGTTAATGATGTTTCCTCTAGGGTCATGGCCACATCTGTAGCTTTTCGTAGGTTGGCCTGCTCAGGTGTACTAGTTTGTCTGGGATACCCAGACTAAGGCTATGGATTTTCCTGTGGTGGGAAGTTCTCTGTTTGGAGAGCAGACAGAGAATTACATGAAGAAGATGGATGAATATAGGACTACTTACAAAGTGCCCAGGCTAGGGCGGCAAGCCACTCCTCAAAGGCACTGCCCCAGGGGTAGGGGCAGGCCTTTTGCAGGCCTTTCTACCAGACTCAGGCCTCCTCTGCCTATGCTCAGAGGGGCTTCTTCAGAGGCAGGGCAGGCGAGGGTGGGCAGACCTGCTCCCACCCCAGCCTAAAGCTCCTGAGAAACAGGCACCCTGATGGGGTGCCCAGGGCAGTCTCCTGTACCAGTGGGGGCAGGCTGGCTTACTTCAGTCAGAATGGGCTTCTTTAACCTCAGACAAGTGGGTTCTGGAAGTAGTAAGCCAGGGTCTGGTTCTCAGCTTCAAAAAGTTTCCCAAGTTGAGAAGCAGACTTTTCTACCTGCAAGTGCTTCAGAGACCCTCGCTCTGGAAACAGAGGTCTCATCCTGTTAGCTCTCAGAGCAGTAGAAAGGGTTCCTCCCCTGCATCATGGCAGGGGTCTGTATTCAGATACTTCCTTACCCCAAAAGACAGGAGAATGGCGGCCCATTTAGATCTCAGATATCTGAACAAGCATCTTTTGAAACCAAAGTTCAAAATGGTAACTCTGGCAATGATTTTACCTTCCCTAAGGCCAGGGACTGGCTAGCCTCCCTGGACCTCAAGGATGCCTATTTCCATGTCCTAATCAGAAGATCCCATCGAAAGTACCTCAGATTCGAACTGCCCTCAGGTCATTACCAGTTCAGAGCAATGCCCTTCGGCCTTACCTCTGCTCCAGGGGTATTCACAAAGTGTCTAGCAGTGGCCCACTTAAGGAGGCAGAGGATTGCTGTTTTTCCCTGTCTAGGCGACTGGCTCATTTGTAGGCCAGTCCCCAGAACAGGTAAAATCTCACCTGCAGGTTACCAGCAGCTGCTCACTCCTGGGTTTTCTGCTAAACCTACCAAAGTCGGTTCTGGAACCAGTCCAGGTACTCACCACCTTTATAGGGGCAGAATTGGACAAAGCTAGCCAGGGCCTTTCTTTCTCCAGAAAGGGTAAGGAATTTAGTGGCTCTGGCCTCTTCCTTCACTCTGCAGGTCTCTGACCAGCAAGACACTTCTGCAGCTCCTGGGCACATGGCTGCATCCACAGCTGTTGTGCAGGGGCCAGATTTCAGATGAGAGACATTCAGTTTCACTTAAGAACCTTTTGGTCTCAGAGAAGAGACCCCCTTTCCAAGTTGGTCCCAGTGACTCGAACCTTGATCCTAGCTCTCCAGTGGTGGCAGGATCAGAGCAATTTAAGAGCAGGGGTCCCCTTCATTTCCCCTTCTCATGACTTGACTCTCACTACAGATGCTTCCCTTCTGGGTTGGGGAGCCCACATGGGCGACCTTTCCACTCAGGGAGTTTGGTCCCCCCAGGAATCTCTGCTCCACATCAATTTGCTGGAACTCAGAGCTGTCTTTTTAGCTCTTCAAGCTTTTTCTGCATCTGTCCACGACAAGGTGATATAAGTCAGAACAGACAACACCACAACAATGTGGTACATCAACAAACAGGGTGGCTTTCGGTCTTCGGCCTTGTGCACGAGGCAATGAAGTTGTAGTCTCTGGCCTATTCCTGAACACTTCCCTCATAGCAGTTCATCTTCCAGGGAAGGACAATGTCCTAGCGGATGCCCTCAGCAGGATTTCCCAGGGCCATCACAAATGGTCCCTGGATCCTCAAGTGCTGGGGATAGTTTTTGCCAGGTGGGGCATCCCTCAGATAGATCTTTTGCAGCCCCAGACAATCACAAACTTCCTCTGTTCTGTTGCAGGCCTCCAGTGCTGGGCTCAGTTCCCTGGATGCCCTTCTTCTGGATTGGGAGGAAGTTCCTCTATGCTTTCCCCACTTTCCTCTCCTATTCAAAGTACTAGTCAAAATCAGATCTCAGCCTCGTGGGTGATTCTGATTGCCCGGATGAGCCAGGCAGCCCTGGTACCCCTCCTTCTGTCTCTGACAGTCCATCTTCCCTGTGCCTCCCCAGGAATCACAATCTGTTGACTTGTGCCCAGGGAAGGGTTGGTATCCGGACCTCAAATCCCTCAACCTCAAGGCCTGGCTCTTGAGAGTTAGAGTTTGCTGATTTACACCTCTCTCAGGGTGTTCTTGAGATCCTAAAGGCTTCCAGAAAGCCTTCCACTAGAGGCTACTTATAGTTCTAAATGGAAAAGGTTTTCCATTTGGTGTGCTAGGAAAATATTTCCCAGAATCTGCTGAATTGCCCATTTTGTTAGATTACATGGTACATCTTAATTCCTTGGGTCTCAGACCAGCTACCCTAAGAGTTCATTTGGCAGCTGTGTCTGCTTTTGTGTCAGCAGGAAAGTCATCCTCTTTCCTCTCATCCTGTGTTTTCCAAGTTTTTAAGGGATTACTCCATACTAATCCTCCCTTTAGGAACCGGCCCCTGCTTGGGACCTTAATGTTTGCATTGCCCAGTTAATACAACCCCTTTGAACCTCTGTCTTCTGCAGAGCTTAAGTACCTAACTTGGAAAACTGTTTTTCTAGTGGCTGTCACTTCTGCCAGACGAGAAGTGAATTGCAAGCCTTGTCAGTGGAGACTGACTTTATTTCTTTCCACAGGGATAAGGTAGTCCTTAGGACTAATAGGAAGTTTTGCCTAAGGTGGTTTCAGATTTCCATCTTAATCAATGTATCTCCCTTCCAGTATTTTCACTGATCACTCCTCTTCAGGTGAGAGGAGATTGCACAGCCTGGATGTTAAGAGAGCTCTTAGTTATTATATAGAGGCGTACCAAAGGTCACAGGTTGAATCCTCCAACTTTTCCTTACCTATGGTGAAGTTGGGAAAGGCAAACCTGCCACTAAGAGATCAATAGCCAGGTGGATTGTCTCTTGTATCCAATTTGTTATCAGAAAGTGGGCAGAGCCCCCGGTTTGAGGGCTCATTCTACCAGGGTAGCTGCGTCTCTAGCTGCTGCCAGAGATATCCCTTTATTAGAGATTTTCCAGGCTGCTACTTGGAAAACGGTACACACTTTTACCAAGCATTACTCCCTGGATGTCCAGGCCAGGAGAGATGCTCGATTGGCACAGCTGTTCTTCAGAGCCTATTCCCTAAGTAGGTTCTGCCCCTCCTCCATGGAGGTACTGCTGTGTATTCTACTAATGTCTATAATATAGCAAGACTTCATGTTGTTTGAAGAAAAAATTACTCACCTTAGTAATGTTGTTTCTTCTAATGGAGTCTTGCTATATTATAGAACCCCCCCCAACCCTGCCCCTCTCAGAACCTCTACTTGGTGGGGTGCGGGCAACTTAGTGTGGGCTCTAATTATGTCCTGTTAGCATTTTGTCCCCTTTGGGATTTTGGGGGTGTGTATGTGTACGCGTGTGTGTGTTTTATTATACTTATGTTCCTTTTTCATATTATTAGAATGGTGTTAGTATTTCTGGTCCCCTGACTTGAGTCTTGGGTGTTGGGACCATCAATGGTTGTTATTATTTAGGTAACCATTTGGCTAGTGTAGGTTACAGCTTCCACATAGACCTTAGTGAGTTTGGCTCGTAAAGATCTGACAGTTCAAGTTTGAAATGACACAGATAGAGCTGCTTCGTGCCAAAATTCTATTTTGGAATGGTTTTAACCATTTCACTCCGGGGCAGTTCTAGAGCTGGATCAAACTGCTAATGTCTATAATATAGTAAGACTCCATTAGAAGAAACAACATTACTAAGGTGAGTAATTTTTTCTTCTTGCACATCTCTTTTTATGAAAGATGCTACCCTCTTGGACTTTGTTGATTCCCTTAAGGTACTTGAAAGTTGCTATCATAGAAATAGATTTTGTTACAACCCCAGTTTACAAACACAGTAATGCACTCCAGAGTGTATATAGAGTGAAACGGTATACTTTCTGGGTGGTTGAAGTCACTTGGCCTGCAACCTCACACTTCACATCACTGCTGGGGTGTGCATCTATTTAGCTCGATGCCCACTCTTTTCTGTGTTGTGCTTGCATAGGAAAGTCTCATCTCTAAAATCTGTGTTCTAGGATCGTGGATATGTTGTTCTATCCACATTTCTTAGCAGGTACCTTGCCACTTTAAGATGTGCTGGAAAGTCTTAAAGCTGGCTCTTCCTACACACCCGGGTGGTATAACCCTCGGCTCCGCCCCATGACACCAGATCTTCCTTTCCACTGGAAGGTTCAGGTTCCCTCCTTAGAGCTGCCGCGTGTAGTAGGCCCTGGCTCTAGAATCTTTGGATTCGCTTCCAAAACTTATTTTAAAACTCTCTCAAGTTTTTTCTTCACCTTCTTCTCTTATTACTGCGATAGAAGACAAATTGGTTCTTCGGTTTCGCTGGAGCCCCTGCGGGCAGAAGATGTCTTGCACCGATCCACATGCCACGTGCGTCTACTGCCTGGGACATGACCATGATCCACAGGCTTGCGATCACTGTCTGTCCTTTTCACCTTCGGTTCTGGAAGACCGTGCTGCCCAACTTCAACTGGGGTGACCGGAAAAGCGTTACCTGCCGGTTAAATCCAAGAATGCCGGTTGGGTGTCTCTGTGCCTGTGGGGTCCATTGAGCAGCTGGAACAGCTCAAGGCCTTCGAGGAGGAGGCGGCTCAGGCCATGGCAGGCTCCTCTTCAGCTTCGGCCTTCATTCCGCTACAGCTGGGATCCTTCTATTCAGCTTCCTTCAAGGAGTTGTGCCAGTCTCTCTCTAACAAGGGAGAGGGCCCTTCGGGGTCGCATGTTTCGCACTCTTGGAAGAAGGAGTCGAAAAAGGACAAGACGCAACGTCAGCGCTCTTGGGACCGGGAGTGGTCCCACTCACAGGATATTCCTGTTTTGACTTCGGTCAAAGTCGCAGCCGAGCCACTGGTTTCACAGTAACCCCGTCAGACCAGTCGGCTGAGACGCCTGTCGACATGGCCAAGATTTTTCTCGAGCCAATCTGGCCGACGACTCTTTATGTCGGACTCCGGTGCTTCCAGTGTCCTCGGATGAGTCAGCTCAGCCCACTGGGCAGGACCCGCCCGCCAAGGAACCTGACCAGGAGGAGCCATGGGTTTTCCCGACTCCTTCTGAGGTCCTCCGTCAGCCCCGCTGATGGTCGAGGTCTCGGTCTCCTTCTTTGCCTTCGACATCGGACAAGACTCACCCTCATCGGCAATCTTGCTCCTGACACCATGGTAAGCAGTGGTGCCACTCCTTGTCTTTGTCCTCCTCAGGTGAGGAGAGGCTCCGGTGCAAGTTGCATCGGCGCTCCGAAAACCTAATGTGGCAGCAGTTGGTCCTGTCTGGGTCTAAACCAATTTCAGTTTCTACCCCGTCCATTAAGTGGCTTTCGCCCGAGCGACCGATGTGGACCATGGCCACCGTCACCGAGGTGCTGGTTAGGGCCCTGCCGGCACAGCCAAAGCTGACTACTCCACCGATCCGGGTGGAGCCACCACCCGAGCAACCGAGGTCCAGGACTCCGACCAAGGAATATCGGTCAGCCCAAGACCTGCCCCATCGGTTGTCGGTCGCCCTTACTCCCAGCCACCCAAGGTGGGTTGAGAGTGACACAGGTGGTCGCCCACTTTACGATGGCTCCTCAGAGTCCTAAGATTCCTCCATGGTCTCCCATCTTGTCGATGCAGAGTCTCTTGGGGGTCTGTCAGTCGACGAGGGCCCTACCTTGTTAATGGGTTTTTGTCAGCTCATTTCCAAGTCCATGGGAATGGAGCTCAAGCCTGTGCAGAAATGGGCCAAGTATCCCCTCACAGAGATTCTGGACAAAGGGGATACTCTGATGGAGGCCTTTCCGGTGGCTGAGGCAATTGTGTGCCCAGCCTTGGAGCTGTGGCTGCATCCTGCATCTTGCCCTGCACCTTCTGCCTACATGGCCCGCAAGTATGCGGTCCCTATGGGGTCCCTTTCGGGTTTTTCGGAGCACCCCTCTGTGGTGGGGTTGGTGGCCGACTCCGTCTTTCCGAGCTCAGGCAACAAAGGGGATATGGACAGACCACCAGACTAGGAATACAAACAACTGGACCATTCCAGGAAGAAGGTCTGTGAAGCTTCCTCCCTTGGCCTTCATCGGGCAAGTTCAGCCATTATCATGGCTGTAACGTTGTGAAAAAAATTACAATTAATAAATTATCTATTACAAATACTTAGAAAGGAGACGAACGGAGATGAGGCTGATGGCAGAAGAATTTAATAATTATAACAATAATCACAGCGAGAGATTACAAGTGGTACATCCTTCATTCTTCAAACTAACAGTGTGTGCTGGCTTGTTTATATAGTGGAAGACAGTATCATCATTTCCTATGGAGTTCTATGATTGGTTCAAAACAAGTACAAACATCAACTTAAAAGGCAATTCTCCTTTTAGTATATGTATGAGCTCATCTTTGGTCAGCACAAATGTATATATAGTGTAAATTATATTACTATATATGGCTAGTAATAGTTGTCACTACCAGTTACCAAGGTCTAGGAGGAAGAAATAGATTTGGACTTAAGAATGTGCATGCAAGCATTTTGGTCTGTCCTGATAATGACAAACACTAAAGATAGTCAGAAGGGTAATTTAGACTCTATCCTGTATTTCTGCTTTGCAAACACTTAAGACACCTGTTTGTTATTACTCACATGGTCAGTGCAAATATCAAAAGGCACTTTAATATTGCAGCTTGTGGCTCAGTTTAACTTGTAGCTTTACAAGTTTTATATGATCCAGCTTTATAGGTCAATATTTGTTACACAAACACATTATGTTTTAGACCAAAATGAGGTTAGCCTGAAATATTGGGACAAACTTCTTTATCCCTTGTTACAAGCCCCCCTTGGCCCAATATTCCCTAATTATTATTTGTGCAACAGTGCAGCTCCTCGGAGCATGTACATCTCATTACGTACTTTATGAATAGTGAGTCTTAAGCGACACAGGCCTATAATTACCAAGAACACTAAGACCACTTGCAACACAAGTAAAACTTTAAAAGACAGGACTCCTAAGGGTCCCCCTGCATAGCTATAAATCAAGTGCTCATTATCACTCTCATTGAGCAATTCATTTACAACTACTTGTGCCTTAGGAATTTGTATCAAATGAGTATCTTTTCGATTTAAAAAATGACTGTACATTAAGAGACAGGAGAGGTATCACAGCTCTAAATGATGGCACTTAACATGTCAAGTAACATAGTGGCATAAAACTTTGACACAACAGTGTATGCACAACTACTGTTAACATTTATATTCCAACCAGAAAAAATCTAACTTTATATGCAGTCTACTGTACTTTACATTATTTACAAGCATTTGATCAATAGGTGTTGATGTAAGTCCACTCTCTGGCCCTGTTGTCACATTTGGGCATTCAGTTGGTGTTACAGTTAAGTATATGGCATCTGAGACTGCAAAACGTAATGAGTTGTTTACACCAGCATAGTTACAAACACTATTATCACCCCAAAGACAGTAGGACAGAGTTAACACATAAACACCATTGTCCTTTGGTGGCTCTGTTTATAACAAGAGACCCATTTTCTGTTCCCAGTCCATGTAACTTGCGGTGATCCAGTCTTGAGCTCTGATGCACAGCTGGACCAGCTGTTAAAATGTCCACACACCAGTTTGTAGATATGAAGCACGGTTGTTTTAGTCAGGTGGCTTTCCATGCTCTTGTCGTGTAGGTGTTTGTATCAACAGGGTCCCAGTTCCAACTGATTAACAGTGTAATGGACTGTTCATACTCACACGTGACATTAGTCTGTTCCACATTAATGTTTAGGCTGGGATTATAGAAAATCTTATGGCTGTCACCAAGCCGATGATAATGATGCTTTGTATCTTCATGGCTATAAACATCAAGTGTAGTATTTTAATTTTCAACCAGCTTTGTTTGACACTTTTTACACTGATCAACATGTACCCAGAATTCTCGTTTCCTTCCTCCAGCCCTTTGCCACTTACTTTAACCACATACTACCTTTCTTATTTTTACTAACTTGCCTCCACTTCCTTCTATCCCTGTCCGTCCCTCTCCATCTCCTGTGTTTCCTCCCTTTCTACCCATTCCTCTTTTTTAGCTCCTGGTGGGGAGGTAGTGGGCCCTTCTTTATCACTTTCTCTGCCCATAGCCTGACGTGCCTCATCATCCTCTCTCAAAGTATCTCTTACTTTTGCATACTTTTTATCATAGCTATCTTCTTGCTTTTTATGTCTTTCTACCTCTTCCTTGTTTCCCATTTTTTCAGCGGATTCCCTTTTTAATCCATGTTTAGCACACTTGTTTTGCAGCTCTAAAGCATATTGTTCTTGCTGATACCTTGTGGCAGTAGACATAGGTCCGCCGGTGGCCATCATTCCCCATGTTTGCACGGGTGCCACTTTAACCTTTACCACCCCTTCTCCTATATTACTTAACTCTTGAATCTTCTCCATTGCACCCTGTAGTTCTGTATACAGTTGCCTGGTTTCACTAGCCTGCTCTTGTGACTGTTGGTCTAGCTTAATCTGTAGAAGGGCAGGATCCCTATTTAACAGACAAATCCCTTTGTGCTTTTATTATCTGTGTCCTAAAATTAATACACTGCTGCTCTAACTCTTGGTGTTGATCTATTGGGACGCTATCTTTATACATCAATGTTAATTCTTCTAGTTGTTTAGCATTTTGATCCCTTTCATCCCTCATCTGAGCTACTTCTTTATTCTGGCGACACACAATAGTCTGATTATACTGCCACAGCCCTTGCAATGCATTTGCAAAGATTTCATTTTCATTTTTACTCCTTCATTACGAGCGACACTTGCTGAGTAAAATACAATGTGCCTGTTGATCATCAGGCACTGGTTCATCTCTTCCCTTTAGGTGTTTTCCTAAAACGCCTATTATTGTTTCCATAATCATTCTTTTTATCTTTTTCTTGCCTGCCTAGCCTTTACAGCCGGGTGCACCCGTGCACTGGTGCCCTGGTCTATCTAGCTATGTCTTATGGCTCCCTTGTGAGGTCCGGCTTGCAAGTCCCAGCACCTTCACTTACCTACTCTGCCCCATGAGTTCCTACAGAGTTAAGCATTACTTTTTATTTTAAACAATTTGAGAAGCATACAAAGCATACATCACCTGATTGTCAAGTGGCTGTGACTGTCTGTGTGTACCCTCTTCTCTCGCTTAAAGCCAGCAGCACCACATCTCCGAGTGTCGTCACCTTCTTATTAGGGCTCACAGACTAACCAACCAGCAGTTAGATGGCCTCCTCACATGCAGCACCAGTGATCTGAGTCTTTAAGGCACCAATTGTAGCGTTGTGAAAAAATTACAATTAATAAATTATCTATTACAAATACTTAGAAAGGAGATGAACGGAGATGAGGCTGATGGCGGAAGAATTTAATGATTATAACAATAATCACAGCGAGCGATTACAAGTGGTACATCCTTCATTCTTCAAACTAACAGTGCGTGCTGGCTTGCTTATATAGTGGAAGACAGTATCATCATTTCCTATGGAGTTCTATGATTGGTTCAAAACAAGTACAAACATCAACTTAAAAGGCAATTCTCCTTTTAGTACACTACCGGTCAAAAGTTTTAGAACACCCCCATTTTTCCAGTTTTTATTGAAATTTACGCAGGTTAATGTCTCAATGTACTCTGAAATTAAAGCATAGAACAAATAAACAATTGGAGATAAAAAAGAAATCATAGAATCATTTTGTTTAACAAAATTTAATCTAAATTTTTGACTCATCAAAGTAGCCACCTTTTGCAGATATACTGTAACCTCGAACACACTCGTGGCATTCTTCCTACAATGGACATCAAATATTGTTCGGGAAGTTCTTCCCAACACTGTTGCAGAAGTTCCACAAATGTGTTGCACTTGTAGTTTGCTTTGCTTTCACCCTTCTGTCCAGTTCATCCCAAACCAGCTCGATGGGGTTTAAGTCTGAGACTGTGCTGGCCATTCCATGATTTGAAGCCTACCGTCTTGTTCTTTTCCTCGAAGGTAGTTCTGACATAGCCTGGAGGTATGTTTTGGGTCATTATCTTGCTGTAGGATGAACCCCTGACCAACTAGGCATAGACCAGAGGATATTGCATGGCGCTGCAAAATACTGTGGTAGCCCTTTTGTTCAGGGTGCCAGTCACTCTGTGCTGTTGTCCTGTGAGCCGCCTATCACATAGCTGTTGACTCTCAGAAACTTGTCTTCTGATTCTGTTGTGGCTTTGGGTCTGCCAGACCTCTTCCTGTCAGAGTTTCCAAGTGCCTTTTGATGGTGTAGGAAACCGTACTCACTGACACCTTGGCTTTCTTTGCAATTTCTCTACAGCAGTTTTTGCTAACCTAAACTTTTTTTTTTAACCTCTAGCAGTTTACCGCTTACCTTTGTACCATTTCAGGTTATTCACTGGACTTCAATTGCTTAAATTTCAATAAAAACTGGAAAAATGGGGGTGTTCTAAAACTTTTGACCGGTAGTGTATATGTATGAGCTCATCTATGGTCAGCGCAAATGTATAGATAGTGTAAATTATATTACTATATATGGCTAGTAATAGTTGTCACTACCAGTTACCAAGGTCTAGGAGGAAGAAATAGATTTGGACTTAAGAATGTGCATACAAGCATTTTGGTCTGTCCTGATAATGACAAACACTAAAGATAGTCAGAAGGGTAATTTAGACTCTATCCTGTATTTCTGCCTTGCAGACACTTAAGACACCTGTTTGTTATTACTCACATGGTCAGTAAAAATATCAAACGGCACTTTAATATTGCAACTTGTGGCTCAGTTTAACTTGTAGCTTTACAAGTTTTATATGATCCAGCTTTATAGGTCAATATTTGTTACACAAACACATTATGTTTTAGACCAAAATGAGGTTAGCCTGAAATATTGGGACAAACTTCTTTATCCCTTGTTACAATGGCACATTTCTCCCATGCCCTCTCGGGCTCCCTGAACGAGGTGATACCTCATCTCCTGGCAGACCTCCAAATCACGGTCAAGCGGGTCCGGGACCAGGGTAGGGCATGGTGAAGCAACAACTCCAGACGGCTCTGGACATTGGTGACCTCTGTGCCCGTTCGGTAGTGGCCGCAGTGGCCATGTGCCGCAGGGCAGCCATTATGGCTGATATGCAACACAAGCTGGCCGATGTCCCCTTCTTGAGCACCGACCTGTTCGGGCCCAGCATGGAGGGCCACCTCCAAAGTATAGAGAAGTCCAGTGCCACCTTGGACTCCACCACATCTGTCCAGAAGGACAAGGGCCCCAAGCGTCAGAAACGCAGGCCCTTTCGCTCGTCCACTCCTGTGGTCAGACCGGCCCAGCAGCAGCAGGGGCCAGCAGGCTCAAATTTGGCATCCTCAGGCCAAGTTCATGGCCTCCTCATTCAGGAAGCCCGGGGGGAAGGTCCTGGCGGCTCCTCTGCCGGACCCTCCTCCAAGTCTGCCCAGTGAGGGGTTGGGGGGGCGCCTCCCTCAGTCCCATCACACCTTCTCTGGGACCTCCCATGGAAGGGCAGGCTCAGCCACTTCCTTTCTGCCTGGTCCGCTATCACCACGGACTGTTGAGTTCTGGAAGTGGTTGGTCGAGGCCTGCGTCTGGAATACGAGCAAGCCCCTCCATATCGAGCCCACGCCCCACAGGGGGATCTTGCGTCCACAGCCTCTCAGTCGGCTCTCCGAGATGACTTAGCTCAGTTCCTCCTCAAGGATGTGGTGCGCAGAGTAGCGGACCCGCCTTCAGACCCAGGGTTCATTTCCAGGTACTTCCTGGTACCAAAACAGATGGGGGGGCTGGCACCCCATTCTAGATCTGCATGACCTGAACAAGTTCCTCAGGTCCCACACCTTCCAGATGATAACTCTGGCTCAGATTATACCATCCCTGGAGCAAGGCATGTGGTTCTGCTCCCTAGATGTTCAGGATGTGTTCTTTCACATCCCGATCCGTCCGTCCCATCGACAGTTCCTCTGCTTCCAAGCCGAGAGAACCCTTTATGAGTTTCAAGCCATGCCCTTCGGGAATGTCTTCAGCCCCCAGGGTCTTCACTAAATGCATGGCAGTGGTGGCGGCTTACCTGAGGCCCCATGGGGTCCAGATGTACCCTTACCTGGATGACTGGCTAATAGCAGGTCCCTCCAGGAGGGAGGTGGAGTGGTCCAGGGAGCTGGCCCCCGAGACTTGGCTCGACCTTGGCCTCCTGATCAACGAGGCCAAGTCAGAACTTGTGCCTTCACAGGTGATTCAGTTCATCGGGGGCAGAGCTTGACTCCTGCCGAGCCAGAGCTCAACTCCCAGCAGACAGGGCAGAGGTTCTGTCCTCCTTTGCCCAGTCATTTCTGATTGGGCAATTGCTCCCTGCTTGGGACTTCCTGCATCTTCTGGGCTATGTGGCAGCCTGCACCTGCATGGTCTGACAGGCCTGCTGGCATATGCATTCCCTCCAGTGGGAACTGGCCAGCCAGTGGTCTCAGCACTCAGGTCATCTCGACCAGCTGGTCTCTGTGACCCAGAGGATGTGGGATGGCCTCCAGTGGTGGCTCGTCCCATCTCACCTGCAGGAAGGGATCCCGTTTGTCCGCCCCGAGCCGACGGTCATCCTGACGACCGCCGCCTATCTGATGGGTTGGGGTGCCCAGCTGGGGGCGCACAGAACCCATGGGCTCTGGTCCCCCCAGGAGTCCCGATACCACAGCAACCTGCTGAAGCTTCGAGCGGTTCAGCTAGCCCTGACCGCATTCGCTCCATTTGTTCGTGGTCAAGTGGTCCATGTCCAGACAGACAACACCACGACCATGGACTATCTCAACAGGCAGGGCGGGACATGCTCCTTGCCCCTTTGCAAGGAATCTCTCTCCACATTTGGTCCCTCCTGCTCAGCCTGGAGGCAGATCTCCTAGCCATTCACGTGGCAGGAACCTCGAATCAGCTGATCAATGCTCTCAGCAGGATGGGCGGGGCATCTCACAAGTGGTCTCTCCACCAGGAGGTAGTATAAGATCTGTTCTCCCACTGGGGATCCCCTCAAGTGGACCTGTTCGCCTCCAGGGAGAACACGAAAACTGAGGCTATATCATGCCCACCCACCTCAGCAGGGGGAAGCCTTCTTGAGGCCGTGGACCCCAGGCCTCTTCTATGCCTTCCCTCGATTCACAAAGTGCTCATCAAGGTCAGGAGGGAATGGGCGCAGGTGATCCTGGTAGCCCCAGACTGGCCACACCAGTTCTGGTATCCAGATCTCCTCAGCTTCAGCTCCAGGCTCCTGAGGTGGCTTCCAGCATGCCCGGACCTGCTCTCCATCAATCAGAGGAAGGTACTGCACCCGGACCTTCAATCCCTGCACCTGATGGCCTGGTTCCTGAGCGGCTAGAGTTCCAGGCCTTGGGTTTTTCCGATGAGGTCCTCAACATTGTTGAGGCTTCTTGTAAGGAATCGACCAGAAAATGCTATGCCTTTAAATGGAAGAGATTCTCCATCTGGTGTCAGGGCAAAGGGTTGGACCCATCGTCCTGTCCAGTGGGTAGCATTTTGGACTGTCTTTGGTCTCTCTCCCAGCAGGGACTTCGGTCGACGACCCTAAAGGTGCACCTGGCAGCCATCTCTGCTTACCGGGCGCGGGCCGGTTAGCAGTCAGTGGTGCAGGAGAAGGTGGTCTGGTGCTTCTTCAAAGGTCTAGATCACATATCCCCTCCAGTGCGTGCACCTCCAACTCCGTGGGATCTACTGCTGGTTTTGGCAAAGCTCATGGGCAAGCCGTTCGAACCGATGCACAAATGTGACATCTCATATTTGTCGTGGAAGACCGCCTTCATGGTGGCTATCATGTCAACCAGATGGACTGGGGAGTTACAGGTGCTCTCTATCGGGTCTCCTTACCTGGTTTTCCACAGGGACAAGGTTGTCCTGCGCCCCCACCCGAAATTCCTTCTGAAGGTGGTGTCGGAGTTTCACCTTAACCAGGTGATTACTCTGCTGGTGTTCTACCCCAATCACATCTCAGAGACCGAGTACAGACTCCATACTTTGGACCTGAGATGAACACTCACCTACTACAAAGAGCGAATGGCGGAAGTTCGGGGAGAGGTTCGCCTGCTGTTTGTCACCTGCGCTGAAGCCGCATCTGGCAGACCTGCAGCCAAACGGACAATAGCTCAATGGATTACATCTTGTATTGATCTCTGCTATAGGTTGGTGGGTACGGAGCCTCCCATAGGGCTTAAGGCTCATTCCACCTGCCATACTGCTGCGTTGGTGGCTGCTTCTAGGAACGTCCCTATCCAGGAAATCTGCAGGGCTGTTACCTGGAAGTCAGCACACACCTTCATTTCCCATTACCACATCGACCTTGAGTCACTCGGGATGCTGGTTTTGGAGCCTCAGTTCTCCAGTCCTCTTTCCTAAGTAGGGGTGTGTGTCTTGCCTCCTCCTCCCAGAGAACTGCTAAGAGTCTCATAAGAAGTGTGGAGAACAACATATCCACTATCCTAGAAAACAGGTTACTCACCTGTAACAGTAGTTCTAGGAGTGGTATATTTTGTTCATCACACTGACCCACACGACCTCCCCGGCTTCAACGCACAAACCTGGCTTCCAGTGGGCTAAGATCTGGGGTCATGGGGTGGAGCCGAGGGTTATACCACCCGGGTGAGTGGGAGGAGCCAGCTTGAAGACTTTCTGGCACATCTTAAAGCGGCAAGGTACCTGCCAAGAAGTGCGGATGAACAACCTATACCACTCCTAGAACTACTGTTACAGGTGAGTAACCTGTTTATTTTGTATCACAGCTTAGTTTCAGTTTTATTTTACACAAATAGGAAGCTCTCCCTTTTGAGCACTGCTAAACCAAATTTCTCAACCATTGGAAATATATATAAGCAGGGTTGATGCCTCATTTGCAGTTAGCTTAAACCAAGTCTGTTCTTTAAAGTAAGCTGGCCTGTTGGGATTGTGTTGCAATTCAGGTTTCTCATTGCCACCTGGTCAGTTGCACTATGCTTTAGTATTTTATAATCATGCTCAAAGTACTATTTTGTTTTTTTAAATTAGTATTAGCCCCATCTGTGCCCTTTCCTCCATGGCCACCCCACAGCCCAGTCAGCCAATCTGAATCCCAGAGTCTAACTTACCTCCTGCCATCGTGAGTGACCTGTCACAGCAAGGGCCTTTTGGGGTGCCCCCCCCTCCAGAATCCAAATCTGATGGAAGCGCTTGTCTTCATGCTAGCTGGATGGCCAATGCGGGGCCTGAGTGTGCCACAGAATGGGGACTTATTGTCCTATTGGGGCTTGGTAGTTTCCTGCTTCTTCCACCCCCGAGAGACAGGCATAAACTTGCTGTGTGCTTACACAGTGAGCATGCTTGCAGCTATGGCTGGGATGTCTCCCCTTCCTATACTGCCACTCTGCACACTTTTGCCACCTGAGCTCCCCAGGGAGGTGCTATTGTAGTGAGAGAGACGGGCAACCACCCACTTTGAGGAGGTGAACATCCTATGGGATGCTCAGACCTCTTCCCTCAGCCAGCTGTTTGACAATCTGGACTTGTTCCTGAATCCGGTTAGACAGCGGTACAAGCAGTAGCATTGCCACTGTGCCACTATGCTGCTCAAGGTACTAAATTTGGATTTTAAAATACTTGCTGTGTGAGTTGAGACGCAGTTTGAACCTGTGCCATCCTACTCACTCACAACCTACCCTCAGTATGCTCGCCTTCCTCCTCCTCTATCCACATGTATGCTGATGATACAGTCCTGTTCACTTCTGGCAAATACCCAACAGATGTTGCAACCACCCTTCAGCATGACTTCCACCAGGTTCAGCGCTGGTTTGCCACACATCAGCTATTCTTAAACACCAAGAAGACTGTCTGAATGACCTTTGGCACTAGGCAGAGACTCTGTTGGTTACTGTACATCCCTTGCCCATTTTCCACACCCTTGATGGGACAATTCTTGAGGACACCTCCTGATTCAGATACCTTGGGCTCTGATTAGACCATAATCTCAACTTCTCTGGTCACATCAACACGATCCTGAAAAAACTGCACCCCAAGCTTGGTGCCTTTACAGGAACCATAGTTGTATCCCTCCTATGGCCTGGCGTGAAATAGTCCAGAAGACGATCCTCCCCAATTTTGACTACTGTGACGTAGTCTATGGTGCCACTCCCAAATCCTCCCTGACCAGATTGGACACTCTTTTCAACTCCTTCTGCTGTTTTGTCCTTGATGCTTCTTCACTGCGACCTCTGTCATGCCTTATCCTTTCCCCGCTCACCACTAGGCACCTCGCGCACTGCACCAGATTCACTTCAAATTTTGGCTTGGGAACTTCACCATACCTCTCATGTTCCCTCTCCCCCTTCTCCCTCCCACTCCCTTCATTCCTCAGACACTCGTACCTTACAGGTCCCTTACAGATCCACTCTGATTTGACAGTCTGGTTTCTCCCATCATTTCCCAAAACTCTGGAACTCCCCTCCCCCCAAATTCATCACTCCTCCTCTCCCTCACCTCTGCCCTACATAACTTTCTCACCTCTAACTGCTTCTGTTTTAATCCACCTTAACTTATTTCTTGTGAGTCTGTACTGCTAAATGCATCCATTCCGCATTTTCTCACTCCCCAAGAGCTTGTTTCCCCAGCACCTCTCTTCCTCCCTCCCTCTCCTTTACCTCTGTCCTTTCCCCCTCTACCCTCTCTCACCCTCTTCCCTTTAGCACAGTCCTAACCCGTCGCAGGGTTCTCTGCATCCTGAAGGGGGCTAGAATAGGCTGTTTCTTCCTCCGTCCTATCCCCCTCTCCCCAGTTCCCCACATCCTGGAAGGGCCTAGTCTAGGCAAGCCTCGTCTTTCCGTTCCTCGCTGGGTTCTCCACATCCACGAGGGGGCTAGCTCTAGGCATGCTTGTTTCCTCTGCACCTCATTACTTCCACCCATCCTGCCCCCCATCCCTTTCTTCCAACTGTCTTTGCTTATAAAACAACCCAACTCTCCCCTCCAATTCTCCTGTCATCCCAGCCCCTTTGCAGGGCTTCTCTGCATCCTGAATGGGCTAGGATTCAGCCTCTCTTTTCTGTCACCTTCACCCTGTCTTCTGGCCTTCTGAAGCCTACTCCTCCTCACTGCCCTACAACCTGCTTCCCTCCTGTTGTGCTCTACCTCTGCCATGTGCAGGCAGGGTCCTCAGCATACTGGTGCGGTCAGGCCCCAGCAGACCCCTCTCCTCCTCCATCTTCCTCCCCATCTCCTTCCATCCTCCCCGTTCTCTGCCTGCCTACATATAGCCCCCCTCCCCCCCCCTCCTCCTTACTTAGCCCTAGTTATGACTTACTCCTAATTTCTGCTGCACTTGTAGACAACTTGCACTTCTGATATACCTTGGCTACCTAGTTCTGTCTGTGTTAATCTACTAGAATTATATTCAGTTGTTTTCTAGCTGCACAGTTATGTCACAGTGTTTGCCTTAATGTTATTTTATGCTATTGTGTCTACCTAGTTCAAAGCTGTTAGCATTGTATCTATCTAGTTAAAACTGTTAGCATTCTGCTCTTTCACTACTTCTGTACAGTCTACTCACTTTATTTGAAAGTAATCAATTGTAAACCTTATATTGTGCACCAAACCTCTGTATACCATCCTCATGTTCCCCTTCCCCATAGGTTGCACCAGGAAATGAGCAAACTGTTGCTCAGCATACCTTCCTGGTGAAACATTTCAATAAATAAATAAATAAAATCATGGACTGTCTCCAGTAGATTTTTATTAGGAGCATGCACAAGTGGTCCACTCCTCATAGTGTTAAAGATTAGCATAATCTGTCTGGAATGAAGTAAGTATTTTTTAACGCTTTAAAGGGACACTGTCAACCCCCGTAGGTCTCAAAGTGTCCTTAGTTTAAAAAACACATTTTATGATTACATACATTCTGTAAATATTCCTGATGTAGCTGGTAGTTTGATTCTGATTCTTTTTTTCTTTAAAAAAGTGAAAAACAGACTGCTCACTATACTGGTGTTACCACACAAATACAGGTTTGTTTACATTCCTTGATCAACTCCAGCTGCATCTTTCCTGGACTTAGGAACACCCACAACACAGTCTAGCCCCTCATGATGCAATGGGAGTTTGGTAAGGCTACTGCCTCATGAGTGACTGCACTGTTTGGGTATGTTTCTTATGCTCAGGAAGTATGCAGTAAGAACAGATCCAGGATTGTAAACTAAACAAGGTTGCTTATAAATATACATTAGCATATATTTCAATTCTACTAAACAAAGAGACAGACAAAACAAACAGCAGCATCAATGAATTTTAGAGAAGGTAAGCAATCATAAAATGTCGTTTTTTAACTAGAAAGAATATGATGACAAACAGGTTGACACTCCCTTTAAACATCATTTTACAGTGCTAAAACAGGCAACTAGGCTACAACAAAGGTGGCTGAATTGCAACACGATCCCAGAAGGCCCATCTCAGGGTACCTTTTGTTGCACTGCTAAGAAACTGTGAAAATTATATTTATATTTCTAGTAGAATGTCAAGTGACAGTATGGTAGCAGAAATTTGTTCAAAGCAACTTTTTAAAAATCTTCTTTGTGTGTGTGCATATTTTTTTCAAGGTTCCAAACTGGTTCCCTTCTGGAGTTGGCTGCAGATGGGCAGAGACCTCCTGTTCATCAGATTACGATACCTTACAGGTGCCTGGAAGCTTGAACCCCCACAAAAAGTAAAATAAATTATTTGACATTAACATTACATTTATCAGTACACGTGCAGTGTACAACAGCAGCAGTTCCAATGTTGTCAAATAAACTCTTGTGGCGAAAAATCACAGTTACTGTATGTGAGATTGACATTGTACTTTTGCTGCTTTTTGTTTTCATTTTGAAATATACAACAGTGGGAAAAATGTCTGTACTTATTCTTTGACTGGGTCAAAGGATTGCATTATAAAAAGCTGTTATTGCAACAGGAGGGGAAAAAAACTAATGTTTTATGATGAAAATACTTGTAATATCATGGGTATTCAGTTGCAAACATTTACTTTGCCAATTTAATATAATAAATACAAAATTAAATTTTTAACTTGCTCAGTTTTTTTTTTGTATGCATCTGCAAATGTTAGCTTTCATCTTTGAAGGGGAAACATCCAATTAAATATGAAACATTAAATGTGTGTTTTCAGTTGTTATGCAAGTTTCTTTAATATAGTATCTTAAATACATATATTTTCAAAACACTTAGGACTAAGAAATAAATTACAATAACAGAATGAAATGCCAGCAGTGAAAGTGCAAGATGAGGGTGTTGGTAATTGACAGGTTCAAAGAAAAGGTTCTGAGCTTGGTGAGGATATGAAGAGGCTGAACCCTCTGCAACCAACAGGGTAACATAGATAGGAGGGACCGCATCCTTGAACCTTGAAGGCATCTAACTAAACCCCACATCCATCATACCTCTGGATCCAAAAGGATACATGGACATATCAAATTTAAATTTGGTGTAGAGCTATTGTAACATGGCAACCGCAACTGCCGAGGGGGCTGGTAACTTTCATTGGAAAGGGAATAACAGTGCAGAACTGCTGCCAGATCCTTGGGTCCCCAGAAGAGGACTTAATCCATGGCTACAAAGGAGCTATGGTAGGGAGGGGAAGGGAGGGGCATTGTAAGTGGGGAATTGCTTCGAGCAATAGGGAAAGAAAAATAGGGAAAGAAAAATAAGCACAGTAAGCCCCACTGGTATGTGTAGAAGATAGTGAAAGTGGTGAGAGAGAAAAGGGTTTCTTTCAAAAGATTCAGGGGGTTTAAGAAGGAGGAGGAAAGAGTGGACTGCCTGGACAAACTCAAACCAGCTAGTAGGGAAGTGTGGAAGGACAAATCAGGAAATTAAATGAGAAAAGCAGAGGGAGTCACAGACAGAGATAAGACTGTCTCTCAGTACATCCAGGATCCTGGGTGACTAGGGAGGTGGACCAGGGGAGGGCAGTGGACATGGCCTATCTGGACTTCAGCAAGGCCTTTGACACTGTGCCACATAGAAGACTATTACACAAACTGGGGAATATGGGTGTGGGCAGGACAGTAGTGTGGTGGGTAGGTAACTGGCTGGGTGGCAGGACACAGAGGGTGGTGGTAAATGGCTGTCACTCCACAGAGGGAAGAGTAACCAGTGGGGTACCACAGGGATCAGTGCTGGACCGTCCCATTCAACATCTTCATCAGTGACATTGCGTAGGACCTAGAAGGCAGAATTTCACTGTTCGCTGATGACACAAAGCTCTGTAACAGAGTAGACACACCAGAGGTGTAGACAGAATGAGAAGCGACCTGCAGAAACTTGAAGAATGGTCAGGGTTTGGCAGTTGAAATTCAATGCAAAGAAGTGCAAGATAATGCATATGGGGCACAAAAACCCTGGCACAATATATCAGTTGGGGGTGAGGATATAGCATGCACCAAGCAGGAAAGGGATCTTGGGGTTATCATCTCTGATGACCTCAAGGTAGGAAACAGTGTGACAAGGCAGCAGGTAAAGCAAATAGGATGCTGGGATGTATAGGCAGGGCATCACCAGCAGGAAAAGGGAGGTCATAATTCCGCTATACAAGACACTAGTGAGGCCCCACCTGGAGTACAGTGTACAGTTCTGGAGACCATACCTACGTAAGGACATAGACAGGGTAGAGAAGGTTCAGAGGAGGGCAACAAAGATGGTGCATGGATTGCATCACAAGTCCTATGAAGACAGGTTGAAGGAACTGAACATGTACTCCTGGAGGAGAGGAGGGAGAGAGGATATGATAGAGACATACAAGTATCTTACATGGAGGAACAGGGTGCAGGAAAACACTATTTTAAGCGAAAAAGATGTTCTAGGACTAGAGGGCATGGGATGAAGTTGGAGGGAGGACGATTCAGAGGAAACATGAGAAAGAATTTCTTCACAGAACGGGTGGTGGACAAGTGGAACACCCTGCCAGAGGAAGAGGTGGGGGCTGAAACAATCACGGGATTTAAGAATGCATGGGATAGACATAAAGGAATTCTGGAGGTCAGGGGTAAGGGGCAACAGACTTCTAGGAAAACAAACTGAACTTACAAGCTCAAATGGGCAGACTGGGTGGGCCATAGGCCCTTATCTGCCGACACTATCTATGTATCTATAAAAAGGCAAACAAAGGAAGGGATTGTCAAACTGCAACAAGAAGATAGTAAAGGAAAGGTAGAAGTATTGAACAAATACTTCTCAGTAGTCACTGAGGAGAGGGAAGGACCAATACTGCAAGGGAGGCTGGACAAGAAGGACCAACAAGGATGTGTGAGGAGAAGATTACAGCCGACAGTCCTAAAAGACCTACTAGACCTGAAGGCAACTACATCTCCAAGACAAGATGGAGTGCATTCCAGGGTGCTGAGAGCACTGGCCTCAGTACCAACAGATCCACGTGCTGACCCCATATAACAGGCAAGGTGCCACATGAGTGGAGAACTGCATATGTAATTCCCTCGGATAAAAGCAGGGCTAGGAAACCACAGACTGCTCAGCTTGACAATCATTGCCAAGTTAATGGATACCATTCTTAAGCAAATGTTGGTGGAGTTTCTCAAGGCTAACTGGCTACAGGGTGACGGACAACATTGGTTTGTGGTGAGTAGGTCATGTCAAATGAACTTGATTAATTTTTTCGACAAGGTCACGAGTGTTGACCAGGGGCCAAGCAGTGGACATACACTGTACTTTAGCAATACTTTTGACTCTGTCCCCAATAAAAGACTGATCAAGAAGTTGTCTGACGTGGGAGTTGGGGACAAAATGACAAGGCGGAGGGTAATTGGCTGGGAAAGACGAACACAGAACGTCATGGTCAGTGGGGAACAGAATGGGATGTGAGAGGTCATCAGTGGGGTACCACAGGAGTTGTTACTCAAGCCAGTGCTGTTTGGTGTTTTTATAACTGACATTGGGAATGGTATAAAAAGCAAAATCTGACTTTTTGCACTTGATAGCAAACCCTGCTTGAGGTTGAGCACAGAAGAGGGAATCAGGTACATGAGAGAAGACCTGGAAAGACTAGAGAGATGGTCTGGAATCTGGGGTTCCGTGCCAAGAATTGCAAAGTTATGCACCTGGGGAGAAAGAACCAAGGGGCAGAGTACAGGCTGGGTGGGGGGACCATCACAGTGACTAAGAGAATGGCCTAGGGTTTGCAGTTAAATAACCCTGAAGCCCTCTACACAATGCAGTTAAGGACAGAAACACTCACAGTGACAGCAAAAAAAAAAAAGACCAATGGTCCATCCAGTCTGTCCATAGCACCCTAACATACCTCAAGATCTTTTCTCAGTACAAGGTTTTGGTCTACACTGCCACCCCCTTGCTCCCTGTCTTACTGCTAACCCCCTGAATAACTACTAAGCCCTAAGCACTGTCCCACGTGTGCATTAACCCATTAATGGTTTCGGCACCCACCACCTCCCCTTTCACTCTTCCATGGCTCTCTCTGTAAAGTAAAACTTTCTCATGTCCCTCTTGAACCACCCCAAGCTTTCATTCATTTCCTCATGTTCTAAATTCAATACTCCTGCTTAATAGTTTGTTACAGTTCACCTTGTTCATTCCTTGCTGAAACTTGAAGGTCTCTGACATATCATCCTTCTCTCATCTGGCCTCAAGCAAGTAAATGTTCTGTAGCCTAAGCCAATCCTCATAGGATCAGCCCTGCTGACTGTGAACCATTTTGGTTACCCTGCGCTGCATCGTCTCCAGCCTGTACTTGTCTTTCATGAGGGGAGGACTCCAGAACTGGGCACAATATTCCAGGTGAGGCCTTACCAGTGAGCTATACAGAGGCTGTCAAAAACCTTCCCAATACACCACAGCATTCTGTTTGCTTTACTATAGACTTTGTTACTCTAGCTAGGTTATTTAAGGGAGTCACTTATGTCTTCTTGGTCCCTTTATTCAGAAGTGGTGCCTAGCTTAACTCTTTCCATCCACTACTCCCTTCGCAACCCCCCCCCATTAGGACCTTCACCCTCCCCCCCTCCAGACTTTCACCTCGGGGAGATCAGCATTCTCTTACCACTTCCCTACTATTTGGAACTCTCTTCCCATAGGTATCCGCTCTGCCTCATCCACCTTTTCATTATCTCATCTTCTTCAGCATTTTATCTCCCCCTCATGCAAGTGAACCTGACCTTTCATCAGTCCTGTCTACCTTCTTTTTTTTCCTGTCCACCACTGCCAATCTCCCTTCCATCCCCCCGCTAATTCTCTTCTCTCTCATATGTCCCACCTTCTTTTCCCAGCACCATTTATCCTATCTATGCACTATTCTAGTCTCATCTTCGTCCTTTCTCTCTCCCTTACCACATTTACCCCTTCCTATGTTTCTTCTTTTAGCCTTATATCTTGCTACTCCCCATTCCAAATCCCCGTATTTCCTGTGCTATTGCAATTGAAGATCAACACCCATTGTGTATTTTTATAAATGAATTTATGTGTATTGTTATATGTGATTTGCAGCTACTGCCTGACTCCCTCACAATATGTCTATATTTGCCTTATACATTCAGTATTCAATGAATGTAACTATTTGTGTATCATTCTGGTATCCTTCCTTCCCCTTCCCCCAGGATGCGTCTGGAAACGAGCTATTGTTAGCTCATGATGCTTTTCCTAATGAAACCTTTTCAAATAAATAATAAACTCCATTCTAGGGTTTTGTTCTGTATGTGCATCACTTTGCACCTTTTGGTGTTTAATTTCACCTGCCAAACCTTGGACCACCTCTCCAACCTTTGCAGGTCCTTCAGCATCTCCCTTACCCCTCCTCACTGTCTTCCCTACCACAGAGCTAAATGTCATCTGAAGAGGCAGTATAGCCTAGAGGTTAGAGGAACGAGGTGCCAACAAGCTTAGTACATCCAGCAGACCAGACCTGAGTTTGATTCTCATAACCTCCACTTGCATACTGTGTGACTCTGAGCAAGTCACTTAACCACCCAGTGCTCCCAGGTCGCCCCTGAAAACAGGCACTTGTGCCTAGTGGGCCTTCTCCTTTTACCAAAGACTAAAAAAAAAAAAAAAAAGACGCATCTTGCCCTGAATTCCTTCTCCTGTGTCGGTGATGACCATATTGAAAAGGACTGAAACCAGGACTCATCCCTGTGGCACCCCACTAGTTGCATCCCTTTCCTTGGAGCTGACTCTGTTTACCACTACCCTCAGCTGTCTCCTTTCTAACCTGCTTCCCACCCATTTATGTCCTTCGCTGCACCCAGATCCTCTAGATTCTTCGGCAGCCTTCTGTAAGGCACTGAGTCAAATGCCTTTCTGAAGTTGGAATAAATTCACTGTATAACCTTACTCACTGTTCTAGTTACCCAGTCAAAGAATACTATCCATTTGGTCTGACTGGACCTTCCTTCCATGAACCTGTGCCATTTACAGTCCTGGAGCACGTTTTCCTCCAGGTAGTCCACTAGATCCTCTGAGTAATGTCTCCATCAGTTTACCCACAATGGAGATAAGACTGGCGGGTTATTAGTTACCCAGCTACTCTTTCTCCCCACCCTTGTTGAGCGGAACTACATCCATTACCCTCCAGTCTTTTGGAACCACCGCTGTCTAAATTGAGCTATTGCATAGCCCTACCAGGGGTTCAGCTGAGTCTAATGCCAGTTCTTCGAGGACCTTCAGGTGTATCCTGTACTGTTCCGGGGCCTAATCTATCTTCAGGACTTTTGGCCCTTTTCTGCCCCTTTCACTAGTAAATATCTGTTGCCTTATTTCCAGGATCCTTCTTTCAGCAGCCTTTATGTCTCTGTCTCTCTGGCAAAAGCTGAAGTTATTTATTTTATTTATTTAAAGTTTGGTAACCGGGAGAGGCATACTGAGCCAGGGCTCGTTTCCAGGTGCGACCTTGGCGAGGGGGATAAAGGAGGCAAGATTACGAAATTGTCAGGCTGGTTACAAATAGCCTGGGTAAAAGCAAAGTACAATTCCAATATACAGGTTACACATATGATACAAGTAATAAGAAAAACAATAATTGAGGTATGCATAGTTAGCACAGGTGTTACAGTGCAGTACAATGCAACAAGAGCACTTAGTTGAGTCTTGTGCTAATATAGAGCTAGCAAGTCTTTAACAGCCTCAGTTATCTTAGTGGCCAACAATAAATCTGCTCTGGACAAACATGTTGCCTAGAGGAATTTCCATACTAATCTTTGCCTTGCAATGGAACAATTATCTTGTGAACAACATCAAAAACACGTTAAATTATCATTTGTAATAATTGGGCAGCAAGCACTGGATAAATTTTACCTAGCTCAATTATGACTAGATTAGAAGAACCATGTTCATTTAACAGTAATTCAGAAAGGAAACTGTTCTTTCACAGTGTTTGGATGGCAAGTCCCATATTGAGAACCACTAGGGGAAAAAAATTCATGGTTTTCTCCAGTCGATACTGAAGGTTGATTTGGAGCATGATTCAATTGTATGGCTACAGAAAAACTTCAATAACACCGTAAGTTCCCAGTTTGATATTTACTTCAAAAATGTCCCTTCTTGTAATTGTTTTCCCCTTTTACTGTGACATGTTCTGGGAAATCTACTGAACAAAATTGGGCCTGTTTCCAATGACAGGTTGTTCTGTTTCAGCAATCTCAACTGAGGGCAGTTCTCCCTGAGGATGTACAGTATTATATTAATTCTTCTCAAAATATAATCTATCCTTGAAACATTTGTTGCCTTTTCCTCTCCGATGGTATCCATCTCATTCCTTAGGATAATGAATTGTTCCATCAGCATAAGATTTGCTGCATGTTTATTACTCATCATATTAATGATATCCACATTAATGATATTCAATTCAATTCAATCTTTATTTATATAAGGTGCCTTTCTGACACCAAGGCACCTGTACAACACATGATAAAATGATAAATAATTAAAACAATATTAAAATTAAGCTAAACAGCGGCATTCAAAATACATTATATGCTTGGCTAAAAAGATATGTTTTTAAAGCCTTCTTAAAGCTTTGGATAGTCGGGCAATCTCGCACCTGACGAGGTAGAGAATTCCACAGGGTTGGGGCCATAAAGCTAAAAGATCTGGCCCCTGAAGTTTTTAAGCGAACCCTGGGAATCTCTAGCAATCCCTCATCAGTGGATCAGAGAGAGCAGGAGGGACAGTAGGGACAAAGGAGATCTTTCAGGTAAGCAGGTCCCTGATTGTGTAGGGCCTTATAGGTCAGTAAACCGACCTTGAAGGTGATTCGCCAGCAAATTGGCAGCCAGTGCAGTCCGCGAAGCACAGGCGTTATATGACTGGACCTAGAAGAACCAGTCAATAGCCTGGCTGCCGCATTTTCCTCTAGCTGCAAGCGGCGAATCTCAACCCCCGGTAGCCCAAGGTAAAGGGCATTGCAGTAGGCAAGGCGGGAGGTAACGAAAGCGTGGATCAAAGTAGGACGATCGTCTGGAGGAACCAGGTGCTTCACCCAGGCGATGTTCCTCAGATGGTAAAAAAAGGTTTTGACAACTGCCGACACCTGAGATTTAAATGTCAAACAGTCATCAAACACAATGCCCAGTTCCGCACCCGGTCTGAAGTAGTGAGCTGGACACCCCCAAGCCATAAACCCAAGGGTGATCCGACCAACAAACTTGCCTCCCAGGCGACCCTGGTCCACACTAAGATAGGAAGGGGAATATGTGATGAGTTCAAGATTTCCATTAAGAGCTTGAAATATCTTAGATTCTGAACTGGCAGTTGGCAAATTAAGGGGTAATATATTCAGTTGTGACTTATTAATATTCAGTACTTCATTTATAAATGTTATGGACCTATCTAGCATTTTTAGCCCAGTGATTGTAACCTGCAAGTCAGAGAGAACTTCGGCCATATCTATTTTATGAACACTGTTCCTTCATTTTTGTAGACATATCTACTTCAATTTGAGGAAAAATCATTACTGCTGGAGATATCACCTCTAATCTGTTATACATACCTATTTATCTGGAGTCACGAGAGGGGAGTGGCCTTGCGGTTGTAAAAAGCTATTTGATAATGAGTTAACATCTGTTTTTCAGTTATTTTGAGGCTCTTTTAAAAGAACCTCATTACCCTCTTCAAACTCAGAACCTTCAAAATTAATAGTGGAGTTTTCTCAAGTGAGTTTAATAAATTATTAGAAGCCACATTATATGACAATAATGATTCAGCACCTAGGAATATAGGTTAGTTTGTCCTGACCTTGGCTCAAATTACTGACTGGTCTAGAAACAAACATATTTTCCTTAATTTTTACAGCTAGATGCTCTGTAAGTTTTGGCTAATTACCAGGGTCACTGGAAAATTGCAGAAAATGTTACCCAAACATGCAGATTTTTGCAGAAATTGTGGGAGTTCACTTTACATCTCCAAAGCTCCCTAATAAATCTTTTGTTTGCTGCAGCATGTATTGATCTGTTAGATAAATTTATTGCCACCTTTATATGCATTTGGTGTAAAGCAAGTCTTTCAAACAACATGAAGTCTTGCTGTATTCTGACAATTGCAGTTAACTCCAGCACTTGAACTGCCCCGGAGAGTGAAGTTAAAATTTTATGCCAGGCATAGAACGTTGGGCTCAAGCTCGGTTGAAAACTCTGTCTGTGACACTTTGAAACCAAACTGTCAGATTCTTTACTCCGCCTCACTGAACAGTCGCTCAGGAGATTTTCTCCTTCTGCTTGGTTCAAATGCAGTTAGTGTCAGTTTTAGTCTGCATTACAATCCGTTTGTCGGTTCGAGACTCTGTCTGTAGTACCGTAAGTACGTAGGATAGTTATTGTGGATATTTATTGTGTAGAAATTGTAAAGCTTTTCAATCGGTTTGGCTGAACCGATCCTTTAGACAAAAATCTTTCTGAAAAAAGCTTAGTGTGTGGTTACCGGTCTGTATCGGTTTAAAAAAAAAACGTTATTTGAACGTTTTTTTCCAACACCCGTAACATGGTGAGAAACCGATAGGGGAGTCTTGCCTGGTGGTTGCCTTATAAAGGGTAAGTTTTGTTAGACTGGCCATGTCTGAGAAACCCAAGAAAAAAACGGGCCCACTGGGTTTCAACACTGCAATGTGTGTGGGGAGGTCTTTGCTAAGGCCGATCCCCACACCACTTGTGTTTACTGTCTGGGGTTTGACCACCTCGATTCAGACTGTCAAATTTGCAAGAATTTCCCTAAGTCTACGTTGGATGAAAGGTTAGGTAGACTTGGGAATAAGGAGGCCAAGAAATCCGATGACCCAGAAGGCCAGCCCGGTTCGGTTCCTACTGAACCAGAAGGAGTGCCCTCTGACCAGGGTGATACTTCTTCGGGGCAAGAGGAGAGCTGATCCTTAGGCATCGGTTCCTACAAAGAGAAAACACAAGGATAAATCGGCCAGTTCAGATCCAGAACTTCATGTTCCAACTGCTGAAGAGATAGCCAGAGCAATTTGGATTGTGGAATCGCTTAGTCCAGTTCCAACCGATCTGGCGCCTTCTGGCAGGGGTTCGGTTCGGTCGGTTCCCCCGGTTCAGGATTATTTCCCTTAAGAGGTTTACGAACTGGAGTTTGATGAGGAGGGGGATTTTGAAGAGGATGATTACAACGGTGAAAGTCTGGATGTGCCTGTGGAACCAGACATCTCCCCAGACAGACCTTCTGGTGTTTCCCCTCCTAGGCTTTCTGAGTCCCCTCCTCACTTTCTGTTTTACAGAAAAGTGGCTCAAACCCTCCAGCTTCCTATTGAGGAGGCTGTGGAGGATCAAGAGGAGCCTGACTTTGTAGAGATGATGGACATCCCAGAGTCTAAGAGACTGTCTATTCCCCTCCATAAGTCCTTTGGGAAACGGACACAAAAAATTCTTAGGTCTCCCAACTCTGTACCTCCTGTTGACACGAGAATGGACAAGAGGTACACCTTGTCAGGCTCAGATGTAGAGTTTCTTTATCAGCAATGCAGCCATGTTGGGGTAGTGCAGGCTGCTGCCTGTGACAAGGCAAAATATCCCCTTGGCTTCACACCCACCAGACAAAGACTCTAGGAAGATAGATGCCATGGCAAAGAAGCAGTACATGACATCATCTTTAGGACTCAGGCAGGCTAACTATATGGCCTATACAGCCGGGTGCCAGAAGTCCAGGTGGGACACTGTACTGGCACTGGCTAAACAGGCTCTCCCCTAGCTAGCCAAGGAGCTGGAGGGGTGGCTGCTGATGGGATCGAGGCATCAAAGGTGCAGTTTCATGCTGCTGTGGACTCCAATGATGTGTCATCAAGAGTCATGGCTACATCTGTGGCTCTTCGGAGAATGGCTTGGCTCAGATGTACTAGCCTTTCGCAGGATACCCAGGCCAAGGCCATGGATTTCCCTGTGCTGGGTAATTCTCTGTTTGGGGAGCAGACAGAAAATTACATGAAGAAAATGGATGAGTACAGGACCACTTACAGGAGTGCCCAGGCCAAGGAGAGGCAGGCAACTCCTGAAAGGCAGCAAGCTAGGGGCAGGCCTTTTTACAGGCCTTTCTACCAAGCACAGGCCTTTTCTTCCTTGTCTCAGAGGGGGTTCTTCAGAGGGAGAGGCAGAAGGGGGGATAAGCAGGGCTGCACCGACCCCTAAGCCTAAGGCTCCTGCCAAGCAGACACCCTGATGTGTCAGCCCGGGTCAACTCCCCCATTCCGGTAGGAGGCAGGCTGGCTTACTTTGTCCAGGACTGGACATCTGTTACCTCAGACAAGTGGGTCCTGGAGGTTGTAAGCCAGGGGCTGGTTCTCAGTTTCAAAAAATTTCTGAAACTGAGACCCAGATCCTTTCCACCTGCAAATACATCAGAATCCCTTACTTTAGAGGCAGCGGTTCCCTCTCTACTGGCCTTAAGAGCCATAGAGAGAGTTCCTACCCTATACAGGAGCAAAGGTCTGTACTCCAGGTACTTCCTTACCCCAAAAAAGATACGGGTAGTGGCGACCCATCCTAGATTTAAGATACCTAAACAAGCACCTGCTAAAGCCAAAATTCAAAATAGCGACTCTGGGAACAATTCTTCCCTCTCTGAGGCCAGGAGACTGGCTAACCTCCCTGGACCTCAAGGATGCCTAGTTTCACATTCCCATCAGGTGCTCCCACAGAAAGGACTCGGGTTCAAATTGCCCTCAGGCCATTATCAGTTCAGAGCAATGCCCTTTGGCCAAACTTCAGCTCCAAGGGTATTTTACAAAGTGCCTAGCAGTAGTGGTGGCCTTTTTAAGAAGGAAAATGATTTCTATTTTTCCATACCTGGATGACTGGCTCCTTGTGGGCCAGTCTCCAGACCAAGTCAAGTCAGATCTGCAGGTCACCCAGCAAGTTCTCACTTCTCTGGGGTTCCTTCTCAATCTTCCCAAGTCAGTTCTTGAGCCAGTACAGCTCCTCACTTTTATAGGAGCAGAGCTGGACACACTCAAGGCAAGAGCTTTCCTTCCTTTGGAAAGGGCAAAAGCCATCTCTCAGCTGGCCTCTTCCTTCCTCCCTCTGGTTTCTCGACCAGCAAGACATTTTCTTCAGCTTCTGGACCACATGGCAACTTCCACAGCAGTGGTCCAAGGAGCCAGGTTTCAGATGAGGGACATTCAGTTCCATCTGAGGACTTTTTGGTCCCAAAGGAAAGATCCTCTTACCAAGCTAGTTCCTGTTACTCAGACCTTAATTCAGGCCCTTCAGTGGTGGCAGGACCTGGACAATCTGAGGCAAGATGTTCCATTTATCACTCAGACTCACTCTGTGGTTCTTACCACAGATGCTTCCCTTTTGGGGCGGGGAGCCCATCTGGGGGCTCTTACGTCCCAGGGACTGTGGTCTCCTTAGGAATCCCTTCTTCATAGCAACCTCCTGGAGCTCAGGGCAGTACTTCTTGCCCTCCAAGCTTTCTCTCGGTCCGTACAGAACAAGGTGGTTCAGGTCAGGACGGACAACACTACCACCATGTGGTACATCAACAAGCAGGGAGGCACTCAGTCCATGGCCTTGTGCACAGAGGCCATGAAAATATGGTCCCTGGCTTATTCCCTGCAGGCCTCTCTAGTAGCAGTCCACCTCCCAGGAAAGGACAATGTGATAGCAGATGCATTGAGCAGGATTTCCAAGGGCCATCACGAATGGTCTCTGGATCATTTGGTGTTGAAAGTGATTTTCTCAAGGTGGGGCACTCTGGAGATAGATCTCTTTGCAGCCCCAGACAATCACCAACTTCCTCTGTTTTGTTGCAGACCCCCGATCTTGGGCTCAGTCCCTCTGGATGCTCTGATTTTGAACTGGGAAGGGAAATGTCTTTATGCCCCCTCCTTTTCCTCTACTGTTCAAGGTTTTAGTCAAGGTAAGGTCACAACCATGCAAAATGATTCTGGTTGCTCCAGACTGGGCCAGGCAGCCTTGGTACCCCCTGTTGCTGTCCTTAGCAGTCCATCTTCCCCTGTCTCTTCCCAGGAATCACAACCTGTTAACCTCCTCTCAGGAGAGGTTTTGGTACCCCAGTCTCCGGTCACTCAATCTCAAGGCATGGCTCTTGAAGAGTTAGAGTATGCAGACTTACATCTGTCCCAAGGGGGTTCTGGATATTCTCAAAGCTTCTGGAAAGCCTGCCACCAGAAAAACTTACAACTCCAAATGGAAAAGGTTCAGTATTTGGTGTTCCAAGAAGCATATATCCCCAGATACTGCTGAGTTGTCTACAGTTCTGGATTATATGGTTCACCTTAATGGCCTAGGCCTCAAACCAGCTACTCTCAAAGTTCACTTGTCAGCTGTTCTGCTTTCCTGTCAGTGGGGAAGTCTTCCTCTCTGTCATCTCACCCTGTATTCTGTAAATTTTTCAAAGGATTGCTTCGTACCAGTCCCCCTTTTAGGGATCCTGCTCCTGCCTGGGATTTGAATATTTGCATTGCTCAGCTTATGCAACCCCCTTTGAGCCTATGTCCTCAGCAGAGCTCAAGTACTTGACTTGGAAAACTGTGTTTTTGGTTGCTGTTACTTCTGCCAGACGTATCAGTGAATTGCAAGCCCTGTCAGTGGAGCCTGACTTCATTTCATTCCATAGAGATAAGGTGGTCCTTAAAACCAATAGAAGGTTCTTACCGAAAGTGGTTTCTGATTTCCACTTAAACCAATCTATGTCTCTTCCTGTGTTCTTCACTGATCACACCTCCTCAGGGGAGTGGAGGCTACACAGTTTAGATGTTAAAAGGGTCCTTAGTTACTACATAGAATGTACAAAGGGTCACAGGTTTGACTCCTTCCAGTTCCTCACTTACGGGGAAGTAGGTAAGGGAAAACCTGCCACCAAGAGAACCATTGCCAAGTGGATTGTGTCCTGTATCCAGTTCTGCTATGAAAAACTAGGAAAAACTTCACCCTCAGGCCTGAGGGCTCATTCCACTAGAGGTACAGCTGCATCTTTGGCTGCAGCCAGGGATATTCCTTTGTTAGAAATTTGCCAAGCAGCCACCTAGAAAGCAGTTCATACCTTCACCAAGCATTACTCTCTAGATATCCAGGCTAGGAGTGATGCTAGGTTTGGCACAGCAGTACTTCAGAGCCTATTCCCAAAGTAGGTTCTGTCCCTCCTCCTTAGAGGTACTGCTTGGTAGTCTGCAATTGTAAGAATACAGCAAGACTTCATGTTGTTTGAAGAAAAAATTACTCACCTTAGTAACTGTTTTTTCTAATGGAGTCTTGCTGTATTCTGACCTCCCTTCCTGCCTTCCCTCTCAGAACCTGTTTTGGGAAGTGGGTGGACAGGTGCAGTGTTGCACCCCAGGGGTGTCTTTAGCACACTTCTGTTGTGTTGGGTGCTTTGTGTTTGATTAGTTAAGAGTTTTTAATTTCTTATTGCTTGGTTTTTGGTCTTTGGGTTTCCTGACTTGAGTCTTTTGGGAATCTAAAGTCTTTGTTGCCAGTTGGCAAGCAGGAAGTTTACAATTTCCACATTATACAGTCAGTGAGTTTTAGCTCGTAAGAATCTGATGGTTTGGTTTCAGAGTGTCACAGACAGAGTTTTCTACCAAGCTCGAGCCCAACATTCTATGCCTGGCTTATAATTTTAACCCTTCACTCTCCGGGGCAGTTCAAGTGCTGGAGCTAACTGCAATTGTCAGAATACAGCAAGACTCCATTAGAAGAAACACGATTACTAAGGTGAGTAATTTTTTCATTTTTGAAATGAATTGCAAATTAATCATTATGTAGTATAGCTTCTAAAATCTAAAGACGCCATTCAGTTCTAACTAGAATGTATTTAGTAATTCACAGTCAGCATTGAATAAATCCTGAAACAACATATTTGGCAGTTTCTAGAAGTAAAATAATGAAGCCTGACTAACAACTTCATACTTAGGTGCAAGAAAAAAATAAGCAGATAACCAGGTACCTAATCAAGTTCTAGTGAGAAAAAAAATTGCTCCCTCTTCCTAGTTACTCATGTAGGCACTTACTCTCTGTTAAATTTATGTAAATTGTTTGTTAAATTAGTTTAGCTCATTACTGTTAGGTTACATTTACTACTTTCGTTTTTGTCCTCATGATGCTTGATTGTATTCTCTCATCCTAAAAAATATGTTATCTGTACATGTTTTTACTTGTAATTTACTGTTTATTCCATGTTCTCCTCCCCCCAGGATGCATGTCTAAATGAGCAATTCACTGCTCAGTATGTCTTGTCTGATAAAATGTTTAAATAAATAAATACAATTTTGTTAAAATAATTGCTGTTCTTAATCAACACTATAAGTACTAAAGTTTTAAAATCACATGATAAAAGTATTAAAGCATGCCAGCATCTTTTAACTACATCATTCAGTGGTTTGTAAAACATGCAGTTTTGTTTTACTCGGGTTGCAATGAGTTTGCCTACTGAATGCAACTGTTGAAAAATACTTCACCTGTTTTGTCACCTTGTTTTTAGAAATGTTAATCTGGGTTTCTAAAACTGACGTCCTCTTATTGAACTTTGTTCCCTCAGAAACATTGAAGAGAACCTGACCCCTGAAATGGCCACATACCAAAATTAAGCATTTGGGCATTTATATATCCAAGATTATAAATAATATTGATATGGTTTACTCTGAACCTTTAATGCACCAAATACAGGATGACTTGGCTAAATGGGGAAAGCTCTGTCTCACCTTTTTCAGAGGATAGAAACCATCCGCATGAACACACTACCCCGTTTACTGTACCTATTTCAAAATATCCCAATTTTCCCAGCTAACCTCCATTTTAAATCCTGGAATAGATTAATTTCAAATTTCATATGGGAGGTCAGAGATCCAGGGTATGATTCTCACTTCTTCAGCTCTCCACGGCACGGGGTGGGAGTGGGGGTGAGGGTCAATCTCCCTAATTTAGAGCTTTATGCTAAAGCAGCTTTCCTTAAAAGTTTGTTCCTAGCTCCATGGAATAGTATTGAATTTTTTATTAATGACCTGTATGATATAGAAAATATACTGTTTACCACTAGGGGAAGGTCCCCCCAACTTCATCTCTTTACTAAATTTACCACTAATCCTCTAAGGGTATGGTACAACCTGAAGGCCAGTCCCACCCTTCAAGATATATTCTTCTTCTGCATGTTATTGTTGGAAGATGAATACTTTCCACCACACCAATTTGATTTGGTGTTCTCCCAATGGCAGCAATTAGGACTCACTTACCTACCAATTTTTATCCCCAGATAGAATTATCCATTTTGACACTCTACAACAGGAATATGGGCTTTCTGATAGGGACAATTATTGTTACTTGCAAGTTAAAAACTATGTTTTACGTCAACACTTAGAGGTCTCAAGGTTACTATCCCACTACCCCCCTTTCTGAACCTGATAAGGGATTCGGTGGCAGGTCACCCTTGGGGTTACTTAATAGGCTTCCTGTATATTACGAGAATATTTGAGGGATTCAGCTCGTACTGTTTTGGAGAGCTGGAATAAAGATCTTGATCTTTCAGTATCTGATGTCTCCTGGTTGAAAGCAATCCTAGTGGCAATTAAAATTACAGCCTCCAGTATGTGTAGAGAAATCTAGCAAAACACCTCCCGGCCTCATATGGAACTTGTTGGAGGGGGTGTAAATGTTGGTTGGCAGACTTGGGCCATATCTTTTGATTGTGTCCCATGTTAATGCCTTTTTGGTGCTCTTTGCAGGAGGAGTTGCAGAACTGCCTGGCAGATCAGGTAGAACTTACAGCTGAAATTGCACTGCTTTTAGTTTATCCTGAACATCGCCCCCCACATGGCATAGGACCCTGTTTCCCCTATATCTCTTAGCAGCTAAGAAAGCAGTAATGTGTAAATGGATTTCTACCGCCATACCCACACTTTTGGATTGGAGGCAGTTTGTCATGGATATATATATATATATATATATAGACTTGAAAATCTGGGCAGGACTCTATGGACAGGCTTGCTTCCTTCATGGTTAAATGACAACAGTGGATATGGTACATGGTACAAATTGATGCTGACTTTGTGCCTTAGTTGGGGGGTGGAGGGGACTGTGGGGGTGCCTTCCCGGATGTAGGGGGACAATAGGGGAGTTTAGCTAAGGTTCCAGTATCAGCTATGATGCAACCTGTTTTCTTTGCAACCTTGAAATGGTGGTGGTTCTGTGGGAGTGTTACCAGGAACCAAGATTTTAGTCTGTCTACACTAGGAATACAGCTCTCTATAGTTTTAAAATGCTGTGACCTTATGAAACATGAATCTGATGCCCAGCTACAATAGTTGGATATAATGTTGATTTTATTCTGTAACCAGCTTTTAACGTTCTGTACATGAAGCTTCATTTAATAAAAATTAAAATAAAAAAAAGAAATGTTAATCAGGTGTTTTTGTAGGCTTTGTATGTGAGCATGTAGGTATGGCAGATTATCAAGTATGGGGACACTGTCATCAACTTCCTCAGAAGCACATTCAAGCTTATAATCCACAAGCCATCTAAACTCCTCAGACATTTGAATCAAGCTCCATTTAGAATGACAGTATGTATACAAGGAAAACCTACCATACCACTCATAAACAAGCATAGTAGATAATGCTCCATTTAGGTGAATGGGGCAATTTGCATCTTTTTTCACACCTATTGTTTCAGTCTCTGTGGCAGCAAAATGTTTTCTGATAGTCTGCTTCAACACAGATTTTTAATGCTTAAAGGTCAAATGCCAGTGTTTTCCAGATTTACGATAAACACAGGACTTCAAGTCCCTGTGTCATGATTAGTGTTTCCTGAAAATATCTTGCTGTTTGGTTTTGTGGTTTTCTTTAAATCAGCATCTGTTAATGTGCTCGGCAGTAACTGAAAACAGTGAAGAAACACTGAAGATTTTTCTGTCCCTATTAGTGAATGATGACATCATTCATGTGCAGACTGTTGCTGCAGCAGTGAAGTCCTTAATTGCCAGTAGTAGCTGTTGCACTTCCAAGTCAGAGTAATCTGTAAGGCTAATTATCTTTACTCTAAGTATTCTATTATCCTAGCCGGTTTGTGTTTAGATAGATTAGGTTACAATCTAGCATTCTGTTCTCATAACGAGGTGGTCATTTGTGTTTCAGTGGGTAACTGAAATGGTATAAATGAATGTTCGTGAGAAATCTCCAGTCTGTATCACAGCTGAGTTCTGTCACATAAAAACTCTGCATTGTTATTTGCCTATATAAACCCAGGGTTGTGTAATGGATATAAAGTAAATCTAAAGTTCAAGTCATAGAAGTAGTATGTCCTTGATGTAGCCTCCATAAATATGTTCATGTGACAACAGTATTGTTGTTATGTCAGATTGACAAACGGGTATCTGCCATGCTTTGCTATTTCAGGAACATTTACTGTATGAACTCTCAAAATTCATTTCTCTGAGGGATTCTGTGTGGAAATACATCATGTATGTGTGTAACTAGACATACTGTATGTCATCCTGATGCCCCTGTCTCTTGCACTTCATTTGAGGCTACTGCACCCTGCTTACCTCTGTCCCCCTTCCAGTCAATGCCAGTGCCACCTGTTTCCCCCTGTTCCAGTCTCCACAGACAGGACTGCTGTGCTTTGCTAAGCCCTATAGTCCCAGGGCCTCTGTCTCCAAAGTTGGGGCTGCTGCACCATGCTGCCCAAGACCACCAAAGGTTGGGCTTTTGCTGCCCCCATCTACCCACTTCCATTGCCCCCAAATGGGCAGGGCCGCTGCATTATGTGCACTCTGTCTCACAGTCAGGGCTGCTGTACCCTGATGCCACCCTTTGTCCTGCCACATGGTCGAGGCATCTGCAAAATGCTGTCCTCTCTCTCTGCCACCACATCCAAGGCTACTGCACACTGCAACCACGTTGACACATTCAAGGCTGATGTAGCCTGCTGTGTCCTAGAGAACCATGCCTCCACAGGAAGATCTGCTGTGCCCTGCTACCCTCTGTTCCCACCCTGTAACAAAATATGGTTTTTCTTTTGAGCAGCTTGGGTGATGTACCAAAAGATCTGCCTCTGGTGGCAGGGAGCAGCATGGAACAACAACCCTAACTGTGGAATCAATAGGCTCTATGATGCAGCAGGGCACAATGGTGGCAGGGGGCAGAAGACAGCTTGGTGCAGATGTTTTGACTGTGGGACAGGACACAGTGGGGCATCAGGGTACTGCAGCCCTGACTCTGAGACGAGGTGCATGTGTTGCAGATGCCCTGCCCATTTGGGGCAGTGCAGTGTGCAGCAAAAGCCCCAGCTTTGGTGGCCTGGGGCAGCATGCTGCAGCAGCCCCAACTGTGGAGGCAGAGGCCCTGGGACTCTATGGCTTAGTAGAGCAGAGCACAGCGGTTCAATCTGTGGAAACTGGAACATGGGGCAACAGGTGGCAGTGGCCCTGCCTGGGGGGGGGGCAGAGGAAAGCCGGGTGCAGCAGCCTCAACTGAGAGGAAGAGACAGGGGCATCAGGATGACATACAGTATGTCTAGTTACACACATACATGATGTATTTCCACACAGACTCCCTCAGAGAACATTCATTTATACCACTTCAGTTACCCACTGAAACACAAATGACCAACTCTTTATGAGAACAGAATGTTAGATTGTAACCTAATCTATCTAAACACATACCAGGTGGGTTACTAGCACACTTGGAGTAAAGACAATTAGCCATACAGATTACTCTGACTGGGAAGTTCAACAGCTACTACAGGCAATTGAGGACTTCATGGCTGCAGCAACAGGCTGTACAGGAATGATGTCATCACTCACTAATAGGGACAGAAAAATATTCAGTGTTTCTTCACTGTTTTCAGTTACTGCAGAGCACATTAACAGATGCTGATTTAAAGAAAACCACAAAACCGAACAGCATGATGTTTTCAGGAAACACTAATCATGACACAGGGACTTGAAGTCCTGTGCTTATTGTAAATCTGGAAAACACTGGCATTTAATCTTTAAAGGGAAAGGCTTGTGAACTGTTTTTCCTTTAAATCTGTGCAGCCTGGGTCATTAATCCCACAGTATTTTTCTATGTTCCTTTCAAAATCTGCAGGATGTCAACTTCATTTAGGTTCCAAAAGTCAGAGTGAAAATAAAACTGCTCATAGACATTTTACGGGTGATGATGACCACAGTCATGCAATGCATCATGGGGTTTGGTGATGTACATTTGCAGTTTGCTTTGTTTTCAACTCAGTTCCTTTTAGATTGTATCAAGGGCTGGTAGCTTGTATTTCAGAGCCTGTGTTCTTCCTCCACTGCTGGTGCAGATTAAATTTAAAGGTAGGTACTTTTTTCTTTCATGGAGAGGCTGTAAAATATTGTGATAAACACTTCCAAAAAATGATTGGTTTTGTTTGGCTAGGTTTAACTGCTTTTGATCCAGTTGCTAGGTTTTACAGTTGTTTGAGTATCAGGACCCCATTGCATTCACATACATATTTTAGAACTATATGCTTCTCAGTATTCTGTGCAGCTAAGAAAAAATCATTTTGCAAGATATTGGGTTGTTTTAGGTGTATTTTTATCTGGTCTTTGTTCACTTGCTCAGATCACATTTTACCGTTTGGTGTTAAAGTATGCATTGCCTATGTAGCAGAGCTGTCAGAAACTGCAAGCCTCTACTCCCTCGGGCAAAGATACACTTTTTCACTTAGTGGACATTTATAAGTAAAGTATATTACCAGGTTGGTACTGTATAAATGTTCAAAATAAAGTTCCCAAAGGAGGTTTCATGTTGGAATGTTACCTGCTCTTTAAGCTGATAAGTGAATTTACATGTGACTGCAGGCAGTAGCTATTTCTTTAACTCATTGTTTGACACACTGGCTTTTCACAGCTATATTCATTGCAGATACAAAGAATGTGAAAGCAGTCCAGTTACTGTAGTTTTAACTTGTCTTTGATTACTTGCTGTGATTTTAGTTCAGTCCCTCAGAAAGCAGCATCTAGGTGGGTTATTCTGGCACATTGTTTTAAATGGTATGCTTCACGCTAATAAACATAAAGAGGAACTCTGAACATCAGTATATACTTTCAAAAATAGCATGTTTCAGTGATTACTATTTACTAGAGAATACATTTTTTTTTTCATTCTCAGTGTTCCTTTCCAAGGTTTACAGCACATCTTGGTAGTCTGTCTAAAAAGTCTGTATAAGAAATGTGAGTCTCTCCTGTTAACCTCACAGTGCCATTGTTTATGACATCATAGTGTTAAACATGGCAACAGACTATGATATCACAAAACAGCAGTTGTGTGGTTAGCAGGGGAGAGTCAGATACATTTTGAAGGCCTCAGTGAAATAAGTGCTGCATTACTTACGATATTTAGTAGACTAACAGCAGGGGAAAGTAAAACAAAAAATAATCAAGTTAAAACATCATTGGTGTAAATCTAGTGTTCTTAAGTGTTTTATTATAGTGCAGAGTTACTTTTTAAGTACATAAATTCTTGTTCACACATGAGGCATTGCATAGTATTAATATGTTTTATTATCCTAATTGTGTTGTGTACATGTACTGATGTAAAGTTAATGAAAATATTAGTGTGCTAACTCTTGTGCTTATTTTAATTTACTATATAGTTCAGGCATGATTCACAGATTACATTCCAAAACAAAGCATCTTTACATCACCAAGCCCCATAATGCATTGCATGACTGAGGTCATGGCCTGTAAAATGTCTCTGAGCAGTTTTTTTTTCCACTGACTTTTGACAACTAGTTAAAATTGGCATACTGATGCTTTTGAAAGGAACAGAGAAAGACATAGGGGGATTACTGGCCGGGGCTGCACAGATTTAAAGGAAAAATGGCCAGAGGATTTTGAAACCAAACCAGGGAAGAGAATAAGGTGAAAGCAATGTCACATTGGACCTTTCCTCACCTCACACTGTATTGTTTTGGCCAAATCCATGTCTGTGTACCAAATTGTTAGCATATTTGAGTATCTTTCCTTGAGAATTTAAATATGTTTATACAGTATCAGTCAAAAATTCAATAAATTACAAGAAACTGTGGCTTTTGCGCAATGAGTGGTGAAAATTGCAGATATTGTAAAATTGCAGGAGCAATTTTCCCGTGCCCCTGCTAATTACTGATTTCCACTTGAGCATTTTTCTTGTTTTTATGGCTGCGAGGACAGAGCTCCGCAGACATTGTGCCATCAATCATATCAGAGTAGCACTGTGGAAGCACGTGACCGGACCGCTATACGGTGTGCTTCCACAGTTCCGTGGCATACTTTGCAGTGGTTGTGTTTATGTGGTGCTTTTCCTCTGCCGGCCGCATAAACAAACCCACTTTGTAGCGTACTTCTTTTTCTTCCTCAACTGTGGAAGTGACGGGTGCTGTGCACAAGATGGCGGCTACCTCAGACTGCTGTTCTGTAACCCCGCCATCTTGTGAATGGCATACTCTGGAGCTGCTACATCACGAAAGCAATCAAGCAGGCAGTGCCAATTGTGTAGTGACTGCGAATATCAAACATCCAGCAAGCACACAGGAAGGAGGTAATGCCATACTCCAGCACCTTAAAAACTCTGCGCAGCTGTATCAACTCTGACCAGAGTTTGTTTGTTTAGTCATTTTCTTTGGGGTCTTTACTTCAAATGATGAATTTGGAAGATCTACCATCATAATAAGATCATCCTTTTTTCTTTTCCCAACCCTTTAATTTTGTTATAATCTCGGGATTATTAAAATTTTATTATCCTTGATTTCACTAGCCTGAACAATAGCATTTTTGCTGTTTTTGGGTCTGAACCATTCTAAAACATTCACAGTATAAACACAGGGAACAACTATATACACACTATGAAAAGAACTGGTGCAGAAAAATGTACTACCTATAAACATCAGTCCTGAAAAGAATTACATTTTTTTTTACAGTTAATCTTTTTATTGTAATTATTGTGATTATACATACAAATACACTACATTCTCCAATATACACTTACATAAATTCTTAATGAGAGAAGGAAAAAACATGTTATCTGAAGTATTATACAATGATATTAAAGGGAAAAACAAATGTTGAGAACACAATATGTAGCAGTACAATCTGTATGATAGAGAGAAAATATGGCAATTTATGGTTCAAGGGGTAAAAGGAGTAGATACAAACAAGAAATATGAGCAGTCGTAATTGTACTTCTATTATGCTGTAATTTAATACAAGTATGTGTAAGATTGTATAAAGGAAGAACATAGAAAAAGAGAAAAATATCTAATAAAGTAAACAAGAATGAAGAGGGAAAGGGAAGAAGAAAAGGAGATAAAAAGATAGAAAGAGAGGAGATGGAAAAGGAACGAAAGAGCTAGAAGCGAGATTCCAGTGTGAACAAATAACAACCCATGGATTAAGTGACGATATGTGTAGACATGTTTATATGTGTATATGTTTATGTTTATATGTTGGTAAGCAATGTGAGAAGTCAGTAAGGAGAGCCAGGGGGATACTAGGATGCATAGGAAGGGGCATCACAAGTAGAAAAAGGGAAGTGTTTATCCCTCTGTACAGACAGTTGGTGAGACCCCATCTGGAGTACTTTGTACAGTTTTGGAGACCTCATCTACGCAAGGACATAGACAGGATGGAAGCAGTCCAGAGGAGGGCAACTAAAATGGTGCAGGGTCTGCGTCAGAAACCATATGAAGAGAGACTGAGAGAGCTTAATATGTATACCCTTGATGAAAGGAGGGATGGGGGGACATGATAGAAATGTTCAAGTACCTCAAGGGAATCAACAAAGTCCAGGAGGGTAACATCTTTTAGAAAAAGAGATGTGTAAGAACAAGAGGGCACAATTGAAAGATAGAGGGGGGGACGGCTCAGGGGTAATGTGAGGAATTTTTTTTTCATGGAGAGAGTGGTGAATGCATGGAACCGCCTTCCTGGGGAGGTTGTTGGGTCCAAAACAGTGGGGGAATTCAAACATGCATGGGACAGACATAAGGCAATTGTAGTGGGGGGTGGCTGGAAGTAGGCTGTTGGTTAACTAGAATCTGCAGGTTATCCAGTAGGTAGGGAAATGCTCAGACTGGGTGGGCCAAGTGGTCCTTATCTGCCATCAAAGTCTGTTTCTATGTTTAAATATTTAAAATAGTCCTGCCAGCATTTATTATATAAATTAAGTCGGTCGGAGGCTAAGTGTGACATACGATCAAGGATGATGTATTGAGATAGTTGTTTGAGAATGTCCGGGAGGGTGGAAATAATGCTGGATCTCCAATGCATTAGTATAAGGCATTTAACTTGAAGGAATAGTAGGGATAACCACCTATTCTGAGAATGGGATATTTTGTATGAATGAGCATTGAAAATAACAAGTATGTAATGTTTTGGATCTAATGCAAAGGATAGACCAATCACATTCATTGCAAAGAAATGAATATGACGCCAAACATTGTGTATGGGAGGACAATGCCATAAAATATGTAGCAAATTGCCACTGGGGGAGTTACAGCGCCAACTTTTATTGTTGTTCATTAAGCCCAATTTTTGCAAAATCTCATGAGTTCTGTACCATAGATGTAGAATTTTGGTCTGTATGAGTGAACTGTGATTATCCTTGAAAGATTTATGGCAGGATAGCCAGCAGTTATGCCATTGTGAATTGGTTATGTTATAATTTAAAAGGGTATTCCATTTATTTTTTGCAATGATATATTGATCTGGAATTGTATTTCTGATATGTTTGTAAATGATGCTATTTAATTTAGAGTTTGTTTTGATCCATTTAGAAATAAAAGTATCATATATAGATTGATAAGAAATAGGAGGAAGAAGGTTCTATGCCATGTGTAACTGTAAATATTTCCAGAAATCGTCCTGGGGAAGATTCCATTGTTTGCACAGGTCAGAAAAGGATTTTAAATTGAGAGTCTCAGGTATAGGTATATCCTCCAAGAAAAAAATGCCCCTGTTTTTCCAATTACAACAAAAAATTGGGTGATTATCAAGAGTGATGTTGCGGTTCCCCCAAACGGGGGCATCTATGAAAGGGGTTGGGTTGGATTTAAGGTGTTTATGAATTATTTTCCAGTAGTATATGGATGATGCTATAGTAGGGTGAGATTTTAAATGGGGGGGAGGGTTATAAATGAAGGAAGTGGTGACATTGCCTAGACATAGAGATGTTTCCATATTGACCCACAACGGTGATTTATTGCTGGGCTTATTAAACCATTTGACTGTTTGGGCAGTGCGGAAGGTCAAAAAATATGCTTGGAACCAGGGGAGCCCGAAGCCCCATTTGGACCAGTGGGAACGCAGTTTGTTATGACTAAATCTGGGAATTTTGCCTTCCCATAAAAAATTGCCAATTATATCATCAATTCTGACAAAAAAAATGTAGGGAGGGTTAAACAGGTATTAGAAAATAGATACAGTATTTTGGGAGCTGTTGACATCTTGATAGCGGAGATTTTCCCATTAAAAGAGAGGTTAAGCAGTTTCCATCTGTTGAGAGTGTTTTTAATATTTGCTAATAATGAGGAAAGATTGGCATCCCATATCTTATCTAATTTAGAGGTGATCTGTATTCCAAGGTAAGAGATACCTTAAGGGGCCCAACGAAAACCTAATATTGTATTCATAGAAGGGTTACAAAAATTGTTCAATGGCATTATTTCTGATTTGTTTAGATTCAGAGCGAGCCCAGAAAGTGAAGTAAAGTTACTAAGTAACTTAATTAAGGGTGGTCCCGAAATTTCAAGATTATTAAGTAGAATGAGGAGGTTATCAGCGTAGGATAGTGAAGTATAGCGGGATTTACCAATAGGACTACCTTGGATCATGGAGGATTGATGAAGAGCAGCTGATAGGGGTTCCATAGCTAGAATAAAAAGAGTGGGGGATAAGGGGCACCCTTGCCTGGTACTTCTTGCCAGATGAAAGGATGAGGACAGAGTAGAGTTAGTAAGAACCCGGGCAGAGGGGAAGGTGTATAGTAATTGAATCCATGTACAAAATTTATTAGTGACACCAAAGTGGGATAGAACATGATACAAATAAGTCCAATTGAGAGAATTGAATGCCTTTTCAAAGTCGATGGCTATAGCTGCGGCAGGTGATTTAAGAGATTTAGCTTTGTAGATTAAATTAAATAATGAGCAGAGATGATAAGAACCAGTTCTGTTTTTGATAAATCCAGCTTGGGAGGTGTGGACAAGTTTCGAAAATTAATCAAGTATTTAATATTTTGCCAAACATTTTCCCATCTGTATTAAATAATGATAGTGGTCTATAACTGGATGGGAGAGAAGGGTCTTTATCTTTTTTTGGTAGGACGGTTATCATGGCTTCTGTCATAGAATAGGGAAGCTTACCTTGTTAAGATGCCTCTTTGAAGACCTTAAACAGTAAGGGGCATAAGGTGTCAGCTAGGGGTTTATAAAAGTCTACAGAAAAAACGTCACTCCCAGGAGCTTTACCAGATTTAAGGGAATTTAGTGCTGCTTGTATCTCTTTTAGGGAAAAGGGTTCATCTAACAAAGCCATATCTTGTTGGGAGAGGTGTGGTAACTGTAAATTGTCCAGAAATTGTTGTATATATGCAGGTTATGGGGGAGTGGGGTGAGAGTATAATTGTTGGTAGAAAGATTGCATAATATGGTTAATTGAGGGATTATTTGTATGGATTTTGCCTGAAGGATCTTTCAAACTGGCAGTACAGTCAGGGTGCTTCGAAGGAAGGAGGAAGGGGCCACTAGAGGGCATGGGTGGAAGCTGGAGGGGGGAAGATTCAGGGGAGAAAGGAGGAGGTGCTACTTCACTGAGAGGGTGGTGGAGCCATGAAATGCACTACCTAGGGGGCTGGTGGAGGCAGAGACAGTGGAGGGGTTCAAGAGGGGGTGGGACAGGTACAGGGGAAGGGTTCAGGAAGCAAAATCCAATGCAGCAAGAATATCCGGAACTGGGAAGGGAGAAGCCAGAGAAGGCGAGGGGGACAGCAAGGTCAGCACCCAGGGTGGGGGCTGACCAAACGAGCAGACACGAAAGACCGTTAGGCCTATTCTGCTGGCATTTTAGTATGTTAGTATATCTCTCCATCTGTTGATTCTTGAGTTGATAAGCAAGCAGCTTCCCGCTTCTATTCCCTAGTTCCCAGTAACGGTGTTTTAAGTCTAAGGAAGGCGAGTTCAGTTTTTCTGGTTATTAATTCACTGATTTTAATTCTAAACTGAAGAATTTCAAGGTGAAGTTGCAAGTTATTATCTGGATTTTTTGTTTTATAATATTGTTTCTTTTTCTTTAAGAGATTTCTCTAACTTGGCCGATTGCTGTTCCCGTAGTTTTTTCTTGTGTGCTGCATAGCTTATAATTTTCCGTCTAACTGTTGCTTTAAGTGCTTCCCAGATGGTACCTTGAGATACATCAGGAGTGTTGTTAAAGGAAAGAAATTCTCGGATTTGGGATCTAATCCAAGGTAAGAAATTGGGGTCTTTCAATAAGACTGGGTCTAGATGCCAGGAGGGGGATTTAAATGGGGGCGGGCCACAAATAAGATGTAATTTTATAGGAGAATGGTCTGATATAGTAATCGGGAGGATAGCTGTGTTGATAATTTTTTCAGTAATTAATGGGGAAGAAAACCAGTAGTCAATTCTGCTATAAGATTTATGAAGCGGTGAGTAAAAAGTATAGTCGCGCTGTCTAGGATGGTGTAGGCTCCAAATGTTGGTGAGACCGAAGTCTTTCATTAGCATTGAGAGTGCAGAAATACTTCTGGGGTGGGAATCACATGAAGAGTTGCTTCTGTCTAAATGTGCTTCCAAAGCTAAATTGAAATCCCCACCTACAAGTATAGGAGAATTGTTAAAGTTACTGTTCATAATTCATTGGGCCATATTATGAAAGAATTCAGGTGAATCAGAGTTAGGGTCATAAACGTTGACTAACATAAGGGGACTTGCAGGGGTATTTAAGTGGGCTATAATTCATCTGCCATCTGAATTGGAGATGGATTTGATAAGGGTCCAGTTAAGGGATTTATGTAATAGAATAGCAACCCCCCAATTTTTAGAAGTAGAGGAGGACGCATATACTTGACCGACCCAATCCCTTCTGAGTCTGTCCACATTCTCTATTAAAAGTTTTGTTTCTTGTAAGAAAGCAATATGGATTTTATGCTTTTTGAGGTAAGAAAGTATTTGCTTTCATTTACAAGGTGAGTTGAGTCCCTTAACATTCCATGAATGTAGAATTAGATCACTCATGTTAATGGGGAGATGAGTATGAAGACACAAATAGGAAGGAAGGGACTCATATTGAAAGGGCTAGAGGATGTTACAGACTCAGAAGACAGAGGGCTAGTACAGTCAAATGCATGCAGGATATTTAGTTTGTGGAAATACTTAAATCCTGGGTGAATGTTTCCATTGGGTCTCACAAGGAAGAGAGGTACTATAAAGAATATAGAAGACATATATATAGTTACTAAACAAAACCTATACATGTTATACTAACACACTATGAAGTCTTTAGGTAATATAGTGAGATATGAGTCGGTGAAATCACCAAGACACTCTCGCTATACTACAGAGCATGTAAATAGTAAGTAAATCTTGGGAGAAAATGATCTTAAACCCAAGATACAAACTGTAAACAATTATTTCTATCAAATTATAACTCTGACTAGAACTAACGTGAACATAATAATTCCCTGGGGGGGGGGCATGAACATCTTACTATATATGAAAAGGGGATTACAGAAAGTATATGCAATCCCAGACATAGTAATACATCTTGAACCTAAGTTAGACTGAAAAAAGAACTGAGCTGAAACACTATTACGGCAATACAAACAGTATGCCATCATGGTTTGCTAAGTCCTAAAATTATAAGAGCAGCTGTACTTGTGCCATCTACTATGTACTTACTCACATAATCATAATGCTTAGACACAGAAGTGTTTATGTAGGAGGAGGAGTGTTCAGGTAAAATGGAGCAAGTAGGGTCCAAATAGTATAAGGATTTATGGGGTGTCGAGGCATTACAAGATCCAAATTGTATGGGGGGGTATCTGATGAAAGTCTTGTATTGAACAGTAATACGTAGTCATTCTGGCAATATGACATTTATAAAAGTTGAGTTTGTTCAGGCTTCGAGGTACTGCATATATTATTGATAAGTACTAGGCATTTAATAGTAGCACAGACTCAAAAATCGCCCCTAGGGAAGGAGTTGCTTTAACATAGTGAGATTTCAAGACCTGGAGAGGGTCGAGTGAGCTCAGCTATAAGATCACAACACAGGCTTAAAAAGCCATATCATGAGGGCTTTGAGTCAGACTGTGCTATCTGTTATTGATTGCAGCACATTGAGTAAAATAATAAAGATGAGACACCTCGAAAATAGCCTGCAAGCCTAATTGTAGGGTAAAACTGAAGACTAAGTGATAGATAAAGAAAACAGTACAAGAAGTTGGTATACCATGGTTAAAGAAAAGGGAATTTAAAAGTTAGATAAAGGCAGGTTGGAGTGGGAAGGAGACTAGAGAGAATATTAAAGTGTTAAATGTTAGTCTGGGATGTAGTAGTGGACGAAGGGAATAACTAGCTGAGGACCTCATTAATATAACCCCAAGATACTGTAAATTTATAATGTTTATATATGGTAAATGTGTGGGGTGATGTTAGATCACAAATTAGTTAAGCAGGCAACCTCACTTAATGGTTATGTGAGAAGGACATACTGATAAAAAAGATGACAGACACCTCTAAATGAATATAGAAAATCATTGAGCACATATGAATTAGTCTAACATTATATAAGAACTGTCCCTTTACAGAAAGAACATAGCCCAACATTAGGGATACTCAAAAACTGACATTATGAATAATATATGCAGAAATAATGATGTATAATGTAGCAGACATTACATTGAGATACTGTAGAAAACTCCCAAGACTGTCACAATGAGATGCCTAAATAATATGACATGCTATTAAACCAGAAGCCTGTAACCGCGATGTGCAGCTTATCGCTTTCCAAACCAGCTGGGTGCGATAGTACGCACACACAAGGAATGTGATGCGCAGTTGCAGGACAGACAAATTCTGATAGTGATCAGAGAGCTGAGGTTAATTAGGCACTAACCTCGAGAGGTACTAATATATACACATGCCCAGGCATCATTTATAGGTTCGATTTCTTTTTGAGCTACCCCTTCTGTTTCTTTTTAGGAGGCTCTGCCGATTTGAAAGGGGGAGCTGGTCACCAGTTCAGCCCAAGAGGAATCTGCAGACCTACTGCCCTGTAAAGCATCTCCAAGGTCATTGCTGACAGGATCCACAGCTGATTCCGGGAGGTCTTCCTGAGACGAGTTTAAGTCCTCTTGTAGTAAAGAAAACTTATTGGAGAGGGTTAGGGGTGTAGAGAAACCAACATGTCGCTCATGCTGAGAGATAGGCATAGAAGGAGTAGCATCTGCACAACAGGCATGTTTAGAAGAAGATGGATTCAAATTCTTTTTGTCTAGAAAGCAGGCTGAGATTCGGACAGAAGGTGCTGCATCAGCCTGGAGAGATATGGGTTTCTCCGTGCGTTCATGATTTGCAGCCATAATGTGGGTGTGCTGGTCTGATTGGGAAGTTGCAGAGACAGTGGGAGAAGGGGTCACATCAGTATTTCCAAATGGGACAGTTGGAGGCCAGGGCTCACCAAGAAATGCAGCCAAGGCTTCAGGAGTGTTGAAATCTTTGGTTGAGTCACCCAGAAACAGGCGCATGATGGCAGGATAGCGCAGAGCAAATTTGATCCCTCGTTGGTGTAAGGTAGTTTTAATAGGATTGAAAGCTCTGCGTTTATTAGAGTTCCTTAGAGAAGTCTCTAAAAATAGAAATTCTATGATCTTGCCAAGTAAGCATTCCCACTTGTTTTGCTCTATCCATAATCAGTTCAGTGTGGGCATAGTTTAAGAATCTTGCAATGATAGGCCTAGGTTTCTGATCTGGACCAGGCCTCCCTCTGGCTTAAAGTACAGTGTGATCTGGGTCTATGCATAAAAAAAGGGTTACCAAAGTGTGACATTAGTGTCGATTTTTAAACTGTAATATAGCAATTATTATAAGCATTTTTTAATGCCGTGACTCACCTTATAAAAATGTAGTATGGTGTGGGATAACTCCAATTTCGGGGCCAGAGGAGAAGAAGCCTCCACAAAGCTGCACATGTAACAGGGGACATAAAAGCAAGGCTGCATGTGTAACAGAGGACATAAAAGCAGGGCTGCATGTATAATGGGACATAAAAGCAGGACTGCACATGTAACGGGGGACATAAAAGAGGGGCTGCACATGTAACAGGGGACATTAAAGTACCACCTGCACACAACATGGAGGCACACCACCACCCATCTGTAGACACCATGGAGGCACGCCGCCACCCATCTGCAGACAGTATGGAGGCATGCAGCTAAATACCTGATGGAATCTTTCAAAGAAGTTCATCATTAATGTATGCAGTCTAATCAGAGCATCATCAGTCCTTATCACCTGAATAATGGACTGTCCATGTAAACTGAACACGGGCAGCACCTGCAGAAAACAGTATAGTTGGTTTCCACAGTAAGTTTTTTTTTTTTTTGCTAGGCAAAGTTCTGCAAACCACCACACACATGTATGATATGGCTGACCAATATGGCCCAGAGAATAATGTATGCTATTTAGGGCACTACAACAAGCAGCATGGGGAGAGTGCTTTTTAACATTAAGCTCCACCCCTCCAAAAACAGTGACCACATGGTTTGTGCTATGATTAACAATATGCTATGGTTGCCCTGTGATGTAACCAGAAAATCCAAAAAGGCACAATAATAAACATTTTAAATGTGCAAAAAATAGAATACTGCAGGCAGCGCCAGACAAGTTAGCTAATGTAGCAGCAGCATCAGTCAAACACCATCTGAATCACAGCACACAAACCAGCCACCCTACTTAGGTGTACAACTCAATTGTGCATAAACCGGTAATTGGTGTAATGGTGTAGCAAATACATGTGCAATATGCATAATTTGTTTTTTTTTGGAGGGGGAAGGAGGTTGTGGGCATAGTCACACACAAAATGGGTTTTGCCAAGATCACAGCCCAGTACAAGCTATCTATTTGAATACAATAAGCGCACATCTGGGGTTGTTTGGTGATTTTGAAATTTAAACCAAAATAGCAGATAGGGTTACCATGGTGGCGTCCAAGCTAAAAAAAATTAAAAATTCATTTTGTTCCTGTTTTTGTTTTCAAATACTAAAATCCTAACCCAATTTCAAAACAATCATGAACCGACTAACAAAGATGTTCAAATTATTAAATCACTTCTTAAGTGAAGACAAAAAAAGCAGAAAAACGTAATAAGTGCAATACGAGCCACACATCATCCCATCTGCCAGAAAGAAAAAGAAAGTAAAATACTGAACCCAGGCAACCACAGGTCTGCCAGCACAAAGGCAGCAAGCATACACCCATCTGGTAACAAAAGGAAGCCATGCATGCACACTGCAGACAAAATGAAAAGATGTAGCCATCCATCTACAAACAAAATGGAGGCATGCATCCACCAAACTGAAATAAAAAATGGAGGCAATCATACACAAATCTGCAACAAAATGGAGGCATGCATCCACCCATCTGAAAATCAAAATGGAGACAATCATACACAAATAAGCAAACAAAATGGGGGCATGCATCCACCCATCTACAAATCAAAATGGAAGCAATCATACACAAATCTGCAAACAAAATGAAGGCATGCATCCACCCATCTACAAACAAAATGGAGGGATGAAACATAGAAACATAGAATTTGATGGCAGATAAGGACCGCTTGGCCCACCCAGTCTGCCCATTTCCCTACCTACTGGATAAGCTGCAGATCCTAGTTAACCAGCAGCCTACTTCTTCCTACCCCCACCCCCTAGAATGGCCTTATGACTGTCCCATGCATGCTTGAATTCCACCACTGTTTTTGACTCCACAACCTCCTCCGGAAGGCCGTTCCATGCATCCACAACCCTCTCTGTGAAAAAATACTTCCTTAAATTACCTCTGAGCCGCCTCTCCTCTATCTTCAAATTGTGCCCCTTGTTCTTGCACACCTCTTTTTTTGAAAGATGCTACCCTCTTGGACTTTGTTGATTCCCTTGAGGTACTTGAAAGTTTCTATCATGTCCCCCTCTCCCTCCTTTCCTCGAGGCTATACATATTAAGCTCCTTTAGTCTCTCTTCATACGTCTTCCGGTGCAGACCCTGCACCATTTTAGTTGCCCTCCTCTGGACAGCTTCCATCCTGTCTATGTCTTTGCGGAGATTGGGTCTCCAGAACTGCATGCAGTACTCCAGATGGGGTCCTGACCAGCTGTCTGTACAGAGGGATAATAACTTCCTGTTTTCTACTGGTGATATACCTACCTACAAGCAAAATGGAGGCACGCATCTAGCCATCTGCAAACAAAATGTAGGCATGCTTCCAGCCATCTGCCAACCAAAAAACAGAGGCACACCACAAAACATAGCACGGGAACGCTGTCAAAAACTGTCACCAGACCTGATATACAGAGACCAAATAGTGCACCAACTCCTCCCCCTGCAAAAAAATAATCGGTGACCACATGGTTTGGTACCTAGATTAACAACAAATGCTGTGGGTGCCCTGTGATGCACCAAGAGAAAACAGAAGTGGTGCACCCTACTAATAAAGAAGCCAGTAACAAATGCATTACACAGTGCAATAGCCCATCACAACTAATGTCAAGATTGTGCCAGGCAAACCTACCACTCCACCTAAATTTGTGGTTGCCACTGGCCCAGTGGAGTGGAGGGCTGAGGCATCCATGTGTTACCTCCTGTCATAACAGTGACTGGCCAGTGTGCCATGAGCAGAAGCACACACTGCACAGCCATTGCCAACATTGCATGCTCTACCCAGGGGGAAACATAGAACAAAGAAAAATGAGGTCCCAGATCGAGTAGGATGATGGCAGCCACCCGCCGTAGGCCCAAACTCTGAATGGCACTTCCCAGAATCTGGATCCTAGTCGAAGTGAGTTTGAGCAAGGGAGGTCTCCTCACTGCCCTGCCACAGAGGGTAAACCATGGAGGAAGAAGGGGTTAGCTGCCTGATGTTGGGGTGCAGGGCTGGGCAGGTGACTGAAAGATAGATGCCAACTGGTGCAGACCTGAAGGAGAATCAAATAAGGTAAAAAAAAATAAAATTTGTGGTTGCCTAATTTGGGTGCAACATGCACATCTGATCATGTCATACCTCTCAACTGTACTGCCTCATGAGGAACAGTTCCTCATTTTATTCACATAAGCCTCTTGTTACACATTGAGAAGGTTTGTCTCATATTCAGCAACAACATTATGAAGCAAAAATGCAAAGCAGTTTATATGAAAAATGTATTCATTATTTAATGGCGAACTTTGTGAACACAAAGACACATTTTAACAGTGGTCTCTCTCAGCTTCTGAGTAATTGATTTGATGAAGTGTTCCACATTCTGAGGGGCAGTGTTTCACATTTGGGGGATGTACTGAGGCACAGTGGTCATACAACTCTGGTAGAGAGAAGCACACATTCAGGAGTGTTGGTGGATTGTACTGGCAGTGCCCAGGTAAATACAGGAAATATGCTTTTTTTTTTTAAAACTACAATAAATATCAGACACTGCACTCAATCTTTTTAATAACCCCCAAGAAAAACAATCATTGTAACAGCAGTATGTAAAATACCATCCCAACATATGAAAAGCACATTTAAAATAACGCATTGGAACCAAAAACCAAAATAAAAAATAAAGAGCCCAAGGATTAAATACAGGTACTAAAACCTCCCTAATAACCAAATAATGCAGTGTGCTAATCCCAGACACTCCACTCAATCTCCACCCCTCCCCAAAATTGTCTGTAACAGCAGCATGTAAAATACAGTCCCAACATAAAAAGAACATTTAAAATAAAGCATAGGAGCCTGGAAAGTTGATCTATGCAACCTCCTTGTCAACTCCTTCAAGAAGACCTCATGGTGAACAGGGACATAACTGAGTTTAAGGTTCCAGATTCATATTTTAATTGAAATGGCACCCCTTACATCAAATCCAGAAGGCCAAAAGGAAAATCTAGGGTGTGGGTCCATCTGCACTATTAATAACCCCCCTCCCCCAACGGCTTGCTTACATTACCAAAACTAGTAAAAAAAAAAAAAAAAGTATTTTTGGCAACAGGCATGATCGGTATTTACCTGATGCAGTGAGGATAGTGAAGTAGCGAGGGTCACACAGGAGGACAAGAGATCTTCAGGACAAGACAGTCAATCATAGGGAAGGGCTAGAAATAGCAGAGAATCATCTTTTAAATCCCCCCCCCATGGCCTGCCCCAATCTAGTGCTGATGTAAGCACCTAAATGGTTTCACAAGTGGCTCCCCTGGACTCCTGCCATCATGCGTGAACATCCAGTGGTGTGGGACATGAAAGGATCAGGTGAGCAAAGGGGACAGCTTGCAATCATGCTGTGTACTTAAAGAAACAGGGCAATGTACTATAGTACCCTAAACAAACAGAGCAAGTAACCTGGGGACATAAATACAACACAGATAGCATCAAAGTGCAGATTATTACAAAAGATCAGAGGTAACACAAGGGGACATTAATGGTTACACGTGAGACCACATGTGTAGGGCCCCCTGTAGGTGGGTGGGAATCAAGGTAGTACAATAAGGAAGTGTGATAAATGAGAGCAAGACAAGAATTAGTTACAAAAGTATTTTTATTGCCAGAAAAGTCTAGTTAAATGTCACTGAGAGACTATTTCACACACATGGGTAGTCACGTCACAAATTAGTACACAAATTTTCATGCATTTTGAATGATGAACGTGCATTTTTTTTATATGGAATCATCTGATTCCATTAATGTCATCTTATGTATCTCTCCACATAAGCTACTTAAAAAAGCTCATATCAATAACTGTATTATACTCAAAATCCTGCATATATACTGCATTACAAACTTTAGGATCCATTGGTAACCCCTTTTCATGCATGGAGCCATCTCTCAATAGTAAGGTCTTGACCAGGTGGGAGTTTGAGCAGGGCTGGCAGCACATGTAATAGAAATGCACTAGTGTCTCTGAGTTCTGCACCTTCAGGAAAACCCAAAAATCTCAGGTTATTGCATCTGTTTCTGTTTTCAATGTCATCAGTTTTATCGTGTAGGCTTCTGATAACTCTGTCTTGCTCTCTAATGGTGGCTTGCAGGATGTTAATAGAACTTTCATTTTGAGCAACTTTTAACTCCTGCATCATTGATTTTTTGGTCTAACACTTGCATGTTAGTAATGTTTTGTTGAAATGTTATTTTTAAGTCGTTAATTTCAGAGATGAGCTGTTGAAATATAGTTTCCACTCTGCTAAGGGAGCTGTTTTGCAGGAGCTGCTCAGCCATTGTAGTAGGCCTTCACAGAGAAGCAGTATAAATGCAGAAAAATTATAGCTATCGAGTTATGATGTAGAGAAAATAATTTACCAGAGTTGAGCTGTGATGTTAGTAAAATAATATTCCACTTCCTGGTAAATGCTGACAATCTGGGATCAGAAGGATGGACGATGATAGATGGTAGTCCCAGGGAGAAGCAGAATTAAGCAGCCATCTTCTGCACAGCCAGGCCACGCCCCCAGAATTAAATTTTTAAACGATATAAAAGATAAGGCATCAGTCCTTTACAGGCTAAAAAAAATGTAGCAAAGACAAGAGAAAATAAAGACAGCAATCTTCTATCTATAGGCATCCACTTGTCTTCTGTATGCTCCAGTTTTTCTGGATTCCCACTGTTTATTGCAGCAACACTTACTTGTGTTCTTTAAAGCTAAGGACTTTTATGGACCTCCAGCTACTATATCAGGAATAATACAGGGCAGCACTAGAATGGATTCAATAAAACAGCATTAAGCTACCAAGCCCCCAAAAAACACTAATTAGGCTTTTATAGCTGCTTACTGCTGGATCCACGTCAAGTCCGCGGGGGCACATTCGTGTAACAAACCACGCACTGTAAAGCGCTAAAGTCAGAAGCACTAAGGGGATTTAGCAGTGCAGGCTTGCCACCGTGTGTGTGGAATGCTGCAACCACATGGCTGTCAGAGCACAATTCAGTCCCGGTGGATGAAGTCCGCTAATGTGTGGTTTTGCTCAGTGTGGGCAGTGAGCAGAATACAGTGGCTCTGAATTACACTTGGCACACCCAGCAGACCTGGGTTTGACTACTGCAGCTGTGTGTACTTTGTGATCTGTGCTGTGGCCCTGCTGTGCCCCTCCACCTGAGTAGGAATAGCAGATCCCTCCCTGAGCCCCGACCCTCCTCTGAGGTCCAATCCCCCACCCGGAGTTGCAGTGCAGAATCCCCCACCTTTCCCTCCCAGGTTGCGGTGCTGATGTGAATGTGAGTGTGCCGTGGGACTGTACACTGCTGTTGCCCTGCACACTGGTTACTGTTGCTGTCCATGGCCAGCGTGCTATGTTGTGTTCGGCGGGTTTACTGCTTGGTGTTTTACCACGCTGCATTGCATCTCAGTGAATTGACATGGATCCCTTACTGCTTAGTACTAAAAAACTACTAAATTTATTAGGAATATACTATGAAAAGATTTTAAGATAAAACAGCTAAGCACCAAACAAAGCTTACTCAGGCTAAACTACTACTGCTGATTAAATTTATGTGTAAAAAGGAAAATTACCAAAATATATATAGATAAATCGCTGCAAAACCATGTAAGCTCAGCCAACTCAATAAACCAAATCTATTAAAACACTTCTTGGTTAATTATTTTTATTGTAAATGTTCCTTGGTGAGCATTCTATCCCAGGTTTGATCACTTCAGCAATGTTTCACTTCTCCCATAGTGTCAGAAAAAAGATTTTGGATTTTAGATTTTTGAGATATACTCAGCTTTGTATATAACGGATAGTACAGCCTGGGGAAAATGTGTTGGAGTGTGTTACACTGTTTACACTCTTTTGCTGAATGAGCTTTATGAGCTGCTAAAGTCTGTGCTTAAAACTCTGAAACAAGCTAATAAAGAAAAAAATACCACAAAACAAGATGTTAGAGCAGGCTAGATCAAACATAGAAAGTGCAGTACAGTGTAATATAGGCTCCCTCTCTTTATACTGTTTTCCCTTTTGGCTGTCAGATGTGCTCTCCTCTTAAGGGAGTTTTAAACTGCCTGAGAGTGATGTTGCGTTGATGATGCCTGACCAGGAGGAATCGCTCAGGTTTCCTTATAAGGAAAACACTAAATGGACAAGGGTCACCTGAAATTGGCCATCTTTGTAGACCTAGCAAAAGCATTTGGCTCCATTGCGCACAGATTTCTAATCAATTGATCCCCCCCCACTGCCATCGACTGGTTCAAGACCTACCTCTGGGACAGGTTCCAGTCCGTGCAGCGGGGAGAAACAAAATCCACCCCCTTCCCATCTTAGTGGGAGTCCCGCAAGGGTCGATCCTCAGCCCAACCCTTTTCTCCATCTTCATAAATAATGTACCATCTGTCTGCCCTGCTTCACATGTTCAAATGTATGTCGATGATTCCGTGATATTTGCTTCCAGCCCCTCCCTAGCTCAAAGTGAACCCATCCTCCAGGCCAACTTCAAGAACATGCTGTGCTGGCTGGAAACAAAATCCATCAAATGTAATGCCAAAAAAACTGGCGATGGCTTTTGGCTCTGCCCAGAAGCTGGCCAAAATATCATCTCCCCCCTCTTTCACCACTTTAGATGGGTCTAAAATATCGGTAGTGGACAGCTATAAGTATTTGGAAGTATGGTTCAACCCCAAACTAGACTTCTCTCTGCACCTTGATTCAATTCATAACAAGCTTCATCCCAAACTAGGCATGTTGCCTAGGCACAAACACTGCCTCTCCCTCCCCGTCAGGAAAGAAATAATAACCAAGCTCATCCTCCCATCCTTCAGCTACACCAATGTGGTCTACAGAGCAACCCCTCAATCTTCCTTAGCCAAACTGGACCCCCTGTTCAACACCTTTTGCGCTTCACTTCAAACCTCCCATACCATTGGCATCATTGCCTCCTATACCAAATGGTTTCCCTCCCCCCTCTAACCAGTCATTGGTTCGCACACAGTGTATCCTTCATCTACCAAGTTCTGGTTCAACACCCTCCCCTCCTTCCTCTCCTCTCTTTTATCCCCTGCTAACTGATCAGGCTATGCCCTGCGCTCCCCTGAGCCTCGCTCTTTCTCTTTAGCAACCCCACATTGTCTCGCAGGTAAACAAGCCTTCACCTACCATGTCCCAGCTTTGTGGAACTCACTACCCCTAATTGTACGCAGCTTGACAACTTTGGCATCCATCAGAAACTACTTCAGGCATCTCCCCTCCCCCCCCAACCATGTCCCCTGGCATCTTCCCTTCTCATTCTCCTACCCCTTCCCTCCCTCACCCCTTTTTCCTCCCCTGACCTTACGCCAAGACTAGCTCTTACTCAATAATCAAGCACCTTAGCACGTACTCCACAAATCCCAAAAGTAGCACCAGCACTGCTGCCTGCTCTCTGTCTGCCGCTTGTAACTGCCTCCATGTCCTATGAACTAATGTATATTCCCATGCAGCACTATTTCTCTGAATTCCCTAGCTACTGCAAACTGCACCTGTCTCACTCCTACCAGTTACAACCATTGTGCAGATTTGTACTAAATTTGTAATGCTCTATGTATTTTTAATCTTTAATGCTTAATGTGGTGGTAATTTTTTCTCTACTCCTGTATCATCTGTATTTAGTGCCAAAACGTAATGTTTTATGCTACTCTTATAACTTTTGTATATTGTACCCTTGCCCCTGCCCCGGGTCACACCTGAAATCGAGCCTCAGCTTAATGTGCTTTTCCTGGTTATCAGCTTTTAAATAAATGAATAAATAGAGTAGCATGAGGAAATTCAGGTAATCAGAAAACTGTCTACGTATTTTAGACACCCGAATCACGTGCTAACCTAGTAATTCGCGTAAAGGTTAACATATAGTTAATGCTGAGTTAATGATTCTTGCAACCATTCCATCGTGTTCTATAGTAAACAAATTTAGTTAGCAATAACTGATCAAAATTAGTACGTGGGAACAAATAAAATTAATCTGCTAAATGAAGAAATACTATTTTATCCTTAATGTTTTTTGTGTATATATATTTTATACTACCTAAAATATCCCTGTATAACTCCCAAAATATTCCCAGCAAAATCACCACTGCCACTGCAGCAATGGTCATGCCATGATCAAATTGACATGAACTGCCAGCAACGAGGAGTTAGCAGCACAACAAAACAAAATACTACCAAACCACAAAACCACAGACTCTGATATCTTTTTACAACTTCAGCAGATCACTGCAAACTGACAGCCAACAAACTCACACAACTACAGGCTTAAGCAGCCTGCTGTGAAGTACCCACCTCTACCCTATTCACAGAAAACCCACTTTCTAAAAACACAGGACACAATCCTACCACAAAATCATATACATGTGAAAAAAAAATAAAAACAGAAGTATTTAAGTTTATAATATTATAATAAAAATACAAATCTATCTGAATAAAAATGGAATGCAAATCCTAGATCAGCAGTCACTGCAGTAGTGTTCCCGGCATATCTCAGCCTCTCACATTGTCTCCTTTTCATCAGCTTCAGTCAGAGATGCAGATATCTCCCATGTAATGTAAACATATACTTAACAGGAATAGTGAATCACAGAACAAATTAAAATTACTGTCTTGGAATATAGAGGGTGCATCTAAGCTTGCAAACAGTGAGTGCATGTCCTTAATTCTGTCTCGTGATATTACATTACAAGAGACCTGGTAGTCAACTGAACTCCCTAGGCTACCTGGAGGTTTTTGTTTTTTCGTTGAGAGCAAACTGCTCATCTAAATTAGGCTGGGACAGAATGGACCTGGTCATAGCTATTAAACCTCAGAAAAATCTAATTTCTACAATCTACCCTACTAGTCTTGATAACTTATTAGATGTGAAGTTGATGAGTCCAGCACAAAAAATGTTATATAGTAATGTCTATGTTCCTCTGAAAAAATCTTCAAATAACCATTCTGAAACCTGGATCAAACTAAGTAACACCTTGAATCAAATCATAAAATAACACCCTCATTATAGTATCTTCTTCCTAGCTGGAGACCTCAATGCTAGAGTATCTTCGAACCAACATAAATCAATTAGTGAATATCTGAAGACTACCAAGAAAGGATAAAAATTCTAAATAAGAACTTAAATCATATTATCAGTTCTAGAGATAAGAAAACAAACCAAGCAGGGCATTTTTTATTGAATCTTCTCCAAAAGGCAGATCTTATTCTTATTAATGGGAGAAGTACTAGTGGCAGGGAAGGTAATTTACTTATCATTCAGCTAATGGAGCGTCTATGATAGACATATTCTTTTTGACCATCAATGCACTAGGTAAAGTTATTGATCTTGAAATAATAGGACAGAATCTCCTCATCTTCTTATGAAAGTTCATCTAAATTATGCACGGTAAATGGAGAGTTGCATAAATATGGACCTAGATTGTGCTGTGGTTATTAATTATAAAATAATAAAATGGAAACAATTTGATTTTGCACAGACTGAATGTTGCTTAAATTCTGGACATCTAATCGAAAAAAAATAAATACCAGTCTGGGACTTAGCATTATTATTGTTCACTCTTTATATCAACACAATAATTTCTCAGTAAAATGCACAGGATTTCCATTCATCTAAAGTTATAAATAAGACAGTTCCAGATCTCATTTATGCTGATAACTGATGATGTAGTACTAATATTGAACTCACTTGTAAGATTGCAGAGGAAACAAACAAATTTAAGGCAGAAGGTCAACAAAAAACATCTGAAAATGAACAAAACTAAAACACAACTTCTAGTTTTTGGCAGTACAAGAGAAGACTCCTGTTCCCTTTACTTAGATCATATCAAACTACAAACAGTTGATACATATGATTATATTGGAATTCGCTAGTAGAGATCTTAAGTGGAATTCTCATATACATTATCAAAAATAAAAGCTGAGATCTCCAGTAAATAGTTTTAAGATTCATGAAAAATTATGGAGGTTTTTCAGTTGTGGGTTACCTTCCAACAATAAATGTGCCTCAGAAATGCGGGGCAAAGCAAAGCTAGATCCAATGGAGACAATGTTAAATAAACTGTACAAATGTCTCCTGAATCTTCCCGTTTGTGTCCTGGAACAAATATTTTGTGTGGCATTAGAACAGTTTTCTTTGGATGCATTAATGAAAATCAGAATGTCAACTTTTATCATGGACTTCCAGTGAATAACAACTTCCAAAAAATGTTCCGAGGAACAGACTGAATACTCGGAAAAAGGCTTTCAGTTTCAATATTTAGATTTCTCGAAAAAATAAGTCTATACTGCAGGCCTTACTAATATTATGAGTAAAATCTTAAGAATTCCAAGACTGTAAATTATTGATTAAATTAAACAGAGATTTTGATATTTTCAGCGCAAATGTATACAGCTGCTATGCAAAACTTTAAAATACATATCTCTTACAAATATCTGAAAGATTTCCAAGAGAACCGTACTTGGACTGTATTAAAATTAGAAATATTAGCAGTCTCTACGCTAGATACAGATTAGAACTTTTTCATAGTAATCAGCTATTTTACAAGCAACACAGAAACAAGGTTGTCTCTCCATACTGTAACTGTGGCAGTGGTGAGATTTATGATCTTGAGCATATTCTAGTGAGGTGTCCCTTTTTTAATAAACAAAGAAATAAATACTTGGAAGAAATTCTTTCTACGTTACACTATTCTCAAAAAGAGATAGTTACGTATTTCATTGCAAGCTCCAATCTAGACATATTGGGAAATGTTACAGGGTTCATAAACGTTATTAATTTGTAACAGTGAACTACCTGTGTTGTATTTTCTTTCTTGTTTTGAACTGTAATAATAGCTGCCTCACTTCGAGACACTACTCCCATAATTATGGTGCTAGACAAGAATAAATGTTTCTTGGCTAAGTAGAAAGGACATGCCATTCATGTATATTGTGAAATCTCAGAATGAATGTTGGGCTACATTTTGAGTCCACTGGACATCCTCCAAAATGTTTTGGTTTAGGTATTACATACTACAATACACTATCAAGAAATGTAGGTAGCCAGACCCAAATCTTGCAGGGTTCTGTTTACACTTGGGAATATTCTAAGTTAGCTAAAATATAGTATTCAAACAACATGAAGTCTTGCTGTATTCTGACTATATGCAGTTAGCCCCAGCACTTGAACTGCTTCGGAGAGGAAAGGGTTAACTCTATGTAGAAGCATAGAACGATGAGCTCGAGCTCGGTTTTCAAACCTCTGTCTCTGGTACATCTCAGAGTAACCGTCAGATTCTTTACACCGCCTAACTGTGAAGTTGCTCTGGAGATCTCTTTCACTTTGGTTCGGTTATAGGAAAAAATGGTCAATTTAAACAACCGTTTTCATTATATTTTCAGTGTCGAATCTCTGTCCATTGTACAGGTAGTGCAAGTAGATAGTGAATATTTTGGTGTAGAAATTGTTTTCCTTTGGTTTCCCATCGGTCGGTCCCGTTGGGAACTGAAAACAAATTTGTTTATCTCTTCATCTCTGATTTCTGCTTGTGGTGCCCGGTTCCTATTGGTTTAAAAAAACTGAATTTTTCTTGTTTTTTCCCACAACCCATGACACGGTTGGTAACCGATAGGGTAGTGTTACCTGGCTTGAAGGCTGTTAAGGGTAACTTTTAAGAAAAAGCTATGTTCGAGAAACCAAAGGAAAAAAATGGTCCCACTGGGTTTCAACACTGTACTGAGTGTGGGGAGGCTTTTGCTAAAGCTGATCCCCACCTCATATGTGTGTATTGTCTGGGGTTTGACCACCTCAAAACAGACTACCAGATTTGTTAAAACTTTCCCAAAGCCACTTTAGAAAAGAGATTAAGTAGGCTGAAGTAAAAGGAGGCCGAAAAGTCCGCTGATCCAGATGGCTAGCCCGGTTCGGTTTCAACTGGACCTGAGGAAGTGCCTTCTGACCAGGGCAATACCTCCTCGGGCAAAAGGAGATCTGATTTCGAGGGATCGATTCCATCTAAGAAAAGGAAAAAGTCAACTGGTTCGGATCCCACCCCGCAGAACCCAACCACTGAGGAAATTGCGAAATTGATAAGCATAGATTCAATCGCTTCGCCCGGTTCCATCCGAACCGACACCTTCTGGTAAACGGTCTGTTCAGATGGTTCCAACTCCATTGGATTATGATCCGGATATGTACTATGATGTGGAGTGGGAGGGAGTTGAAGAGTTCCCAGAGGATGAGAATGTTGATGATGTTTTTGGAGGCCTAGATGAGCCTATAGAGCTTGACATCTCCCCAGACAGGCCTACCAATGTCTCCCCTCCCAAACTTTCTGAGTCCCCTTCACACTTTTTGTTCTACAAAAAAGTGGTTGAAACTCCCTAGCTCCCAGTTGTGGAAGCTGCTGAGGAAGCAGAGGAACCTGATTATGTAGAAATGATGGACGTCCAAGAGGCTGATTATCCCACTTCACAAATCTTTAGGGAAACAGGCTCAAAAAATACTACAAATGCCTACTTCTATACCTCCTGTAGTAGATAAAAAGATGGACAGGAGGTATATGTTATCAGATTCTGGTACAGAGTTTCTTAATAACCATTGCAGCCATGTTGGGGTAGTGCAGGCTGCAACCTGTGACAGGGCTAATATTCCTTTGGCTTCACACACCCCAGATAATGATTCCAGGAAGGTGGATGCCATAGCCAAGAAAAAATACTTGGCATCCTCCTTGGGGCTCAGACAGGCTAATTATATGGCCTATACAGCCAGGTACCAGAAGTCCAGGGGGGATACAGTTCTGGAGCCGGCTAAAATGGCTTCCCCCAGCTGGCCAAAGAGCTGGAGGAGGTGGCTGCTGATGGAATTGAGGCATCTAAGGTGCAGTTTTATGCTGCTGTGGACTCTAATGATGTTGCATAAGGAGATATGGCTACATCTATCTCTCTTAGGAGATTTGCTTGGCTTAGGTGTACTAGCCTCTTGCAGGATACCCAGGCTAAGGCTATGGATTTCCCTGTTTCCGGTAATTCTCTGGGGAGCAGACAGAGTCTTACATGAAAAAGATGGATGAATAAAGGACCACCTACAGGAGTGCAGTGGCCAAAGAAAGGCAGGCCACTCCTCAGAAGCAGCAGTCTAGGGCAGGCAGGGACAGGCCTTTTCAAAGGCTTTTCTACCAAACCCAGGCTTCCTCTTCTTTGCAACAGAGGGGGTTCTTCAGAGGGAGAGGTAGAAGGGGGATGAGCAGGGCTGCATCCTCTTCTCAGTCTAAAGCTCTTGCCAAACAGACACTCTGATGTGTCAGACCAGGTCACTTCCTCTATCCCAGTAGGGGGCAGGCTGGCTTACTACTTCCAGGCCTGGAAGTCTATCACTTCAGACAAATGGGTCCAAGAAGTGGCAAGCCAGGGATTGGCTCTCAGCTTCAAAAGATTCCCCAGGTTGAGAGCAAGATCTTTTCCACCTGCAACATCTTGAGAAACAATTGCTCTAGAGGCAGAAGTTTCCTCCCTACTAACCCTCAAAGCTGTAGAGAGGGTTCCTCCACAACACAGGGGCAAAGGACTGTATTCCAGATACTTCCTTACCCCAAAAAAGACAGGGAAGTGGTGACCCATCCTAGACCTGAGATATCTGAACAAACATATCACAAAGCCAAAATTCAAAATGATGACTCTGGGAATAATTCTTCCCTCTCTGAAGCCAGGAGACTGACTAGCTTCCCTGGACCTCAAGGATGCCTATTTCCATATACCTATCAGGTGCTCCCACAGAAAATACCTCAGGTTCGAGTTGCCCTTAGGTCATTACTAGTTCAGAGCCATGCTCTTCGGCCTGACTTCGGCCCCAAGGGTGTTCACAAAATGTCTTGAAGTAGTGGTAGCCTTCCTCAGAAGGCAGGGCATATCTGTCTTCCCTTATCTAGATGACTGGCTGATTGTAGGTCAGTCTTTAGACCAAGTCATGTCAGCTCTAGAGGTTACCCAGAATCTTCTCAGTTCTGTAGGATTCCTTCTAAATCTCTCCAAGTCAGTTCTTGAACCAGTACAGCTCCTTACCTTCATAGGGATAGAACTGGATACTATTCAGGCAAAGGCCTTCCTCACATGCTCAAGGTAAAGGCCCTTACAGATCTGGCTGCTTCTTTTCAACCTCTGGTGTCTCACCCAGCCAGACATTTTCTTCAACTACAAGGCCACATGGCAGCCTCCACTGCAGTGGTTCAAGGAGCCAGGTTCCAGATAAGGGACATTCAGTTCCACTTATGGTTCTTTTGGTCTCAGAAAAAAGATTCTCTCACAAAGCTGATTCCAGTGATTCAGACTCTTGTCCAGGCTCTCCAGTGGTGGTTGGATCAGAACAATATCAGACAGGGTGTCCCATTCCTTAGTTGAGCACCCTCAGTGGTTCTGACCACGGATGCCTCTCTCCTGGGGTGGGGAGCCCATTTATGATCTCTCATTGCACAGGGTATTTGGTCACAGCAGGAGTCTCTCCTTCATATCAATCTTCTGGAGCTCAGGGCAGTGTTTCTAGCCCTCCAGGCCTTCTCAGAATCAGTCAAAGGCAAAGTGGTGCAGGTCAGAACAGACAGCACCACTACAATGTGGTACATAAACAAGCAAGGGGGCACTCGGTCCATGGCCTTGTGCATGGAGGCCATGAAGCTATGGTCTCTAGCTTATTCTCTTCAGACTTCTCTGATAGCAGTTCATCCTCCAGGGAAGGACAATGTGCTGGCAGATGCCTTAAACAGGATTTCTCAGGTTTACCACAAATGGTCTCTGAACTCTCATGTCCTTCAGGTAATTTTCAAGAGATGGGACACCCCAGAGATAGATCTCTTCACAGCCCCAGACAATCATCAACTTTCCCTCTTCTGCTACAGACTCCCTGTCCTGAGGACTGTCCCTCTAGATGCTCTTCTGTTAGATTGGATGAACAGGTTTCTCTACGCCTTTCCTCCCTTTCCTCTAATATTCAGAGTACTGATCAAGATCAGGTCTCAACCCTGCACAGTGATTCTGGTGGCTCCAGATTGGGCCAGACAACCATGGCATCCTCTGCTGCTGTCTCTAACAGTGTCAGTTCCCTTGTTTCTGCCCAGAAGACATGACCTTCTGACCTCCTCTCAGGGGAGGATTTGGTATCCCAGTCTTCAGTCTCTCAAACTCACGGTTTGATTCTTGAGGAGTTAGAATATGCAGGTCTGCATCTCTCCCGGGGGTAATGGATATCCTTAAGGTTTCTAGGAAACCTTCCACGAGAAAAACGTACAGTTCCAAATGGAAAAGATTTAGTATTTTGTGTTCTCAGAAAGACATACAACCAGATTCTGTGGGCATTGCCACAGCCATGGGCTATCTGTTTCATTTTAATGGGCTAGGCCTTAGGCCTGCTACCCTTAAAGTTCATTTAGCAGCTGGTTCTGCCTTTCTTTCTGCAGGTAAGGGATCTTCCCTGGCATCTCATCCTAAGTTTTTCAAAGGTCTGGTTCACATTAATCCACCCTTCAGGGAACCCACTCCGGCTTGGGACTTGAATATCTGTATTGCACAGCTTATGCAACCCCCTTTTGAACCTTTATCCTCTGCTGAGCTTATGTACTTGACTTGGAAGACTGTGTTCCTGGTGGCCATTACTTCTGCCAGGAGAATAAGTGAATTATAGGCCTTGTCAGTTGAACCTGACTTCATCTTCTTTCACAGGGATAAGGCGGTCCTTAGGATAAACAGAAAGTATCTGCCTAAAGTGGTTTCAGATTTTCATTTGAACCAGTCTGTGTCTCTGTCTTTTTCACTGACCATTCTTCTTCAGGGGAGAGAAGATTGCATAGTCTAGATGTTAAAAGGGCTTTAAGCTATTACATACAGCAAACTAAGGCCCACAGGAATAATTGTACTCAGCTGTTTCTTACCTACAGTGAAGTGGGAAAAGGTGGATCTTCCACTAAAAGATCTATTACCAGGTAGATTGGCTCCTGCATCCAATTCTGCTATTCAAAATTGGGGAAAGAGCCACCCTCAGGCATGAGGGTGCACTCAACCAGGGGTACAGCTGCTTTCTTGACAGCAGCTAGGGATATTCCCTTGGTGGAAATTTGGAAAGCAGCCACCTGGAAAACTGTTCACACTTTCACCAAGCATTACTCTCTGGATACCCAGACTAGGAGTTATGCTAGATTTGGCACAGCAGTACTGCAGAGCCTGTTCCCAAAGTAAGGTTCTGTCATCCCCTTCTCTGGGGGAACTAATTGGTAGTCTGCATATAGTCAGAATACAGCAAGACTTCTTGTTGTTTGAAGAAAATATTACTCACCATAGCAATGTTTCTTCTAATGGAGTCTTGCTGTATTCTGACCTCCCTCCCTGCCTCCCCTCTCAGAACCTAGTCTCTAGGGATGTGGGTTGGCAGGTACAGTGTTGCACCCCAGAGGTGTACCTTGTTCCCTGCCTTACCACGTGTTTTTTTTTCTTAAGGGATTTTGTTCTTATATAGATTTTCACTATCCACATAGATTGTTTCTTGTGTTCTTGACTTGAGTCTTTTGGACCCAAGCTCTGTTGCCTATGGCTTAAAGTTTTAAAACAATTTCCAGAGCTATTAGTTAGTATTGCTCGTAAGAATCTGACAGTTACACTGAGATGAACCAGAGACAGAGGTTTGAAAACTGAGCTCAAGCTCAACGTTCTATGCTTCTGCATAGAGTTAACCCTTTCCTGTCTGGAGCAGTTCAAGTGCTGGAGCTAACTGCATATAGTCACAATACAGCAAGACTCCATTAGAAGAAACAACATTACTATGATGAGTAATTTTTTCTTTCCCGAGCTCCTTTCTGACTTTATCTTTTGAAACATTGTAGTATAAGTGAAATAGAAAGTACTTCCATAAAAGTGTTTTTTCTACTCTTGATGTTATGCAAGTGAGATCCTATGTAATGAACTATTTATTGTTTTGTAATTTGAAGTATTCAGTTAATATCTATGTATTCTAAATGTGTTTTTATTCTTTATAATGACTAAAGGTTGAACAAATAAACTTTACTTGTACTCTGGCAAAGGCCTGCTGTATTCCCTAATGAAAACTGAGCAGAAGTAGTTATTCAGAATGGCTGCCTTCTGCTTGTCCACCTACATTATGTACTTAAGTACTTAGGTAGATAAGGGTGGATGTGCACCAATGGTGCTTCTAGTCCACCCCCACCCAAACTAACAGCAGTCATTCACTTAGATTCCAAGTATCTATTTGCATATATAGGTATTTTTTCAAAACTATCCAGTGTTGGTGAATCCTTAATGGACTGTGACAAACCATTCCAAAATCTTATCACTCTGTTTGTATAGAAGGATCCTCTTTTATTTTTCCTATATTGTTTCCCCAATAACTGTTTATCGTGATTTCTGGTGGTATATTCAGATTTTCTAAAAATGAAACCAAGATCTAACATGAGGTCTTTGTTTCTAACTGGTTGTAAAGAAGAATTAGATCACCTCGTAATCATCTTCTCTTTAAACTGTGCATGCCTAGCTTTGTTAATCTTTCATTATAAGTCAGATCTTTGCAGCCACTAATAATTTTGATAAAATGCCTCTGAACTCTTTCAACTGACTGAATTCAAGCCTAAAGTAAGGTGACCAAAGCCAAGAACAATAATCCAAACTGTGGCATGCCAGTGACCTACACAAAAGTAGCGTAACAGAGCTATTTCTGCTAACAAAGTTTATCTTTATGCGATCCCCAATATTCTGTGCCTTTGCAGAAACTGTCAAGCAGTGTGACCTAAATGACAAGTTAGTGCCAATCGTTACACCTAAATCTTTTCTACAATAGCCCTTAGATCCAAGCCCCTGAGCTTACAGGGGGACCTTATTTTGTTACTACCCATGTGAATAACCACACACTTTTTGATATTAAACATCATGTCCCAATCTGCTGCCCATTAAACAATGGCATCTACTGTACATCTGTCTACATCCTATTTATTTCACTGGATTACTAGCTCTGCCTCCTATCTAAGTATCGTCTGCAAACTTGTTCACAATACTGTGCAATCCATGATGTAAATCACCATTGTAAATATTAAACAATAGGGGGCCTAACACAGAGCCTTGAGGGACCCCAATCATCACTTGTGCAGAATCAGACAAACAACCATCCACCCTTACTCTCTGACTTTTTCCCTCTAACCAATTTCCTATCTAGTGAACCACATTTTGATTAATTTTCAGGTTAATTAATTTGCTAATAAGTTTGTCATGCAGTACCCTGTCAAATGCTTTACTTAGATCCAGATATACCATGTCACAAGGTACATTGTGGTCCGAAAGATAACTGATAGGTTCATAAAAGGAAATAAGATTGGTTACACATGACCGTCCCTTTGTGAAACCATGTTGTGTCTTGTCATACAAACCATTACTATTGATACAGTTTTCTATATATTTTTTAAATCATTTTTCCATGGTTTTGCCTAGAATGGAGGTCAGGCTAATCTGTCTATAGTTGTTAAAATGTAAGTAATGGGGTAACACTCCATTTCTTCCAGTCTTTTGGTGCTACCCCAGTAGATAGTGAAGAGGAGAAAATTTTTCTAACTGGCTCAAAAATAAATATTTGCCAAATTCCTGAGAAGCACAGGATGAATGTTGTCATCATTTAATGATGTATATGGGTCAACTATAAGCAGTTCTTTCTTAACCTTTTCAGGTGAGAGTACTGTAGTAGCCAAAGTTAGATTGACATTATAGTTGGCATTATGCTTTGAAATGCTGACATCACCAAGTGTCCCTGAATTGTTTAATGATGCAACAAAGTATTTATTGAATTCAGATGCAATTTCTTTTAGTTTATCAATTATAATGCCATTCACCTCTAGTGGCACTGTTGATGTTTTTCTACCCTTTAAGGAGTTTACCCAACCAGAAAATACTGTACCTTTGGATTTAGAGTTCCGATTGCCAAGGAAGATTCATATTTGCATTTATTTTTCCTAATAGGTATTCTATAAGATTTCAGATCTTTCCTATATTCTTTATGGTTTGTTTCTCATAGGTTTGATTTATATGTTCTATAAGAAGTTTTCTGTTTTTTAATTTTCCTTTTGATGTCCGATGTTAACCATTTTGGTTTGATTTTACTGCTCTTTGATTTGACCCTCTTTGGTACCAATTTTCATTTTTATTTTTATACTGGATTAGATTAGATTAAATAAGGTTTGTGGGACAAGTCCATTTTCAGAAACATCCAGTTGTTACAAGAAGATACAAGACACAACAAACATTTACAATACAACTGACAATAAATATACATTATGTAAAACATTTACAAATTGAGTTCACAAACAAATTATTTCTAAGAGCTGTCTTAAAAGTTGTTAGCTTCTTTTGACTAATAACACTACTAGGAAGATTATTGTACAACTTAACGGTAACAAATTTTAATGAGTTTTGACCAAAGGCTGTGTGAAAAGATGGAATCAAGAAACCATCCCTACTCTGCAGTCTTGTGCTGTTTCTCTTGTAAATCAAGCCATTTATTCTTGAGTAAAGTCCATTTTGTCTCGACCGATGTATTGAAAAATGCCCCATTCCAATCACAGCATCTTAAATTGATATAGACAGATAGATAGATAGATAGATAATTTATAAAGTGCCCCTTCCTGGAGACTCTGAGCACTGTACAATTTCAAATTAAAACAGATACAAGAAAAGCATATTCATAATCACATTACAGAGCATATAAAAACCTAGCATCACAATCTATCTACCACAGAATAACAAGACAGTCGGTAAAAGCATAAAAACTTCCAACAGTTATGTTAGATTAAATGCCTGGTTAAATAAAAATGTATTGAGCTCCCTTTTAAGGGTTTCCACTGAGGGTGCCTCTCTCAAAGGACTGGCAATGAATTTCACAGAACTGGCGTGGCAATGAAAAAAAAACAGTCTCCTGACTGCCACAACCTAGCCCTGGGGACCACCAAGAGGCATCCCACAGAGGAATGGAGAGAGTGAACCGGGTAGTGAGGGACAAGGAGGTCTTGCAGATAGTCGTCTTACTTCTGACATTGCATCAAAATTGCTTCTCCTGCAATCTGGGTAAACTATGCTACCTGAAATAATTGTTGAATGTTTATGAATGGTCACTGAATGGCCACTGTTGCTGAGTGGCTCCTATACACTACAGTGTATTACCCTATTTTCGATGTTTGTTAACACAAGAGCTAAAATGTTATTCCCTCTTCTAGGTTCAAATACAAGTTGCTCGAGCTCACATTCATTAGTAATTTCCAGTAATTCTGTCCCTATAAGACTGCTAGCTATCTTAGTTTCCCAGTTAATAGATGCGATGCTAAAGTCACCAAGTACTATGGTAGCTGAATTGGTCAGACACATATGTATAATGTGGAAGAGTTTGCTATTATAATCATGGATAGAATCAGGTGGCCTGTAACATGTCCCTATAATAATGCACTTTGGTTTCCCCTTGATTTCAATCCAGATATTTTCAATTAATATTTCATCATCAGTCGAGTTTGTAGAAAGGAGTCTTACCATTACCATTTCTGCCTCTGTTAGCCTAACAATTCCCCCTCCAGTCTTTTTTCCCTTAAATACCTGAAAAACTGTTTTTCCTTCCCCTAGACTGCCTCTGCAATGTACAGATCGTATCTGTATCAGTCTTCACCATTCATCACTGGTGGGTCTATGCCGGAGGCATTAGGACCCCGTGGGACACTCTAAGAAAGGTTTTGAAAAACCTGGGGGAGGAGCCAAAGTCGAGAACGGTGCCACCCACTGAGGCCGTCAACATATCACGCCAGTCAAGAAGTTTGGTCAGTAACCGACATCCCGCCTGCTCTATACCTCGGTTCTGCTTTCTTCCGCCATCGAGTGCACATCAACTCGTGGAGATGCAAAAATTTACTGTGCCATCGCAGCCTACCTCTCATCCAAGCCTCGAGTTCTGCCACCACCGCTTTACTCACCACCGTTCTGACTCTGGATCTTCGATACCAGTAACATCTACCCTTTTATTCTTTCTTTCTTGTTTGGCGACAAATCTTTTTCTTGTGATTAGTTTTATTTTCAGTGACAGTCATGCCAGGTTCGGGGGACACGAAGGAAAAGAAGTCTTCCAGAGTGGGCCTGTCCCCCATGCGTCAGTGTTCCTGTGGCCAGAGTATGACCATGACGGAGTGGCACGACTGATGCCTGAGCTGCCTGGGTCCAAACCACAACATGGACCACTGCGACGCCTGCTTCTCGATGGACCACCGTGTGTTGGAGTACCACATTTTTAAGGTCGGCTACACTCTGCCAAACTTCAGGGTGCAGCATTGCATGCAGGATGCCAGGTCCAGGTCTCTCGACCCTTCCTCTGGGTCCCCTCCTGGTACTACGCATACCATGGAGGAGGGGGGCCTCTGCCATATCAAGCCTCGCCAGGGCAGAGGCCTCTTCTGGGGGTGCTGGAGGGACAGTCAGGCTCCTCCAGGGGCCTGGCTAGGGACACCGTTCTGGCTGTCACCTCCTTGGAGGTGCAGACTCCCCTGGTGTCATGGCCTACACCTGCTAGGCCCCACTCCGGTGAGCAGGGTGGTGCTGTGATCAGTGCTGGGCTGCCCCATGGCACCGCTCATGGTGCCAAGGGAGGACTTTGGGAGTACCCACTCTAGCGATCTTCCCAATCTCCTCCTCTTCACAGGAGAATGATCAGGATGCAGACTGACTACCCGACTCTCCGGGGTCCCAAGGCTCTCCTTCACCCTGCATGAAGGCACTCCCCCAATCTTCCACTTTTTCTTTGGGAGAGGTGATCACTATCTATGTAGGCCCCAGCACTGACTCCAGTGCCAGGAGCCCATACAGAGCCACTTGCGGTGCTGTGGGAGAGCCTTGTTTCGAGAGCAGCACTGTTCCTATAGAAATTGACTCCTCTGGCACCGAGACCTTAGTTGGCACCAATTCCGATGCCGCTCTGCCCTCCAGCACTGGAGAGGGGGCTGTCACATCTGCCATTCCTCCGGTGAGTGTGGCAGATGTGGTGGTACCCTTAAGATTGGTGTTGAGGACCAGGTTCATCTTGGAGTTGGTGGGGCTGAGGGGTTGGGGTGATGTGCGTTGGTCTTCTCCTGGAGCCCTATGGGGCTCGTGGAGGAGCCGCAGTGCTGAGCCTTCCTTCTTTCCTTTGAGTGGGACCCCTGTGGGTGGGGCTAGGAGTGGCCCTTCTAGACCTACATGGCTCCAGTCACCCCACATGGGGGGTTCCTCTACTGGGTTCAGTCCCGACCACTTCAGTTTGGTTGAGCGGCCATTGATGGAGGAGACCAGCAGATCCCCCCCAGGGTTGGATTGCCTGCCAGGTCTTGCAGCCCTAGCAGAGGGCCTTCTCACCCAGTGAACATGCTTTTCCCTCTCTCTGCCTCCTCCACCTTCTTTCCCGGGCTATGTGGGTCCTTCAGGGCCCTTGACCTGGGAGCAATTCAGGACTATGGCTGCCGCCTTTCCCAGGTATGTTAGGGCCATGGACGAACAGGTCTTTCAGCTGTCCTCCCAGGAGCAGCCAGACCCTGGATCCTCGGACTCATCAGCCTCCTCATCTTCCTTCCCTGAGGAAGAGGATCCTTTTGTCCGGTATCACGTCAATACATCGCAAACATTTCATTGCAAACATTTCTTCACAATCAGCTGATCGCAAACAACTTCAGCGCAACAAACAATTCAACACATGACATTATATCGCATCAGATTGACATTACAAAGATTGGAGTCCTTACAAGCCTCCACTCACCGTCCTTTTCAAAGCTGGAGACATAGTTATGATTGAACTGTAGCTAGACTCAGTCTTGCAGATGAAGCACCTCTGAATGAATGGAGTGACAGAGCAGGAGTTGCTCGGAAATAGCAAATGCGGGGGACGGGGAGCTGGGCGTTACCTCTCGGCGCACATTAACCTGGAGTGCCTGTCGCTGTCGATTTAGTTCAGGTGTGCATTTTTTTTTTATCAGAAAGAAACACACTTCTACCTTGTATAGTATGCTGAAACTATTTATTGGTGGTAGAAGTTATTTTACACAAAGAATATATTTACTGAGATGGACTCGACCAGTTCCAAACAAACTTACGGGAGATGAGTTTCCTGGGTAAAGCTTGGGAGGAAGTGCTTTGCTGATTTATGTTGTTTTTGTTGTAGGGAGATTTACTCAGGGAGGTGTGTCCTTTGACTTAGTTGTAACTTCACGGGAATCCTGATTCCATACCACCTGAGTTATAGGTTAACCTGATAGGCTGATGATGCACTTGTGACATTGGCACTTTTAAAAAACCTGATTCCACCATTCTAATTGCATTCAGTGTGTTCCACTGACTGTTAACACAGTTCTCGAGTTTCTCCCACTATTCAAACAATATTTAGATCATGAAGTCGTATGTATCTATCCGTGGCTTACAAACTCCAGCTGCAAAACAGAACAGTGAATTAATATACGCTGAACTGTCATGTGCTGTAGACTCTATGCGCTGCAATGTATTGCGCTCTAATTACCACGCGGAAATTAACCGCGACAAAAAGTTTTGAGCTGAAAAGACATGGAACCCTTTTGCCAACCTTTCCTCTGACACTGATCAGACCTTGTATCAGCGTTTCCTGCCAAGGTTGGTCGACGAGCTCCATATCTCCCTTGTGGCAAGACGCAATCCTTCTGGGGTGAATACTGTGCAGATCACCTGGTGGTGCTTGCCTGGCCAGTCCACTTCCGGGAAGCATCGTACCATACCTGGCAGCGTCCCTCAGCCCCAAGGAACTGCCGGTGCAGTTATTGCACACCCCAAGGGTCTCCAGGAGATTTGCCTCATCCTATTTCTGGAGTGAGGCTCCTGGACACCCCTTCCAGGCATAGAAGCCTGGAGCATGACCGATCTCCAGAGGCAGACTCCACAGAGTTCAACCGCTGGAGAGAAGTTTTCTCCTCAGTGCACCTCATACTGTCTGTTGCATCACATCAGGCCCATCTTTTTGCCTATAACAGGCACTTATGGTTGATGCTAGGCCAGTTGCTAGCATCAGTGCCTGATTTGGAGGCAACCAGGCAAGCCATTGCCCTCTCCGCGCGTGGTCTGGAGCTTGCGAGGCACCAAGCAAGGGCATTGTACAAAGCCAATGAGGTGGCATCCAGGTTGGCGGGGACAGTGATCTGCATCCAGCGGACAGCACAGCTTTGCCCTTCCTGGTTGTCACCCGTAGCCCGGCCCACTTTCCGGGGGACCCGCCTTTTCTCCCACAGGGTGAGGCGGGATCTTCAGGGGCAACTTCCTTCTCCCAGGTGATGGAAGACCCCGCCTCACCCTGGCCAGTGAGGAGTCTCCTCTCTCTGTGTATGCCCCACAGGGGGCTGAGGGAAACCCTTTCCCTCAGGGAGGTGCCTGGTCCTCTTTTAGAGGGCTTGGTGCTTACCCACCAGTGATGAATGCTGAAGACTGATACAGATAAGATATGAAAATTATGTATCTACCAAAACTGTTGAGCTTTCTGTATATATTCACCATTCATCACTGCTTCCTGCCCACCATCCCCTCTTGGGCCTCAGCTTCTGGGCAGAGCCACCTCCCTGCTTGCCATTCCCCTAGTTGAGACCAATTGTGGGCACAGTCCCACTGTCACCTCTGGAGTCCCCAATCCTTCTTTGAAGTGCCGGATCCCCATCTCTGGGGGGAGGGCAAGCAGGACCTCTTGCCCTCTAGGCCTGGAGTCTTCAGAGCCCTCTCTCACCTGTGCATTTCCTATGTGCCACTCTGCTCTTTGGGAACATCCTCAGGTCCCCCCAGTTCAGGAAGGTGGAGGCACCGAAGACTTCTTCACATTCTCATTTTCCACAGTCCATGTGTAGGGATTCTCCTAGTGCCTCTCCTGCTTTGAGCAGGACTTCTGTTTCCACAGACACTGGAGTGTCTGCTATCTATGTCCCATCACCGGATCACAAAAAAATGGGGAATGTCAGAAATTGGCTAATCTTTGGTGTGGGCATCTTCCCCACTTCCCTATTGTGAGATATTGCTCCTCTCTGTCAACCTGGTGTGCGTGGAGGAGGCCCTCTTAGGGAGAATGGACACATCCCCTCTATCTCTACTCTTCTATTCAGCTTTCTCCTCCTTCTTAACACCTGTTTTTGTCCTTCTCTTTCCAAGAAAATGGAAACTTTTCTGAAAGAGACAACAGGTAAGAAGTTCCTTCCGGGAGAAGGGAATGAGGGTACTCCTGAGAGTGCCTCAGATCCTAGCCAGGGGATATGTAGCTGTTTGGAGGGGTGCTTTCCCCTCCATCTCTGTCCTCCTTTCTCCTTCTATGTCTCTCTCCTACCAAAAGTGGCTCTTGCCCCCTCCCTGCACACCACTTCTCTTTTTGCCTTTCTGCTTTTCTTTCTTCTTTCTCATTATTTCTTCTCTTGTCTTGTGGTTGGGGCCCTTCTCCTTACTCCTTAGGTCAAGATTCTACTTCTGTCTTCTGTCAGCCTTATTCCTTTTCAGTTAATTTCCTTTCCTTTGTCTATCTCTTGGGTTCCCTTGCCCCGACCCCCTCCTTTTCTCTATTTCTTATTCTCACTCTCTGGCAAGTAGAACTGAGGTATGGGAGGAGTCAGCATTGGTTACTGGCCAACCTGCGAGCACAGTGTAGTATGTCGGCCTCATGGGAGGCGCCATCCCCAACATTGGTTCCCCCCCAGGTTTTTCAAAACCTTTCTTAGAGGCTCCTGCAGGGTCCTCATGCCTCTGGCATAGACCCACCATTGATGAATGGTGAAGATATACAGAAAGATCAACAATTATGGTAGGTGCGTAATTTTCATTTCTATGTCTCATTTTGTATCTCTGACTGCCCTCTTGGTCTCTGTAGTTCTTACTTGGTACTCCCCACATTCTTTACCCCCTGCTTCTCCTGGTACATGATGAAGGCCTTCTTTTTGGCCCTCACTGCCTCCGTGACCTTTTCAGAGAAACACATTGGTCTCTTGTACCTGTTTCTCTTGGTAACCATTTTCAAAGCATGATTTTGTTGCCTTGAGAAAGGCCCCTTTTATTTCTCTCCATCTTTCCTCCACTCTCTTGATACTGTCCACTCCAGATAACCTGTCCTGGACAAATTCCCTCATTTGGTGGAAGTCTGTCCTTCCAAAATCCAAAACTTCAGCCTTTGATGATGACTTGCTGCTACCAAGGGTCAGCTCAAGTCATGTGGTGTTATGATCACTGGACACCAGTGGTTCCCCAGCTCACATTATGCCTACCCCATCAGAGTTGGCAAGCACCACATTTATTTATTTGTTTATTTTTATGTCTTTGGTGACCGAGTAGATGCACTGATCCAGAGGACCGTTTTCAGTTATGACCTGGGCCACAAGGTGGCAAGCGAATTGAGAACATTGAGAATGGCAGTCTGCCTTGTGGGTTCTATGATCAGCTGCACTAGCATGCAGTCCTGCAATGTACCTAGCAGGGCCTGACATCTGGTGCTCCTAGCTGCAGGAATGTTCCAGTCACTGCCTGGCAGGTTGTGATCCCCCCCACTACAACCACCTTCCTCTTTGCAGCTCACTCTCTATTTCTGCCGAGGAATACAAAGTCACAGCACACCATCTTTGTCTAAGATAAGGTTTAGGATTAGGTATAATGGAGAGTGTGTGGAGGAGGACCTAGGAAAGGCATTGATCCTAAATAGATATTTCTGCTCAGTCTTTACAGAGGAGAAGGAGGGACAGGGCCCACAGCTTGACACCAGATACACAGAGGAGAGGGAGGTTAGCACAGGTCCTATTACAAAAGACAGGGTCCTAGAGAAGCTTACTAAGCTAAAGGTGGACAAAGCAATGCGGCCAGATGGTATACATCCCAGGATACTAAAGGAGCTGGGAGAGGAACTAATAGAGCCACTGGCAGAACTGTTCAGTGAGTCACTGAACACAGGAGTGGTCCCAGAGAACTGTAGAAGGGCTTATGTGATCCCTCTTCATAAGAGTTGCAGCAAGGAAGAGGCAGGGAACTACAGACCAGTCAGTCTCACATCAGTTGTGGGTAAGATCATGGAGACAATCCTTAAAGAAAGAATAGTGGAACACCTGGGATCCATAGGAGCACAGGATCCAAGACAGCATGGATTTACAGCAGGAAGGCCTGTCAAACTAATCTGATAGATTTCTTTGATGGGTGACCAAGGATCAAGGGGGTGCAGTTGATGTCGCCTACCTTGATTTCAGCAAGGCCTTCAATACCGTTCCACATAGAAGACTGGTAAACAAGCCTGGTAGTCTGGGGGTGGGCCAAAAGCTGGTGAACTAGGTAGGGAACTGGTTCAGGGACAGAAAGCAGAGAGTAGTGGTAAATGGAACCCAGTCTGAAGAGATATGGGTTACCAGTGAGGTATTTCAAGGATCAGTTCTGGGGCCAGTCCTCTTCAATGTCTTCATCAGTGACATTGCAAAGGGACTGGAAGGGAAGGTTTGCCTGTCTGCAGGTGACACCAAGATCTGCAACAAGGTAGATACTACAGAGAGGGTGGATAGGATGAGGAAAGATCTGGAACAACTTGAGAAATGGTCTGAAGAATGGCAGCTGAGATTTAACGTGAAAAAAGTGCAAAATCATGCACATGGGGAGGAGGAACCCAGGAGCAAGCTATAGGCTGGGGCAGAGTTACTGGCAGATACTAGGGAAGAAAGGGACTTGGGGGTCATCATCACAAATGACCTGAAAAACTCCAAGTAGACCGCAAAGGCAGTAGGAAAAGCTAGAGGGATGTTGGGGTGTATTAGTAAGGATGTCACAATCCATAAGAGGGAGGTAATGCTGCCACTCTACAAAATGCTGGTTAGACCCCATCTGTAATACTGCGTGCTGTACTGGAGGCTACATCTGGTCAAGGACATCGACAGGATAGAGACAGTGCAGAGGAGGGCAACCAAGATGGTGCAGGATCTGCATCAGAAGGCATATGAGGACGGATTAAAATAGCTCAACATGTATACTCTGGAGCAAAGGAGGGAGAGAGGTGACATGATAGAAACATTCAAATTTCTCTCGGGCATGAATAAGGTGAAAGGGACAAACATTTTTCAGTATAAAAAGAATAGTAGGACAAGAGGACATAACATGAGATTGGAAGGGGGACAAGTAAGGGGAAATGTGAGAAAGTTCTTTTTCACAGAAAGGGTGGTGGATACATGGAACAGCCTGCCCCAGGAGGTTGTAGGAATGGGCACAGTGAACAGCTTCAAATGGGCATGGGATAGGCACAAGGGAATCATAGAGATGGGAATGATTAGCAAAGACCAATGACTAAGTAGTCATCAGGCACATTTGACAGGTAGGGTAAATGGGCAGACTGGATGGGCCAGCTGGCCTTTATTTATCATCAACTTGCATGTTTCTGTGTTTCTATTAGGCAAAACGTAAGAAGTTTGTTGCTTGCTACACTCCCTGATCTGGAGAGGCTGTAATCGCTTTGTAGTGCTGTTAAAAGTTAAGGACTTGATTTTTTGGGTGAAGAATACCTACAAAACTCCTCTTGTTTCTTTGGCGTGGAGGGTGTGCCGTGACTTTGTATTCCTCACTTGTATGTGTTGTTACTGAGCACACCATACCGTCTGCAGCTGTACTTTTCTAAATCTCTATTTCTGCCCTTATTTCCCCCATCGCTCTCATCCCTCCCCCACCCTGCTGGACTGTAGACTGTGTGCAATTTCTTACCTGATACTGCCATAATCTGAACCCACAGCAATTCTATTTCCCCATTTCCTCCCTTAATGGATCCATCCTCCAGCGCCTTCCCTGTCATACAGGGCTACCCCATCTCCTTCCCACCTATCTCGCCTATGCCTGGTGTCGACTGACACCATGAGGTTCCAGTCATTATTCTCTGTGGCCCAAGTTTCTACAATAGCTACAAGGTCTAGCTCTGCATCTGCTACCATGGTCTGGAGCTCACTGGTTTTCTTTCTCAGGCTGCTGGCATTAAAGGAGATAGGAAATGATTTTTACATAGATTTATTTATTCATTTTATTTATGACTTTGGTAACCGGGTAGGTGCACTGATCCCAGGGACCGTTTTCAGGCATGACCCGGGTCACTTACAATGGCACAGAGTTAAATAGTAATAGTATATAGAGTAATAGGCAGATTAACAGTGATAAAAGGTTACAAAAGCACACAAGATACATAGTTGTGAAAAAGATGCAAAGATTCACAGGATCTAGGTTGTTGAACACATAAGTCTGGTATACATATACATAAAGAATATACATAATACATATGTTTGATAACAGCAGGATTACATAGAGAACAAGCAAAAGTACATTAGTAATGATTGGATGAAATGGATAAGGCAGGTAGGGGAGGGGAAGGGGGAAACAGAATTGCTGTGGGTTCAGGTTACGGCAGTATCAGGTAAGATATTGCATATTGGGGTGGTCTACAGTCCAGCAGGGTGGGGGACGAGAGTGATAGTGAACTAAGAGCAGAAATAGAGATTTAGAAAAGAAGAGCCACACAAGGTAGGGGAAGGGGTGGGAGAGGTGACGGGTTGAAGAATCACTGGGGGGGGGGTTGTAAAGGCATGAGACTCAGGTGAAAATATGGGCAGTCAGGCAAAGGTGTACTACTGGAAGTAGTGGTAGGAGGAATTTGCCAGGAGCCAGCCTTTAAGGCGGGATTTGAACTGGCAGTGTGTGTCAATGGAGCGGAGCTCGGCCGGCAGTTTATTCCACAGCGTAGGGGCTGCCGCTGACAATGCTCGACCGCCCATATTTGTGGATACCTTGGGAACAGCTACGGGGGGGGGTGCTGTTTGAGCGGAGGCAGCGATGTAAAGTTCAGGCCTTGAGGAGGTCAGCAAGGGAAGATTCCTGACCAGTATGGATGGCGGTATCCACCATGCAGCAAAGGGCGAGGTCGAAGCGACCTTGCAGCGGGAGACAACCGAGGGAATTGTAAAGGATAAAGTGGTGGGTAGAAAAAGGGGCCAGCAAGGCAAATCTACAGGTACTGTTGTAGGCAGAGGAGAGCTTAGCTGTAATGTTTGCAGATGTCCTCGCATAGATAGGGGAGCAATAGTTCGGTACAACTCTATAGGCTGCACCTAATCTTTGATGAAACCTATGAATTAGGGAGTTGACGTGCTCAGAGAAGGAGAGGGAGGAGCCAAGTAAGACTCAGGAGAGACACTGTTGGGGGGGGGAGAAAATCTTGTATTTGGCTAGGAAGGGCATTGATACGAACAACATGGATTTTGTTTTTTTGGCATTTACCAGGAGGAGATTAGTTGTAAACCAGTTGTAGGCCACAATGTAGTTTTGAGTGAGAGCTGAGGAAATACTGGTAGTGGATTTATTGCTGTAGAAGAGTACGAGGTCATCGGTATAGAGGAGAAAGTGACATCTGAGACTGTCTGAGGGAAGGGAGTTAATAAATAAGGAGAATAGGAGGGGTCCCAGAATGGAGCCCTGGGGGACCCCTGTCGAGACAGGCTGGGTAGGGGAGCAAGCCGGGCTGATACACATGAATTGGGAGTGATCAGTGAGGTAGCTCCTGAACCAGTTTGTTACCTCCTGTTAACAGCCAGGGCAACTTAGTTTGGAGAAGAGGAGGGTATGGTTGACCATGTCAAAGGCCTTGGAGAGGTCAACGAAGACTGTGCCAGTGGCATTACCAATATCCATATTCATGAGGATGTGGTCAGTCAGCAGAGTGAGGGTGGTGGAATGGTTTTTGTGGAAACCATGCTGTTGGCTACACAGGAGATTGTGTTTGCATACGTACCCAGGAAACTGATTGTGGATTGCTTTCTCAAGTAATTTACTAAGGTGGGGGAGGATGGAGCTCGGTCAATGGTTGTCGGTGGATTGGGGGTCACGGCTTTGAAAATGGGAATCACCTTGGTGGTCTTCCAGGGGTTAGGCATGGAGGAGGTAGAAAGGGCGAGGTTAAAAATAAAAGTGAGTGGTTCAGCAATGGTTGACGAGATGAGCCTAAGGAATACTGGGGATAGGCCATCAGCCCCAGGGCAGCCATGATTGGGGAGGTTTTTGAGGAGCTTGGCAGTGTCAGCACTTGAGAGAGCTTTGAAGTAGAAAGAGGGAATTGGGGAATGGGTGGTAGGGTTGGTGGAGGACGACAGTGGATTTTGATGGGGGACCGAGCAATTGGGCTGGCCATCTGGGAGTTTATTTAGATACATGGTTATGTTGGTGAATTTGTCATTGAATGCCCTGGCCACTTCCAGAGGGTTAGTAACCAGGCCATCAAGGGAGTTCAGTTGCAGGGCAGCCTTGCTGGAGTGAGGGTTTAGGAGGGAGCCAATTGATTCCCGGAATTTCCTGGGGTCTCCAAGATTAGCCTTTTGAAATTATGGAAATGAGCCTGTTTCAGGGATTTGGCTAGATGCTTATATAGATTTCTCCGACACCTATAGGCATCCCAGAGGGCAGAGGAGGGGGATGCTTTGTAGGTGGACCAAGCGCGATCCCTGTCCTTCATGGGGGTTATTTTTTTTTTCCTTTTTCCAATTGTTTAACCAGGAGTGGCACACTAAGTTGAAAGTTTGTTTACAGGTGTGACTTGGGAGCACAGGGAAGTTAAGTGACTTGCTCAGGATCACACAATATGCAAGTAAGGACTGTGGGATTCAAACCCAGGTCTCCAGATTTGCAGCTCAGAGCCTTAAACCACTGCACTATACTGCCTTCCTGGTTAGGAGATCTTTGGTAACCCAATGGGAGCAACCGACTTTGACCCATCTAGTAGTGACAGAAACATGCTGGTCCTGTAGTGTCATTAGGGTCTGTGTGAAGAGGGTTACTGCTGGGGTCACCTCAGAGAGTGAGTAGAGAGCAGACCAGTCCAAAGACCAAGCCTCCTCAAGGAGGGTGGGGGTGTTGGGGCTGTGGAAATTTCAGAAGGATAGGTACTTGGGAGGGGGACGCTGCAGTTTGGATGACCAGAGGAGATACGTCAGGGAGTGGTCACTAATGGAGTCGGCCATGGTGCCTGCATGCAGTACGTAGTCATCCCTGTTTGTGAGGATCCAGTCCAAAAGGATCTGAGTGGCCATTCATGGGTTAAGTCTGGTGGGAAGCATGACAGTCTGGACCAGGTTGTGTTGTTTTAGCTGGGAAACATAGTCCGACTGGTGGCTGCTCAGCCAGTTTAAATTGAAATCCCTGAGGAGGATGGACTCTCTGTGAGAGGACAAGGAGCTCAGGCCCAAGAGGAAGCTGTTTAGTCCCTCAGTTACAGCGGTGGGGAGGGTTGTAGCAACAGCCTATGTAGAGTTTCTTACAGGATCCCATTTCTGAGAGGAGCCATTCACTTGGTGAGGTAGGGTCAGAGCAGAGAAAAATGTTGACTGAGGGGTTTTCTGATGAACAGTGCAGCACCACCTTCCTTTTTTTTTCGCCCGGCCTGTCAAGACATAGTAAGGAGTAGCCAGGTAATTGATAAGTGTTTTGTCGGCATGGTGCGGCTTTAGCTAGGTTTCGGAAAGTCCCAGCACGTGGGGCTTGTGTAGTGCAATCCATGCCTTCAATTCTGGGAACTTGGAGGGAAGGCTGCAGATGTTGATGTGTGCAATTTTTAGACTGGAGTATTAGCCCAGGTGCTGGAGGAGGGGGTGATATGGGAACTGGGTGGGCCAGGGCTACATTCGACATCCCCGGCTAGGAGAAGGAGGGATAGTAGGAGTAAATATAAGCAGGGGACAGTTAACTGCCTTTCCATCTTCCTTTCCATGCCAGTTATGCATTCTGATATGCTTTGTTGATTTTTTGATAAAAAAATAATCTAGCTTTGGGCTTCCCTCAGATCTACATATAGTTTCACTTCCTTCACCAGATACTGCACTTGATTTTCATATTTCTAAGACATTCTATGACATCAGTAACTCCCATTCTATGCTATTCACCTGAATAGCCTGGAATGGGAGTTTCTGATGTCATGAAATGTACAGGCAGTATGAAAAGAAAGGGCAGCAACTGCTGAGGAGAGAGGTATTCAGAGTAGTTACAAAGGCAACAAAATTAGAATAATAATTTAACAAAAAATGTCAAAAACATATCAGAATACTGGGTAGCCAATAAAAGAACAACTGGAGGGCATCTAGTGGTGTAAAAACGATTTCCTATCACCTTTATGGCAGACTGCTTTCGATCTTGTGCCCAAACCCCTTTTAGTTTTTTGGTGTTTTGCAGGTCCCCTCCCTTCATTTTTCACTAGCCTTCGTAATTTCTTGTTTTTGCATTTTTTGCAGGCTTAGTGAGCCCCTCTCTCTGACACCTTTCCCTACCCGTTTATGAGTTTGTGGTTTGCTGCTTCCCTCCCAATATTTCTAACCCTCATTTCAGGGATAGCTCTAGCTAGGTTTCCCTATTTGTCTCACTTCACATTGGTTTCCCTAGCCTCAGCCTCCCCCGCAGTCAATTTAACTGTCCACCAATGTAGACGTCAAATTTTTGACCCAGTGCACTGGTCCCTTCTCTTGTTAGGTGAAGATTGTCACCCTTGAAGAGCCTCCTGTCCCAGAAGCCTCGTAGTCCCCAACAAAGTGGTACCCCACATCCTTACGCCATTCCTTTAACCACCGATCAAACTTCTCAGTCTCCTCCTTCCTCACTCTGTCATCCCATTCACCCTACCAAACACAAGGAGGACCCCTGACAAGGCCAGGGAAGTAGAGTGTGCCTTCAATCTGTCCCCCAGATTTCAAAAGTTATGCATTACTTCCTCCATAGGCTGGTTTACTAGATTTTTGATAACCTAATATCTTGGGAATAAAAGGTTTGGCCTCCCTGAGCTAGGATTCATGTCAGACCTGTTTCAAAAGGAGTTACAGGAGACTAGCCTTGATGGATACTAGAGGAAGAGAAACTGATACCTAGCCATGAAAGAGCTTTAAGGTTCCCTGAACCTGAGGAGTCCCTTGGAAGAGTTTTGAAGTTAAGTTCCTGTGACCCAGATGGCAAAGTCTCTGTCTCCAGCAATGACTCTACCACATTACCACTTGGCTTCAGTGAGCTCGAGATAAACTAGTACTCTTCACTTGCTCCAGGCAAGTGGGCAGCTTCCAGTAGGGGTGTTGAGGTTTTAAGTACCACACCCTCTCTTGTTTTCTGAAGTTTTAAAACATGGAACTGCTTCAACTATGTCTGCAGTAAGACAGGTATCTGCAGTTGTCTGAGGCAAGCCAGCAACTTCTAGGTAAGAGAGAGGTCTTCAGATGCAGTGTCCCTTACGAGGCTGCACCCCTTTCATGAATTTCAGATGAACTTTTGTGGCTTAATTTCTAACAGGTCCCTTAGGATCTTAGCTACTTAGTTGACACAGTGTTACAGAAATACTTTTTTCCGGGAGGCAGCAATTCAGCTCATGACGAGGGAAAAGTGGTCATAATGGGCCAATAAGTCTAGCAGTCAAGGTGCTCTTCTGCCACTTGAGATCAAGGTTTGATTCTTAAAACTATTGCTCCAAAGGTTGTCCCATGGGGCACACTCACTTTTGGGGCCAGTTTTCTACTCTTTATGTGGAATGACTGCCCACTGGTGGCTCGGTGGGGGGCCAGTCTGCACTAAACTGTCCTTCGTTCTGTCTCTGTCTTCCCGGTGACAGTTACTAAAGGAATTGATAGGCAAGAACAGATAGGCTGAGGCCTATAAACTCCTATCCTGACACCAGGAATGCGGTGCTTCAAGCATCTATGTCTGCATCCTTGTCTTCAGCACTGATTTGATCCTGGGTCCCTATAAACGGCAGCAAAAAAAAGTATAGCTTGACATGAATGCAGGGAATATGAGGTTTGCTAAATCCTGCCTTCTGTATTGCTCGCATAGCTTCTCCTGTTCCTCAGAGTCAATAGCTACTTCTCTTCAGCAGCATGGCCAAGTCCCACAGCGTATCCTATCAACTTACAGGGCTTTAGTAGCTACACCCTGTAAATAAGACAGCTTCCACTCTTCAGGGCTGGGAAGGATTTTTCAGGAAGAGACAGGAGTTCATCTTGCTGATACAACCACTTACCAGTCTTGCAGCTAGCTTTCTCTTACCAATGTACTTCCCCAAGCACAGACGACTTAGGCACCTTCTGCCTCAGTCACCACTACAGTTGCAGATTACACAGCTGCTGCTCAACTATGCAGCTCATACACTGTAGCTGTCACTGTACTGGATCTGGAGAGTTCCAACATGCTTGAGGGCCTCCATAACTGGACCATCTGGAATCCTCCAGCCTTGAGTGCTTCCAACAGCCACTCAACCACTAATCAACAGTCTATTTTTCTTTGTTTATGAAAACCCAACATTGCAGGCTCAGCTGAGTCCTTACAGGGTAGGGACACAGGTCTTGGCATGAGGACGATGGAGAGTATAATAAGGACCATGGTGCAGATTTCCTAAGGGCAAGGAAAAACAGTGAGGGTGGTTGCTTGTGCTACAATATTTTGTCTGATCCAGAGCAACTTTTACCATCTATAGAGCATCACATGGCTGTGCCCCTACCTCAATCAAAGTGACATGAGAACATTAGTATTCTGGGTAGTTTACTACAGGCTCCCACATAGGGAGCTTGAGAGAGAACTCTATCAGAAATGGAATCACAGTGCCAAATGAGAAAAGGGAAATGCCACCAACAGGAGATTGACCCTTGCTGATATGAATTTGGACAAACAGACTGGAAAAACAGCTACACAAAAACTATGCCTTCAAGTATAACATGGCAGTAGTCTGGAATAACATGTCATGATACAAATGAGAAGGAATGCTGTCTTGGATGTTGTGGTCAGCAACTTTGTGGACACAATCAATAAAAGTGTATTCAGAAAGTCATTAGGAAATAATGACCACAATATGGTCAATTTTATAACCAAAAGGAATCTGGTCACTTTAACAAGAAAATAGTTATTGTTTGTAATTCTGTCTGTGTCTGACTGAATATACATCTCATTTGACATTCCCCTTGGGTTAAACAGTCATTGTTCAGGTGTGATTAAGTGTTGAGGGTTATTTAAGTACCCTGAATACAGGGATTTAAATTAGAACAGCACAGAGATGAGAGTCTACCATCTCCAACTCTGCTTGCACCTGGCCACTCAATGGCTGATAATTAAAGTAATTGGTTTGTTTGTTAAGAACCATATTCCTAATTAACATGGCCAACTGCCAGAATCATATTGGTCTGAACTGGTTCTTAGACTTGTAAAAAAAATGTAGAATTATGTAGTAAGAAGTGGGCTCAGCTCTTCAAGTGAGGTGGGCCAGCCCTACAAGATGTATCACAGGAGTCATGGATAGATTGTCAGATTCTCTGGGGTCAGCCATAAAACTGCATATCCACCATCTGAAAAGGGAGGGATGGACCTTTGTATCACAAAGCCTGTGTGGCAGATCAAGTCTGTTGTCCCTGAGAAGGCCCATGGGGTAAGAAAGCAGATTTTATGTGAGAGCTTATGAGTTTTTTCTGTTTGTAGTTCTTTCTGTTTACAATGGTTTATTTGTCAAATTCACAGTGCTATTGTGTTTCCTTTAGTTTGATGTATATCATGCAAATTCGGCATAAATATCAAATATATTTAATATAATGTAAACATGTGACTGCTATGTTTTAAGAAGTACAAGTAATCCATATTTATTGGTGTAGTCCCATGATCTACTTCCACAGAGGAATCTTACCAGTCTTAAAAGGTAAACCTGCTTCTGCTACACAGTAGGGGAGAGGTTACCAGGAGTGACCAAGGAGGTTCCTCTGTCCTAAAGGCCTTGTACTGTGTAAGCAAGCTCCCAGCCTTGTGCTGTGTGAGCAGGGTCTTGCGGTGGGATTTGAAAAGAACAGCCCTGTGAGAGTTATAACAAGGTTGGTTACAGCATGATAAAATAAATGAAACAGACCATCCTTGTCACACCACCCAGGGCTAGTGAGAGTATACAGAGTGTGTGCGACAGTCAATGAGAAGGGTATTATCAAATGTGGTTTTAATGGCTGATTTTGAGATCATGAGGTAGGTGATATGAGGATGCAACTGGAAAACTGAATTTGAAGGGGTGAGGGTGGAAAAACATGAAGCAAACTAAAAAAAGTGTCATACTGTACACACATTACATGGAAAATACTACTGTATATATATTCCCATAAGACACAAAAAAGGGGAAACAAATCTATATTACTAACTAGGAAGGCCAGGGAAAAACTGAATGCAAAACAAGGCATTTAAGAAACTAAAAAACTGAGGGTAAGATGGAAAATGGTCAGACATAAAAATGCATAAAGGTAGTATGAAAAAGGAAATTAGGAAAGCAAAAAAGAAAGTTGAAAGGGGAGTTGCAAACAATGCAAAAGGAAATTATAAAGAATTTTACAAGTACAGTAGGTAAGCGACAAGAAAGAAACAGTAAAAATAGAAGAAAAAAAACTGTGCACACCTATTACAGTGATGTTTAGACTATTTATTGGTGCAAAGAACTGCTGACCAGATACCCCTACGTGTCGACTATAATGAGTCTTCCTCAGGGATCCTGCTCTTTTTTTGTACTTTGGGTGATGTACAGCTGCACCTTTGGGAGTCAGATGTGCTCCTAACCTTTTCTCTCGCCTCATTAAAAATGGCAAGACCGTTAATGTTAGGAAATAAAGTATTAGACACAGAGCGAAAAGTGGCATGATCACTAAACAGGTTTTTTTGTGGTTCGGTCTTCAACAAAGCTGATAAAATATAAGCAAACAATAATAAAGTGATAAATATTAGAAAGTTCAGTGGGCACAATCAAAAGTAGACCAAAAATCTATATGTAATAAAGCAACAGAGCCTGATTATTTACATCTACATTATTATCAAGAATAGCAGAATCTATAGCAGTGATGCCAAATCACTCATTAAAAGAAGGGTAAGTTGCAAGGGACTGGAAGGATGTGATTGTGGTCCCCATGGAAGAACAAAATGGATGTCAATTATTATAGACCTGCTAGAGAACATTATGGAAACTGATTGAGATGATATTGAGAAATGTGTAAATATTAACAATTTAAGAGACTTCATAACATGGGTTTGCACAGAACAGATCTTGTTTTACCAATCTGATAAACTTTTCGGAGTCAATTAGTAGATTGCTTGACTATAGAATGCCTGTGGATATAGTCTATCTAGATTTTAGCAAGGCATTTGATACAGTTCCCTACAGTGAATTAATAGACTTTATTATAGGGGTATGAGTGGTCCAACAATAGGATGACTTAATGGATAGCAGGCAGAAGGCAAACGATCACAACTGAATGGGTTAAAGTGACAAGTGGTGTCCAACAGGGCTTGGTGCTGGGGCCAATATTTTTTAGTCTATTGCTAGGGGACATGCTCAAAGATATAGACAATTTGTTCACTAAATTTGCCTATGAGACCAAAATAGCGAGAACTGTACAAACACAGGGTCGAGTATGGTTTGTAAAATAATCTTAACAAAGACATAGGCGGTCAGATAAAAAAAAGGATTTTTTTTCCCTATACATCTTTTCTGCCTTTCTCTGCTCCCCGATCCCAGTGGTGCTCCCCCCCCCCAGCCCTATCACTGACCCATCTCTGAAATTTACAGGTTAACCATCTAAGTGGCCTGCCCTGTAGGATTGAACAGTGTCTGTGGGGGACTTTGGGTGAGCCGGGAGTATTTTCCTCTGGTTGTCGCAAGGCCACTGTTCACGCTGTACCACATGTCCCATGCCTACCAGTGCCCTCCCCACGCCACTGTGTTCACAGCAATCCTGCTTCCACTAGATGGCAGTCAGGTGGCCGGACCCTGAAAACCCCCACCCACAGGGAGGAGAGCTGCCATCGGATGCTCCATTCTTCCCTCTCCCTGCTGGCCCACAAGCGTCCCTGATCCATTCCTGGACCCAGGTCACCAGTGTACATCCAGTGCCTCAGCCCACCACACCACTGGGCTGACTGATAGAAAATGAGTTTTCATGTAGATAAATGCCTGGTGATGCATTTTAAGGAGGAAAATATGAGGGACACATATATTTTTAAACTCAGCATTATTGATGGTAGCATGTTCACATGCATATTCAAATGTTACATTGCATTTCAAATACAACTTGCTTGAATTTATGCAATGAATAAAATAAAGCTGTAAAATTATTCGTCTACGTGTACAGGTGTCTTCCTCGCCTATAACTGACCTATATTTTTTATTATTAGGATCAGAGAACCACCATTACCTTAATACAGAACAGTGAAGGAAACTCTCATGAACATTGGGAACCAATCAGACACTGTCAGCCCCTCAGGCATCAAAATGTCCCCAGTTTAGTTTCAGAACAACCAGTCAACAGAGACTAAACATAAACTGCTTGTTTTAGGATTTTAGAGGTCACAGAATATTGTCTTTCCTACATCTGCGGTGAAGAGTGGGTCCCCACCCACCCTGCCCAGTTCTGACCGGTGTTCCCTATTGCCAGCGATGCTGAGCTTCATTCTAGCTCTGCTCAGGGCTTCCCTGGATCCCTGAGAGTGGTATTCTGGTCTAGTCCAAGTGTTCTGGACTTGCATCCCCCTCCTGAAGCTCGCCATCTGGTCCTAATCTGTATAGTTCCCACCTCTGCCAGGTTGTGATATGCTTGTCTAGTGCCATATGTAGTATGACTGTTACTCTTTCCAGTCTGTTGAGCTTCTGTATTTGGCCAACCCAAGCCTCCACTGTGGGCAGAGTGGCTATTAATCATGCAGTGGTGCTGCCCTTTATGGCAACCATGCATAAGGCTTAGAGCAACATCTGTTGCAATCTGTCACCAACATATGGAACTACCTTCCCCGGGATCAGATGAAGAAAGGAAAAGGGGATGTCCACTTCCCAGATGTTATTAAGCTCTGCATAAAATTCTGTCCAGTAATGCTGTGCTACTGGGCATCCCAAAAGGTGTAATAATGTGAACCAATCTGTCCACACCCACTTCAACATCATAAATCTGACTCCCTATTTCTATTAAAATGCTCGACGGTGGTTGGAGTGTGGAAGAACCTCACCAGATATTTCCAGCAAAACTCTCTCCACTCTGGAGAGGCCATTGTTCTCCATTCCTACTCCCAGATGTTATCCTGCTCTTCTGTTAAAATCATTATTTCAGCCTTCTCCTTCCAAGGAACCTTAAGTAGGTCTAACTCTGGGTGCTGAGTGCCCTGCAGGGATTTGTAGACCATAGATATGTTTCCTCACCTGCCAGCCAGCACTGCAGCCAAATATAAAAATTCTTCCAGGTTTAAGTCTCTACCCACCTTCACTGTCAGATTCTTCTTCGTAAGCTAGGGTGCATTGGGAGGGGGATTTCTAGAAGGAGAAGGGACGTGGTGTTGCCTCTGTATCATTCACTTGTGAGAATCCACCTAGAGTACTGTGTCCAGTTCTGGAGGTCACACACCCATACCAGGTCCAAGGTGTGGGCCACGTTGGTGGGTCGCAGAGGTACTTACCTGTATCAGGCCTAGTTATATCATTGTCTGGAAGAGGTAGTAACCAAAAAGCAAGGATTTGTTGTTGATCCAGGTGTTGAATTCCCCCAGAAGTTACCATCTAGGGGACTCCAACACACTGTTGACAACAAAGTCTGCTACCTCCTGCAGGAAATCCCCCCCCCCCCGTCCTGAAGGATGGTAAATGAGGAGAATCCTACAACCTGCACCTGGACCCTCACACATTCAAACAATGAGGCAGAGCCCACTGGGTGCAGGGAAAAGTTCAGACAGGATCTAAAATAGATGGCCACTCCCCTACCCTGCATTACCTCCTCAGGCAGTGTGCCACCGAATATCTGGCAGGGACCAATGCCTCCAATACTGGCTCAGCATCATCCCCCAGCCAAGTCTCAGTAATGCAAGCCAGGTTGACTGAAGAGATTAAGTCCACCATAATAGTGGTCTTGTTCCTCACTGACCTGACATTACACCGCACCACCAGAAGGGGACTAGTGAACGATTGCAGGCCCTCTAGCTACCTGCCCATGTGGTCTGGTGGGAGCCCTGAGGACAGGAACTAAACATACTGGGACCCTCTCAAGGCTCTGTCCAACTCCAGGGCACCTCCTGTTCCAGACCACCCTAATACTATTCACCTTCTCTGTACCGGCAGTACCCTGCCGCATGCTCTCTTGTCACCTATCAATACCCACCTCCCAACAATGTCTCACCGCTACTGCTGGGAGGGGGAAATCCACAAAGGGGTGGAAGTCATGCAGGAGGGACGCAGTATAGATTGTACGATGGGGCCCGAGATGTAAACACATTTTCTATTCCCATGATACTCTATAAATTACAGTTAAATACACATAACATTATAAAGAAAAAGACCTAACCTAATCACACATTTACCATCCGCACCATAAATAAAAGACCAAAACACCTACTCACAGTCACACACCACACTCACATAACAGCTAAACCCTTTATCCCCGTCCCAACCCTCTCCACCCACCAACAATTAATAAAATAGGATATAAACCACATATAATGGGAGAATCAGATGTTAAAACAGGTGTGCTGTGGAAATAAAATTCTGCTCCCAATTGGAGCTACAGATGTCCAACAGTTGTATTACAAAATGTTAATAGAGTTATTTGGGGATGACACCTTAACAGTCCCAGCAGTATCAAATGACTCTTTATTACAATTCACACTTAGCAATAGGTAAAAATTCCTGAAAGAGAAAGAAAGTAGTGCTCACACCACCACACTTCCTAGATGGCCAGCGTTATCAGAGTGCTGGAGCAAAAATACATGAGGCAAGGAGATTTCGGAGATTCAGAGAGAAAGTCAGCGTGACACTTCTGACTTTAGTGCTCCTCTCACCAGCACCAAAAATCAAACTGCAGCAGAATAACCAAAAGTCAACAGGCTCTTACCCTCCCTCGTACCACCAGTGATAATCTTTAGGCAAACAGAAACACTGCTCTCACCAGTGTTCAAATGATAATCCACCACAAACAGTTTTCAGGCAAACAGGGGCGGAGCCAGAAATTTCTGTTTTGTACACATAGGGCTGGATATTCAAACTGCGCTATTTTGTGGCGCAGTCCCTTGTGCTGCACGAAATAGTTGCGCAGGGGTGTGTCCAGAGCGATATTCAAAGGAGCTGCGCCCTTGAGCAACTCCTTTGAATATCACCCCCCGGCCACAGCCACTGTGCATGGCGCAATGGAACTTGCACCACCGCAAGTTGTCAGAGTGGAGCATTCAACTTGCGGTGGCGCAAGTACCATTGCGCCATGCACAAAATCCCGATATTCAAAAGGTGACATGCAAATGGGGCCATAATTCATGCAAGGCGCAGGGGTGCCATTTGCATCTGATTATGGCCCCATTTGCATGCCATTAGCATGCAGGTGTGCCCGATCCCGGCGACTTGCGCCTGGTGCCCTGCAGGTAGCAGCGTCGGGGACCGACTCTGCAGCCTGATCGCGGGCAAAACAGTGTAGAATCCCACCCCACCCCCACTAGCCGATCGCGGGCATAGTTTAATTCCCCACCAACCCGGTCGCGGGCAGCAATGTAGCTCCCGAGCGTATCCCTGGTGGTCCAGTGGACCGTACTTCCCGATCGCGGGATGGTAATATGTAACCCCAGACGTATCCCTGGTAGTCAGTGGACGTACATCGATCGGCGGGATGAGTATTAAGAACCCCGAGCGTATCTCTGGTTCCTAGTGTCCCACCCCACCCACGAGCCCCACCACCCGCTCCCCTGGCAGCTGGCGGTGGCAGCATCCCACCCGCCTGCCGCCCGCGCATCGCCGACTGACTGCCGGTGGATGCTGCATGCCCATTAGGGCAGTGCAGAGCAATGGGCATGCAGCCCTCCTGATACAAGACAGTCAGTTTGTGAATGAATGAATGTGTTCATTCCTGAAGCCTGGACTTTATGAGCTGCACCCAGTAGCTTCCATACACAATGGGCACTAATGGCATGCAGCCTCTACCGGCAGTCAGTCTGGCGGGACGAGGTGGCAGGTGGTGGATGCTGCCGGCCGCCGGGGGAGGGGAGCGGGGTGAGGCTTCGTGGGTGGTGGGGTTGGGACACTAGGCACCAGGGATATGTTCGGTTCTTACTACCATCCCGCAATCGATGTACGGAACCACTGGACCACCAGGATACGCTCGGGGTTATATATTACCATCCCACGATCGGGATGTACGGTCCACTGGACCACCAGGGATATGTTCGGGAGCTATATTGCTGCCCGTGGATCGGGCTGGTGGGGGACTAAACTATGCCCACAATCGGCCAGTGGGGGTGGAGGGGGATTTACACTGTTTTGCCCACAATCGGCAAGCGGGGGCACAGGGAGGTGGGGGCCAGCCACGGGTGGCAGCTGCTGTGTTGCGCCTGCAATCGCTCTGTGGGTGGCCCTCGACTTGATCCTTTTTTGCTCAAAGTGGTGCAGGCGCAGGTTGGGGTTGCGCCAAGGCAACTCTGCACAGCCCGCTGAATATAGGGCTGTGCAGTTTATGCATGGTTCCTCCTCCAGTTCAGCATGCATTCATTTGCATTGTGCTGTTGCTCAGCCTGTTTTCAGTGGTGCAACTGCCTCCTGCATTGTCTGAATATCGCAGAATGGTGCAAGTTCGGGCTTGCGCAGGCGCAACCCTATTGCGCATAGCGCAACCCTTTTGAATATCTGGGCCATAATGTCCAACAGTTACACCCCACCCCATTAAAAAATGTACACATCCTCTCCAAATGGTACCCCCTTCCAAACAAGTCATTGTGTGGCAGATGATTTCTCTAATCTCTAAAGAGATTATACATGTATCTGTCTCCTAAACAACATAAATTTAAACAGACACACTCATAAGTGGCCTACACTAACCCAAACACTACATATTAGAATGAAAATGTTAACAGAAAGGCATATGGTTTGTGACAGGCACTCAATAAAAATGTACACAAATGTGGTATAGTGAGTATGCCTGTCTACATATCCTTGCAGGCAAATACAGAGATTCTTAACCCAGCATTGCCATTTTAGCCACAGAAAACTCATGCATCCAACTGTAGATATAACAACAGTTCCCAATTAGCTGACACAGCAGCTAAATGGCTCCAGCCAGAATTAGGAAATGTTCCCTCTATGTTTGCAACTTAGTGATTCAGTTGGCGCAGCGGCATGAATTTCAGGTTAGCCCAGGAAGAAACGATGCTCTCGCCACCGCAGCCATGGTTACCCCACTAGTTCAGAAGCTCTTCTGCAATGACTGCCAACTCATACCTCGCAACGGCTTCCTCCCCAGGCACTCTGATAACAGCTCTCCTTTGATATTCCAGCCAAAACTCTTCAGGCCACCACAGGTTGACAGCAGGTAAAACTACTGGCAGGTTAACTGACTCTCCAGAACTCCTTACACAGATTGTGTTCACAGCACACACAGCATGAGACCTCCCCAAAAATAAAAACACTAGCTCCTGTTAATAACTCACTGCTCAGCCGTACATAACAACTTTTACTCTACTCCTACTTCTAGCTAAAATTTTGAATGTTAAAATCACTCCAGACACAGTAGGCAGTGTCAGAGTTTCAATTCTCCTGAATTAATAAGATAAAACAGCAAAGGAGCTACAGAGAACAGGCTCGCAACAGAGTTCTTGCAGATGGCAACCCAGCATGGTCGCAATCTTCCTCCTCCCTGTACACTCACACGTGGGTTGGAACACTGGGGGGAACTGTCACTCAAGGGAGGTGGACAAAGCAATGGGGAAAAAGGGGTGCATCCAAGGATATTGAAGGAGCTCAGGCAGTGGCGGCTCTACACCAGGGCCTGCCAGGGCACGTGCCCTGGTAAAAAAATGCTGTGCCCCAGTTGGTGCCCCATATGGTGCAGAGCTTCACCCATAGTAACAATATAGCAGTGCCCTGGCTGCCATCGGTTGTGCCCCAGCTGTGCCCTGGTAACCATTTGTGGCTAGAGCCGCTACTGAGCTCAGGAAAATACTGGCTACACCTCTGACAGTTTTTTTTAACAGCTCACTGGAAACAGGAGTGATTCCAGAGGACTGGAGGAGAGTGGAAGTAATCCCACTACACAAAAGTAGTAGTAGCAGGAAGGAGGCTGGCAATTATAGGCCAGTCAGCCTGACATCAGTGGTGGAAAAGTTCGAAGAATTACTGCTTACAGAAAGGATTGTGGAATGTCTTGAATCCAGTGAGTTACAAGACCCAAGGCAGCATGATATCACAGGGGTGAGGTCATATCAACCAAATCTGATAGATTTCTTCAACTAGGTGACCAAGGAACTAGATCAGGGTGGAGCAGTGGATGTAGCCTACCTAGATTTCAGTAAGGCATTTGACACCATTCCACATTTATTTATTTATTTATCTTTTGTTTATTGGGTGAACATATGAGCCAAATGTCCTTTTTCATATGCGAACCAAGATCGCTAATTATACAGTCAAGATGTAAAACGTGCAGTTTCAATTACATACTTATTACATGACAAATACATCAACATTTAAGCAATAATGCACCACAGGGTGTGTGTTGTGCTGGGACAACGTCTTGCCTGGGGTGATTAGGCATGTGGCTGCAGGCTGAGTGCGACTAATCACTCCAGAAGTGACGTTATCCAAGCACAACACAAACTCTGGAGTGCATTATTGCTATTATACAATGGTTCATTTTGTTATCAGATAAAGAAAATGTAAAAATGTGTTTAAAATATTTATTATTTTTTACTTTTTTTGCTAGGGGAGGTATACCTATTGAAAAAAATCCTTTGTTTCTGGGTAGTCCAACAGTTGGCGCTGCCCCTACATAGTGGTGTGGATTGTCAGACAGGCTGCACCTCTTGAGCTGGTCCTGTTTCTCCCTCCTGTTCTGTTACACAGACGCATTGTTTACAGAGGAAGCCTGCACTAGCTTAAGCTGTATTTTTTTTAAATAGTTTATGTGAATGCAGCAAACAGTCATGATAGGAGCTACGTGTATACTTCTGGTTTTCCGTTTGCATCGCATCGGTAAGTGTGTCTGGATCAAGTACTGTAAGTGCTTCAAAAAAAGTGTTTTAAATGGTTTCTATAGCCACCTAGTACAGTTGTTGGAGAAAGGCTGCTTTTTTATTGTTATGAAGTAAGCGGCATGTGTGTTAAGTGCTTCTTTGTGGTCAGGGGAGGAAGTGGGTCAATGAGATGTCGTGGCCATTCATTTCACAGAAGAGAGCACAAGTGCGTGCTCACACAGGTAGCAGGTGAAGGCACTCTAAAATGGAATTAAACAAAGGAGGAAAAGGTTGTTTTATGTGTAATGCTAGCAGTTGATCATGGTTCATTTACAAATATACCGTTAGTGTGAGAGCAGAAGAGTAGTGCCATGAACGCAAGCAGGAATTGGTGTAGCGGGTGCCAAGCTGGCTGGGGTCCATGTAGCAGGCTGTGTGGAGTGATTACACTTAACAATAGATGCGGTCATCTGTGTGCTGGGACTAGAAACGTGATGTGCTGGGATAACATCATGGGTCCAGTCCCACAGTGACCAGTCAAAGGTCAGCATTTATTCTTGCCATTGTATAATATACATTAAATTAACAGATAATAATGCAGTACAGTTAGACCATAACATATTACAATATTTAGACACACGTCAATTGAAAAAGCAAGAACATTGCAATTAATTCAAAAGATGACTTTTCAGTTTGCATTTAAATAGTTCATGACTTTTACCTGACTATAAATCAGGAGGAAGGGCATTCCAATGTTTTGGAGCTTGGATGGAAAAAGCTCGATCTCCCATTTTAGTTTTTGTTTTATTCATTATTAAGCCAGCATTTGCTCTTAAATCAAGATTTGTAGTTCTTATTTTTAACAGCGGATAGTGAGCTGCCCAGTGGTGCTGAGGGTTGAGGTGCTGGATTCAACACCTTGCACCACCCCGGCGACCCAGGTTCAAGAATGGGCCCGGGTCGTCGAGGGTCGGCAGGGGAGGGAGAAGACTGAGCATCCAGAAGACTGCTCTCCTCTCCCAGGGGTGGGATCTGGGGCCTGCTCTGTGTAGTTGCGACCCCTGGTGAAGACCAGGGGCTCCCTGATGCTGAGTTGGAATTTAGGAGCAGAGTGTTGGTGGACGAAAGTGACCCTGCTGTGCAGATGTCATTGCACATCCACATTCATGGGGAAACCATACACAGAAAATCCCTGACCTCGGGGATAGGCAATGGCACCATGCCATCCAGGCCACACTCCAACATACTGGGCACTCTTCTCTCCTCTCCATAGTCATCCAGACCGGCTTACTGGACTCTAGATAGAGCACCATGGGCAGATAGGGTGGCCCTACCTCGGGGGGGGGGGGTCAGAGCTGGGGGTCCATAGGACTTACGACTGAAGTAGGAGGCACATCAAGTAGGAGGTAGAACCTGGTAGATGGTGTGGATGCCAGAGAGAGTTCCCCCGGGGAAGGTGCACAAAAAGAGTTAAAAAACAAACAAACAACGAATAAAGTGAAGTATTTTCATTTTGTTGTAAAACATTACCGGTTAAACAGCATAGAAAATAAATGCTATTCAGATTTGATGGAAGCCAACCAGTAATTTGATACAGTTTATAGTGATGAGTGTTATAAGATTATTTATAAACAAATCAACAGATATCCTGAAATGTAGTTGTTGAATTTGACATAGCTTGTTTAGATATTGCTGTAAACAAAAAAGATGTGTAGTTCAATTGAGACAATATACTTTGTGGTATAGCAATTCTAGCTTGCAAAGTCAGGGAATTCTGTAGCTTAAATAGTACCCCCAATTTTTGATTAACTTTCCTAGTGACAGTTCCTATGTGAGGTGTAAATGTCAATTGAGTGTCCAGATATACACCCAAATATTTAAATTGTTCCACCTGTTCCCAGACCTAAACTGCCTCACAAAATTCTGCAACTCCACTCCTTCAGCTCCTTAGACCTTAATCTCCTTCTTAATGAACTGGCCAGCTCCGACTGGTCCCCTGTTGCCTTTGGCCCTTCCATTGACCAAGCCCTTGCTTATTTTAAAGATAAATTTCTAACTACATTGAACCCTACACTCCATTCAAATGCACTAGAGTTCATGGCAACCATCATCCCTGGATCTCCCCTGAGTCACTGACCTGTCTCAGGGAACGGGACAAAGCTTGGAGGAAACATAAAGCCTCCCAGCTTCCCCAAGACCATGCCAGGTATTGCATGTTAAGAAATGCCTGCACAAAAGCTACCAGACTTGCCAAGTCTGAATATTTTATATCAACTTTTCTCAAAAACATCAATTCCCCCTCCAAATTCTGGAAAGTGGTCCACGCCTTATTCTCCCCCCCCTTCACATGCACCTCCCCTGTGCTTAAAATAAACAACTCATTGGTCTCCGAACCATGTGCAGTGGCTCAAGAGTTTAACTCCTATTATACCTCCTGCACCACAGCACTTCTAAAGTCACTCCCCTCTAACCTCCCCCTCCTCATCCTCCCACACCTAGTACTCAACCCGTCCATGCCCATCCTTCTTTCTTTTTTTCTGTGGTCTCCCCAGAAAAAACACTAATGGTCCTTCTCTCTCTCTCTCTCTCTCTCTCTCTCTTAATCCTTCCAAAGGCTCATCGCCGGATGATCTTGACCCTAAACTCCTTTACCTTTTAGCTTCTGCTATAGTTTCTTCTAGTCTTCTCCATCTTCCTAAATGACTTGCACTCAGTATGCTCCCCCTCCACCTCTATCCATATGTATGCAGATGACACTGTTCTGCTCTCGTCTGGCAAATGCCCTGCTGATGTTGCAACCACCCTTCAGCTTGACTTTCACCAGGTTGTTATGGTTTGACTCACATCAACTATTCCTAAATGCCAAAAAGACTGTCTCCATGACCTTTGGCACTAGGCAGAGACTCTCTAGGCTCCACCCTTTACCATCTTTCCATACCCTTGATGGGACAATATTAGAGGACACCTCAGACTTCAGGTTCCGGAATGGCATATTAAACATCTCCTTCTTCTCGGCTCCCAAACTCAAACTACTAAAATTGGTCTCCCGACGCAATAAATATACAAAACTTACCAGCAAACGGCAATTTAATCATTGGAGAGACCCCAGCAAGAACCGGAACTGTTATTCCCACTGGCCCTGGATGGAAATTAAGCTCTGCAATAGATTCTCTCTGCTGGCTGACTTGATGGCATGGGAGGAGAAAGACGGCCTGTGCGACCTCGACCTGACCGCATCTAGCCCAGCTCCTGCTTCCTCAAAAGGCCCCCTTCATCTATCCTTAATGTAACCCTACACCCCTGCCTTTTTACAAAACAACAGGTGGTATGCTGTTGAAGCTGACAGCAGTACCAGGTGGGGGACTGGGCTCGGGGAGGATGAGGTTACTCGGCACAGGGGAGCCTAGGTTTGGCTACTCTGAACAGGGGCACCCAAGTAAATCCAAACACAGTAAGCAATAACTGTAATGTCCAGAACCAGGAATGGGATTCTAAAGTGTGGCTTTTATTCACATCCAAACTGAGCAAACAAAGCATAGACGGACCCCCACGGGGCTACATTCCTGGTAATGCAGATAAGAGAAACAGAACCCTTCTTCAACATTTCAGCCCTCAGACTCTGAACCCACCAGGCACACAGCCCGGACTTGCATGCAGCTTTGGGTACACAGCCCGACTTGTATACTATTTGTTTTTTTTCCGGCCCACCTCCCCTGCCGGCCACTCGATCCTGGTCCATATGGCAGTGGATCACATTTTCTGTTGGTGGCTCCCCAAACCACCTTAGAGCCTTTGACTCCTTAAGGGAAATTTCCTTTCAATCCCATGTCTGTGTACTTCCCTCAGCACTGGCCAAGTGCCTGAGGCAAAGTAGAAATCCACAGAGCAAATCCATAGAGGTGGACCTGGTTACTAAAGATGGGGGGGTCTCCTACCTCCAGCTCCCACAATCCATACCCGACCATCTCTGGACATTAAACAACTCTTTTTGAAAGCTTGGCAATGTAGATTAAAGGGTAAACGTATAGCACATCTCCTCTACATGTCTTGGCTTTCCTTTCGTGCTGGACTTGAACATACTTTTACTTTGGCTAAGCCTATTCCTCTAGGCCTCCCACTAATTCAGCAGTCCAATTCCCACTTTAACACAGTTCAGGTGAAACACAGGCCCTTTGACAAGAGCAGAACTCACCCTTTGGTTGCAGGTGCCCCACAGACGAATCTTGACAGCTTCGTGTGGCACAAAACATTTCAGGAAATAAGGCAGCGTCTTCCCTAGCCGAAACTGAGGGGTTGCCCCTGGAATAACAGACAAACCTTCCACCCCCATCCCCTCAGGGATGGGGCACAAAGACCAGTATCAGCGGTCTCCACCACTTCAAGAACAGCTTACTGTGTTCCTCTTTAGGTGGAAACACACACCTTTCCCTAGAAGTAGCTCTGTATCAGAGCTTAGGCTCCAAGAGCCTGTACACAGACTGCTGTGCTCCTCTCTTCTTCACTGCTCACACACAACTGCTTTCCACCGTTCAAAAACTCCCAACATTCTAACCTAACTCCCATCTGCAGATTCCAATGTGGCTCATGTAGCTGCGATAGTTCTATGGTGATGTCATCCCTCAGTCTCAGCTGAGACTGAGAACAGAGCGAGACAGTGTGAAATCCATTTAACTGGAGTTTTACAAGCTGCCTTCCCTGCCTACCACTAGGTCTTACTGGGATTCTAGTAACCCCGGGTAACAGGGGGGTTACATTAACATTGATAGCTGGTCAAGGAGGAAAATGGAAGGGAAACGACACTCAACCAGCTCAACCAGTCCTCTGCCTGAGCAAAACATCCTTCAGGCCATCTCCGATTTTAGGCAGGAAATGAGGGACTCAATTCAACAGGTCAGGGCTTACTTGAGATCGCTCCAGAATCGTGTGGATGAAGTGGATCGGCAGATCTCTCAGAACACTGCCAAAATCGATGCCCTTGAGTCTGCAGTTCTTTCCCTGGTGGGAGCCCAGTTACACTGTTCTCTAAGGCAGGAAGATGCAGAGAACAGAGGACGTAGGAAAAATCTTCATAGTTTTGGCCTACCAGAAGGCGAGGAAGGCGCTGATCCTTTGGCTTTTGCAGATGAAATTTTTTAGAACAACTCTGGACTTTGGGCCTGATTACCCCCTTGATTTTGAACATGCCCATCGCACTCTGGGTCCCAAACCCAAGGCCAAGGATGCCAGGCCTAGATTGTTTATTATTAGGCTGCAAAGCTTCCAAATGAAGGAAATGCTCCTAAAGAAATCTTGGCAGAAAGGGAGGATTATTATTGGAGCCCACCGCATAATTATTGATAATGATTATGCTCCTTTCACTCAAAGCCAGAGAAGGGCCTACCCTCCTCTATTCCCTATACTACAATCTCAACAGATCAAATTCTGCACCCTTTATCCCGCCAAACTGACCGTGTTTCTACCAGAGGGCCCCATTTCATATAATTCAGCTACTGAAGCCAAGAAGGACCTATATCAGAGAGGAGTGCCTAAGGAGGGGCTCACGACATGGAGTGGGACCTCAAAGAATACATTCCAGGGACAGTCTATATCTGATGGAGTACCCAACCCAACATGTGTCTGGAAGAGATGTTGCAAAGGATCTGACTACTGAGAAACCCCTCCATGATGGTGGAACAGAAATAAGTTCTGGTGGTTGATGAGTCTTGCTGTGCTCTTCTCGAGGGGTGTTGGGTGGGGGGTTCTTGAGGGCTGGTCGAGAGGATCTGCGGTGGTCTGGTGATCAGGCACCATCCCAAACAGTCTAACATTTGAAGAAAGGGGTACAAGAATAATACCTGTTATTTTACTGTGATTTTGGGACTAGATTCCTCCTCGATGGTGGGCATTACGCTTGGCTGAGGGGGCTTACAGCGATGGTTGGCTGGTCTGCCGGGCCTCTCCCCTCCCGGTGCTGCTTCTCTCCCTACCCTTCCCTCTTTGGACCTCAGGGGTCCCTGTCGAATAGTTTGTCCTTGATGGGATCCTGGAGGTGTTTCCTCCTAGTGGGGGGGCACAAGGTGAGCGCTCTTCCCCGGTGAAATACAGGATGATCCAAGCCAAAAATCTAGATCTATGGGAATCTGGAAATATTAACGCAGTCCCTGGATCTCAGCATAATAAGCTAAAACTCTAAACTGATCTGTTTGTAAACAGATTTAATGACTGACAGGGAATGTCCTTTGATGGTGGGAGAGGATTGGGGGGGTGAAGGAATTTGGGAAAGACACTGGCAGAGTCTGGGTTCCCTCCTTTTGTTTTCTCCTTCTTCCCCTTCCTCTACAGTGCCTCTATAATTACTAGTTTGAGGCCCTTGTGGTACTGCGGGGGAAGTTCTCTCCCATCTGTTTTGTTCCCCCTGCCCTTTACTCTTTCTCCACTTGACGTCTCGACGACCAGTTCCAGTGGCCCCCCCTTTTTAGAAGGTGAAGCATGGGAGGGTGGGGATGGATTCTGGGTTGTTTCCCCCCTTCCCCTGAGTTTTCTCTATGATTGGTCCCTGCCTTTTTTCATCCCGGGAAGACTCTCCCTCTGGTTCCTGGTATAGGGTAAGGCAACTTATATGTGCACGGAGATAAGTGTTAGGTGGGGCTGAGTTGGGTGATTGCCCCAGTGATCCCAGAGATGGGGATCATCTGGGGGAGAGGGCTGACTGGGGGGAGGGGGATATATTAAACTAATCTCAGGCTTCAGCTTGAGAGTGCTGGGACCAGCTGGGAGGTGAAACAGGGGGTCCCCTCATCTTCTTTTGGCAGGGATTTGGGTCATGGGGAATGGGAGCCCCCCCATAATTTGGGGGCCCCGTGCCTCTGAGAGATGGGTCTTTCTTTTAGGGGAGCTCCCCCCCAAAAGGTTGGGAGGCAGGTCTGGGTGGAGGGGGGTCGGGTTTTGATTCTCCCCCTCTACTCACAACACTGAGAAAAGGGGGTTTGTTCACAAAGGGAGTTTTGGGAGCCCAGATTACCCATTTTTGTGAACTTTCTGGGTGAGGATCCTCACCCTCTGAAGTATCTCTAGACAAAGGAGATCCTTGATCAACTCCGATTTCCCAAGGGAATTGGCTTGAGATTACGGTAGGATGGACTTCTATAACCACCTTTGTAATGGAAGTGCTGATATTCATAGTTCTGTTTTGTAATGTTGTTTTGTTAGTTGAAAATTATATAGGTTTACAGCTTTGTTATTTGCAAGGGTTGTTTGAAAAAAGACACAGGAGACAAGATACTATGTTATATTGTAACTCTTTAATAGACAAACTTCAGAAACAAATGAGTGAGAAATCAAACAAGAAACTGGGGGAAAAATGAATGATGGTGTGGGTCCCTCCTTTTGGTCCCTGGGGGGGGAGTGGTCCGGGTGACAAAAAGCTGAAATGACCTTAAAAAAAAAAGTCTTTAGTAAGACACTAGGCATAATAAGGTCAGCAATATCCAAAGATCCTAAAACAACAAACAGTACAATAAAAATAAAAAAGCTGTAATGAATACACAACCAGTTAAGGTTTACTCTATTAATGTCAATAATCTTCATAACCCCATTAAAAAGTCACGTACGATGCAGCATCTAAATAAACAAAAGGCAGATATTTTTTTTCTTCAAGAAACTCATCTCTCAGAAATTGAACACCAGAAGTTATCATGGGGGGGGGAGATATGTAATTTACCCCTCCTCTCACCCAGGTGGTCATAGGAGAGGAGTAGCAAATAATGATTCCATCCACTACCCAGTTTAAAATAAACAAAGTGATCTTGGATGGGTCAGGACTCTATATCATTCTCCAGGGTCACCTATATAACCAAGAAGTTACCCTAGCTAAAATTTATTTGCGCCCCCAGACTAAGACACCCATAATTCATTTAATTATGGCAAAGATCTTGGACTCGCTTCAGGGTGAGTTAATAATGGCTGGTGATTTCAATATGACTCTTATACCAAATCTTGACTCATCAAATCCCAAAATTTACCGCCTGTCCAATCCGGTAAAATATTTTAAAGCACAACTAGAAAACCTAGGGATGGTGGATATCTGGAGGAAATTTTTCCCATCTGTTCCAGGATTCACATACTATTCAGGTAGATTTCATTCATACTCCAGACTAGATTACTTTTTCACCACATGTGAACATTTCTCTAAGGTATGTGACATTACAGTTTGCGCCAAAATTATATCAGATCACCACCCACTGTTGCTCAAACTTGATCTGGGCAAAAAATATAAACATACACTATAGAGGTTAAATCCCTACCTCCTAAAAGACAAGGAATTTACAGACCAAATGTCCAAGAGAATAACTCAATTCTATGAGCAAAATGTGTCCCGTTTATCTCATCAGCCATTATCTGGGATGCTATGAAAGCTACCATTCGGGGCGAGATTATCGCATATGCCTCTAGGGAAAAAAAGAGAGTGAGAGTAGATATAATGACCTTTCTATAACCTTACAAAACTACCAACTGCTCTATAAAGATGGGGACAGAGAGTTGCAAGCTAAAATTAGAAAAACTAAAGCAGCTATCCAAAAAATATTAGATGGCAAGATCCAACTCTCCCTCATATATCTAAAACAGTCTAATTATGAGGGTGGCTCCAGGGGGACACATAAACTAGCTCAGACACTGAGGGCAAGAAAAAATGCAGTAACAATCCTGCGAATCAAACATCCCTGTTCAGGTAAAATAATACATAAAGAAGAAGATATAAGACAAGCCTTTGTCTATTAGTATCAACAATTGTACTCGTCTGATAATGGCTCCTCTCAGGAGGACAGAGTACATTTTTTGGCCCAGCTTCCTCTCCCGAAATAAACAGACTCCCAAGTCCACAAACTACAGGCCCCCATTACAGCCGCGGAATTAGAAGTAGCAATAGCAGGGCTCACTCCAGGATGTTGTCCAGGTCCAGATGGCTATATCAATGAATGGTACAAATTTTTCTTCAAGGAGTTAGCTCCAAAACTCTTTACAGTATACAAAGAAACAGCAGAGGACATTTCCCCTTCCTCATCCTGGTAATATGCTACCTTAGCAGCCATACCCAAACCAAGTAGAAATAAACTAGACCCATCCGCTTAACGACCGATATCTATATTAAATACGGACTATAAAATTTATATGACAGTATGGGCCAAAAGAATGGAAAACATCCTCCCAACAATAATACACCCAGACCAGGCACACTTTATTAAAAATAGATCTACTATGGATAACATTAGAAAATCCCTAATTTGAATAGAATACATCCAAACTTGAAAAATTCCGGTGGCTTTTATCAGCCTAGGTGCAGAAAAAGCTTTTGATCGTGTACATTTGCCTTTCCTATGGGACACCCTCAGGGTCTTCGGATTCCCAGAATCATTCATGCACTGGTTGAGTGGGATATATTGCTCTCCAAAGGCATAAGTTTGTATAAATGGAGGACTTTCCCAGCCAATCACGTTGTATCAGGGAACGAGACAGGGTTGCCCCCGTCCCCCTTATTTTTCACCCTTCACATTGAACCCTTAGCTACAGCTATAAGAGCATCTAATGTAATAGAGGGCATCCCCATGCACCAACATGAATACAAGATCAGCCTTTTCGCTGATGACATCCTCCTCTCCCTTTTATCGCCTCCAGACTCGGTCATTGAGACTTGGAGAATTCTCTCAAAATTTGAGGAACTAGTTGGGTTTAAACTAAATTTATCTAAATCAAAAGCACTCTTGTTCAACTTTACACCTCCAATTCTCTGAAACGTAGCTTCAACATCACATGGCATGCTGCCATTATAAAATATATAAGTACTAACATTTCCCAAAATCTACAGTTAATTGAAATAAACAACTATGAACCTCTCTCTAATGCGATTAAAAAAGACTTGGAAAGATTGGCCCATCTTCCACTTTCCCTCTTCCAACGCACTGAAACTACTAGAATGAATGAGCTACCCTGACTACTATATATGTTTCAAAACATTCCATACTTCCCATCACCTTATTACTTTAAATCATGGGACAAAATGATATCATTATTCATATGGAACAAACAAAAACCACGTATTCAACTTTCAATATTAAAATTATCTTTGGCTCAGGGTTGCACTAACCTTCCTGACCTCAAAAGATATGCTGAGGCCACTTTTCTTAGAGTGCTCCTCCTCTGGATCTCTGAGCAATCTGATCCACTCTGGAAGAAGTTAGAATTTCGCCTGAATGATATGCACGACATTAAAATAATAATTTTTTCCTCCCCAGGGAGGTCTACTCCCATCGGGACTTTACTGACATTGCCTCACAGGTTCTTAAAATCTGGTTCCAGCTATGTGGTAAATAGCCATTCTAATTAATTTATGAATACTGTAAGGTTGTATCAGAAGACAAACTTTTCATTCCATCTTATAATGACCTAACCTTCTCTCGTTGGTGTCGTTTACGTCTGGAGCAGATGTTTCAGTTCCTAGGTCATAATGGGATACTATCATTTGAAGAACTCAAAAACAAATTTAACTTACCAAATACTGACAATTTTAGATATCTTCAAATAAGGAATTAGTTGATATGAAATAGACTAATTCATGTAAAATTGACCCTTCCAAGTCCCCCACTATTAAAATTATTTATGGATCACTCCCAGGGTTTCAATGGGAATCATTTCATTGGTAACCTATACAAGATGATGCATGATCTAACTAAAGAATCAACCGGCTCCATACTATTGGGATGGAACAGAGACCTGGATCTGCAAGTACCCAAAGAGGAATGGGTCTCCTCCACTCTCCGTGTGGTAAAAATCATTCAATCTCATATCTGGAGGGAATACTCATAGAAGTGTAGGTCTAGGTTTTTCAGGTCACTGGCTTGTTTGACAAAATACCTCCCACTTAAATATGGGGCTTGCTGGAGGGGTTGTGGGGAAGGGATGGCTGATCTGGCACATATCATGTGGCTGTGTCCACTCCTTTTGTCATTTTAGATCGACCTGCAAATAGAAATCTCAGACAGCCTAGAAGAATATTTCAAGCTCACAGCTGAGATGTTGCTGTTGGCTGTTTACCCAGACCGCTCCCCTCCCTGGGCCAAAACTCTGCTGCCTATTTTCTTGTTGGCCGCTAAAAAATCCATCACAAAAAAACAGATGACTCAAGATATTCCGTCCATTCAGGATTGGAGGCGAATAATGATTTCAATATATCAGATGGAAAATATTACAGGAAAAATGAATAATCAAATCCAGAGGTTTACCTCACTTTGGCAGAGATGGGTGCTCCGGCAAGCTAGGATAGACTGTAATTTCTGCCCTTAACGAGCTCAGGGTCTTGGGGATGGGGGAGAGATGATACATCGAAAGTACTCTTTGGAACTGCTGCTATGTTATTGAAGGGGATTGTCACCTATCTGTACATGATATTATTAATTTTAAGTGTCCTCTTTGTTTGAATATAAGAAGCTTTTAATATGTAAACTCTGAAGTAATGATCATATCTTTACTGACTCTAATTTGTCTCCTGTGTCCCTAGAAAAGGCATATTAAAAAGAAATAAAAAAAATTTATATTAGAGGACATCTCCTCATTCAGATACCTTGGGGTTTGGTTGGACCAACATCTCAACTATTCCGGCCACATTGACGCCATCCTGAAAAAATTGTACCCCTAGCTTGGTGCCTTATTCAGGAACCATAGTTGCATCCCTCCTAGAGTGCAAAGTGAACTAGTCCAGAAGATGGTCCTCCCCAATTTTGACTACTGTGATGTAGTCCATGGTGCCGCTGCCAAATCCTCCCTAACCAGATTGGACACTCTATTTAACTCCTTCTGTTCATTTATTTATTTATTTTAGTCTTTGGTAACCGGGTAAGGCCCACTAGGCACACGTGCCTGTTTTTAGGGGTGACCTGGGAGCACTGGGCAGTTAGGTGACTTGCTCAGAGTCACACAGTATGCAAGTGGAGGTTGTGAGAATCAAACTCAGGTCTGGTCTGCTTGATGTACCAAGCTCATTCACACCTCATTCCTCTAACCTCTAGGCTATACTGCCAGCCAGATTTGCCCTTGATGCTCCATCACACACTCATTATGTGACCTCTACCACACCATTTCCCTTCCCCCACTTGCCAACAGGTGCCTCACTCATTGTGCCAAACTCACTTCTAAATTTTGGTTAGGAGAACTTCCCTCCTGCCTCTCATGTTTGCTCTCTTCCCCGCCTTCCCCCTCCCATTCCCTCACATCCTCTATCACTCGCACTTTGTTGGTCCCCTGTCGTACCACTCTCATCGGTCAGTTAGGCTTTATCCATTGTTTCCTGTAAATCTGGAACTCCCTCCCCCCCAAAATATGGCACTCCTCCTCCTCCCACTCCCTTGCCTCTGCCTTACATAACTTTCTCTCCTCTAACTGTTCCTGCTTTAACCCTCCTTAACTGTCCTCCTGTGCCTCTGCTCCTCTCCATGACTCACATCACTTATTAAACCTTCCACCCCTTCCCCGGCCTGCGTCTCAGCATGCTCTCCTCTCCTCTCCTCTCCCTTCACTGCTATGTACTATGTTCCTCAGATATGCCACTTGTAATTAAATGCATATTTCACAGGTATGATATATTTAATTGTATGTTATGTTACAAATGTGACTGAATGATTTACAATATTTTTTTAACTGTCTTGTTACAAATGCAATTGAATGTTTAATTTTTCATGTATGTTTTAAACTGTATGTCTAATTCTTCATCCAATAGTAACCCCCCCCCCAGGTCATACCAGGAGATGAGCAACTTGTTGTTCAGTGTGCCTTCCTGGTGAAACATTTCAATAAACAAATAAGCTAGTTCCCTTACTATCAAACACAATATCTTCCTCACGGTCTAAAACCGTGAAATGTGTTTCTCCTAGAAAAGCTCGCTCTGTATCTGTAGCACCGGAGCAGTTCCTTTTAGTACAAATTACAGAGGCAATGTATTTTTACAGTACACATGCTTTAAAACCGCACTTCAGGTCTGTGCTCGTTCATGATGCATGTTCTCAACCTCTGTATGCTTCCGATGGCGGGTCAATTACAGCCGGGACGCTCAAAAAGGGAATTTCATTAAATATTACAAAAACAGGTAGGGCTGCATACTTTTTAGTTCTATGGAGGTATTCTAAGGTGCACATTTCATTGGTGTGTGCCAACAAGTACACTGTTTGGAATTACTGAAAAATGCAAGTGAAAAGCTGACAGTGCCCCTTTAACTTTAACAAGCCAGACATCTCGCTCTTGCTCCACTTATTGAACAATGGAACTGATCTGCAAAATTCCAACCAATCGGCTTTGCAGTTACAGCAATGTTTTCAGCTTGGCACCTCTTTTCAGTAAGACAGTACTTGATAATGAACAGTATCCCCCGGCTGTTCACAGAAATGACATGTTTTAATTGTTTGGTAGATTCCCCCCAACAAAGCAATGCGAGAGATTCTCTGACATAGGGTGTATATTATATTATTTCAGTTTTACAGTTGCACAACTTCAGTGTAATCTGAGTCCTCCCCAAGCAGCGTCTCACATACAAAATGTTTTTATAATGGATTTAAAGCCTCACCGTTGAAAGTGTGTTCATTTTTTTTTAGTACAAGAAAATGGGAAAACTATAGTTTTTGTTTACAATAAAAGCATCAAAGCAACCTACTGTTTGTTTGTGTCATTTTTTTTATGTATTTGTTGGGGGGTCAGGATGGGTATAACCTTCTCAATTAGCAGGCTGAGACACTGACTGTACATATGTCTAGATAGATGAGATTGTGCTTCTCTTTAAAACAGGGTCTCATATTATATACACATTTGAGATTCAATGAATCAGAGCTTGTAAAAGGTTGCCCATGTTGGCTACATGGGGATAGTAATTCTAAAATGGACAACAAGAAATAACAGCGCAAAAAATTTCCTTTTCATTTAATTTCATAAATCCAGACTGCGCTTAGTATGGATCCGAATGGAAGAAAATACAGTCTCTAAATGCATCTCTATCACATCACACTGACTCACTCACTACATTGCAAAAATACATTTTAAACCCCCACTGAGCTTGACAATACCCAGCATAGTAATTGTAAACCATACCTTGGGTAAATAACATCACATACAATTATGCATGCATCCATCAAAGATCCCATTGCTAAGTACTGCTTTAAGAAGCTGTCCAACCCTGAATACCACATTGCCATAACAGTATTAAGTGATGTACTTTTGGAGTTGGCAGAGTTGTCTAAGATGTTTCAGAAAATGGTCTAACAACAGTTGAAGCTGTACAGATTGCTAGGGCAAAAATTAAAAAAGATCAGAAGCCAGTACCTGGGTGAAACTGTCTACTGGAGCCAACCAGTAAAACTGCTTTTGGCTAATTGCACAGCTGAAGTAAGCACAACACAACAGCAGTTTTGCAATTCATTGGCCTGTTATGTGACAATCTGGACAACTGATTTCCTCCCAAATGAACTTTCTGACTGATCTGCCTTTGATTTTGCAGCAGTGTCACATTGCAGCTTTGAGTTTGGCTTATTAAATATTGAGAGACTGTACAGCAAATATCAGGACTATTTATTTTCATCAGTGGACCAGGCAGAAATTGTTAGCCAGTATAATGACTTCAGATTTATAGTAGCTGAAAAAATAAAGGAGGATCATTAAAATCCTTTACGGACATGATCCACTTTGCTTTGACTAACGTGCAGTACAGCATGGTGGCTAAACTTATTGATGTATGTGCTACATTCCAGGCTAAACATGAAGCTATCTGTATAGAGGTTCCTACACAGTCTTATCCTTCCCAAGAAGAGATTCTCCATAGGGAGGTGCACAGTGAGAAGGCTACAATAGCACAGAGAAAAATATTGGGAGTGATGGAGGATCACGTACTGAAGCAGACAGAAGTATGGTTTAGTAGGACCATAACTATCTTTGGGAGGAAGGTTTCACTCAAGGATTCTCATAGGAAAGTTAGGGAAGATTTGTTGCTGCTCTTGGAAAGAGCATTAGGATTTTATATCTCCAGAAACATGGTGGAGTCCATAAAGTTATATGGAGACCCTGAGCCCACAACACAGAGTGCTATTACATTTAAAAATCCTCATACAGCTAGCAACTTGCTTTCTCTGTCCAGCAAGCTGGATTGTTTGGGAATACATTTAGTTAACATGTTAGACTTGGGTGAAGTCTTTTCATGGTTTAAACAGACTAAGGATAGTCCAGAATCAATCTTAGAGGCAGATAACCTCCTGATTTACTTTGGAAACCTAACTGACCCTAATACCTACTTGCCGCTGACAGTTATTGATTAAGCCTGACAAATGCAGCCTGTAGATAATATCAAACAAATGAACTTTGAATGCCAGCTGGATTTGGATAAGGGAGCTGGGGATTGAGATGTGGATGCCCTTTCTATACTTTCATGGAATATTGAGGGCATCCATCTTAAAATAATTGACCATGAAGTAGTGAGATTTCTGGATAATTTTGATATTATTGGACTGCAAGAAACATGGTGTACAGAAAATGTAACTCCAAAATTGGCTGGATAGTCTGTCTTTACTCTGCCAGCAACTAAAGATAAAAAGTTTTTCTTGGTTTAAAGGAAGCATTTCCTTTTTTATCAAAACTTTGCTAAATTTTCAGATCACTAACATTTCTACTAAGTCAGAGGGTACTTTGTCTCTAATGATTTGCAAGGGACAAGAGAAGATCATTCTCTGCAATATATACTTTCCCTCTTACAATAGAGCTACTGATCCCGCTGACCTTTTCATACAGGATCTGAAAATGGCACTTGACGAATTATCAGATAAAAGTATACCTTGTCCTATAATTATTTTGGGAGACTTTAATGCCAGAATTCCTTCTCATTTCTTGGAGGATGTATATTCAGATATGATCCATACAATATCTATAATTAATCCAAATATCTCATATACTAGGACTGCTCAGGATCTAAAATCTAACCTCAGAGGTAGATAATTGCTAGCGGGCTTGGCCAGTAGAAATTTCTGTATTTTAAATGGTAGAGCTCAGGTTAATCTAGTCGGATCCTTAACGTGTAGAGGACCTACTGGCTGTTCAACCTCTGATCAGGTTTGGACCAATTTGGAAGCAGTAAAGCTGATCCAAAAGTTAGAGGTCATGGATAGATTGGAATCAGCACACTGTGCTATTGTAATTAACATCAAATGCACTTTTGGAACTTTAGGGAGTGAGGCACAACAGGAGGAGAGTCTGGAAGTCATAAACAAGAGAAGGATTGGATGGGAGCCGATTCATCAAGCTAGTTTCAAAGAAATTCTTAGTACAGGAGTCTTAGGTGATATTCACAAGTTGGTCCTTGACTAAAGTAAGGCCTTTAATATTTTGGAGAATTGGGAAACTATTCATTCTTTGCTTGGACCTAGATGTAAAACAACGTACCATCCTAGGTCCCTTTATAAAAAACCTTGGTTTAATTCGGTATGTCTACAGGCAAAGAAAGAGTTTGGAGGAAAACTAAGACAGCATAAGAAGAAAAGAAATAAGTCTGCAACAGATTTTAAATTGCTAAAGACTGAAAGAGAAAAATATAGGAAAATTCTCGAGCGGGAGAGGCATAAACATACTCAGGGACTTTGGGAAAAACTGAGGCAGGCTGTTTTGGATAGGTGTGGAAGGCAATTTTGGAATACTGTTGCCCAGGGATATAATAGATATGCCAATAGGATTGAAGCCTATATTACACCTGAAGTTTGGGCATCTCATTTCTCCAAGCTGTATTATTCTCATGATGATCAGGAAACACCTGATGCTTTCAAAATACAGGAGGATGAAATTTTTCCAAGACCTATCTTGATCACAGAGGATGAAATCTGGATGGCACTGACTGGCCTTAAGGCAAATAAGGCACCAGGGCCGGATGGGGTCCTAGGTGATCTCTATAAGGTTTTTACCAACTGATGGATTCCTTTTCTTCTTCTTTTGCTGCTTAATGGCCTGGTTCAGGGGTACTCTTACCCTGCCAGTTGGGCAGGTAGTGTTATCTTCCCAATTTTTAAAAGAGGATCCGAATGACCCAAGGATGTATAGGCCTATTAGTTTGATAGATATTCTCAGAAGATTTTCTCTAGGATAATTTTGGGCAGATTGCTGTCATGGGTCAAGGAGAGCTCAGTATTGAATTAGGCACCGAACGGTTTCCGGAAGGACTGTTCTACAGTACAACACTATTATGTGCTTCAGCACCTGATCTGGAAGCATATTAAAGTGAGAAAAAACAGATTATATTGCTGTTTTGTGGACTTCTCCTCGGCCTTTGACAGCATTAGTAGAAAAATCCTTTGGGCTACATTAAGGGATCTGAAGTTGGAGGCCTCACTTCTTGATGTTATTAATAGGCTGTATGAAAATATGTGGGCAAGGGTCCAGTATAATCATTATGGTCATCTAACTGATAGATTTGAGACAAATGTTGGGGGGGGCAGACAGGGGTGTATTTTGGCCCCCACTCTATTGAACATCTACATTAATACAGTCTTGGATCAGCTAGGTAATCCAGATTTTCATACTCCAAAAATTAATGATCAAAGGATTGAATGTTTAGCATATACAGACAATTTAGTCTTGCTCTCTACTTCTGTCCTAGGTCTTAAAAGAAAATTGACTCACTTTGAGTCTCTCTGTTCTTAAAGGAAACTAAAAATTAATCTCGACAAGACCAACATTGTAGTTTTTGGCTCTCAAGCCAAGAATACGGTAAGCTTTAGGCTAAATGGTAACCATAGAGACACTGTTAAGTGTTATGACTATTTTGGTGTCCATTTTGCCTATAGCCTGTCTTGGACCAAACATTTGGAGGCTATTCAATTTAAAATGGGATCTTCTGTAAATGCCCTAAAAATATTTAACAGCAAGATGGGTAAGTCATCGGTGAGCAGGGTATTAAGAGTTGTTAATGCCAAAATAAGAACAAGCATGTTATATGCCTCTGAAATCTGGGGTTATACTATGGTTAGAGAATTAGAAATAATTCTGAATAAACTCTATAGATACATCATAATGTTTTTAAATGGAACTCCAGGCTGTATTCTTGCCTTGGAGCTAGGACAACATTCCTTGAATTCTCTCATCTGTGAATGACAGATTCTCTTTCTGTTGAAACTTTTTCTTTTACTCCAACAAAGATATCCCAGAAAGTGTGTAGTGGAAGCCATTAAATTGGCCAGCATGGGATATGTACATCCCTTTATTCAACTTATTAAGGAAACAATAATGCCGGACGGATTGGGCCACCTCCTATATAAAATTTACACAAGACCATTTGAGGAGATTAGGCAGGAAGTCAAATTGAGGCTTATTGATTTATGACATAAATTCTTTCTATGTTCAACTCTCCAAGCTTAAGCTATATGGATTTTATAAAAAAGTAAAGATTTCATGGGGATATGAGTCATATCTATCTTTTTTAACCTGTCCTAAACAAAGAAGAATCTATACAAGATACAGAACTGAAAACTATAATGCTCTATGCAATCATTTCAGACAAAAGAAAGAGGGTACTTTTTCCATATTGTAAATGTGGAGTGGGGACTATAGATGATCTCAAACATGTGGTACTATTGTGTCCTAGGTACGAATCAACTAGGAAAAAACTGCTGGGGGGATCTCGGCCTGCCCCTGGAGAATATTTTGGAATATTTGTTTACTATGAAAGAGAAGAACATGGAAAAGATCTTTGCAAGATTTTTAATCTCAACTCATTTGTAAAGTTTATTAGGGAGACTTGAAGTCCTGTGGAGGTTTTTTTTATATGAAAATGTACTCAAGGGACACTGTCAAATTGAATTGCACTGTAAAGATATTTAAGTTCCTTGTTGATTTATTTATTGTCTATTTATATTTACAATGTATTTTGTCCTGATTTTAGTATATTGTAACTGCTTTATGCTGAACAATAAATATAGATAAAGTATGGGTCTGGGTGTGTAATGAGAATTTACACACACCCGAGGGGTTTATGTGAAGCATCAACCCGCGGGTGTGTGTAAATTCTCGCTATATTATTAATTCCAGACCCATATTTTATTTTATATAATTGTTGGCTTTCTTTTGCCCTCAGCAATTATATAAAATAAAAGGCTGCTGTGCCACTGCCGCCGCATCCGATTCGGTCGGCTTTCTTTATTTAAGACATTTTTTCGACAATATTGGGGGGATGATCAATCCTGTAGCAATGTGGTACAATTAATTTAAATTTTATTTTACTTACTGCAGTGTCCATGGCAGTTTCTTTTCAGGTTGGGTTTGCGGTTCGGGAAGTAAAAAGCGAGCAGAGTTTGAGCAGGCGCATGCGCAGAGAGGGGGAAACCGTGTGCGTGTTTGCCATTATAAACGCTCCTTTATAACGGCAAATTACGCCACGGTTTCCTTATGGAAAAAAGAGGAAGCCATTAATTATATTGTACTACTACTACTACTACTACATTCCAAGCTTCTCGTGCTGGCTGTAAAAGAGGCTTCAGCCTTGTGAACTGCATTAAGAGCAAACCGCTTAGAAGAAAGCCATTTAGATATGCTGATGCGAACAGAATTGTTTTTAACATCTGGTGGAAAAATGGATCTTAATAAAATATAAGTCCACTGGAAGAATGGGAAAGACAGGAGAGAAAAACAGTAAATGTTGATTTCTTAGCAATGCATCATCAGCAGCACCCCTTTTAGATGCATGCAAGACTCTTTAAAACGTTCATAGTTTACACATGTTTCCAGTTCATACTGTTATGGCACACAATGCACATCCAAGCTCGGACTGTGTCAGAATGTATATTTATACTTTGCATTGAGTATTTGAGTGTTTGGTTATATTTTCTACTGTTTACTGGCAATAAAATATATCACTTGTTTGGGCCACCCAATTTGCGCACATGAATCAATTTTTTTGCACAAAGTGCAGCACACACATATCAGTCGCCCACCCACAGAGTCTAATAATTAGAGGGAACATTGGCCACGAGTGCTCGTGCACGAGTGCTCATGCACTCAGGTAGCAGGAGCTTTTAAGCTTGTTTTCTCCACCCCCTCTAGCAGCTGATTGATATGCTGCTCACCTCTGAGCCCCCTTAATCACCAATCAAATGGTGCACAGGGAATAGTTCTAGGTAGTTGGAAAAATGTCCCAGATGGTTAAAACTGCAGGCTGAAGTCCAGAATTAGGTCACAGAAGACAGCGAGCTGGAAAATGCTGATGTGGTGTTGGCTTGTCTTCACTCAAGTAGTGGAAGCTTTTAAGCTTGTTTGCTCCACCCCCTCTAGCAGCCGATTGGTACGCGACTCACCTCTGAGCCTCCTTAATCATCAACATAACGGCACACAGGGAACATTTCTAGCTAGTTGGAAAAATGTCCCAGATGGTTAAAACTGCCAGCTGAAGTCCAGAATTAGGTCACAGAAGACAGAGAGCTGGAAAACACTGATGCAGTGTTGGGACTAATCTGCAAGATGGGTAGCTTAGCACTGGGTCCAAAGGTGGTAAACTGAATAAGAAATGGTTAGGGGAAAGGTGACAGAGGGTGGTGATAAAGGACTTCACGCCAAGGAAGGGAGGGTGATCTGTGGAGTTCCTCAGTGCTGGGAGTGGTCCTCTTTAATAATGACATTGCAGAGGAATGGGAAAGGAAGGTCTTCCATTTTGTGGATGACACCAAAATCTGCATTAGAGTGGACACTCCGTGGGTGGTGAAAAGGATGAGCAGAGACCTGAGAAAACTAGAGGAGTGGTCAAGGGTATGGCAGCAGGGTTCCAGTGTAAAAAAATGCAAAATAAATGCACTTAAGGTGTAGAAATCCAGGGGCAGAGTTCAAAATCGGTGAAGTGGTACTAACGACTGCCAAGCAGGAAACACACCTGGAGGTAAACATACTGGATGACCTTAAGGTGACCAGGCAGTGTGACAAGGCAGTAGGAAGGGTGAGTGGGTTGCTGGGGTGCATAAGGAGGGGTTTCACCAGCAGAAAGAGGGAGGTGGTGTTGCCTCGTGAGACCTCACCTAGAAGACTGTGTACAGTTCTAGAAATCACATCTCCAGATGGACATAGGCAGAGTGGAGGCCAGCCAGAGGAGAGCAACTAAAATGGTACAGGGTCTGCATCAAAGCCCTATGAGGAGATACTAAAGGAGCTCAATATATACACCCTAGAACAAAGGAGGGAGAGGGGGGATATGAGAGAGGGAAAGAGAGACCTTTAAATACCTCACAGGAGGGGAGTGTTTTTTCAGAGGAAAACATATTCAAGAAGAAGGGGACATGCTATGAAGCTGGAGGGGGGTAGATTCAGGAGAGATGTGAGGAAGTACTCATTCACAGAAAGAGTGGTGTATTCATGGAAGAGCCTTCCAGTAGAGATGATGGGAGTGAAAACAGTGGTGTGGTTCAAGAATGCATGAGATAAGCACAATGGAATCATAGTGGAAAGGAAGGGGGGAGGGAGAAGGGGCTATACATTGGGCACAGTCTGCAGTAACCGTATAGATAGGGAGAAATGGGCAGACGATGGGCCAAGCAGTCATTATCTGTCATCAAATTCTATGTTTCTATGTTATCCCTGTTTTTATATGCTATAGCTGAGCCTTACAGCTAGACCCCATCTGGGCGAGCTCTATGACTTAAATTAGACATCTGCTTAGTGTAGGTCTTTATGGGATGGAGTTTAGAGACAAGGCAGTCTGTTGTGCCTGCTGTGTGGTGCCCTTCTCTAGGGATAGGCTCTGAAAGAGGGAGTCACTGCTCCATCTGCAGGGCCTTGGTGGAGCTCTAGGCTTAGCTGGTGGCAACAAGGGTAGAAAATCTCAGCTGTGTCATCAGATCAGCAGGAGCCCACCCCCTATGCCCCCACTACCCCAGAAGCACTCTGGTCCAGGTGTGTGGAGAATGGGGAAGGGAAGCAGGTTAGTTAAAAGCAGGCTGTCCATTCCCTCACCATACAGACAGCAAACAGCTTTGCATCTCTCTAGAGGAGGTTCAGGCACCTGACTCTAATGGGGGGGGGGGATCTTCAAGACAGTTGATGGGAAAGGGCAAGGCAACGTGTTGGCACCCAAGGGGAGCAAGTCTGCCAGAAGAGTCTTAGTGGTGGGGGACTCAATGAGTAGGGGAAGTAGAGAGATTGGCATTTGGGAGATGGATGGGAGGAGGATGGTCCAGTACCTTCCTGGGGTATTTGCCATCCAGGATTTAGGCAGGATAGGGAGGATGGTGGAAAGGGAGCTGGGGGTGCTGGTACACCTGGGTATGAATTATCTTGTGAATCAGTCAGTGGAGATGGTGAAGCAGAACTTCAGTAGACTGTGGGACAGATTGGCAGCACACTCAGCTTCCCTGGCTTTTTCCAAATTCCTCCCTAAATAGGGCAAGGAGGGGAAGCAGGATAGGCTAAGGAGGAAGATAACAGAGGAGTTTAATGGATGGCTTCAGGTATGGTGTAATGATAAGGAAGGTATACTACTTTGTAGAGGACTGGAGGGACTTCTGGGACAGCAGCTCTTCAAGCGTGATGGACTTCACCTGATGAAAGAGGGGTCCTGCATGTTTGTGCAGATGTTTGACATCTATGTCGGACATTTATACTGACTACATGGGAGACTGGATCTAGGAGAACCTCAGTGGCAGGGGAGAAGAAGGGAATCCTAGCTAGTACTCTCCCACATCTGGGGGCTTGTAGCAGCATAGCAAGTACAAAGAAAGCTGTGGCCCATACTGGACTTGGTGAAGGGACTTTGGAGAGGGTAAATGCAAAGGTGTGCAAACACCAAGAAAAGCATGGGGATGGGAGGACATGTGAAGCACAAGGGTAGTAGCAAATCAGGATCAGGGATCAGATGGAAGGGGATATGCCTTAATACCAGGAGCCTAGGTAATAAAATGAGTGAGATCAAGAAGCTGACGGCAGATACTGAGGTGGATATTGTAGCCATAATTGAAACATGGGCTTTGGAAAATAACAACTGGGAACTATGTCTCTGATGAGCTGAAGCACTCACTCACCCCAATTATAGTCAGAACCAGAGCTGCTATAATAAATTTTTATTGCACCAACCAGTCCACCTGATGCGTTTCGGGCAAAAGTCCTTTATCAAAGGCTAAAAACATTTCAAAACACACAACAGATAAATAACAATTCATCTCTGATGTCATGATGACATTATACAAAATCATTGGCTCAACAATTACACATTTAAAACACCAACACCCATAAAAACAAATACTAAATGGTAAATCCATATCAAAATATTAAATGAATATCCAATTAGACATCTATAATGCTAATCTCTCAGATATCAAATAACGATTCGTATTCATTTCCACAATCAACCATTGCTATACTTAAATTAAGCTAAGAACATTATCACATATTATAAGTATCTCTATATTCCAAGTAAGGTTTTAGCTCCAAATGGGCATTAATGCCAGGTTTTTTGTACGCCTTAAGTCGTAAAATGCATTCATTTTCTTTTTTTTTTAATTTTATTGCGGTAATTACCACCTCTCTGACCATGAAAAACTTTTTCGATACCCACAAACTTAAATTCATGTACCTCCGATTTTTCTTTATTCTCAAAAATGTGTACCGACGTACCATAGGTTAGATTTTGTTTATTTATAGCTCGAACATGTTCCAAAACTCTAATTTTAAAAGTTCTCTCTGTTTTGCCAACATAAAACGCTCCACAGCTACATTAAGCCAAATGGGTATTTGTAATCCTAGACTTGATAAATAAATAAACAACCCCCTGTGTATTGCATGTAATTAGTTGTCTAATGTCAAAAACGTCTTCTTTTCGGCAAACTACACTGAAATCCTTCTCCTTTAAAATGTATTTACAGACATTGCAGTTTTTACACTGTTGACAACCTGTATAATTACCAAACTAATTGTTGGTATGTCCCATCTGTGATGTAAAATGACTTCTCACTAAAGAGTCTTTCAATGTAGGTGCATGCCTGTATGTCATAATCAGGGAAACAGAGGATATTTCTCGTAACCCTGGTTCACAGGATAACACTTGCCAACTTCTCGGCTTTGTGCACTAAAAGTTGTGACAAAATGAAATCTTTTGCTACTTTCAGATACTTCGTTTCTATCAACAAGTAGATCATTTCTGCTTACTGAAACTGCTGCTTGATAACCATTTTCTACTGATTTTTCAGTATACCCTCTACTATTAAGACGGTTCTTAAGGGCTGCTGCTTCTATTTCAAAGTCATCTATTTTACTACAATTCCATTTTAACCTAAGGAATTGTCCTTTAGGGATATTCTCTACCGTATGTAAAGGGTGACAGCTCGTAGCAAACAATAAAGTGTTTCCATCTGTTTCTTTCTTAAAAAGATTTGTGCTCACTAGTCCTTCTTTTTCCCTATTAATCCGAAAATCCAGATCATTCACAAAATTATCACTTACACAATATGTGAATTTCAAATTCTCATTCGTACCATGCAAGTAATTGACAAATTCTTCGAGCATTTTTGTATCTCCTTTCCATATTAGTATGATGTCATCAATAAAATGCTTCCACAGCAACGCATTAAAGAAAAAAGGGTTGCTGTGGTCGTTGAAGATGCCATCATACTCCCATTGGCCCATGTATAAGCTGGCAACTGATGGAGCGTAAGTGGCCCCCTTTGCAGTCCCCTTTATCTGTCTAAATATTTCTCCATCAAAAACAGATATTCCTAGTCAAAATATGTTCAAGAAATGTTAGAATCACTACTGTTTCTTCATCAGACCTATCCTCAGAATGATTTAAAAATAAGCGACTGCATCCAATGCCCCTTCATGGGGAACATTGGTGTAAAGTGATTCAATATCAAGTGTTACTAACATGCAGTCTTCACCAACTATCATTTCATCCAATACTCTCAGGACATCTTTGGTGTCTTTAATGTATGACTGAAGCTTTTTAAAAATAATTATTAAGGATGGGGTCTACATATTGAGACAGAGGTTCTGTTAAACTACCAAGGCCACTAACTATGGGGCGTCCTGGGGGGTTTTGGCAATCTTTATGAACTTTAGGCAAAACATAAGAAGTTGGTTTCACTGGATGTTCTACTTTTAAAAATTTCCAAGTTCAGTTTGTTATAACTGCCTGTCTAAATGCTTCATCTATAGTCTCATCAATACAAGTTTTATATTTCCAAGTCGGGTCAAAATTCAACTTCTCATAAAATGATACATCATTTAATTGTCTCATCACTGCCTGTCTGTATTTAATCACATCCCATAATACTACACAGCCACCTTTATCAGCCTGTTTAATAATAATACTAGAGTAATTTTGCAGAAGTCTTAATGCTTCACGTTCACTCCTGGCCAAGTTATTAAAATGTGAATGCGGTAAATTCTCAAACAACTCCTCCAGGTCCTTTTCACACAAATCTCTGAAAATGCTTACTGCATTGCATAAAGGTGGATTGAACACAGAATTAGGTTTGAAAGTCTTTGTAAGAAGAGGAGGGTTCCCAGGATAGTCTAAGATGGAGTCTCTGTCATTTCTCTTGTTATAAAAGGCTTTCACATTAAGATTCCTACACATCAAATGCAGGTCAGTGATAGTCTATACTGAATTTAGCGAAATTGTAGGTGAAAAACTCAATCCTTTTTAAAGTAATTGTCTCTCCATTTCAGTTAGTAAATGATCTGAAAGGTTGATAACATGAATCTCTTGACTCACCACCTCATTGTTCTGGCGTTCCACCTGTTGCCGTTGTTTCTCCAGTTGTACCATCCCCTCTGCTCGCAATACATTACGTTTTTTCTGTCCCCTCCTTGTCCGTTTTCTGTGCCGTAATTCATCAACCTGGGGCTCCAGCACAATTCTTGCTGCAGTGGTTGTTCAAAATTCTCCTGTTCTCTGTGAAAAAAATGACCTTGTGCAGAGTTATTATCATCTCCCTCTGATCCACTCTCCTCTGTGCTATAGCTGAAAGATACTCGAGAGGTCGTTTTAAGATCCCCTTTCTTGTCTCCTTTTCCATGAATATACTCGATTATTTTCACAGTCCCCTTTATCTCGAATACATTTGATCTGTTTAGCACTTTTCAGTTCTTGATCCAGTCTATTAATGAACTCCTGCAATCTTTTATTGCACAAGTCGAAGCCATCAGTCTCTTTATATTTCAACACTTCTTTTTCTATTTGTTTTAAATCATTTTTAAGTATTGCTTCTCTTTCTTTGCTGTATTTCACTATTAACTCCATCAATTTACTACTAGTTTCACTCAGTATATTCTCCCATTCTTGCATAAAGTTAACATTGTCTGTTCCAAATGCAGGATTTTTAATTAATCTAAGACCCCTTGGTATTCTTTTAAGTTGTAGGTATGCTTCCAAATGAGTCACATTCCAAAAAATCCTCCTTAGTTGTTGCATGGTCCTTTCTAACTCCCTGAATGCTCCCTTTAAAGAATGAGTTTCTAATGTAGGGGGTTCGGGTTCACATACATCTGTTAAAAACGGGTTAACTGCGCTCACCCTTGTTAATAATTTTTCCATATAAAATAATGGGTTATCATGCTGTGTTGTCTCAATCTGGTCAATCAGTGCTGCTCCTTTCATATTCATCTTCTATAAAAGTGCTCTCATGGTATCCAACTGGGAACTGATGGTCCCTGGGTACAGGATGTCCAGGAGGAATGAAGGAGCAGGTAGAGGGGGAGGAGTAGCTCTTTATGTAAAGAAGTTCACAGAGGTAATGGAAGATGGGTCCATCAGGAGTAGTAATGGAGAGACTGTGTCACTATGGATGCAACTCACGGCAGCCTCAGGCAAGAAACTGTGCTTGGGGATGATCTATCGACTATTAGGGTAAGGGGAGAAGAGGAGCAGAGATTTCAGGGAAGAACTGGAAAGAGAGATAGCTAAGAGGGACATAGTGGTGGTGGGTGGCCTGAACCTGCTGGGCATCGATTGGAATGTTCCAGTGGCCAGGAGCACCACAAGCCAGGTCTTGTTAGATGCATTCCAGGACTGTATGCCGGTACAATTAGTTAAGGAGCTCACTAGGCGAACTGCAACTTTCAATGTGGTGCTCACCAACTCGAAGGTGGTAGGACCTGTGGGAGTAGGGGAGCCATAAGGGAACAGTAACCATAACTCTGTTTGGTTTCAAACTGGCCCTCGGGATTTGAAAACCACAATCATGAGCTGAAGTCATTGATTTTAGAAGGACAGACTTCACTAGACTGAAGGAGCTGGTCAGGGTTAATGGGATGGAAGAGAGATGAAGGAAATTAAGGGTGCCATTCTCGGAGCATTAAAGGTATGCATTTTAATGATAATCAAAAAGAACAGGTTCAAGAGACCACTGTGGTTCTCAGCAAGGGTCAGGGAAGCAGTGAAGGCCATGAAAATGGCCCTCTACAAATTTAAAGAAAAGCGGGGGGAGGAAGTATGCAAAGAATATTTGCTAAAAAATAGGTAGGCAAAGAGTGCAGTTAGGGAGGCAGAAACAGAAACAGAGCTGCATATTGTGGAGGGGGCCAAGCATGGAGAAAAACAGTTATTCAGGTATATAAGTGAAAAAGGAAGAAAGGAGTGGGAAACTGTGAGGCTAACAGAAGGGGGATAAGGTGACTGAGGCAGATGGGCGAAAGGTCACCGTCCTTAAAGATTACTTTTGCTCAGTTTTCACTAGGGAGGATGGTGGGCCCTTGCCAGAGAGTAGTATCAAAGCAGTCATTAAGGGGATCCCAGAGATGAGGCAGTCAGCATTTACTAGCAAAAGGGTCTTGAAAGGACTGTCAGCCCTGAAGGTTGATAAGGCCCCAAGACCAGATGGGTTGCATCCAAGGATATTCATGGAATTGGCTGTGGAACTGGCTTATCCCCTGGTAGATCTATTCAATAACTCTCTAAGGACAGGGGTGGTTTCCAAGGACTGAAGGAAAAGCTGGCCCAGTGGTGCTAAGGGTTGAGGTGCTGGATGCCACACCTCATGCAACACTGGCGACCCGGGTTCAGGAATGGACCCGGGAGGCCATGGGCTGGCAGGAGAGGGAGAGTATGTAGCATCCGGAGGACTGCTCTCATTTAACAGGGTGGAATCCGAGGGCCTGATGGTGCTGAGCCATACAAGACAGTGGAGTGGTGGTGGATGTCAGTGACTTGATTGCACGGACATCATTGCTTGTCCGCAATCTGGGGGAAACTAAACAAGAAAATCTCCTGCCCCTGGATAGGCGGCGGCACCTCCAGTGCCCTTCCACAACACGTCCAGTGGTGGGCTTATCTCACCTGCTCTCCCAAGCCCCCCAGGCTTGCCCTGGTTCTGGTGATGGGTCCCACCAGACCAGGTAGGCAAGGGGGGTATCTGTCCCCAATTTCCCGGTGGGGTGGCTTTAGGTGGGTGGTATGCGGAGGAGGTGAGAGAGGATGCCTGAGAGAGTTCCTGGCTGGTAGGTGAATAGTGTACAAAAAAAAGGATTGAAAGGTGGCAGATGTAGTTCCACTCATAGAAACTGAAATTGACAGCAGATAAGGACCGATAGGCCCTTCCAGTCTGCCCATGTTCCCTACCTACTGCAAAAGCCATAGACCCTACTTGATCTCCATCTTTACCTTCTTGTGCCTATCACTAGGGTTCCCCTATGCCTGTCCCATGCATATTTGAAGTCCCCCATTCTGTTGGCCCCCACCACCTCCACTGGGAGTCTATTCCATGCTTCCACCACCCTTTCCACAAAGAAATACTGCCTCATGTTACCCCCGTAGTCTATCCCTTCCAATCTTATGTCACGCCGCCTTGTTTCTAAACATCTTTTCTGAAAGCTGCTACCCTCTGGTACTCTATTTATGCCCATTAGATATTTGTAGGTTTCTATCATATCTCCCATCTCTCCTCTCCTCCAGTGTATACATATTGAAGTCTCCCAGTCTCTTCTCATATGACTTTAGGTGCAGGCCCTGCACCATCTTTGTTACCCTTCTTTGAACTGCCTCCACCGTATGTCCTTTCAGAGATACGGCCTCCAGAACTGGACACAGTACTCCAAATGAGGCCTCACCAGTACTTTTTACAGTGGCATCACCACCTCTTTTCTTCTGCTGGTGATACCTCTCCCTATGCACCCCAGCATCCCACTGGATCTCTCCATAACCTTGGCACATTGTTTGGCTGCCTTTAGGTAATCAGATATGATTATCCCCAAATCCCTTTTCTGTTTGGTGACCGTCGGTATCTCCCTGCCTCCCATCATGTAATCCTCCACTGGGTTCTTGAGCCCCAAATGCATGATTTTGTACTTTTTCACATTGAATCTGAACTGTCACACTCTAGACCATTCATCCAGTTTAACTAGTTCCCTCTTCATTTTTTCCACTCCTCCCGGAGTGTTCACCCTGTTGCAGTTCTAACTGTCATCTGCAAAGAGGCACACCTTCCCTTCCAGCCCCTTCGCAATGTCGCTTATGAAGACATTAAACAGGACTAGCCCCAGAACTGATCCCTGTGGCACCACGTTGGTCACTCTCCTTTCCTCAGATTGAGCTTCATTTACCACCGCCCCCTGTCTTCTATCACTCAACCAGTTCCTAACCCAGTTTACCACCTTGTGACCCTTCTCCCAGGCTGCCCAGCATGTTCACAAGTCTTCTATGTGGAATGGTTTAGAAGGCCTTACTAAAATACAGGTAGGCCACATCCACTGCTCCCCCAATCCACTTCCCTTGTCACCCAGTCAAGGACATCAAATAGATTTGTTTGACATGACCTTCCCACTATGAATCCATGCTGTCTCAGATCCTGTGCTCTATTCAAGGTGTTCCACAATCCTTTCTTTAGGTAGTGACTCCACAATTTCCCCACTATTAAGGTGAGGCTGACTGGACTATAGTTTCCAGCCTCCTCCCTACTCACACTTTTATGATGAAGAGAGACTATATCTGCCCTCCTCCAGTTCTCTGGAACCGCTTCCATATCAAGTGATTCATTGAACAGGGCTGCCAGTTGTGCTGCCAGCTCCTCCCATAGTTCCCTTAATATTCTAGGATGTATCCCATCAGGTCCTATTGCCTTATCCAGTTTCAGTTTTGTGAGTTCTTTTAGGACTCTCTCTTCCTTAAACGGACTGGTGTCTACCTCCCTCCCATATTTGCTCATGTTGCTTAACTGTAGTCCCTCACCTTCTTCTGCGAATACAGAAAAAAACATTTGTTCGGTATTGATGCTTTTTCCAGGTCCCCTTTCACACACTCCCCTTCTTCCCCTTTTAGCCTTACAGTCCCACCCCTGTTTTTTCTCCTTTCACTAATGTACCTATAAAAAGTCTTGTCCCCTTTTTTACCTCTTGTGCTAGTTTTTCCTCCATTTGTGCCTTTGCGCTCCTGACTGCTTTCCCTGCCACCCTCTGTTTATCCAGGTACACTACCCTGTCCTCCTCCTTCTGTGTTTCCTTGTATTTCCTGGTTTCCTAGGTTTGCTGGCAAAGGCACCTAGCTTCACCTAAGCTCTTTTCATCTAGGTTTGCTTGTAAGGACAGAGCAAGGAACATTATCAGAGCAAGGAAAAATATTAAGGCTTCTTTTGGCTAGGCAGGTTTACTGTGTGACATTGTTTTCTTTTGTACTCACAGGGTCTCTTACTGTTTTTTGCTAACATTTTACTGCTTTATTGTTCTGATTCAAATTACTGTTGCAGGGTATACTTTCTGCTGCATTATTACAGGGTGTGCCTACAGGTTTGTTACTGTTTTGTGCTTACAGATTACTGCTGTAATCGTCTCTGATTCAAATTGTTTTTTACAAGGTATATATTATGTTACTGTTTTATTTCCTCTGTAGCAAAGTGTTTTTGCAGGGTATATCTTCTGTGAAATTATTACAGGTGGTGCTTTATAGGTTTTACAGTTTTATCTATCATTAGGCTAAGCTCTCAGGGCTACTGCATTTGTTGGTTGATTGTTTCTGCTTCTACCTCCTTGTTTCTTTCATCCATGGTTCTCCCTTTTCAGCAGGGGAAGGGCCCAGCCACCCACCCCCATCCCCAACCATGCCATGCTACACTCCTTTTATAGGGAGGCACAGTCCTGACATTTCCTGTAGCAAAGCAGGAAGAGGAGGATCAGAGGGTATCCACACAGTGACCTCACTTACAGGGGCACAAGTAATTTAGCTTGTTATAACAAGTTATACAAAAACAAACAAAACAAAAAATCTAACTTTTGCTTTCATTTTCCTCCTAATTACTTGGACCGGGTTATAAACCTGGCAACTCATCTGGAATGGATATTATTAACTGCAGGTACTGCGGGACACTTTTCAAAAGGGCAGTTATACAGGATTTATGATGCTGTCCTACATGCTGGACCATTGATGATCTAAGGGCTCAGCTTGGGGCAGCATGGGCAGAGATTGCGTGCCTCAAATTGCATATTCAGGAGGAAATATATTATAAGAACCTCCAGCCATGTCCCCAACATCCAATTGAAACACCTCAACCACAGAGGGTAGTTGGTCCGGGAGGTTGGCAGATGGTTAGGAGGGGTAAATTGGGTGCCCCATCAATCAATGCTCTCCAACGTATCACCTCCACAAACCATATAAAAACTACAAACAGGTATCTGCCTCTATCTCCAAAATCAAACAAAGGGGCAGAGGACACTGCAGACCAGGACACTGTCGCACAGGAGCTAGCACAACAAAACTTGCCCGAAACAGGGACCAAAACAAAAAAAGCAAAAAGGAAATCCACAACACTTCTGAGCATAGGAGACTCCATGATTTGGGGAGTTGATACTTACCTCCAGCCGGGGGTAATGGTAAGATGTCTCCCAAGTAAATCAGCATGGAGAGACACTGACCACATTGCTAAAATTGTGCAGGAAGCAGGAGAAAACACATAGGAACTAACGATCTTGCCAGCCGGTCAGTTGTGGAGAACAAGGAACACCTGACCAGGTTGGGAGATAAACTGTCATTCATTTCATCCAGCATCTCCTTCTCTGAGATCTTGCCAGTCTGGGAGAAGGGGGCAGATGAATGGATGGTCAGAGAAGGGGAGATAGGGGAGCTAAACATGTGGCTCAAAGGCTGGTGCAAGGGAAAAGGACACAAATTTGTAGGTCACTGGCAACAGTTTTAGGAGTGAAAGTTCTTTAAATTTGATGGACTGCACCTGACTAAGGATGGATTCAGTACATTGGGGCAGACGTTTGACATCTTTGCAGAATATTTAAACTAGTAAATGGGGAGAGGGGTGCAGCACCTGATACACTGAATGGGAAGAACACCCCTCCCCCCTGAGCTAGTGATCAAACAGGAGTTCAGCATGTTTGTAGTTCATTTGTATCACCAGGTAAGGAAAAAAGTCCGGCTTCCCATACAACGAGCAGGGGAAACACTGGACCTCACCCAACAACTAACACACCGAAATCTGGACAATGGAAAATTAGGTACACAAATGCCCGCAGTCTGGGAAACAAGATCCCAGACCCGCAGGCAACAATGACAGGGGCTAACCTGGGCATAGTAGCCATTAGCGAGACATGGTTCACCAGTAACCACACTTGGGAGACTTCAGTACCCAGCTATGTACTGTTCAGAAGAGACTGAGGTGCAAAAGGGGGGTGGGGTGGGGTGGAAAGGCCCTTTATGTCAATGAAAATATCAAAGCTTCAGAAATTCAGAATATACGTAAGGAGCCAGAAGAACTGTGGGTCACCCTGGAAACAGGAAATGGGACAGCCATACAAACTGGGGTTGTCTACAGGCCTCCAGACCTGGGGAAGGACATAGACACATTACTGTTAGAAGATATACCAAACATGACAGCTAAAGAGGAGGTTTTGATAATGGGAGACTTCAACATGCCAGATACAGAATGGTCAATACCAGCAGGAACATCTGCCAGAACTAGACACATGGTGGCTTTCCTGCAGGGGGAGGGCTTCAAACAACTGGTACAACAACCCACAAGAGACAGGGCTATCCTGGATCTGGCACTGACTAACGGGGAAAGGATCACAGATCTCCAGGTAGAAGATCACCTGGGGACCAGTGATCATCACATGGTATAGTTCAATTTGGCCACTAGAACTAAATCATCCCATTCCAAGGCATAAATATGGGACTTCAGATGAGCTGACTTTGATAAGATGGCCAAGAGGGTTAAACTAGCCGTTGCAAGAAGAAATACAGGTGAGGGGGTACAGGCAAAGTGGGCAAGCATTAAGGATGTAATACTTGAAGCAACATCCCATTGTGTTAGAAAGAAAAGCAAGAGCAAAAGGAGGAAACCACTTTGGTTCTCAAAAACAGCAGCAGAAAAGGTCAGAACCAAAAGGCTGGCCATCAGGAAATATAAGGGAATGCAGCAGAACACAGATAGGGAGGCATACTAAACTTCCCTAAGGGAAACAGGGAAGGCAGCAAGGCAGGCAAAGGCCCAAACCAAGGAAACACTAGCACAAACAGTAAAAGAAGGGGTCAAGACTTTCAATAGATACATTAGTGAAATGAGAAAGTCCAGATGGGGTATTGCTCAGATCAAAGGGGATAAGTGGGAGTGTGTGGAGGAGGACCAAGGAAAAGCATCCATTCTAAATAAATACTTCTGCTCAATATTTACTGAGGAAAAGGTAGGGCAGGACCCACAGCTCAGCACCATGGACATGGGGGAGGGAGATGTGTACTAGTCCCTTCACAAAAGAAAGGGTTCTACAAGAGCTTGCTAAGCTCAGGGTAGACAAGGCAATAGGACCTGATGGCATACATCAGAGGGTACTAAAGGAGCTAAGGGTGGAACTAGCAGACCCATTATTAGAACTGTTTAGTGAGTCTCTGAGCACAGGAGAGATTCCAGAGAACTGGAGAAGGGCTCATGTGATCCTGATCCACAAGAGTGGTAGCAGGGAGGGGGCAGGGAACTACAGACCAGTCAGTCTTACCTCAGTAGTGGGCAAGATTATGGAGGCACTCCTTAAGAAAAGGATAGTGCAACACCTGGAATCCATAGGGGCACAGGATCCAAGACAGCATGGATTTACAACAGGAAAGTCTTGTCAAACTAATCTCATAGATTTCTTTGACTGCGTAACCAGAGTGGTGGACCAAGGTGGTGCAGTTGATGTCGCCTACCTTGACCTCAGCAAAGCTTTTGATACTGTTCCACATAGAAGATTGATTAATAAGCTGGGTAGGCTTGGGGTGGGTCAGAAGTTGGTCAACTGGATGGAAAACTGGTTGGTGGGCAGAAAACAAAGAGTGGTGATAAATGGTATACAGTTAGAAGAGATGCAAATCACAAGTGGGGTACTTCAGGGATCAGTCCTGGGGCCAGTCCTCTTCAATATCGTCATCAGTGACATTGCAGATGGAGTGGAGGGTAAGATTTGTCTGTTTGCAGATGACACCAAAATCTGCAACGGAGTAGATGATCCAGATGGGGTTGGCAGAATGAGAAGAGATCTGGATAAACTGGCAAAATGGTCAGAAGAGTGGCAACTGGGGTTTAATGCAAAGAAGTGCAAGATTATGTACGTAGGGAAGAGAAACCATGAAGCCACCTATAGGTTGGGAGAGGAGTTGCTGGCAATCACAAGGGAAGAAAGAGAGTTGGACATCATCATCACAGATGATCTGAAATCATCCAAGCAGACCACTAAAGCAGTAGGTAAGGCTAGGGGGATGTTGGGATGTATTAGTAGGGGTATTGCAAGTTGTAAGAGGAAGGTAATAATCCCTCTTTACAAGACACTGGTTAGGCGCTATCTGGAGTACTGTGTGCAGTACTGGAGGCCACACCTGCACAAGGACATTAACAAAATGGAGGCAGCCCAGAGAAGGGCAACCAAAATGGTGCAGGGACTGAATCAGAAAACATATGAGGGCAGATTAACGGAGCTCAATATATATACCTTAGAGTAAGGGAGGAAGAGAGAGGTGATATGATCGAAACATTCAAACATCTTAAGGGCATTAACAAGGTGAAAGAGTCTGACATGTTTCAATATAAGAAAAATAGCAGGACAAGAGGGCACAGCATGAGATTAGAGGGAGGCCGATTAAGGGGTAATGTGAGGAACTTCTTTTTCACAGAAAGGGTGGTGGATGCATGGAATGGCCTACCTCAGGAAATGGTGGATATGAATGCAGTGCAGGGCTTCAAACAGGCATGAGATAGGCATATGGGAGCAATACAGATGAGTATGAATAAATAGGCCATTGACAGAGTAAAGGCCTGTGGCACATTCATAAGGTAGAAAAAATGGGCAGACTGGATAGATCTTGTGATCCTTATTTCCCATCAACTTCTATGTTTCTATGTTTCTGTATTACCTTCCCAGCCACTTCCTTTGAGAACCATAGTGTTTTTTTCCGTCTCCTGCCCTTGTTTACTTGCCTAATGCAAAAGTTTGTCTCCTCCACTATGGCTCTTTTCAGATGGGTTCACTGCTCCTCAGCTCCCTCCCATTCATCCATCCATCCCTGCCAGGGCATTCTTGAGACATATCCCCATCTTAGTAAAGTCTGCCCTCCTGAAATCCAGGACCCTCACCTTTGTGTGGTTTTACTCTGCCACTGTACTCATACTGAACCACACCGTGTGATGATCACTGGACCGCAGGTGTCTGCTTGCCCTGACTTCTGCAATTCTGTCCCCGTTGCTGAGAACCAGGTCCAAAACTGCACCCTCCCAGGTGGGCTCTAACACTAGCTGCCTGAAGCTTGCCCCTTGCATGGAATACAGGATGTTTCTGCTCCTGGCTGAGGCAGCAGCTAGGATGCTCCAATCCATATCTGACAGACTAAAATCACTTACCAGTGGTACCTCCCCTTTAGCTGTCATCCATAAGGGGAGGGACAAGGAACAAGCAAAGAACTACAGACCTGTCAATCTTACCTCTGTTGTAGGAAGACTAATGGAGTCATTGGTCCAAGAGGATCTCGTGGACTTCTTGAACAGCAATGGTCTCCAGGATAGTAAGCAGCATGGATTTGTGACAGGTAGGTCTTGTCAGACTAACCTGATAGTTTTCTTTGACTGGATGAAGAGGGAACTGTATAGGGGCCACACTGTTTGGATTTGCTCTACTTCTACTTCAGAGAGACTTTAGACTCAATACCCCATAGACACTTGCTGAAGAAGATGGAGCATCTGGGTGTGGCTAAGATCATAGTAAACTGGGTAGATAACTGGCTAAAGGGGAGGCAGCAGGGGGTAATGGTCAACAGAATTAAATCAGAAGGAAGGGAAGTCACAAGAGGGGTTCCACAGTGATCTGTCCTGGGTCTGGTCCTCTTTAACATGTTCATCAGCGACATTAGTGAGGGAATCCAGGACAGGCTGTGTCTCTCTGCAGATGACACTAAACTCTGTGGGAAAATGAATAGTGATGAGAGAATAAAAGAAATGCAGAGAGACTTGCAAAACCTGGAGGGCTGGTCAAGGGTTTGGCAGTTGAAATTCAACACCGAAAAGTGCACGGTGATACACCTAGAGTATAAGAACTACAGGACGGAGTACTGGATGGGAGAGGTGAGACTTAGTACCACGGCTGAGGACTGAGATCTGGAGTTATCAGTGACTCCCTAAAGCAATCGAGTCAATGCAGCAAGGCAATAGCTAGGCAAATAGAATGCTTGGATATATTGGGGGGGTACTGATAGCATAAAGAGGGAGGTAATAATTCCCCCATATAGATCCTTGATGAGGCCACACCTGGAGTACTGCACCCAGTTCTGGGGTCCTTACCTCAGGAAGGATAGGAACAGGCCCAAGACAATGCAGTGCAGGGTAAAAAAAATTATTCAGGGCCAGCAGGGCGTGTACTATGAGGAGCACCTCAAGGTACAGAACATTTACTCACTGGAGACTAGAAGGGAAAGGGGAGATATGATAGCTTCAAATTTCCAAAAGAAATTAGGAGGGTGAACTGCGGGGAACTATTTAACTTGAATATCAGCTCACAGTCACATGGTTATGAGTGGAACTTAACAGATGGGAGGTTCAGGAGGGATGTGATTAAATACTATTTTACAGAAAGAGTGGTGGAGCCATGGAAGAGGGTGCCAACCGAGGTGGTGGGTGCAGCAAAGTTAGTGGTTTTTAGCATGGCTAGGACGGAATGAAGGGTACAGCTGTTGCTCAGGGCATCAGAATCAGGCAGGAGAATGAAGGGGGTGGGGAGGGCTAGGGCTCTGGAGGAATAGTAAACACCAGGGCTAAACAGTGAACTTGGGCTGACTGGATGGATCTCAGGACCCATCGGGCCGTTTGGTCCGATCATTGCACAGTGGAGTTTCTGTTCAGGATCCCCCCCAAGAGCCCTTCCCCTGCTGAGATGGTTAGCTACCACCCTTTCAAGGGTCTGACCCCTGAGGGTTTTCTGGAGGTGGCTGATCTATCTAGTGTGGACAGTACTTGCATGGGGGGGGTGCATGGCAGTTGCTACCTATAACAAGGCAATGTCTGGTGCACTTGACTCCTACACACTGGTCTGTGTACAACCCAAATCTTCTCACTTGAGGTCCCCTTGGTATGATGGGGAGCTCAAGGCCATGAAAATTATGGGTCATAGAAACATAGAAACAGAATTTGACAGCAGATAAGGACCGCTTGGCCCATCTAATCTGCCCATTTCCCTACCTAATGCATAGGCTGCAGATCCTAGTTAACCAACAGCCTACTTCCTCCAACCCGCACTAGAATTGCCTTATGTCTGTCCCATGCATTCTTGAATTCCTCCACTGTTTTTGAATCCACTACCTCCTCAGGAAGGCTGTTCCATGTATCCACAACCCTCTCCATGAAAAAATACTTCCTCACATTACCTCTGAGCCGTCCCCCCTCTATCTTCAAATTGTGCCCCCTTGTTCTTGCACGTCTCTTTTTCTGAAAGATGCTACCATCTTGGACTCTGTTGATTCCCTTGATGTACTTGAAAGTTTCTCTCATGTCCCCCCTCTCCCTCCTCTCCTCGAGTGTATACATATTAAGCTTCTTTAAACTCTCTTCGTATGTCTTCTGGTGCAGACCCTGCACCATTTTAGTTGCCCTCCTCTGGACAGCCTCCATCCTGTCTATGTCCTTGCGGAGATGGGGTCTCCAGAACTGGATGCAGAACTCCAGATGGGGTCTCACCAACTGTCTGTACAAAGGGATAACAACTTCTTGTTTTCTACTGGTGTTGTCTCTCCCTATGCATCCCGGTATGCCACCAGATCTTCTTACTGCCTTCTCACATTGCTTGCCCACCTTAAGGTCATCTGATATGACACCCCCCAGGTCCCTTTCCATTTCTAGAGTTGTTATTATCTCACCCCCATTGTGTACTCTTCCCCTGGACTTTTGTTTCCCAGGTGCGTTACTTTGCACTTCTTCGTATTGAATCTAAGCTGCCATATAGTTGACCATTCCTCCAACCTTGCCAAATCCCTTTGCATACTCTCCACCCCACCTTCCGTATCAACCCTGTTGCAGAGCTTTATGTCATCTGCAAAGAGACATACTTTTCCTTCCAGTCGCTCTGCAATGTCACTTATAAAGACATTAAAGAGGACTGGTCCCAGTACTGAACCCTGTGGTACCCCACTAGTAACCCCCCCTTTCTTCAGAGTAAATTCCGTTTACTATTACCCTCTGTATCCTGTTGTCCAGCCAATTTTTAACCCAGGCTACCACCTTGGGACCCACTCCAAGGCTGGCTAACTTGTATATTAATCTTTTGTGTGGGACTGTGTCAAATGCCTTGCTAAAGTCGAGGTAAGCCATGTCCACTGCCCCTCCCTGGCCTACCACATTGGTCACCCAGTCAGAGAAATCCATTAGATTCCTCTGACATGACCTTCCCACTGTGAATCCTTGCTGCCTTGGGTCCTCTGCCCCACTGGCCTCTAGGAACTCAACAGTTCTTTCCTTTAGAAGTGATTCCATCATTTTCCCTACCACTGAGGTCAAACTAACAGGTCTGTAGTTTCCTGCCTCTGTCTTGCTCCCACTTTTGTGAAGGGGAATCACGTCTGCCCTCCTCCAGTCCTCTGGTACTACACCATCCTCCCGTGATTTGTTAAAAAGGGAGGTCAGTGGTGTCACTAATTCTACCCTTAGTTCTTTTAGAATTCTTGGGTGAATCCCGTCAGGCCCCATTGCTTTGTCCATCTTCAGTTTTATGAGTTCTTTCAGGACCCTTTCTTCTGTGAATGGACTGGTATCGATCTCCCTGTCCAGAGTGCTTCTATTCTGTGATTTAGGTACTTCCCCTCCTCTTCTTTTGTGAAGACTGAGCGGAAGTATTCATTCAGTATCCCTGCTTTCTCACTGTCATCCTCTGCCCACCTCCCTTCCCTTTAGTAAGCATCACTATCCCTTCCTTCATCTTTCATCACTCCCTAATGTACTGTACCTATAAAAGGTTGTATCCCCCTTCTTAACTGAATTGGCTATCTTTTCCTCAGTTTGGGCTTTTGCTATTCTGACTGCCTTCTCCACTTCCTTCTGCTTTAACTGGTGCAGTTCTCTGTCCTGCTCTTTCTGTGTTTCCTTATACTTCCTGAATGCTACCTTTTTCTCCTTAACCTTCCCCCGCTACCTCTTTTGAGAACCATAGTGGTTTTTCCTTCATTTTGCTTTGTTGATTTGCTTCACACAAAGGCTTGTTGCCTCTGTGATGGCTGTTTTGATTTTCACCATTGTTCCTCCACCCCTCCTTCTTGCCAGTTTGCTAATGCTTTTCTGAGGCACTTTCTCATTTTCCCAAAGTCAGCCCTCCTAAAGTCCAACACTCTTGCTTTTGTATGGCTCGACTCTATGGCTGTGTTTATTGTAAACCACACTGTTTTGTGGTCACTTGCTCCCAGATGGCTACCCACTTCTAGATCTGAGATCCTTTCTCCATCCCCATTTGACAGTACCAGGTCTAAGATTGCTCCCTCCCTAGTGGGTTCCACCACTAGCTGTCTGAGGCATGCCCCCTGCAGGGCATCAAGAATAAACCTGCTTTTTGATGTGGCTGCAGCATGTTCAGGTCCTCCATCAACAATAACTCCCCTTTTTCTGCCATTCTAAGGATGCCTTCTATCATTTCCTTGTTCACTGCCTCTGCCTGAGATGGGGGTCTGTATACCACCCATGTGTGAATTGTGGTGCCATATCCTGTTTCCAGGGTAACCCACAGTGCCTTATCTACTCCCTGTTTATCCTTTAGTTCTGTTGCTTTGATCTCTTCCCTTACATAGAGAGCCACTCCTCCTCCTCCTTTTTTACCCTCCCTGTCCCTTCTGTACATTGTGTATCCTGGTATGCTGACATCCCAGTCATGATCCTAAATGTACCATGTTTCTTTGATTGCCACGATATCCAGATGTCCCTCTTCTGTCAAGGCTACTAGTTCAAGGAGCTTGTTACACAGACTATGGGAAATGGTACTCATTACCCTCCATTTGTTGATGGCCTTACCTCTTTTAAATCCATCCCTGTCCTTTTCCATATTTACCCCTGTCCTGCTCCCCATTAACTTCTCTACCTTGGTGTTTACCTCTCTAACTACTGTGTTTTGTAGGGGGAGGCTGGTTTTCCCCCGCTCCTTTTCAGTGCCTCCCCCTTGGCTAGTTTAAATGCTTGCTAATTATGCATTTTAACCTATCACCTAGGATTCTGGTTCCCCTACTGGACAGATGCAGTCCATTATGCCAGTATAGGCCTCTATCCCTCCACGTGGACTCCTAGTCCCCAATGAAGCCAAAACCCTGAGCTCTGCACCAGTTTTTCAACCATTCATTGAATCCCATGGTGTGGAGTACTCTTGTATCACGCTTGCCATAGACAGGCAGCACCTCTGAGAAGGTTACTATATGTGCTACCTGTCTAAGGCCCCTTCCCAACTCTTCAAACTCCTCTTATGCTGCTGTGATCCCATTCATAGCCAGGTCATTTGTCCCTAGGTGGACAATAATATTCAGCTCCCTCTCTTGTGCAGCTGCTCCCGTGATCCTGAGGATTTGCTCCCGGTCCCTCCAAGCCATGGCCCCAGGCAGGCACCTTACATCCCTCTCCTCTTTGTTCCCCAGATCTACCCCCTAACAACTGAGTCCCCCACCAGGAGTTGTTCCCTTCCCCTGTGGGATTCCATGCCATCCTCCTGTGGGACTCCTTTGTGGAGGTTCCCAGCATCCTCTTTGGTCTCCACTGCTGGTTTCTGCATAGAGGAACTAGTCTCCACCAAAAGAGCATATGAATTGTGGAGAGGTACAACTGGAGGAATGTGTGTCTGTTCCACCACCCTCTCCCTGCCGTAGCCCACCTTGGTCCAACTGCTCCTCTTTCCTGGCAACCTCTGAGGCAGCAGCAGTGGCCCTGGTGGTCCCTGGATGGGGAAGGAGGTTTCACGAATTCTAACCAAGTCAGCCCAGAGATGAGCAACCTCTTCCCTCAGACCAGAGAGATGCCTACAAATAGGGCAGCATTGCAGCCTCCAGAAAGCCTCCTGGAAGACTACTGCCCCATACCCAGTGCATTGCACTACTCCTCACATTTATTTATTTATTTATTTATTTACATATTTTTTATTTACATTTTTGTAACCGGGTGAGCCCACTGAGACCAGAGGTCCCTTTTTCAGGGGCGACCCAGGATTAGTTACATAAAAATATACTTTCACACATTGGACAACATACAGTGGTTGCAATTGTTACATACATTGGAATGACAGTAATTATAAATGAAAGTATAAGTTACGTCTTTGATACAGTACATGTCTGTCTTCTTTCCTGATTCTCTTGCTTTAAGCCTTTTTTTTTTTTGCTATATATAGTTATTGAGTGTGCTATTGCATTCAATGCAGTGTGCTGTGCTGGTAAGGAAACGTGCTGTATGCACCTTCCCCCTTGAGGAAATGATGCAACAACCCCTGCTATAAAGGAAGTGACACCTGGGGGGTGGGATGTGGGGAACAGTGGGTTTGAGCCCAAGCTGTGCCATCAGGAACAATCAACTACAAGCTCTGACCCACCACTAGGATGAGTGTTAACCTTCCTTTCAGCAAGACAACCTGCACAACAATCGGGAACACAGTCTCCTGCACCTGAGGCTGACTATGTTTTAATCCACACTGCAGCCTTTGCTATGACAACTCCTTAAACTCCAGAAACTTATTTAAAAATAATTTAACTATCACAAAATCCTATGCACCAGTAAATTATTTAAAAATAGTTTCTGTCCCAAAATCCTAGTAGTCAATCCAGCTACCCCCAAGGGACAACCAAAATGCAGTATTTAAACCCTTATGAAGTTACTCACAAGATAAACAGTCAGGGATTAGAGCGCTGCTGGTGGAAGACCAGTCTGGAAGTGAACAGACTGGCCCTGCATACACACTACGGTATGTACCAGGGAGCAATCAACCATAAGAAGGCAGAATTCCTGTTCAGCGAGATTGCTGCCAGGAGGAACTGACCAACTGTGCTTTTTCAGACTGTGGACAGGCTTCTCCATCCTTCCTGTCTACAGCCGGAAAATGCCTTTTCAAATGCTTTATGAGAAGAGTTTGCTTGGTTCTTCTCAAACAAGTTGTCCACCATCAGGCGGGGGATTCCGCTAGTGAGCCATACTTTGGCCAACAGTGGTTACCGTGGGTGTCCGAAGAGCACTCCGCCTGGCTGGGGCAAGTTTAGACCAGTGGAGGTGGCAGAGGTCACTGAGGTTGCTTCCAAGCTGTGGCACACCTTTTGTGAACTGGACCTGGTGCCAACTCATTTCTTAATGGGATGTGCTGACTTCCTTGGTTGGGTGTTTGCCCTGATTGTCTGGTGTTTCTTGTTGGAGGGGGTCTTTCCTGATGCCTTGAAGGAGGCACTGGTGAGACCCCTTCAGAAGAAATCATCTTTGGACCCTGATGTCAAGGCAAATTACCGTCCCATCACCAATCTTCTATTTTTGGGTAAGACTGTTGAGAAAGTGGTGGCCCTTCAGGTTGAGGAACACCTCATGGCCTATGATCTATAGGAGCCTCTCCAGTCTGGGTTTTGTGTGAGGCACAGTACAGAAACTACATTAGTTTGGGTGCACAATGATCTCCTATGGGCGAGAGACTGAGGGGACAATTCTCGTTCTCCTTGATCTCTCCTCAGCATTTGACATGGTAGACCATCGTGTGTTACTTGATTGCCAAAGGGAATTCTATGGACTCGCTGGCACTGTCATCTGCTAGTTCAAGTCCTTTCTCACCAACAGGAGGCAAAGGGTTGTAATGAGGAAATTTTCCTCCTCCCCTAGCCTCCTGTCATGCAGAGTTCCCCAGGTTTTGGTCTTGTCGCTGATGTTGTTTGCCATATACATGGTGCCCCAGGTGAGCTCATTAGGTAATACAGTCTGGGTTTTCATTGCTATGCTGATGATACCCAAATATATTTTTCCTTTGTCCTGGGGACATCCAATGCAGTGGAAGTACTAAACATCTGCCTTGCTGAGGTCAGTGACTGGATGGCCTCCAGCTGGTTGTGACTGAAACCCGATAAGATGGAGGTACTGGTAGTGGAGTCAAACAGAGCATGATAGGTTGGCCACTGGTACAGAAATGGGGCTTTTTCCTTGGGGCTGTACCACTGAAGGCCCCCTCTAGGGTGCATAACCTGGGTGTTATTCTCGACAGTGGACTGATGCTGGAGTCCCAGGTGTTGTCCGTTGTTCATTCCAGTTTCTATTATCTGAGGAATATCGCCAGGATAAAGTCCCTAGTTCCACCCCTGGACCTCCCCACTCTGGTTCATGCCTTTGTGGCATCTAAGCTTGACTACTGTAATGCACTCTGTCTCTGGAGGTACCCTCCGTCGGCTGCAGCTGGTGCAGAACGCAGCTGCCAGATTGTTGATGGGGCAGTCGAAGTGCTGTCACATCACTCCAGTGCTGCGTAAACTGCACTGGCTGCCGCTCAGGTGAAAGGTCCTCTTTAAGGTGGGCTTACTCACCTTTAAGGCCCTACACAGCCTGGGCCCTGGTTACCTGAAGGACCTTCTTACAGCTGATGTCTCGGTCTGCTCCCTCCACTGCTCCTCTAGGGGCCTCCTTGTGATTCCCATGATGAGGCTAAAAGTAGAAGGCGACAGAGCATTTAGTGTCACCGCCCCCATCCTGTGGAATTCGCTGTCTCCAGCTGTAAGAGAGGCCCCTTCTGCTGAGGTTTTTAAAGCCCACTTCAAGGCCTTCCTGTATAATCAGGCCTTCTCGGACTTTGATTTATAACGCTTCCTGATACCTGACTTTGTGCTTATATCTGTCCCTGACTATGTATTTAGTTTGGGTATTTACTGCTGAGTATATTATTAAGTTTTAGTGAAGAATATTTTTTATTATATTTTATATTGTAGTCTCATTTTATATACTTTATTTGTCATTTTGTTTATTTTCATATTGTTGGTGTTATTTCTATGTGATTTTGATTGTTCGGTGCCCAGAGCCTCCGAGATGGGTGTCCTTTTAAATAAAATTGGCCTTGCCTTGCCATCTTTGGTCATTTTTCTGCCATCACTGTTTCTGTTTCCATGTTTCTGGTATTACCTCCTTCCTCCTGCTGTAGAAATCCCTCACAATACATCACCACAACCTGGTTACCTTGCTGTAGGCCTAGTCACAGTGGCTAGATTGAGAGTTGCTTATGATGACTGCCAGGTCCCTTTTCTCAGAAGTAGTACCCAGGTTAACCCCTCTCATCCAATATTTCATCCTGGGGTTTGTGTTTCTTACATGCATTACCCTTGCACTTTTTGGCACTGGATTTCAGCTTCCAAACTCTGGATCACCTCTCTAGCTTGTGCTGGTCCCTCTACAGCTCCCTCATACCGTCCATGCGGTCCACCCTGCCACAGAGCTTCATGTCATCTGTGCAGAGACACGTATTGCCCTATATTCCTTCTCCTGTGTCACGGCTGAACATATTGAAAGGCCTGGACCCAGGTGCCCCATTTGTGACCTCCCTCCCCTCGACTTGACTCCATTTACCACCTCCCTCTGTTGTCTCCAAACAACCACCAACCCATCTAACTAGATCCTATACTGCACCTGGATTATCTAACTTCCTTAGTAAGCTACTGTGTTGCACCAAATTGAATGCCTTGCTGACGTCAAAGTAGAGTAAATTCACTTCTTGTCCCTTACCCACTGCCTTAGTAATCCAGTCAAATAATACTATGAGGTTGGTCTGACAAGACCTCCCTGCCACAAAACTATAGTGTTTACTATTTTAGAGTCTGTTTCTCTCTACGTAGTCCACTAAGTCCCCCTTGACTAGTGTCTTCATCAGTTTACCAATAATGGAGTTAAAACTGATGGATCTGTAGTTACCTGGTTGCTCCTTGTCCCCTCCCTTGTCATGTGCAACTACGTGTTTTACCCTCCAATCTTTCAGAACCACCCCTGACTACAAAGAGCTATTGAATATCCATGCTGAGAGTTTAGTCAATTCTGATGCCAGTTCCCTGAGCACCCTCAGCTGTATTCCATCTGGACCTGGAAATGTGTCTATTTTTACAGCTTCAAGCAACTGCCTAATATGGGGGGAATACCAGGTAGAGGTGGAGGAACAGTGGGAAAATAAGGGATGGCATAATTAAGGCAACCATCCTCTGTGTGAAGGAAGTGAGTAAATACAAAATGAAAAAGAGACCATTATGGTACTCAGGGAAAGTGGTCATGGTGGTGAAGAAAAAAAGGTGTGGCATTCAAAAAGTATAAGAAAACGCAGAAGAAGGAAGACAGGGACGTGTACCAGGTACAACAGAGGGAAGTAGCTATGGCAGTGAGGGGAGCAAAGGTGCAGACAGAGGAAGGGTTGGTTAAAAGTGTAGCAAATGGGGATAAGATTTTCTTCAGGTACATAAGTGAGAAGAGGAAAACAAGGGGAGGGATGATGAGGATGAGGAGGCTACAGAGGGAGATTATGCAGAAGAGGACCAAGAAAAATAAAACATCATGAACAGGTACTTCTGTTCAGTCTTTACAATGGGGAAGAACCACCTGTGATCAGTAGGAACAAACAGAGAGGGGAGGCGCATCCAGGTCCATTTTCAGAGGAAAGAGTCTTGTAAGGACTTGCAGCTGTGAAAGTGGACAAGGCTACGGGACTGGATGGGATACACCCAAGGGTACCAAAAGAACCCAGGGAGGTGTTAACTGCCCACTGATTGCCTTATTCAACACCTTACAAGAATCAGGCCTGGTTCCAGAGGACTGGAAGAGGTCAGAAGTGGCCTGTCTACATAAGGGCAACAGCAGGGAAGAGGCTAGTATAGGCTCATAAACCTTACCTCAGTGGTGGGGAAATTAATGGAAACACTGTTAAAGGAATGGTTGGAAGAGTATCTTGAATCCAATGGGTTGCAAGACCAAAGGCAACTAGATTCATGGGCAAAGTCATGCCAAATAAATTTGATTGAGTTTTTTTTTTTTTTTTTTTTAATCCAGCTTTTTGACCCCCATCACCACCTCCCACATATTTTTTGTTTATTTCTTTAGTTGCCTTACCTCCTCAGCTTGGGTGGTCCCTAAGGTTCCCCTTTCAGGTCTGTCCCCGGCGATTCCTGCACCAGGTGCCTTGCCCAAGCTTCAACCTCCTCGCCTTTCACCCTCTCTTACGTCACGTCACAAAACCCCCACAGCACGGAAGACCGAGGGGTCAGGACCAGAGGTAGCACCCAGGAGCATCCGGTGCAGCACCATGGGGGCAGACCTTCACAAGTGCCGGAGGATTGGGCTAGTTTTTCCTCCTGGATCCCCACACAGCATGGGCATGCAAAGACATCAGTGATGCTGTGGTATGCACTTCTGCACACCACACGTAAGACATCGGCCTATGCCGACCCCTCCATTTACACCTCAGCTTGCACTACCCCCTAGCCACTGCCAGGAACCAGCACGTTCATGGGTGTCCCTCTCCACCCTCCCCAGAGGAGAAGAGAAGTCCCTGGGATGCTCAATCCTCCTCCCCCCCGGCCGATCCACTGACCCCCAAGGTCGTTCCCGATCCCGGGTCGTCGACATGGTGCGAGGTGTGGTGTCCAGTGCCTCAACCCTCAGTGCCACCAGGCTGGTGCCCCCTCCCACCTTACTTGGTGATGGGGGTACATGGTGGAACTGGACATGCAGCTGCAGCCCCTCCCCTCAGAGCGTCATTTCTCGGCAATTCCCCATTCCCAACCCAGCCCTTCTGGTAATCCCCCATGGGTTGCACCCCCCCGTGGTAGGGCCGAGGTGAAGGATGTTGACACCCCCCCAGAGACTAACATCTAAACTCCGTGAGTGTTGGCTCCATTGTATCAGTTTTCTCCCCACCCCTTGCCGTGGTTTCCCGCATTCATGTGAAGGCATGTGCATGCAGCTGCCCCATGGCATACTTCCTACTCTAGTCACTCCCGACTGCACTATATCTGGGCCTCCACCCATGGGCAGCTTTGCAGCGGATGCGGCTAGGTCCCCACCCAGGAGGGGAGAGCTGCCTAACAGCTGCTCAGTCAAGCTCCCTCCACCTGCTGACCCCAGATGACCTGGGCTCATTCCCGAACCTGAGTCATCGGCATGGCGTGAGGTGTGGCATCCAGCACCTCAACCGTCAGTGCCACCGGGCCAGCTATTTGATTGAGTTCTTTGACTGGGTGACCAGGGAAATAGATTGGGGAGGGCAGTGGACGTGGCCTGTCTGGACTTTATCAAGGCCTTTGACACTGTGCCACATAGGAGACTGATTAAAAAATTGGGCAGCCTAGGGGTAGGATCCAAAGTGGTGAACTGTGTTAGAAACTGGTTAACAGATAGGTGACAGATTTTGGTGGTTAACAGCACTAACTCTAATGATGGGAGTGTGACCAGCAGAGTGTTGCAGGGCTCAGTATTGGGACCGGTCCTCTTCATGTTTTCATAAGTGACAATGCAGATTAACTGGAAGGGAAGGTTTGTCTTTTTGTGGATGATACCAGTATTTGTAATAAGGTGGGCAATAAGGAAGGAATGGAAAGAACGCGTAGGGATCTTGGCAAACAGATTTAGTTCAGTTGCCGTATTGGTCCTTGTAAGAACAAATCCAGAAGCAAATGGTTTGATACATTTTATTGGACTTAGGTTAGTGAAGCTTTCTGCTTGAAGAGTTCTTATCTTGTTCTGGGACATTTGCTCTTGAATGGCTCCTAAGCTAAGAACAAACTGGTGAAATGTGATTCCTCTGATGGAAATTGTAGTTATGATTAAAATGAGTATTTTAAACCAATGAGAATTCTTTCTGTGTTTTTTTATGTATGATCTGGGTGCATATAGTATATAATTTTATAAATAACTGTCATAAGCTTCCGAAGAAGGACTTGGTTGGTCTGAAGGCTTAGGCACTTTGTCCTTTTTGTACCATCTACGTTGGTCCAATAAAAGGTATCAAACCATTTGCTTCGAGATCTTGGGAAACTCAAGGAGTGGTCAAGAACATGGTAATTGGAGTTCAGTGCAAAATTGTGCACCTAGAGCATAGGAACCCAAAACATTGATATAGAATGGGGGGGGGGGAGGTACAGTCAGTCATTAAGCATGAAGAAATCGACCTTTGGGTTATTATATCTGATTACCTCAAAGTGGCAGGACGGGTGTGAAAAAGTACTGGGTGGGTTCAGTGAGGTGCTGGGATGCATATGGAGAGATATCTCCAGCAGCAGGGAGGTGGTTTTGCTGCTATATTGCTCGCTTGTGAGACCCCACCTGGAGTATTGTGTCCAGTTCTGGAGGCCGCATCTCAGAAAGAATGCAGGCAGGGTGGAAGCAGTCTACAGGAGAGCAACTAAAATGGTGTAGGGGTTGCACCAAAAGCCCTACAAGAAGAAACTGAGGGATCTCAAAATATATGTACACCCTGAAAGAGAGGAGAGTGAGAGGGGACATGCTAGAGACCTACGAGTATCTCAGTGGATGAATAGGGTGCAGGAGGGGACTTCCTTTCAAATGAGTAAGAGCACCAGAACCAGAGGGCATGCAATGAAGATGGGGGTTGGGGGGTTAAGACGGAGGAGAGGAAAGAGTGGTGCATGCCTGAACTAGACTGCCAGAGAAAGTGGTGCAGGCAAAAGCAATAGGGGGCTTCAAGCATGCTTGAGATAGCCATAAGGAGTATTACGAAATGGCCAGGGAGGAGAGAGGGTCGCCGGAGACCAGCTAGGATCCGTGAAGACAGATTAGGCAGGGACCATCTGGGCTGACTGAATAGGCCAAGTGGTCCTTTCCTGTCAACAAATTTTATGTTTCTATGATTCTATAGCAGTGTGATTGTGACCACCCACACAGAATAGCACTGGCACTTGTGATTTGTGACTAATAACCCATAGCTCACTTCTGAGTCATTCTCCCTCCTCATGCAATTAGAGCAGGTAGTCGCTGGTCAAGAGGGACGAAATTCAGAGGCTCCCCCCTCCTTGGCAACCAGACAACACTGCTCTCTACACCACCTGCAATTAGAGCAGGTACAGGTCATCAGCACAGCAAGACTGTTTTTGCTTGGTGTAACTGTGGAGATTGCTTATTTTCTGCTCTGTGTAACGAATTTCAAATTACTGTTTCTACATTTGTACTGGTTACTTTAAGAGCCGAATCTGAATTTACTGTTTTGTGCAGGTTAAGCAAGCAATAATACCAGACAGGGTGGGTGGTACTGGGCAATACCGGACTGCCCAGGGGCATAATGAGGCCCGACACTGTACCCCCTCAGTCACTGCTAGATCCCTGCCTTGTGCAGGCAGGGTCACCCATCACACTGGTTGACCTCTGTTCAAGCTCATAGGTCTACTCCCCACCACTCCTATTTCCCTCTGATCATGCTCCTCCTTGTCCCCTACTCTCCCTCCTCCTAAAGTGTTCCTCCCCCTTCTTTCTCTACCCTTAATCTATCTCCCTCCTGTGAGCTCGAATCACTGCCTTGTGCAGGCAGGATCCGTAGGACACGGTGGACAATTACTTTACCCCCTTTCCCCTATTTCTTCTTTTACTGCACCCCCTCAGTCACTGCTAGATCACTGCTTTCACCTTGTGCAGGCAGGGTCATCCAGCACACTGGTGGGGTACTACCCCCCCCACTATAGCTGACCTCTGCTACGCCCTCCCACAACATCCTTCCACAACACCCCCCTCTCTCGCATCACTGTATATAAATAACTCTCATCACCTATAACCGGTGTCCTACCAGTAGGGCTGTCCACTGCCCTGCCCATATAGGGATAACAGGACACTGTTGAATTTCAACTCCCCCCTTATCCCCTTGGATACCCTCCCCCACAAACAATACCTCTCTTTCATCACCTTGCCACACTTTATCTCTCCTCTTCTCCTATCCCCCTTCCTGTTAACATAGACTAACACTGGCCTACCTCTACATTCAATTAAGCACTTATAACCTACAACTATACCCCTCTTATATGCACTTTAGTCCACCCTGTCATCTCTGTTTACCTCAAAAATCGTGTTCTATCTGCGTCTCTCCATAAGTTTTCTTTCCCTTCTTTTATTCTACCTTCCACAATTTTTTGTTCCCTCCTTCCATTCTTCCTCTCTTTACTCCATTCACTGTAAGTCTTGAATATCTATGTTACACTAATGGCTACCAATTACTATTGGGTCACCTTACCATCTGTTGCTATATGCTGTTGCCTAGTTATTATATGTGTTCCACTGTTACCAACTGTCACCAACTGTTGCCAATTTGCTGTATGTGTCTTCATATCTACTATACTTAACTGTTACATTGTTAGCCAGTGTTATTCACCTGTAATCCCTCCTGCTCTCATCGTATGCAAGTAAGCAAATTGTATTCCAACATTGTAACATTTCTCTGTATTCTATCCCATTGTTCCCTACCCCCCAGGTCACCCGGGAGATGATCAACTTGATGCTCAGTGTGCCTTCCTGGTGAAATATTTCAATAAATAAATAATTAAATAAAATACCACCCACCATGGAGAGTATTATTGTGCTTAGAAAATGGGCTACATGAGTCATTTTTATAGTAATAAAAAAACAGTGTAATTCTATAAAACATGACTAATTGTATTTTTAGTTATTTTTCAGTAAAGTAGTCCCTCTGACTCACTGTACCTGCTGCAGGAACCAGTATCTCATGTGATTTGTGTTGGAACTTCCAATCCCTGCTGCCTGACCTGGGGATTTCAAGTAACAGCTTTGTTTTTACTGTATTTATTTTGTCACTTTCCCGATCCTCACTGCCTAGTCTGAGGACCGGTAATCAGAAAAAAAAAGTTTGCTCTCAGTTCTTTTCTTCATCTGTTCCTGGTAGTTGCAGTCAATGTTTTTTTTTAAATGTATTACGTAGATTGTGAGTGCGAAATGCAAATGACGGGAAGTTTGAAGATGACCTTCTGCCCATTTTTAAGTGCGGCATTACTGTCCAGCACTAACTTGAGGTATGGAAAAGAAGCATTTTTTTGTGCTGGTTATTGCGAGAGGAGCATAGTTAAATTGAAAACAAAAGAGTCGGCATGTGGTTTCGCTCTACCTGTCACTTTGCACTCCGCAGTAAACATGAAGAGCTTACTTCACAGTGCTACATTTTAGTTTTTTGTGGTATCCTATGGTTAGGAGAATGGATGGCAACCAGAATATTTACTGAGGTTTGAGAATAGAAATGTAATTATGTTGTCATAGAAACAAATACTGTATGGGTAAGGACTGTATGGGGGGGCTCTCCCTAGCTCTCTTGCTAAGCGAGGGGAAAAATGGTGGCAATTTTAAATGGAAATGAGGTGTGGTAGCCAATTAGGAAGTGGAGATGATAGTAGAACATTTCAGTGGGTGAAGAGGCACTAAATGCTGGCTCTTTTTATTTACAGGACTCTCACTGTTAGTTAGTGTACCTCTGAGAGCCATTCAGAATTCTTGAATTTTGAAGCCCATTTTCTAAGCCAGGTTACTTTAATTCATTTTTAATGGGCTTGGGGGAGATACAAAGACAGTACTGCATGTGCCTGTGCTTGAATATTGTTTTCCTTGCTAACTCTTCAGTTGCCATCTTCTTCTCCCCCTTCCCCTCCCCCTTCCCCTCCTCCTCGTCCTTCTCTCCTCCTTCTGCACTCAGTTCCCACCTTGACCTCTGAGTCTTTGTTCTGAACTTGACCCCATTTCTGTGGTTTGCCTCTCTTGTCTCCTTTACTCCTCCAGGCAGTCGCTGGTTGAGAGGGCTAAAATTCAGATCCCCTTGGTAACCGGACAACATTGCTCTCTACACCGGCTACAGTTAGAGCAGTTATGAGTCATCAGCACAGCAAGACTGTTTTTGCTTGGTGTAACTGTGGTAACCCACCACCGCTGGCGCGGCAGCTGCCCCAACCACTCTAGGTGGTCAAGTACTTTATAGTCAGCCCCATCACATGACCCTGTCATGTGACTCCAGCACACACTATCTCACTAACTTTCCATTAGTCGGCTATAAGTCCTGGCCACTACAGGTCACTAATGGACCCAAGAGATGTAACATTTTTACTCTTCCTCCCCTACTTTAGGCATTCTAAACTGATTAACTCCCCCTCTTGCCTTAGCCCCTTTTACCTACTAGTCTCCCTACTCTTTCTCTTTTCTCTCTGTGCTGGCCTCGAACCTATGCCCCTCGAGTCAGAGTTCCCCCATAGTCATCCTCTCTAACCACTAGGCCACACAACCTCCTAGGAGGCACCTTTCTCCTATTTTTATTATCCCACTTTGCACAGTGACTGCAGGAGGTAATACATCTCTTGTGCCAATCTGTTCTGCCTGACTTTATTTCACCAAGCTGGTCTCTTACCTCTGTGCTTTGCACTCTTTCTACCTACACCACAATGCTTGACACTATTTACTATTGTTTTGACATTGCTTTTCTCCCTTTACTAGTATCTTTACCTCCTCTCTCTCAACTCTCTATCCCCTGCCTCACCCATTCCCTAACACACTCCATTCTCCTCACTCACCTTCTCCAGTCAATTACCCCTGGCTACTCCATGCTTCCATAGTCCCCCTACATCTCTCTTAGTTATACTAAATTATTCTAGAATCCTCTCCTCTCCTCCCCTCCCCAATCCCCCCTCCATCCCGACACTCTCTAAAACCAAAAACTGCCAAGTGGCTATACTCATTTTCCAAACTGCTCATCATTGTCCTTTTCATTTCAGCAGGAGACATTGAATCAAACCCTTGACCTATCCCTCATCCCCATACGCACCTTGCTAAGGGCTTAAAAATTGTTCACCTCAAAATAAGAAGCCTACTCCCCAAATTCTCCATCCTTCAACCGATCATGCTGGATTTGCATCCAGATATACTGATACTCTCAGAAACCTGGCTATCTTATAAGATGCCCAATACCATTTTTGCCACTCCAGGCTACACTCTTATTAGACAAGACAGACCCATCAAGAGCGGAAGTGTCACAATGTACCCATCCTCCAACCTCCAATACTCTCCTGTCCTGTCCATCTCGTCCCCATCCCAATATGAACTCCTCCTTATGAAGCTATCCCTCCATTTTACACTACCTATATTCGAAGCCGGTAATTATTGTCACCCTGGTCTTCCCACACTATGTCAGAACTTATCACAATAATCACCTCACATACCTCCTCTGGAGAGCAATATCTACTAGGCGACTTAAATGTGGACTGGCTCTCTTCTACCAACTCTATAACATGTACCAAAGTAACCTTCCTAAACCTAACACAATTAATTACCTCTCCAACTTGACTAAATCACAGATCACTCAAACACACCCTGATTGACTGGGCCCTCATCTCCCATCCCCATTGCATGACTAATTCTGGGATTCTCCTTGATTCCCTTAGAGACCACCAAATGATATACTGCATCTGTGAAGTCCGTTAGCCTAAAGCCCTCCAAAATTGATCCACCTACATTCCTTTCATTCATTAAATGTAGGAAAAGAAGCATTTTTTTTGTGCTGGTTGTTGTGAGAGGAGCATAGTTAAATTGAAAACAAAAGAGATGGTATGTGGTTTCGCTCTACCTGTCACTTTGACTTACACCACACCGATTGGTCCCCATCTCAACTGCATCCTCCATCGATACTGCCCTCAGTTACTTTTAGATAAAATTCTTGGAATTTTTTGAAATCCACACGCCCCGCGCCCCCCACCCCAAATTAACCAGAGCCAAAGGCTCACACACACCCTGGGTTATTGTGGAACTATTGTCCTGCATGTGTGCCATGGACCAGGCTTGGAAGGCCTATATGCAAGCCAGATCCCATATTCCTCCACCACTACAGGCAACTTAGAAATGCTTGCACAAACGCATCAATATATGCAAGGTCTGAATACTTCTCAACTTCTTTCAATACCGATCTAAGCCATCCCTCCAAGTTCTGGAGAGTGGTCAAATCTCTTTTCGCTCCTCCCTCCAACCCACCCATCCCAACACTCAACCTTGGTAATAAATTTCTTTCAGACCCTTCATCTGTCGCAATTGCCTTCAACACTTTCTTTACTTCCTGTGCTTCCTTGCTCCTCTCCTCCCTTTCTACATCTATGCCCACTACCTCCACTGACCTTCCACTTCACCCCCTTCTCCCCACCTTTCTCCTTCTCTCATTACACCAAATGACATTCTAAAAGCCCTTCAGGCCTTGAATCCTCCAAAGGTAAGAGTCCAGATGGTCTAGATCCCAAATTGCTGTATCGCTCTACCCTGCTATAGCTGCCCCCCCCGGCCTTTCATCTTAACCTGTCTTTTACCCTATCCTCTGTTCCCTCAACCTGGAAACACTCTACTGTCATTCTTCTCCCCAAAGGTGGTGATCTCACTACTCCTGGGAACTATCACCCAATCTCCTTACTTCCTATTCTAGCCAAACTCCAAGAATGCAATGTTCTTGCTCAGCTCACCCCCTACCTTGACTCCACCTCATTTTTCACCCCTTTCTAGTTTGGTTTCTGCCAGTCCCATTTCCACCACCATCTCACTATTATAGCTCACTAACTCCATACATACCAACATGGATCAGGGACATATGACTTTGGCCATATTTGTCGATTTGGCAAAAGGCTTCGACACAGTATCCCACTCCCTACTCCTCCAAAAACTCACTGATGCTGGGTTAAACACCTCAGCCACAGCATAGTCCCAGTCCTACCTGTCGGGCAGATCCCAATCAGTCAAAATTACCGCCTCCCTCTTCCCTCTCTACTCATCTCCACTGGCGTTCCTCAGGGCTCAGTGCTTGGCCCAATATTATTTTCAGTCTTCCTCAATGATCTCCCCTCTGCCTGCTCCACTTCCCAAATCCACATGTATGTGGACAATATCGTCCTGTACACATTTAGTACCTCACACACTGATGTTGAGGGCTAGACTGCATCATAATTTCAAGAAGGTTCAGCAATGATGTCAGTCCAACCAGCTGTTCCTGAATGCCAAGAAGTCAGTCTCCATGTCCTTTGGCACTAGATAGAGACTGTCTAAACTTAAAGCCCCCCCCCAACCTCCACACCCTGGACAGCACCCCAATCGAAACTGTCACTACCTTCAGATACCTTGGTGTCTGGTTAGACCACCATTTGGTCTTTTCTGCACACGTGGATGCAATCCAAAAGAACTTACACTCCAAGCTTGGTGCCTTATATAGAAACAGGGACTGCATTCCTTAAACTGCCCACCATGCAATCGTGCAGAAAATGATCCTCCCCCACCTTTGACTATGCTTCCATAGTTTATAGTGTCTCCCCTAAAACCATCCTGGCCAGATTGAACACTCTTTTCAACTCTTTCTGTCGCTTCGTGCTTTCCTACCCCCCCCCCATACTCACCATTGTGTCCTCTACAAAGCACTGTTCCTCCCCTCCCTTCCTTGGAGTCCAGACACCTGTCCCATACTGCTACATTCATGGCCAAATTCTGGACTGGCAATCTAACTGCCTATCTACAGTATCTTCCTTCATTCATGCTTCCCCCAGAGCATTTGCTTCCTCCGTAACACTGACCTTCACACCTTCTCTATCCTCCACCATTCTACGTCCACTGGCCAATCCACCTTTTCTTTCTGCTGTCTTAAACTGTGGAATGCCCTTCCCTCCCCCATACATAATACCACCTCACCCAAGTCACTCACCTCTCCTTCGTGTCTACACAACCCCCTCCTGCACATGTCCTAACGTATCCTCTCCTCACCTTATACTGACCCCCTTGCCCCCCTCATAATCTCATCCCCTAGACATGGCTTCTCCCTGGCTTGGTTGGTTAGGCTATGCACATAGCACTTTGCAACCTTGCCTTTGCTAGCCACCATGGCTGTTTACCCTGTCCTAGTGCCACTATGCTTATTCTACGTACACTCTGGTATTCTTGTTTGTTGTCCGTGTCGAATGCTGAGCAAAATTATTGGTTTGTACTGTGCCCATTGCACTTATTGCACTGATTATGTTAGCTGCTTGCTATGTATGATGCCATTGTTCTCCCACTATAGTACCTTGTATTGCATTGTATTACTTGTTTTACCCTGTGTCACACTGTATTACTTGTTTTACCTTGTGTCGCACTGTATTACTTGTTTTACCTTGTGTCACACTGTATTACTTGTTTTACCTTGTGTCACACTGTATTACTTGTTTTACTGTGTGTTGCACTGTATTACTTGTTTTACCCTGTGTTGCACTGTATTACTTTGCCTTCAATGTTTATGCCCCATTTGCTGTACTTTCCACCTTCCCCTCCCCCCAGGACACATCTGGAAACAAGCTCTTTTGCTCAGTATGCATTCCTGGTGAAACTCTTGAATTAAAAAATAAATATGGAGGTAGACACTTGACAACTGGAACTTATACAGACTTCATATAAAAGCCACTTTGTGACTCTACGTGGTATGGAAACTCAGCCATGGGAGTTTACACTAGTAAGCAAAGTTATGCCATTGGCATCATATATGTGAATGCTGCACCAGTATCGCTCAGATTACTAATGAGGGACCATACAGCTGTGACCTACACAGACACTGCAGGATGACAGTATGTGCCTGTATAACAGACAGCTTTAATACCACGAATTCCACAATGGGAATTAATTTTTCTTTCTTTCTTTCTTTCTTTCTTTCTTTCTTTCTTTCTTTCTGTCTTTCTTTCTTTTTTCTTTCTTTCTCTCTCTCTCTCTCTTTCTCTCTCTCTATCTCTTTCTTTCTTTCTTTCCTCCCTCCCCCAGCAAAATGAATATAATGTAAGATGAGGCTTTAATTCAAATGAGTGTGCTGTGTGATAAATGGTGCACTACGGTGTGGGCTTTTGGGATTAAGTCTTCCTGTATCTCATGACTGCCATTCTAGTCTTATGTATTTCACTGGCCTCCATTAAGACCTGTGCACAGGATACCCTGTTCCTAGACATGCTTTCCTCTTGGCATGCACATTTGTTTTCACTGGACTTCTATGTCCTTCTAAATATCTTTTTACTTTCTCACTGTCACATAGGTTTGTTTTTTTTTTGGCTTTTACCTTTTTGGCCTCCCCCCACACGCACACACTTGTTTTACTGCCTTACTATTAGGTTTTGAAAGTGGTCCCAGTCTGAAGCTGCGCAGATGTCATGAATGCTTATAAGTGAGCAGCTCTTAAGCATGACATCATGTGTTGCTATGCACCAGCTCTGATGAAGGCTACAGCAGATGCGTGAGCTTACATGCTAAACACGCCAGAGATGCGTGTGTATCTCTCTCTGCCTTGCTGCAGATGCTAGAAGTGCAAATTGTGTTACAACTAAGAAATGTAGAAGTTGGATTAAGTATTTTTACCTGTACTTCTTGAACTGTTATACCCTTTGCTGCACTGAAGGATGATGGACACAAACATGCCCTGCTAGAAGTAAGGTAGGCAACATGAAACATCTTATGAATATTTGCTGCCATTTCACTGCACTTTGATGCAGTTTCCTGTGTTAGCCTGCGTCTCATAGGATTGCACACAACTCTTGTAGCTCAAAATATGAGCAGACTGCCAGAAACTTGTGCTGTTCTTTGAAACAAAAACTCTTTTTTAAAGCCAACATCATTTAATTACTTTTATTTGGCAGAACATTTAAACTGATCCAGTGTTAGGGTTTTCAACCGTAGCTCCCCATCCCTCATCCCCAAGCAGCAAAAGGAGAAGACCACACAAGCAACCACAGACAACCATCAGCAGGTAAGACAAACAACATACAACTGTTTCCAGATGGCACAAATGCAGTAGCACTGATGTACTACCTTCGTAGATTTATATCTGCAGCCACAGGTGGGCATGAATGTCTTCCACTGTACATGTGTATCTCTGGATGAAAAAGTGCTGGCCCCACAGGGACATGTACTTCTGCAGAAAAGAAGTGTTGTAGATATCATGGATTTGCATCAGTGGCTGCAGCAGTAGTGTGGTGATCTGACTACTGAGGATTTCTATCTGCAGCCAGAAGTGCATGTGTATGTTTTGCAATGTGCTGCAGAAGTGGTGGACCCTGATAATGGATGTCTTGTGGGTCATCTGGAAACAGTTGTATGTTTCTTGTTTTACCTGAAGATAGCTGTCTGTGTTTGCTTGGGTGGTCTTGTCCTTTTGCTGCTTGGGGAGGGGGGGTTAGGATTGGAAACCATAACACTACATTTACTTACTTTTTGTGACATTAAGTTGAACCCTAACTGGTGCATTAACACAGTATTTTGCAAGGACTTTCCTTTCTTTTCAGAAAGTTAATAAAGTAAAATCACAACAGTACTTCTAGCTATAGAAGCAATGACCCCCTGTGGGGCCAGTGCTTCTGCATCGACAGATACACATGCACACTACAAGACATACAGTCACTTGTGTTGATGCAGATAGAAATTCACAATACCCAAAGTACAACCCACTTCTGAGGGCAGAAGCACAGCCCCGCTCATGCGTGAAGTGTGTGTGTGATTTGTTCACGCAAATACCATACAAAATCCTTACTTACATTAGCTGAATGTATTCATGGGGTGTTCCATGTGTACACAATTCATGTAGTGCACGTCAGGATCCATGTAAATTCCCTACCATGGATTTACATCTACCATCAAAATTTGCATATGCCCTTTAAATACAACTTTGTTGTTTTTGAAGATTTTGACTCCGAATTTGCAACATATCATTTTTATGACCACTCTTCACAAATCTTGCATGCAAAATTGTTTAAATCCCATCCAAAATGGGATTTCAGGGACTAACTGCAAAATTTCCTTTTGGACTGGATTTAGAATGTAAGCCACACCTCTCAGGGCTGGCTTACTATGCCATATTTCTTCCCTGTTGGTTAGACTTCTGTTTTGGGCATCCTGTGTTGCTCCTTGCCCAGGTTTAAAAAGGGGAGGGTTTTCCCTGTAAGTGGTAGAGGCTGGCAGGCTGCATATAGGGCAAGTCAGGCCAGGGCTTCAAACCCCTACAGCCCAGGAGGTACCAGCTGTTTCTGGCATCGATGACTATGTGGGCTTGCTTCTTGTTTTCTGATGGGGAGGGTGTCAGGAGTGTGGTGACTGTTGGGAACCGGAGTTCCTGGAAGTTCAGCAGCAGAAAGAACAACAGCTGGATGTAAGACCATCATGGCTGGGTTTGGGAGGCCTAGTGCTCCAAGAAAATGGAAAGGTATGACAGCGGGGCTGTCATAGTGGTGGCAGGGCATCTTGGAGGTGGCAGCTTTTAGCAGGTCATTTTCCCCATGTGGCACACTGTTGCAGGCAAGTCAGGTGGTTGCATTCTGAGATTCACTGTATTGGGCCGGCCATGCCCGTGTCTGGGGCAAGACCTGTGTTAGCCCCTTAAAGGAATGTAGGAGAGTGTAACTGAAGGAAGGGAACCGTGTTGCACATTCTGAAATTTCAAGTTGGCATCCTGATTCATGGGAAAGAGGGTCCTGAATTTAGTTGGATACATGCAAGGTTTTTCAGGGCGGCCATGGTTTGGGTTTAAGGCCGCATCCCCAGTATCAGATATTTCGAGGTGGGGAGCAAGGCACTCCCCAAGGCACAGGTTTCTGGATATGTTTTTTTGTACCCTTTAAGGTTCTGAGCTTTACTTCGGCTCTGGGAGTCTGCGTGGAGTCTCTGCCTGGTCTAATCCTTTAGGCCTTCTTTAAGGCATTGCATCAACCTGGTACTGTTAGTACCTCCTATCTTATGCCTTATGCTTGTTTCTGTCTCCTGGCTCTATGGAGCTGTGCACCCACTTTATTTATTTAATCATTTTAGACATGAAATACAGAACAGAATTTTTTTCTTTGTTTTCCTATTTCATGTGTGTTGGGATTATTTAATGAACTAAAAGGTTCCTTCCCTCTAAGAAGCCGAATTTCCAGCATTTGTTCCCCCTGGACCAACCTGAAGTTGCAGCAAAGGGTAAGCTGAAACAAACAAGAAGGGTGGGGGCTGTGCCATCTACATAAAGGACAACCTATCCAGTCACCTTGGCAGATTCACCTCCACAAACACCCAGGTGCAACTTCTCCCTATCAAATTGCTCCTTGGTGCCAAAAATAAAGTACTCACAATGGCTGCAGTCTATAGCCCTCCAAAAGACCCCCACTCCGGTCTCAAGTCAGTGCTTGAATTTGTAAGCTTGCAACCCCGTGAAACTGAGCTCCTCCTCCTTGGTGACTTCAATATAAACTGGCTTACCTCCGACACTGGCTCCTGCAAAGATGACATCCTAGCAGCCAACCTGACGCAGATGGTAACTTCCCCAACTCGGAAAAATTACAAAACTGGAACAAGCACTCTCATTGACTGGGTTCTCACTAGTCACGCGGACCAGATAAAAAACATTACAGTTCTCCCTGACTCTCTCAGTGACTACTCCCCGGTGTTATGTACCTGGTCCAATAAATTTCTCAAGCTGCCCCCCAAAGTTATCTCAAGTAGAGTATTGCCACAAGGGAATCTCACCAAACTAAAGACCTGTCTCCTGCAACATGACTGGGCACCAATTTTCAAAATGATTGATGTTGATGCTGCTCTAGAATACTTTATCACAACCTTCAATACTGCATGTGACATTTACGCCCCACTAAGAAAGCATAAAATCAAAGCGCTCTCAAATCCTTGGCTTACTGCCAAACTACTGGCCCAGCTCAAGGCTCGTGACCACCTCTGGGCCATAGCCAGGGACACAGGCTCCCTGCATGATACAAACAGGCATGAAACATATGCACCTCACAAATCAGGCAAATGAAGAGCGCCTATTTCAAAAATGCCCTTGAATCCACCTGGGGTGATGGGAGAGCCTTCTGGGACAACATCAGAAATATAATGGGTAAGCAATCAAAATCGTCTCCCACCACTGTGAAAGTTGATGGATTCACCACACTTGACCCAAAGGCTATTGCAGATCCTCTAAATAAGACTTTCACAGACCTCAGCGGGGTCCTCCCCCCAGATTTCTTTTTGGACTTACCTGTGTCTAATCTAGTATCGCAAAGCACCCCTAGTGACCAACCACAATTTTATTTCAAGAAAATCAAAGTGCATAAGCCTACAAATACATAAAAAGCCTGCTCTAAATCCAGAACAAGTAGTGACACCATAGATCTAAAAATCTTGTCTCTCACCTTGGACGGCGGAACCACCCTCTTACAAAAATTCCTAATCTGTCCTTTGCCAAAGTCAATTTCCCAACAAATGGAAGTCTGCTATAGTTACTACGCTTCAGTGCACAAAGGTGATAAATCCACAACAGGGAACTATCGACCTATATCAATACTCCCACCCCTCTCCAAAGCACTTAAACGCATCGTGGCAGACCAACTCTCAGACTACCTGGATAAGTACAATCTACTCTGTAAACAACAGCATGGTTTTAGGAAAGGACATATTACGACAACAGCCTTACTTGACTTCTCTGGAGAAGTCCACTCAGCTCTGGATAAAGACTATAGAAACATAGAATTTGACGGCAGATAAGGACCGCTTGGCCCACCCAGTCTGCCCATTTCCCTACCTGATGGATAAGCTGCAGATCCTAGTTAACCAGCAGCCTACTTCTTCCTACCCCCACCCCCTAGAATTGTCTTATGACTGTCCCATGCATGCTTGAATTCCACCACTGTTTTTGACTCCACAACCTCCTCTGGAAGGCTGTTCCATGCATCCACAACCCTCTCTGTGAAAAAATACTTCCTTAAATCACCTCTGAGCCACCCCCCTTCTATCTTCAAATTGTGCCCCTTGTTCTTGCACACCTCTTTTTTTGAATCTATCTAACCGGTGCGGTCTTCATTGACCTCACAAAAGCTTTCGATACAGTCCACCATGGCCTACTTATCTCTTTATTGCCCAGCCTTGGTCTGGCTGAAGGACCTAGTGCTTGGGTAAAAAGTTACCTGTCAAATCGGTCACAGGCTGTAAAAATCTCTGCTGTACTCTCTGACTCTAAACCTGTCCACTCAGGTGTACCGCAGGGATCAATCCTAGGCCTGCTCCTCTTTAGCCTGTTCCTCAACTCTCTCCCTGAATTCTGCCCGGAAAAATTAATCTTATATGCTGATGATGCTGTAATTCTCTCTTCTCACAAAGAGCCAAACCCCCTACGCCAGAGCTTACAACTTGCTTTCTCTAGTGTTGAAAAGTGGTTCTGGGATAGAAAGCTTGTGCTAAACCACAATAAAACAAAAGCCATGCTTTTTACCAATCACCAAAACAAAAATAGAAACACTCCACTCACCATTAAAACCTCTGCTGGAAATACACTGGACCAAGTAAATACCTTCAAATACCTTGGTATCACTTTTGATCAAGGTCTTACCTTTGCGACCCACATAGACAACACGGCGAAAACAGTGAATCAATGTCTAGGAATACTATTTCAAAACCGCCAATTCCTAAACCAAGCTGCACTGAGGATTGCTATACAAAGTTCCATAATCTCAATTATAGACTATAGCCTAATTATCTATGGTTCAGCTACTACCACGGCACTAAGGCGCATCTCAACCGCTCTAAATAAGGCATGCCGGCTCCTCACGGGGGCACAGAGACTGATACACATGTGTGAGCTTTACTATGAAACAAGCTGGTTGCAACTATCAAATCGCCTTGTGTATCTCACCTGCATAAAGGCAAAAAAATCTATCCTGGGGCTGACTCCACTGTGTATCCAAAACCTACTCTGCCTGAATAATGGCATGCGTCCCACCACCAGATCTGAACACCAACCTTTTCTGGTTCCCAGATGCCGGACCGCACAGGGACAAAGAACGTTCGCATACAGGGCCCCAACCTGATACAATGCTCTAAGCCCACCTACTCTATCCTCCACCTCTCTTGGAGCTTTCAAATCCATGCTCTATGCCCACCTCTCTACCACTAGCACCTGTGATTGCATTTGATTAAACCCTAATTCCTCCTCTGACCATCCCTAAATCTTGGCCTATCCTCCTTGGCTAAAGAACCCACAAGTACCACTAACTACTCCTGTCTGCCTCCTAATTCACTCTTCTAATTCCCCTCCTTTCCCCTCTCTCTTGCTCAACTGCCCACTACTTTCCCTACTCTTCGCCTCCCTGAATGCCTCCAATTATCTCCCTCTCCTTGGAAGGTAGTTTGTTTCTTGAATTGTTACTGCCTTGAAACTGTTTAAGCAAATTTATTATGTAACTTTTCTTTCTGATAATACATGTAATGTTTTTTGTTTGTTTGATGTTCTATGTGACGTGGAACCTTTGTAAAAGAGCCCTGGCTCAAAGGTATTAATTCCTAGACCAATAAACTAAACTAAACTAAACTGAAACCTGAGGGAGCGTTTACAACCTCTATCATGCTGCTAGAACTGCATTCAAGGTAAGGCCTTGTTCTTCTTGTGACATGTTGGTCTTATACATCCCTGGAAGGTTTTGGTTTGTATCCCCCTCCTCCCAGTTACCGTTGGGACCCCTATGCAGAGGTGGGATGCAATGGGGGTGTTACAAATGTGGGGAATCATCCAGATGTTGTTTGGAATCAGGTGGACTGAATGAGGCTGGAGGTCCCCACTGCCGAAAAAACAAAATATTTGGTAGTGTGTCACTAGGGACTGCCATTTTTGGGTGTTTGGCATTCTTTTCCATCTTTATGCAAGAGAAGGTGTCTGGCAGAAAAAAGGAGAGGTCAGCTGGGCTAAAGTGATGCCATTATTTGGCTCAGGTGTCACCTGTGTGAGGAATGTGCAGAGAAGATGCAATTTTTTTCTTGAACTCGTGGCAGCAAGACACAACTCCTGGCAGAGAGAGCAAAACAGTTATGGCAGAGATGGTCCCTTCTAATGAGCCCCAGGCCATCGTCCCAGCCTCCCTGTTGTCCTGGCTGTGGAAGTCAGCAGGAAGAGGAGCTGTGGAGGAGAAGTGTGTACATTGTGGATTCCGAGGGGAGGGAATAGTTGGGCTGCCTCTGTGCTCTGATTGTTCCAGGGGCCTTCTGTGGGACCATTTGCAGGCACCCCTTTCAGCTACACCTGGCCTTACCCAGCTCTGGCATCAGCGGGCACTGCGTCACTGGTATCTCAGGGGAGCCTGGATGTGTTTGAGGAGACTAAGCCATTTGAGTCATCACTGGATGTAAAGCCGCCTATTCCTCCAGCGGAAGCCAGTAAGTAAGCACCTGATGTAGTTTTGGAGACTATGGAGGAGGACACTTGTGAGGGTGCTGTGGGGCACAGTCATCTGCCTAGCCCCACAGTGTCTGCCACTGTCGACTATCCCGTTGGCAGAGGGAGAGGTAGGGATGGGGACTCAAGATCGGCGACTCCCAAGGGTATAAGGGATCAGCTGCAAGTCATCTACCTGGTGATAGTGGCTCTTCAATTACTTCAGGCGGAGAGATCCCTTATTTGAAAGTAAAAGTGGAAGAACCGGAGAGTTAAGTTATATGGGAGTTACTATCTGCATTGCCCCTGGGACAAGCACCAAAGGCCTATCAATTTTCAGACCAAGATGTGTACCAAGCTATACCCTACCCTTATGCGTGCCCTACTTTGAAGCTGCCAGACACCACCCCATGCTTACGGCTCTGTTCAAGGCCACCCGTGTCAGGGTAGATGGACTTTTGAGTAGCAACCCAGTAAATGTGCCTTACAGGACTCGGGTGTGGCTGGACCCAAGTACCGCCCCGTGGACCAGTGTTCAAGATCTGCCTCAGTGGTTGCAGGCAGAGAGGTGGGTGAGGCATAGAATACATGTGGAGTATCAAGCTGCTTTAATACCCTTACATCCCAGAGAGGCTATAGGACATTATCGAAGAAAAGCAACCTGACTGGGTGTTTTGGGGAGTGGTCCAAAAGTTCCAGCAGCAGTATGAGTCGGCCGGCCCACCAACTCAGGAGATCATCCAAAAGGTCAGAACTTTGTTTCGTTTGTCCCCCTGGGCAGGATTCATGTTATTTAAGCACAATGTTCTTGTCCGGGATGTGGCTGCTGGTTGTCACATGAAGCACTGTATAAGATCTATGGACTCATTTGCAAATGAAATAACTAAACCAGACCATGCCTTCTATTTTCCCTTTGGCGGAGGGCCTGCTATTTAGAGGAAGGCACCCAGCACCTGTGAAACGCCAGGACTGTCCCAGTTTGTTCAGCTGTTCCTTGTTATAAGCAAAGTAAGAATCTTTGAAAGAGACTGTGCCCAGTGGATGGCGCTGCAGGACTATTTCCTAGAAGAAAAAGTTTCAGGATTGGGACTGCTTGAGCCATCCCCCACTGTAACTTTCTGTTCTAGTGATTAACATCTTTTGTTCTCTGTTGCAACCAGAAATAATGAATAATGTTTAAACAAGTGTCTACCTCATGCTGTGAAAGGGCCGAGAGAGAGAGAGGGTATGGAGTTCATTGGTATCATAAGTATCATAGGATATTACAGAGCCTAGGTTAGATTTTCGTCCATTATACTCGCTCCTTGAGAGTTTTAGTACTTATATAGGGGTCCAGAGTCCCTGTGATAGTTGTCCAGTTTTGGACTTGCACATATTGGTAGTCATACTACTCACCACCGCTAGTGGAAGTTTATTCCAGTCATACACCACCCTCTGACTGAACCAATTTTGGCTCTTTATCATTTTAGGTTTTCTATCTTTCAGTTGTAGCGAATGAGCTTGGGTATTGTATACCTGTTCTCTGGCTTCTAACCCCAGTTTCTCGCATAGTTCGTGTCTGACCAAGCTTTATGAACTAAACACAGAGTCTGAGTGATTGTGTTGTGTGCGTGCGTGTGTGTGTGTGTGTGTGTGTGGTGAGAGCGGGTTCTTTTTCCAAATAGGTATAACTTGTTAAACTGTTTATACAGTCAATTATCATGTTCAAATAGCTTCGTTAAGAACAGCCTGGTATTATGGTTTTATAAATTTTAAACTTCATTTATAGTTGTCTTGTTTTGGACAGGAGCAGCTCTACGAAGTGGTTGGGAAAGTAGGCCCCGGGAGTGGGGTGGCGGTTTGCTGGCATACCCTTGGAAGGGGCTTCTGGGTGGGGAGTGCGCATACTTGCTCAATGAGCACCTTTGTGGGATGGCTAGTTGCCCCATTTCCAGGAGGAAATGGAATTTAAGGGGGGGTGCAACACCCTCTCTCAGGGCTGGCTTACTATGCCGCATTTCTTCCGTGTTGGTTAGACTTCTGTTTTGGGCATCCTGTGTTCTGCCCCCAGGAAGGCACTGCTCTTTGCCCAGGTTTAAAAGGGAGGATGGTTTTTCCAGAGAGGGGGAGAGGCTGATGGGCTACATGTAGGGCAAGTTTGGCTGGTGCTTCAAACCCCCCGGCCCAGGAGGTACTGGCTGTTTCTAGCGTCAATGGCTATGTGGGCTTGCTTTTTTGTTTTATGATGGGGAGGGTGTCAGGAGCATGGTGACTGTTGGGGACTGGAGTTCCTGGAAGCTCAGCAGCAGGAAGGACAGTAACTGGAGGGGCCATCATGACTGTGTTTGGGAGGCCTAGTGCTCCAAGAAAATGGAAAGGTATGGCAGTGGGGCTGTCATGGTGATGGCTGGGCCTCTTGGAGATGGTAGCTGTTATGAGGTCAGTTTCCCCATGTGGTACACTGTCACAGGCAAGTCAGGTGAGTACATTCTGAGATTTATTTTAGACCCATAAAGGAATGCAGGAGAGTGTAACTGAAGGAAGGGAACCGTGTTGCACATTCTGAAATTTCAAGTTGTCATCCTGGTTCATGGGAAACAGGGTCATGAATCTGGTTGGATGCAGGCAAGGTTTTTCAGGGCGGCCACAGTATGGGTTTATGGTCGCATTCCCAGTATCAGTTATTTCAGGGTAGGGAGTAAGGCACTCCCCAAGGTACAGGTTTCTGGATATGTTTTTCATACCCTCTAAGGTCCTGAGCTTTACTTCAGCTCTGGGAGTCTGCGTGGAGTCTGCACCTGGTTTAATCCTTAAGGCCTTTTTAAAAGCATTGTATCAGCCTAGTACTGTTAGTACCTCCTATCTTATGCCGTATGTCTGTTTCTGTCTCCTGGCTCCATGAAGTTGTGCACCCACTTTATTTATATATTTAATCATTTTAAACATGAAACACAGAATTAAATTTCTTTCTTAGCTGGCTCTGTGATGCCTAGCGAAGGTATTTGATCGGCATGCTGGTGACCCAGGTTCACACCCCATGCATGGGTACTAGGAACGGAGTTCGGCAGGGAGGGGATCCACAGTGTCCATTGGATGCTTCTCTCCTGAGGGGGGTGAGTCTGGCCTTGGCTCCTGGAGGCAGATTGGAGAAGAGCTAGGGGGGCGTGGAGCCTCAACACGCCCTCCTGCACGTCCCCGCCTCAGGACGCTGCTCCCACACAGGCCAATTAGGTAGAGTGGGCGGGCCGAGAAAAAGCACCCTTCAGCCAGCTAGATGATGGCCGCTGGTCCCCGACTCCACAGTAACCCATGATAACCCTAACCTGATCCCCGCCGTCCCCGGGATACATAGTTGTGCCTAAGGGCACTTCTCCCCCTGAGGAGGGGGACCCACCTTACGAGGGGTTACGTCAGGTTACCCAGAGGTTACCAGCGATGATGGGGGCAGAGGATAGTAACCAAAGGATGGTGGCGGCTGGGGCCCTAGGCTGCCTGAAGGAGTGGCCAGTCAGAGGGCCGGGGGGAGGAGCATAAAAGAAATAAGGCAAAAAAAAATGTTTTCTTTGTTTTCCTAGTCCATGTGTGCTGGGATTATTGAATGAACTAACAGATTCCTTCCCTCTAAGAAGTCAAATTTCCAGCATTTGTCCCCCACAAGACCAGCCTGAAGCTGCAGCAAAGGGTAAGCTGAAACTTGAGGGAGCATTTACAACCTGCATCATGCTGCTAGTACTGCATTCAAGGTAAGGCCTTGTTTTTTTCATGATCTGTTGGCCTTATCTGTCCCTGGAAGGTTGTTGGTTTGTACTTCCCCTTCCCTCCAGTTACCATCGGAACCCCTAGACAGAAGTGTGGGGGTTGGGGGGCAATGGGGGTGTTACAAAAAAAAAGTTGTCTTCCTTGTTCAAGAGGTGGTGTCCAAAAAAATGTCATGTTGAAAATCTGATGGAAAAATCTTTTAAAAAATGGCAGTGTTAAGAGTAAAAGTTTTTTTTTTTTTTTTACAAAGTACAAATTTTATTATTTTGAGAGCTGGTATTCTTTGTTGAGACCAAAGAATTCTTTGGTTGCACTTCATGTGCTACTAAACCATTCTTGGTTCACACATGAAAATCCATATCTGGCACGAAAAAGTAATTTTTATGTGTGAACATAAAATTCTTCATTCATACTTTATGTGCAAAAGAAGAATGTTCTACACATGACAGTAAAATTGCAATCCTCACTAAGCCTGAGACCAAAGAATTTTGGGGTGCCCAGAAAATGTATTTCTGGATCATATTTCGACAGACCCCATGATCTAACTAAATGGGTCCAGTTTACCTGGGTTTTGGTGTTTATTTTTTTCCAAAATGCATATTGTTTATGTTTTCACATTTCTTTTACCCACCCTAAAAAACAGGATGGTGGTGCTTACAACCAAAACAATTTTTCTTGTGAAAGAAAACACATTTTGTTGCAAAAGAAAAATGACCTATGAAAGTAAAATTCCTCTTTTGTAACAGAGGGTTGGCTCAAAAATGCTACCAAGCATGCTCCAATGTCAAATTTCAGTACCTTATAACTTGAGAACTGCTTGATATGTCTTCATGAAACCTTCAAAAGACACACCCTTGGGCCAAGCCCCTTCTACCTTGAAACTTTCAGAACAAAATTCCAAACCCTCTTTACTCTGGATCTAAAAAAAAAAAAAAAAAGCCCAAAACGTGCAATTTAAAGGGTTTTAAAAGTTTCAGATCTCGGAATTTGGGTGAGCATCTATCACAAAACTTCCCATGTCTTGAGAACTTGCAACCTGGATTGTATGTACAAAATTCTGCACAATCTCATTGAATGGCATCAAAGTTATTAAGGTGCAAATATTTCAGATTAATATGAAACAACCGTCTCAACCCTAACTGTACTTGCGCTACCACACAAGTATAAGATATATTTATTGCAAAGAACTATGTTAATGCAGACTGGTGTTGCTACCACACAAAACTCAAACCTCAAAGTCTGGGAATGTGCTATTATGGTTTTCAACCCAATGCTCACAAAATTTGGAAATCTGCTATTAGGGTTGTCAAGTCCAACTCAGTGAAACAGAAACAGAATTTGACTGCAATAAGAACCACCTGGCCCACCTCTTCCCATTTTTCTTTGCCTACAGTATATCTGCAGATCCTACTTGATTTCTGGTCTGTTATTTCTTCCCTCTTCTTTTTCCCTATAATTCTCTTGTGCCTATCTCATGCATTCTTGAACCCTACCACTGTTTTTGTCCCACCACCTCCACTGGAAGGCTGTTCCAGGCATCCTCCATTCTTTCTGTGCAGAAGTGCTTCCTCACATCTCTCCTGAATGCACCCCTCCTTCAGCTTCATATTATGTCCCCCTGTTCTTGAGCACCTTTTGTTTTGAAAAATAATTCCCTCCTGTATCTTGTTTAACTCCTTAAGGTATTTAAAGGTCTCAATCATATCCCCCCTTCCTCCTCTCTTCCAGTGTGTACATATTCAGGTCCTTAAGTCTGTCCTCATAGGGCTTCTGATGCAGACCCTGCACCATTTTAGTTGCCCTCCTCTGGACCGCCTCCACCCTGTCTATATCCTTCTGGAAATGTGGTCTCTAAAATGGGACACAGTACTCTTGGTGAGGTCTTATTAGTGATCTATACAGAGACAACACCACCACCCTCTTTCTGCTGGTGATACCCCTTCTTATGCATCCCACTAGCCCTCCCAACTGCCTTGTTGCACTACACAGCCACCTTTAAAAACATAGAAACATAGAAATGTAGACTTTGACAGCAGATAAGGTCTGCTTGGCCCGCCTAGTCTGCCCATTTCCCTATGTACAGGATAAGCTGCAGATCCTAGTTAACCAACAGCCTATTTCTTCCTACCCCCACAAGAATTGCCTTATGTCTGTCCCATGCATTTTTGAATTCTCCCACAGTTTTAGACCCCACAACCTCCTCAGGAAGGCTGTTCCATGCATCCACCACCCTCTCAGTCATCCAGTATGATTACGCCCAGGTCCCTTTCCTGTTTGGTGGTCGTCAGTGCCATTCCATCCATCTTGTACTCCATCTCCATGTTTCTATGCCACAAGTGCATCATTTTGAACTTTTTCACATTGAAACCCAGTTGCCATACCCTTGACCACTCAAATTTTCTCAGGTTTCTGCTCATCCTTTCCACCCCCTTCTGGAGTGTCCACCCTGTTACAGATTTTGATGTCATCCACAAAGAGGCTGATCTTCCCTTCCCACTGCTCTGCAATATCTTTTATAAAGACATTAAAGAGGACCAGTCTCAGCACTTATCCCCACTGGTCACCCTCCCTTCCTTTGAGTGAACTCTGTTTACTAACATCCTTGGCTGCCTATCCTATAACCAATTTCTCACCCAGTTAACTACCTTTAGACTCACATCTAAGCTACCCAGCTTGCTTATGAGTCTCCGGTGTGGAATGGTGTTGAAAGACTTACTGAAATCTAAGTAGGCTATGTCCACCACTCCTTCCTTTCTTTTTAACTTTACTTCTCTCTCTGGGCTCTGGGCATCCTTCGGGAGTACCCACTCAGCTGTCCCTCTCAATCCCTGCCTGAACCCCCACTATTCCCCAGGCCCCCCCCCGAACGACTTGGCAGGTCCAGCCCCACGGATCTCCCTCTTGGCCCGCCTTCCCTTGGTGGCACTTTCTGAAATTAGAGAGACCTACCTCATTGCTGGGTCGGCCGTGGGCACTTCGGTGCACTGGGCTGGTGTTGGGATGTGGGTGTGCCACTGGGTTTCCATCATCTCTTAGCCTCCCAGAGGAGTTTTCTGGTACTTGTCCTGAGGGCTTGGTGCGTGCAATGGCAGCTGGGCACTATGTCCACCGTCTGCCAAGCTGCTCCCCCATTACATAGAGCAGCCGCAAGGTCTGTTCTGCATCCGACTATTGCCAGGTGCCACTACAGAGTGGTGCAGCCCCGGAACCCTCCCCAGGGAAGGGAGAGCTGTCCTCCGGATGCTCGATCCCTTCCCTCCCCTGCTGACCCCCGGCAGCCCTGGCTCGTTCCAGAACCTAGGTCGCCGGTGTGGCACGAGGTGTGGCATCCAGTGCCTCAACCCTCAGTGCCACTGGGCCGACTACTGCTCCTTCCTTATCTAGTTCTTTGGTCACACACTCAAAAAATCTATCAGATTCATTTGGCATGACTTCCTCCAGTGAATCCATGCTGCCTCAGGTCCTGTAACCCACTGGATTCAAGATATTCCACAATTCTTTCCTTTAGCAGTGCTTCCATTCACTTCTTCATCACTGATTTTAGGCTGACAGGCCTATAATAAGGTTTTCTGATTCCATTCCATTAAATAAATAAAAATAAATAAAATAATTGCCAGTTTCTTCCTTGCTACCACTTTTCTGTAATGGGAGTGCATCTGCCCTCCTCCGGTCCTCCAGGACCACTCCTGTTTCCAGTTAGCTCCCACCCCATCTCCTCCCTTCCCCTTTTTACCCAAGACCAAGCTGCAGGTATAGGTCCATGCATCAATGGTGTGGTACCTCATACAGGGCCAACATATTCAAGATTTGTAAATAGCAACCCTAATCCCCACTCCATCCCTTACCCTTATGACCCAATGCTAAGATGCAGATCTAGCTCCATGCTACAAGGCTTTGCTGGTTCATGTGAGCCTCTTTTGGTCCAGTGCTAAGTTGAAGTTACCTCACAATTATATGTTGACTTTCTATGGCCTTGTGACCCCATGCATATAATAACATACATTTAACAGCGGCATTTTGTTTCACATATTGCCATGTGTACTTTGTTTCATACAGCTTCAACAAGACACTGCATAAAATAGTATACATATCCCAGGCATGTAACATGCTTTCAGTAGTTCCAAGTATGTGTCCTGAAGAAAGAACATTACAAGTATGCAATATGTATGGTGCTGTGCTTACAAATCTGTAACTAGTCTGCTGCTTTGCACAGGGTCCACAGTATTGTGTGCAAAGCAAGGCACATCATAATTGGTTGTAAAACTCTAGCTGTGCTCCAACAGTATTCTAATTACACACCTGAAAATAGTAGGATGTGTATTAAGCACCAGACCTGAAGGGGAAGACTCCAGACCAGTAGCTTGGCTTTGGGTCACAATGGTAGGGGATGGGGTGGGGATTAGGGTTGCTAGTTACAATTTTTTAATATGTCAGCCCATACATTGATGCATGGCCACACACCAGCAGCTTAGTGCCGAGGGAAAAAGGGGAAGAGAGGGGAAGGGGTAGGAATTAGGCTTGACTACCCTAATGGCACATTTCCAAACTTTGTGGGCATTGGGATGAAAACCATAATATGCACATTCCCAAAGTCTGAGGGTTTGAGTTTTGTGTGGTAGCAACCCTAATATGCATTAACAGTTTTCTGCAATGAATTGCCATAGTTTTTGAGACAGTAGCGTGGTAACTTGTTTTGTGCAGGGCCCTTGATCACCTCCTTTCTCTCAGACTCCAACTTCTTCACCCCATTCCAATCTGGATTTAGGAAACACCACTCTACGACCACCTCCCTATTCAGGCTCACTGATACCATTCTCACTGAAATGAACAATGGCTTGATCATGTCTGCCATTTTTGTCGACCTTGCCAAGGCCTTCAACATGGTCTCTTATAGCCTACTACTCCAATACCTCTCTGCAGCTGGCCTCTCACAATCTGCTACCAACAGGTTCAAGGCCTACCTTACTGGAAGGACACAATCAGTTAGAACTGCTAACTCCAACTCCCTTCCACGCCATATACATATCAGAGTGTCCCAGGGTTCTGTACTGGGCCCCCTCCTTTTCTCTATATTCCTAAATGACTTACCATCAGCGTGTTCCTCCTCCCTCATCCACATGTATGTGGATGATACCATCTTGTTTACCACTGGAAAATCTCTCTCTGATGTGAAAGCAACACTCCAGCTTGACTTCGACAAGATCCAGTACTGGCTTGCCTCACGTCAACTTTTCCTGAATGCCAAGAAAACAGTCCTTCGGCACTAGGCAGAGACTTGCTTAACTCCCCATTCTGCCCACTTTCCGCACCCCAGATTGGACTCAACTTGAGAATACCTCCTCATTCAGATACCTTGGGGTTTGGCTGGACCAACACCTTAACTTCTCTGGTCACATCCTGAAAAAATTGTGCCCCAAGCTTGGGCACCCTTTACAGGAACTGTAATTGCATCCCTCTCACGGCCAGGCATGCAATTGTCCAAAAGATGATTTTCTCTATTTTTGACTACTGCAACGTAATCTACAGTGCTGCTCCCAAATCCACCTTATCCAGATTGGACCCCCTTTTCAATTCTTTCTGCCGCTTCGCTTTTGACTCGCCTGTGCACACTCATCATTGCATCCTCTATCACTCTCTCTCTCTCCTTTCCTTCTTTCATAAACCAGCATCTCTCTCACTGCACCACACTTGTCTCTAAATTCTGGCTTGGTTCTCTACCTACATATCTATCCTCCTCCCTCACTTCCCCCTCCACCTCCTGCGCATTCTTTAAGGTCTGCTGACTCACAGACCCTTGCTGTCCCTCAATGCTCCACGTCGGCAGGTCAGTCTGCCTTCAAACATCCATTTCCCCAAAATCCAAAATGACCTCTGTCCTCAAATTTGGCACTCATCTTCCCTTCATTCCCTCTCCACTGCCCTCCAAAATGTCCTCTCCTCAAACTATACCCGTTTCCCGCAAACCTAATGCTGTCCTACACCTCTCCCATGCTTCTCCTTGCCTGTCAGGTATTTAACTTATTTAATGCTGCACTTATGGTTGTATTATCCTGCATCAATAACCTGACCAGTTATTTTTTATGCATTATTACTTGTGAACACTGCATTGTTACTATGCTGTATTACCTGTAAGTTTCAATATTGTTCTTACCATACTACACTGTTCATTGTATTTGTTTACCTTTGTATTTTCTGTATGTAGACTCCCATTACTCTCCCCCCCCCAGGTCACACCGGGAGACAAGCAACTTGTTGTTCAATGTGCCTTCCTGGTGAAACATTTCAATAAATAAATAAATAAATACAGAGAAGAAGGTGACTCTTAATTCTCTTTGCACAGAGCAAAATGCACAGGGAACTTTGGCGCCTATGCATGAGTCCTGACTTTCATTGTGTAGGGCCCTGTACTGTGGAAGAACAGCAGAACTCATTGTCTAATCACCTGGTAGCCTCTAAGGACAGACACCAGGACAGCAATGATGACTGAAAACTTGGAGTCTGAATGCCATTCATTGCAGATCACCAGTAATTCTTTTGGGAGTATAAGGGATCACTGTGAGGAAGTGATGATCCTAACATGCTACCCTCAAGGGAACTTCCTGGTGGCCTTGTGAGGCACAGACAATTTCACCAAAGCAGGTGGTTTCACTTGGGGAAATTTTGGTCCTCTCTGTGACAGTGAGATGCTGCCAACTGCGTTGAAGATGGTGAGATGCCTGTTGCCAAAGAGTGATCTGATGAAAGAGGTAGGAAATATGCATATTTGTGTGGGAACTCCCAAGCTGGTATGGATATTGGAGATGTCACCTCTGTTAGAGGGCCTCAAGAAATTGCCAGCCACTGTCTGAGGGCAGGCGGAGGATGGCACTGGTGTACTGGTGCCCAACATACTGTCTGGTGAGAATAAAGACCTAGTTAATGTGACATGCCCACAGGCAGGGTGGACATTAGCCAGAAGTGCCAGACAGAATGTTCCCACAGCGGTGCTGCCTCCTGCACACCAGCTAAACTGACACTTAAGTACAGGAGTGGCTGGTGCCTACTAAGGCTAGTAGTCCACAGTTCCAGGTACAATAGGAAAAAAAAGTCAACAGTTTGCCTTATCTTCAAAAAGTGCTTCATTTTATTTGGTGCAAAATTGTGCTGGTGCAACAATGATTCAAAGCAACATAGTAGCTTGGTACAAAATGAAGCAGCAAACGCAGATAGACATGCACTTTGTAAACTCAGAGCGCCCTCATGGATCACTTTCTGAATCCTCCCTCTCCTTCAATGTGACATTGCCACACCTGACGCATATTGCACATGTGTGCTTTATCAAAGGCTAGTGACATCTGAACAAGCTGCCCCCCATCATTAACTGCCTTAAAGAAACAGTATAAAGTCCAAAAGATGTGCAATGAGTGCAAACTTGCTTAGCTAAAAATACAGAAAGAGTAAAAAACAGTATGTTATGTTAAAATACAGTGTACATCAACAGTGGCAGTATCACCTATTTATTATATTGCACAGTCCCTACATATCAGCAAAACAATCATTTTAATTGATGCATCATGAAACCTGGTTAGAATAGCGTGGCTAGAAGTGCGCGGTCTGAACTACTCTTCCTAAACTGCATTTGTCTTTCACAGCGACAGGGGTAGAATAGTGAATGTTAGGAACCGCTACCCCTGTCACTGTAAAGGCAAGGCAGGAAGTGGAGAATGGGCAAAAACTGCAGGGGCTGGCTGAGCTATTCCCATGGCAGAGAGGTCAAAGGCACAAGCAGCTTGGCCTGTACAACTTGGGAGACCAGGGTTCTGTTCCTGGTCTCCCAACTCCTGCAGCTTTACTTTTATCCCCACAAGAACCCTGGTTTCCCAACTCCCGCAGCTTTACTTTTATCCCCACAAGAACCCTGGTTTCCCAACTCCTGCAGCTTTACTTTTATCCCCACCCTAAGTGTGTATTTTTTTTTCCTTATGAAACAAATATACCCCCCAATATTTTACCCCTCCCGTGTTCCACCCCCAGTGTTAGATATCTTAGTTATGGAGTGTGTCCAGGGGCAGACCCCATAAAAGCAGAAGTCTGTGTGCTATTTTATGGTAGCGGTCCATGTCTTTAGGGACCACTACCATTGTTGCTATTCTTGTGGTTGGTGTTTTGGATGGGTGCTGTTCTGGTGAGTGACATTTTTACTGCACTCTTCTGGATGGCGCTGTTGTTAAGTATGCGATTCCAATCTAGTGCCACTGTCTTTACATATGAAAACAAACCCTATGTATTGCAAATAAATAAATAAATAAGCATAATAAGGTACATGGGGAGTTAGACAACATAAAACTAGGTCTCTTTTCAGATTGTCTAAATTTCATACATTTTCATAAGTTATGACTTGATGAACGTAATACCTCTGTGTGTGTCTCTCTCTCTCTCTTTCTCTAGATATACACATATATATATATCTATCTATACAAATATATATATATATATATATACACACACATATATATATATATATATATATATCTATATCTAAAACCTTCATTAATGCTCCAGTTAGTGTCAAAGCAACAAAAGTTGGGAAATGAGGCATTAGGGCTTCCAACCCTAACACCACACCCTCCCTAGCCAGGCAGTAGAGCAAGTGTGGGGTGTGCCTTGTGTTTCTCAAGTCTGTGGGGTGTTAGAGTTGGAAACCTAATGCCTCATTTCCCAACTTTTGTTGCTTTGACCCTAACTGGAGAATTAACAAAGTTTTTTGCAACTTATTCCTTACTTTTTGAGATAGTATAATAGCATTCTTATTTTACTGTAGAAGCACAGGGTCCTTTGGACCCTGCCCTTCAGTCCCTCCGTAGATGTGTATATGTATGTAGCTGTGGAAGCACAGGGCCTTCAATTATTGTACAGTGACCAAATTGTTAGCATAGCCATCTTGTTACCCCACCGCATGTACCCGGTACAGAACATTTTCAAATCCCTGCCAAAACGTAACCCTGCACAACTGCAATGCCATTCTGCACCACAAGTGTGAAAATACATTTTGGCCAGGATTTGAAAAATGACAGCTATGATATACATGAGGTGGGATAATAAGAAGGCTAGGTTGAAAATCTGGGGTCAAAATATTTTAAATTTCAAAAGTTATGAGCATGTATAACAAAATTGCAACAAATGGTCATAACTTTGCCATTTTTAATAATTTTGACCTCAGACGGCCATGCTGAAAATTTGGGATCAAAATGTCAAAAAATGTCAAAGTTATGCATAAAAGTTGAACCCCTCCCCCCCCCATTGAAATACATTGAACTGCCTTTACCTTAGTTTCTCATATTGTAGTTGCTGGTTCCAGCAGCAAGACGTGTCTTTGATTGGAGAGTGGGTCTTGAACCTGGGACCTGTTCAGGTAAGTGAGGGTATATGGACATGTACTGGGGGGGTGGTGGTGGGTGGTGAGTGGGAGTTGGGGGGTGGGCTGATCATCAAGGAACTTATTTTTTTTTGCCAGCTTTAAAAAAAAAGAAACATTGAGGGATTGTTTTCTTTTTTTCAGGTTTGCACCTGAAATGGGACAGTGGAGGGTGCCACTAGACACCAGGGAGCAAACAACTACAAGAGAAACAGAGATTTGAGGATGGGGGAGGTGCCACTAGACACCAGGAAACTAAATGTTAATTACGGGGGTGGTGATGGGTGGGTGAGGAGCACCACTTGACACCAGGGAAGAAATAATAGATAACGGGGACAGCAATCATTGGGTGGGGGGTGCCTCTAGACACCAGGGAATGGAAACATAATGGGGACAGTGATTGGAAGGTGGGAGGCTGCCACTACACAAGAGGGAATAAAAGAAGGGGGATGGCAATCAGAGGTACGGGTGCCACTAGACACCAGGGAATATAGTTATTTTTATTTTTATGTTAACAGTTTTATTAAATATTTTCCATCCATACAGACATACAAAAACTGTACATTGGCAAAGAAAAACAAGATAGTACGTAGTTATTTTTCTTAAGGGGGACAGTGATGGGGTGAGGGGTGCCACTAAATACCAGGCCAAGGGGGCTCACAGTTGACACTGTAGCCAGCAGCACGAGTTCAGCTGTGGCTGCAGAAATCAAGAAAGTCCTGCTGTTCTCATACAGAGAACACAGTAGAAGTGCTCTCTTTTGCTAAGCTGGGCACCCGGGATTTTGGGTGCCCAGACAAATTATTTCTGGCTCTAATTATGAAAACAAACATTCAAATCTAGCTAAATGGGATTTGTTTAGCTAGATTCTGGTGTTTGATTTCTAAAATCCCGACTTTGTTATGAGTTTTCCATGGTTTGTAGTTTGTGGAAAAAAGCAAGATGGCGGCTCACGAAAACGGAACAGATCTCGTGAGACAGAATCCTTTTTCATGAGATAAAATCCTTTATCAAACTTTCTCCCTCTATCCTGAAAGTGATCTTCCCATTGAAAACAATAGGAAATGGAAACCTGAATAACTTTGCAACAGATAAATATTTTTTCACAAAACAAGTGCAGCCTGTTCTGTTACCCAAGCTGTTTCTACCATAAAAAAATCAAACTAAAATTCCACACTGTCTGGACGGAAGGTGCTGAGGAAAAAAATAAAAAAAAATGCCAACTTTATGACTTTTTGCACTGTCCAGGTCTCAGAATCCATGCATCTGACTGGAGCAAAACTTGCCATGTCAAGAGATCTACTCCATGGGACAGTGCACACCAAATTATGAGCAAATCCAGAGGGGTAAAGTCATTAAAGTTCAAAATCTGAGGTTTAACATTAAACATGCTACTCAACCTAACTATAGGGGCACGACTGTGCCTATATATATATATATATATATATATATATATATATATATATATACACACTACTAAATTAAAGCACATCCTGATGTGGACAGGCTCATGTCACAGTCAAAGCACAAGAGTGTTTTCCAAACATGTCCAAATTTTACCTGTCACAAAAAATGATTTTCAACAGGAGAAAATAAAGAGAGCTAAATTCTATTAGACGCAGGCCACCAAAGTTTTTGGGCATAGTGAAAAACCTTAAGAAAGCAGATATTTGCTCCAAGTCAGGGTAAATGGCACCATAATAAACTCACTCCTGCAAAATGACTGTGTACAGTAGTTCTCAGAGGTGGTGGCACAAAACAACTAGACAGCTCTGTGATACATGCAGCTGAGTATAGGACAAATCATATTGAGAACAGGCTTGTATCATCATCAAAGCACACCTAGTATAGATCATCTCAAAGTCTCAAAAGTGTTATTCCAGCAAGAAAATACAAATGATGACAGCTATAAAGAAAGTTAAAAGCAGGCAATACAGATTTTTGGCATAGTTAGAATTGCAGAAGGCAGATATTCAGTATGTGCCAGAAAAGATGGCACCATAATGAACTAGCTCCGAACAGTTGAATGGACAGGTTTTTTTTTTTAAACATTTGCACATTGAAACACAAAGCAAGTAAAGGGAATGCTGAAGACTAGCTATGGAAATAATACAAAACAAAATACCACTCAAGTAGTCAGCATTTGTTCAGACTGTCACAAACATTTCCCATCAAGGCAAATACTTGCATAAGCACTTGAAAACCCAACTCCCAGGAGGCTGGGGCAGTCAAATAGGGCATACTGTAGGAAAGAAAGCAACACAAGAACTATTAAACTTACTGTAACCAAAGCATACATGGAATCGTGGATCACTCTGGCTATAAAGGGTGACTTCAAACATCAATGAAAGACAAGAGGAGTGACAAAATGCCTTACTTCCTCTTGGGTCCCCCAAACAATATTTTGTATAAAAAATACAAAATCACACATGCCCATGCATTGTGGGGGGCATGTGTGATTCTATTCGAAACAGCTTCCCAGCCAAATGCCCTTTGGGGTAACCCTTGCCTTAGTGTTTACGCACAGAGGTTCTTTGTCTTTTGGAATATTTTGTATAACCTACTGTATTTGAAAGCATGAAATCTACTGAACTTCTGAGGCATGTTAACAACAGTATTTTTTCACTGAGGCAGAGGATTCACTATAGAAAGAGAGTGATTTATCGGCTGTCATTTAATCCTGTTTTTTCTGTTGCACCCAATGAACAAATCCAATACTGTTCTCTTTTTAACCCTTGCTATGCTGTGGACTGATATAGCCATCCAGATTTCTAATTCTACTGACAGTCCAAGGGTTAATAATATCCTTTCTTAGCTGCCTCTTTGCCTAATTCCTAACAGGCTTCTCTATGCCAATGTGTAAGAGGTTGTGGGAGAACAGACAGGCTGAACACCAGATGTTCAGGTGCAACATGCAGTCTGTGTGGTTTTATTTAGAAAATAACAAACCTGGGGGGGGGGGACTTCCTTACAGCAACTTGGTAAGGTTAGGATCACTTCTCCTTCAAATCATATCAAGGCATGGAATTTCTCCAATATTCCAAATTGGAACATGAAAGCTACATGTCCTCCTTCCATTCAAATCAGAACCCATCTGAATGCAGATCTAATTTTGGAGATCCAAATGGAGGGTTTTTATACCCACCCCTAGGTCATGAGAGCCACCCCTTTTTTAATAAACAGAAATAACAGTTTTTACATAGTGTATATAATGATATAAAAATTGCAGTATGGATGGTCTAAAAATGGTAACGTAGGATTTGTTGTGGAACATTATTCATGTGCTAGTTTCAGTTTAAAAAAAAACAGATGCATATCAAATCGGTTCATACGCAGGTGTAGTTCTGCCTACATCCTTACTATTGACTCTGGACCCTGAGTATAAAAGAACTGTCGTGGGCTGGGCCGGCTGACCCCTATAGTATTTCATGCACCAAGGTCCTGCCTCTGGTACAGTTCTTTTACCTTTATGTAGTTTTATTTTTTCAAAATACTGTGGAGACCACTTCTAAGAACATTGGATAAATAAAGGATAATGTATGGTCCTCTGTCGGTAACCGGTCTGTTAACTGTCGAGAGGTTGCCAGGCCACCGTGTAAACCTCGGGCGGAAGCTCAAGAGGTTTACGCCATGTAGCAACCTCAAGATGGTTAACTGTGACCGGTTGCTGATAGAGGGACCATACATTATTTTTTATAGTGTATGGTCCCACGTAAAAAGGGAAACGGCTGCTTACTGTTTAAAATATAGTCACCGCCACGGCCGTTCGGTCCTTCCCTAACCGCTGCGTTCATCCATCGGTTCCCAGTGTTAAAAAAAAAAAAGCATGCACAGACCGATCGCCATTGTTAACCTATTGATGTGACGTAGCATCGATATGTTAACAACATTTCTACATCACATCGATAGGTTAACAACCTTAGGAAATGATGATTTCCTAAGGTTAACAGCATTCTACCATACATTATAAGAACATCCCATTTATAAGAACACTGTTTGAATGTTCCAATTTTTGACCATTATTTTCAATGGCGATAAAGCCCGTTTATAAGAACATTTTTTCCAGAGGTAGTGGTAGATGATCATTATCACCTCTGTGTGTGCTAAGCCTGGGCTGAATCATCATCTAATCTCCTCATTGACAGTCATTTAAGAAGTAAATGTATGTGTGAAAGATGCCCTATGAAGAAGGCGGCACAAATTCCTTCATAGTTAGGTGAGACGCTGAATGGATTTTACAACATTACACAAATTGTTTGAGCAAACGCTCTTTTAAAAAGCTATGTTATACTACTTTTAATAATGAGTTATCTAAAAACTAGTTTGAGCCCTGTTTCATCATGTTAACCATAGGTTTTGCATGGATTTTCACTGTTTTCAGTGAAGCCCTTTTACAAGAACATCCCGGTTATAAGAACATTTTTGCTTGGTATTTAGGGTGTGCTTATAACAGGGCTCCACTGTAATGCACAAAGATTAACTAACAAAGCAGGAGCATTCCTTTTTATGTTTGCTCATCCGCACAGCACACAAACATTTTGAGGAGAGTAGAGTATTGCAGAGGTGTGGCAGTGTTTGGCCAATCCAGCCAGCGCTTTCAGGGGCTCATCCCTCAGCCACCCATCAACAGGGAAGCTGCCGATGACAGCAGTTTCAGAGTGACTGCCGGACTTGAAAGAAATCTGATGCTCCAATCACAGACAGTTTTGCCATTGTAGTGGCATATCTCTTCCCTCCCCCCTTCCGGCAACCAGGCAAATTCCAGCCATGAGCATTACAGTGCACAGTAATGCACATGGCTGGACTTACGAGCAACTCATTTGCTTAGTGTGTCTTTCCTGGTGAAATAAATAAATGAGCCCTGTTGCACATAATTGGTGGCTCCTGCCACCCACCACACACTCCCCCCAAAGCCAACTACAGGAAGCCCAACCCCATGTCAGCATGCCCCCTCAAGCCTGAACATATATTTTGCAGACAACAGGGTGCCCAATCCGCATGTTGGCATGCCCTCCCTCATTATTGTGTCATACTGGGAGCCCACCCCAGTGTGCCAAAGTACTCTTATGTTTTTCCGACACTGGGATGCCCACTCCTGGTGTCAGATATGCCCCCCCTTGCCCCCTTTTTGACAATCAATCAATCAATCAATATCTTTATTTAGCCAGGCAGAACACCATTGAGCAGGACTCATTTACAAGATGGACCTGGTACAAATAATCAACAAGTCACAAATCAACAGAGGTATGGCCAAAAGAATATTGGCCAACCTCAGGTTGCCCAATCCCCAGGTCGGCACTGATTCCCCCCCTCCATTAGTCTGGTACACTGGGAGCCCACCCCATTGTGTCAAAATCCATTTTGTTTTTCAATTGTAAAAAAGAAAACAGTCCCATAACGTATTTCTTTTAACATGAAAAAATGGTCCCTCATTATTCCCATGACCCTCTCCCCCAACCCGCACCCTCCCTCTACACAGTCCACACCTCACCCCCCCACCCATACTTACATCCGAGGTCTGGTGCAGCGATCTTCTGTGGACCAGAAACACATCTGCCTCTTAAAAAGTCAGCTGCAATCTGAAGAAAATCATGGTAATCCCTATATGGCAATCAACAGGGGTTTCAACCTAGGTTGGTATCTCAGTCATTTTGGAGTTTTGGCCCAAGTTTTCAACAGGGTTCTTGGGACCCACCACATGACCACTGACACTGTCATTTCATTTCTCTGCCCCAAAGGTGATTTCGCGGTCACCGTGTGGAATCACCTTTTGGGACCGATTAACGAAACGACAGTGCCACTGTTCATGAGGCGGGGTCCCAAAAAACCTGTGTCGCAAGTCTGGTGGAAAAACTCCAAACACTGACTGCATTATGAGCATGCATTTCACAGTTTGTACTCACTTCAAATTTCCAACATTGCCATTTTTTCACACCTCCTTATGAATAGCTGTCATGTTTTGCATCCTGCCTGAAACATGTTTTTGCACCTGTGGTGCAGAATGGGCAGTTGCTGTGCAAAATCAACTTTTGGGACAGATTAATGAAATCAAAGTGGCACTGTTCATGAGGGAAGGTCCCAAAAAGGATATGATAAAATTTTTGTGAACAAATTCCAAAATGACTACGTTATGAGTGTGTTACACAACTTACGCTACTTGCTGTAACTTTGTCCTTATTTTCATCTAAATTTTCAACATTGCCATTTTTCACACCTCCTCATCAACAGTACATATGTAATTTTCACATCCTGCCCAAAATGTCTTTTCGCTGCTGTTGCACCAAATGGTGAATTCGCTGTGTGAAATCACCTTTCAGGATTGAGTAACAAAATGATAATACCACTGTTCATGAGTTGGGGTCCCGAAAAGCCCATGTTGAAAATTTGGAGCAAAAATACCAACAAACGCCTAGGACGTTAGGGTTTCCAACCATAATGTCCTACCCTGTACAGGCTGACAGGCATTGGGGGGGGGTGGCTTGAGGTCATCAGCCGTAATGTTCATGCCATTCCACCCCCACCCCCAACCTGCAGCCACTGACAGGCATCAAGGTATGCCTTGGGGTCTTTAGCCTAATGTTCACCATTCTCCTATACTTTACCCATCTCAGCTTATTTCCTTATGGAATGGGGTGAGCGTAAGGGCCGAGAACCCCAAGGCACACCGTAACACCTGTCAGTATCTGTAGGGTGGGGTGAGGTGGAATGGCATGAGTGTTATGGCCGATGACTCAAAGGCACACCCCAATGCCTGTCAGTCTCTGCAGGGTAGGGGTGGAGGTTGGTGTTAGTTCAATACTTCACTGCCATTCCTATTATGTATCTCTCTAACTCATGCAGTACCAATGCCAATACCAGCAAGCAAACATTCGGCATTGGCAAATGCTTGTTTATGTTGGGACCTTAATTTATGCAGTGTTGTGCACACACACTTTCAAAAGAAAGAGGAGAAAAAAATAAACAACAACAAAAAGCCAAGAAAGAACAAAATTGAGTAAGTGCACTGGGCTATTTCCAGCCCTTTTTATCTACCAATTCTTTTATTTATTTCACAGTCCTTTTTAGGACATCTTACATTGTTTTTATTTTACTGCAGGATTTCCTTAGTTTAGCGTACTGCGCCATGACAGTACGCTGGTTTCAGGGGTGAGGGAGAGTGGGTGAGAGAGAGACAGCACACTTGGCTGTAGTCTGTCAGCGCAGTTCTCTCCTTACTCTGTTCTCCATGACAGTAAGTCCTGTTTTTGCATGTATAGAACAGTGTTTGGCAGCTGAGGGACTCCTAGTTATGAATTACTTTATTATCTATACAATATTTTAGGAAAGCCACCCTCTTCAGAACAAGATTCATAACAGCCTCTTTTAATCTAAAATCTCCGGGAGACAGTATAGAGAGTCCTTCCAGATCAGATAGGGCATAATCCTATTACACAATGAAGGAGATATGGCGCCTGGCACGGTCAGTGTGTTTCTGTATGTTGGTTGCCAGAACCTTACTGGGGCCACCACTCTCTATGGCTTGCATAAGTGTATCACTGTACTAAACTGATGCTGCAGTGTCCTGGTAGTAAAAGTGTATACCAACGTGGGAATACTGGTAAATTCAAAAGGCAGCATCTGAAAGGCTCTCTCCTGAGGTAACACCTCACTCACTAATAAACTGCAAGAAATAAAAGGAGTCATGAGGCTCCTATAACAGACGTGTAAAGGGTAATACCTTTTTTTATGGTACCCTAGGATTTTGATTTATGTCCTGGGTCAGAATAAAGTTGTGTTGACAAGGATAGTGATTTTTGGAGCTGTGATCCATTGTATGCAACTGTAAATCTGTTAGTAAACCTGATGACAACAACACGTCATGCAGCAGAGTGATTTGCTTCTGACATGACAGAAGGGGCACCGAGCAAAGTTCATCAAGGAGTCAATGGAAAAGAAAGTAGCTAGAAACTGAGGCCCGGATATTTAAAGGGGTTGTGCCTGGCGCAATGGATTTGAGCCGGCGCAACCCCACATTGCGCCCCGGTGGGATACTGAGAAGGGTGCCTGGCACAGTGCAAATCCCGATGCGCCAGGGTGCAATGATAATGTATGCAGTGCAGATGCAGAGGGCGTGCCCATGCATATGTGGCACATCCCGATATTCAGCCCGGGATATGCGGTGCATATGCCGGCGCACCCCTGCACTGCGCTGCATGTGAGACTCAAAGTTGAGCCCGTGCAGAGTAGGAACAAATCCCAGCCACCCACAGGTGGGCTGCTGTATTGCAAGAGCACAACACAGCAGCCCAGCCGTGAGTAGCCCTGCCTCCACCTGCCCAGACACCATCTGCAAGCACTCCACAACCCTGATGGTGTAGTGGAGACCCCTTGTCCGTGGCATGCATCGCGCGGTATATGTTTATAACGAAATCCCTGGTAGTCTAGTGGCCCCCCCAGTCCCCGATTCCCCAGTAAGTATGAAACATGAGTACCCCTGGTGGTCTAGTGGTCCCCTCTCCCACCTGAGTCCCTGATTCCCTGATAAATGTCAATATGACATCCCTGGTGGTTTAGTGGAACCCCCCCCACCCATTGCTGCAATCGTGGTTAAATCCCATGATAAAGTGTCCTAGTGATCCAGTGGCACCCACACAGAACCCCTTGCCTCCCCCGCTCCCCCCCGTCATCAGTGGGTAGCTGCATCCCGCCTGCATCCCGCCCACACACCACCCGGCCGCCTGTGATGACCAGCTACAGTATAGGCTGTAAGCCCATTGGTCCCAGTGTGGACCAATGAGCTTGCAGAGACACACTGTCTAGACAGTCCCATATATGTGAGATGGAGTCATTCACAGATTTGGAACCGTCTAGTACAGTATAACCTGCGATCCATTGATCCACCTGAGACCAAACCTGTATACTATACCTGTCGTCGGCGCGCGGAAAGTGCAGGCGAGATGCAACCACTCCATCGATGGAGGCCGGGTGACTCAGCAGTTCTGTGTATGAAGTAATTGAAGTGCCACTGGATCCAGGGCACTCATCTGAGGATTTAACCGCGATTGCAGCAATGGGGCGGGGGTTTCCACTAGACCACCAGGAACATCATATTGACATTTATCAGGGAATCAGGGACTTGGGTGGGAGGGGGGACCACTAGACCACCAGGAATGGTCATGTTTCATACTTATCAGGGAATTGGGGACTGGGGGGGGGCCACTAGACTACTGGGGATATCTTTATAAACATATACTGTGTGATTACAGCTACAGGGTGGGGGATGCCCCAGGATCCCCATAGCACACGTCGTGCTGTGCAGGACGCCAGGTACAAGTTGCCGGCCTGCCCTGTGCAAGGCATGCAAATGGAGCCATAATGACATGCATATGGCCCCATTTGTGCCTTGCATATACTATGGCCTCATTTGCATGCCCCAGCTGAATATCATGGGTGATGCACCTAGCACAACTGCACTTGTGCATCCCTGTGCTCCCTATCTGTGACTTGCACCGGCGCAGTGCCACTGCGCCATACACAGTTTGTGTGCTTACCCTGCCATATACCATTGAATATCACCTGGGCCTGACCCTGGTGCTTTACAGTTGCACTACACCCAGGCTTGCACACTGCCTGGTGCAGTCTGAATATCCCGGCCTGAGTGTACTGTATTGAAACTGGTGAGCAGTTACTACCTACACTGGACATGGAGGGTACCCCTGGAGCTATGCACACTCCTAGTTTCTGCCTGATGCCAAGAGAATGTTATCATATGGTATCAGCCCCCAGCTGAAAGAAGAGTACAGCAGCCACAGGAGGCAGTATAGCGCAGTGGTTTAAGGCTCTGAGCTGCAAACCTGGAGACTTGTGCTTGTTTTGGGTTTGAATCCCACAGCCCCCACTTACATACTGTGTGACCCTGCGTAAGTCACTTAACTTCCCTGTGCTCCCAGGTTGCACCTGTAAACAAGCTTTCAGCTTAGTGTGTCTCTCCTGGTTAAAAAAGAAAAAGAAAGAAATTCTTGAACTGCATGCTGTGTATTGAGGGGGTCGGGGTTTACACATACATTTTGAAAGCTGTCTCACAAGTAGAGTTTGAAAACTGTTGCACAGTATGTAGATTTTCAAAACCTTCTTGAAGTAGTTCTGTGAGAATATTCTGTGAAAACCCTTATGCAGTACATAGATTTTGAAAAGCATCATGCAGCACATACTGTAGCTTTCGAAAACCACTGCACAGCATGCAGATTTTGAAAACTGTTATACAGAATGAAGAGTTTGAAAACCATAATACAGATATTTAAATATTCATGCAGCATGTCGATTTTTCTAAAATTTTTGGAGGAGTCCTGTGCTATTGTTTTGATTTTTGTTTTTAAATTCCAGCTAATTACTAATGTTACCCTGTAAACTGTCACAGTCTGTTACCTGGTTTTCAGTCCAGAATTTGGGGTTTTACTTGCCTGATTACATCATGTTTGCTAAGCTTAAGACACTGTATAATTTTGCTACTTATAATTCATCATGGAGAGGTTTTATCCAGAGTCAATGTGCCAAATAGCATCATAAAATGACTAAATGTACTGGTAAGGCTTTTCAACTATTCAGAATATTAGAAGATTGTATGCTGTCACACTGAACAACAAATTTGAGTCTAATATTATGAAGCTCATTGCTAATGAGTCTTATGTTATTCTTAAACCCCATTGTAGTCTGACTACATGTGATTTTACATTTTTGACTGCTCCATAATCTGTGTTTATTGTGTATCCTGCTGTTTTTCCAGTTATCTTTATTCAGGTGTCTTACGGGCTTAAAGACTTTGTATTACTGAAAGAAATTTTGGAGCTGGAGCCTGTCACACCTGACCTGGAAGATGGACTCTGTCACCTTCAGCTAGCATCAGAATGCATGAACCAAAACGATTGGCTTGGTCAGCAGTTTGGAGAGGAAGCTACTCCACATATCAAGGGCATACAAGAGGCCTACAGAATTGCATCCAGGGGTAGGCGTGATAACCAGGAGGCTCCGAGGGCAGTATTGGCAATAACAGATGGAGTTGCAACACGGGACTATCTGTTGGTGCTGGCTAGACAACATAAAATGCTTCTCTGTGTTTATACTTGGACATTAGCTTTGCCACTAGGCAAAGGAGAAAGCAATTTGAAGGTACCAGAGTGCTCTTCCAAGAGGCAGGGATTCAGCACAATATTATTTTCCCAGCCCCGTTACGAATAACATACCAGGGAAAGGTCCCATTTTCTCGGATGTAAAGGATACCAATCAATGGGCTCAGAAACAAGCTCCGAGAAGAAGACGTCCAATGGATTAAGGTGAAAGCTCCTCAGAAGACGACAAGTCATGAAAATTTTGTTTGGATTATTACCTGCTTGATTTAGGACAGAGAGAGAGATCCTGTGTTTTTTAATAAAGTGTTCCTTCCCCCTAAGTGGGGAGTGAGTGAGTACTGAATCAAAGTTTAAGTTGGGACTGTTAAACTTAGACATTTTATTTTTCTTTCCTTTAAATTTGTACTCATTGTCAGAACCTTAGTTATAAAATCTGGCTGCCATATTTGACAATGGCTTACAAAGTTGGTTTACTGTTCTCTTATCGTAAATAACTCATATAATTATAGCTCCTTTTCTTCTGTATAGTTGTTCCTAAATATGGACGCCTGTAAGTTTAAAAATAGTTTCAAAAGTGATACTTCTTTTTAGAAATTGGAACTGTTTCTTGTGCTCCTAATACAGTTAAAGCATGGACTACTTCACTATCCCTATTTAGGGGACTCTAGAACTATTGGACATTATATATTAGAATCGATATTGTCTTTCTCCATGCAGCTCATGGGCTATATTCCCAGCAATTTTGTATTGTATTAACTTAAGTATATACCAGTTAAGTAACCTCCCAGGATGTATCTTAAAGCAGTAGAATAAGTACTAGACAGTAGCTCGGGAGGAGTGGCGTCCTCAATGTGTCTAAAATGTATTTACATGTGATATGTCACTGCTTGGCATGTATCTTATATGTTTTATTCAAAACAATAAATACAAAGTTTAAAAAAAAAGAATGCATGAATCAAACCCTCCTGTTCAAGGCAGAAGCATTAACTGATGCCATCTCTAAAGTACAATCTTGGTTTACTAATCATAACTGGTTTGGGGCTGCATGGAACTGCTTCTGGATTTTCCTTGTTATTATCATACTGTTTCTGCTTTTGCATTTTAATACTTCCTTTATAAAAAGAGGCACCACCTCAATGCAGCTTAACCTGAAGTCTGAATTAGTAAAGTTAATGCATGGTTCACATAATGACCACTAGGGTAGCATGCAGTGGGGAGTTAGCTTGCAAAGAGCCAGGGTGATGTGCGGCTTTACAGCATGCTTAGCCCTATGCCCTGCCTTGTTACCTTAGACACTTTCCTAAGGGAGAAGAAAATAAAAAAAGACAAGACTTGTCTCTCCCAAACCAGAATACAACTTTATATAGCTTGGCTTGTATGACTCCTTATGCTAGCTTGTATTATGGGTCTCAGGTCCTGTCTGCTTTGGTGGCTTTTGCTTCCACAAGGCAATGGGGGGGGGAGCATACCTCTCAGCATTAAAAATCATAGCACTGGCCTTCAAAAATCATAGCAGATGGTCACAAAGTGGAACACTTTCTTATTTTAAAGAATAATATGTCTACAAATAGTGGGCCCCATAGAGTTAGTGATAAGAAATGTTTCTATAACCTTAGTTTAATGATTTAATAGTTTGTGTGTCCAGAAACAGCTCTAACATTATTAAGAACATCAGTAAACCTATGCAGACCAAGGGTAAATATGAGTTTGAAAATCATAGCGCTATGCAAAATTCATAGCAGTTGAGAGTTTTTTTGGGGGGACTGTTATGCTGTAAACTGTCACACTGTAAATATTGTGAATGTTGCCCTGTAAAGCATTTGTTTTTACCTGATTAACAGACCAGTATTGCTGCTGTAGACTTCCTTTTTGTATAGGTCCTTCATTTTGAGATGTGTTATATCAACTCGTTTTTATTAAAAGCAGAGTGATGAAATCAGTAGCCTTCACTCGCATAGCAAGACAGTCTCCTTCCTGAACACAGTGAATTTAATTAAAGTTTATGTCTGGGAAAAGTAGGGTGTTACTTTCTTACGAAGATATGTGAACATCTGCATGTTTTTTAATCACTTGGGGGGCTATTCAGAGCTTGCGCCGGCACAACTGCAGACTTGTGCCACCGAGCGGTATTCAGACACTGTGGCTGCACAGCTCACGTCTCACTGCATCATGGCACAAATGTAATGTATGCAGCGCAAGTGAAGGGGACATTCCCATGAATATGTGGTGCAATGATATATTCAACCAGAAATCATGGCGCAAGACTGGAGCAAACCACAAGATGCACCGGCGAGACTTGAACCTATAAAACCTGGTTCAAACACACAGACAGCAGATGCGCAACCCTGTGAAAAACCACATAGAGAAATGGACGGCTCACCATTTGTGATGAAATCTAGATTCAGTAGTTGCCGTATTGGTCCTTGCAAGACTAGATCCAGAAGCAAATGATTGGATATCTTTTAATGGACCAACATAGATGTAACAAGAACAAAGTGCTCTAGCTTTTGGACCAACCAGTCCTTCTTCAGAAGCTAATGGCAGTTGTTTAGAAAAAAACAATACTTTTAACAGCTAGATCATGCAGAAAAAACAGAAAAAATCCCCATTGGTTTAAAATACTCATTTAAAAAATACAGAAGATGATGTCAGAGAAGTTTAACAGTACCATATTACCTTCAGCCAGGAGGGTCCCAGGGTCAAAGGTGCTTGGTGGAACACACATGCAAAGAATCCTACTGCATATAAATTTAATTGACATAAGATAACACTGCTGGAGCAGATGACTCTTAAATCAAGCTATGAGTGTCACAGTTTCTATAAGGATGTGATTACTGAAAAGCAACCCCACCCAGATTAAAGACATACTAAGATTGTCTTAGGACTCCAAGAAGTTTCAATGCATGTATTACAGAAAAGAAATTACCAGTAAAGTTGTCTTAAAAACATCAGTGCACACTGTATGATGTGTAAAACCTAGCTGGATCTGTCACCCAGCTGTACTCTCCAGCTAGATATCATTCCCCATAAATTTCAAAAACCTCTAGTGTAGTGACAGGACTTTATATATGATGATTTAAATATAAATTTACACTATTAGTGACAAACAAAAAACTCTAGTCGAGGACCACCAAGGAATTAAGACCACGTAGCCTAATATGTACTGATGTCAATATACACTGAGAATATAACAACTTGATGTACAAGAAGTGTCTAAGGAATCTGAAAAAGAGATAAAAATGTAATTTCTCTCCTCTTCACACTAACAATACACCCTACCCCACCCCACATCACCATAATGTGGGGGGGATACCTAGTTTTAAGAAGGTGCCCTCTCTCTCTCACAGGCACACACACACACTCTCCTAATGAACCTTTATTCACATCAGTCACTGCAATTGTTCCCCAAAGGAATTCAACTTGTCATGAAATCCTAAGTAAAAGGGCTCATGTATCCTAATACCTACAGAGCAAAAATGTGACACTATTTAACCATACTACTATCTGCATAGTAACAATTCTAAGGATTCTGGATATAACTACAATGAAATAAAACTGCCCCCTCCCCAGGATAAGGTAACTAGAAGCAAATATAAAGTATGTGTGTAAGACCAGAGGTCTAACATACCTACATTTCCACAAATTACTATAATATTAGCCTAATGTAAAAAGATCGGTCCAGGACCCCCATGCAAATAAGATCCTGCCCCCAATATGTACAAAGTTAAAAAAAATATGTGACAGTCTATGATAACACTCCTGTATGTACAGTAACAGGCTAGGTATTCTGAATATGGTGCACCAGAATCAACTCCCGGGCAAAGATAAAAAGTAAGGAGGAATTAATATTCATTATGTGTGTGAAGTAAGAATAGTAACACACTGTAACTCAATGTATCTAAATAGAGGCCTACCTCAATGTGACAGCAAGCCCCACACCTGTTATATCACGTACCTCACAACACATACCCACACATATACATACACACACGCACCCACATCCCACACATGCTGAAATCCTATAATATGCCAGTCTGAAGAAGAAGAGGGCTGTGGATGTCAGTTTCTGTAGTGTGCCATGAAACCCAGATCAACGTTCATCCCATCTGCTACCATACTGAGATGTAAAATAAGTTTAATCTCAAAGCTAGTCTCTGTTGTGTGTTTTCAAGATTTCCTTTTAAGACCATTACTGACATATTTGAAACTGAGTGGTCAGGCTGGGAGAAGTGGTGCCCCACTGTTTTTTCAGTCTTCTTTGCTGTAATAGTATGTCTGTGTGAGTTCATCCTAGTGCGGAGCTGTTGGCTTGTCTCTCCAACATGACCTGTTTGTGGACATCTCTTGCATTGAATGAAATAAACAACATGTCATGATGTGCAGCATGTATAACTCCCATGCACCTTGAATTGTCTGTTTTGTGATGTAAGCACACAGTCCGAGGTGGAAATGAGCTCACAAGTCTTACAGGTGTGTTGATTGCAGGGTCGTGTGCCATTGTGCGACATGGTATTCTGTTCTGGTGAAAGTTTGCTCCTAATAATTAGGCTGGCTAAATTTGGTGGTTGTTTAAAAGATAGTAGTGGGAGTTCCTTAAAAATACAATTAAGGGTTTCATCCTCACTAAATATTGGGTGGAGGTCTTTAATAATCTTACGCAGAAGTTCAAGGTCTGGATGATACGTGACTACTAAGGGTATTCTGTCTGTAGCAGTCTTTTCTTTATATTGTAGTAGTTGTTGTCTTTGTACTTGTGTTGACGTTCTGTTAACCTGTCAATTTCTCTGGAAGAGTGTCCCTGCTCAATAAAGATGTTTTTTAACTTAGCCAAATGTGTATCTCTGTCATCCTCATTTGAATAAATACGGCGACATCGGAGAGCTTGACTGTACATGACAGATTTTTTTGCATGGTTTGGGTGATTACTTTTCTTGTGCAGGTATCTCTGTCTGTCTGTTGGCTTCCTGTAAATACATGTATGTAAGGTTCCATCCTTAATGGTAACTGTAGTGTCCAGAAAGTTAACAATAGTGGTAGAATACTCCAGGGTAAGTTTTATGGTAGGGTGGAGATTATTAAGTTTGTGATGAAAATTTTTAAGTGCGTCTGTGCCCTCAGTCCAGAAGATAAACAAATCATCAATGTAACAGAAATAAGCTAGTGGTTTATGGGGACACTGCCTTAAAAAATCCTCCTCCAAGTCAGCCATAAAGAGGTTAGCATACTGTGGAGCCATTTTGGTGCCAATTGTTGTTCCCATAGTTTGAACATAATGTTTACCATTGAAGTTGAAGCTGTTATGTGTCAAAATGAATTCCATAAGTTCCCCCACCACTTCAGGGTTGATGTTTTGTTCCCGTCATTTCTCCTGTTTGTATTTAAGGCATGCTGTAATGCCACCTGTGTGTGGAATATTAGTGTAGAGGGATGCTACATCCATTGTCACTAAAATGATATCAGGTGGTAAATCCTTATAACCAGAAAGTACACGCAAAAAGTGCATAGTGTCCTGGATATAACTGTCTCTTTCCATAACCAGCGGTTTCAAAATGGTCTCTACAAACCCTGAGATCTCCTCAGTCAAGGTACCATTACCAGAGACCATGGGTCTTCCTGGATTGCCAGGTTTATGTATTTTAGGCAGCATGCAGAATGTCCCTGGCCTGGGTTCAGCAGGGATGAGGTCAGTTAGTTTGTGGGGTGGGGTAGGGTGTATTGTTTGTGTGAAGAGGAGGAGAGAAATTACATTTTTTATCTCTTTTTCAGATTCCTTAGACACTTCTGGTACATCAAGTTGTTACATTCTCAGTGTATATTGATATCAGTACATATCAAGCTACATGGTCTTAATTCCTTGGTGGTTCTCAACTAGAGTTTTTTGTTTGACACTAATACTGTCAATTTATATTTAAATTATCATTTATAAAGTCCTGTCACTACACTAGAGGTTTTTGAAATGTATGGGGAATGATATCTAGCTGGCGAGTACAGCTGGGTGACAGCTCCAGCTAGGTTTTACACATCATACAGTGTGCACTGATGTTTTTAAGACAACTTTACTGGTAATTTCTTGTCTATAATACATGCATTGAAACTTCTTGGAGTCCTAAGACAATCTTAATATGTCTTTAATCTGGGTGGGGGTTGCTTTTCAGTAATCACATCCTTATATAAACTGTAACATTCATAGCTTGATTTAAGAGTCATCTGCTCCAGCAGTGTTATCTTATGTTAATTAAATTTATATGTAGTAGGATTCTTTGTATGTGTGTTCCACTAAGCACCTTTGACCCTGGGACCCTCCTGGCTGAAGGTAATATGGTACTGTTAAACTTCTCTGACATCATCTTCTGTATTTTTTAAATGAGTATTTTAAACTAATGGGGATTTTTTTTTTCTGTTTTTTCTGCATGATCTAGCTGTTAAAAGTATTGTTTTTTCTAAACAACTGCCATTAGCTTCTGAAGAAGGACTGGCTCGTCCGAAAGCTAGAGCACTTTGTTCTTGTTGTTACATCTATGTTGGTCCATTAAAAGGTATCGAATCATTTGCTTCTGGATCCATTTGTGATGGAGGCGGTAATGAGGGGTGTGAGAAGGCAGGAGGAACACCAATGTGACCAATGAAGGGCCCGGCAGCGGTATGCCCGACACAGGTGGTACCCTGCCCATATCACATTCGAGAACTATAATGATACAGAAATAATGGCCTGGTACTACCTGAACAGGGCAATTCTGAGGCAGCCCTGTGAGCTGTGCAGTGAGGAGATGCAGGCACCCACCAGATATAGTCATGCCATGTCAGTAGAGACTAAAGTGACCCTGTGATGTTCTTGCTCACCACGGTCACCTTCCAAAGACCAACAGGAGATACCACGAGCATCACCCAGTTGGTCATGTCCCGCCTGCTCACACAGTTCTGCAATGCTCTGCTGCCACATGCGTTGGAGTACATACATTGCCCCAGCACACAGGCAGAGTGTACGGCAAACATGCAGAACTTCCACAGGGTGGCACACATGCCAGGCATCATTGGGGCCATAGACTGCACCCATGTAGGTATCCACACACCACCTAGCCCTGAAGGACCAGCATACATCAATAGAAAAGGATATCCATCGATCAACTGCCAGGTGGTGTGCGATGCCATGGGAAGCATAATCAATGTCTGCACCATACACCCCAGGAGTGCACATGATGCATTCATCTGGCATAGCTCTGCATTTTGCCAGAGGTTTGAACATGGGGACATCCCCACAGGCCTCTTGGTGGGTGAGTAGGGCATGGGCCAGGGGGGCATGCGTGGCTCGGCAGTGGGAGGAGGGAGGGCTGACAGGGTGGGTGTGGTGGAGTGGGCAGTGGGTGACAGGGACAGGGTGGTCACCACAACACAGTGCAGTGCTAACCATGTCATTCCTCATACAGATGACAGTGCATATCCGCTCAGGCTCTGGCTGCTCACCTCCTACCGGTGACCGTTGTCCCCCACAGAGGAGAGATACAATGAGGCACACGCCAACATGTGCAGTATCATAGAACATGTCTTTGGCATGCTGAAAATGCAATTCCGTTGCCTAGACAGGTCTGGCGGTGCCCTACAATACAGCCCATCGAAAGCCTGTGGCTTATTCCTGGCCTGCTGCATTTTGCACAACATGGCCATTGACCGTGGGATAGCTGTCCAGGCAGATAAGGGTGACAGCAGCAGGGATGATGGTGAGGATGTGCTGGTAGGTGGTGGGCAGCCAATACCAGGGAGGCGGGGACCCCCACCTGGCAGCGGAGGCCAGGTGGCATCGAGACACAACTGCACAGGAGCATTATGGAGAGCGCAGGTAAGTGCACTGACACACATGCATGGGACACACAGACCAGCACACCACACATGGGCCTGTACGTGCACAGTGGGATGCAAGCAGGGCATGGGGCACACTGCAGGCATGGTGGACACTATGGCACACAGACACACACACAGCACAGGCATGCGCATGTGTACACACACACACACACACACACACACACACAGGCTGAGGAACATGACATGGATCAGAAGCATGATACTGGTGCAAAGGCATAACTGGTGCAGACCTGTCCTCATCACACTCATGCCGCACGTCCCAGCAGCCCAGACAGCACACACGGGGGGGCATGTGCCACAACACACATGTGCCACCACATGCAGGCTGCACCACCACTGCCCATGTGTGCATGGGTCAGCAGCAGTGGACAGCAGGTCAGGACAGCACACACTTCAGGCCAACCACACAGTTCCTTGGCCACTGCAGCCCCATGGGCGGCCGTGCCAGAGCCGATCAGCCGCCACAGGCTGCACATTCACCATGGGGGGTGTGCCCGATGCACCCCCGGGGCTGAAGTCTTGGACTGTGACCGTGTCCTCACAGGGGTGTTGAGGTGGCCAAACAAGCTAGGCGTCAGTGGTGTCCAGGATGCCATCATCAGAGCCTGGCATCTGCTGTGAGGGGGTCACCAGATGCTGGGACCATGGGGTGGATAGAGCACTGCGGGGGGTCCTCTGCACATGGCCAAGCCCAGTGGCTGCCACAGACGAAAGTCCAGCCACAGTGGCACTGGTCATGTGGTCCAATGATGGGTTGTGGCCTCCTGCATCTGGCGGAGCTCGTCAATGAGCCATGCAGTGCCCCTGTCTTGCTGCTTGGCCAGCTTATGCACCTCCACCCACAGCGCATGAACCTCTGTGGCAAGCAATGCCTGGTTCTCAATGGATCCCCGCACCAACCGGGTGTGCTCAGCCAGCCATTCAGCAACCTGCACCTCCTGGGCTGGATGCCGGGCTGCTGGGGGTCACACCGCACGTTGCCCAGCATTCTGCTCTGCTGGACGCTGCACAGGGGGGCCATACTGGGGGTGCAGTGTCCTCAGGTGCAACAGCGGTGGACCTTGGGTCATGCTGCCCAGTAGTACCTGCTGCCATTGCCCAACCATCTGCTGGGCAGTACCCTGCACTACTGCTGCCGCAAAAGCACCACCACCCACGCCGGACACAGCGGGTGTGCCACACACCACCATGCTACCGGGGATGGGTGGCAGCTGTACAGCCGCTGGTGCAGCACTGGGCCTTGATGTTGCCTGTGATACTCCCAGGGGTGTGCCAGGCACCACAGCCCCTATGCTGTCCAGGATCAGTGCTAAGTCATCATTGGAGCTTGCCTGGCCTCCAGCTGAGTCTCAGCGCACAGCACTGGCAGGCAGGCATCCTGCAAGAACTCAGCCAGGGCATTTTCCGACCCCAGGCCAAGGACATACACCTGCTCCACACAGCCAAGCCGTGTCCTGTCCCTGCACCGGATGCCGGTGGAGGTGGATGGTATGGCATCCATGGCTGTGGCCGTGGCCGCCTCTGCTCCATTCTCCCCCTGGTGATTTGATGGTGCTGTAAGAAAGAAACAGAGAGTTAGTGGAGCTATATCATCCATGTGCCTTCCCCCCATGTGTGCATGTCATTGTTGCCGCTGACCAATGTGGTGCCATGTTTGGCTGTGGCCACCCACGCAAGTTGCATGCAGCACAGCAGCGGGCACACCTGCATGTCCATCCCACACCTGCCAGACATGTCTGTTGAGTGCATACTCACCATGCAGTGAGGGGCTTCCACCCATCTGGAAACCATCACCAGGCACACCCTCCACCACTGTGTGGCTGATGGTGGCTGCCAGCAGCTCCTCTGTGGCCAACAAAGTTGAGGCGGTGGACGGGTTACTGCCAGTCATTCTGCGGGATGCCCATATGGTGGCCACCTTCTCTTTGATCCTCCTCTTGTCTGTGCTGACCTTCTTATGGTACTCTTGTACAGTGCGCTGGTGCCTGCCATGCATGTTCACACACCGTTCCACCTCCTGCCAACCTGCTGACCTCCCTTGAGGCATGCCCATGGCACCACTGAGCAGGTCCTCCCTGTCCAGGTAGGCCTCAAACAGAGCATTCTGCTCCTCTCTTGTGAAGTTGGGCCTGTGTTTGCATGCAGACCCACACTTCTCCTCTCCATAATTGACCAAAATGTCGCTACCTGTGAACAGGGACAGCACAGTGGGTCAGTGTCAGCACGGCCCATAGCATTCCCCTGTAGCAGTGTTGTATTAGGTCTCTGTTTCACTGAGTTTGCAGCCACTTACCTAACAGGTTACAATACCAGTCTGTGACCTGTGCTGTTCATTGGCGCTTATATGGTGCAACGCATGCAAATGAGCTTGTGCGCAACAGCAATGATATGCTAATGCACCCTACTGCACCGGGCATTAGCTGATGAGGTGATTTGCATACGGCAGCTGAATATCATATAAATGCACCATGTATAATTGAGTTGTGCCAGAGCAACCCCTGTTGCGCAAGTACGGTGCATGCATGGTGCACGTGCCTGCAGTGTGCATGTGCGCATACCGTACCACATGGCTATCATGCAACCAGCGCCTTGTGTGATGCTGTGCCATTACGCATGTGGTGGGGGGGCCATCACGCTTTTACGTGCCTCACAGCACTGCCTCCTACTGTGCAGCTGTGCACTGTGTGCATGGTGGGTACATGCACAGTGCCATGCGGGGTCACACCCTGTGCCTTCTGGGTCATGTACATGACCTCGTGCACCCACTGGTCAGTGGCATTGTGTGCATGCGTGTTACTGCACTATGCACCTGCACTGCGCACTGAGATTGTGCATCCCCATCTTGTGTGATTGCATCCTGCTGTTCATGATCACACATCCTACATGTGTGGTCCCATGTGTGATTTTGGCACCCATTTTCCCTAGAATCCATCGCAAGATGTGGTTGGAGGCATGGCACAGGGGAGAAGTAGAAGAGCCACAAACTGGTCTGACTTGGAGATGATCAACTTCGTGGCCATTGTACAGCCCTTTAAGGGGCAGCTCTATGGACTGGTGCCCCTCCAACAGCCATGGAGTGAGGTGTGGCAGCGGGTGGCCAGGGAACTGGAGAGGTGGACAGGACACCAGAGCAGTGCTGCCACAGGTTCGGGGACCTGTGGAAGAGGGACCCAGAGAGGCTGCGGAGGCTGCAGGTGTGATTGTAGCGTGTGGCAGTGCCACAGCCAGGTAGGTATGCCCAGGTGGCAGGCATGCTCAGGTGCTCTACTGTGATAGGTGTACAGCTGCATGGTATGGTCCACTGCTGGGGTTTGTCATGGTTCTGGCAGTCACTGCACATCATGCTTGCCTGCTGCGTGTGTTGCAGTCATGCAGGCATGGGGGCCACTGGATGGATGGGGACATGCCCTGTGCCATGCAGGCTGTGTGGTGGCAGGGGGCTGTCCATGTGTGCTTGTGTTGTCATGTCCTCCTCTCTTCTTTCCTTTCATAGGGCCAGAGGACTGCAGGTGGGCCAGGACAGCCGCGGCAGGGGCGCAGTCCCCTGTTAGGGCACAGCCAGCAGCACCAGCTGGATGGTGCTGGGCAGTTAGGCTTGGTAACCTTGCTGTTATGTGCCTCTGTGGGAAAACAGTGGGGACAGTGTCCAGCCATGGTCACTTCAGCCACGTGTCTTCACAGCCGTGGTTGGCGCACTGTCCGTTCAGCGTGCCAGTGTTGCACATACTTTGGTGGCCTTGTGCTGGCGGGGGGGGAGCATGCGCATAGCTGCCACCATGTATGCTGCGACAGTGCTGTCACTCTGTGCCATGTGTCCATGCTCATGCGCACATGCACACTCTGCGCTATACTGTCTGCCTGTTTGCATCATTCTGGTGTGCTGTGTGGATGGCTGATGTGGCCCTCCGGGCACAGATCCATTGTGGTGCCTACAGTGCTGTGTACCCCTGCTGTCCACTGCACGCTGTGGGTGGGTCAGGGTTCTTTAGGGCATGACACTGATTGTCTGTCCTGTCCCTTCTCCTAGGTGGACCCAGGATGGCAGTGCTGAGGGGAGCATGGAGGCTATTCCTGGCCATTTACCAGATGCTGGCCTTTCAGAGGAGAATACTTCTCATCCAGCAGAGGCAGCTGAGGGAGATTGCCACATTGAGGAGGGCCATTGAGCAGATGGAGCTGACAGCCAGGGGCTTTGAGAGGCTTGTATATAGCCCCCTTCACTCTCGACTACCCTGCTTCCCTGCAGTCCTACATCCCATTGTATAGCCCCTGTTTCCTGTCCCCATCCTACTCTCACCCTCACCAATCCCTGCTCCTGTTATTTGTTTGTGCTGTTCCTTATATTGTTATAAAGCTTTATTATGCTACATCCCTGTGTCTGTGTCTGCTTTGCAAGTGGCATGTGGAGCCATGCTGCAGTTATCTGCTCTGCTGTGCATTGTCATGTCTCGGGAGTTCCTCCACCATCCCCCTGGGCCATTGCACCTGTGATCACTGGGTGGGTGGGCCTTGTCCCTTTCCTGTGCGTGGCCCTGTGTCATGTCTCCCATGGTGGCCTTTGTCTGCCTGTGCACCTTGTGCACCTGTCTGCCTGACCTGCCATTTGCTTGTGGGGCTGTGCATATCCACTGTGGGCAGTGCTGCAGTGCCCCTTCCCACTGTGGCCAGTGCCCTGTGTGGCCCTCTGTGGCCCTGTGTGGCCTGTGCCTCGTTTGCCCCAAGTTGCCTGTTCTGTGGTTGCATCATCACCTGGCACCATGCCCACAGTGCCCTGCAGCCCTGTCTGGTGGGTGTCTGTTGCATGGCCCTGCCCTTGGCATGACTGTGGTGGCAGGGTTTTGGACGGTTGCTTCTTCCATGCTTGGTGGACTGGGGTTGTCTGTGCACCATCCCCTGATACCCTATGTTCCCTTTAGGTCAGTGCTTCTGTGTACCCGTGTGTGCCCTGCTGGTGGGATCCTGTGCCCCTTGCCCTGTGCTTCTTTGTATATGTGTCCCTGCAGCCTGTTGCTCTTGTCCTGCTTACTAGGTTTGTGCTCAGGTCTGCTCTGCACATCCATGGTTGCACCGGTGAATCTGTGGTTAGGCCATGGCACATCTTTGACACATTCAGCCGACTTGCACAGGAGCATTTCAGGGGTGCATCTTCTGAATATGGCTCCCATTTTGCCATGGTGCATCTAACTTGCGCTGCACTGGACTTGTGCCAGCATGGGGCGCATTTCTGAATATCTCCCCCTAGAGTGAAATGAACTATTGTTTAATAATTCCTGACATCGTAGTTAGTGAAACTACTAGACCATTCAGCTATGAAGACAGCTGCAGCTGAAACATTGACAATTGTGAAAAGAATAAGCTTAGGGGGAAAAGAACGTAAATATCTGCCTGAACTTTAGCTTAGGAGAGAGCTCCATGGAGATGCACAATGTAAAGTTCATAAGACAACACTAATTGATTTAAAAACACACATATTTGACCCTAACATTCAGCCATGGTCATTTGTGCTGCACCAACCCAACGCTGCACTAAATAGCACTTGGCTGACAGAGAGCCATATTCAGATGGAGGGTGTGCCCTGTCTGTCCTGCTATGCCTGTCTGAAAATTGGGCTTTTATAGCAAGCAAGCAAATTTTATTTGATATAGTGCCTCATCTCAAAGGCTTGAAGCTTTGTACATGCAATTGTATTTCATCAACTAAAAACATTTGATGTATTTATAAAATTAAATAACAAACACACCAGAATCCCTCTCATTCATAACATATTTAAAATGAATCCTCAAATACCAGGGAAAAAAAGATGAGTGTTATGAGCCCTTTTAAAAATACTTTGTATGGCCTTGTATGGCCTTGTGAACCCTATGTATATAATAACATACATTTAACAGCGGCATTTTTTTTACATACTGCCTAGTAGGAGATGTACCATCCACATGTACTTTGTTTCATACAGCTTCAACAAGACAATGCATAAAATAGTATACATATCCCAGACAAGTAACATGCTTTGAGTAGTTCCAAGTATGTGTCCTGAAGAAAGAACGTTACAAATATACAATATGTATGGTGCTGCGCTTACAAATCTGTAACTAGTCTGCTGCTTTGCACAGGGTCCACAGTATTGTGTGCAAAGCAAGGCACATAATAATTGGATGTAAAACTCTAGCTGTGCTCCAAAAGTATTCTAATTACACACCTAAAAATAGATGGATGTCTATTAAGCATCAAACATTTATGGCATGACTCCAGACCAGTAGGTTGGTCTTGGGTCATAAGGAAGAGGATGGGGTGGTGATTAGGGTTGCTAGTTACAAACTTTGAATATATTGGCCCTGTGTGAGGTACCACACCTTTGATTCATGCCTCATACCTGTAGATTGCTGTTGGGGGGGAAAAATGGGAAGAGAGGCTGAGGAGGTGGGAGTTAGGATTGTCAGCCCTAATAGCACATTTCCAAACTTTGAGGGTTTGATTTGTATGTGGTAGCAACCCTAATCTGCATTAATGTATTTTATTGTAATGAATGTCCTCAGTTTTTGAAACAGTAGCATGGTAACTTGTTTTCTATAGGGCCCTTGAGGCCTTGTGCAAAGGAAGAGGTGACTCCTAATTTTCTTTGTGCCTCCTAACTTTCTTTGCACAGGGCAAAATGCACAGGGAACTTTTATTCCTTCCTGTGCATGAGTACTAACTTGCACTGTGCAGGCCCTGCACTGTGGGAGAACAGCAGAACTCATTGTCTAATTACTGGGTAGCCTCCAAGAATCAACACCAGAACAGTAATGATGACTGTGAGAACTTGGAATCTGAAGGCTGTTCAGTGTAGATAACCAATAATTCTGGTGGAAGTATAAGGGATCACTGGGAGGTTGTGATGATCCTAAAGGGCTACCCTCAGTGGAACTCCTTGGTTGCCTTGTGACACAGAAGATTTAATCAAAGCAGATGGTTTCACTTTGGGAGGAAAGTTTGGTCCTGTTTGTGACAGAGAGATGCTATCAGCTGTGCTGAAGATGGGGAGATACCCATTGCCAAAGAATGATCTGCTAAAAGAGGTAGGAGATGAGCCTATTTGTAATGAGACTCCCAAACTTGTATAGATATTGGAGATGTTACCTCTGTTAGAGGGCCTTGAGAAATTGCATGCCGCTGCCTGAGGGCAGGCTGAGGTAGATGCTGGTGTACTGGTACACAGCACACTGTATGGTAAAAATAATGACTAGGTTAATGGGAAGTGCTCAGAGCCATGGTGGATGTTAGCCAGAAGTGCTAGACACAATGTTCCCACCCTGGTGCTGCCTCCTGCACACCAGCTAAACCAACACTTGAGTATAGGGGTGGCTGGCACCTACTAAGGCTAGTAGCCCACAGTCCTGGGTACAATAAAAAAAAAAAACAAACAACAGTTTACTTTGTCTTTCAAAGTGCTTGATTTTATTTGGTGCAAAAGCATGCTGGTGAAACAATGATTCAAAGCAGCATAGTAGCTTGTTACAAAATGAAGCAGCAAACACACACACACACACACACACACACACACTCAGTAAACTCAGAGTGCCTCCATGGAGCACTTTCTGAACCCCCCTCTCCCTCAATGTGACGTCGCTATGCCTGATGCATTTTGCCCATGTGTGCTTTATCAAAGGCTGGTGACATCTGAACAAGCTGCCCCCATCATTACCTTCTTAAAGAAACAGTGTAAAGTGCAAAAGATGTGCAATGAGTGCAAACTTGCTCAGCTAAAAACACAGAAAGAGTAAAAAAAAAAACATTTGCTATGTTAAAATATAGTGTACATCAACAATGACAGTATCGCCTATGTATTATATTATACAGTCCCTACATATCAGCGAAGCAATAATTTTAATTGCTCTGTCATTGCACATGAGAGCAATCCCCTTGTAATGCAAAACAAAATAAATAAGCATATTAAGATGCATGTGGATTTAGAAAACATAAAGCTAGGTCTCTTTTCAGAATGTCCTCCTCTCATAAGTTACGGCATAATGAATGTGATTACCTCTGTTAACAGATGCCGTTAAATTAAAGTGCATCCTTATGTGAACAGGATCAAGTCACAGTCGAAGTACAACCGTGTTTTCCAAAGGTGCCCAAATTTTACCTGCTACAAAAGATGATTTTCAACAGGAGAAAATGAAGAGAACTAAATTCTGTTAGAAGCAGGTCACCAATGTTTTTAGGCATAGTAAAAAACCTTAAGAAAGCAGATATTTGCTCTGAGTCAGGGTAAATTGCTTGGATTACTTGGAAGAATTAAACAAAGTAGGCCAATGGCCTATTTAATTGTCTCCCACTCCTAGTGGGGGTATTTTTAATAACCGTTGAGTAAAAGATATTCCTCTAGCCCATTTTTGAAGGCTTCAAAAGATGTTACATTTACCAATTTACTTGGTAGAGAGTTCCATAACCTTGTGGATTTAACTGTTAAGAAATGTTGTCTCTTAGTGGTACTAACCCTAGGTATGAGTAGCTGCCTATTGTGAGATCTTAACTGGGTTGACCTATGGCTAAAATGTAGACCACATAGACCCATAAGTTCATGATTTTTCATGATGCTAAATAACAATAATAAATCCTCTCTTTTCCTTTGAGTTTCTAAGCTAAATAATTTTAACAAGTGGAGTCTGTCCTCATAACTTAAGGAATCTAGGTCAGATATTAATTTTGTTACTGTTCTTTGATTTTTTTCCAAGAAGTTAACATCACGCCTTTGGTATGGGTTCCACAGTGGGGAACCAAAGTCCAAGGGTGGAATAACACATGTTTTATACAACTTCATTATGCAATGTCTATTTCTTGTATTAAATTATATTTTTATTGAATAAACTAGCCTATTCGCTATCTTTGTCGCATACTGACAGCGGTCAGTTGATGATAGATTGTTATTTACCATTATTCCTAAATCCCTTTCCTTAGTCGATGATTTCAGGATTACCCCACGTAGGTGGTAAGTGAGTTTGGAGTTATTATGCCCAAAGTATGATACGGTACATTTTAATGAATTAAATTTCATTTTGTTTATTGCTGCCCACTCATCTTTTTGTTCTAGATCTCAACATAAGGAAAGATGTTTTTCTTTAGAGTCCAGTTCACCTCCTATTTTAGCGTCATCTGCAAACTTCGCTATGACATTCCTAATACCAGAACCCATATCACTAATGTACAACCCAAACAGTACTGGCCCCAGCACAGATCCCTGCAGGACACAATTACGCACACATCCCTCCTCAGAATGATGTCCATTTACCCTTACTATTTGCAAATGGTGTTTTATCCAGTTTTGAATCCATCCTACGATGTACAGGCTAAATCCCTGTTTGGTTAGCTTTTTGATGAACAGGTCATGTGGGACAGTGTCAAATGTTTTACCTATGTCCAGTAAGATAACATCAACTGGTTTACCCTTATTAACACTGTCACTCACTAAATTATAAAAGGAGATGAGGTTTGTACTGCAAGAGAGCCCCTTTTGGTACCCATGTTAGGTTATATCTTCCAGTTGTAAAGTTGTAATCTCATGGTCAAACTCCTTTATTATTAACCTCTCCTTAAGTCTGCAACACAAAGAAGTAAGGCTTATGGTCCTTTCATTTGAAACATTGTTTTTGTTCCCTTTTTTAAAAATGGGAATCACTGTGGCTCTTCTCCAATCTGATGGAACATGACCAGACTCCAGGGACTTGTTTAATAGAATAGTCAAGGGGAAAGCTATTATGGGACAAGTTCTTTTAACAGAATGGAGTGAATGTTGTCCGGTCCATGTGCGGTTTTTATTTTAAGGTTTTGTAACTTTCTTAACACATTTAATTCCATACAATGTATTAACTGGTTACCTGATGTACTAATGCTTGTTTCAGTATGCAGTATGTTGTTGAATACCGAACAAAAATATGAATTGAAACACTGAGCTATCTCAAAGCCATCTGAAATGGAGTTGCCATCACACAATAATGGAGCAATTTTATTAGTCGACTATTTATTGTTATTGATGTAAGCATAGAACCCTCTATTATCTTTTGTGTGAGACAATCTAAATTCTAATTCCAATTTCTCATTCAAACAACATGAAGTCTTGCTATATTGTAACATATGCAGTGAGTCCCAACCTTCGAACTGCTCCGGAGGTGAAAGAGTTAACTTTCCATGCCAGGCATGGAACGCTGAGCTCAAGCTCGGTTGAAAACTCTGTCTGTTGTTCTTCAAACTCAAACTGTCAGATTCTTTACTCCGCCTCACTGAACAGTTGCTCCGGAGATTTCTCCTTCTGCTCGGTTCATTTTGTCGGTTAAAGTATTATTTTCTCGTTTTTTTTACCGAATTTAAACTGCAACCAGTTGGTTCAAGCTCTGTCTGTGGTATTGTAAGTACTAGATAGGTTTTACATTAATTCTTCTGTGTGGAACTTGTAAACGGTTTTATCGGTTCGGTTTGAACCGATCAGGTTGTTTAAAATATATTAGTCTACCTTTAGAGTGTGGTTACCGGTTCTTATCGGTTCTAAAAAAAATGGATTTTATTACGGTTTTTTCCCCGACCCATGACCTGGTTGGGAACCGATAAGAGGGTCTTGCTTGGCGGATTGCCATAAACGGGCAAGTTTGGTTAGGACTGGCACTAAGTCTGAGAAACCCAAAAGAAAAACCGGGCCCACTGGGTTTCAACACTGCAGTGTCTGTGGGGAAGTCTTTGCTAAGGCTGACCCCCACACCACCTGTGTTTATTGTCTGGGGTTTGACCACCTCAGTGCAGACTGCCAGATTTGTAAAAATGTTCCTGCAGCTACCCTGGAAAAGAGAGTTGGTAGGCTCAGGGAAAGGGAGGCCAGAAAGTCCGCTGACCCAGATGGCCAGCCCGGTTCAGTTTCAACCGAACCGGAGGGAGTGCCCTCTGACCAGGGTGAGACTTCCTCGGGCAAAAGGAGAGCCGACTCGGAGGAGTCAGTTCCAGCAAAAAGGACTAGGAAATCAGCTGGTGTGGAGCCAAAACTTTCCTCTCCAAACACTGAAGAAATAGCCAAAGCGAATAAAATTGTTCAGTCGCTTTCCCCGGTTCCGACCGAACCGGCACCATCAGGTAAGCGTACGGTTCGGCCGGTTCCACCGGTTCAAGAGTATGATTTAGAGGAATTTTATGAACCGGAGGAGGGGGAAGAGGAGTATGAGGAGAGTGAACGTGGATTTGAAAGTCTGGATGTGCCCATTGAACCGGACATCTCCCCAGACAGACCTTCAGGAGTGTCTCCTCCTAGGCTTTCTGAGTCCCCTTCTCATTTTATGTTTTATAAAAAAGTGGCTGAAACCCTCCGGCTCCCTATGGAGGAAGCTGTGGATGATCAAGAGGAGCCTGACTATGTGGAAATGAAGGCTATCCCAGAGTCTAGGAGACTGTCTATTCCTTTGCATAAATATTTTGGGAAACAGACAGTAAAAATTCTAAAAACTCCTCACACTATACCTCCTGTGGATAAGAGAATGGACAAGTTTAGTTTAGTTTATTAGTCTAGGAATTAATACCTTTGAGCCAGGGCTGTTTTACAAAGGTTCCACGTCACAAAGAACATTTAACAAAGAACGATACACATTACAGGTAAAACCAGACAGGAAAGTTACATCATAAATTTGCTATTAACAGTTTAAGGCAGTAATGTTTTTAAGTTTCATAGAAAAACAAGCTATAACAGCTTCAAGCGAGTAGACAATTTCGAGGTTAAGGAAACTTCCAGGAGAGGGTGATCATTAGGCGCAAAAGGAGGCTAGAGAGGAGGGAAAGGTGGTGAGCGGAGAGTAAGTGAGAGGGACAGGAAAGGGGGGTGAGTTTGGGTGGGAGACAGGAAGTAGTAGAGGTACCAGAGGGTTCATTAGTCAGGGAGGAAGAGGCCTCAGATGTGAGGATGGACATGAGGAGTAGTAGTCTTTATCTAGTGCAATCACAGTTGCTAGTGGTGGTGAGGTGGGCATAGAGCATGGATTTGAAAGCTTCAAGCGAGGTTGAGGATAGAGTAGGTGGACTAAGCGCATTGAACCATGTCGGGGCCCTGTATGCGAAAGATCTTTGTCCCTGTGCAGTCCGGCATCTTGGAACCAGGAAAGGTTGGAGTTCAGATCTGATGGAGGGTCATGAGCCAGGATTCAGTCGGAGTAGGTTTTGAATACATAATGGAGTCAGTCCCAAGACAGATTTTTTTGCCATTGTGCAGGTGAGATAAATAAGACGATTTGATAGGTTCAACCAGCCAATGTATACAAGAGGTATACATTGTCATGCTGTGATACGGAGTTCCTTACACAACAATGCAGCCATGTTGGAGTAGTGCAGGCTGCAGCCTGTGACAAGGCAAATATTCCCTTGGCTTCACACCCCCCTGACAAGGACTCCAGGAGGATTGATGCCATGGCAAAGAAACAGTACATGGCAGCATCCTTGGGACTCAGACAGGCAAATTATATGGCTTATAGAAACATAGAAACATAGAAGTTGACGGCAGATAAGGACTGCAAGGCCCATCCAGTCTGCCCATTTCTTTTTTCTACCTTATACATGTGCCATCGGCCTTTGCTCTGCCAGTGACCTATCTATTCATAGTCATTTGTATTGCTCCCTTATGCCTATCCCATGCCTGTTTGAAGCCCTGCACTGTATTCATAGCCACCACTTCTTGTGGTAAGCCATTCCATGCATCTACCACCCTTTCTGTGAAAAAGAATTTCCTCACATTCCCTTAATCGGCCTCCTCTAATCTTATGCTGTGTCCTCTTGTCCTGCTATTTTTCTTATATTTAAACATGTTAGACTCTTTCACCGTGTTTATGCCCTTAAGGTGTTTGAATGCCTCGATCATATCACCTCTCTCCCTCCTTTGCTCAAGGGTATACATATTGAGCTCCGTTAATCTGTCCTCATATGTCTTCTGATGCAGTCCCTGCACCATTTGCTAGTTATCAGAAATCCAGATGGGATACTGTTATGGCTCTAGCAAAACAGGTCCCTGCCCAGCTTGCCAAGGAGCTGGAGCAGGTGGCTGCTGATGGTATTGAGGCATCTAAGATGCAATTCCATGCTGCAGTGGACTCTAATGACGTGTCATCAAGAGTCATGGCTACATCTGTGGCACTTCGCAGAATGGCTTGGCTCAGATGTACTAGCCTGTCACAGGATACCCAGACTAAGGCCATAGATTTTCCTTTGTTGGTAATTCTCTGTTTGGGGAGCAGACAGAGAATTACATGAAAAATGGATGAGTATAGGACCACCTATAGGAGTGCACAGGCCAGAAAAGGCAGGCCACTCTTCAAAGGCAGCCTTCCAGGGAGGGGCAGGCCTTTTCTCAGGCCTTTTACAGCCAGGCCTCCTCTTCAGCTCACGCCCAGAGGGGGTTCTTTAGAGGGAGAGGCAGATGTGGTACAAGCAGGCCTGCTTCCACCCCTCAGCCTAAAGCCCCTGCCAAGCAGACACCCTGATGGGGTGGCCAGGGCCGATTCTCAACTACCTGTAGCGGGCAGGCTGGCTTACTTTGTCCAGGACTGGAAGTGTCTAACATCAGACAAGTGGGTCCTGGAAGTAGTAAGCCAGGGACTGGTTCTCAGCTTCAAAATATTTCCAAAGATGAGAACCAGATCCTTTCCACCTGCAAATCAATCAGAGGCACTTGCCCTAGAGGCAGAAGTCTCTACCCTCCTGGCTCTCAGAGCCATGGAAAGGGTTCCACCCCTACACCAGGGCAAAGGATTGTACTCCAGGTACTTCCTTACCCCAAAAAAAGACAGGAGAATGGTGGCCCATCCTGGATCTCAGATACTTAAACAAGCACCTTTTAAAACCAAAATTCAAAATGGTGACTCTGGGAATTATTCTACCCTCTCTAAGGCCAGGGGACTGGCTAGCGTCCCTGGACCTCAAGGATGCCTACTTCCATATTCTCATCAGAAGCTCCCATCGAAAGTACCTCAGGTTCGAGCTGCCCTCAGGCCATTACCAGTTCAGGGCAATGCCCTTTGGCCTCACCTCTGCTCCCAGGGTATTCACGAAATGCCTGGCAGTAGCAGTTGCCTACCTAAGAAGGCAAAAAATTACCATCTTTCCTTACCTGGACGACTGGCTCATAGTAGGCCAGTCTCCAGACCAAGTCAGGTTACATCTTCGGATAACTCAGCAACTGCTTAACCTCTCTAGGTTTCCTTCTGAATCTCCCAAAGTCAATTCTAGAGCCTGTCCAGCTTCTCACTTTCATAGGCGCAGAACTGAACACAGACGAAGCCAGAGCCTTCCTTCCTTTGGACAGGGCAAGGACCCTGGTCTCTTTGGCCTCCTCATTCACCCTGCAGGTCTCTCGACCAGCAAGGTATTTTCTGCAGCTCCTGGGACACATGGCTGCTTCTACAGCAGTAGAGCAAGGAGCAAGATTTCAGATGAGGGACATCCAGTTCCATTTGAGAGCCTTTTGGTCTCAAAGAAAGGACCCTCTAACCAAGTTGATCCCAGTAACTCGAACCCTGATCCAAGCCCTACAGTGGTGGCAGGATCAGAGCAACCTGAGACAAGGGGTTCCCTTTGTCACTCAGTCTCACTCTTTAATCCTTACTACAGATGCATCCCTCTTGGGGTGGGGTGCTCACATGGGCGACCTCACTACCCAGGGACTGTGATCCCCTCAGGAATCTCTGCTCCACATTAACCTGTTGGAGCTCAGAGCAGTTTTTCTAGCACTTCAAGCTTTTTCCAAATCTGTTCAGAACAAAGTTGTACAGGTCAGAACAGACAACACCACTACAATGTGGTACATCAACAAGCAAGGAGGCACTTGGTCTACGGCCTTGTGCACCGAAGCAATGAAGTTGTGGTCTCTGTCTTACTCCCTGAACATCTCCCTTATGGCAGTTCACCTCCCAGGCAAGGACAATGTCCTGGCAGATGCTCTCAGCAGGATTTCCCAGGGCCATCACGAATGGTCACTGGATCCCCTGGTCCTGGGGTAATATTTGCCAGATGGGGCACCCCGCAGATAGATCTTTTTGCAGCCCCAGACAATCACCAACTTCCCCTTTTTTGCTGCAGGCCCCCAGTGTTGGGCTCAGTCCCTCTGGATGCCTTAGTTCTCAATTGGGAAAGGAAGTTTCTCTATGCCTTCCCCCCCTCCCCTCTCCTGTTCAAAGTGTTAGTCAAAATCAGATCTCAATCCTGCAAAGTGATTCTGATTGCTCCAGATTGGGCCAGACAATCCTGGTATCCTCTCCTACTGTCCTTAGCAGTCCATCTTCCCCTGTGTTTTCCCAGGAATCACAATCTGTTAACCTGTGCTCAGGGAAGGGTTTGGTACCCGAACCTCAAATCTCTCAATCTCAAGGCCTGGCTCTTGAAGAGTTAGAGTTTGCTGATCTACACCTCTCCCAAGATGTAATGGATATATTGAAGGCTTCTAGGAAGTCTTCCACCAGGGCTACTTACAATTCCAAATGGAAGAGGTTTTCCATATGGTGCTCTGGGAAGCATATTTCCCCGGAATCTGCTGATTTACCCACAGTCCTGGATTATATGGTCCATTTAAACACTTTGGGGCTGAGACCAGCTACCCTAAAGGTGCATTTGTCAGCTGTGTCTGCTTTTATTTCAGCAGGTAAACCCTCTTCTCTTTCAGCTCATCCTGTATTCTCTCAGTTTTTTAAGGGATTGCTTCACACCAACCCTCCATTCAGGGACCCTGCCCCTGCCTGGGATCTTAATGTTTGCATTGCTCAGCTTATGCAACCTCCCTTTGAGCCCTTGTCTTCAGCAAAGCTTAAGTATTTGACTTGGAAGACTGTGTTTCTGGTAGCCATCACTTCTGCCAGACGCATAAGTGAATTACAAGCCATGTCAGTGGAGTCTGATTTTATCTCCTTTCATAGAGATAAGATGGTCCTCAGGACTAACAGGAAGTTCTTGCCTAAGGTGGTTTCAGATTTCCACCTTAATCAATCTATTTCTCTTCCAGTGTACTTCACTGACCATTCCTCCTCTGGCGAGAGGTGGTTGCACAGCTTAGATGTGAAGAGAGCCCTTAGTTACTAAATTGAGCGTACCAAGGGTCACAGGTTTTACTCCCTCCAACTGTTCCTCAATTATGGTGAGGTTGGTAAAGGGAAACCTGCCACTAAAAGATCCATTGCCAGGTGGATTGTCTCTTGTATCCAATTCTGTTATGAAAAGCTGGGTAAGGTTCCTCCCTCAGGCCTGAGGGCTCACTCTACCAGAGGTACAGCTGCTTCCCTGGCTGCTGCCAGGGACATCCCCATTCTAGAGATTTGTCAAGCAGCTACCTGGAAAACAGTTCACACTTTTACCAAGCATTACTCTCTGGACATCCAGGCTAGGAGTGATGCTCAGTTTGGTACAGCTGTGCTCAGGAGCCTATTTCCTAAGTAGGTTCTGGTCCTCCTCCATGGAGGTACTGCTGTGTAGTTCAGACATAAGTCATAATATAGCAGACTTCATGTTGTTTGAAAAAATTACTCACCTTAGTAATGTTGTTTCTTCTAATGGAGTCTTGCTATATTATGACCTCCCGCCTGCCCCTCTCAGAACCTCTGTTTTGGGATGTGGGTGGGCAGTGCAGTGTTGGCACTTAGTAGATGCCCACCTTGTTTTTTCACCCTCCTTTTCGGTGATTTGGTGTTGTGTTTTCATTTTTGGGTCTCCTGACTTGAGTTTTTGTTTTGGGACCAAAAATGTGTTCTTATATTTAGTAGCCAGTTGACTAGTGTAGGTTTACAGCTTCCACAGGACCTTAGTGAGTTTAGCTCAGAAAGATCTGACAGTTTGAGTTTGAAGAACAACAGACAGAGTTTTCAACCGAGCTCGAGCTCAGCGTTCCATGCCTAGCATGGAAAGTTAACTCTTTCACCTCCGGAGCAGTTCGAAGGTTGGGACTCACTGCATATGTCATAATATAGCAAGACTCCATTAGAAGAAACAACATTACTAAGGTGAGTATTTTTTTCTTCTTGACCATTTTCTTTAGTTTGGATTGTTCGTGCATATATGCCAACTTATGGGATACCAATGGACTATTTTTACTTTTCTTAAAAGGCTTTGTTTTTTTCTACATATTTGCTTTTCAATGGATGAGGTAAACCATAAAGGAAAAATACCCTTATGATTGTATTCCTGCCTAACTGGTACATAGAATGCTCGGCATCTAAAATTGTCTGTTTTATGAGTTTCCAACTTTTTTCAGCATCTGTATCTTTTAGTTTGCCTGCCCACTCAATTACCCCTACTGCGTCTTTTAATTTTGCCCATTCTGCTTTCTTATAATCCTTGACCTGAACAGCTTTCTTGTCTCTAGATCTCCAGTTAGATATAGTGCATTGGACCATACAGTGATCACTAGTGCCAAGATGACTAACAATCCTTGGATGATTTATTCTACTTTCTGTGTTTGTGATTATTAAATCTAGAATGCTGGACTCTCTAGTAGGTTCCATAATTAATTGTTCACAACCATAAGATATTACAGTGTCTACCAAGTCTCTCTCAAACTCATTTGTCCCTTGAAGGGTGGTCCAGTTTACACCAGGAGCACTAAAATCACCCTGTACTACTATCTCACCTAAACTGGATGCCAATTCTATTTCGTTGTAGTGGCACATTATTGTAATCTTTGTTACCAGATTGGGGCCTGTAACATACTCCTAGGGTTAATTTTGGTGAGTTTGAAAAATATTAAGTTAGCCATAATCATTCTGCCTGGGTGCTATGATGATCAGTAAAATTTATTTAGCTACACTTTATACTATTTTTGATGTAGCAACACACTCCAAGGGCTTTTCTGTTGACCCAATTTTTATAATATAATTGGTAACCTTGAATATTATTCCTCCAGGAGCTTGCCTCATCCCACCACATTTCAGTAACACAGGCAATATCAATGCTATTTTCCTTTAAGTATACCGCTAGTTCCATTTTTTGTCTGATTTAAACTTCGAGCATTGATTAGTAATAATCTACACTCAGAGGTATGGTTAGATGATAATAAGTGTCCAGGGGCTATTTGTATTCCCTGATCCCCCTTCTTATCTAGTTTAAATGTCTGGAGATAATATTCTCAAAAGCTCTCCCAAGTACAGTGGAACCCCACCTACTTAAATGTAACTCATCCCAGCTGCACAGTCCCTAATTATTATGAAAGGTCTCCCAATGACTAACACTGGAATAACACTTTAAGAGAGTTCCTTTCCGCAACCATTAATTGATTGTTTTAATTTTCTTCTTTTTTGTATGGTTTGCTCTTGGAATGGGTAAAATTTCCAATAAATAAATTTTGCATCCCAGATGGTCTAGAGTCTCACCAAGGGCTATGAGGTCTTGTTTAAGTTCTTCAATTAATGATTTACTTACATCATTTGTTTCAGCATGAATGATCACAAGGGGTTTTGGTCCAGCATTCTTAAGTATATTCTTGGCCATATTATTGATATCTTTTAACCTAGCCCCCAAAAAAACAAATGCAAGTGATGTTATGTTTGTCTTGTTTACAAATTATTTTATCTGTAAATTTTACTATTGAGTCACCAGGCACATAATATTGCTTTTGGTTTATAGGTGGTATACCAGCTTCCATATTTGTTGTTTCATCAGTCACAAAAGAATGACTGAGCATAGAGAGTTCGGGTTGAATGGGGGGAAGGGGAGTTTGTATATCAGACTGCCTATGATCTATCATTATGTCAGTATGTTGGACAGAGTTTCCCTGTTGGGTCTGTTTGTTTGGAGCTAACAGTTCTGGTTCATTGTTATTTACGGAGATTAAAGAGTGGTACCGATTTGTTAATTTCAGTTCTAGGCCCATTGCCCTTCAACCTTTTTTTTTCCCGTACCCCATCACTGTCCATTTCTGCAAGTCATTTTCATCAAAATCACAATCCTCTACTGGTCTGTTTCTTTTATCAGGGGTTGCATTTGTTACATGTGCCTTCCCTACATCTGAGTTGCTACCATTTGAAACTTATCTATAACAGTGGCCTTCAGTTCAATCAGGGTGCTCCCTAACATTTGTGACTTCAGAGGAAGGATTCCTTATTGAGACTTTTAATTTTGTTGGACATATCGGCCTGAGCTTTCTCAATTAGAGTAAACTTATTATAACAATTCCTAATGTCTTCCCTCAGTACACTATTGCTAACACGTTTGTCGCATACATATATACTGTATGGCATTCTGGTAGTTTGTCAAATATTTTATACATGTGACAGTTAAGACATTTAAGGCCCATGTCTCTGTCGAAAGTCATTATTGTAGCCCCCATGATCTTAGAATTAGAGAAAACATTTAAGCAATAAAGCATGGCAGGGTGTGCGTTATCACTGAATAATGTCACACCTAGGGTGGGTCGAAACACGAGGCCACAGACTGAGTGCTTCCGCCACCCAAGGTGTGATTTTATTCAGCGATGACGCACACCACGGAGTGCCTTATTCTGATTATAATATGGCTATAAAAAACTGCGACAAGACTTTAATGATTAAGCAATAAACATAAGAAACAAATCAGAAGTTATAACTTTATTATAATTAATTTAGACATAAAATAGAGATAAAATAGTCCCTCCAAGAGCTTTACTGCATCCCTCCATATTGCTTACACTGACTTTTTTATATCTGATTTTATTACTTTGAGCTCAGCAATATCTTTTATACTCCTGCTTTTATCTCATTTTTCACTTTGCAGAACTGAACACATTAATATTGACAGTCTCATTTAGTGTCGCTATAGAGATCACTTGTGCTGCGGCAGAGGCATCCATATGGTTATTTTTTGTATTTCCTTGTTTTTTTTCAATAGGAGTGAAGACTGTCTTAACAAACAGAAAAAAACAATTAAGCAATACGATGTGACAGAGTATGCGTTGTGGTTGTATAGTAGCACACCTTGGGTGTGTAATGAGGCATCACTGAGTGCCTTCACTTCAACCACCCGAGAAGTGCAATTACCCCACCACAATGTACACCCTGGAGTGTCACTGTGATTATAAAACGGGTCCAAGATGTTTTTTTGGGGGGATGAAGAAATGCAACAAATCAAAAAATAAATGTTTTTATGACTTTCTTAAAACAGTCCCAGCACATTCCAGCACTGACATGCCATCTCAGGTTTAAATATTATGTACAGCAAAATCCATGGGCCGGATATTCAAAAGGGTTGCGCAATGCGCAATAGGGTTGCGCCAGCGCAAGTCAGAAAATGCGCCATTCTGCGATATTCAACAGGAGGCAGTTGTGCCACTGAAAACATGCTGAGCAACAGCGCAATGATGATGAAAGCATGTGCAACTGAAGGGGGTGGAACCATGCAAAAAGTGCACAGTGCGATGTTCAAAGACTTGCACAAATGTGCAACAGTGGAGCAGGCGGAAGTTGCGCCATAGTGGAAATGAGCCAAAATAAAAAGGAGCAAGGAAGAGGCACAAGAACGCTACAGGGAAGCCACATGAGGCAGGGAGAGAGACAGAGCAAGAGGGAGAAAGAGGGCAGGCCAAGGAAGCCACAACACAGAATAGGGGCAAGGGAAGGTGTGTGGGGCCACAGAGTGCAGAGGCCAGTAGGTGTACCCGGTGCAGGGGAGGTAGCAGTCAGGACAGCGGGGGGAACAAAGCAACAACAGCTGGGGGGGGACACAAGCCATGGACATGGACAGTGCCACCTTCCACATGGAAGCCGTAATGAGGGGGGTGAGAAGGCATGCTGCAGGGGGACGTGGCCGTGGAAGGGCCCGTTGGCAGTACGCCCCCAACAGGCAGTACCGAGCCCACACCAGCTTTGAGCTGTATTCAGATGTTGAGATAGTGGGCCAGTACCACCTGAACAGGGCAATACTGAGGCGGCTCTGTGAGCTATGCAGTGATGTGATGCAGGCACCCACACGACGGAGTCATGCTCTGTCAGTGGAGACAAAGGTAACAGCTTGCATGTGCTTGCTCGCCACGGGTACCTTCCAGAGACCAACATGGGACACCACAGGCATAACACAGTTGGCCACGTCACGCATCCTCACCCAATTCCTCAGCGCACTGCTGCCACATGCTGCGGAGTACATCCATTTCCCCAGCACTGAGGTGGAGCACACAGCAAACATACAGGAGTTCCATAGGGTAGCACGTATGCCTGGTGTGCTAGGGGCGATAGACTGCACCCATGTGGCCATTTGCATGCCACCTGGCCCCGATGGGGCCGCATATGTGAATCGGAAGGGATATGCCAGTGTCAACTGCCAGGTGGTGTGTGATGCCAGTGAGCGCATCATCAATGTCTGTGCCACGCACCCTGGGGGAGCACATGATTCTTTCATATGGCACCAGTCGGCACTGTGCCATCGATTCAAGAGTGGGGACATCCCCACAGGACATCTAGTGGGTGAGTATTTATGTAGAACTGACAAATCGTGGGCAAGGGGGGTAAGCCACAGGTGCCATGGGTGTGGCACACAGGGTTAGGGGCAGTCTGAGCCTGAACAAGACACTAACCTCCACTATCTCCACACAGGTGACAGTGGATACCCACTCCGCCCCTGGCTGCTCACACCTACCGGCAGCCCACGACCCCATCACAGCAACGCTTCAATGAGGCACATGCCCACATGCAACATCACTGAGTGGGTGTTTGGGATGCTGAAAGTGTTGTTGCCTGACACCTCCGGCGGTGCCTCAGTATAGCCCCTCAAAGGCCTGTGCGATATTCCTGGCCTGTTGTATCCTGCACAACATGGCTAAAGACTGTGGGATAGCTGTACAGGTCAAAGAGGGGGACAGCGATGGGGACAAGTGACGTCGGTGACCATGGAGATGGGTAGCCCCCCCTTTGACGACGGGACCCCCGACTGATCCGGCTGGCCCAGCTGCACCGGGACACCATCACAGAGGAGCACTTCAGCCAACACAGGTAAGTCATGGGGCCATGTGCTACCACCAGTGGCTAGGGCACAACCCACGTACACACATGGAAACACACCAGGGGTGCATGATGGCAAGGGAAGTGGCAGGGCACAGAAGCACACACATACAACCAGGGAGGGGTGATCAGTAACATGCCATGGATGGACACACACACGCATGACACAATAGGCACACAGTGCACAGGGTCAGTGCAAAACAGAGCCGAACACAGGCACTAGCAACACACATGTCCACAGGCCACCACATCCACTGACTGTCTAAGTGTGTGTGTCAGATGCTGGGCACCATCACATTTTGGTGACAGTGCAATGCAGGCATCATCATGCACACGCACCTGTGGACAGCAGTCGAGAGGGTGTGCAGGTGGACCGTGTGTCTGGTGTGTAGCTGGGCACCCACTGCACTGCCCACCAAAACACACAATGCACACAGGGCAGCACCAGACAGGGCCCGGGACTGGGAGACAGGTCAGTCTTGCGGCACAGTGCCATGTCCACCTTGGATGCGTGGGCGGCCCCACCGAGACCCAGCGGCACTGGCAGGCTGAGCATGGGCCTCATGGGGTGGCACCGATGGTCCACCAGGGGTTCCACTGTGCGAACCTGACCGTACCCGCACAGGTGTCTGCAGCACACTGAACAAACCTGCACCAGGAGTGCTCGGGATGCCCACAGCTGAACCCGGCGTCAACAGAGTGGGTGTCACACGATGCCGGGAATGGGGAGTGGATAGCGAACTGTGCGGTGTGAGTGACACATGGGCACCTGACTGTGTGCCCAATGTAGCTACGACAGCGACCAATGCCTGTGGTAGCCTGTCAGTGGCAGTGGTCACATCCTCCTGCAAATGGTCAATCCGTGACAGGATCCTATCAGTGTCCCTGCTGTGTTGCTCCACAACCCGCTCCAGGGCCACACACAGTGCCTCCACAGACGTTGCAAGCCGCATCTGCTGCTGTACTGATGCCTGCAGCAGGCGGGTGTGCTCGTCAAAGAGGTCATCTTTCACCTCGGCAACCTGTCCCTCAGGGTCTGGAAGGGCCTGATGTTCAGCATCCCTTGAGGGTGGGCGCTGCTCACCAGGGCCAGGTATGGGCAAGTCCACAGGCAGTGCACAGATGCCACCACTGAGCCCTGTACCCCCAGTCCCGGTGGGTGACTGCTGCTGCCCCTCCGCCTGCTGTTCCCAAGGGATCAGCTGTGGCCGCAACAGTGCCACTGGCCTGACCAGCCACCGATGCTGCCCCACCGGTGCTGACAGGCGCAGCCTGGGACTGTGCTGACATGCTGGCACACATGTCATAACCAGCCAGGTCCATGGGCATGTGCTGGCCTGCTGTGTGTCCATTCTGTGACACACACATGTCACTGCCCATAATGGTCATTGCATCATCATCAGTGGTGCAGGTCTGTGCCACAGCCACAGCCACAGCGTGCTGGCATGCTTGGATGCCAGACCGCTGGGACACAGGAAGGGCCTCCCCCACACCTGTCTCAATGACATCAGTGTTGACAGCCAGGTGGACCCACTGTTGCGATGCATGCCGACTACCTGCGGAGGTGGATGGTCCCTCCTCCAGCTCCAGACGGCTGTCCACAGTGGACAGGCCCTCCACCGCTGACCCCTGCAGATGTGCAGGATCTGTAAAAGAAAGGAAGGACATGTTAGTGCATGTGATCTACCTTCCCCCCAGACCATGACGTACCATGCAGAGATGGGCTACCACCTGTCTGGAAGCCACCTCCTGGAACGCCCTCAATGGCACTGCACTGCATGCTTGCAGCAAGCCTGTCCTCTGCCGGAGTCAGCTGCACCACCTCCGGCTGGCCCCCGCCTGTTGCAGCACGTGCCGCCCTGATGGCAGCCACCTTCTCCTTCACCCTCCTCCTGTCAGTACCCATCTTCTTCTTACACTCCTGCACAGAGTGCTGGTGGCTGCCGTGCAGGTTGTCGGCATGTGCCACCCCCTCCCATGCAGCAGCACAGGCCTGAGAGGTGCCCCGCCGTCCACTGAGCACTGGCTCCTGATCGATGTAGGCCTCGAAGAGTGCATCCGTCTCGGCCTTGGTAAAATTTGGCCTCCTCTTCTGCCCACCATCGTCCTCCTCACCCAGTCCTCGCTCGGTCATTTTTCAGCCTGTATGGGTGACAGTGCTGACCTGTGACTGTGCAGCACAAAGCAAGTCCCTGTGACCACAGTCCAGAACACCATACAGCATGCAACCTCACCCATAAACTGCAGTAATCTGAATATGGCCACTGCAGAACAGTGTCGCAGTTTTATGGCGCAATCCATGCAAATTAGGTGTGGAGCAACTTTAATGAGATGCAAATCACACTGCTGCGCCATTGAATGGCTGATCAGATGATTTGCATATGACGGCTGAATATCACGCTGTTGCGCTTTGCGCAATAGGGTTGAACATGCTGAGCCAATGGCGCAGTTCTGTGGCTGCGTAGTACACCACACTGCGTATGCCCAGGTAGCTTATGCAGGCATCTGCCACGCTGATGATATGCTGTGCGTGGTAGGCAATTCAGGGCACAGCCACCATTGTGCCAGTGGCACTACGGCGAGGGTCACTAAATGGTGCTGTGGCACAACTGCGCAATAGTTCGCTGTGGCAATGGCACACAGGCAACCAATCATGCTAGATGCATAGATGTCCGATGGCGCTGTGCGTGGCCTTGCGCCAGAGACCCATGATCTTGTGCCCAACCTTTGCCCCCTTGGCGCTATACATCTGGCATGTCTGCAGCTCTATCGCGCTGTTTGGTGACAGTGCGATAGGAAATGGCGGCGCTGTACCGACAGCGCTATAGGGAATGGCAGCGATGTATTGCACAGCAATTCCACGTGGGGTTGCCGCGTGGGGAGTGCCATATTGCCTACTATAGCACTAGAGATGGCACGCAGGAGAGCCCCTCAATGGAGTGCCCTTGAGCTGGCCAACCTTGTGGCCATTGTGGAGCCACACTATGGCCCACTCTTTGCTGAGGTGCCACTGGACAGGGCCAGGACCCAGGTCTGGCAAGAGGTGGCCAATGACCTGGAGGCGGGGCCACTGGCCTCAGGAGGACGGCTGAGCAGTGCAGGCACCGGTATGGTGACCTGCGACGGAGGGAGCCGGAGCGACTGGCATGTCTGCAGTCACGCACCAGGAGGGGCGTGGTGCCTCGTCCAGGTGGGTGATACGTGTACACACCTGTATGGTCCATATGGGTAACACTGTCTTATGTGTCCAGCACATAGGGGAGGGATGGTCTAGGGTTGGCTGCGGCGATGTTTACAGGGTATGGGATGGATGGGTCTGGCTGAGTGGGTGGGCACACGCATTGGGGCAGGGGGAATATGCTTTGGGTTTGTACTGATGTGTTTCTCTCCTTTTGTTTCCCACAGGCATGGCAGAGTGGTGGAGGGCCACGGAACAGCAGTGGAGGGTGGTGGAAGCTGACCGTGAGCGTGTCAGGGAACAACCCCAACGCCAGCGACAACCTGATGAGAGTTGAGTGCCATGACACCATGATTGCTATTGCATGCTGTGTGACAGGGTGGGGAGCAGGGCATGGCCACCATCCATGGACGCCACTGCCATGCACGTGACATGTGACAGTCAGCACTGTCCAGTGGCACTGCATGTCTGGGAGTGCATCAATGGTGGTCCATGTGTGCACTGGGCACATGGCTGTGGCACTGCCTGCCCATCGCATAGCCACGCATACCTCTCAACTGTACCACATTATGAGGAATGTTCCTCATTTTACTTCATAAAAGCTCTCTGTTCCACATTGTGAGGACCTGTCCCACATTTAATGTTAACATTTTAAAGCACAAAACTATAGTAAATGATGCAAGGATTGTATTATTCAAGTAATAACAGACTTTCTGAACATAAATGCAAACATTTTAACAGTGTTCTGAGCTTCCTAGGTAAAGATTTGATTAAGTGTTCCACATTTTGCTCATTTGTTCCACATTTTGAGAGGCAATGTTCCACATTTGGGGGACAAAAGGTTGAGAGGTATGTAGCCACGTTACTGTACAGCCTTGGTTGTGCTGTGCTGGACATGGGCGGTGTGTGTGTGCAGTGGTACACATGGCTGTTGCTGCCTGGTTGGGCTTGTCTTGTGCACACGGTCACTGTGGGTGGGTGTACACCATCACAGGAGCGGGGCACATGGCTGTATGCCATGCATGATGGGTGGGCTGCAGGGGGATGGACAGTCACACCCATTGACTCTGATCCCTTGTCCTAGGTGTGCGGATACTCTTCAAGATAGAGTGGTCTAGCCGGCCCGGTGGCGTAGGGGGTTGAGGCGCTGGCGCCTTACCTCGACCCACACCGGTGACCTGGGTTCGGAAACGGACTCAGGTCTCGGGGGGTCGGCAGGGGAAGGGCAGGATCGAGCATCCGACGGACTGCTCTCCTGTCCTGGGTGGGTTAGGGAGCATCTTCGCTCATGCAGCAGCCCCCAGTGGAGACTGGAGGCACTGCAACTAGCTTGCAACAGGGAACAAGAAAAGCGAGAAAATCCGCTCTGGAAGTTAATCGGATGATGGGCGCCGACCCGGACATCCCTGAAGACTCCTGAGAGCCACAATTGCCTCAGCAGCTCTGAGGGTCCGAGAAAGTAGTAGTGTGCTGGTTCCGCCCCGCTGGTGCCTTTCCCCTCGGAGGAGGGGGACCCATCCGGTGCAGGGTTACACCGGACTAGCCTGAGGAAGGCTGCAGATATGAGGTAGGTGGCTGAGGGAAGCTAGTAGGGGAATGTCCGGGTCCATGGCGGCCTGAAGGAGAGGTAACTCTGGGGCACGTAGGAGGGAAAAAAAAAAAAAAAAAGATAGAGCGGTCCATCCAGGATCTGGTTCGTGTGGCAGCGGAATCCCTTGCCATACTACGGGACATCCATCGGCATGGGGTGAGGAGGAGAAGGCGTCCCCATGAACGGCCCCAGGCAGCGAAGGAGCAGGCTGGATGCCACTGATGAAGTTGAACCTCCCCCCTTTGACCGAACCTCACACCCCGCCTTCCCTCTCCCATTTGTTCACCCCTGCCCCTTACCCACCCCCACCTTGTTCCTGTCCCTCCACCCCATTTATGTATATACATGTATATAGTTGTTGTTGTTGTTGTTATATTTTTTGAATATAGTATTTTTTATATGAATACTGTGGTGGTCTCTGATTTGCAGCTGGCTATAGGTGCTCAGCTGCAGTGGTGTGCATGGCATCTGGGGTGGTTCAGTCATGGGTATGTGTGTGTGTGCGTGGGGAAGTGTCTCTGGTGTGGGAGTGGCTATCAGTCGGTATCTGTGGTGTGTGTTGTTCTCTGTGCATTGCATTACTGCGTGTGTCCATTGTGCCCCTGTCAAACGGTCCTTGGCCTGTGCAGCTGACACCCTTGCATGTCTGTGGCCTGCGAGGTCTGCTGCCTTGTCAGTGGTGGCTGTCCCTGCAGGTCATCCACTGTGACTGTCACGATGCTGGGTTGCCTCCTGTCACTGGTGAGGTGCAGGTTTGCCTCAGGTGACACTGTGGCCTCCACAGTTGCTGTCCCACCTTCATGCTGTGGCTTGTGTGTGTTGCAGAGGCTGTGCACCACTGTCTGTGAGTTGTGCTCCAGGCATATGCTGGTGGCGTACAGGGCCACAGTTCATGCACAGGGTGGGTGTCACCCCTGTGCCATGAGGGACTGCAGGCTGTGTGTGCACAGTTTACATGGGCCCACACTGGGGGCTTGGTTGCCACACTACTGCGTCCCTGTGTTGGTGTCCCCGAGGGTATGGGTGTGTGTTTGCCCCTGCACTGTGTTGCATCTGGTGTGCTGCATGCTTCCACGCAGCACTGTGGGTGTCTGTGCTGGCTGCTGTGGCTCGTGGTGGGTCACGCTGTGACACTTGTCTACTGTGCAGGGTGCTGTATCAATGGTGGTGGTGTCAGGGGCACGCCCTTTCCCGTGTGGGGTACCTCTTGTGGTGACACATGTTCGGTCTCTCAGCTGTGCCTCAGGGGGATTGTGCGTGTTGGCACTGTGTCTGCCATTGTTGCATTGCCGTGTGCTGCCACCCACTGCTGGGTGCTCATGGTGGGTCTGGCTTGTATGGTTCTGTGGTACATGGGGTTGCAGTGTAACAGTGGGGGGGGTATGCATGGGGATTCCTGGTGATGGTCACTGCTCATGGGGGTGTCTTGGGGTCACGGTGCAGGGTGTGCTGTGCACAGGGGGGGCTGGTGTGGCATGGGGTGGTCCACCCTCCTTGTGTGGCAGTCTCAGCTTGCTGGTGGGTGTGCTGGGGCACCATGGCCCAGCTGTGCTTTGTTTGGTTGTTCCCATGGGCTGGTGGATATTCCATCCCTCCCCCAGTTGTGCTGTGCTTGGGGTGTGGAGGTGCATTGTCAGTTCTGCAGTGTGTTCCTGTGCCCATCTGTGGCATGGGTGGTGGGCCCCTACCTCCCTGGTTGTGCAGTTCCATTGCTCTGCTTCTGGAGGGCTCCCTGCTTGTGCTGTGGTGCCTCTGGGCTGCTCAGCTGGGCTGCTCAGCTGGGCTGCACTTGTTGCGCCATAGCACATTGTATCTGCTCAGCTTCCCCTTCCTAGTTGCGCTATTGCACAAGTTGTGCGATATTCAGACGTTGGCTGTTTGCGCAATTTGGCTTGCTCCATTTTTGAATATCACGTCTATTGCGCATGGGCGCAATGGACTTGTGCTTGCTCCTGCTATTGCGCACTTTTTGGGCGGAGTTTGAATATCCAGCCCCATGTGTTTTTAATTAACTCTTAAACCATCCAGTTTCCCACAACCCACCCCCTTTTACCCATTCCCTCACCTTTCGTCTTCTTTATAATATTCTGTCCCTTTTCTCTGTCTTATTTATTTTCTGTCTTGTCAACATTCAAGAGGAGGAATGTTTACTACAGTTAGAATGCAAGAATTCAAACCTCTGCTCAGTTCTGCTGGCAGAATGTTTACTCCCATTAGCTCACAACATAAGGCCTCAGATGGTACCAGGGCTTTTGTTTTATCTGTAACAGTTTAAACAACACAGATTTCCCTAGTAAGCAGGTGAGGATAGGAGGGGAATTTTCATGGTCAGCAAAGAAACACCATAAATTGCAATTCTAAGTACTGTAGTACTTCATTTTTTAAGTTATGCATGTGTGTGTAACAAGAGTATTATGAGGGCAAATGACATTTAATTCTTATGTTTACAAATTTAAGACAGTTGTATTTTTAGGGCCTAGTTGAAGGTTTTTAGTGAGTAAAGGTGACAGCCACATTTGTGACGGCAGTCAGGAATGGCTGGCACTATTGATTTTATTGTGAAGAGGCTACTGGACCTTCTTCCAGTGCTGTCTTCATGGGATATCAGCACTGGGTTCTGAGCTCCTCAGCCAATCAGATTACTGGATTTTTTTATAGCCATATTATAATTAGTTTTATAAGTTTGGTGGTCTTAACCCTCTAGATGCTAACTTAGATAATACAGACCCATATACCTGCCACAATAGGCCAGGAAAGAGAATTACTCAGAAAGGACCAAGAATAACCTCTCAACATATTACCCCGCAATTTTATTAATACTATCAGGAATGTATTTGAACACCCAAATGTTACTTTTCTCTTGTATACAACTCTTTGGGTGAACAGAAGTCCCCAATAACCAGACTCAAAAGTTAACTAACAGAACCACTGAATGTATTTGTGATACAGAGTGGGGGTGGGGGCTTTATTACGTGTCAGCCAATGATGGCTTCCCTGTTACTCCTGAGCTATTTCACTTCAGGCAAGCTCTAGTACTGGCAGTTCAAATGTTTCTGCCTGTATTTCTTATCACTGGGATAACTACCTAGAGCCTAAAATACAGAGTCACAGCAAAAACTCCCATAATAGTAATACAACTCTCACCAGTGAACCTATTTGTTATAGTAAAGCACAATAATTAACAAACTTAGAGGGGAAGGTTTGCATTTACCTTCATTCAGTCGAGAATCACAGGGCCCTTTCCCCCTTTTCCATGCCTGACACACTAGACATGTGCCAGGAGTGCAAGTCTTTCTGCATGCATCTCCATGTGCACTGACCATGCACTTGCCCCACTCGAGCTTGCCTCATTCACTTGGAGCTATAGATATATAGAGCGTGACCTGGAAGTAAAACCTAAGTCACATGACCTCCCGCCTCCCACTAATGCTGGTGTACTAAATTTTTAACTGTACAAAACTGCACCAACCCCTTATATGGGGCTACAGTAGCACACACTAACTTTAAAACATAAAAAAAGGTCTATTTAGCCACAAATGATGTTGTAGTTCTGCTGGGCTGCGCGTAAGACTACAGATGCCACAGTACTTCCTGTCTCTAGCACTCGTTGCTATGAGACTCCAATACACATCCTGTCAGAACAGCAACACTTTAAAAGAATAGTGCATCAAGTTTCATACAGCCTTGCCAGACCTGTCACACTACCAAATGGTAGTCACACAGTGCGTGGACAAGTGCAATGGCACTACATGTCACTCACGCCTGTAAAACGACTGTGTAGTTCTCAGAGATGGTGGCACAAAACAACTGGACATCTCTGTGGATGCATGCAGTCTAGTTTCAGGAAAATCATATTGAGAACAAGCTTGTATCATCATCAAAGCACCCACAGTACAGACAGTCTCAAAAAGTATTATTTCAGCAAGAAAATATAAATGATGACAGCTATTTATAAGTTAAAAGCAGGCAATACAGAATTTTTGGCAGACTTAGAATTGGAGAAGGTAGATATTTAGTATGTGCCTGAAAAGACGGCACCATAATGTCTAGCCCCTAATAGAAAGGACAGTTTTTTAAACGTTTGCACATTGAAACACAAAACATGTAAAAGGAATGCTGAAGACTAGCTATGGAAATAATCCAACACAAAATACCACTCAAGTAGTCAGCATTTGCTCAGACTGTCACAAACATTTCCCATCAAAGCAAATACTTGCATAAGCACTTGTATATCCAACTCCCAGGTGGCTGGGGCAGTCAAATAGGGCATACACTAGGAAAGAAAGCCATACAAGAACTATCAAACTTAAGCAAAGCATACATGGAATCATGAATCACTCTGGCTATAAAGGGCAACTTCAAACATTGATGGCAAAATAGCTTCTTTCCTCTTGGGTCCCCCAAACTATTTTTTGTATAACCTATTTGAAAGCATAAAATTTACTGAACTGCTGAGGCATGTTAACAACAGTATTATATCACTGAGGCAGAGGCTTCTGTATAGAAAGAGAGTGACTTTCAGGCTGTCATTTAATCCTGGTTTTTCTGTTGCACCCAATGAACAAATCCAATACTGTTCGCCTTTCAACCCTTGCTATGCCTCGGACTGATATATTCATCCAGATTTCTAATTCTACTGGCAGTCTAAGGGTTAATAATATCCTTTCTTAGTCTCCTCTTTGCTTATTCCTAATAGGCTTCTCTATGCCAGTGTGTAAGAGGTTATGGGAGAACAGATAGGTTGAACATCATATTTTCAGGTGCAACATGCAGTCTGCATGTTTTGTTTAGAAAATAATAAACTTAAGGAAAAATAAAAAATAAACAACAAAACTTCCTTACAGCAAGTTGGTAGGGTTAGGATCACTTCTCTTTCAAATCAAATCAAGGCATGGAATTTCTCCAATATTCCAAACTGGGACATGAAAGCTGCATGTCCTCCTTCCATTCATGTCAGAACCCATCTGACTGCAGATCTAATTTTGGAGGTCCAAATGGAGGGTTTTTATACCCTCCCCTACTGTAGGTCATGTGATCCACCCCTTTTTTAATAAACAGAAATAACAGTTTTTACTTAGTGTATAAAATGATGTAAAAATTGCTGGTCTAACAATGATAATGTGGGATTTGTTATGGAACATTATTCATGTGCTATTGTTTTAGTTTAAAAAAACAGATGAATATCAAATTGGTTTATAAACTGGTGTAGTTCCACCTACATCCTTACTATTGACTCTGGACCCCGGGTATAAAAGAGCTAGCATGTGGGCCGGCTGTTCCCTATAGTATTTCATGCACTAAGGTCCTGCCTCTGGTACAGTTCTTTCGCCTTTATGTAATTTGTTTTCAAAATAATACAAAAGGATTAACTAAGAACGCAGGAGCATTCCTTTTTATTTTGGGACCTTAATTTATACAGTGTTATGCAAACATACTTACAATAGAAAGAGGAGAAAAAATAAACAACAACAAAAAAAACAAGAAAGAACAAAATTGTGTAAGTGCACTGAGCTATTTCCAGCTCTTTTTGTTTACCAATGCTTTTACTTATTTATTTTATTTTTTATTTATTGTAATGTTTGGCCAGGAAGGCACACTGAACAACAAGTTGCTTGTCTCCCGGTGCGACTGGGGGTACTATTGGATGAAGAATTAGACATACAGTTTACCATTTAACATATACAAGAAATTAAACATTCAATTACATTTGTAATAAGGCATACAGTTAAAAACTATAAATAATCATACAATCGCATTTGTGACATAACATACAGTTAAATACATCATACCTGTGTAATATGCATTTAATTACAAGTGGCATATCTGAGGAACGTAGTACAGAAATGTAATGTGAACTTTGGAGCCAAATCCTTACAGGAATAGATCACAGTTAAGAGGCAGATAGTTTAGCAGTTACTGAATGACTGAGGTGCAGTGAGGAGACATCAAGGAGGGTAGAGGGGTAGACAGGAGAAACCAGCTGGGGGAAGGAGAGGGTAACAATGGGGGGGATGGACATTACCAGAGCAAAGTGAGCAAAAAATCAGTTGCAAGGGGCAAGTTAACACAGGGCTAATGCAATCTGGGAGCACCTTGGACAGAATAAAAAGTGCAAGTTATTAGCTCAAATGAACTAATTCCTTTGTTTAAGTGCAGGGGGTAGAAAGGGGGACAGGAGGGAAGTGGGGGTAAGGGATAGGGTATCCCTAAGGTATCCATGATATTGAAAAGACATGCTTTCATAGCTAATCAGAGCTAAGTAATCCTTCCAAATACTGGGAAGTGACAAGGTAAAGAGGGGAAAACAAGATTGCACTTCACCTGAGGTTCAAGCATTCAACCATGACTTGATCTAAGTTACTGATGATTGGGTTAGGTGTAGGTGCAGGACACAGAATGGATGAACTAGGATGGAGGGCTGTACAAAGCTGGTGGAAGAGGGACACTGGTGGGGTTAACAATACGCAGTCTCTCACACTGCCTAAATGAAATATTCCACACATATATGGATTTAGGACCACCTCTTTATGGTAGCTGTATTCCCAGTATACAGTTCAACACACTTAAGGGGCTTTTTATTCCTAGAATTTATATATCTTCTCTTATGTCTTCCTGGAACCTGATCAAGGTTCAGCAGTTGCAGTATATGTGGTAGTTCTGTTCTCCCCACAGTGTTATCTTAACTAACAATATTTTGGGCAGACTGGATGGGCCATGTGGTTCATATCTGCTGTTAAATTCTATGTTTCTGTTTTACTCTATCTCAAATTCACCCAAATCCATAATCAGAACTCCATTTTCTATACCTTATATTACAAGTATTCTTTCTTGAATTAGATGGTTCATAATTGCAGCCTGGCAGTATCTATTTGTACTGACTAGATCAGATTGGAAATAACTCAGCTGTTATGCTCAACTATTCATGGCATGTATCTAGGTCTCTAGACTGTTTACCCGTAGTGTAAAAAATGAAAAATTTTAATAAACATCTTTATGGAATTTCTTTTTCTTGAAATTTATGTTTCTTCATTTTATATCAAATGAACATGCTATACAGAAAGCATATTGATGGTACAAGTTATTGTAAGAGGTACAACTTAATGTCACAACATTTGTCTCATGTTAGTGTCTGGAGTCCATACGTCCATTAATAATTGATAGCACAGCAGTTGGACCACAGTGGGCTCAGGGAGGGTGAGGATGGTGGAACAGAGGCACACCCAGTCAGTTGTTCCACTCCACAATCCATACACCATTCTGGGGGAGCATAGCTCCCCTATGGATGCACTCATAGAGAAGACTGATGACAACTGTCACAAGGGAGGCCCACAGGAAGGAGGCAGAGGACACCACAGGGAAAGGAAGCAGCTCCTGGTGGGGGACTCAATTATTAGGGGATAGAACTGGGGGGAGCTGGGAAAACTGAAGTAAGGTGCCTGCCTGGTGCCATGGCTTGGAGGGACAGGAAGCGCATCCTCAGGATCACGAGAACAGCTGCAAGGGAGTCTGAGCTGGACGTAATTGTCCACCTAGGGACAAATGACTTGGCTCATCATGAGATTAGAGCAGTGCAGGAGGACATTGTAGAGTTGGGGAGGGGCCTAAGACAAGTAGCACACACAGTATCCTTCTCAGAGGTGCTGCCTGTCAATGGCATGGGGGAGGTAAGGGTAATTAGCACCATGCAGTTTAATGAATGGTTGAAAAAATGGTGTGGAGCACAGGGGTTTGGCTTCATTGGGGACTGGGTTCCACTGGAGGGACACCAGCCTATACTGGCAGGATGGTCTGCATCTGTCCGGAGAGGAACAAGTCTTTTGAGCAATCGGCTTAAATGCTTCATTGGCAAGCTTTTAAACTAGTCAAAGGGGATGCACTGATAAGCAGCAGGAAAATCCCAGCCTCTCCTACAAAACAGGGTACTTAAACGAGAAAAGACCGAGTAGAAAGGTCAGTGGGGATGTTGCAACAGAAGGTAAAGCCATCCAAAAATGGAGAGCAATGAGTACCAATGCCTGTAGTCTGGGTAACAAGCTTCCTGAATTAGTGGCCTTGATGGAGGAGGAACATCTGGATATCGTGGCAGTCACAGAAACATGGTACACACAAAACCATGACTGGGACGTAAACATACCAGGATACACTATCTACAGGAGGGACAGGAGTAAAAGAGGAGGAGGAGTAGCTCTTTACATAAGGGAAGGTATAAAAGCAACAGAACAAAAGGGTAAACAGGGAGGAGAGGAAGCACTGTGGGTAAATTTGGAGACAGGCAATGGCACCACAATCCGCACAGGGGTTGTATACGGACCCCCTTCTCAAGGGGAGGAAATGGACAAGGAAATGATAGAAAGTATACTTAGAATGGCAGAAAAAGGGGAGATATTGCTGATGGGTGATCTGAATATGCCAGATGTTAACTGGAGTGCAGTTGCAGCAGCCACTTCGAAGAGTGGGGTTATTCTAGATGCCCTACAGGGGCATGCCTTAGACAACTAGTATTGGAGCCCACTCGAGAGGGAGCAGTCTTAGACCTGGTTCTCTGAAATGGAGATGGAGAGAGGATCACAGATGTAGAAGTGGGTAGCCATCTGGGAACTAGCGACCATCGAACAGTATGATTCACAATAAACACAGCAATAGAGTCAAGCCATACAAAGGCAAAAGTACTGGACTTTAGGAGGGCTGACTTTGCCAAAATGGGTGAGTGCCTAAGGAATGCACTAGCAAATGGCAGGAAGGAGGGGTGGAAGAACTATGGGGAATAATAAAACTGCCATCACAGAGGTAATGAGCCTTTGTGAGAAGCAAATAAACAAAACAAACGATGTAAGAAACCACTATGGTTCTCAAAGGAAGTGGCAGTGAAGGTTCAAGAGAAAAGAAAGCATTCAGGAAGTACAAGGAATCACAGAAGGAGCAGGACAGAGAACTGTATCCAAGTTAAAGCAAAGGAAGCTAGGAAGGCAGTCAGAACAGCAAAGGTCCAAACCGAGGAAAAAGATAGCCAACTCAGTTAAGAAGGGGATAAAACTTTTTATAGGTACATCAGGGAGCGAAGGAAGACCAAGGGAGGTTGAAAGAGGCTTAATAAAGAGGAGGGAGGGTGGGCAGAGGGTGACTGTGAAAAGGCAGAGATACTAAACAAATATTTTTGCTCAGTATTTACAAATGAAGAGGGGGAAGTACCTAAAACAAACAGTAGAAACACTCTGGATACAGAAGTTGATACATGCCCATTTACAGAAGAAAGGGTTCTGAAAGAACTCTTAAAACTGAAGGTGGACAAAGCAATGGGGCCTGATGGGATTCATCCCAGAATTCTAAAAGAACTAAAGGTAGAACTAGTGACACCACTAACTACCTTTTTAACAAATCATGGGAGGATGGGGTGGTACCCGAGGACTGGAGGAGGGTAGATGTGATTCCCCGTCACAAAAGTGGGAGCAAGGCAGAAGCAGGAAACTACAGACCTGTTAGTTTAAGCTCAGTGATAGGGAAAATGATGGAATCACTTCTGAAGGAAAGAATTGTCAGTATCTAGAGGCCAGAGGGCACAGGACCCTAGGCAGCATGGATTCACAGTGGGAAGGTCATGCCAGGCAGATCTGATAGATTTCTTTGACTGGGTGACCAGTAGTAGATCAGGAGGGGCTGTGGACATGGCCTACCTTGACTTTATGAGCATTTGACACAGTCCACACAAAGATTAATATACAAGTTAGCCAGCCTGGGAGTGGGTCCCAGATGACATCCTGGGTAAAAATTGGCTGGAGAATAGGACACAGAGAATAGTAAATGGGTCCACTCAGAAGAAGGAGGGTTACTGGTAGGTACCACAGGGTTTCAGTATTAGGACTGGTCCTCTTTAGTATCTTTATAGCGACATTGCAGAGGGACTGGAAGGAAAAGTATGTCTCTTTGCAGATGACACTAAGATCTGCAACAGAGTTGATGCACAGGGTGGGGTGGAAAGGATGAGAAGGACTTGGCAAGGTTAGAGGAATGGTCAAATGTATGGCAGCTTAGATTCAATGCTAAGAAGTGCAGGTAATGCACCTGGGAAACAAAACCCAGGGAAGAGTACACAATGGGGGTGAGATACTAACAACAACAAAAATGAAAGGAACCTGGGGGTAGTCATATCAGATGACCTAAAGGTGGGCAAGCAATGTGAGAGGGCAGCAAGGAGGCTGGGGGATACTGGGATGCATAGGAGGCATCACCAGTAGAAAACAGGAAGTTATTATCCTCTGTACAGACAGCTGGTGAGACCCCATCTGGAGTACTGTGTACAGTTCTGGAGACCCAGTCTCCCGCAAAGACATAGACAGGATGGAAGCTGTCCAGAGGAGGGCAACTAAAATGGTACAGGGTCTGCACCAGAAGACATATGAAGAGAGCGAAAGGAGCTTAATATGTATAGCCTCGAGGAAAGGAGGAGAGGGGGACATGATAGAAAACGTTCAAGTACCTCAAGGGAATCAACAAAGTCCAAGGGTAGCATCTTTCAAAAAAAGAGGTGTGCAAGAACAAGAGGGTACAATTTGAAGATGGGAGGCGCTCAGAGGTAATTTAAGGAGTATTTTTCACAGAGAGGGTTGTGGATCCATGGAGCGGCCTTCCGGAGGAGAGTGTGGAGTCAAAATCAGTGGTGGAATTCAAGCATGCATGGGACAGTCATAAGGCCATTCTAGGGGGTGGGGGTAGGAAGAAGTAGGCTGCTGGTTAACTAGGATCTGCAGCTTATCCAGTAGGTAGGGAAATGGGCAGACTGGGTGGGCCAAGCGGTCCTTATCTGCCGTTAAATTCTATGTTTCTATGTTTCTATACAGTTGGTGGGGCACCGACTAAAACATTTCACATTGGATTTCTCCAAAAAGAAAGCCCAAGAATATCTGATCAAGCTATAACCTATGTGATTAAAAAACATGTATACTATGTAGGTAAGCCATATGCAAGATGAGTAATGTGACTCTCTATAGTCACTGTTCCCAGTTTACCTATACATTTTAGGGTATGACTGGTGCTACTTTAGCTTATCATTATTCATTTTCCTAGCAATGAAACCCAAACTGAACTACAAAACATTTTAATACTGCCTGAGATCAGTTACTTGTTTAGGTAGTAGAAACACCCAAGAGAGTGCCAGAACTATACTCCCGTAACTAACTGCAACTGTGCCAGACAAGTTGCACCTACAATGAAGTTTGCTGGGATCAAGCCCAACTCTGCAGAATTCTACAGTACAGTTACTGCCAGGAACACTGCAATTTCAAGGGAGTTAACCCCTTTTGTCATGCAGGGAAACTAGGGCTGATTGACTGCTCATAACTTGAATTACAACAGCAGCCCCTTTACTGTTTCACACCAAAAGTCTTTTTCCCCTACCAAGGCACTCATGGTCAGTGCCATTTTACACTATATCATGTCCCACATAGTAAAATAAACACAACAGAAAGATATCTCAGCACTCACAATCATTTTGTAATATTGTACTCAGCCTGGGACTGCTTCTGTGGTAACGCATATCGGGATTTGATATTTAACATCACAAACAAATAATAAACAAGTAGGCGTTACCGCTCCCCAGTCCCAGTGTCTAGTACGATCACCATAGTTCTGTTAATAGAGGAATGTTTTAACCCAATTGCTCAGTCCTTGGAGGCAATTTCTTCAGCCTCTTCATGGCCATTTGGGGTATTACTCCGAAATTCTGCCTTAAGCTCATCTACTTTCTTTTGTACTTTGGCAGGATCTGAAAATTGAAAAATTTTCCACCATATGTTACATGGAGGGGGACTGGGGTGAACAGAGAATGTACAATTCCCAGGCTACAGAACTGTTGTTGTAATGGGTGGAATAGTTTCCACTTGGTACAGGTAGCATAAGACCAGTCTGGGAATAAATGAACTTCATAATCCTGGACTGCAGTGAGGAAGTTGATGCGTGCCCAGTTGAGGATATCTTTGGTCTCTGATCCCTTTGTCACCATCAGCACAGTTCATGGTGTTTCTCAATTCATTTGCACCCTGTGAAAGTTTACTTGGTAAGATTTTAAAATATCCATTGGTTTCAAAGATCCCTTGAGCAGTGCTTCTGAGAGCCAAGACCTGACAGAGGCTCTCAAATCCTCCCCTTCAATCCCCTCAGGGAGGCACACTTCTCAGAGGTTCATCACTTTGTTGGAATTTTCGAGTCCCTCCAGTCTGGCACTGAGGTGGAAATTTTCCACCATTAATTTTGCAGCTGCAGCTTGCACTGGTATACAGCAATCATTAGCTTCTTTTGAGGTCTCCATAGCCTTGTCTTTTTTAGTATCCTGGCCCCCATTCTATAAGTATTTGTTTTCAATCTTGAGGTCCATTTCTTGGACTGCTTGCAAGACTGAGTCCCATGGAGGTGGCCCTCCAGCATTACTTGAGCTGCTGGCTCCTGAAGGCCCTGTCTGGCCCGTTCTGGTGCTGTGCTTGCTGCTGATGTTTCGATCCTCATCCTCCAGTAGCTCCTTTAGGATGACCCATCATATAAATTATGTCTTTTGATTCAGGAGAGGATCAGTAAGTAGGCTGGGTACAACTACATTTGCCCCAGTGAAGTAAAATTGTAGTTTAATTAGAATTTTTGTAGATTTGTACAGGAGCTGTACTTAAGCATGTCCTGTTCTGAGCTTGGCTCTCTGGTGCCCCCCCCCCCCGAGACTGAACAGATGCTACTGGGTAAACCTACACAATAATGGGGTAGCTACTGTACTAGCCATCTCATACAGTGCTTTTGAGAATTGTTCTTCTATGCAGAAAGTCAGATTAGATAGGCTGCAGGACTTTTTTCTGCCAACATTCCACAAAACAATAACGTGCACAGTGTTGAGAAAACATTTACAAAACAAATTAATTGCAAATAAAGTTGAAGGAAGCAGCTCTGAACTTGAGCCAGAACTCCCCTGTAGCAATTGCTGCCACTCTGGCACATCCTCAGGGGTGCAGGGACTGGCTTTTATCTCACTGTAGTTATACCCAGGGTGTAACGCCAACCTTCCTTAAGAAAAGTGAGATCCAAACCCAAGGGGAAAGTATATATATTTAATAAACATTTAAGGACAAGGATCCAATGTACTAAATCCCTTTCACTATATGTGAAAAATAGTTGTAATGGTGCAGTTATATTACTGGCACACACAGGCAGAGAAAAGGGATAGGTATAATGCTGTGCAGCCTTCAAATTTAATCATGTAACACCTTGCAAAAATTAACAAAGAAGTGCAAGAGTACTTAACTAATACTAAAAATATTTGACAAACTACAATCTATGTAAGGCCCTGTACACATTACAGTAAGGTTTTTGAAACTGTTAAAAGAAATGGCTTTAAACTCACCATGGTCGCCCATCCACACTGCCATTCACTGTGTTGTAGCATGGTTAAGTTGTGTCTAGATGTCACAGCCAGTAACGTTTTTTAGTATGGCTCTGCGGTGGCATTGTGGCATGGTTTTCATTCAAGTGCATGTGATCGCCCGTCTGCACCACAAGATAAAATGGTTTTGGTTTGAAACTGTGTTTAAAACTTGTGTTAAGACTAGGACCCAGCCAGACCGGTGGAGCTGAGGGTTGAGGTGCTGGATGCTACACTTTGCATCATGCATCATTCCCGAAACCGGTGACCCAGGTTCGGGAATGACCTCAGGTCATCAGGGTGCAGGCATGGGGGGAGGGTGGGAATAGGATCGAGCAGTGGCTCTCCTCTCCTGGGAGTGGGGGTCACCCTCTCACAGTCCCATCATCACTGGGTGGAGGCCCAGTGGCGGCGCAAGTGGGTGTCAAGCGACCGGTAGGGTAGGGCATCCCACACTGCATAGCATGTGCGTGCCTTCACACATGTGCGCTCGTGCCAAGGATGCGACGACGGGGGGATGGGAAACACAGGGGAAAAGCACCATAAATAAATAACAGGGAAAAAAAAGACTAGGTCTCTTGCAGGGTTTAAGTATGTTTTTTAAACACTGTTTCAAATAGTGTTAGGTGTGGACATACACCGTGTTTTGGCTTTTTAAAACATTTTACACTGCTTAAAATGTTTTAAAAAGCATAGCGTGTACAAGGCCTAAATTACATATGTGCTAAGTCTTCAATGATAAATCAGCAGGCACTGAAATACAGCTTCTAAATCTGCCAGATAGTGAATATGACATCCTTGGTGGTGCAACTCACAATATAAAGTGGCACACCTGCTTGTTTCCACTTTTGGAAAATACTGCAAGTACCCAAATTTGTTAATTATTCTTTATGACAACCTCTTTTCCTTGATTCGACAGATGAGGAGGAGTTCCTCTTGTTAGTGATAGTGTCCTCACTGAGACATTAATCCTGATAAACACTGAAGTGTATCAAATCAACATTTGTGAAAATGGCAGATCTATAAAAGTAAAGAAAAAAGAACTACATTTAGAACAGGCATCTTCTAAGTAAGCAATGCCAATAAGGCATGACAGGGTGTGTGTTATTTAAGTGATAACGTTCATCTTGTAGTAGTATATGAAGCAATAACCAGCTTTTGTGGATGATTAAATGCCAAGGAGAAGCCGAAGCATTTAATTACTACAGAAGCTGGTTATTGCTAGTATACTACTACAAGATGAATGTTATTACTATTATACCAGTAGGAGTTTCACAGACTTTTTCATGATAGTAGTAGTAAAAAACGAAGGATGCTACAGGTTGAAATTAGGGAAAGCCGTGACTCTGGGCATGCACATTACTGACAGAAGTAGTATGTGTAGTTAGTCCTAGTTTTAGTTTCGGATGTCCGTTTTCGAGCGTATTGCTGTTGGTGAGTTTGTGTGTGTGCTATCTAAAAACATTTCTCTGTCTCTTCTTTACCCTATCGTAATGCTGTCACCCTCATGTTGTATTCGTACTGAGCTCACCTGAGGTAGAAAACTCCTCACTGCAGTTTCACTTTGGTTGATTTCAGTTGCTGAGTCTGCTGAACAAACACGGGAGCGTGAGACAATGAGTAGCGAGACTCCGAGTGGTGAGACAGCTGTAGGGCGGAACTGTATCTATATTCAGATCAGATTTATTGCTGGAGATAGAAACTTTGCTGTAGTGTAGAAGCAGCAACATTAAAACATCAAACTGCAGTGTACAAGAGCTAAGATTAAGTGTGGGTGTGCTTAGAGGGCCATTAAATGACTGTGGGCATGGCAGAAGGGCCATTAAAAGACTGTGGGTGGGGTTTTGTTGAATAAATGACTCTGTACATTTGTACCTGTAGTTTGTGAGACAATAACTGATAGCCGTTCTGTGTTGTGATTGGCTGAGAAGAGATACCTGTGGTATAATGTGGGATAATGGCACACCTCTGGAAGTGTTTGCCTCAGGCTTTACACACCCGAGAAATGCCGTTATCCCTCAGTTACCTTTCTCCAATAGTAGTTTCTTTTTTGATCAACAAAAAAGTCAGTACAAAGAAATACATTACAATTCAGTTAAAACACATCAAGTTTTCAGTCAAGATGATAATAAATAAATAATTACAAGTATAAATATTAAATTCAAGCCATCACAAAGTACAGAGAAACAGAGTTAGCATTTCCCCCAACCTGGAGTTCATATGTTCACACTTATTACACACAGTTTGATTTCCTTATTGTTGCTGCATTTGCAAAGAAAATAGCCAGGCACTTAATTGTATGTGTATCTCTACCATAAAGATTAGGGTTTTCGTCAGTGTTTGTATATCTGCATTTTTTTGCTCTAGTCTATCAACCTGGAATATTGTTTTTAGTAGATGACTTTGAGGCTTATTGCACCAATTACAGATCCATAGCACATGTAGCAGATCTTCTATGCTGCCTGATATACAATCACAACAGTTTGATTTGTGCTGAGACTTTCTTTATCTTATTTGCAGAACATTACTCTCAAGAAGTTTCAGATTTATACTTAGTAAAGCTGGATCTTAGCTTCTGGTCTGTCAAAACCTCAAAATAATATTGTAATTTGAAGTCATTTTCATTATTTTCAGAAAACCAAGAACAGTATCTAGAACCCTTGAACATTATCTATAGAGATCCAGTATTTTCTGATTTTTTTTAAAGTTATATTTCCTGGTTTGGGTACTTAAGACTATTTTCACATCGGAATATCTCTTAAGAAACTTCAGGTTGTATTTCTCTAATAATTCATAGATATTTGAGTGCCATGGTGACCTAAAGCTCCCCATATCTTGCCATTTAATTTTTTCTATCGGGCATAGTTTAGGAATTCTATCAGGTGCAAGTCTAGTAAGTCTGAGCCAGTAGTTTCATTTTTTTGAATCCAGTATGGTGATAATATTGTCAAGGCCCAATTCTGCACGTATGTAAGTAGGTAGGAATGAACAAGGAACATAGATGGTCTTTCTCAACAATTTATGTATTGGAATCACAAGTTTTTCTCTAATTTTGGTGTCCCATATTTCACCACCATAGCCTATCTGGGAGAGATACTTTGTCCGAACTGCCTCTAATTGTGGTTTTATAGCCATTCCGCCAACCGCCATAGGAATAATAAAATTTCCCCAGTGCAGCAGCTGTTGTTTTTTTTTTGTTTGTTTGTTTTTTTGCGGTAGTCAGAAATTTCTCCACATGGTTACTCCATTTACTCTTTGTGGAAAAATATATTCCCAAATAAATATAAGTGCTCATTGTTCTTAACTTTTCTGGTCCTAATTTCCAACTTCCACTAGCTCTACCTTTGCCAAAAACTGATACTTGGGTTTTGGCAATATTAACCTGAAGTTTTAGTTCTCTTGTTTTGTGGTCTACTAAATCAATCTTCTTTTGTAGGTCTTTTCTGGAAAGAGAAAATAACATTATATCATCCGCAAATGCCATAAGGGGGCAACTTTTGTCCAGTATTTTTAGGGAATCAGATATTAAATCCTCTACTGATCTAAGAACTATATCTACATAAACTGAAAAAAGGATAGATGCCAGGACACATCCTTGTCTTATACCTCTATTTATTTTTATAGACTGGGAAAGTTGATCATTAGTTTCTATTCGTATTTTAGCCCAAGTTCCTTCATAAAGCCTACTTAAGATGAATATAAGTTGTTTATCTAGTCCTTTTTCATCAAGCAGCTTCCACAGTATAGCTCTATTTACTGTGTCAAACGCTGTTTTAAAATCAACATACAATACCTAGAGTTTTTGCTTATGCAGTAATATATATTTTTCAATCAGGTGAGTAAAGATGTAACAATTGTCTGTCGTACTGTACCCTGCTCTAAATCCTGCCTGGAATCTGCTAACACCTCCTATCCTATCCAACTCGTAATAGTTTGCCCAAAATGATTTTAGAGAAGATCTTTAGATTAACATCAAGAAGGCTTATGGGTCTGTGCATGGCTGGGTCTTTCACACTGCCTTTCTTGTGAATAGGAACTATAATGGCCCCCTTCCAGGATGAAGCGATAAAGTGTTCAGTAATTAACTTATTAAAAAATATAGTAAAGAGGGTTATTCATAGTACTGGATTTGCCAAATAAACTTCTGCTGGGATAAGGTCTGGGCCTGGGATTTTGCAGAAGTACATTATTTACCTCTCTTATATTCTGCTTCACTTGTAACATTACCTGTATTTCTAATTCAATAACCCATTTGAGTTTTTTATTATATCAAAGTTCTCTAAGGCCCTCCTCCTTATAGTTCTTACCAAGTGAGACAGAATCTGATAAAAAAACTGTCCCATAGCAGAACTGGGAGGTGATCACTTTCAAAGCATGCAGGAATATGGAACAAATTCCACTTCCTTGGATCACCTGACCAGAATATCCAATCTAATAGTGATACTCCAGTAGCTTTAATGTAAGTGCAACTCCCTGAATGGTGCTGGTATATTCTACCATTCAGTGGGTAGAGATTATTTATTTTATTTCATTTATTTGTTAGCGATCAGAATTACAATCCTTTGAGTCATGGACTCATTTCCAAAGGCTCCATGTCATAGTACACATAAGAGAACACAATAATTACAAGTAGATGTATTCAAGATATATCATAAGAAATTAGCAATGTTACATAGCGCAGTTCATGAGTACACATAAGGGAACACATTAAGTACATACATTCAGGGTATAGCATAAGAATTGGCATTATAACCAAGCGCAGTTATGTACATCAAGTAATTCAATTAGTTTTTCACCAACCTTATTTCTTTTTTAAGTCCATGGTTGCTCTATTAAAATTAGCTAGCTCCAAATAGTTGAAAAAAGACCATCATAGTCAGATATCCTGGCATTTAGATCACCAGCTAATAGGATTTCAGCTTCTGGGAACCTAAAAATAATATCTGTTTGTGCCATATCCAGTTGCTCCCATATCTCATCACTATAATATTTAGAGGATTTGGGTGGTACATATACTGTACAAAAGAAACTATGGCAGTGACTGGCCACAACAATGAATCTTCTCTGAGAGGTTACTGGAAACCGGACATCATTGAGAGGCATAGATGGAGCACCATTATCTCTGGAAGTGAATCACAAGAAGATACAGCAATGAGGACAAACCAATAAGAGGCATCGGCCACCTCTGAACACACAGCAGATGAATTCAGCACAGGAAATGAACAAACATGAACCCATTCTACTGCTCAATAACCATCAATTCCATACCTCAGTCATTTTCTAATCCGTGGCAACATAAATTTCCAGGTCATCAATAATTAAGTTACAAACAAAGACAAGAAAAAAACAGATACAAAAATAAGAAAAAAAATAATTAAAGACACAACAGAATGTTTTGTGTTTTGAATTAGTTTATACATAGATTTTTCAGCAGTTTCAACAAACGTTTTTTCTCACTCTATTATATATAAACGTTGATGCATTTTCATGCATTTATACATAAAAGTTGCACTATGCATACAAATGTTTTTTTGTAAGTATTTTACCTACTCTGCATTTGCATGGGACTATTTTCTCATTGTCATAAATAGTTTCCAACTGCAAAATTATTGGTTCACAATGTCTTAATTGTTCAAGATCGATGCTATTTTATTTTGCATCATTTGTTTATTGTTTCTGATTTTTCACAAAAAGGAAAAAAGAGACATACGTCCGACATACATACATACAGACATACACAACATAAACGTAGGTACATAACCTATTAACATATTAACAGCCAGATCCATTTCATCACTTTACAACAGATTCTTTCCACTCAGTAAGCAAAAGAAGACAATTCTTCTAAATTATTAACCCAGGTGATATGGAGTCGAAGCCCCCCATATTTCATTTCCAAGGATACCCCTCTCCTGATGCAATCATTTCAAAACCAACCCTCATTAAGTATAACGCTTTCTGCAACATTCAGAGATGAGAGATATGGTTGCCAAGTTCTATAAAACAATTCCTCTTTCCCCTTAGTGGCATATGTCAGACGTTCCAGAGTTATGGCCTGCGTTACCAGAGTTATGGCCTGTGTTACCAGGATTTTCCATTGTGCAACAGTAGGCTTTACCGCCGTGACCCAGGTATTCAAAATACAATGCCTAGCCATGTATATTAACACCCTAAGCCATTTATGTACGGGGGTTCACTCTCCTCCCTCCGTTTCCTCCACCCCGAAAAGTAGAAAAAGAGGAGACATGAGAAGCCACCGGCCCCCAATCCTTCGCAATTCAACTACTATCTCTCTCCAAAATATCTGCAAAATTGGACAGGCCCAAAAATAGTGATAATATGAGGCCGGGTTATTATTACACCTGGGGCATATGGGAGAAATAGCTGAGTTATACTTATGTACCACCAGGGGCGGGTGGTAGAGCCTATGACAAAACTTATGATAGGATTCTTTGTACTTATTGCACATCAAGACACCCTGATGTAGCTGAAGAAGTGCTTTCCAGTTATTTATGGAAATTGTGATCCCCATATCTCTCTCCCAGAGCATTCTAGTATTTTGCGTTTTATCCAAAAGCCATGTAGTCCCTTCTTTAGCCACTCTCTGAATGGTACCCTTAGGTTTTCTTTGCCCAGTCATTATTAAATGTTCAAGCGTCTCCCACTGAGGTATAGAACCCCCGAGTCTACCAATAGATTTAATATATGCCCTTACTTGGAGGTAACGAAATAGGTGCTGGTGCCCCAGCCCTGTCTTATCCTGTATGTTCTGGAATGAATCCAATACACCATGTGTAAATAATTGCTTAAGGCTATTAATTCCCTTTATTTCCCACTCTTTATACCCTCCATCCTCCTAACCTGGAAGAAAGAAGGGATTCCCCCTCAATGGGAGGAGTAGCATATCCTCTTGCCTGGGGCCTCTCAGTTTAGTCAGATCCCTCCAACTATTCAACACTGCTATAACCAAAGGGTTCGGGTTGGGGAGTCTCTGGTATGCCTTCAATCCCCCCAGGGACAAGTATGCTGATGTTCTTCCCTCACTTGCCCTCTCCTCCAGATCTAACCAATCCGCTTCCCTGAGTCTATCTATCCAGTCCTGTATATATTGACACTGCATTGCCCTCTGATAGTTACTTAAATCCGGAAATAATAAGCCTCCTTTATCTGTAGGAGCCTTCAGCCGAGCTAGAGCTATCCTTGGGTGCTTCCCTTTCCAAATAAAATCTGAGAAGGCTTTATCCAACTTTCTCAAATCCGATCCCTTCAACCCAACATGAAGCATTTGTAAGCTATAAAGTATTCTGGGAAGTGGGTTCATCTTAATAAGGTTTATCCTACCCAGCCATGTTATGGGAAGATTCTTCCATCTAGCTAGGTCTGCAACTATATTTTGCATGAGTGGGGTATAGTTCAAATCATATAAGTCCTCTAATTCCCTTCCAATTTTGATACCTAGATAAGTGAAAGCCCTCCCAACTACCCGAAAGCCCCATTTTGATTTCCGTGCAGCCTGTCCCTCCTCTTGTATTCCAACCCTCAGCTCTTCTGATTTATCTAGATTTAGCTTATATCCGGAAAATTGTGAGAACCGGTCAATCAGGTTCAGAAGGGCAGGCATAGACTTGTTAGGCTTAGTCACATATATCAACATGTCATCCGCATAAAGCGAGAGCTTGACCTCTCTAACCCTCTTCCCCATAACTCCTGAGATATCTGGATGCTCCCGAATAGCAATGGCCAGGGGTTCAAGTACCAGAGCAAACAGAAGAGGGGAAAGGGGACATCCCTGTATTGTGCCTCTTTCCAAGTCAAAGCTATCCGAGAGGGTCCCATTGGTTAAAAATCTAGCCCTAGGGCTTCTGTGCATCTGTTACACCATGCCTGTGAACCATTCACCCAGCCCAAACCGGGTCAGAACCTCCATTAGATATTCCCACTCCACTCTATCAAATGCTTTCTCTGCATCCATCGACAATATATGCACCCCTTCTTTATTAACCTTTGCTCCCCAGATTACATTAAGGAGAGTCCTCATATTGTGATATGAGTACCTACCCCGGATAAACCTGGGCTGGTCTGGGTGAACGATCCCCGGCAACAGGCCTTCTTGTCGGGTGGTCATAATTTTGGCTAGGATCTTGGAATCACAATTCAAGAGGGAGATCGGTCTAAAGGAGGCACATTCCAAAGGGTCTTTCCCCGGTTTAGGAATCAGGCAGATCGTAGCTTCTCCCCATGATTGGGGTAACCCTCCTTTCTTCTCTCTCACCTCCCAAAAGACTGCTTCTAGGTGACCCACTATTCTTGATTTCATAACCTTATAATATTCGGCTGAAAAGCCAAAGCTGGTCTTACCCTCTTAAGTGCTCCAATAGCAGAGAGGATTTCCTCTTTTGTAATAGCCGCGTTTAACCAATCCCTCTGGCCTTCTGTTATCTTTGGTATCTCCACCTTATTCAAGAATTCCGCCATCCCCCTATCCTCCCCTCCCTTTCGCCCCCAGTAAAGCCCGTGAAAAAATCTCCTAAATCTCTCCCCAATACCTGCTTTAGTTTTCAGAAGGGCCCCATCCTCCGCCCGGACGGCCTGAATTAGATGTCCTCCCCTCTTCCCCCTTATTAGGTTTGCCAGCAAGGTTCCAGGCTTGTTTCCCCACTCATAAAAATGCTTCCTAATAAATAGCCCTGTTGTCCTCGCTTCTCCAAGCAGTAAGTTATTTAGCACCTCCCTAGTCCTTGTCAACAATAAGTGTACATTTTCTCCACCCTTACCCAAAGCCGCCTTTCTCTCCAACACTTTAAGTCTCTGTTCTAGATTAGTTCTCCTTTCCTTAACTTTATTTTTGTGATGAGCAATGTAACTGATAATGGCCCCCCTCATAACTGCTTTTCCCACATCCAAAAGACCGCTTTAGGGACATCAGACTCCGAGTTATTGTGAACATACTGCTGCCATTGCCCATACAAATGTTCCTGAAACTCCTTTTTGGCTAGTAAGTAATTAGGGAATCTCCAGGTCTTCGACTTGCCCTCATCCTCCCCTCCACTCAGGGACGTGATAACCATCGCATGGTCAGAAATATGTATGGGTCCATGCCTAATGTAATTAAGTCGAAAATACCAGCCCCTAGGAAGGAACACATAGTCCAGCCGTGACCACGTACGAGATCGATGTTATTTAATGAAATAACATTTATTTACATGTTGGTTAGCCAACAAAATCATACACTGCACAGGTTCCCATGTTGCCAGTTGGGTCTGTTTTACCATAGGCAGAAGAACAAAACTTTGTATTTTCTTGAAGTTAAAATAAAAATATGTTACTGTTTTGCATTAAACACTGTTTTTCTTTATTCCATTTTATAATTGTAATAATGCACTCCAAGGGGTTTGGTTCTGTGAGACTTACACATGCCTCAGGTGGTATCCACACCATACCCAAGACGTGTGTAAATCTCACAACACACCTCCTGTTGTGCATTATTGCTTAAGCAGACAACTTCTATATTTATATGTTTTGCATATGGGTGCTGTGCATTCCTTTGCCATCCTATATATCTGCATATTGCACTCTTATTTATTTGTACATTGCTGTGACTTCAGCACCAGTATGTCTTAGAATTAAACTGGATTAAGTATATTTTATTTATATTTCTTATTTTTGGGGAATTCAGATTAACACATTTGAGCCAAAGCTATTTTACAAAGGTTCCATGTCGAAAAAAAACAACAGACATTGGACTAGGTTTAATAGTAGAAGGGTTGCATAACACAAAAAAGTAGTAAGGCTAGACATAATAGCTAGGTTTGATACTTAAAAAAAACCCAGAGAGTAACTTTACAAAGTGTGGAGTTCATAGACACAATTATACAGAGGAAATATAATGCAGCAAAATTAAGCCTTGTCATCGGAGTAGTGAAGATACAAGAGTAGCATGGTAGAAGATACGATCAGATATTGGCTACCTAAGTGAGGGAGGAAGAGTGGGTGTGGGGGTGGGAGAGAGAGGAAAGGGGGTAGCAGTGGAGTTGAAGAGCAAAAGATGGGATAGGGCAATTCAGGGGAGAGAGGGAGGTGAAAGGAGGAGGAGAAGAAGAAGAAGAAGTTGGGGGGATTATGGGAGGTGAGAGGAAAATTAGGAAATAGGGAAGATGGAGACTGAAGGGAGACAGGAGTAACAGCCTAGGATCTTCAAGTGCAGCAGTCATGCCAGCCCAGTGGCGCTGAGGGTTGAGGCACTGGATGCCACACCTCACACCACGCCGGCAACCTGGGTTCAGGAATGGACTCAGGGTGCCGGGGGCTGGCAGGGGAGAGGAAGGATTGAATGTCCCATGATTGCTCTCCTTCCTCTGGAGTGGGTAAGGGGTATGTGGTGTGCTGCAGTGATGCCTAGCAGAGGCTGGGTGCACTATCAGGGGCATGCATTAAATTGCAGGGCGACTGCGGTAGCTCATGGCTGAGCCCTGAGCCCCCAGACATGAGAGGAGTGGCCACCTGGTTCCTGATCATGGGCCCCCTGGAGGGGTGGCCCATTAATTTCATCAGGCCTGTGTGAGTCAGGCACATGCAGCATATGCCAGACCTGATCCGGGGGGCTCGGGTGCCGGCGGCCAGTGGTCGTTGTGGCCCACTCTACAATGGAGAAGCAAAAAGTGTTACATGATAAAAAAAAAGTGAAGCAGTCACATGAAGCTCGAGTTACAAGGGAAAGACAAAGATTATGTTTGAATGGGCCAAGAGTGGCTAAATTGGTGACTTTGTGGCCAGTGAGTTGTATAATTAACATTTAGGGACAGACTAAAGCAATAGTTATGATAATGGTGTTGTGATTAAATGAGTACATTAGTGTTGCAAATACACTACCAACTCAAAAGACCAAAAGTGCTTAAATTATTTTGAAATACTGTATTAGGAGTACAACAGTGTTCCACACCTGTTTAAAACAGCAAATGCAGATTTGTTTTAAGTACCTGTGGCACCCTATGTGTGGTATAGTATATGTGACCCAGGATCAAATCTTAGAGCTACAGTACTGATATAGAAGAATTTAAATTGTAGTGAAATGTGTAACACTGAGCTCCCATCACACATACACTTACAATTAAAACTTTTTTTTTGTTACTGAAAGTCTTCATTGGCATAGCGATTTCAGTTGCTAAAGTGTTTCTCAAATGAGGCCATCATGGTCATGGATGGATCTAAAATGTTTTCAAGGGGGCGGCATTTTCTCCGAAACATGTAAAATGTTCCCTTTTAAAAGTCAGATTAGGTTAGAGCAGCAAAACTGTTTGCTAGCCTGGGTGGGTATCGGGTGTTACTTCACTTCATAGCTGGATCCACTAGTGACTGTGGCCCATAACTTTGTACAACCACAACCCTTTGGAGCTCCAACTAAAAATGTGATGGAAGTGCCAGTTTCTTACCTTTAAGAACATAGGAGATAACTTCCAAGTGAAAAAAAACATACGCAAATGTGATTTACTGTAAAGCATGCAGGACAAAATGTACTACATCAAGGGGGTTGGGGTACAAAAATAAAGAGTGAGGCCATCGGTAAGTCCTAGTGGTCACATTTTGAGGCCACCTGGATTTGGGGCATGAGAACCACTCACTAAATCATTCTACAGAGTCTGATGAATGTGTTCAGTGCCAATTAGCATGTTGGTGTGCTCTACAAGTTAAACATGCCAGTACTTAGGTTTTTTTTAATTTTTTATTTATTGAGATATTCAGAAAGACCTTTGAGTCAAAGACTCATTTACAAAGGTTCCACGTCACACATAGAAGGTACAGGGACAATATTTGTTACAGATTGCAGTACATTACATAACAAGGATTTGATACACATTTGTTCCATGAGTGACTACCGTTCCAAGATAACATGATTTACAATGATTTGCACAGCCATAAGGTAGCAGAGAGGTTCTGAAGAAGGCTGTTTGACAAATAATTAGCTCATAGAACATTAGATATAGAGGACACAAGAAGTTGTTCTAGGTCATCGGAGGGTGTCAGTAACAGTCACATAGGTTAGAGGCCTGGAGGTGTTTCCTTGGCCTGAATTTAAAAGGGCAAGCCTTGTTTAAGTCAGTTATTAGGCTTGGGAGCGAGTTTGTCCAGGAAGGGGTTTTGTAGCTGAAGGATCGTTGAATTGGGAAGTCTGAGAATGAAGACTACAGTAACGGTTTGTTCGAGCCACGGGTGGTTCCAACAGGAGATGTTGAGAGAATAATTTTGTCAAGGGCAGGGGGGGTGAGGCTTAGAATTATCTTTTTGGTCATTAGGCAGGTGTGGTACCTGATTCTATTGTCTAAGTTTAGCCAGTTTGTGGTACTGTAGAGGGAGCAGGTGTGTGTGAAACGATCACATCCAAGGATGAGACGGCAGGCTTTGTTAAGCACGAGCCAGAGCCTATTGAGGGCTGAGGTGGGCACAGCACTGTAGATGAGAATACCATAGTCTAGCAGAGAGAGAATAGAGGAGTTTATGGTAAGTTGTAGTGCCTCAGGGTTGTGGCAGTGTTTGTACTGATAAAGTATGCCTAGTCTAGAGCTAAGGGCAGTTGATAGGTGCAGGATATGTTGATTAAAGTTGAGGGCCGGGTCTAGTGTGATCCCTAGATATTTAAAGGTGCTTACTTGTTCTAGGGGGGTTTGATTAACAGTGAGAATTTGGGGGCAGAGGCTCTTGAGTGGGTTCTGAGGATGGGAGAAGATCATGACTTTTGTCTTATTGTAATTAATTATTAGACGCCGGGTAGTGAGACATTGTTCAGTTTCACAGAAGGAGTGTTGGAGAGTTAAGTGGAGTTTAAGGGGGTCAGGATCAGAGGCGAACAGAACGGCATCATCCGCGTATAGGAGCAGGCTGCCGGGGCTTAGGTATAGACTGAATAGCAAAGAGCCAAGAATGGAGCCCTGTGGGACACTGGATTGGATTGGGAGGCTAGGGGTTAGGATGGTGCCTACCTTGACTAGCTGTGTTCTATCGGAGAGCTAGCTGGTGAACCAGCTCATGGCATCATTGAAGAAACCACTGTAGGTGAGGGTGTTCAGTAAGAGGGCATGGTTGACAGTGTCAAATGCCTTAGAGAGGTCCACAAAGATGGCACCTGTGATGTGGACATGGTCCAAGGCTGAGTGGACATGGGAGATGAATTCAAGGAGGGCGGTGGTGGTACTATGACCTTTTTGGAAGCCATGTTGCTGGTTGCATAGAAGGTTATATTTAGTAAGGTGGTCAGTAAGTTGATCTGCGATTATGCGCTCTAGTGCTTTAGATCGGGAGGTAGAATGGAGATGGGGCGGTAATTGTTAGTGGATGTGCAGTCCCCACTCTTATGGATAGATGTGATGGAAGCCGATTTCCAATGGGAGGAGAATTTCCCATGACAGAGGGAGCGGTTGAGAATGTGGGTGAGCGGGGCTAGGACTTCCAGGAGAGTGAGGCGGAGAAGTCTCAGATCAAGGGAATCATTATTATAGTGAGAGTGGCTAAGGGCACTGGCGAGGTAGGGCTTGGCTGCCTCCGGGGTAAGGACACATAGATAGCAGAGTGGAGCAAGAGGTGGATGGAGGTTGGTTCGGGCAGGCGGGGGATCGAAAAAATTGGGAGGAGGACATGGCTGAGATCAATGAAGGCAGAGATTAGGGCCAAGGCTATACTGAGGGGGTCCAAGGAGAGGTTACCATCTATTAACATTTGGTCTGGGGGGCAGATTTGGGGCTTTGCCACAGAGTTCTTTAATATTATTCCAAAATTTGCGCCCAGTGCCCCAAGTGGAGGTTAAGGTGGCTTTGTAATAATCAGCTTTGGCGGTGCGTATGGCCCATGTGCACTTGTTACAGGCCTCCCTATACCATTGCCTGTCTGCAGGCCATTTGGTCTCATTAGCTAGGTGCCATAGAGCGTCCCGCTGTCGTAGTAGGCCCAGGAGGTGGTCCAAGAACCAGAAGGCATGGTTACCTTTGGACATACTCTTGGTGAGGGGCCGAACTTGTCACAGGCAGCATTGAATGTGGTGATAAATAGATCAAGTGCATGATCTGGGTTAAGGGTGTTTGCTAGGGGTGTCCAGTCCCAGTCTCTGAGGTGGGCCTTAAAGTTGGGCTAGTTTACCAGTCCCAAGTTTGCGTTGTGAGGTAATTTTAGGTGGGGTTTTGAGGGCAGTACAAGACTAGTTGCAGAGTACCGGAGAGTAGTCACTTAGTGCATCAGGGAGTACCAGGTTGCTGGTTATTTTGTGGGGGTCGTTTGTGAAGACTAGGTCTAGCAGAGAGGATGTCCCCATGCGTGTGTTAATCCAGGTGGGGGTTGTGACTACCTGCATGAGATCGAGCGCAGCAACCTCATCAATGAACATAGAAACATAGAATTTGACGGAAGATAAGGACCGCTTGGCCCACCCAGTCTGCCCATTTCCCTACCTAATGGATAAGCTGCAGAACCTAGTTAACCAGCAGCCAACTTCTTCCTACCCCCAACCCCTAGAATTGCCTTATGACTGTCCCATGCATGTTTGAATTCCACCACTGTTTTTGACTCCACAACCTCCTCCAGAAGGCCGTTCCATGCATCCACAACCCTCTCTGTGAAAAAATACTTCCTTAAATTACCTCTGAGCCGCCCCCCATCTTCAAATTGTGCCCCCTTGTTCTTGCACACCTCTTGTTTTGAAAGATGCTACCCTCTTGGACTTTGTTGATTCCCTTGAGGTACTTGAAAGTTTCTATCATGTCCCCCCTCTCCCTCCTTTCCTCGAGGCTATACATATTAAGCTCCTTAAGTCTCTCTTCATATGTCTTCCAGTGCAGACCCTGCATGGGGCGGCTGTCTTTTTTATGTTGAAGTCACCCATAAGTATTTTTTCTTACTTTGGGGGAAGAGTAGAGAGATAAGACAGGATGACTTGGAAGGCTTGCTTCTGGTCCCGGGGAGGGATGTAGGCAGTAGTGAGGAGAGAGGAGGTTGATTTCCTAGAGTTAATTTTAGGGTGATGGCCTAAGCCCTGGATGTTAGTTGGGGCAGAGGGAATAAATGGCTTGAAAACGAGTCCTTAAGGTAGAGCGTGTAGCCGCCCCCTCATTTACTCACCCTATCAGAACGAAAGAGGAGATATCCAGGAAGGTTAACTGCCGAGTCAGTGACAGAGGGGGATAGCCAGGTTTCACAGTGCTATGATATCAGGGTGCTGCTGGAGTACCCACCCCTGAAAAGAGTTCCATTTTTTTTGAAGGCTGCAGATGTTGATAGAGGCAATGCACAGCCCATTGACTGGTGATGGGTGGGACGGCTTCTGTGGCTCTGTATTAGGGGCCTCCCTTCTATAGTGTAATTGCCTCACATGTTGGTGCCATCATATGGCTAGATTGCAGCGTGGCTTTTCTAAACGTCGAGAAGTGTGTTTACAAACTTTAAACCTGACAAAACCACTAAAAATACCATCAATGAAGGTAAACAGCACTATAGTCTAAAATGTCACCTGATTGTCTAGTTTACTATGATCTTGGACTTCTGACATAATGACCAGCTAAAAAATGGGTCTAGGTGCCCTTTAAAGGTCAACAGAATTTTGCAGATGCATAAGGGTAGATAGTAAGTATCAAGGTATTCCTGAACGATAGAAGCAAGTAACACAGCTGCTTAACAAAACTGTTTCTTCTGGTTTAGCCCTCTCTGACCCCAGGCAAGTCAACATGGTAGTCCTTCCAGGCTCTGTTCTTAGAAACATAGAAACATAGAAGTTGACGGCAGATAAAGGACCGCAAGGCCCATCCAGTCTGCCCATTTCTTTTTCTACCTTATAAATGTGCCATTGGTCTTTGCTCTGTCAGTGGCCTATCTATTCATACTCATTTGTATTGCTCCCTTATGCCTATCCCATGCCTGTTTGAAGCCCTGCACTGTATTCATAGCCACCACTTCTTGAGGTAGGCCATTCCATGCATCCACCACCCTTTCTGTGAAAAAGAATTTCCTCACATTCCCCCTTAATCGGCCCCCCTCTAATCTCATGCTGTGTCCTCTTGTCCTGCTATTTTTCTTATATTTAAACATGTTAGACTCTTTCACCTTGTTAATGCCCTTAAGGTGTTTGAATGCCTCGATCATATCACCTCTCTCCCTCCCTCCTTTGCTCAAGGGTATACATATTGAGCTCTGTTAATCTGTCCTCATATGTCTTCTGATGCAGTCCCTGCACCATTTTGGTTGCCCTTCTCTGGACTGCCTCAATTTGGTTAATGTCCTTGTGAAGGTGTGGCCTCCAATACTGCACGCAGTACTCCAGATGGGGCCTAACCAGTGTCTTGTAAAGAGGGATTATTACCTCCCTCTTACGACTTGTGATACCCTACTAATATACCCTAACACCCCCTAGCCTTACCCACTGCTTTAGAGGTCTGCTTGGATGATTTCAGGTCATCAGTGATGATGATGCCCAAGTCTCTTTCTTCCTTTGTGACTGCAGCAACTCCCCTCCCAGCCTATAGGTGGCTGGGTTTCTCTTACCTATGTGCATGATCTTGCACTTCTCTGTTAAATCCCAGTTGCCACTCTTCTGACCATTTTGCTAGTTTATCCAGATCTCTTCTCATTCTGCCTACCCCATCTGGATCATCTACTCTGTTGCAGATCTTGATGTCATCTGCAAACAGACAAGCCTTACCCTCTAGTCCATCTGCAAGGTCACTAATGAAGATGTTGAAGAGGACTGGCCCCAGGACTGATCCCTGAGGTACCCCACTTGTGACTTGCATCTCTTCTGACTGTATACCATTTACCACCACTCTCTGTTTTCTGTCCGTCAACCAGTTTGCCACCCAGTTGACCAACTTCTGACCCACCCCAAGCCTACCCAGCTTATTTATCAATCTTCTATGTGGAACAGTGTCAAAAGCTTTGCTGCAGTCAAGGTAGGTGACATCAACTGCTCCCCCTTGGTCCACCAATCTGGTTACCCAGTAAAAGAAATCTATGAGATTAGTTTGACAGGACCTTCCTTTTGTAAACCCATGCTGTCTTGGATCATGTGCCCCTATGGATTCCAGGTGTTGCACTATCCTTTCCTTAAGGAGTGCCTCCATAATCTTGCCCACTACTGAGGTAAGGCTGACTGGTCTGTAGTTCTCTGCCTCCTCCCTGCTACCACTCTTGTGGAGCGGGATCACATGAGCCCTTCTCCAGTCTTCTGGGACCTCTCCTGTGCTCAGAGACTCACTGAACAGTTCTGCTAATGGCTCTGCTAGTTCCACCTTTAGCTCCTTAAGTACCCTGGGATGTACGCCATCAGGTCCCTTTGCCTTGTCCACCCTGAGCTTAGCAAGCTCTTGTAGGACCCCTTCTTTTGTGAAGGGAGTAGTGCTCACCTCCCTCCCCCCTGTGTCCATGGTGCTGAGCTGTGGGCCCTGCCCTACCTTCTCTTCAGTAAATACTGAGCAAAAGTATCTATTTAGGGATAGATGCTTTTATGATCTCCTCCTCACATGCTCTTTTCTCCATTAAGCTTAGCATACCCTCTGGACTTTCTCCTTTCACTAATGTATCTATAGAAAGTCTTGTCACCTTCTTTACTGTTCGCTGTTAGTGTTCCCTCAGTTTGAGACTTTGCCTGCCTTACTGCCTTCCCTGTTTCCCTTAGGGCAATTTGGTATGCCTCCCTATCTTCATCCCACTGTGTTCCCTTATATTTCCTGAAGGCCAGCCTTTTGGCTCTGACCTTTTCTGCTACTGTATTTGAGAACCAAAGTGGTTTCCTTCTTCTTTTGCACTTCCTTTTCTGTCTAACACAATGGGATGTTGCTTCAAGTATTGCATCCTTAATGCTTGCCCACTTTGCCTGTACCCTCACCTGTGTTTCTTTTGCCAGGGCTAGCTTAACTTTGTTGGCCATCTTATCAAAGTCAGCTCCTCTGAAGTCCCATATTTTGCCTTGGAATGGGATGATTTAGATGTAGTAGCCAAATTGAACCATACCATGTGATGGTCACTGGCCCCAGGTGACCTTCTACCTGGAGATCTGTGATCCCTTCCTTGTTAGTCAGTACTAGATCTAGGATAGCCCTGTCTCTTGTGGGTTGTTGTACCAGTTGTTTGAGGCCCTCTCCTGCAGGGAATCCACTATGTGTCTAGTTCTGGCAGAAGTTCCTGCTGGTATTGACCAATCTGTATCCGGCATGTTGAAGTCTCCATTATCAGAACCTCCTTTAGCTGTCATGTTTTGTATATCTTCTAACAGTAATGTGTCTATGTCCTCCCCTGGTCTGGGGCCTGTAGACAACTCAGTTCTTATGGCTGTCTCATTTCCTGCTTCCAGGGTGACCCACAGTTCTTCTGGCTCCTTATGTATTCTGAATTTCTGTAGCTTTGATATTTTCATTGACATACAGGGCCACTCCCCCCTTTGCACCTCGGTCTCTTCTGAACAATACATAGCCAGGTACTGAAGTCTCCCAAGTGTGGTTACTGGTAAACCACGTCTCACTAATTGCTACTATGTCCAGTTTAGCCTCTGACATTATTGCCTGCAGGTCTGGGATCTTATTTCCCAGGCTGTGAGCATTGTGTACATGATTTTCCATTGGCCAGATTTCTGTGTGTTAGTTGTTGGGTGAGGTTTGGCATTACCCCCTGCGCTGTATGGGGAGACAAACCTTTTTTCTTTACCTGGTGATGCAAATGAACTGCAAACATGCTGAATCCTGTTTGACCACTAGCTGAGGGGAGGTGTTCTTCCATTCGACGTATGGGTGCTGCACCCTCTCCCATTTGCTAGTTTAAATATTCTGCAAAGACGCCTAAACTTCTGCCCCAATGCACTGACTCCTCCTTAGTCAGATGCAGTCCATCAAATTTAAAGAACTTTCGCTCCCAGAACTGTTGCCAGTTCCTACAAATCTGTGTCCTTTTCCTGGCACCAGCCCTTGAGCCACGTGTTTAGCTCCCTATCTCCCTCCTCTGACCTTCCGTCCATCTGCCCCCCTCTCCCAGACTGGCAGGATCTCAGAGAAGGAGATGCCGGATGAAATGGATGATAGTTTGTCACCCAACCTGGTCAGGTATTCCTTGGTCTCCACAACTGACCGGCTGGCGAGATCAGTAGTCCCTATGTGTACTAGGACATCAATGTTTTCTCCTGCTTTGTGAACAATTTTAGCAATGCGGTCAGTGTCTCTCCATGCTGATGTACATGGGAGACATCTAACCATTAACCCTGGCTGGAGATGGGTATCAACTCCCTGAATCATGCAGTCTCCTATGATCAGAACTTTTTAGGATTCCTTTTTTGCTTTTTTTGTTTTGGTTCCTGATTTGGGTGAGTTTTGTTGTGCTAGCTCCTGTGCCACAGTGTCCTGCTCTGCAGTGTCTTCTGCCTCCTTGTTTGATTTCAGAGATAGAGGCAGATACCTGTTTGTAGTGTTTATATGGTTTTTGGAGGTAATATGTTGGAGAGCAGAGAGTGATGGGGCACCCGATTTGCCCCTCCTAACCACCTGCCAACCTCCTGGTCCAACTACCCTCTGCGGTCGAGGTTTTTCTGTTGCATGCTGGGGAAATGACGGGTGGTTCTTATAATGTATTTCCTCTTGAATATGAAATTTGAGGTGTACAATCTCTGCCCATGCTGCCCGGAGCTGAGCCCTAAGATCTCCAATGGCCCAGTATGTAGGACAGTGTCCTAAATCCTGTAAGACTGTCCTTCTGAAAATTGTTCCACAGTACCTGCAGTTAATGATATCCATTCCAGGTAAGTTGCTGGGTTTATAACCTAGCCAGAGTAATTAGAAGGAAAAAAAATGCAAGTAATGGTTTGATTGTGTTTTGTTTTGTTTAACTTGTTATAACAAGTTAAATTACTAGTGCCCTGTAAATGAGCTCACCTTGTGGATGCCCCACTGATCCGCTCCTTCCTGCTCTGCCACAGGAAATGTCACAACTGTGGTACCCTATAAAAGGAGTGTAGTGTGGGAGTAGTTGGGGATAAGGGGTGGGTGGCTGGGCCCTTCCCCTGCCAAAAAAGAAGAACCAAGGACGAAAGAACAAGGAGGTAAGAGCAGAAACAATCAGTCAACAACAAATGCAGTAACCCTGAAAGCTTATCCTAATGTTAGATAAAACTGTAAAACCTGTAAAGCACCACCTGTAATAATTTCAGAGAAGATATACGCTGCAAGAAACACTTTGCTACAGAGAAAAATAAAGCAATGAAATGTTAGCAACAAACAGTAGCAATCCCTGTGAGTAAAAAATAAAAACAACACCACACAGTAAATCTGCTTAGCCAAAAGAAGTCTTAATCCTTTTCCCTTGCTCTGGTAAGGTTCTCTACTCTGCCTTTCAAGCAGTCTTGGAAGGAAAGAGCTCAGGTGAAGCTAGGTGCCTTGGCCTTTTCTTTTCTATATCTTTGTTAATGACTTCCTATGGGCTGAACATTCCTGCAATATCCATAATATATATGTGGATAACACCATTCTATTTACCTCTGGTCACAGCTCCACTGACATCTCTGTTGCCCTGCAATCTGACTTCAACCACCTCTCTGACTGGTTTAGATCAAACTGACTAGCTCTAAAACAGTCCAACACTATATCTATGCTTTTTGCTCAAAAAAAGTCTGTTGGGTTGCCCTACTCTTGACATAAAACCCCCAGATGGTGCCACCCTGAAATCAGTGTCATAATACAAGTACCATGGCATCCTGATTGATCAAGCACAAGATTTTTCTCTTCACATCCACCCACTGGCATCAAAGTCCAATGTAAAGCTTGGCACCCTCTACTTCTACAGCGTTGGTGGGCTGCTTAAAAGGGGCTGGACAGGACAGGAGGGTCAAGAGAAGGGAGGGTGGGAGGGAGGGGCAGCTGCAGAATAAGGGGTGCTAGCAGCACATTTGAGCAGACTGGATAGACCACTAGGCCTTATTTGCTGGCAAATTTCATATGTCATATGTGACTGCCTCTTCCAAGTTATGAGAAAGTGCTTGGGTGAACGAATGATTCTTTCTGTGACTGACTTTGGTAATGTGGCCTATGACTTTGCCTCCAATTTCCAATTATCCAAACTAGATTCCTTACTAAATGCCCTCTGCTGGTTCATTCTTCTCTGCCGCAATCAAATCCATCACTGCATACTTCATGACTGCCTCAACTGGCAATCAATGAAAGACAGATGTGTGCAGCATCTGGCCCTTTATGGGTTCAAATTCTGGTCTAACAAACTCCCCAACTACCTGTGCGCTATGCTCACCCCTGCAGCCAACTCCTTCACTCTCACTTGGGAAACAGATTCCTTGTTCCCAGACACAAACATAACTCTAGCCAACAGACTTTCAATTACAAATTATTGCAGGTCTGGAATAACCAGGCCTTGGAAAATACCCCTCCTGCCAGCACTGCCTCAACCAATCAGTACATACGAACATAATAATAACAACAGCAGAAGGCCTAGTAGTCTATCATGTCTGCTTGTGTTGTGGAGCCCTTTATCAGTGACTGCTGAGGGCTCGGCCCCCTCCCCAACCAACTTTTTTCTTCATTACTTAAACAATGTAATTATATTTTACTGTGACTGTACCTGACATAGACCTGTTCTCATTGTGTTCAACTGTCCTTGATTGTCTTGCTCATCTGATTGGTGTTCACCTTATTATTATTTGTAATACAGTTATGCACATATTATATTTCTTCTTATTTCGGCTCCTTTTCACCCGGTCGCATCTGTAAATAAAACTATTCTTATAACTCTGTATGTTTACCTTTTGAAACAATTTCAAATAAATAAATACATTTAGTAAGGCTGCTACATAATATAACCAGTTTTGCTTTATTTGGTAAATGATTTCAAAGTTGTCACTGTAATCCAGAATCTGAACTGGTGGAGATCAAATTATCTTGCAGATATCTGCCCCTGAGTATGTGCACACCAAGCAACTAGGGATTGGAAGAATCATTGTAGTTTTTTTATACCCCATGACGTAACATGAAAAGAAGGCGCTAAGAAGGGTGTGTGGATATAAACTGAGTTCCTTTTATATTGTGGGTCATGCTGGTAAGGAAGTGGCGTGATTAGGAAATGACCTAACATTAATCTGACCACTTGTGAAATGAGCTACTTATGAATCCAGACATGATAAAGGTACGGAACTAGCGGTGCATGGATAGTGTCTTTTGGGATCCAAATGTCCTTTGATGGATAGTCCTGCTATCTGTCTCCAATTCCAAACTCTATCTGACCAAGCTAGGACTACAAATGCCCAGTCGGAGTTTGAGTATCTGTAGTCAGATGTTGGGATCCTAGGTCAAATTTTGGATCAGAGGGTTGGATTTTTGGAATCAACCCTTGCATAGTTGGGATTTCATAGGACCAACCATTGGACCTGTTCGGATCTTATGATTCCAATCAGTTCCATACATGGGACATAGATAGACATCAATATCCAGTTTAATCCGAACAAAGGGGTGGTATCTTGTGGTATCCGACCTTGGCAGAAACTATCCAAACACCACTACTGGAAACACATCTAAGTAGGTGTGAGTGAATGAGGACACCATGAGGAAAAATTAGATGTAAGAGCTTCATGGCGTAGCTCAGGCATGAACTTGGGTGGCAAGCATTCCAGAGCAGTACCGCACTACTCTACATCATAGAACCAGCCTTGAAATGTGTGATTTTTGATCATCTGTGAGATTTTGTTATGGCTATGTCTTTTAAACTTTATTTTTATTGACTTACTGCATAATACATACAGCAACAGTGAATTTTGAAGAAAAGGCAGATTACACATTACAGTTCAATTTCGCAATTACTTAGAAGGATAAAAGCAACACAGTCCTCTTTGTTACCACTGAAGAGGAACTTCCACAAACTGATAAATCATACAAGTCAGCACATGGAGCCCAATGCTACCAATGCTTAGGAAAATGTGTAAGCAAAAATACCAACAGGGCTGGTGGTATTGGGCTATACCGGACCTTCCAGGTGCATTGTGAGGCCTGATGCTGCAGGCAGAGGGCCTTATAACCCCCGGAAGGCCCTGTATAACCCATACTGCCCACCCTGGAGGGTATTACTGTGCTTAAAAAATGGGTTATAGGTGACACTGCTGAAAGACATATAGAAAATGTAAAAAAAAAAAATAAAGTTCTTTTTTCTTGTTTACTAGCCCCTTAACTGGTAGAATTACCAGAAGAAGGTGCTGCTATTTATGTCAATGATTTTACAGCATGTTATGACCACCCTTCCCCCTCCAGCACTGTTTTTTGTTTGATTGTAACCCTCCTCCCATACACATGGACACAGATTAGTGCTGCCTTTTTGTTTTTTTATTTGACTGTTATTTAATTGAGCTCTGTCAATACTAGAATGGTGAAACATGTTCGTGGCTGCCAGTCGGTGACTCAGGAGTCCCGAGTCGGGATGCTAATTAAGACTGAGAATGGGAGTGACGACAGACTGACCAGCTGTGGGTTAAACAGCTTTACTTTTCTTTTTTTTTATATATGTGTGTGTGTGTTATTTCAAGTTTGTGAGAGCCAGGGCTGAATTGCTGTTGACAACATGGTTGGTAGAGCAACAGCTAAGCGGGAAGCTTGAGCATGAGACTGTAGTACTAAGTCTTAATGAGATCAGCTGTTCTTTTATGGATTGGTCTCCTGCAGATGGAGATGCACAGCCAGCTGGAGGCACCAAAGGAAGTGGGCTGGCATGTGGAGGATGTGGCGTGATGAGCAGCTGAGGTGGAAGCAGGCTTGACAGCACTAGGTGACAATGCAAGGTTCCAAAAAGATATTTTTTTATTTAAAAATACAAGGGGGTGATGTGAAATGCAAAGTAGGGGGGCATAACTCAGTAGGTTGCCCTCGCTAAGTGAGACAGAAAATGGTGGCTACAGAGTTTTTGAAAATTCTATTGTACAGTAATATTTTGAGTAAGAAGTCAGACAGAGTTTGGGACTCATTTTTTCCCAGTCTCTGTTGCCTGATACTGAACAGGGTGGGTGACTGTCTAAGCCAGTCAGGTTGTAGGATTTTGAAGACCCATTTTCTATCTGCAATATATTTATTACACATAGTTTTGTAACCTGCCAACTATGGTACAACTTAAATAATCCATTTATGTAGCGCTCTTAATGAGCCTTCCTCAAAGCTCTCTGGGATGAAAAGCACAGTTATCCATTGGTAATTGAGCAAACTTTGAAAAATTAGTTTTTAACACATTCATTAAGAAGTGTCCCTTTGAGATAAGGGTCTGCACCATCCGAATGTTCATGGGATCTCTATCGCATATCAGGATCAAGGCCACAACCAGCACTACAGAAGCATGCCCTATCATCTCTGTTGGCTATCCTCCACTAAGACAGTTTAGGGCACTAGGACTACATACAGCAGCTTGGCCTCCTGCACTATGAGGGCGCAGAAGCGGGTCACCATTTTTAAGCCTCATTCTGATGATACATTAGCTGTTTGGCTAATCTCCTCTAGGACTCCTACTAAGGAGCCTGTATTCCTCCCGACTCTTCTGCTTACTCCTAATTAAGTCCATATGGAACCAAGCTTAAAGCATGAAGCATTTTATTGATTTTTCTTTTATCAAAAGCTTCAAGGAAAATTTATTTTATTTTTTTCGGTCACCAGCATAATTATATTTATGCCTGTCCCATAATAGCCTGACTCTGTGTGAATTACTGCCTTACCCTTAAAACTAAGATGAGTTTGAACCCTAGCAACAAAACTTGGGAATATTTTGCACATGAACATTGTGTTTACGATGAAATGTGACAAAAGATTGATACAGGACATAAATTATTTTCAGTTTTTCATTCTCTGTTGCGCTATTGTATTTTTGTATTGCTGTAATAAGTTGTTTTAATTACTTTAATTGCTAATTGTTTACTGCATGTGGTGAGATTTCAACAGGGAAGAATGGGCATGAATTGTCCATCAAGCATGTATTAAGCAGGTGCTAAATGTTCTTCTACCTGTTAAAAACAACTTTTATAAGTTCTTCAGGGTAAATTTTAATTGTAAGTATGGTGAATGAACATTTAATTATTTGTGGATTCCCCACAGGTAAACCATTTTTAGACTAGAACAATCAGTATGCCTTAATTCTATTCAATCATGGACTAGTTGATTCTGAGGTAACCATCTGAAGGGCTTTCCCTTCTCCTTGGGTTTAGTATATCTGCCCTGGAGTAGCTCAGCAATTTTGCCTGGGACAAGGAGGAGATATTCTTTAGGTGCTATCGCTGGTTTCACTCACAATTACCTAGTGTGGGATATCAGGCGTAATACAATGACTAGTGTCCCAAATGCATATACTGTGACAGGACCTGTCATTATCTTGCATTTTGCTGGCATTATAGCTCCTCAGGACCCTAACTCCCAAGTTTGGTAATTACAGACCATGACTGATCTATACAGAATGTCTACCTAGGCTTTGCAGCCAGGTTGGAATAGTACTCAGATTTTATATGGTACAGTGATACCCAGTGGTTAAAGGAATCCATGAGATATTAGTTTTGTTGACACATAGCAGGATCCCGTGGGTGGAGTCCCAGTTAATCCATATAAGAACTACAGGACTGAGCAGACACCAGACAGTACTTGAAAAGTGTTAGGTGTATTTTTTTAACAGGTAATGGCTCTGACAGAGTGCCCAATATTTGTGAAACAGGCACCTTTGTCATACTACGTTCTATGTCCTGACAGATTGCCCCTGTTGGACAAGGTAGAAAGTCTTTGGGGGTTCATTTATTTATTCATTTCACCAAACACAGTCTCAGTAGGAATATAATGTATAAACTGTAGGCAGCTCAGAGCACACAGTTTTAAATTAAAAAATGTAATTAGAATTTTTGCAAATGGAAAATTAACCTGAATCAGATCTGTGCAATACTGAACTGATTCTTGTTTGATATTAAGATATAAGACGCTATTGATTTATCTGTTTAACTAATGTATACTCATCGCAGTGCTGTTGTGATTATCTTTATTTTACTGTGCACTTTATATGCTCTGTATTATCTGTGGATTTTTGAGTCTATATTTAATTCCCTTTTAAAATGTTGTAATGGTTTGTCTAACCGATCAACAATAAAACCAAACTTGAACTAAAAAGCCTCGTCCTTCCTTGGCTGAGCGCACAGTTTCTTACTCGAGAGAATATTAATCCAGATAAACAAGAGGCATCTTGAATGCTAGAAAGAACATTCAGTGCAGATAGGTTAAGACGCATAGGAATATGACTGTAGGCTAGACAACCAAATGAAACATAGGGAAGCAGTACTGCATACACAGAACCATAAACTTCACAGTCCAGCCTTGCCCCCTCCATAAAAAACATAGTTAAAACACCAGTGATATCTCATCTTATATCGTATCTATGTTCAAATGAGTATGTTGCACTGTAGTGTTTCTGATGAAAAGAGTCAACATTTGGGAATGTATTAGCTGCCTAGCATAAGTTCAAAAGTCAAGTTATGGTAGAGTCACTGTACAAATGAACAGCACTTACTAGTCCCTATAGTTCTAACAGAAACATGGAATGTGTTGGCACAGAAAAGGACTGGTAGGCCCACTTAGTCTGCTCTATTTTCCCTGCCTATTACTACACCCTGGACCCTATATGATCACAGGTGTCCCTCCCTACTCCCTTACTTCTACTTATTATAATCATGTGCCTATCTCATGCATGTTTGAAACTCCCCACTGTCTTCGCCTCACCAGCTCTTCTGGTAGCTTGTTCCAGACGTCCACCACCCTTTCTGTGAAGAAGTTTTTCCTCATGTCCTTCTTAAACTTCTCCTCCTCAAGCTTCATAGCATGCCCCTGTGTTCTGGTGCTCCTCCTCCTCCTGTGAAAGAGACTCCCCTCCTGCACCTTGTTCAACCCTGCAGGGTACTTATAGGTCTCAATCATGTCCCCTCTTGCTCGCCTCTCCTCCAGGGTGTACATGTTGAGCTCCAACAGCCTTTCCTAGTATGGTTTCTCATGCAACCCCTGCACCATTTTGGTAGCCCTTCTCTGGACTGCTTCCACCCTGTTGATGTCCTTACAGAGGTGTGGCCTCCAGAACTAGACACAGTACTCCAGGTGGGGTATCATGAGTGAGCGATACAGAGGCAATATCACCTCTCTTCTCCTGCTAGAAATCCCCCTCCCTATGCACCCTGGCATCCAGCTTGCCTTGTCTAGTGCCTTTTTGCACTGCCCTGCCACTTTAAGATAATCAGATATGATCACCCCAAGGTCTCTCTCTAGCTTGGTAACTATAAGTACTTACTCATCGTCATCATACACACAACCCCTGGGTTACCCCACACCAGGAGCATGACTTTGTATTTTTTGGCATTGAAACCCAGTTGCAACACCCTAGCCCACTCCTCTAGTTTCCTCAAATCCCTTTGCATTCTCTCTACCCCCTCCTGGGTATCCACTCTGCTGCAGATTTTTGTGTCATCAGCAAAGAGACACACCTTCCCTTCCAATTTCTTAGCAATGTCACTTATGAAGACATTGAAGAGGACAGAACCCAGTATCGATCCCTGTGATACTCCACTGGTTTTTCTTGGTTTCTTGGTTTATTAAGATAAAACAAGGCCTAGGGCCCATCGTGATTGTCTCCCACTATCAGTGGGTTATTGTCTATTCCTAGAATTGGCAATGAATTTGTCTAGTTCCTTCTTAAAACTGTCCACTGCCCTTTTATTTGTATTTGCCCCATGAACTATAAGTTGCCTATTATGAGACCTTAATTGAATGGTTCTTTCATTAAACTGAATTTCAAGTTCATTCATAAGGACCTCATTTTTCAGTATGTTATAAAGTAATAGAAGATCACGAGATCACTTCTTTGCCTCCTTTCTCGCAGGCTAAACAGGCCCAGTTTTTCTAATCTGTTTCCATAGTCCATAATACAAAAACCTTGTAACATCTTTGTTATTCTCCTCCGAGGTCTCTCAAGCATGTTCATATATTTTTTTAAATATGGGCTCCAGAATGGAGAATCATAAGCAAGATGAGGAATCACAAAGGTTTTATATATCTGCATAATGCATTGTGAATCCCTATACACAAATGAACGCCTGGTTGCACGAATCAAGTAGTTCGCCCTCCTGGCCACAAGAGCACAATGGTAGAAGGGAGAAAGGTTATTGCTTGCAGTAACTCCCAGATCTATTTCCTTATTTACTGAATTTAAAGGAATCCCATTCGTGAAGTATTCATATCCAGGATTGTTCCTCCCAAAATGTAATGCGATACACTTTTCTGGATTAAAAAACATCCTATTTTCAGTTGCCCATTTTTGTATAATAATTAGATCTTTACACAGGTTAGTATGTTTTCCTAAGGTATCCACTTCCCCACCTAATTTGGTGCTGTCTGCAAATTTTGCCAGATGACTATTGACGTCAGCTCCCATGTCGCTAATAAACAGGCCAAACAATACTGGCTCCAATACAGAGCCCTGGGGTGTGCCACTACTAACATTACCCTCCTTAGATAACTTACCATACACTCTCACTTTTTGTGTTCTATCTGAAAGCCAACTTGCTATTCATCTCACAATATAGGTGTTGATTCCCATACCATAAAGTTTGGCAGCCAAGAGATCATGTGGTACCATATCAAATGTCTTTCCCAAATCTAACATAACATCATAATCAATCACTTTATTTAGCCAGGTATATACACCATTGAGCAAGTTCATTTTCAAGATGGTCCTGGGCAATAGTACATTGTAGTTCAGTACAAGCAAAATACAGATAAGTTAAGGTAGTAACAACAACATTTAGGAAACATTGTACAATAGTACATTGCAGTTCAGAACAAACATAACACAAATAGGGTAGTATAAAAATGTAAAAACATATACAGGTGAACCACGGAAGGCCAGTATCTAAATGCCTATCATAATGGTGTACACATATATAATTCAGAGCAAAAATTATGTAAAAGTAGAGGAGCAAGAATCCAAGGTACTCTACAGACAGTAGTAAAGGTAAAGATGGTAAGAATGGGGGCGGGCAGGTAAGACGTAAATAGGTATGTTAGAGGTAGATAAAAGGAAGAAGAAGGCTAGAGTGAGGGGAGTGAATTTAGAGAGATAGGTAACCTTAACAGGGAGTAATCTTAATCGACATTTAGCTGTAGGATTTGTGAGAGGAGCATGATGTAGGTTGTTCAGTGTCTACGAAAACAGTTGCAGGCTTCCATCAACAGTACGGTTAGTGAATCTTTAAATGTGAATATGCCTGGGAGTGAAGTGAGTTTTAAGGAGTTTTGCATGGTGTTCCATAGAGATGGGAGTGAGAAGTTGATGGCAGCTGCGCCATATGACGTGCTCACTTTAGGAATCTGGAAGCAGAGTAAGGAGAAATGTTTCAAACCATACGATCCATGGCCCATGTGAAGAGGCTCGAGATGTAAGTAAGCAGATTATTGGATAGAGCTCTATGAAGCCAAAGTAGGGTATATATTTTTCTCCTAGCTGAAAGTGAGGGCCACCCTGATTCCTGGTACAGTAGGCAGTGGTGAGTGTGAAGAGGGCGGTTGAAGATAAATCTTAGGGCCCTGTGGTAGTGAGTGTCAAGTTTGTTGAGCACTGCTACAGGGCAGTGCATGTACAGAAAGTCGGCGTAGTCCGATAAGGGTAAGAATGTAGATTGTACTAGCCTCTTTCTGGCTTCTGGGGTGAGCAGATGTTTAATACAATAGAATAAACCTAGCCGCTGTCTTAATTTCTTCGAGACTTCATTCAGGTGATATAGAAAGTTAAAAGCTTATTATCCAGCCAGAACCCAAGATATTTAAAGGTTTCAACTATTTTGAAAGGTTCATCTACTGTAGTAGTGTTAGGATCTGGTGTGTGTGTGATGGTCTGGGGACTGGCTTTGGAGATAGAATCATAGCTTTAGTCTTTTTGGCATTGAGGAGAAGTTTGTGTCTGATAAGGTTATGTCTGAGGGTGATAAAATCTTGCTGTAAGCTCTCATGAGCCGTGTCCAAGGAGGAATTTATGGTATATAGTACGGTATCATCTGCAAATAGATGGACATTAGCTGAGCGGAGATGTGAGTCCAGGTTATTGATGTAGATAGCAAAGAGGGTTGGGCCTAGTATGGAACCTTGGGGAACACCTCTTAGAAGAGTTTTTTGTGAAGACAGATCACCTGCAGCTTTCACCTGCTGTAATCTGTTGGTAAGGTAGTTGGAGAACCATTTGATTGCTGAACTATCGAGCCCGATATTGCTCAAGGCTAAGAGCAAAACGTTGTGATCCACAGTGTCGAAGGCCTTACTAAGATCAAGAAAAAGGGCAAACACATATTTCTTAGAATCCAGTGCAATTTGCCAATCTGTAGCTACCTTCGCAAGTGCAGTTACGGTGCTGTGTTTGGCTGTGAATCTGGATTGTGCCGGGTTTAATAGATCGAGAGAATCCAAGTGTTCTCTGATTTGGACATTGATGATTTTTTCAAGGAGTTTTGACAGGATGGATAATATAGATATAGGCCAATAGTTATTCAGGTCACACGGATCACTGGATTTGAATAATGGTAAAATGTAGGCAGTTTTCCATAGCAGAGGAAGATCTCCTTGTTTCAACGAAATGTTGAATAAATGGGTGATGGGAGCCGTGTCTTAGGAAGTATGGCTCGATATTGTCTGCGCCTGCACTCTTTTTAGTATCCAGGGATAGTAGTAGGTCCTCTACTTGTTTAAATGTAAATGTGTGGAAGCTGAATGTAGTAGGATAAGGTGGGGTAGGGGTTGGGTTAACGTTAGGATCGGTAGCAGGGTTGTCTGGTGGAAAGATTTTGTTGATAGAAGAGGTGTCAAATGCTAGTCCAGCGGTGGCAAAATGCTCATTTAGCTGCTCCAATATACCGGCTCTGCCTGTGTAGGTGGATCCAGCGGACAAACTTTTGGCTGGGATTGATGTGCCGGTAGAACAACCTTCAATCTCTCTAAGGATGTTCCAAAATTTGGCAGAGTTGTTTTTGTTGGCTTCTAGTTCTGCTTGAATGTATCTAGCTTTTTCGGATCTGATTAGCTTGGTACAGGCATTTCTAGAGGTGCAGAATGCTACCCAGTCTGCCGCCACACGAGATTTCTTTGCTCTTTTCCACCAATAGTCCCTGTCCCTGATCGCTTTCTTCAAGATGGAAGAGAACCAACCAGGGGGTCTTTTTTTAGACCTGATCAACCTTAATGGTGCATGTTTGTCTAGTAGACCCAGCAGGAGATTGTGAAAGATATTAAATGCCATGCTAAGGGAGGGAGCTAGATAGAAATTCTGCCATCTGATGTTACTTAGATCTTTCAGAAATTCATTTTGGGAGAACTTTTTCATGTTTCTTACCAAATTAAATTTGGAGGCCAATTTTGTTTGCAAGGGGCATCTGACGCAGGCAATAGCACAATGATCGCTTACATCATTGCAGAATACTCTGGCATGAAAAAAGTTACGTGGCTTGTTTACGAGCATAAGGTCCAAGAGAGAGCTACGTTCCAGATATTTTCTGTTCGGTCTGGTGATTGCAGGTGTTATTTGTACCAGACCAACTGCATCAGCAAGATCCTTCGGTTTCTTGGCGTTGTCATCGTTCCAGTTCAAATTAAAATCCCCCAGTACTATACACTCTGAGTTAGCTAACTCGATTAGGTTTTGGAGATGAGGTAGCAGGGCCAAGCTCCCAGACGGGGGTCTGTAGCAGGCTGCAATGAGGAGTGATTTCTCATTGGAGAGTGATAGTTTTAGAGCCAGGCATTCAAATTCTTTGGGCTTCAAGGTACAGTCAACGACCGTGGTTACAAATTTGTTCTTGGCATATATTATGACCCCTCCTCCTCTAGTTGGCCTATCGCAGCGATAAGTACTGTATCCTGGGATGTTGATATCTTTGTCTGGGGTAGATGGCTATAGCTTCCAGCTATACTTTTATTAACATGTTCATAAAATAATATTAAGTTGGTGTTACAAGAAAGGCCTTCCTTGTACCCATGCTGTGAGATATCATTTAATTCCAATGTTGTTTTTTCACTATCAATTATTAGTTTCAGCAGTCTTTCCATACTTTTATAGCATATATGTGTTAAACGAATTTGTCTGTAGTTTCCGACCTGACTTCTGTTACACTTCTTATGGATAGGGACCACCACTGCCTTTTTCCAATCAGAAGGAACATTGCCAGACTTTAGTGCGTTATTAAACAAGATAGTGAGGGGAAGTGCAAGATGAACAACCATGTTTCTCAAGAATAAAGTGTGTATTTCATCAGGTCCAGGGGAAGTGTTTCCCTTGATACTGTATTTCTAAATAAATTTAAAATCTGAATTGGTAAGAAATCCATTAGTGGGAGACTAGTATTGATCAATGATGTACTATGTCCATTTCCCTTTCTAAACACAGAAACAAAATATTCATTGAACAACTGTGCCATCTCTTCAGGGTCAGTTATAGATGTGTCGTTTAGTGATAAGGGGCCAGTCGAATTAGGTGCTGTTTTATTAATATTTATGTATGAGAAGAATGCCTTATTGTTATCTTTAATAAAAGACAGTCTGCTTTCTAAATTCAATTTCTCATTTTTTATTAATTTTTTAAATGTTTTTGAATTCCCTTTTAAAATCACTTACATTCTTCCCTGGTGGACACTTTTTAAATCTTCTGTATAATTTTTCCTTTACTTTTATTTGTTTCTGTACTGATTTTGTTAGCCATATGGGTATGCAGCCTTTACTATTGTATTTTATAACAATAGGAACAGATCTCTCCTCCTGCTTAAATATTAAGGTTTTAATGGTTCCCAAGATAGCATCTGCATCCTTATTAGAGAGAAGAGTATCCCAATCTATATTAGCCAGTGTATTATTAATCATATTCCAGTTGGCATTCTTGTAGTCTCTGAAACTAGTAGGATTTGTCTGGGAGTATTTCCTTGCCACCAAGGAGCCTGTAAGCTTGCAATGACCACTAATACTTAGAGGGCTATGTACGCTTATATCTGAAATGCCATATTCTAAGTTAGTCATAATCAGATCTAAAATATTATTTCCCCTTGTAACTGTTGGAATTTATAACCCTGAGAAGGTCCTTTTCAAATTCAGAGGATCCTGTAAGTTCCTACCAATTTATGCCAGGAGCATTAAAGTCCCCGAGTGTTAGAACATCACCCAGGGTAGTGGCATTTTCAATTTCTTGGAGCAGTGCTGTACTGTAATTCCTTGAGCTAGCTGAGGATCTATAGCAGTTTCCTAGGATCAATTTTTTTCAACTCCTAAACTTAAGTTCTAACCAAATAGATTCTGTAGGAAAAATGGTCTCTTTGTTGACTTCTATTTGGTGGCAACATATATCATTCCTAATGTAACAGCACGCTCCACCTCCTTTGCTTCCAAGTCTGTTGTTTTCTGGAAAGCTGATAGCCCTGTATTTTGTTCATCCAATCATTACAGTCATCCCACCATGTCTCTGTTATACTGTAATAGCCATATCTATTTTGTTCTGTATTAGGAAGGACTCTAATTCTACTTTCTTCGATAAGTTCAGACTCCTAGCATTTGCCAAAACAAAAGAACAAAGATTTGTGTCACCCGTCCTTGATGGTGAAAGATGGATTTGTGTCCCTTACCCCCCTGCAGATTCATCTTAAACGGCCAGATTATTTTCTCTAATTTCTTTCCCAATAATTGGGAACCCTGCCTGCTCAGATGTAGTCCATCCCAGCTAAAGAGACCATAGTTCCCCTCAAAAGTTTCCTAATGAGGAATGCAGGTGAATCCCTTAATTAAAGCCCACTTTCTGAGCCATTCGTTTAGGCATTTGATTTTGCTTTGTTTGTGGTGACCCATTGTTGGTACCAGCAGTATTTCTGATATAAAAATTTCACAGCTCATATCTTCAAGTAATTTACACAGCTCTATGTAATCTTTCTTTATTTCATCTATGCCTGCCCTATTTACATTATTTGTTCCGACATGCAAAATAACAATGGGATGATCACCTGCATTTTTCTTAATGTTTTTTGCCATGGAAGCTATGTCTTTGATTCTGGCTCCCCAGAAACTGCTACATGTACTCTCCCATCCTCCAAGTGACTGCCATTTATCACCACCCTCCTCTGCCTCCTATCTCTCAACCAGTTAGATACCCAGCTTACCACCTTCTCCCCCACCCCCAGGCTGCTAAGTTTCTTTATCAGCCTCTTGTGTGGTACAGTGTCAAAGGCCTTACTGAAGTCCAGACAGGCCATATCCACTGCCCTCCCCAATCCACCTCTCTAGTTACCCAGTTAAAGAAATCTATAACATTTTGTTTGATATGACCTCACCCCTGTGAAGCCATGCTGCCAGTGGTCCTGCAGCCCATCTGTCTCCAGGTACTCCATCAGTCTCTCTTTCAGCATGGACTCCATTAATTTCCCCACCACTGTGAGACTGACTGGTCTGTAATTGCTAGCCTTCTCCCTTCTGCTGCTCTTTTGCAGAGGGACCACATCGGCTCTCCTCTAGTCCTCTGGAACCACCCCAGTCTCCAATGTGGTGCTGAACAGTGTTGCTAGAGAGGCGGCTAGCACTGTGCTCAGTTCCTTTAGTACCCTTGGGTGGATTCTATCAGGACCCATCACCTTGTTTTCCTTTAGGGCTTTCAACACCCAGTAGGCATTCTCTTCTGTAAATGTAATTGTGCTCAGTCCCCCCGGTGCCTGTTAATGCATGTTGGGCCATCCCCTTCCCTTTCCACTGTGAAGAATGAGCAGGAGTATTCATTTAAAATTTTACCTTTTTCTTGGTCTTCCTCTGCACATCTCCCCCCCCCCCAATATTCTGATCCTCACTATACCACCCCTTGCCTTCCTTGTTTTGCTCACATATCTGAAGAAAGTCTTATCCCCATTTTTTACCTCCTGGGTGATCCACTCCTCAATCTGAGGCTTTGCTGTCCTGACCCTCCATCCTGCCTCCCTTTGTTTTTGTAGATATACCTTCCTGTCTGCCTCCATTTGGGTCTCCTTGTACTTCCTGAAAGTATTTTTTTCTCCCTTACTGCCTTAGCCACTTCTTTGTGAACCACAGAGGCCTCTTTCTCCTCTTACCCTTGCTTACTACCTTCAAACAGCTTGCCATTATCTCAATTATTCCCTCCTTTAGGAGGCAGTATAGTGTAGTGGATAAGGGCATTGAGCTGTAAACCTGACAACCTGAGTTTGAATCCCATCAGCCCCCAGTTGCATACTGTGTGACCCTAAGCAAGTCACTTAACTTCCTTGTGCTCCCAGGTTGCACCTGAAAACAAGCTCTGGCTTAGTGTCTTTCCTGATTAAACAATTTCTCCTTTCCTTTTTTCCATTGTGCCTCCACTCTCCCCCCCCCAGCTATCCCACTGTAAGGTATTTCCTATGACAGTATCCCATTTCTTTAAAACTGCTCTCCTGAAGTCCAGCACCTTTGTCCTAGTGTGTTTTTTCTCCTTTCCAATCCATATGCCAAATCACACTGTACAATGATCGCTTGTACCCAGGAGCTACCAACTGTGACATCTGCAATGCTGTCCCTCTTCGTAAGTACCAGATCCAGCACTGCCCCATCTCTAGTGGGATCTGTAACCAGCTGCCTGAGAAATGCCCCCCGCAGGGAGTCTAGGATGACCCTGCTCCAAGCTGCAGCTGTGATGTTGCAGTCAACATCCGACAGATTAATGTACCCTATAATAACTACTTCCCCTTTGCTTGTCATTCTACCAATGGCCTCCTCCAAAACCCTGTCCAACTCTTCCTCCTGTGTTGGTGATCTGTACACCATCCTCATGTGGATAAAGGCCCTGGACTCCGTCTCTAAGTCAACCCAAAGAACCACCAGCTCCTCTGTTCCCCCTGGTGTCTTTGTATCTCCATGGCCTTTATACATTCCCTTACATGTAAAACAACCCCTGCACTTTCCTCCCCGCCCTATGCTTTAGAAACATTTAGCCCAGTATGGCCACCTCCCAGATGTGGCTATCAGTGCACCATGATTCTGTTATGGCCACCAGATCTAGGTCCCCCTCCACAATGGTAGCCTCATTGTCAGGAATTATGTTTCCAAGGTTCCTTGTGCTCACGCACATGACTCCATTCCTTTTGTCCTTCCCTGGCCCTACTAAGCCCTCCCTTCCTGCATCCATCCTTCGTCCTTCTCTTTTCCCTGGTACTGTCATCCCCCTTTATATACTCCATCTGCCCACCCTTCCTAGTTTTTTTCTCAGCCTTAGGCCCACCTCACAACCCTCTCATCCCTTCCCCCCCTTGCCCCTGTTACCCTCTACCTCTGGGGAATTTATTTTCTCTGGGTTTTTGCTCTCTACTGCTCCACTTTCTTGGGGGGAGTTCATTGGCTCTATAGTTTCTTCTGCCCCCGGCTAGTTTAAAAGCCCATCAAAGTAGCATTTAAACCTTCAACTCTGGAATGCCATTCCACTCCTGGGTTGATGGAGGTCATCTCCTTTGTATAGGCCTCTTCCCCCTATATAGGACTCCAGTCCCTGATGGAGGGAAACCCCTCCTCCCTGCACCATGCCTTCAACCAGTCATTGAAGACCATGGTGTAGTGTTCCCTCTCCTCCCCCTGTCCATGCACAGGTAGCATCTACCTGCTTAAGGCCCCTCCTTGGCTCCCTAAACTTATCTTGCACCACTCCTACTGCATCCCCTGCCAGGTCATTAGTCCCCAAATGAACAATGACTTACAGCTCCCCCTCCTGCCTGGCCACCATAGTGATCATAAGGATCCCTCCCCATCTCTCCATGCTGAGGCAGCAGGTAGTCTGCTAACTTCCCTCTTGTGGTGTTCCTAAAACTACCCCCTCAATAATTGAGTCCCCCACCAGAAGTTGCTTCCTCTTCTGCTGGGGTCCTTTGTCTCCTGCCTTGGGGCCTCTGCTGTGAAGGACCCCCACATCCTCCCTTCCTACTACCACAGGTATCTTGCCTTGGCAGTTCCATCCTGTCAGTGTGGTGAAAAAGGTGTGTAATGGCACCGACTGTGGAAGGTGTTCCCTTCTCTTCACCCTCACCCTCCTGAAGCCCACCACAATATAGCTGGCCCTCCTTCTTGGCAACCTCTAAGGCAACATTGGTGGACTTGGTGGCCCCGAGGGAGGAAGAGGTCCCCCAAATCTTAGACAAATTGGCCCATAATCTAGAGACCTCCTTCCACAGCCCAGAGAGGTGCATGCAGATGGGGCAGCACCTCAGTCTTCAGGTCTCCCTGAAGACTGCCGTTTCACAGTCAGTGTACTGCACCACTCCTGTCATTCCCTAATCTGCTCTATAACCTATAAAATAATTTATCTCCTTACCCCAGATACGGTGTTTCTTGATTTGCCTTTTTCTGTTTGGATTATCCCTTGATGCTATACCCTAGGAAGGTTACTAATTTGCTTTTCCCTCAAGTTTCTAATTAGACTTTACTAGCTTTTCCCCTTTATACCCTTACCGTAGATAGGGTGATATTAGTTTTCTTCTATTCCTCCCTTAATCCCTTTATATTCCTACCCTGGATGGGTGCTGCACCTATTCCCAGTTATGGCTGACTGTTTACATTGCACCCTTTCCTGCAGTGAATGTTACAACGGGAGTGCCTAGGTACCTTACCTTACTTGACCGGCAGTCCCCAGCTTCCTTGCTTCCACCTGTGGATGCCTGTCAATGCCTAAGATGCCACTCTCTGCACCTGTTCCACTCCTGTTCTGTTCCACAATAGATATGTTTTGTGCCAATAGATTATAAGAAAGTCCTAGTAGAAACACCAGCTTCACTGTCCCTTATCTTCCCCCACGCTGTCTCCCTCTGGTTCAGCCGGTCTTTAGCCCTGTTTACACAGCAGCAACACTTCACTTTTCACTCTGCTGCCTTCCTGCTATGCTGTGGCTTGTTCCTGCAATTTATTGTTTACACTCCCGAGCCTGATGTGCCACAGATCGCACTGAGAGGAGTGTCTTTAGACATGTGGGCAGGTTCTAAAAAATGACATCAGCAGCCTGGAAATAGGGGATCACAGCGGATTGAGCACATCGGTCGTTCACACCACAGGGTAATGTACTCAATCCAGTACACATCCCCACATTTTCACTCAAAAACTAGAGCTGTAGAACACTTATGGCAATGCGGTGAGTGTCCACAAAGCTGACTTTGCAGCGAATCAACTGGAGCGCATGTGTTGATGCACTGCAAAACTGATGGTGTAGACAGGGCTATCGATTCATTTTTAGCAGTGAATGCTCCTGCTGCTTTAGGGTCCATAAAACAAAACATTTTGTTCCTCACAGTGAAGTGCAAGCAAGCAGGAAATGACAGCTTGTATTGCATGCCCTCTTCTCTAAGCATAGACGTAACCCCTTTAAAAGCTTTTCTACAAAGATGGGTTGCATAGAAGTAGTCGAGGTAAACACTTTTGATTCATCAATAATGGGTGAATATGGGGTGCTAGAGAGCCATCTTCCAGGTCGGAAGCATTTTCATGAGCTCTCCTACACGAGGTGGCTAATATTGGAAAAAAACGCAATTTAATGCAATTTTACATAAAAACAGACCTTGGCATCTGTTTCAGCAAGCTGTTCCACATCAGAGGATATCAAATTTGAGATGGGCATTATGAAGCCACAACAACAAGAGCTGCACAAACCAACACCGCCACAATCCAACAAGGCCATGGGCTCCTTGAGTAATAACGGAGTGGATGCTGCTGAACAGTTGGCAGAGCCCCCTTGGCAAACCATGCTCAAGTCCATGCAGACCATGGACTCCAAAACTGAAAAAATCCTGCAAAAGCTTGAGCACCATGATGCGGCTATCCAGACCTTAACGGGCACAGTTGTAGAGCTGAAGAAGCAGTCAGTGACTAACATGACCGCTGTTGCAACGTTAACTGAGGCAAACGGCCAACTTCAGGGGCACATGGAAGCCCTCAATAATGAGGTTAGAGCGGGCAATGTCTGAATTGTATGGCTCCCAGAGGGAGTCGAAGGGACATCTCTACTCACCTATTTACTGGACTGGCTTAAAAAAACACTCCAGCTGGATCGGGAATTCTTATGGAAGGCCATCAAGAAGGCTTACAGAGTCTCCCCTTGAGTTCGTCCGGTAGATACATCCAGCCATGCACAGTTCTTTTTTTAAATGAAGATGGTCAGAAATTAGGGATGCACTAATTGCTGCAGCCAGAGTGGTGTATCCTTTGGAGATCAACAGAGCTGACATCAAGCTATTTCTGGACCTCTCCTATCAGACCTCAGCAAAGCACAAACGTTTTGATCTGGTGTGCCCACGACTAAGGGGCTTTGGAATTATTCACACTTTTTTGTTCCCTGCCCATCTGAGGATAGTGTATGGAAGTAAAACATGGCAGTTTACCAACCCTCAAGATGCCAGCCACTGGATGGAGAAAGTCGAGCAGGAGTTTGCGGCACAGCCAGCACCATCTGAGCCACAGAGTTCCATTTTTTTGGTCTTATTTTTTGTATTCTGATATATTTTTTGAAATTGTAGGTTAAATCCCCTGATATTCTAACATATAATATTAGAAAGGATATGTTAAGAATAATGAATATATAATAAAAAAAAATTTATGAGCATATTAGCATTTGATCTTAGTGACCTTCCGGTCGCTATTTAAAACCGTTTTTTTAATTTTTATATCATAGAAAGTTATGAAGTGGGACATTTTGATCCGATTTATTTTGAAAAAAACTGTTTTTGATGATTCGCTGTGTGTCTTGTGAGGATGAGCATATTATGTTGACCTTGGTGACCTTCCATGTTACGTTGGGAGCTGTGAAGCTATAACATTTGAGTTTGGCTTGTTCGGGTAATAATTGAATATGGTGTGCCCTGTGATTTTGAGTATATCATTGGGTCGACTTAGTGTCCTTCTAATAATAAAAAACTATTTATTAATATGTATCTATATACAAAGAAGCATATGTATTTTTATGCACCCTTTGAGTGATTCGTAGGGGTATTTTGCTTTGAAAAATTAAGCAGTGGATGCCTATAATATATAAAGATAACAATTTTGATATCAGTTTACAATGATATTCCGTTTTTAAAGTTTTTAAACATTCATGTTTTAATGACTGTTTAAATTGTATGATTGTTAACACATGTGATGTGGGGGTATTTAAGTAAGGTGCTGCACTTGTATCAGTCTCCCTGAGGAAACGCGCATGCGTGAAACCGGTTGGGGCTTGTGAGTTTGTTTCCACTTTCCACTATTATTGCCACAGGCATGTAATATAATAAATAACTGTTTTATAAAATACGGATGCTGGTGCTGCCTTTTTTTGGATTTGATGTACTGTGACTGAGGCTTGCACAGCTCCAGAGCGGAGCTGCTTTTTGGATCTGAATTGTCCTCAGGGGCTCCTATTCCTTGACAGATGAGGCCACAGCCACCAGTGCTTTACATGCCGTTGTAGTAGAATCGGTAACCACACCAGCCATGTATTTGTTTTCCACCACTACTAACCTTTTGGTATTGGAGTCCATTGTTTCTCTGTTCTTCAGTTTGACTGAGTCAGTGCAGTAATTGCTTGATGAAGTTTCCTAGTGTGGCTGGCTGGTCGGCGCCTAGCAGGAGTAGTAATGGCTGCTAGTACACAGGCTTCAAAGGTCCTGGATTGCTCCCTTTGTCTTGTGCCATCCTAGGTATTCCTATTTTGTTCGAAAATTGCACCAGGTATAGAGTAAAGGTATTTATAAAATGGGTGGGGACAGTCCTGAATTCTGATTGGCTGACAGGATATTCAAGCCATGCTTTTTAACCCCCTTATATGCATGGAAAATAGCAAGTGCCAGTACCTGTGCTCCTAGTACAGTAGAGAGCCATGCCTCATCCTTGTGAACCATCTCACTGCCATTTTTTTCCTGTGTAGAGAGCAAAACTGGAAGCCTCAAAAATGCCTTTCCACATGCTTCAAAGGCCCTGGACTGCTTCTTTTGTTTTTTGTCATACTAGGTCTTTCCACCTTCTTCGAAAATTACACTAGGTATGCATTAAAGGTATTTATAAAGTAGGCAGGGCTAGTCCTGAATTCTGATTGGCTGACATGATTTTCAAGCCATGCTTTTTTTTCCTTATATGCACTGCAAATAAAAAGTGCCAGTACCTGTGCCGCAGTGCAGTAAAGATCCATGCCCCATCCCTGTAAACCATTTTTCCCTCATTTTTTCCCCATTTAGTGAACGAAATCGCAAATCACAAAGAAGAAAAGAAAACACGACACTTAAAAAGTGTTGTTTCTGCAGGAAAATTCCTCTTACTACTCCTCCCGAGCTTCTCCCCCACCCCGAGCTGCACAGATCACGGACTGTAGAAACTCCATCCAAACCCACAAGTACAGTGAGACTGCTGGAGTCTGTTGTAATGCACTACCGCAGATGGTAGCATGCTGCCGGCAAGACCTTAAGGAAATTGTAGTCTTTCTGGTGGCCTAAGGCAGCTACCTGGTGGCTCTGCAGCACTGCACTGTGTCCCTAGTGACAGCACCAAATAAAGCAGTACCTCTAAGGAAAGAAAATGGACTATTTCATATGAAATAATATTTTTTTTTTTATTTGACCAATTTTTTTTTTTTATATATTTTATCTTTTTGCCCCTCTGTCTTTGCCGCCGATTATCTGCCTGGTCACAGCACCTTCATCTGGCTTCCACCTTCCAGCCATGCTCATCCCGCCAAAACCCCTGACTTACCCCTCGGAGGGTGGGGTTGTGGCACTGGCCAGGTGCCATGCTCCTTGTGACTATCTGGGGAGAGCCGGTCAGGAGGCTAATTGAATCTAAAGGCAGGCTTCATAGAGGCAGCAGACAGAGGGAGTTTTCTTCCCATATACTGAGGGCGGGGACATGCAATAACATCCTGTGTCCACCCCACCCCCTTGGTGCTGTTGCTTGTCAGCAGCTGCGGTGCCAGGGGTCTATCCAGCACCAGACGAGACCCCCACCTTCCCCCCGGAGAAAGAGAGCTGTCCACAGGATGCTCCATCCTTCTCCCCTGGCCTACCCTCCAGTGACCCGGGTCCATTCCTGAACCCAGGTCGCTGGCGTCGCAAGTGGAAATCCAACCACTGCGCTGACAGGCCGGCAATTTGACCAATTTTTGTGAAAAAAGAAAACATTGTTTCTCAACATATACACATTTTATAAGCACAATAGCACAATATGAGGTGTGGGTTAGTGTGTGATAGACACACTTTTAGGGGCAGTAAAGCACTTGGCATGTGGCCTTGTGCCTCACACCTCACAATGCCCCTAATTGTGTATTTATCACACACATATCCCACACCTCATCATGTGTTATTGCTTACATCTATCAATTGGATTGTGTTTCACAAGTGAACCTCTATAAAAAAACAATGCTTTTTAACAGATATAAGTCCAGTTGCTCAGGAGTTCAACAAACAGCAGTTTTCTATCCTTTCTATCATTTTTGCTGAGCTGGCTTAAGAGAAAACTACAGCTGGTTGAGGACTTTCATTGGGACACCCTCACTAAGGCCTACAGAGTTAATCCAAGGGTCCGATCGGCAGACTCTACTCAGCCCCATACCATATTACTCCCCAGCCACCTAGTCCTAGCTGACCTCATCTCCCTTCTCCCTCTCCACACGCAATTGTTTTGCTGTCTTACCACTGAACCAGTGTATTTTATTGCTGTAAAATGTTCTGTAAACTGTCTGTATTCTTCAATCTATTGTTACTCTCTGTACAAATGTAAAATGTTCTGCAAACTGTCTGTATTCTTCAATCTATTGTTACTTTCTGTACAAATGTAAAATGTTCTGCAAATTGTCTGTATTCTTCAATCTACTGTTACTGTCTGTACAAACGGTACCCGGGTCGCACCAGGAAACGAGTTTCGGCTCAGTGTGCCTTTCCTGGTTATCAAATTTTAAATAAATAAAATAAAAAAATAAATATTACTTAAGTCTAGGGGATCAGATGTTCATGATGTAGTGCTCACAGTGGCTAGGGCAGCATACTCACTAGAACTGAATTGTGTGGACATCAAGTTTTATTCTGATTTATCTCACCAGACTCGCACCAGGAGAAAGTGCTTTGATGCCGTGCATCATCGTCTCCGTGGTTTGGGGATCATCCACTGTTTTCTACTGCTGGCAAGACTCTGTATTGTTTATGGTGGGAAGACATGGCAATTCACGAACCCACAAGATGCAGACCAATGGTTGGAGACAGTGGAAAGGGAATTTGCTTCATGTCGTGTGCCTTCCGAATCTCAGGGATCTGATCTGGAGACTCTTGAACTTGGGACTGTAAGTTAAAATAACACAACGCTGCAGTTCTGAACTGGGCAGCATTATTCCATTGTACCCTTTAACTGTTCGAATTTGTAGGGAGACAATATTTATCTCCCTTACAATAATTTCAGTTGTTCACTGCTGGGTATTGTAGATGGGGATATATGTTTTGAATTTATTATTGCAATATATGCCACGTGGTATCTGCAGAGTTTCTGCTAGAATATGAATCTCCATTGTAAGTGACCATTAGCAGGGAGCACTGCGACAAATAAATAGCAGTGTATATGTTGTTTAAAACAGAGCTGTGTTAATCAATAATATGATAACTCTGGTTTATATTCTTTAGTGCCTACTGAGGAATCTATCATCATATCCTAACATATTGCGCATTGTAGTGCTATGCGAGTTATGTTACGATTTAGGTGTTTGCTACTCTTATGGGGAGGAGGCTTTATAAAGGAGTCGCAGTTTATTTTTCTGTCTTCTCCTTAGTCATGCAACAGGTTTAACCAGCAGTTTTTTTTGGAACTGTATTTTTCTTTCTGCGGATTCTCCCTAATGGATACACCTTAAACCACTGAAGAGGTTGGCAACTATTAATGGACTTTTTGGGACTTATATATACATGGGCTGATATCATAGGACCCTCCCTCCCTTCTTACTATACAAGAATACATGGTTAGGCTTTTTGTGTACATCAAATTTCTGTAGAAACTGTGTTTTATTTTCTACTCCCATGTATGAGATAATGTGGGTAATTTGTCTGCTTAAACAGAAAATTAATAAACATAAAGTTTAAAAAACCCAACAGTTTTCTTGCTGGGCTGCTAGGCCCTGCTCCCTATTATGATTATGTCTTGATATAGCACACAACCATATCTGTCATTTAGCCCTCTTAGGTCACGTTGGATTTCATCACTGCAGCCTGTATACCAATTTGTGCTGTTTCTCTCCTCAGGAGCTAAAGTATTTTTCCTTGGATTGTTTGGTTGTGAGGTCCTTAAGAGCCAAACATAAGTCATTCCTGTCTGAACTGTTACTGACAAAAGACAACTAAAGATGTATGTGATCTAATTTGTTATCACAGCCGACTCTTAGGACCTGGGCCAAAAGACCTTTCCAAATATTGCCACTACATACTGGAACAACCTGTCAGTGTACATACACAGTGTCCTCAGTCACCTTCTGTTTAGAAAAACTTAGGGAGTTACCTAAAAGAAAATTGTACAATCTGTTCTACCCTGTGGCCTGGGTCATTCCCTAAAACAGGCACTGTACTCGTGTACTTACCCGGTTAACAAAATAAATATGTATATACATGCATATTTAAATAAATAAATAAAATTTAGCAGGTGACATTTTCTTCCTCACCAGATTATTTATACGTAGAAAAAAAAAGATAATTACTTGCTTATTAAATGGAAAATTACGCAGATAGACAACAACATTACAAGCACACAGTGTAAAAGGTACCATTTTTTTGTTTTTGAAAGAAGTGTCTGTTTATTTTGGAAAAGATAGAAATGAAGCTAGAGTTTCTTTATTAAAATACTTTGGGCTCCTTAGCAGATGGGATTTTTCTGACATCAAAATATTGAATTTTCTTTGCAGCAGTTTTGAAAAGTAAAGGTGAAACCTCATTAGCTTCATTGCACAAATAAAACAATCATTATACCATTAGAAAGTCAGTTGCTAACACACTAATACATAATTAATTAGTTAACCAGTTCTCCATGTAATAGAAGTGACCATCAGGGGCTAGATTCTCAAAAGTGGAAAAACTACACATACAGGCAAAAAAAGTTTTACAAGGAAGGGTACATTTACACAGCCGAAAGATCTTCTTTGAGGACAGCTCCCCCCATAGAGACACACCTTTGGAAATGTAAGCATTTGGCATCAGGACCACTTGGAAACTTTGTACATTGCTGCCACTTACATAATATTGACGGCCCCATCTCTCCTCAGTTCTTCCTCCCACCATCAAACGCTCATGGGATCAGCAGGGAAACCACGCTGTTGATTTTCTCAGCTTTCTTTATTTCTTGTTTTATTCTTACATCATTGTATACCACTGTCAAAGGAGCTGTTGCTTAGTTTCTGTCACTGCGGCAATACTCATTCCATCTGTGTTTGCTACATGGGCCTCTCGCATAATATGAAAACCTGTGTGATTTTTCAGCATTGCAGCCAGGCCTTGAGGAAAGTTTTGAAATCCTTTCTCCACAAAAATGGAGCGTACTTCCCGTCTGACTTTAGTCTCCACTCCAGCTTCACATTCCCGATCCTTGGGCTCTGTTTCAGTGATCCTCCCATTCCATCAATGCTCAGCCATGCTTTTGCCATGTATGTTGAAACACAAGGCTAAGTCCTCTAAAATGACACTGTCTGAGTGACACCTTTGCAAATACTCTAAGGATAAGACACCAGCTTCTCACTCTCAATCCCGGTCTCCACATTGCTCAGGTAACTCAGAGGGTAAGTCTAAATCCAAGTGTAATCCCCCTACAAATGGGGGTTCCTGAAAGTCTTCCTTGGGCTTGTCTAAATGCCCACTGCCAGGCTGGTATCCTGTGTCTCAGCATTTTAAAAGTACTGTATGAGAGTGCCTTAATGCCTCTGTGCTCTGTCTCTTTAAGAGCTGCCTATAACATGGTACTTATTTAATCTGGGAGGGGGCTGGGTGTTTCTATGCTCGAGTCCCACCTGGGCTGCCAGATAATTGCTCCTTTCTGCCATCATTATTTGTGCAGAGTGAACTCTATTAGAAGATGTACTTATTGCTGATTATGTATTAGAATAGTAATGATATTATAGTTTGTTTAACCTGCCTTCTTTGCAGCATGGACGGTTGTGTTTATCACCACCATCTTGGTCCTGGACTGCCAGAATGGGCCAATCAGTACCTTTGGGGACCCTAAAATGGACTCTGTCCCCAGGGGTCTTGTGGGAGTGAAATTCCGTAGGAATTGTAGTTTTGAGACTTTGGCGCCTAAATGCACCTTGAGGGGGAGCCCTTGCTTTTGACAGACAGATGAAGTCAACGAATTGAACCTTTTGGACTGAAGGGGAAATTCCCAAGCTGCCTGCTGCAGGGAGTCATTCTGGAGGTAGAGTTTGGAGAGTGAACAGCTCGAGAGATTCGAGTAGCTGCTTCTGCATAGTTCACATGGGAGATTGGTGGAAAGGCTGAGTCTGGCCTGTCTGCCTGCTGTCCCTCGAGAAGGAATCCTCTGAAAGGCTGAGCAATCAGACTGTATCTGAATTGGAGTGTGACAAAGCTACTGAAGAGTGACCAGATTTAAACCTGAAGAAGACCGAAGATTTGCTGTATGCGATCGGCCTGTCAGGACATCCAGTTGCCACAGAATTCCCGGTTTTGTTCAGAGACACTGATATTGCTGCCGGACTGCTATCTGCATTGGGGTATGGTGATTGCTTTACTATAAATGTGCTGTTTGCTATTAGTGGGTCGTGAACTGGTTCCTCACTGTTTAATTGTGATACGCTTGCTGGAAGCTGTATCCAGCCTTCCTGGACTGATATCCAAACTGTCTTACCCAGCCTGGGCCTTGCCACACTGGCCCAGCCAACTACTTCAGGTGCAGAGAACACCACCGATGAGAGAACTGCCTGGGGATCAGCCCCCTGATCAACATCACGAACAGGAACGACACCATGGTGAATCGTGTGGGCCCTGCTTCTCCTGGCAAACCAGCATCATCCTGCAGTTTCCATTTTATCTATCCTGTGTCCTGTACTGGGTAGTGTGAGTAAACACCAGGGTAGCTCCCTGCAACAACAGCTCAATCAAAGTGTGTCATCTGATTTGATTGTTTTGTCTAATCATCACGAACTGAGTGTCCCGGCTCCAAATTACAAATTGTGTGTGGTTGTGCATGCCTTTTCTTTTCATCACAGGGCCCCAACCAGCTGTGACGACGGCCTACCCCAGGCAACACATCATGCTAGCCTATCTCACCAACTGGGTACCCAGCGTGTGTGTGACTGTGGTGAGGGACTAAAAAGTGCATGTATAATTGCCTGACTAGATCAGTTATAGAATCAATCAAACTGATTACGCCCCTCCCTTGTTCAGGTGCCCTGAATAAATCAGATCTAACTCTTTTGGCATTTAATTTGACTGTGGTTCTAGTTTGTACCAAAAGCACTGTACTGTTGTTATTTGCTGTGCCTAACCTTGTTTTACAAGGGGTCTCCAGGGTCAAACTGGTGGGACCAGCCCTGGTGGTAAGTGCAAACAGTGTGGGGATTTGTATGCTGAATAGGGGCTACTGTGAAAGTGTTTGTTGCATATTGTCTAGGCCACTAGAGGGGAAAGAGGGGGGTTACAGTGTCCCGGAGGGCAGTACCCAGGTTAGCCTTGCTACTAACAACCCTGTCCTCCGGGTGGAGGCACCCATTTCAGTACCCAGACCCCTTAACCTGCTACTAACCAAGCAGGCAGGGGTAGTAGCCCTTGGGATAGTGCCACCTAGGGGTTACATCTTGGAGGCACCAATGATGGGATTTGTGCCTTCTAGTGGTCAGAAGTGGGTACTACAACCCCACACTTAAAAACTGTGGTAAAATGGAGGCACATACTAGGCACAAATTTAAACTTGCTCCCCACAAGCTGCTAGTGCACCGTATGATGGGTGGAGTGAGGCAGAGGGGGTGGACCCCCAGCAAGCTCTGCTATTAATGGACGTCCTCTTGGGGACCAATAATGCCACTATTTTGGAAGTGGTCGAACAAATTAAGTGTTTGGGGAAGGTTGAAGTAAGGGGAAGGGATTACGACCTGTTTGATCAAACTGTGGTGGCCCTGCTCTCCTGCAGCCTGCCCATTGAACCAGAGAAGGTACCCCTGTCATTCTGCTTGAAGGGTCCCAAAAGGGGTGGAGGGTCATTCATTTACATAGAGACCCGGCTGCTCCTGGAGGGTCCCCCACACAGAGGGATTTAAAGACAAGCTGTTTAAACTGTTAGCCTCTGAGGGGCGCTCTGCTACAGAGCTAGTGAAAATGTTAAAGCTTTCTGAGGATGTCACTCCCGTGCAGTCCCCCATAGCCTCTCCCACCACCTCTACAGTTGCTTCCCCTATAGTGATACCCAGTGTGCATTTGGACTCATACCGCAGACTTAGGCTCTTCTTGGACACAGTCCTGGTGCCCGTGGAGGACGATCTGGAAATGTGGATGGACTATGCCACCCCATTGGTCCAGGAGTGGCAGTGTGCTGAGGGGGAAAAGATGAAGAGGCTCATGGAAAGCTTGAGGGGCCCTGCACTGAAGGTCATTTGCTTCCTGCGATCCACCAGCCTGGAGGCCACGGCTGCTGAATACCTCTCTGTCTTGGAGGGAGTATTTGGTAGCACTGAGTTGGGGGATGATCTGATGTGGAAGTTTAAATCTGCAAAACAGTGGAAAAATGAAAAGTTATCAATGTTTGTCACTCGAATTGAGCGAGCGTTGCAGTGGGCTCACAAGGAAGGAGGGGTGCCCGCCAGTGAACTGAACAGGGTCAGGCTAGATCACATCTTAAAGTCAGCAAGGTACTCTAGCGTGATGTTGTTAAAACTTAAACTGCAGGATAGAAAGGGCACCCCCCTGAATATTGTTATCTAATGAAAGAGATCCGTGAGGCTGAGAGTGATGAGGAGGGATGGGAGCCCTATGCTGGGGTTGCCCGCACCTGCCAGGCCCCTGAGAGAGGTGAGGAGGCCGAACTGCAACAGATGAGAGAACTGATCCAGGAGTTAGCTGAGTTGAGAGTCAGTCAGCAAGCTGCCGAGGCAGCCAAAGAGGCTAATTCCTGTCCAACCACCCCAAGACAAAGGGGGAGGAGTGAGGCTACACGTCATTTCCTCTGAAACCCAGCCTGAAGACAACCTGTGAGAAGAGATACAAGAACTGAGAGTTTTGGTGGGAGACCTGCTCCAAGCTACCCGAAACACTGACCCTTGGGGGAGCTCAGAAAGCCAAGAGGGCAAACCCCGACCAGAGAGACCCCGAGACTCCCCCACTATGTTCAAGCAGGGGAACAGCTCCTCTTCCCCTAGAGACTCTAAATAACCCATTTTCTGTTACCACTGCGGAGAGGATGGGCACACCCAGTTCACCTGCCATTCGCCTGAGAATCTGAGAAAAGTTACTACTAGGCTGCTAGCAGTGATTCGATGGAGCAACATATGGCCGCAAGGTGGGGCTGCCCAAAAACGGTATTCATCCAAGGCAGCTGTAAAGCCGACGTCCAAGTTCATGTCACCCGAGTGGTCCGAGGTGGTAGGCCCTTCAATGGAAACTACAGTGACGGTGAATGGTGTGTCTGCCCAGGCCGTGCTTGACAGTGGATCTCAAGTAACCATAGTATTTCACGATTGGTATCAGAAGCATCTGCCTGACATGCCCCTACAACCCTTGGAAGGTTTGCACATGTGGGGGGTTGAGTGAAAAGTCCTATCTGTACTCGAGGTATATCTGGATCTGGCAGTCATTCCCTACTGCTGTGGCTCGGGTAGATGAACCAGTTGAGACACTTTTTTTTTTTTGATACTTTTTTCCCTGGCATCTAGTCTGCCTTACCTGTCCCATGTCCGGGCATCCTCTCTCAGGCTCCGGCCGCTGTCCCAAGGATCTCCGCTCCACTTTTGGGCCCCGCAGCATTTTACCCCCATGGCTTGCCCCCCCCCACAGCGGGGTGGTGGAGAGCCCCCCGATACTCACAGCCACCAGGATCCAGTATTGCTGCATGCCCTCGGAACCAGTGAATCCTCCATGGAGACGGCCATCATAACACCGTGACTGGTGCCATTTTCCCTGTTCTTGCCCCCTTGGTGTGTGAGGCGTGCAGTGACGCCAATGGACAGGGGCTCGCACGCTACCGCATTCACTCCTTCCCGGCGTCGGCCTCAGCACAACCCCTGTAGACTACCTGTGCACTGTGATGCCTCCAGCCACCACCAGGGGCCACCAGCACACTGATGGTAGCACACCCCCCACCCCAGAGAAGGACAGCAGTCCTCTGGACGCGCAATCCTTCTCCTCCCCTGCCAACCCCCAGCGACCCAGGCTCGTTCCCGAACCCGGGTCACCGGTGTGAAGCGAGGTGTGGCGTCCAGCGCCTCAACCCTCAGTGCCACTGGGCTAGCTCCACAAGTTGAGACACTTTCCCTAGTGCGTCCACCCACTGGACCGTATGATGGGGTTCCCCCTGTTAACTGGTACAAAGACCCACATGTTTGGGAGACTAGTACCACTCTGCCATGAGAAACAAGGCCAACGGATGGGATGGGCCCTAAGAATTCCTGCATTAATCAAAAGAGATTATGACTTGCAACAGAAACCCAATGAAGTGGACCGAGATGAGCCAGTGGGGATAGTGTGGAAAAAGGATCCTGACTCTTTGATGTTGGCCCCCAATGCCCAGTGTACAATCCATGGAGAAGTCCACCTAAGGAGAGTTGTAAAGATCAAAATATTGATGATAGATGCCCCCAGTGAAGGGAAGCTGCCAGAGGGGTTGAAGGTTAAGCCCAGTATACTACCTGCACATGCCCATGCCTATGCTCATAGAGTGATGGTGCACGTGAGAAACATTTCAGACAGGGAAGTTCGTATGAACCAGGGATGTAAGCTGGCTACAGTACACTGCGCAGACACTGCAGTATAACCTTGTAACAAGTACTCTGGCGAAGGGGAGAAAGTGACCCCAGACTTATTTGACTTTGGCGATTCCCCCTTGTCCGCCAAATGGAAGACCTGAATTAGCAGGAAACTTGCTCAGAGAGACCAAGTCTTCTCAATAAAAGAGTGGGACGTGGGGTGTGTCCATGGTGCTGAGCATAACGTAATGCCTGCATGATGACCGACCTTTTCGAGAGAGGTCCCAACGCCTTGCCCCAGTGGACATAGATGATGTTAGGAGGCACCTACAGGAAATGCTCGCTGCTGGCATTATTCAAGAATAAAGAAGTCCATATGCATCCCCCATCATAGTGGTGTGTAAAAAGAATGGATCCGTGAAGATGTGTGTGGACTATTGGACCCTCACCCGACGGACTATCCCAGATCAATACACCATGCCACGCATACAGGATGCCCTGGATTGCCTGAATGAGGGTCAGTGGTTCTCAATACTGGATCTTTGCAGTGGATACTATCAGATTCCAATGTCCCTGGAGGTCCATGAGAAAACAACCTTCATCTGTCCTTTGGTGTTCTATGAATTCCTGAGGATGCCACAGGGGATTTCGGGTGCCCCTGCCACCTTCCAGAGATTGATGGAACATGCGGTGGGAGACATGAACTTGCTGGAATGTTTAGTGTACTTGGATGTCATTGTTTTCAGATGCATGCTAGAGGAACATGAGACCAGACTGTTCAAAGTCCTCGATTGTTTGGAAGAATTCGGCCTCAAGTTATCCATAGACAAGTGCCAGTTTTTTTCAAACATCTGTGAAACATGTGGGACACATAGTGTCTGCGGAAGGGATACAGACAGATCCCAGTAAAGTTGAATCTTTGACCACTTGGCCCCAGCCCAATAACCTAAAAGAGCTACAGCATTTCCTGGGGTTCTGCAGCTACTACCACAGGTTCGTCAAAGACTTTTCAAAGGTGATTCGACCGCTCCTTAACCTTACTCAAGGCTACCCCCTACCAACTGCAAATACAAAAAGAGGCTATCAAAGACCAAGAGAAAGTGTATTTTCAAACAGTTGAGCCTTTTCGGACTCGGTGGACACCCAAATGTGAAGCAGCATTCTTTGAAGTCATATACCAGCTCACCCATGCCCCAGTCCTTGCCTATGCTGATCCTACCAAGCCCTATGTTCTGCATACGGATGTTAGTTTGCAGGGCCTTGGGGCTGAGCTATATTGAGACTATGAAAATGGCTTGAGGCCTATAGCTTTTGCCAGTAGCAGCTTGACCCCGTCAGAGCGGAACTATCTGGTCCACAAGTTGGAATTCCTCGCCCTAAAATGGGCCATAGTTGACCAGTTTCATGAGTACCTCTATGGGGAAAAGATATTAGTGAAGGCTGACAATAACCCACTGACCTATGTGCAAACTTCAGCTAAATTGGATGCCACTGTGCACCATTGTCTTTCTGCCTTACTGACTTATGATTATGCTGTTGAGTACAGACTGGGACTAAACCACATTGATGCTGATGCCCTGTCACAAAGGCCAGCTTCTAAGAACAATTGGGTCAGATTGTCTGAACCTGACATCGAAGCATTATGCCAAAAGTTTGATAAAGATGAACAAATGTCTGCAGACACAGTGGACTGCCTAGTAGACTGCTTGGACCCACCTGATACTTGCATACCAGCTGCCTATTGCCATTTCTCTGCATTATATATTAGTGCACTACCTCAGTTTGATAATGACAGTATTCAGCGGGCTCAATTCCAAGATCCCATGATTCAACCAGCACTTGACGCCCTGCATGTGGACAAAGATGTGTCCAAGTTGCATTCCCCTGATTTGCGAACTGCTCTATTGATCAAGGAAGGCCCCAGGTTAAAGTTGCATGACCAATTGTTAAACAGAGAGACAGTGGATTGTCATGGTCAAGTAGACAAGCAACAATTGGTCCTACCCACAGCCTTTAAACAGCTGGTACTGAGGTCCCTCCACAATCACATGGGGCATCTCGGTATTGACAGAACTCTCGATTTGGTACGATCCCAATTGTACTGGCCAAAGGTGGGGGCAGATGTTGAGCACCATGTAAAGACTTGCAGTCGCTGCCTCCAGCGGAAAGCTTTTCTCCAGAAAGCTGCCCCACTTGTCAACATCACTACCAGTGCCCCCCCTGGAGCTGGTCTGCATAGAATTCTTGTGCTTAGAACCCGACCAAAAGAACATTGGCAATGTGTTGGTAGTTACTGATCATTTTACATGGTACGCACAAGCCTTCCCAACTGAATATCAAAAGGCCACTACTGTGGCCAAGGTGTTAGTGGAAAAATTATTTGTCAACTATGGTGACCCCCAGCGGATCTATTCTGACCAAGGCAGAGACCTTGAAAGTAAGTTAATCAAAGAAACGCTCTCTCTGTGAGGGTTGTGGAAGTCAAGAACCACTTTCTACCACCTGCAAAGGAACCCTCAACCAGAACACTTTAACCGTACCCTTCTGGACATGCTGGGCACCCTCCAACCAAAACACAAGCATAAGTGGAGCCAGCTGATTAGCACTTTGGTACACGCATACAGTTGCACCAAAAGTGACACTACTGGGTTGTCCACCTACTGTCTCATGTTCGGGAGGGAGGGAGGTTCGACTGCCAGTTGATGTCTGCTTTGGGGTCTCTCCAGATGGGGTCCAAGCCGAAAACTACTTGCAGTACATACAGAAATTGAAAGATCAGCTGAATCATGCCTATCATCTAGCTCAAACTATGGCTGCTAAGTGAAATCTTGCAACAAAGAAAGACATGGTTGATGAGTAAATGCCCAGGAGTTGTTGCTCGGAGATAGGGTACTGCTACGCAATCTGGGACTGAATGGAAAACACAAAATTGTTGATAGATGGCACCATCTTCCCCACATAGTAGTTGGTAAATTGGATGATCTTTGGGTGTACAAGGTGCGCCCAGAAAATAATTCCAAAGATGTTAAGACCATGCACTGCAATCACTTGCTGCCCATCGGCCAAGTTGTTATTGATGCTGAACCAACACTTGACACTCCTCCTGGGCCAGTAACTCGTGCTGCTGCAAAGAGGAAACAGAGCCAACCAGTTTGTGTTGTTCCAGAACTAAGGCCTTCCCTTCAGCAGGCCCAGAGTGATAGCGATTGTCACAAATCCACTCAGCAGGTCAGGCCCTCTACTCCCAAAGTGCCAACCTCTGAGCACAGTCTTGTGAACAGCATAACAGACAATTTAACCCTCTTGTCTGTTTTTGTGAGTTTGGATCAACCTTTGGTCTCAAGTTCTGGAGGGATTCAAACTGTGAACCTCTTGCTAGTGTACCCAATGCACAGACTCAGATATTTCTGTCTTCGGGGGGACAGATATCTTTGCCTATGGGCACCTAACCAGATATACAGAGATGACCCCTTAAAAACTTTAATAAAGACCTCAGATTTAAAATGCTTCTCTTTCCAGTTTGGTACCACCATTCAAGCTTATGTTTAGTATCTACAATAACCATATACTTTTTTTACAACTAAAAATAAACCAAAGACAGGCCAAGTAAGTTCTAAAAAGAATTTTACTAAAATAGTAAAAAATATGTAAAACACAAAATACAGAACTCTTATATCCCCAGACATGCAAATCTTTTAAAAGAAACAAGGTTTAAACAGTGCAAATTCCCACTTACAGTACTTAGATTTGAAATCTTTCTAAATATCTGTTTACAAGTGCTCCAAAGATCTTTTCTCAGTCAGAGTCTAGGTAAAAGTGTGTGTCAGTGAAGTAAAACTGAATAATTTAAAAGCTGGCTTTTACCCCACCTCTTTCCAGGAGGTCATCTAGCTCCTCCCTGTCAGGATAGATATATATAAAAATGTATATCTTTTACGTAAAAAACAGGATGCCTTTTTTTAAGTATTACATTCTGCAACTTCAACACAATTCATGTCCTTCAAATGACACTTTGTTTGATCTCTTGCTGTATCCTCCCTCACACAGGCTTCACAGGGACATTTACAACCTTGCACCCCTGTGTAACAACCTAGGTTCCTCTACAACATCATAAACCTTCTTTATGATTTCTCTCTTAACAAAATTAACTTAAACAATTAACTGTAATTAACTCAGAGAAACAGGATCCTTGATTAAAGTCTTCCATGTAACACACTGTCTCTAAAAACTGAATATGTGTGAACTTACATGCTGTCAGGATTTTTCTTATGGCTTGCATCTTTCAGCTGAAACCTGGGGGGGGGGGTTGATGAGTGAGGTCATTCTAAGAGCACCAGATTTTTCAGCAGAGACAGTCAGCAATACATTTTATTTAAAAAAAAAATGATACGGCACTCAGTGCTGGCTGTCTACGTCACACTCCTCCCCACCTAGACTGAATTTAGGGGGGTCTATCCCCTACATGGGATGAGCTTCCAAAATCAGTTCACTCCTCATAGACCCTAGACAGCCCATCTGAGTTCTGGTTCTTCGCTCCCGCCCTATGTATGATTTGTAGATCATACCCTTGTAAAGCAAGACTCCATCTTAGTAGTCTCCCATTGTTCTTTCTCATCTGCGTCAGTCAGACCAGGGGGTTGTGGACAGTTTGCACCACAAAATGCTGCCCATACAAGTATGGTTCTAGCTTCTTTAGGGCCCACACTATGGCAAGACACTCCTTTTCCACTGTGGAGTACGCTTGCTCCCTGGGAAGCAGCTTTCTGCTCAGGTACACTACTGGGTGATCTGTCCCTTGGCTGGACGTCTGTCTCAGTACTGCCCCAATACCCACGTCTGAGGCGTCAGTCTGAACTATAAAGGTTTTGCTACAGTGAGGACTTGTCAAAACAGGAGCACTGCACAGTGCCTCCTTTAGTCTGGTAAATGCTTCTTCACAGGCTGGGCCCCAGGTAATTTTCTTTGGCATCTTTTTCTTTGTCAGGTCAGATAGGGGAGCAGCCTGGGCACTGTAATTGGGTACAAATTTCCTGTAGTACCCTGCTGTCCCAAGAAAGTTCCTGACCTGCTTCTGGGTTTCTAGTCTGGGCCACACCTGGATCACCTCTATCTTTATTTGGTTAGGACAGAGCTGTCCCTGGCCTACCACATGCCTGAGGTATGCCACTTCTCCCATGGCCACCTGGCACTTCTCGGCTTTGACTGTGAGCCCAGCCATCTGTATCCTGCCCAGCACTTCCCTAAGGTGGGATAGGTGTTCCTCCCAGCTGGTACTAAAGATGGCAATGTCATCCAGGTATGCCACGGCGTACTCCTCAGCACCATTTAACACCTGGTTCACCAACCTTTGGAAAGTGGCTGAGGCGTTCTTCATTCCAAAAGGCATTACTTTAAACTCAAATAAGCCTATCGGAGTGATGAAGGCCGACCTCGCCCTAGCTCTGTCTGTCAACTCTACCTGGCAATACCCTTTGGTCAGGTCAATAGTGGTAAGGTAGGTCGCCCCTCCCAACTTGTCCAGGAGTTCGTCCATCAGGGGCATCAGGTGGGTGTTGGACTCTGTGACTGCATTCAGTCCACAACAGTCCACACAGAAACGAGTTGAGCCATCTGGCTTGGACACAAGGACTACGGGTGAGGTCCAGGGGCTGTGGGATCTCTGGCTTACCCCTAAATCCAGCATCTCCTCCACTTCCCACCTAATGTGCTTTTGGACAGCCTCTGACACCCGATATGCTGTTTGCCGTATGGGCGTCTGTGTCCCTGTTTCCACATCGTGTGTCACTAAGGGGGTTAGTCCAGGCTTGGGGCTAAACAATGGGGCAAAGTCTACTAAAACCTCCTTTACTTTCTGGACCTGGTCCGGTTTCAGCTGGGGAAACAATTTTACTGCCTCCTCAGAGAACTCCCGCTTACTCTCTTCCAGCAAGTTCAGAAGGGGGTCTCCTTCGTCTGTCCTCTCCCCATGACTACACACTGCAAACACTATGTCAGCCCTATTTGCATATGGCTTCATCATGTTGACATGGTACATTCTTTCAGTCTGACTTCTGTCAGGTAACTCCACAATGTAGTTCACGTCATTTACCTTCCTGACCACTTTGTATGGTCCTGCCCACTCAGCTTGCAGCTTGTCTTTCCAGACCGGAATAAGAATCATGACTTCCTGACCCACCATGTACGAGCGAGCTCTGGCTCTGCGGTCGTACCACACCTTTTGTTTCTGTTGGGTAGCTGCCAGGTTGCTCTGGGATGTCCCCATAAGCTCCTTCAGCCTTTCCCTAAACCTAAGGACATAATCCACAATGGAAGTTCCCTGGGTGGCGTGCTTGCCTTCCCAGTCCTCCCGGATCAAGTCTAGGGGCCCACGTACCCAGCGTCCATATAAGAGTTCGAAGGGGGAAAATCCATTCGACTCTTGAGGCACCTCCCTGTATGCAAACAACATGTGGGGAAGGTATTTCTCCCAGTCCCTCCCATGCTGTTCAGCAAACACCTGGAGCATTGACTTTAGGGTACCATTGAATCGTTCCACAAGTCCATTGACTTGTGGGTGATACGGTGTTGTGCATCTCTGCACCACCCAACACTTCTCCCATAAACATTTCATCAGGTCCGACATGAAGGAACCCCGTCGATCGGTGATTACCACCTGTGGAAACCTAGCACGGGAGAAAATCCCAAGTAAGGCATCTGCCACTTTGTCCGTCCTCAGTGAGGATAGGGCGACTGCCTCTGGGTACTGGGTGGTATAATCCACCACAGTCAGGATGAATCTCTTCCCTGAGGAGCTGGAGGTATATAAAGGCCCCACAATATCCATTCCCGCCCTCTGGAATGGCTCCTCCACTATGGGCAATGGAATCAGGGCTGCTTGGGTTTTCTTGCCCACCTTCCCTATTTCTTGGCACCGGTGACATGACCTGCAATACTCCTTCACCTGCTGGGTGTAGTTAGGCCAGTAGAAATTCTTGGCTAACCGCAGCGTTGTGCGTGCAATTCCCAGAAGACCAGACAAGGGAATATCATGTGCAATTTTGAGCAACTGCTCATGATACCCCTGGGGAATGACAAGCTGCCTTCCTAGCATCCCTTCCTCTGTTGGTACTGCCTGAGTATACATAAGTCCATTTTCCCAATAAACCTTATGTCTGCCATCACCTCCCTGTGTTCCGTCCAAGTCTTCCCAAGCCCTCAGCTTCTCTAAACTAGGGTCACCCCTCTGAGCAGCTGCAAACCCCTCACACAGTCCCAAGGCATGGGATAGGTCCCCTTCAATCGCTAAACTAGGGTCCCTAGCACTAGCGTCAGGGCACTCAGGATCACTGTCAATCCTGACCCTCTGGCAATGGGTCACCCCTCCTTCTTTGGAGTAACCTTCCATAGCTGTGTGGTCGCTTGCTACTGGGGAAATTTCTGCCCCCTTTTTGTCAGTCTCCCCATCTGGAGACACAGGCTGGGGAACCAGCCTCTCAGTGGTTTCCACAATGGCTTCTGTGGGGTTCAGGGAACTACAATTTTCCCTTGCCGCTTGGCTATGGGTAACTGCACATACCATCCCCTGTTGGAGATTGTTACCCAGGATCACATCTACAGCTAATGTTTTGGCTACAGCCACCTGTTGCACATTTCCCCCTGCTTCACCCCAGTCTAAGAAAACACTAGCGAGGGGCAATGTTTTCTCTTCACCAGTGAACCCTTGGACAATAACGTATTTATTGGGCATAAGTTGACCAGGTTGTACCAGATCCCCTTTCACCAATGTCAGGAATGCCCCTCTGTCCCTTAATCCCTTCGTCTGTACACCATCCACCATGACTGGGTGCATGTGTTCCCTCAAGTTCACTGGCATGTTTCCAGGGACACACTAACAAACCACTTCTTTTCTAGCACCCTGTTGTATATTATTGCTCGCCTTTTTAGAACACTGTCTGGCAATATGCCCAGTCTGTTTACACAGCCAATATGCATTCCTTACTTCAGAGAAATCTTTTCTTTGAAACCTGGGGCTAACTGGTTTCGGTGGAGGCAGTGAGGGTTTTAGCTGCCCTGAAGGTGCGCTTTTCCCTTTCTGTGCTACCATGCCCACCCCATTCAGTCTCAGAGCAGGTCTGCTCTTGGCATAGCGGTCCGAGAGTTCAGCAGCCTCTTGCACTGTTTTTGGATCTCAGTCTTCTAGCCAGGTTTTTAGCTCTGCTGGGCATGCCCAATAAAACTGTTCTAATAAAATCACATTTTCAATTTTATCAACAGAGTTTGCCTCAATTCCTTCCCACCAATGTTTTAAAAACTGACGTTGTTTCGTGGCTAGCTTCTTGTAGCTCACATCAAGGTTTCTCCTGAGCTACAGAATTTATCTCTGTATGATTCAGCAGTTAATTCAAACTTTTTTAAAAGTGCAGCGTTTAGCTTGCTGTAATCATTGCTGTCCTCATTGTTCATTTGACCCAATGCATCCCGAGCTTTCCTGGTAAGTAGCGGGGATAGCTGGAAGCTCCAGGACTCTCTAGGAATTTTAGCCTGAATACAAACTTTTTCAAAAGAATTTAAAAAGGCATCCATGTCCTCTCCATCTTTTAACTTGGCTATTAATTTGGAGTTTAATTTGTAACCCAGTCCTGCAGTCCCAGTTAAACCCAAGCCACTTACCTGCTCTGGTGCCGCTGGTCGGAGGCGTAACTTCTCCAGTTCGTGTTGCCACTGGCGCTCCTCTCTCTTCTCCTCTGCAGTTCTGCATTCTCACTCTGCCTTTTGGTCTGCCTCTCTGCGTTCTTGCTCTGCCTTCTCTTCTGCAGCCCGCTGGTGCTCACGCTCTTCACAGTCTGCCTCCCTCTGTTTTTGCTCTGCCTCCAGTTCCATCCTGCGCAACTCTATTTGCAGTTTGAGTACCTCTGGATTCAGGATACTGGTGACCATTCCCTGCTGCTGTGGCCCTTCACTGACAGTGGCCCTGCTGTCCTTTTCGGTCACGGTCGGTGACTCACTGCTCTGGGTATCTGCTACCATCAGGGCCTCTATGAGGTTCTGTTTTTTGGCTGTCACCTTGAACGGTACTCCCCTGTCCCCGCACAACTGCTTCAAGTAATCTACAGTGTGCCTGCTGTAGTTGGAAGCCATCTTCTTCTTCTTCCCTCACTACGGCTACTCTGACTTGCAAGTACTTTAGAAAAATAAAATAAAATGGGTAGGAACTCAACTGTACGCCAAGTGATATATAGTTCTGTTTCCTTTTTAAAATAAAATTCTGCCTTTTTCTTTCTTTGTAAGAGAGCTTATGGTCTCAGCTGACACAGAACAATAAAGCTTGTGATACCAAAATTATGCCACCGCTGGCAACCAATCTGTCACAAACCCACTCAGCTGGTCAGGCCTCTACTCCCAAAGTGCCAACCTCTGAGCGCAGTCTTGTGAACAGTGTAACAGACAAGGTAACCCTTTTATCTGTTTTTGTGAGTTCGGATCAACCTTTGGTCTCAAGTTCTGGAGGGATTCAAACTGTGAACCTCTTGCTGGCATACCCAATGCACAGGCTCAGATATTTCTGTCTTTGGGGGGCCAGATATCTTTGCCTACGGGCACCTAACCAGGTATACAGAGATGACCCCTTAAAAACTTTAATAAAGACCTCAGATTTAAAATGCTTCTCTTTCTAGTTTGGTACCACCATTCAAGCTTATGTTTAGTATCTGCAAAAACCATATACTTTTCTTATAACTAAAAAGAAGTCAAAGACAGACCAAGCAAGTTCTAAAAAGAATTTTACTAAAATAGTAAAAAATATGTAAAACACAAAATACAGAACTCTTATATTCCCAGACATACAAATATTTTAAAAGAAACAAGGTTTAAACAGTGCAAATTCCTACTTATAGTACTTAGATTTGAAATTGTTCTAAGTATCTGTTTGCAAGTGCTCCAAAGATCTTTCCTCAGTCAGAGTCTAGGTAAAAGTGTGTGTCAGTGAAGTAAAACTGAATAATTGAACAGATGGCTTTTACCCCACCTCTTTGCAGGAGGTCACCTAACTCCTCCCTGTCGGGATAGATATATATATAAATATATATCTTATACAAACAAAGAGGATGTCTTTTTTTTAAAGTATTACATTCTGCAACTTCAACATAATTCATGACCTTCAAATGACACTTCATTTGATCTCATGCTGTATCCTCCCTCACACAGGCTTCACAGGGGCATTTACAAGCTTGCACCCCTGTGTAACAACCTAGGTTCCTCTCCAATGTCATAAACCTTCTTTATTTATTTATTTATTTAGCTTTTGTTAACCAGGTAAGTACGCTAGACAAGCAATTTGCCTATTTTCAGGTACAACCCGGGAGAGAACAGGAAATTGCATACTTACACACTTGGGACAACATGGTACATAATTAAGAACAAGTCACACATCATGAGACTACAAGGTAAGATTACACATCACATAATTAGGAACAGGTTACACATCATGAGACTACAAGGTAAGATTACACATCCCATGATTAGGAATAGGTTACACGTCAAGAGACTACAGGTAAGATTACACATCTTGCATCAAGTTTGGGGCAGTACAGAAATACTACATTTTAAGGGCCGGCAGTTTTGTATGGGTGCAAGTGCTAAACATATGTCATGGGGGGTTTTGATATCCGCAGGCCGATGCACTTTTAAGATGGCTCCATAGGGAAGAGCGCAGGCTGCCCTGTGAGGGGGCAGCACGGACCTGGGTTGGGAAGGTATTCCAAAGTTTAGGGGCACATGCTGCGAAGTCCCTTTCACCCATCTTGGTCCTAGTCACAGGTACCTTGAGTGTGGCAGACCCCTGAGACCTAAGGTGATATGACGAGGGGGCAGTTTGGGCCAGCAAACTTGCCACCCCTGGAGGGGTACCCGTGTTGAGGACCTTACCAGTGAAGCAACCAAGGACACAGTCAATGTACTTTGTAGGCGAGAGCCAGTGTAGCTTGTTGTAGAGCTCACAGTGATGAGTAAGCCGGGGGGGCCGATAGGGCGAAGCGACAGATATTGTTATAAGCCATCGACCACCTGGAGAGATGGGCCTTAGTGGTGCTAGTACACAGCAGGAGCCCATAACACAAAGAGGGGAGAAGCATCCCTCTCGCAAGGGCAGCATGCACGGCTGGTGTGAGTTTTTTTTTTGCCCTGTAGGCCAGACCCAGTTTACAGTTGACTGTTTTACATATCCTCTGAATATGAAGGCCAAGGTCAAGCTGTGGGTCCAGCATTACTCCCAGGTATTTGAAGTTGTCCGTGATAGGGATCAGGACATCTCCCTTGCCGGATACACAGAACGGCACACGGGTGGCCTTAATCTTTGCCCGGGACCCAAAGAGCATGGCCTGGGTTTTTAGGTTAAGGACAAGCTTGTGGTTCAGGATCCATGCCTGAATGTTTATAAGGTCTTCACTCAGTTGTTGATTGATGACCACCACCTCATGGGAGTGAGACAGGATAACCAGATCGTCCACGTAGAGAATAGGTTTACAGTGGGCTGCGGTTTCGGGGAGGTTATTTATAAAAATGGAGAAGAGCATTGGTCCAAGGACGGAACCTTGGGGGAACCCTACCATTACTGGGATGGGACCCGAAAGCTCTTTGCCAAATTTGACCCGCTACGTTCTACCATATAGGTAGTTGTCGAACCAGCTAAGAGCAGTAGTGGAAAGACCAATTGCTCTAAGCTGAGTCGACAGCATGGCATGGTCGACCAGGTCAAATGCCTTTGAGAGGTCAATGAAGAGGGCCCCCGAGAGTTTACCCTGCTCCATGGCCTCCCTGATCCATGATGTAACAGTAACTAGGGCTGATGAGGTACCATGCCCCTTTCTGAATCCATGCTGTACAGGAGTCATTATGTCATGAGCCTGTAAGTACTCTGAGAGTTGCCCTGCCACAACTTTCTCCAGTAGTTTGCTAGCCGCCGACAGGATAGATATAGGGTGATAGTTCTCTATCAGCTTAGGGTTCCCTTGTTTAAGGATTGGGACTACCCTGGCAACCTTCCATATGTCTGGGATAACTCCAGTTGCCAGGGACAGATTGAAAATGTGTGCCACTAGAGGTGCCAGCCAGTGGGCACCAAGACTGAGGGGCTTGGGTTCTAAGCCATCTTGTCCGGCACTTAGTAGGGGGAGAGTCCCGCTAGCAGTTTCTACACCTCTTGAACTACCACTGCCCTGAACAGAAAAGGCGGGTGGAGTGAAGATGGTGCTGTGGGCTGATTGCCACTGACACCATCATCGTTTGGGAACAATGAAGTGTATTCCAACAGATCCGCAAAATAATGGTTGAAGGAGTTGGTGATGGTTTCCGAGTTGTTACAGCTCGAACCATCGATTATCATGTCAGTGGACTCAGTGCTCTGTGTGTACCACTCACAACTTGTTTAATGTTCCTCCAGAACCTTCTAGGATCCCTAGCCGAGTTCAATAAAGCAGATTTGCAAAATTCACTCTTGGCAATCCTAATGTTCTTTCTGCATTCATTTCTGAGTTGTCTATATCTCAGAAAGATGGCTTGGTTAGCCGTGGCCTTGAACTTGGCCCAGCACTTATCTCTAGTGTTGAGGAGTGCCAGGAGGCTACCATGAAGCCATTTAGTAGCCATTCCCCTCACCCTCCGTCTGATGAGGGGGGGCATGTTTCTCCTGCAAAGCCCTTAGAGAGCAATGAAAGTGACCGACAGCGGATGCGGGATCCTTAGCATTCCAAACTGCCCCCCAATCTGTGTACTTGATGTCATTTTGAAAGGAGGACAGATCAAACTTGGAGTAGTCTCTGATCTGGATAATTTTATGGGGAATTTTTTGATGTGGTACCCTCCAGACACAGTACACCAGGGAGTGATCAGAGATACAGTCCGGTAGGATACCCGATGAGCTGATCCTTTCTGCTCTATTTGTCAGGATCCAGTCCAAGAGTGAGCCCTTACCACCACTAGTAGGGCATCTGGTAGGATCCTTGACAAGTTGAGTCAGAGAGAGACTGGTAAGTGAGGGTTCAAAGGCCTTGGTATTGCCACCCAACCAATTTAGGTTGAGGTCACCCAGAATGATTAGCTCATTCTGCCGTGTTGCAGCACCAACTGCACCAAGGAGACCAGTCAGTCCCTCTACGCCTCCTTTTGGAGGATTGTATGCAAATACAATGTGAATCTTTTTTGCCATCCCTAGTAACAGTACCGTGTGCAGAGCCTGTTGATCAGGGAGGGCGGACAGGTTTAGATGGTTCCTGTAGTAGACCAGGATGCCACCACCTCTCTTACTTCCCGGACGATCTCGGCGGATAAGGTCGTAACCAAGGAAGACACATGCTGAGCTGGGGGTGGAAGGCTTCAGCCAGGTTTCTGTAATTCCAAGAATGTCAGGACTGTGCCGAGTTACCCAGACACGAAGTTCCATTAGGTTTGGGAGCAGGCTTCTGACATTTAGATGGGCCACCTTCAGCCCTTTTACCACTGGCCAGCCCGCCCATGTAGGTATGGACTGGGGTGGTGGTCCTGGGTTTAGTTCAATGTCCCCTGCTAGCACAAGTGTCATCAGCAGGAGCCAGAGTAGATGCCTTAAAGGGGGGGGTCTCTCCTTGTTCTGTGACCTCCGGTCATAACGCCTGACCTTATGAGAGGGTCTCCGAAGGTACATTAGTTTCAGACCACCAAGGACCACGGTCAGGGGAGAGCCCTCTGCTATAATATTTGAGAAGGTAAAATTCGACTCCACTGGTTGGACATATGTACACCATGGAGCTATTTTTAAGGGGTCAGCCGCTCCATAGATCCAGGGGATCCAGGAGACAGTAAGGCTCACAGCGGCTATAGTGGCTAGTGCGCCCATGAGTAGCTGGCACAGGACTAGCTTTGATGGGAGCTCAATGAGTCCATGCCTGCTCCAATACAGTTTTCCGCTGGGACGGTACCACCTTGGGTCACCAAAGTGTTAGGCCTAATAGCTGCACTCTGTATCTTTAAGAGGAGTTGCAATATTAGAGAGAGGGGAGGATGAACATTGCTAGGGGTGGTGCCGAGGGGGAGGGAGAGTATTTAATAAAGGCTGGAGGTGGGTAATGGGAGGGTGGGCGTTAAAATTCAAGCAGCAAGGAGACAAAAGGACAGATAGTGAAAGATAAATTGAATTATTCGCAGGGCAAAGCTTACAACTGTGACCCAAATGAAATCTGGTCTAAACAGAAAAAACTGTATCACTTTAAACTTACTCTCTGGTACAGGGTAGCTTACCACTGGACCTTAAAACAAAGACAGCTGTAATATTTTACAATCTACAAACCTGCAGCCTAAATGAACTTGCACTTCAAACTACCCTTAGAGTGCAAAATTGCTGTAAACAGGCTTAGGTTCGCGTTTAAGTTAGGATTTACAGTACAAGACAATTTGGAGAGAATTAACAAGTACCACAATCAGAATATAACATTAGCTTAAGGTCCAGAGAGGAAACAGCAGTAGCAAAGAATTAAAGAACTGCAGCAGCCCATCAGCAGGCAGAGTCGATGGTTTGGACAGTCCAGTTTCTGCAGCGTACCTTCAGTCTGGTGATCAGCGGGCAGTGCAGCGAGGAAGGCAGCCGACGGACAGAAGGGGTCTGCCCGGCTGCTTGAAGCAGCAGAGGCACCCGTGTCAAGGGTGAAGCTTCAGTCTGGTGATCAGCGGGCAGTGCAGCGAGGAAGGCAGCCGGCGGACAGAAGGGGTCTGCCCGGCTGCTCGAAGCAGCAGAGGCACCCATGTCAAGGCTGAAGCTTCAGTCTGGCGATCAGCGGGCAGTGCAGCGAGGAAGGCAGCCGGCGGACAGAAGGGGTCTGCCCGGCTGCTCGAAGCAGCAGAGGTACCCGTGTCAAGGGTGAAGCTCTTAACAAAATTAACTTAAAGAAGTCTGTAATTAACTCAGAGAAACAGGATCCTTGATTAAAGTCTCCCATGTAACACATTGTCTCTAAAAACTGAGTGTGTGTGAACTCACATGCTGTCAGCATTTTTCTTATGGCTTGCATCTTTCAGCTGAAACCTGGGGGGAAGGGAGTTGATGAGTGCGGTCATTCTAAGAGCACCAGATTTTTCAGCAGAGATAGTCAGTAATACATTTTATATTAAAAAAAAATGATAAAGAGCTGGCTGTCTACGTCACAGTGATGACTGCTCGTCTGTCTCTGATGAGAGTGACTGTGGTAATGCCTATTATCCCTCATATGACCTGAGTCAGTTTCACGTCTGAGGTTGCAGACTGTCTGTGTCTTGTAGAACTGATGACTTGCCCAATGAAGGGGGCTGATGTTCTGAGTCCTCCTGGTGACACACCAGAACTAACAGAGCCAAGAGAAAGTGAGGATAGTGCCCTTTCCATGCCACAAAACTCCAGTGTGTCCAGGTGTCCTGAGGATGACCAGTCAGGACATTCTGCAGCAAACCTTAATGACCAAAGTACTTTGGAAACAGAAACTACTGAGCCCGGAGCTGCCAGTGCTCCCAACCTGAACTTCTCATCCAGTGCAGAGGTGCCCCTCCTGAAAGAAGAAAAGGAATTGTCCAATGTCCATGATAACAAGCCAGAGTCAGTGTCTGTACCCGGCAGAAGGACTGGGCAACCTGTTAAGGCAGTGCTACATTTTAGTTATCATTCCCCAGGAGGCCTGTGGACTTGCCTCTCAATGTGGTCCATAAAGGTGTTTACGTTTCCAAGAGCTCACTGCCCAAACTGAGCTTGAATGCCACCTCCTGATTAATTGTTCTTCCCTCAGAACAAGGTGTCCCTGTCCCATCTAGCCCCAAGTTAGCTGATAGGGAAGGGCCCCCTTCTACATTATTTATTGTACAAGAAGTTATAACGTGAAGTCATAGGTAACTGTGGATAGTATGTTAATCATAATAGAATCAGTATAGAATGTATGAAACATTCATAAGTATTGTCAATGAAGATATGGTATAGTGAAATACAGTGAAATGTACAGTAATGTAATAAGTTTACGTTAACTGATGCATCAGATATCTACATAGTATGCTAATGTCACGTATGTCTCGTATATATTGCTTCTTCAATATTTAGATTGTGTAGACTTGACGCAGATGCTAAGTTTTTCCAGGCAGAGAAGGGTGTAACCTTCCCTACAAATGGGGTTTCCTGAAAGTCTTCCTTGCGCTTGCCTAAATGCCCACTGCTAGGCTGGTATCCTGTGTCTTAGCATTTTAAAAGTGCTGTATGAGAGTGCCTTAATGCCTCTGTGCTCTGTTTCTTTAAGAGCTGCCTATAACGTGGTGCTTATTTAATCTGGGAGGGGGCTGAGTGTTTCTATGCTGGAGTCCCACCTGGGCTGCCAGATAATCGCTCCGTTCTGCCATCACTATTTGCACAGAGGGAGCTCTATTAGAAGCTGTACTTATTTGCTGACTATGGATTAGAATAGTAATGATATTGTAGTTTGTCTAACCTGCCTTCTTTGCAGCATGGACAGTCCTGTTTATCACCACCACCTTGGTCCTGGACTGCCAGAATGGGCCAATCAGTACCTTTGGGGACCCTAAAATGGAGTCTGTCCCCAGGGGTCTTGTGGGAATGAATTTCTGTAGGAACTGCAGTTTTGAGACTTTGGCGCCTAAATGCACCTGGAGGGGGAGCCCTTGCTTTTGACAGACAGATGAATCAATGAATCAAACCTTTTGGACAGAAGGGAAATTCCCAAGCTGCCTGCTGTAGTGAGTTAGTCTGGAGGTAGAGTTTAGCAAGTGAACAGCTCGAGAGAGTTGAGTAGCTGCTTCTACGTAGTTTGTGCGGGAGATTGGTGGAAAGGCTGAGTTTGGCCTATCTGCCTGCTGTCCCTAGAGAGGGAATCCTTTGAAAGCTTAGCAATCGGACTGTATCCGAATTGGAGTGTGACAAAGCCACTGAACAGTGACCAGATTTAAACTTGAAGACGACCAAAGATTTTCTGTACGAGATCGGCCTGTCAGGACATCCAGTTGCCACAGAATTCCTGGTTTTGCTCAGAGACACTGATATTACTGCTGGACTGCTATCTGCATTGTGGTATGGTGATTGCTTTACTATAAATGTGCTGTTTGCTATTAGTGGGTCACAATTTAGTTCCTCACTGTTTAATTGTGCCATGCTTGCTGGAAGCTGCATCCAGCCTTCCCGGACTGATATCCAAACTGTCTTACCCAGCCTGGGCCTTGCCACACTGGCCCAGCCAGCTACTTCAGGCTCAGAGAACATCACTGATGAGAGACCTGCCTGGGGATCAGCCCACTGCTCAACATCATGAACTGGAACAACACCATGGTGAATCATGTGGGCCCTGCTTCTCCTGGCAAATCAGCAAGTCATCCTGCAGTCTCTATTTTGTCCATCCTGTGTCCTGTACTGGGTAGCCTGAGTAAACAAAAGGGTAGCTCCCTGCAACAACAGCTCAATCAAAGTCTGTCATCTGATTTAATTGTTTTGTCTAATCATCATGAACTGAGTGTCCTGGCTCTGGATTACAAACTGTGTGTGGTTGTGCATGCCTTTTCTTTTCATCACATGGCCCCAACCAGCTGTGACGCTGGCCTACCCTGGGTAACGCATCAGGCTAGCCTATCTCACTAACTGGGTACCCAGCGTGTGTGTGTGACTGTGTTGAGGGACTAAAAAGTGCATGCATAATTGCCTGACTAGATCAGTTATAGAATCAATCAAACTGATTACGCCCCTCCCTTGTTCAGGTGCCCTGAATAAATCAGATCTAACTCTTTTTGCATCTAATTTGACTGTGGTTCTAGTTTGTGCCGAAAGCACTGTATGGTAGTTATTTGCTGTGCCTAACCTTGTTTTATGGGGGGGGGGGTCTCCAAGGTCAAACTGGTGGGGCCAGCCCTGGTGGTAAGTGCAAACAGTGTGGGGATTTGTATGCTGAATAGGGGCTACTGTGAAAGTGTTTGTTGCATATTGTCTAGGCCACTAGAGGTGAAAAGGGGGGGGGGTTACAGTGTCACAGAGGGCTGTACCCAGGTTAGCCTTGCTACTAACAACCCTGTCCTCTGGGTGGAGGCACCCATTTCGGTACCCAGGCCCCTTAACCTGCTACTAGCCAAGCAGGCAGGGGTAGTAGCCCTTGGGATAGCGCCACCTATGGGTTACACAAGACCATGGCACCATCACTTTGACACCAAGATCAGGGTCCAACTCAGACTCTCACACTAATGGCAGTCCACAGTGTCCACTGATGGATGTTGTCCTGTCCACAGTGGTTTTATTGGCCCCAAGAAAGGGTGCAATTAACACCCATGTGGTTTTAAACATAGTATCTCAATTATTCAGATGGCTTTTGTCTACATTTTCATTGATGACTGTGTGTCATTGTCACTTTTAGACAGTCCTTGGATGCCAGCCTCAGGGGTTGTGGGCTTGGCAAAAGGCTATAAGATCCACCCTGCTGCATGGTGTTCAAACTCAAGCACAATGTTCCAAACAAACAAAAAAAAAAAGCAGCACCAACGCACCACTTTACAAATGTAACACATGAAAACGTTTTAGGTTGATATTTCACTTTAATCTGGCAATCAAAAGCATGAAGTGCATCTACATACAAAGTGGTCGCCTCTTCTAGAGACTCCAGCTGCAACAAAGAAAACTCTGGACGGTTTTGAATTATCGCAGCATCAGGGAGTGTGGCTTGACATCATCAGTGTGCTTAAATAGTGAGAATCTTAAAGTAATACTGTGTTAATTAGAAAAGCACACATAGTGAACACATATAAAAGTGAAGTAAGGATATTTATTAGCAGTAATTAGGATGGTCAGCATCTCTGATATTTATTTAATCTTATCTGGTCTTTGTCTTCTAGACTGTGCTGCTGATTTTTTTTTTTTTTGTTTAAATACCTTTAGCAGTATCACTTTAAGATTCTCGCTATTTAAATTTTTAAAGTGGTGTGTTGGTGCTGTCCTTTTTGTTGTGGGCTTAGCACCTGTTGTCAACCCTTTTGCCTTCACTGTAGAGAAATGTCACTTCTATGGCCCCCCATATATAGTAAGTAGTAGTAAAAAAATTGTATTTTTATACAGGAATAATACATGTCATTTGAATAAAATAATCCAGTTTTCAAGACAGTCCTGAGCAAGTTTTCCAAGTTTCACATAATCACACCAATTACAAACAATCAATACAAATTATATAAACACAAAATCACACACTATTGGACAATACAACAAAGTTAAATCAAACACATTCACATGAATACACATAATACATCTTTAACCCTTTAAGAATTTTTTTTTCAATTTTCTCTAATCGCAATAAAGGAGGGAGTGTATTCCAACACATTGATGCTTGTTTAGTTTAGTTTAGTTTAGTTTAGTTTATTGTTTTAGGAATTACTACCTTTGAGCCAGAGGCTCTTTTACAAAGGTTCCACGTCAATTAGGTACAGTACAAAAGGTTACATAGATAACACAACAATTTGTGTTGTGTCAAGAGCAAGAAAACATATACAAATACATATCAAATCATTTGTACAAAAGGACATGAGATATCAATAATCACATTATTATTACAAGAAAGAGGTGACGCCAATGTTCTATCCCCAAATTTATTCTTACGCTTATCTGGATCTATTCTATTTTGATACAAAGCCCTAACTGAATGTTTCCTAAGAGCAGAATCTTTATCTGCCAGTATTTTAGATATATGGTGATTCAAATGAATTGTCCTATATTTGTATATGAATAAGGACCAACTATACCTATATTCTAAGTCAAGAGGTAACCAATTTAACTTAGTCAACAGTTCACAATGATGAGTCCTAAAACTACAACATAAGACATATCTTGCCACCCTGTACTGTAATTTATCCAATTTAGTTAAAAGTTGTTTAGTTGCAGTCCTATAAATAACCTCTCCATATTTAATTACTAGAAGTATGAGCTGTTCTGCAATCAGTTTCCTATCTTGCAATTTTAAGGACTTAGATGTTCTCTTCAATGCTCCCAATTTTTTATATGTTTTTGTAATAACAGACTCTATATGACTCTTAAAGGTTAATAAAGAGTCAATATTAACTCCTAAATAACAATAATTTGAAACTTGTTCTATTAAGGTTTGATTCAATGATGTGATTTGTACATCCGAGAATCCCTGTTGTCTAATACCAAAACACATTAATTTTGTCTTGTTTACATTCATTATTAATTGTGACTTGGTGAACCACTCCTGTACCCTAGTGAAGTCAGCCTGTAGGTTTCTCTGGAGATCCACCAAACTACTACCAGAGGCCAGCAAAACCGTGTCATTGGCATACATTCTTATATCTGTATGCCGGATCACTGATGGTAAATCATTGTTAAATATCAGAAATAACAAAGGTCCCAAAATGGACCCCTGTGGAACTCACCTTTCAACAATCCTAGGGTGTGAAAGATGGTTCTGTAACTGTACTCTCTGGAATCGGTCTGTCAAGTATGACATAAACCATGCTAGTGGATCACCAGAGAAACCCGAACAGACCAATCTCTCAGATAAAATGGAGTGGCTCACCAAGTCAAATGCTTTTGACAAGTCAATGTATATAGCTGCTGTGTCCTTACCTTTGTTCAGGGATGTACATATCAGATCATTAAATTCAACCAACGCCGATGTAGTTGAAAAACCCTTCCTAAAACCTGATTGATATTTTGTTAGTAAATCATATGTTTCCAGATAAACTCCCATTTGTTGATTTACCAAGCTTTCCAAGCATTTGGATAAGACAGGTAAGATAGTAATAGGACAATAACTATTAAATGTTTTATCTCCAGTTTTATAGATAGGTACTATCTTCCCTGTATTCCATAAAGTAGGAAAATGTCCCTCCTGTAAACTCCAATTAAATATAGCTAAAATCGTATGTGCTATATATGGGGCAGCTATTTTTAAGAAACGTCCTTCTAAATTATCCAGACCTGCAGATTTATGTGGGTTTATTCTTGATAATTCCTTAGTAACTTCCCGTAATGTTAATTGTTTAAATCTAAAGGGAGGGTGTTGATTTGAATAATGTTCTTCACACCTGATGTTAGTTGCTATTGGTGTATCTCCTGTTAATCCTAAATTGGGTAGATCAACAAAATAACCATTTAAAATGTTTGATACCTCCCCTGGATCTTCTATTATGCTTTCATTTGTTCTCAATTTTAATTTTATTTGTCCATTATGCCCTCCAGGATTTAACAAATTTTTTATAGTTGTCCAAAATCTTTTAGGATTCACATTATGATTTAATTTACTACGATTTTTTATTTTTATTTATTTGTAAAATCAGTTTACAACCTTTGAGCCAGAGGCTCGTTTCCAAAGGTACTTCATCACATAAAGACATACATCGTGTTTTTGGTTACATAGCATAGGTTTTCAAAACAATAGGCGTTCAACAGAGGCGCCATGTCACACTGTGGTCAGACAAATACATTTAGGTTACAGGGTGCATGTAATTGAGAACAGGTGTTACACAAGTTGGTAATAAAGTATTTTTGCCCTTTTTGTTAATTTTTGACACTCATTTCTTTTAATTTTAAATAAGTCCAAATTGCAACTTTTTTTTGTCTTTTTAGCTTTCTTCCAGGTTCTATTTTTAACTCTAATCATTTTTTGCAATTTTTCTGTTATCCATGGAAATCTTGGCAAATCACTTTTTTTTTTGTTATTGGGGGGCATGAAAATTACAAATTTTTTGAAAAGTATTGGTGAAATATTCAATACTGAGATCCAATTCTGGTATTAATAAACACCTCTCCCATCTTTCTAATCTAATACTCTCCAGAAATTTAAGCTCTGAAAAGTGTCTCATATCACGGGACCAAGTTTGTTTCGAATACTCTCCAAATCCTCCCTTAGGATGTATAATAAGAACAGTCCAAACAGGATTATGATCACTAAAGTGAGGGGATAAAATTCCCTGATCTTTTACTTGAAGAGTTTGAGAAACAAAAATTAGATCTAATATTGATTCCATTTCTTGTAGTATTTATATATCTTGTAGGTAAGTTAACCAATTAAGTCCCATCTCAGTTGTAATTTCCTTTAATTTTTTTCCTCTATCATTTGCCCAGTCACAATTAAAACCCCCATTAATACAATAGGTTTATCTTTTATACGATCCCCTATTTTTTGTAAAACCCCATCTATAGTTTTTAATTTTGTTCGCGGGGGAGAGTAAATCACAGCTACTGCTAAATTTCGATGAACAACAGAAATAACTATGTAATCTATATTTCTACATCTCTTCTCCAAGCAGAAGAGGATGAATATAATCATGCACATCCTACTATGGATGAGGATTATGAATTGGAGGAGGGTGACATGGAGCTCCACCCATGCCGATTGATATTTTCTGTTGGAACAGAGATCCGAGTTCAGCCCACCCCATGATCGGGAAAAATGTGTACAGCATGTATATTTAAGGTGCAGGGAACTCTCAGGTGAGCAGTCCACCATACCACTAGATACAGGGGGACAGATTTTCAAAGGGTGGTACAGGGCTTGTGTCAAACCCTGTGCCACACCACTTTAGCCCGCAGCTGCACCATTCTCATTTGCCACAACTGTGCCCAATTTTACAGTCTTGGGCACAGTTATGGCGTGCATCTGTTTTACAGCAGCTTGCGCCAAATCTCGGCGCAGTTCTTTTGAATCCAATCCCCACTACTGACACAAGCTAGACCTCAAAAAGATGGGCTAGCATGAGTCAATTGCTGCAAGGGGTGAAAAGTCTCTTTAGATTGCCACAAGCCCAGTGCGTCATATCTGTAGTGTGCCTGGGGCTTGCAGCAGTCTCAGGTATATGCAAATCAAGCCCCAAGTATCTCTCTGGGCCTCTGGGCCATGCCCATCCTGCTGACACCAACTGACGGTTAATATATTATATGGTGCCAGCTTCCGCTGAGACAGTGTAGTAGCAGCTGAGTGGGCTGCCACAAAGTAAAGTGCAATCTGTCACAATTCTAAAGAAAACAACTGCAGCTCTTTGAAGCCTTTTTAATGTAAAACCAACTGTTATACTGACCTTGATAAAGAAGGAGCTGTGATTTACACAAATATCACATACAATGGTCTTAAAGCAGGAGTACTACGAAAATAAATGTGCGCTTTTTGGACAGTTTATTTCCTGTGCTCTGCTGATCATATACCTGGTACTCTTTCCCACCAGCATTGTACTATCACCAAGTAATTTGCTCAGTTATCCTCTGCTATTTTTTACATTTCTTCCACCAAGCATGTTACATAGATACATAGATTTTGATGGCAGATAAGGACCACTTGGCCCACCCAGTCTGCCCATTTCCCTACCTACTGGATAAGCTGCAGATTCTAGTTAACCAACAGCCTCCTTCCTACCACCCCCACTACAATTGCCTTGTGTCTGTCCCATGCATGTTTGAATTCCTCCACTGTTTTAGCCCCAACAACCTCCCCAGGAAGGCAGTTCCACGCATCCAACACTCTCTCCGTGAAAAAAGATTTCCTCGCATTACCCCTGAGCCGTCCCCCCATCTTTAAATTGTGTCCCCTTCTTCTTACTCATCTCTTTTTCTGAAAGATGCTACCCTCCTGGACTTTGTTGATTCCCTTGAGGTACTTGAACATTTCTATCTTGTCCCCCCATCCCTCCTTTCATCAAGGGTATACATATTAAGCTCTCTCAGTCTCTCATCATATGATTTCTGATGCAGACCCTGCACCATTTTAGTTGCTCTCCTCTGGACTGCTTCCATCCTGTCTATGTCCTTGCATAGATGAGGTCTCCAAAACTGCACACAGTACTCCAGATGGGGTCTCACCAATTGCCTGTACAGAGAGATAACCACTTCCCTTTTTCTACTTGTGATGCCCCTTCCTATGCATCCTAGTATCCCCTTGGCTCTCCTTACTGACTTCTCACATTGCTTACCAACAATTAGATCATCTGATATGACTACCCCCAAGTCCCGTTCCATTTTTATTGTTGTTAGCACCTCCCCTGCTATTGTGTACTCTTCTCCTGGGTTTTGCATGTTGCACTGGAACCCCCTCTACTGCCAACTGCACATGTGCATGACTTTTGCAGGGACATCGGGAGTGGTCAGCAGAGGGTCCCACTGCTGTAGTCAAAAGATATGATGCGACCTGAAGGAAAAGTGCAGCTGAAAATTAGTCAGCCACCATGTTTATTGTAGTGCCACAACAATTCAAATAAATTACAAATATCTAAAAAACTAAAGATGACTGAAAAAAATATTTACATGTATGGAAACTGGAACTTTGGCCGCATGCTTACAGCCAAAAAGCAGAATTTTGATAGATCACTTCATGATTTGTTAGTACTGCTGCTTTAAAGCAACAGTAGTTAGTTGGCAAAAAATGTCATCATATAATTTTTTAGCAAAAATATATTTCTGACATCCTTAGATTCATCCTTGATGTATTTTTAGTGTTCTCATATATTGCTAAAACAGCTTTTACAGCAAATGTTATAATTACACTCATGTCATTAAAGATCGCCTCACAATTTTTAATAATCTCCTCAGCTGAGTTTACTTGTTGAATGTATATGCTAGATTCATACTGTAGGTGTATTAGGATGATGCTACCACATATTTCTGATGGTAAACAGCATAACACTGTGCCACTATATTTAATTTGTTTGTGACAGACGTGGTATGGGAATAATAATTTATAAAAAGGTCAAAATACTGTATCTTTGTTCCAGAATGAAAGAAAAAATGTATATCTTAAAGGGGCACTGTCAAACCCCTGTAGGTCTCAAAGTGCCCCTTGTTCAAAAAACACATATTATGATTGTTTACATTCAGTAAAGACTACTGATGTAGCCGGTTGTTTGATTCTGATTTTTCTTTTAAAAAGTGAAAAACAGACATCCCACCATACTAGTGTTACCACACAAAAACATGTTTGTTTACATTCCTTTTTTTTTATTTCATTTTTTATTTGTTTTTTTTTAATTTGAAACTCTACAGGCAGCATAGCAAAATATAAATCATACATGGTGAGTATCTCATCGATTCTTCATACAGACATTGGTGAGTAAAGAGATAAATACATAAGAAAGAGATACATTGTATGTTAATTCCGGAGGTACGGCATAGTTGATTTCCTTATGACTTAAGAAATAGATCTCAAAGTAATTAAGGTATATATAGATATATATGTATGGCATGGCATGGAATTGTCTCCCCTCTCCCAAGTGACTCACATTAATATAGCTTTGTACATGTTCCTAAGTTGGCCTCCGGCATGTCTTATTGACACACAGAGGAGGGAGTTTGGTTACAACCAACTTCCTAGGGTACAAAGTCTGCATATTGATCTAATTGGAAGGATACCCACTTCTGTCAGTGAGTGTCAAATTTTTCTGTTTTATCCATCATTTTGGCTGAGAGTCGCTTGAGGGCATATATTTCCCTGGACTAAGATCACCAGGCTTCTTTAGTGAGCAACTTGTTAGTAAACTACAACCTAGTTATGATTTTATGGGCTGCTATTATAAATTTAGTGATTTATTTTACTGTTTTTTTGTCAATTCGAATTCCCTGGGGTTTAATGAAGGTCAGGACAAATGTGGGTGTGAACAAATCTACACTATCATATATTTCTCTCAGCTCCTTGAGGACCTCGGTCCAGAACTGTGTTATCTTTGGCCAAGACCAAAGAACATGGTTTGCCACATCTCCCCCACAGTCCCTCCAACACTTTCCCTCTCCCAGATCCCCCATTTTCACCAACAAGGCAGGGGTCTTAAAGAATCGAGTTCAGAGTTTCCACATGTATTCCCTCCGATATGGGGATGTGAAGGTTTGTAAGACAGGTAAAGCCGAGTCATTTCAAGCTGGGGCAGGTATGTCTACCTGTAATTCTGCAGCCCATCTAAGTCTAACTGAGTCCATGGAGTCTCCCCTCCTGTTGTCCAGGGCCTTATAAATTTTACTAATTAAGTGATCTGAGATGGAACCCTTGATATGGGCCTGGATTAATTGCATTAATGGAAATGTGTTTTCTACTAGATCCACCAGAGCTTCCGCAAAAGGCTGTAAGCAAGACTTAAGGTGTAAATAAGAAATAACATATTTATGGGGTAGGTGATATTCTCTTTGAAGGGAGACAAAAGTGAGTAAGCCAGTCCCTCCCTCCCACAAGTTGAAAGATATACGACACCCCATATCGCTGTCACTGTGCCAAATGTGGGTTATGGGCACCTGCCTTGAGGTCAGCATTGTGGCTCAAGGTTCCCAGTGACAGTCTCTCTGGGAAGGTAAGAAATTCATCCACTATTTTGAGCCAGGCTTTTAGAGGTTCCCTTGTGAATTTAGGTGGGACTCCAAACAAAAGCTGTTGTGTATTAAATAAATCACCACAGGTTAATTCCAGATCTTTCCAATGGGCCTCATAATGTGCATTGATCCAGTTTAAGATTACCCTTTTGTTTACATTCCTTGATCAACTGCCACTGCATCTTTTCTAGACTTTGGAACACCCTCACCACAGTTTAGCCACTCATTATGCAGTGAGAGTTTAGGAAGCTATTATATCATGAGTGGCAGCACTTTGTAGGGATGTTTGTAATGTTCAGGACATATTCAGTAAGAATAGATCCAGGATTTGAAACAAAACATGGTTGTTTATAACCGTACATCAACATGAATTTCATTTCTACTAAGCAAGCAGGCAGTTAAGTTTCAAGTTCAAGTTTCTAGTTTATTGTAGGAAAAACTCCATTGAGCAAGCTCATTCACAAGGAGGTCCTATGATACATATACTAGAAGACTCACAGAAGGATATAATAAGAGCACACAACTAGATTATAAGTGCTAATAAAGTACATGAGTAGTAGTTATACAGGCATTACACTATATAGCATAGAGTAGGTCATCATACTCATATACAAAGTGTGGATACAGTCCATGTGGACCTTGTGTCTAACAATGGGCTACACAGTCATAGGAAAATACGATTTCAATGACAGTTACAAACATCTTTTATTTTTCCTGCAATTAATTTTTTGAAAGCAACCAGTAACATCAATGAATTTTAGAGAAGGTAAGAAATCATAAAATGTGGGTTTCTAACTAGAAATAACATGATGCAGGGCATAACGTTACCGTGCCGGACTTGTAACGGCTCTTACATGATCTAGGATAATGTGTTGTGTGTTGCGTAGTGCAAGTGACCCAGCCCCCAAACTACATCAACAAGCTTCCAGGTAATGTGTAATAAGCAGACCTCAGCATAGCCTCCAAAATTAAAGCAAAATTATAAAAAGGGCACAACTCACCAAAGGTAAGGAATTGGGACATACACAGCAGTAATATTTAGAGACACCCGCTGGGGAGTGTGGGGGAAGAGCCCCCCAAATAATCAAAATTTGCTAAGCACAACTCAGCAAAGGTAAGGAATGTAGTGCCCAAAACAGTGATACAGCAATAACATTTAGAGACCCCTGCTGGGGTGTGTGGGGGCAGAGCTCCCTAACTAAGCAAAATTAACCAAGCACAACACAGCAGAAGAATTGAAAAAATTACATATTTCCAAACTACATCAACAAGCAGCTAGATAACGTGTAATAAGCAGAACTCAGCGGAGTCTCCAAAATTAAAGCAAAAGAATGGAAAAAATTAAGATAAACAGCCCCCACAGACAGACAATTGTGCAATAAATGCTGTTCTTTTACTTACTTTTTGCTTAGTTTTCCTTAGTTGGGGGGCTCTGCTGGGTCGACTCTTTGTACAATGCATTATTTTTTTAATTGTTAAATCATTGCTTGAAAATACTGGTTGACAGTATCCCTTTAATATATTTGCCAAATGAAAATTATTGCTGAAAACAAAACAAAACAAAAAAAAATATATGGTTACTAACACTAGAGCCCCTGACAACTATGACAACTTTGAGAAAATGTAATGTTTAGCACAAGTGAGCTTATATTTTAATATTGTTTCTGTATTTTTCATTCTTCTTTATTTCTGAGGACATGTGCAGGTAAACAGGATAACTGCCCTGTCAGTTCTGGATGCTCACCCACATATGAAATCACAATTCTGTTGCTGTGGGGATAATTATGATGCCATAAACAAGGGATTATTTATTTAAAAATTGGTAACCGGGAATAGCACCATGACCAGAAGCTGGTTTCCAGGTGAAACTCGGATTATGATATCATATGTAGGATAGCAGAAAGAGTAGATAAAGTCTAAGGGACAGTAAGATTCTTTCATACAGCTGTCCTCAGTAATAAAGGAAAAGGGTAAATAATTATAGAAAATACATGAAATACAAACTGAACTGTCTAAATCTCACATTTTTGCACGTTTTTCTAATGGTGTCAGGGGCTCTTTAAATGCAACCAGGATAACCCAGCTGCGATGCAACATTTGGTTTCCAATGAAGTCCCGCTACTACCCATTCTATCAGCTGTGTGTACTGCAGCACTGACAGGTAAAATGACTTGCAGAGGGTCCCACTCTGAGAGTATTTGGCTTTAGCAAGGGATTGAACCTTCAGTTTCGAGGTCCTGTTCTAACCGCTAGACCAGCCACATTGCCTCCCACGGTAGTATGTGGTTTGTATGTACCACAACAGACATGCTTTTAAAGAGCTAATTTAATGTCTGGGTCATTAGAAAAGTGCTCGGGAAGGAAACGTAAGCTGATCCCAAACAGCTGTATCTGATTTGTTAGCCCATAAGAAAAGACGAAATTATGTTTTCTTTAAAACAAAATTAAAACGAAGTCACAGAAATACAATGGACATATTTGTGTGCCTTTTGCTGCAAAATTGGTTTTCATCAGTGATTTGCATTTTTTTTCCTAACAAAGAAAAACACAGCTCAGCTGCCAACTATGTAACAATAGTTCAACTCTGGGGTGGTTATAAAGCAAGGTTGTAATGTGTGAAGAGGATTCTTCTCGAGTATTGCTTCATGGGGTGCTCGTCTGTTTTTTTGGGGGGGGGGAGGGGCGCTACTACTTAGTTGCAGACTGTCACAGTCTAGTGTTGTTATACAATAAAGCGTGCCGCAACAGTACCTTGGCTGCCTTCACATCGCAGTTGCTGTAAACTCTGAGAAAATGTCAAACTCCTAGACTTTCTGTCACCAGCTACCTTGACGTCACCGGCTCTCAGAAAGAGCTGGGCTTTTGAAGTACAACGTGTTCCTCCGCCGCCAAGCAAGGGACAAATAACACCTCTAGCTCTACTCTTTACTCTCAGGGAGCAGTCAGTAGCTGATCATCGCTCGGGTCATTCTCTCTACCTTGTAGTAGCTCTACAATACATCCCCCTGCCCCCCCCCCCCCATGTCACTAACATCTTACTGACTCGGGGCGGCAGCTACTTCTAATACGGCCGGTGTCCCATCAGGTGAGACTCAACGAGGTGGCGGTTCGCCTGTGTGCGGACGGGAGGTGCTTCTAATACGACCGGTGTCCCATCAGCTGAGACTTCCTAGGTGGCGGACGGTCCGCCTCTGTGCACACACGTCTCTACGGTGTGGCACGAAGGGCAGCCGGCCGCGTCCCCCCGCCCAACAAAAATATTGGAAGCTGAAGCAGACTTGAAAGAAACAATGATCAGGTGACCATCGGATGTATATAAAGTCATATGAGACCTATATGCATGCTTTAGCCAATGACCGTATGTCCATTAAGTTTGGGGTGCTGCAAGTGCCTGCCGCCGACCCCCTCTCTGAGCAATTGCATGAAACGGCCACCACTATTGGAACTCTGAGCTTGAAAGAATGTGGGTAAGTTGTCGGATGGAGATGGCCACGAACTTGGCTACTGTTTACACCTTAACCCAATCGTCCAGTCCTACCGCTGTGTATCAGCAGCGTCTGTCCCTGCATATTTTACACGTGGTTGCAACTCTGGGTCAGTCGCCAAAAACACAGAACTGAGACCCATGACGGAGCTCATGCCAGGAGCTTAACTTAGAGTTACCACCTGTCCTAATTTTCGCTTATGTTTTTTTCTGACGGAAACACATGATGACGAGTCCAAGGTAAATTCACATTTCAGTCATTTCCAGCAGACCAGAACTATCCCATTGTCGGATCATACAGTTAACCATTTCTGTTGGAGTGCAGGGAATTGACAGTTAATTAACTACCTACATCCCAGGCAGACACTTGTTTTAAAACTGCAGTATCTTGCTCAGGTGCACACTTCTATGAATTCGAAAGTTTTTTTTTTTGTTTATTTTGAGCGTCATCAATTAATTTTTGACATTACATTAATCTTGAGGACTTCTCTGTTTTGAGAACTACAGATTATTCCGCATTGTTTTCTAGCACCCCTTCCTATCCCCAACACACACGCACAGCGCCAGCAGAACTCCGCTCCCCTTCCCCGCCGGCTGGTGAGGAGTGAAAGTGCGGACTGAGAGAACCAGACAGTCTCCTGTTGGGCGAGTTCCAACACGGCGGACGGATACTGACTTGAGGCTCGGCGGCTCCAGCCTGACTGACGCCGGCCGGCGGGCTGCAGCAGCTCCTCCTCAGCGCTGCGAGATCCTGTAGTCAAGTTAGTCACCAGGAATATGCTTCAGGGCTGCTGGGAACTCGGGACTGCATAAGGTAAGAAATAACATTGTATTTATTTCTCTCGCCCCGTTTACCTAGTACATACTTTCTGATTTGGAGTCACACTTGCGCCTGTGTGTGTGTTTATGGTTCTTGTGATGTATTATTATTATACGTGCGCGAACTGGAGCGAAGTTGTAAAGTCTAACTGGGGAACTGTCATGCTTCTTAAAAAGCATTCACTGGCTGTGATGGCTCATGATTTGACAGTGTAGTCATGTGTGCTCTGTTTAGTTACCACCTATAATTAAACAAGATAAAAACAATCTAAAAGTAGTTATCTGTTGGAGAGCCTAACGGCGCTCATGCCTCACATGTGTCCCCGATAACGAGGGTCGTCCCTTATATTACGCCTAAAAATTGGGCATTTATTTACTTTAGTCCCTCATCTGTCCTTCATGGAAAATGTGCTTCCCACCCACCGAATGGGCTGCAAATTCAAACTTAAAAGCAGAAATTCGTAATATTCCAAGATGTTAAATCAGAAACTAACTTTGCACAGATGACACGATGGTTTCCCCATTATTCTGTGTGTGTGTATCTCCACGTTTGAGGATGTGTGCCTCCCGGCCCCTCATTTGAGTGGCCGAAGGTTGCGAGGTACGTGCAGCCTAGGTGCAGGCGTGCTGCAGTTATCGATCAGGTCCAGAGATGATGTCAAGACTTATGAAACTGCGTGGGCGGTAATTCCTTTATTGCTCACATTCTCGGGGGCAGGCATGTCGGAAGTTACGGGCATAGTTGATAATGATAAACGATCTGCAGCCTATGCTGGCATTGAAAAAAAAGGTGGGGGCGGCTCTTCTGTGTGTTTTTCCACTGGGTTCACATCTCGTTAAGTATTATATTGGGGGCAAACATGCTGGAGACATCGTGACGCCAGTATTGTGATCGTGAGGAGTGGGAGGGGCAGTTCTGATGCGAATAACTGTTTGGAAGAGGTCTTCTCCTGTCAGCCTGGTTGTGAACCAAAGGCACACGTTTTCAATATATAATAACCGTAGCTCATTACTAACATTTGGCGTTTGTGTAGGATGTTGGACCTGGCGTGCGCTTTTCAGAAAACTCCACACACTACGGTGGAGACGTGATCGCCCTAACATTTTCCTGCGTGAACTGCACTTAAAGTTTCAATTGTACAAATCATGGAACCAGTGTAAATATGTCTGGGTTACATACAGTGCCTGCAGGCAAAATTAATGTAAAAGCCATTCTTTTGTTAGGCAGTGGAATAGACAGACGAATGATACATGTCATCCATGTTGCATATGTGGCTTGCTACCCCCATCGCATGTGTAAAAATGTCCCTAAATGTTAGTAAAAGGAATGCTGCTGTTCTGTCCACTTTCTTGTCCGGTGGATGGGATGGGATCATAAGGCAATTCTAGGGGGTGGGGGTAGGAAGAAGTAGGTTGTTGGTTAACTAGGATCTGCAGCTTATCCATTAGGTAGGGAAATGAGCAGACTGGGTGGGCCAAGTGGTCCTTATCTGCCGTCAAATTCTGTTTCTATGACATACCTTGCAACTGTCCCTGATTATAAGGGACCTTCCTCAGTTTACCACTCAGCATTGCTCTGTCTCTCATCCATCCCTCCTGGAAAAGGTGCTGCCCAAACAGAGAATGTGCTGTAAATGTAGGCTTTAAAGCAGAAATTCATAATATTATAAGATGCTAAATCAAAAATAAACGTTGTACTAGTAATATAGGGTAGTGCATGGGGAACAGTTGACAACAGGGCTGTTCTTTCACAGAGTTGGCACTATGACGACGGATTCAGTCATCATAGTGCCAACCAGGACTGTTCCCCATGCACTTTTCTTTATAGTGTATGGTGGAACGTCTTTTTTTTTTTGGGGATCACTAAAGCATGTTTCTGCTTTAAAACATTTTTGCTGGGTTACTAGAAGGAAAAAAGAACTTTACATTTTGAACGTTTTCAGGCTTGACATTTTAGCTGTTTAAGAACTTTACATTTTGAACGTTTTAACGCTAAACATTGGTACTGCCGCCAACATTGCTGCTTTCGCTATGTGTCCTGTCTATGGAGTGAGCCCTAACTGTCAAATGCTGCTCGAGGACACAGTGTGACGTTCGCAGTGCAGTAGAAATAATCATTTGGCTGCACTGCGAACGTCACTAGTGTGTGACTACAAGGTTTCGACAACGATGGATTTCGGTGGAGAACGACGTTCCACCATACACTGTAACACAATTGTTTCCACAGTACAGTATTGGGGTCAAAATTAAGTTTTGCAGCCACAAGCCATCAGGGCTAGTGACTGGGAAACTCCACTAGCCCCACAGACTTTTTCCCTGGCCCAGCTGGTGTATTTATTGAAATGTTACCAGAACAAGCCCACAGGGCTAGTTAAAGGAGACTCTTACTAGCCCGATAGAAAATCTGCCAGCCTTTGGCTAGTGGTCCGGTGCCAGTTTTGACCTCTGCAGTATTCAGAGCATGTATCTCCATGTTTCAGGATGTGTCCCTTGTTATGAGGGCCATTGTCCCTCATTGAGTATCTGTGTCACTCATTTCATTAATAAGAGGTTGAGCGATATGGTGGATGATGAGCAAAAATAATAACAATTATGTGCCAGTGATTGTTTTTACTAATCTGAATTAGCAAAAGGGATGCTTTCAGTGTTTGTTAATCACAGTCTAGTTCCTACTTGACACCTTTACTGTGTGTGTGTGTGTGTTAGCTAAAGTGATGCCTGTGGGTGTTAACCACCCAACTGTCTCTTTTTTTTTTACTCTTTTCTGTGTCCACTCATCATGGAATCAAAATTGCAGTAAGTTTAGTTTATTTTGTTTTTCCCTATACCCTTTATTCATGTAAAATGTTTTTTTTCCGTGGAAACAGGGTCAAGTTTAGCTGTCCCTGTTTAAAAGTTCCAATCCTTCCATTAGCTTAAACAGTATTCCTGAGGGCAAGCTGCCTTGCAGACTAGAAAACAAAGGTCTGTTCTGTTACAGAAAAAACATTAGGGCTCACCAGCGCAGTGGTAGTGTTACCACTCGTGATGCTGACAACTCGGGGTTGGGAACACGCCAGAGTCATCAGGGGCCAGGTGCAAGAGGAGGATTCTGCATCGCAGAGAGAACTTTCCTCTTCTGGGGAGGCAGAGTCTCTTCCTCTCTCACAGTGCTGCTACCTAAGTGGCCATGGGTGAGCAGGTAGGTGGACGCAGGCTGGGCTCGAGGATGCCACACCACTGTGCGTGTGCTACAGTCCTCATGAGCCCCATGTGTACAGACTTCCAACAGGATGGGAGTAAGCAGGAAATGCACCCCGACTAAACAGGATGACAAAGGGCTGCCTCTGCAGTCCCTGCACGGTTGATTGTGGTACCCACCTTTTGAAGCTGGTTGAGAATGTCTTGAGAGGTCCTGGGGTAGGCCCTGATCACCAAGAGCCCCACTGCAGGGGGAAAGCTTCGAGGGCCAGAGGAGGCAGGGGCATCAGAGGGAAGATGGGGGATGGAGTTGGGAGGGAGTCTGGCAGAAGGGGGATGGGTTGGCGTAGAAGTTGGCATAAATAGCAAGCAAAAAGAAACAATTAGAATAGTGTAACAATGATCAACAGGATTTTCCACATAACTAAGACCATGTGTAAGGCCACATACAGTAACTGCTACCATTTTCACTGACCTTGCTAAGGCTTTTGATTTTGTCTCTCGCCCACTCCTTCTGTGCAGACTCTCTTCTGCTGACCTCTCTTCAGAAACTGTAAATTGGTTCCAGTCCTACCTCTCTGGACGAACCCAACAAGTCCTTGTTGGCAGAGCCCTCATCTCCTCTCCTTATCCATGCTGGAGTTTCCCAAGGTTCCATTTTAGGCTCCCTACTGTTCTCTTTTTTTAAATGATCTCCTGTCTGCTTACTCTATGGCAAACATACAAATGTATGCTGATGACACCGTCCTTTTCACCTCTGGCTCCTCTGCACCAGCTGTTCATTCCTAGCTCCAAATGAACTTCCACCCTGTCCTTCACTGGTTCCATAAACACCTACTCAAGGTAAATGTCAATAAAACAGTGTCAGTGACATTTGAAACCCCTTAAAAACTGGCCACCCTCCCATCCCCTCTTACATACACCACCCTTGATGGATCTGTACTTGACATAGTCTCCCACTACAAGTACCTGGGGGTCTGGCTCGATTCCAGGCTAGACTACTCAAAGCACACTGAACATATTCATGCAACGTTACCCCCTAAACTGGGCGCACTGCACAGAAACAAGTATGCCCTTTTCCTAAGCAATGGCATCAGTTCCTCACCAAAATGATTATCCACTCGTTTGACTATGCCAATGTAGTGTATGGCACTGCCTCTGCCTTCTCCCTAGCTGGGCTCAACTGCCTCTATAATGCTTTCTACAGATTTGCTCTAAATGCCCCGCATTGCACACATCACTGCTTCCTCTACTTGGCCCTTTCCCTTACCTCCCTTCAACAACGCTGGTTATTCCACTCTTCTCTATTCATCTCTAAATTCTGGCTTGGGTCCCTGACAACTTACCTCTCCTCACTCTTATCGCCCTCCCCTAAGGCCTCCTATCCTCTCTGGTCTAGGGACTCTTGGACGTTCTCCCTCCCTTGGCCTTCTTCCTGCTCGGGCTCAGATACTTTCTCTTATAGACTGACCTTGCTCTGGAACACTCTACCTGTTCATATCAGACACTCCCCATACCTCCATCTCCAAAAACATTCTCTATGCCACTCATCTGTGTTCCTGGACCACTGCTACTGTCAAAGCTGAACTCCCTCTTTGCCCTCCCCAAACTTTCCTATTGCTCAATTTTTGTTTCTCTCTTTTTCTCATAGGTTCCCTCCTCCTTTCCTCTCTCCTTTCCCTTCCTCACCAGGAATATTTTGTTGACCTATGCTGTTTTGATTCACCTATTTGTTTAGATACACCACCCGTGTCTTTGTATGCCCTATTACTGTCCTGTATTAATTACCTGTATTGCTCTGTCTACAATGTATAGGGTCAGTGCACTACCACGTGGGAATTACGTGCCAGAGGCGCGTATCCCACCCGCATAGCTCCGCACCTGTGGATAGGTGCGTCCGTCAGATCATCAATGACTGCTACCTGTTCGTGGCTGTGCCACACCTGGTGTGCAGGGGACTGCAGGGCGGCTGGGGCGAGTCGCGACCCAGCCAAGCATTCAATCAGATGCCCGTGCCGGGTCCACAATGGATCCCTTATGCGGTAGGGCACGGGTTCAGGTGTGTGAACAGCTACATGTGCACTTGGACCCACACGGCCAGGCCCCGTCACCCGGTGCGTTCCTCGGCCATGCCATGGAGCAAAGCCCCACCCCTAATGGCAACCCTGCCCCAGTCTTGTATGCCTGCTCCCCTCCCACTGGACAGCCCATCCCCATGTTGGATCCCACCCCTGCACACATCAATGCCCAGTTCCAGTGCACATGTTGGCATATACCCCCCACATCAGTGCCCCAGCCCCGTGCTCTTTGCTGCATTATCCCCACCCTGACACACTGGAGCCCCTGCCCATACGCATTGCTGCAGTCCCACACACACACACACACACACATCCATGACCCATCGCAGGTTCTGGCAGGCATACACCCCCTTGGCCCCCTTACCTGTCATCCGGTGCCATGGGACTGCCAGCAGAACAGCCCTTCACACACCTCCTCAGCCGCAGGCCATCCAAGTGATGCTGGGAGAGCACTGCCTATATATGGGCAGCACGCTCCCAGCATTACTTAGCCGGCTGAGGAGGTGTGGGGAGGGCTGTGCCACTGGTCATTTCATGGCACCAGACAACAAGTACAGGGGCCGGGTGGGGGGTGTTGTCAGTGCTGGGGGGTGCCGCCACTGACCACCACAGATTGACTTGAGGGCCACTGCACACCTCAGAGTGCCCAGTGGGGCTGGGAGTGGTGTCGGGGTGGGGGAGGCATCTGCAATCCTGGGCCGGTGCCCCATGCATGGTGTGTGGGAGGGTTCCGCTTGTGTGGGGCTGGTACATGGCTGTTTGCTGGGGTGGCTGGCGCTGGGCATCTGGTGGGGGTGGCTGCAGGGTTCATGTTGTAGGGGCTGTGGGCTAGCCACCTGGACTGGGCAGCAGTCTGTTGTGTGCACGGGGCACGTACAGGGGTTATGCCCTCCTCCGCACCCCTGTGGGCTGCACTACATGCCTTAGTGCATGGCGCATAGTGCTGGCACGTCCCCTGCCCTCCCCCTATGCGTTGCTGTCCGTATGGCCAGGAGAGCGGGTGCGTAGGGGCTGCGTGCCCCGGGTTGTGTATCCCGCCTGGTAGGCACAATGGATGTGGAGTGGCTACGTGCCGTGGATCCGCGGTGCGTAGCCACTCTGCTCATTTGTGCATAGGCTCCTATATTTGCTTATATTTTTTCTCTGTATACCTCTTAAATCTACTGTTGTACTCACTGTGAATATCTACGCAAATTATGTACTTTGTAAACCTGTATACCTATGTACTGTTACCTCCCAAGTCCCTTTTCCCCTGGGTTGCACCTGGAAACGAGCCAAGGCTCAGTGTGCCTCTCCCAGTTAACAATTTCAAATAAATACACAAAAATAAAATCTTAAGTTTAGATTTAAACCATCTTAAGGCTTTATTTATTGATATATAGAAGTTGCAGCAACTTGATACTGTACATTCATATATCAGCAGGGGAATTTCCCTGGTGTCCTGGCCAAATTTCCTCCATTCATTAAAAATACCACCAACAGCTTAATCTGGTTCAGTGTCAGCTGGCATCCATCTGTATCCCCCCCCCCTTCCGGGATGAGGCTGAAAATATGCAGAATTGTCTAGTTCTCCTTTTCCGGTCAACAAAAACTAAACAAATAAATAAACATAGCTGACTCCAAAAGTTCATTTAAAAAAATTCATCTCTTATCCCTAGTTCCAGAATTAGATCTATTTAAATGAACTGTCGAAAAGTCAACTTTTAAACCATTAGGGCATTTCTGGCTATGAAAGCTTGGGGTCAGTTTGATATGAATTTGTCACTGATGCAGTTTTCTTGTGTCGATTCATGGCTGTACATGTCATCATATACATTATTGCACTATTAAATGTGTAATTATGTGTATTGATGTATAACTCTTAATGAGCTGACACTAGGCCTTTACCTTACTTGGCTATTAATGTGCTGATTCATGGGTTTCTTTGTAGCAGTCTGCTGTGGTGGTACCAAACATACCTATTAATAAATACTAGAATTTTTTTGCTTTTCAGGGGTAGCATTGCTATATATATTTTGTTTCCTGCACCTGTTACATTTTATGCATTAACCTGTATCCTACCAGTACATTGCTTTTTGTCTCTTTACACCCAAAACATGCTGTATATTCTCTGCTTGAATGTACAACATCATGTGTGTAATTTATCACAGCAACGTGTTTGTGCTATTGCACCTGGGTCGTGACCGAATAAGTCACTTGCTGCCATTGCACTCACCCGGTCAACAAAGTTAAATAAATAAATAAAATACATTTTTACATAGATAAGGTGAAGTTTATGTCATTTCCATGTATAGATATTCGTTGAAAATTGGTCACTGGGAAAGGCACACTGTATCAAGGCTAAAATGAATAGTATAACTCACTTGTACAGGCACATTAAGTGACTATAGATGAGGGGCATGGCTTAAAGAGCAGCTGACATGATAAGCAATCTTGGCAGGCAACTCATACAAAGGAGTTGTTTGCTGAGGAGTTAATTTAGCCCAATTTTAAATTTTTTTTGTGAGTGATTAAAAGTACTACTTATATTTTAATGCCTGGCTGGCAGCCTATGTGTATGAACCGAGCAGCCGACCGAACTGAGTGGCCGAACAGTGCTACAACTCCAACCCTTAAAAAGGCTTTTTGTTGATGGTGAGGTAGTAAATGGGGTAGCAGAGGATGTATATAGAGATCAGTGGAATGGGGAAGGGGCTTTCTTTTTTATTCTCTGTTTTTGCTGCCCTGCGACCTCCAAGGGATCTGCCCCGTCATGGACCCCTGATACCCCCACTTCCATTAGGCCGTAGCTTCTGACACTCCCGGCTTTCCCACTTGAGGTGGGGTCGCGACACCCGGGGCATGGTGCCGTAAACTTGGGACCAGAATCTCGGAACTGATCCTGGAAGCTGAGTAGGGCCTGGGGCGAGCTTCATAGAGGCGGGTGCGAGCAATTTTTCAAGTTAGGTTCCCCAGGGGCGGGACATGCAATGACAACCTCCATCCGCCCCGCCCCTCTACATCTTTCTGATGCTGGTGCTAGTAATTCCTCCCAGCCTCCACCAGGAGTCCTATGCACACTGGGCATTCTCCCCTACTCTCCCCTGAAGAAGGAGAGCAGCCTAAGGATGCTCTATCCTTCTTCCCCGGCCGACCCTCCAGCTCCCCGGGCCCATTCCCGAACCTGGGTCACTGGCATCGCAAACGGAAATCCAACTGCTTAGCCGGCAGGCCAGCTGGGGATGGGGCTTTCTAAACATACATTTAGTATCTTTTTTTGCAGTTATACTTATGTAGGGATGTAATAACTGGGTAGGAAAAGTGGTTATAATTTGCCGCTATAACTTGCGGGTTATAATAGCAAACATGCATCAGCTTTTCCAGTGGACAGCGCATGCACACTCAGCCGCACAGCAAATCCCACAACTGAACAGAACTAGGGTTCAAAACAAAACACTGCTGTCTCAGTCTCCTCTCTTCGTTTGTCAGCTCACCCCAGCAAGCAACCAGCTACACATTCAGCGACTTCAAAGCCGCAAATCATCAAATGTTGTAATTCTTCTTTTGGATGTGCTGTAACCTCCCTGTATTTTTTTTTTGTCTCTCTCTACCGGACAAACTGTGGTGACCTCTGAACTCGGCTTCTTTGCACGCAAAATAAAAAAAGCAGAAAACGTAGTTTTTAAATTAACCTTACTCAACTAATGTTTTGCGGAATTTAAGTGTTTCTTAAGCTGGCTGTAAATAAGAAGTAGGATAGTAAGACACACGCACACACATATACATTCGTTTTTGGAATGCTTTATTTGTAATACAGTAGCTGGCAAAAAACAGTCCCCAGCAATTACATAAAACGACACATGGGGTGAGTGCAAAGCTTGAATTTAATGCACATTCTTGGTATAGGATACTTTGATAAACTCCTTGGGCTTTGGCTTCCGGGTTTATGTAGCATCCCACACCTTGGTTGTGCATTAAATTCTCATTATGCACTCACCCCATGTATTAATCTATATTGCTGTAAATTATATGTTAGTCCTATACATGTATAACTGCAAACAAAGAGTGCCTGCAGCCCTGTTCTCTACCTCACATCATCAAATAGTTTTTTATAGGGGCAGGGCTGCAGTGCCTTTCAGTTGCTTGGTTCATACATGGAAGTTACGAGCCTGGCCTTACAATGTAAGTAGTGCATTTAATCACTAACAAAAAATTCAAACATAGGCCAAATTAACTCCTCAGGCAGGCAACTCCTTGGTATAAGTTGTATGCCTGGACTGTGTCAGTGGCTGTTCAAAAGCAGAAGTCAATTAAGGTCAGGGCTGGAGCAGAAGAGGGCAACAAGAGGTTTCAGCTGACATCTGAGGGAAAAGTGGAATGAGGAGAGTTGGAGGGTGGTGGAGAGATTGTTCCAGATGTAAGGAAGATGAAGGGGATGGGGGCAGAGCTAGCCGAGGATCATGGCAAACGCATGCTAGCTATTCTTCTCATGGTGCCTTAAGTAATCGCTTTCCAGGGGCATCCATACGCTGATAAAACCCACCTAGAACAGTGCCAGCATATCCCTCTAACTAAATGGCAGCTGCGCGACATAAGAATAAGCAAGCAAAACTTAACTTTGAGGCGAAACAGCTGGCGGGCAGGGCGAGTAGGAGCGAGTGTGGCGTGGAGCAGGCCACAGGCCCCAGTTCGGCGGGAGACTCGGACGCAAGTCCTGGCACAATGGTGGACGTTGAGAGGTCGCTGGCCAGTGTCCTGGCCACCTTGCTTCAGATGCAGCAAGAAATTAAGTTGGGGTTTCTCAATATTACTACGCAACTAACACATTTACAAGGGGTCATTACAGGCCTATCTGAGACAACTGCAATGCACTCAACACAACTCGCTGAGATGGAAACCCGAGTAGGCAAACTAGAAGATACACTCTCCGATGTGGTGACAGAGAGGAATGACCTGAAAAAACAATTACAAGAGCTCTTAGCTCACGTAGATGATCAAGAGAACAGGTCACGCAGATCGAATATTAGAATTAAAGGGCTGCCAGAAGGCACAGAGGGCCGCAATCCTGAGAGAGGCCTGCACACCTGGTTAGTGGAGAACCTGGGTATGCCCATGGAGGGGGCTCAATATGAGGTAGAGAGAGCGCACCAAATCACCCCCCCCAAACCAGGTGATAGACCCCACCACTGCTTGGTCAAGTACCTCAGATTTGTAGACAAAAAAGCAGTCTTGAAACAAGCCAAAAGTAAAGGCCCTATTTCTTATAATAACAACAAAATTTACATCTACCAGGATTACAGTCGAGAACTCCAGATCCAGAGGCAAAAGTTCAACACCATCAAGGCAAAGCTATTCAAATTGGAATGGACGTTCTTGTTTTTTTACCTGGCCAAGCTGAAGATTGTGCGAGCTGGTCAACCACCGAAGGTCTTTCAATGCCCTGCAGCTACAGCACGTTGAGTGGAGGAAGAGGAGTCCAAAGAGAGGGCCGTGCACTTGGCGCCTACCTGATTGTTTTCTACTCAAGACAGGTTCCGTTAGTTGGGCTTTTATTTCTTTCTCTACTTCAGAATTGAGTACTGCTGCAGGTAAATAAAAGGGTTTGCTCTGGATTTTGTTTAAACTTTTTCTTGCGTCAGGCATGCGCTGTGTCCGAATTTTAAAGGCCTGATTTGCTTACTGCACCTTGTTTAAATTTGATATTGCAGACCCAAGAAGATGTACAGCAGTATTCCACTCTTTAACTCCCCTGACATGCCTAGGGACATGGGTAGCAGCAGGGGCGGCTGGAACTGTAATGTTTCATGCTTAGCAGGTCAACTCAATTCTGGATATTTATCCTTGTTATTATGTTCACATATTGCAATACACCAAGTACGTTTTTGCCATGCTTTAAGGTGAAATACCTTTGCCAGCTAATCATTTCTTTAAAGGGATGCTGGCCTGAGAGCTTTACCCACTGGTGAGACTCAAAGGAGTTGGGGTCTCAGTTGAACTCACTATATTACAGTTTAATCTAACTTAAGACCCAAAGCCCTTTCTTTGTTTATTGTAAAGCTGTGTATGTATATAGTTGTGACTTTATAGATTCTGTGAGTTATGCAGCACACCTTCATTAGGTTTTTTATGTGTATATATATATATATATATATATATATACATCTTGCCCCTTGGCATATTAGTTTTTCTTTTAAAAAAATGTTTGGCCAGTTTAGATTGGGTGAGATATACTGTATGGATGTGATTTTTCTACTTACCACTTTTACCACCTGCTGTTTGAAAGGAACTGTTTAAAGGCACCATTGTGCTACGGGGAGAGGGGGCTTGGGGTTTACCTTCTCTGGTTGGGGATTGTTTAAGGGAAATTTGAGGTGGGAGGTTAAAGGCAGTGGCAGTGCCTGCCCCTGGGCCTGATGTGCTTCCACACGCTGAACAGGAGGACTCGGCCTGGAGGAATATGACCTCAGTGCATTTCTGGGGAGCTCCATTTCAGGAGGTATAGCACCTCTGGGGAGATACTGTTCTGGTTTTGAAGGAAAATGTTTGGGTTGGGTGGAGGGTGGGAGGGTTACTGTTTTGTGGATGACCTATATGCACAGTTACTAAGGGGAGGGAATATCGACTGTTGTTGTTGGGGGAGGGTTAGGGTCGGTAGGGGAAGGGCATCTTTTGGGTTATATACATTATTAATGTTGGAAAAAATGGTTCTTGATGTGCAACGTTGTTATTGTTATCAGGATCAATGTCTGGAATTCCGGGGAAATGGAGGGTGACATCAGAATTGCAACATAGAATATTAATAGGCTTAAGTCTACTCTGAAATGTAGGAAAGTCATGGCAGAGGTGCGGGGAATGAGGGGGCAGATCCTGCTTTTGCAGGAGACCCATTTCTCTGCTTTAGAAGCTTCCAGGACCACCAGTTTTATGGGTGGGACATGGGTGTCGTCCACAGTTTCATCGAAGGCTAGGGGGGCCTCAATATGGATTCCTCATGGACTTCAGGTAGAGGTACAGGAAACATTGGCAGATCCTGCGGGAAGGTATGCTCTTGCAAGGATTGCCATCCCGGGGGGAAGGTCTTTCTTGGTGCAATCAGTGTATGCCCCTAATGTGGAGGATCCAGGTCTTTTTTCAATGATTAGCCCTAGATATGTCCAAGTGGGAGGGACCATGGGTTCTTGGAGGTGACTTTAACTGCTTCCTAGACGTAGTGTTGGATCGCTCTGGTGTGTCCATGGTGCCCCTCTTGAGAAACACCAGAGCTCTGGAGGAAATGCAGGTTGAATTTCGTTTGATAGACGCGTGGAGGCATGTCAACCTGTCTGGGAGGGATTACAGTTTTTTTTCACACGCACACTACTGCTATGCTAGGATAGACAGAATAGTGGTGGCAACGTCACTACTGATGGGGCTGGGAGAGGCGACTTACCACTCTGCCCTGATCTCAGATCATGCCCCACATAGTATTAAGCTAAGGGTCTCCGACGCCCCCAGTTTGTCCCGGTGGTGGAGACTGGACCCACTTCTTTTCAACGATCAGGGATATGTCTAATTTATGAGGGAGAACATACAGGAGTTCCTTTCGCATAATGGCAGAGGGGACACCGCATGGGAACCAATGGGAGGCTCTGAAAGCATGCATTAGGGGCCAAACTATCTCCTAAGCCTCCCATCGGAAAAGGAATGAGGGTAAGGAGCTAGCCTTTTTAAGAGCTAAAATAGAAGCCTGTGAAATAGTTCATAAAGCAAAACCAACTAGAGCATTGTACGGTGTTATTCAAAATTTGAAATGGAAATACAATACTTTTAATAGCTTTCAGTTGGAGAGGTCTATCCTACTTGCTAATGCAGGCACATACCTTGACAGGGACTGAGGTGGGAAGCTCTTGGCTTGGCAAATAAAAAAAAAAAAGAGGGAGACAAAAAGAACAGAGGGGCAGATCTGCAATTCCCAAGGGAATGTGGTGCAGGGGGGGCTTCGTGAAGGGCAGATGGGGAAGCACAACACCAGGCATACATTTAATATTATCTATCCGGGGACAGTGAGTAGTCACGCTGCCCCTTGAAGGCACTAAGCCGAGGCGCTAGGGGCTCTCACAAGGTGGATTAATAATAATACAATGCCTAGTTATTTAAATTTTGTTGTTTGTAGTTATTTCATGCGGTTCTAAAGAGCGCTACATACTTCTGAACTGTTTGCTGAATTTTTGGGTTGCCGCCCGTTTGTAGCGCACTCCTCGTAGATTGAGCGCAGTCTGAATCTCCCTTTTTTGTCATTTTTCACATCCTGCCTGAAATGTGTTTTTACACCTGTGGCGCTGAATGGCACACTCGGTGTGCGAAATCATCTTTTGAGATTGAGCAACGAAATGATACTGCCACTGTTCATGAGGTGGAGTCCTAAAAAGCCCATGCTGAAAATTTGGAGCAAAAATACCAACAAATGCCCGGGGTGTTAGGGTTTTGAACTGTAATGCCCACCCTGTACAGAGTAACAGGCATTGGGGGTGTGACTTGGGGTCGTTGGCCGTAATTCTCACCCCATTCCACCCCCACCTCCACCCTGCAGCCACTGACAGACATCGAGGTGTGCTATGGGGTCTGTGGCCCTAATGTTCACCCCATTCTCCTATACTGCATCCATCTCAGCTTTTTTCCTTATGGAATGGGGTGAGTGTAAGGGCCGTAGACCTCAAGGCACACTGCGACACAGGTCAGTGTCTGCTGGGTGGGGTGAGGTGGAATGGCATGAGAGATATGGCCGATGACCCAAAGGCACACCCCCAACGCCTGTCAGTCTCTGCAGGGTGGGGGTTGGCATTACTTCAATACTTCACTGCCATTCCTATTATGCATCTCTTTAACTCCTGCACTACTAATGCCAATACCAGCAAGCAAACATTTAGCATTGACAGATGCTTGTTTTTCTAATAAAGTAAACCAGTGCTGGAAGAACATAAGAAATTTGTGTTGGGAGTGATGCCTTAAAATGCAAGGCAGAGGAATATACACAGAAAAATATGGGAGGCATGTACAACAGCAATACCAACAGCGGACTTTCGGCATTAACAAATGTTTGTTTTTTTCTTTAAAGGTATCACCTGCAAAAGTCTTGGAAATGTAAGAGCATAGATGATGGCAGAAAAAGACTGATGGCCATTGCAGTCTGCCCATATTACCCTGTCATACCCTAGGGCCATTGTCTCTGTGGGGTCTACGCATACCCTGTTCCCCCTTTGTTCTCTGTGTTTCCACCTCCTCCTGCTAAGTAGCTGCTATACACTTAGTTCTATCTCAGTTCTGTTTGAAGCCATTTATAGTTCTGCCACCCACCACCTCTGCTGGCAGATCATTCCATGGCTCACTCTTTTTTTTAAAATAATACTTCCTTTTTAAACCTCCCCCCCCATTAACCTTCACTCGTGACCTCTTGTCCTAGCTTCTGTGTTCCTTGTTAATTCCTTTCAGGAATTGGTAGATAATAAAACAGCAGGAGAACATTCTAAACCTAATGGACAAAATATAACGTCTAAATAATTTAAGTTTTATTACATGAAAATGACTAAAAGTGAAACGCAGGCTTCAGAGAATTACCATGGTGGTCTTGAAAAAAGTTGTCTGATACTGTACCTCAAGCTAATTGGATTAAAGCAGCAGTACTATGAAAAAAAAAATTGCTCTTTTTTGACAGTTTATTCTCTCTGCCCTGCTAATCATAAACCTGGTACTCTTTCTCGCTGGCACTGTACTATCGACGAGTAATTTGCTTAGTTATTCTCTGCTTTTGTTTACATTTCTGTCACCTACTATGTTGCACTGGAACCCCCTCTGCTGCCAACTGCACATGTGTATGACTTGCAGGGACATCGGGAATGGTCAGTAGATGGTCTCTCTGCTGTTGTCAAAAGACATGATGTGACCTGTAGAAAAAGCGCAGCTGAAAATTAGTCAGCCGCCATATTTGTTGTAGCACTACAACAATTCAAATAAATTGCCAAATATCTAAAAAACTAAAGATGATTAAAAAAAACATTTACAGGTATGGAAACTGGAACTTTGGACACGTGCTTACAGCCGAAAAACAGAATTTTGATAGCTCACTTCCTGATTTTATAGTACTGCTGCTTTAAAATCAGATGGAGTTGTGGTAACATGCATATCTCACTTGCTGCAGCATTTCAAGGCAATGGCAGACTTTTCCATGATAACCACTGTATCATAAAAGTCAGAATTTTGTCAATATGGGTCTAACAGTGTTCACGTGATAATTGATAACCCCCCAAAAAACAATACACTCTCTCCTAATACAGACTGTTTACCATCAGGCTTTTTCTGCACGTGGTAGGGATGTGTGTTTGGCAGTGTTTCAGATACATAATGTAATTAATTATTCATGAGGCCAAGAAGCACTCTGTTAGGTTATTTTATTTATTTATTTATTGAAATATTTCACCAGGAAGGCACACTGAGCAACAAGTCGCTCATCTCCTGGTGTGACCTGGGGGGAAGGGGTACAATAGGAATGAGTCATTAAACATTGAAGTTTCAAGATCAACGTTACCATACAGTTGTAAGGCAGGTGTTACAAACAGTGTTAAACCAGTATTGTGCATAACATGCAGAAAGAGTGGACAATAATAAGTATCGGGCTAATAAGTAAACAAGTGCTTACATGAAAGAAAAGGGGGAAGGGGAAGGAGGGGTGAGGTGGGGGAAGGGAAAGAGTCATGTCCCTGGAGGCCCCCCTCAGGGTGCGAGGAACCCTGCAAGGGGACTGGTGGGACCAGAGAAAAGAGGATAATGCAGTGTCCTAGAGAGACCCATTTAGGACAGTGGGAGAAGGAAGTAGATCAGAGATACAAGCCCCTTGGAGTGGTAGGTGAAGGTGAGGGTAGAGAGGTAGGATTTGTACAGGGCTTAGGGAGGGACATGGCAGGAGCAGCTAGGTGCAAGGTAATTATTGAGGGCAGAGATGAAGAGTAGGTGGAGGATGAGTGCCGGATTTGAGGTGGGAGGGAATTCTAGATTTTTGGGAGGTGGTGCGAGTAATTGGATTGGCCAATTTGGGTGGATCTGTGGGGGACAACCAGGGTACGGGAATCGGTCAGTCTAAGGGAATGGGAGAGTGAGGGGGTTATAAAGGAGGAGGTGAGGTAGGAAGGGAGCTCACCCATCCAGGGCTTGGAGGTGAATTTAGCACAGTGGGAGAGTCACCTGTTTGTAAGAGACGGGGAGGATGGGGCATGATAAAGATTGCAGTGATGGGTGTGGGGGGGGGGCATCCAGGGCACTGTGGCAAAAGGAAATGAAGAGGGTGTTCGGTCTGGCCAGGGAGGACTTAGTGGCAGCACTATAGACTACATCACAGTAGTTGAAAATGGGCAGAATCATCTTCTGAACAAGTTCACGCCTAGTCGTAGGAGGGATGCAACTATGGGTCCTGAACAGGGCACCAAGCTTGGGGCGCGTTTTTTTTCTGGATGTCGTCAATACGCCCAGAGAAGTTTAGGTGTTGGTCCAACCAAACACCTAAGTACCTGAAGGAGGATGTGTCCTCAAGTAAAGTCCCATCAAGGGTGTGGACAATAGGTAGGGAGGGAAGCCTAGAGAGTCTTGGCCTTGTGCCAAAGGTCATGGAGACAGTCTTCTTGGCATTGAGGAAAAGTTGATGGTTAGCAAACCAGAGCTGAACCTTGTCAGTGTTTGGCTGTAAGTTGGTTGTAACCTCATCAAGACAGGAGCCAGATGCATACAGGACTGTATCATCAGCATACATATGTATAGCAGAGGATAGGGAGTAAACAGAGGGAAGGTCATTTAAGAAGATGGAGAATAGGTAGGATCCTAATACCGAGCCCTGGGGGACTCCAGTTCTAATCGTGAGGGGAGGGGAAGTGGCTTCCAAGATCTTAACTGACTGGGTTCTGCCAATAAGGTAGGCCTTGAACCAGTTTGTGGCGGAGCGAGATAGGCCAGCTGCCATGAGTGAGTTGAGAAAGGAGTGAGAGACGGTGTTGAATACCTTGGGCAAGTCAACAGAAATGGCAGAGGTAATTTGTCCATTATCCATCCCAGTTACGATGGTCTGTGAGCCATAGGAAAGAGGTGGTGGTGGAGTGGTTTTTCCTGAAACCAGACTGGAAAGGGTTGAAAAAGGAGGTGTCAGAGAGAAAAGAGGTGAGTTGGGAGAGGACAATGTGTTCTTGAAGCTTGGAAAGGGTAGGGAGGAGAGAAATGGGGCGATAGTTGCCAGGGGATGAGGGGTCACCCCCTTTGGATAGAGGGAGGACCACAGCATGTTTCCACGAATAGGAGACTGAGGCAGTAGAGAATGAGAGATTTAAGATTATTGACAGGGAGTGGGTGATGGCTGAAGCGGAGAGGGAGAGGTGTTTTGGGTCAAGGCCATCAGGGGAGGCACCTTTACAGGGGTTGATGGTGAGGAGGGCACTTAGGGCATCATTTGGGGTTACAGTTGCGAACGAGAAGGGAAGCTCGGGGGTGGTGGAGGGGGCACACTGGTAGAGGGTGGGGAAGGGGAAGGGTAGGAGGGAAGGGATTTCAGAAGCTCAGTGGCACAGGAGCTATAGTAGGAGTTAAATTCTACAGCTACGGCTGATGGGTCAAACACTAGTGAGCCATTTACTTTAAGTACCGGGGGCGGTGGGTGAGATGAGGGGGTAAATAGGGTGTGGACCATCTTCCAGAACTTCGAAGGGGAATTTATGTTGGTGATGAAGACAGATTTGAAATATTCGGACTTGGCTAACCTTGTAGCTCTGGTGCAATCATTTCTGAGCATGCGGTAGTTTGTGAGGTCATTAGGATGCTGGGTAGCTTTATGATGCTTCCAGGCTCGATCTCTAGCCCTGAGGTTGGCCAGAAGTTCAGGGGTTATCCAAGGTAAGTGGTTATCTTTGACTCTGGTTTGTTTCAGTGAGGCAAAGGCACTCCAGTTTACAAGAAAGACTTGTTTGAAGTAGGCAAGGGCCTTATCGACTGAGGGGAAGGAGGTTGGGGGACCAGTCAGAAGTGGCAAGGTTACTCGAGAAGTTCAAGGTCAAGAGACTTGAAAGAGCATAGTTGTATGGTTTTGTGTAGTGATTTAGTTCTGTGGACTTTCCTAACTATGAATAGTGGGTTATGGTCACTGAGAGCATCGGGGAGGATGCCAGAGGTGATGACATGGTGGGGGTGGGAGGAAAGGGACCAGTCGTGTAGGGAGTGTTGTTGTATCTTGTGGTTTGGGCAGGTGGGTTCGGAGATCAATTGGGAGAGGTTTAAGGTTCTGATTTTGTTTTTAGTTTTGGTAGTTTTAGGTGACAACCAATTTATATTGAAGTTCCCTAGGATGAATAATTCCCCAGAGCGAGCAAGGGAAGAGATGGAGGGATATTTCTGCTCAGTATTCACAAAAGAGGAGGGGGAAGTGCCTAATCCAATTAACAGAAGCACTCTTGATAGGGGAGTCGATCCCAGTCCTTTCACAGAAGAAAGGGTTCTGCAAGAACTCCTAAAACTGAAGGTGGACAGAGCAATGGGGCCTGATGGAATTCACCCCAGAATTCTAAAAGAATTAAGGGGGTAACTAGTGAAACCACTGGCTACTCTTTTTAATAAATCATGGGAGGATGGTGTGGTACCCGAGGACTGGAGGAAGGTGGATGTGATTCCCCTTCACAAAAATGGGACCAAGACAGACGCAAGAAACTACAGACCTGTCAGTTTGATCTCTGTGGTAGGGAAAGTGATGGAGTCACTTCTGAAGGAAAGAATTGTTGAGTACCTACAGGCCAGTGGGGCACAGGACCCAAGGCAGCATGGGTTCACAGCGAGAAGGTCATGTCAGACGACTCTAATAGATTTCTTTGACTGGGTGACCAAAGTAGTAGACCAGGTAGGGGCTGTGGACATGGCCTACCTAGACTTTAGCAAGGCATTTGACACAGTCCCACACAAAAGATTAATAGTCAAATTAACCAGCCTGGGAGTGGGTCCCAGGGTGGTAGCCTGGGTAAAACATTGGCTGGACAACAGGACACAAGAAGGTAATTGTAAATGGAGTCCACTCTGAAGAAAGAAGGGTTACTAGTGGGTACCGTGAGGGTTCAGTACTAGGTCCAGTCCTTTTAATGTCTTTATAAGTGACATTGCAGAGGGACTGAAGGAAAAGATGCCTCTTGCAGATGACACAAAGATCTGCAGCAGGGTTGATACACAAGGAGGCTGGAAAGGATGAGAAGGGACTTGCAAGGTTGGAGGAATGGTCAGAAGTATGGCAGTTAGGATTCAGTGCAAAGAAGTGCAAATAATGCACCTGGGAAACAAGAAACCGGAGGGAAGATACACAATGGGGGTAGTAACAACAACAAAAAGGAAAGGGACCTGGGGGTAATCATATCAGATGACCTTAAGGTTAGAGCAATGTGAGAAGGCAGTAGGGAGGGCTGGGGTTATACTGGGATGCATAGGGAGAGGCATCACCAGCGAAAACAAGGAAGTTGTTATCCCTCTGTACAGACAGTTGGTGAGACCTCATTTGGAGTACTGCGTCCAGTTCTGGAGACCCCTCTCTGAAGGACATAGACAGGATGAAGGCAGTCCAGAGGAGGGCAACTAAAATTGTGCAGGGTCTGCAACAGAAGCCATATGAGGAGAGACTAAGAAGCTTAATATGTATACCCTTGAGGAAAGAAGGGAGAGGGGGACATGATAGAAACTTTTAAGTACCTCAGTGGAATCAGCAAAGTCCAAGAGGTAGCATCTTTCAGAAAAGAGATGTACAAGAACAAGGAGGCACAATTTAAAGACAGATGGTGGATGTCTAGGGGCAATGTGAGGAAGTATTTTTCACAGGAAAGAGTGGTGGATGCATGGAACAGCCTTCCTGAGGAGGTTGTGGGGTCTAAAACTGTGGGAGAATTCAAGAATGCATGGGACAGACATAAGGCAATTCTTGTTGGGGGGTAGGAAGAAATAGGCTGTTGGTTAACTAGGATCTGCGGCCTATCCTGTAGGTAGGGAAATGGGCAGACTAGATGGGCCAAGCGGTTCTTATCTGCCGTCAAAGTCTATGTTTCTGTGTCTAGCGCGACTGAAGGATGGACATTTGGGCGGCAGTATATGCTGGCTATGAAGATTGGGGAGTGAAGGGGAGGGTCACAAGGATAGCTAGGGCATCATGGGTCTCAGGACTGGAGGATGATTAGATGATGGAATATTGGATGGAGGCTAGGATATAAATGGCCACACCACCACCTCTACCAGCACGGTCTTGTCTTAGCAGTGAGTAGCCAGGAATGGAGACCAAGTGGTCAGGGGTAGTGCTCTTTAGCCAAGTTTCTGAGATGATTAAAATGTCTGGTTTTAGAGTGCACAGCATGGTATGAATCTGGTCTATTTTTTTGCAGCAAGCTGCGGGTGTTAAGATGTAGGATCTTTAAGTCCTTTGGGAGTGCTGAAAGAAGAGAGTGGGTGCAGGTAGTAGAGGAGGAAGCACCAGAGGAGCTAGGGGCAATAGGGTCTGGGTTGGGGTGGATATTCCCGGCACAGAGCAAGAGGAGGGCAAGTATGAGAAAGTGGAGCTGTGGGGATTTTAAAGGGGCTGGCAAGGAGGTTGGGAGTTTTGAGGAGAAGGGAGTGAATGAGTGAGGAAGAAGAAGAAGGTGGAGAACCGCAGTGAAAGTGGTCACCGTTATCAGAGCCACATAAGAAATAGTGGTAGATTGAGACCATATTTCAAATGGTGGGGAGGGAGTGAATGCATGGATTTGGGTAGGGGATTAAAGATAGTAACTGATGGGTTTGGGAGAGTTATTAGGAATAGGTGAGTAGAGAGCAAGTGGAGGTGGTAGAGAGAGGGATATGAGCAGAACAAGGGGGAGAGAGGAGAGTAGGGGATGCATTGTTCATAAAGGTAGAGAAATTAGTGAATAATTGATTTAGGAACATGAAGAGGAAGAATTTCTGTGCAGGGAGTGCGGAGGAGGAGGCTGGTCAGATGTAGGGGGAGCTGTAGTTTAGGAAGGTATCTATATGAACAACAGGCAGGGATTGCTTTAGATAAAGATTATGTCCCTCTAGTGGCAGTACAGTATAACTTGCTAATGGGGAGCACAGGGTTGCAGGAGCGCCAAAAAAAAAAAAGCACAGAGTGCCTTGCACTGCAATTTCAGTTATACAGGAGTGCCTGGCACTGTAGATACAGAAAACAGTCACTAGGAGCACGAGGCACTAGAAATAGTCCTTGGCACTAGGAGAGCTGTTATTGTTGGAGGAGCAGGGGGGGTTGCGGGCTGCATCGGTGGCAAGGAAGGAGCACCGGGGGCTGCATCAGTGGTGAGGAAGGAGAACCGGGCACCAGGACAGTGCGCTGAGGGCCGCATCGGGGACCAGAGGAGCCAGAGCTGCATCGGCAGCAGGAGAGGACCCAGGGCAAGGCGTCCCTGGTGGCTACATTCAGTGGCAGGCCAGGGCTTGGGAGAGCGCAGGAGAGGACCGAGGGCAAGTCATTCCAGCAGCTGTGGTCGGTGGCAGCCAGGGCTTGGGAGAACGGGGCTGCTGGAGCCAGGAGGACTGTGGTCCAGTAGGAGGCCTGGGTGCCAAAATTTGAACTAGCGGCTGGGCTATAAAGGGCAGGCCCAGCCGCTTTCTGGGACCTTGGCACTAGGAGAGCTGTTATTGCTGGAGGAGCAGGGGCGGTTGCTGGCTGCATCAGTTGTGAGGAAGGAGCACCGGGAGCTGCCTTGGCGGGGAGGAAGGAGCACAGGTGCCAGGACAGTGTGCTGAGGGCCGCATTTGGGACCAGAGGAGCCGGAGCTGCATTGGCAGCAGGAGAGGTCCCAGGGCAAGGTGTTCCCAGCGGCTGCATTTGACAGTGGGCCAGGACTTAGGAGAGCACAGGAGAGGACCGAGAGCAAGTCATCCCGGCAGCTGCGGTTGGTGGTAGGCCAGGGCTTGGGAGAATGGGGCTGTTGGAGACAGGAGGACTGCGGGCCAATAGGAGGCCAGGGTGCCAAAATTTGAACTAGCGGCTGAGCTGTAAAGGGCAGGCCCAGCCGCTTTCCGGGACCTTGGCACTAGGAGAGCTGTTATTGTTTCCTGCCCCGGCCCCGACATCTTTTAAATAGCTGGAGGGGTAGAGTCAAGAGATACGGGTGGTCTGATCTAGGTGCTGTAGCCTAGTTTATTGTCTTAAGTACTGTATCTCTGATCAGTGGGGAACCTGTTTATTGTGTCGGTGCTGTATCTTGGATCAGTGGGGAACCTGGTGGTTCACCCAGGGGAAACCTACAGTGAGGGGGATGGGACCACATGTCATTAGGGTTGGCATCTTTGGGAGGGTGTTTGGGTGCACAGGGTGTGGGGCGGCCATGGTACTAGACTGGGCTTGGTAGTTTGGTGGTTGTCCAGTGTGCTACCAGCTAGCACAGCTCAGGGAGGAGGTTGAGGGGATTAGGAGGTAGCTAGGAGATCTGGGGGGAGGTTTGGAGGGGTTGGGGAAAGGGCAGGGGCTCACCCACGGGTCTGCACCAAGTACTGAGGACAGAGGCATAGGGGAAGGAGTGCAGGGGAGTACTCGGGGGTCACATGGGGACCCTGACAGAGGGGATTCAAAGGAGGATACTCCCAAAGAAGCAGACAGGTATCTGGGGCTGGACAGAAGGAACCAGGGTGGGGAGGTGGGACCGGGGGGGAGTCTTGGGGTCGGGCCTTAGTCTCAGGAACCGTTTCAATCCTCTATATCTGCTAGAGGAGGAGGAGGAGAGTGCTGGGGGTGTGTGATGCAGCCATGACAGAGGTGGTTAGGGAGGGAAAGGGAGGCGGGGACAGGTGGGGGCCAGAATCATAAAAAATTGGGGAGCATGGAGTGTGGGAAAATGGGCGGGGGTGGTCAGAGCAGGCTGAGGAAGAGGAGGTAGTGAGAGGAAAGGAGAAAGACCAGACGTACAAGGAGAATGCAGTTAATGGAGCTGAAGGTTTGGGAAAGGGGGGGCATGACAGGCAAGGAGGTGTTGAATGTAGACGGTACGGAAGGGAGGACAAGCCAGGCTAAGCTAACAGATGGGGTGGAAGGACCAGTTGCGAGCAGGGATGGGGAGGTAGTGGTGCAAAAAAGGGTACTCAGGAGGAGGGGAGGCCGAGGATCGGAGGGGAGGGGCTGGACATGGTCAGTAAGGAGAGGGCGGCATGTGGCACCCAGTTAATGGGAGGAGCGAGGAGCCGGCTGGAGGGAGGGGCAAGAAGAAAGGATGAGGAGGGACATGGAAAGGGGGGGAACCTGGGGGTAAGAATGGAGGCAAGGGTGTGGTTAGAGTGCTCCTGTTGGGTGATTCCATGATTAGGGGTATCAAATGCGGTAGGGAGGGTGAAGCCTGCCCAGTTAGAACAAAATACTTCCCTGGCCTGACGGTGCACAAGGCCAAGCATGAGGTATACCAGCTGGCAAGGGATTGTGGAGGTTCCCCGGACATACTGGTGCACTTGGGTACCAATGACATTGAGGAAAATAGTGAACTAGAGATACAGGCAAGGTTTCGGGAGCTAACCAGGGTTTGCCATTCCATAGAATGCTTGATTTCTTTCTCGGAAATCTTGCCAGTGCCTAGGGCTAGTGGGGAGAACAAGCAGAAAATTAGGGTGGTTAATCAGTGTCTCAGGGAATGGTGTGAGGCCAGGGGCTATGGGTTGATGGGGGATTGGGGGGGCAACCTGGGAGGATAAGGGGCTGTATGCTAGGGGTAGGCTCCATCTCAGTTTGGAGGGGAGGGAAATCCTTAAGCTGAAAATAGAGGGGTCCATCGGTGAAAGGTGGGGTTTAAACATGTGAAGGGGAGGGTGGGAGAAGGGGCTGTTGAGGAGGTCCGATAAAGGGACTCAGTCTCCACCCTCAGGAGCTGGAGGAATACAGGAAAAGGCCGACAGGTAGGGTGTGTGGGGGGAGACTGTGGTCACACTGGAGCAAGAGAGGGGGAAATGGGAGGGTAGGGAAGGGGTGGAGGTTGGTCCTGCTATGTGCCAGGAGCTTGGGAAATAAGATGTTCGAGCTCCAGGTGATGCTAGCTGAGGGGGAGTTGGATGTGGCAGCTGTCACTGAGACCTGGGCCACGCCAGGGCACAACTGGGACTTGAACCTGGAGGGCTACACTATGTTCAGAAGGGACAGGGAGGAGGGAAGGGGAGTGGGGGTAGCACAGATAGTCAAAAATGGCATTGGTATAGGAGGGATGGAGGAGGTGGAGGGGACTATGGAGGCGATTTGGGTCACCCTGAAAATGAAGGGGGGCAAGAGAGTAAAAATAGAAGTGGTGTACAGACCTCCTGCGCTGGTGGAGGAACTGGAAGAGAGTCTGGTGGCAGATGTTAGAAGACATTGTAGATTGGGCAAGGGAAGGGTGGTGGTGCTGGGTGATCTAAACATGCCAGGGATGGACTGGGGGACTATGACATCTTCGGTGGCCAGGCAGCAGAGGTTGCTGGATGTCTTCCAGGATGCATTCCTAACCCAGCAGATGGGTGAGTCGACTAGGGAGGCCCGGATACTGGTCGTAGTCCTGGCGGACAGTGACCAGACTGGGGGCCTGGAGGTAAGTTACCCATTGGCAGGGAGTGATCATGCCAGTTTGGTTCTGCCTGGACCTAGGAGGGGAGGAAGGCCGCACAAATACCGCAGTAACTGACTTCAGGGGGGTGGACTTCAAGGAGATGGGAAGGATCCTCAAGGAACATTTAAATGTGATAAGGCCGGACATGGATGCTGACAGTTGGTGGAAAATCATCAGGAGGTGGGTGCAGGAGGCTACCAGAACCTGTACAGGAGTGAGGTGAAAATGTGGTAAGGCCCGAAAACCCTGTTGGTGGACCCGGGAGGTGCAGGAGGCGGTGAGGGAAAGAAGACTGCCTATAGGCATTTCAAGCACTCAAGTAGCGAAAGGGATTAAGGGGAGTATGAGCTGACGGCCAGAAGGGCCACTAGAGTGGTGAGGTCGGCTAAGGCAAGGAAGGAGCAGAACCTGGCCATGGAAATCAGGAGGGGGGAACAAGGGGTTCTTTAGATACACTGGGGGGAAAAAGGAGGGCGAAGGGTCACATTAGCAGGATAAGAACAGGGGAGGGATGGGCACAAGACCCGGGGGAGCAGGCTGAGGTACTAAATAAGTACTTTGCCTCAGTTTTTACCAGGGAGATTGGGGGGGCTGCACTATGCATGGGAGGAGATGGTGTAACTGAGGAGGGGGAGAGACCCTTACTGATTGATGGGTCTGGGGAGAGGGTGGAGGTGGAAATCATGGTAGAGAGAGTGAGGGAAGCCCTCAGGTCCCTTAGGACGGGGAAAGCACCAGGGCTGGATGAATTACATCCCAGGGTACTGAAGGAACTGGCAGATGTCCTGGCGGAACCCCTGGTGGAACTTTTCAGCATCTCTCTGATGATGGGGTGGGTGCCCCAGGACTAAAGGGTGGCGCATATCATGCCTATCCACAAGGGAGGATCAAGAGAGGAGGCAGGGAACTACAGGCCTATCAGCCTGACATTGGTGGTGGGCAAGGTGATGGAGGGTATTATCAAGGAAGGGCTAGGGGGGTACTGGAAAAGTCAGGTTACGTGGACGATAGACAGCATGGCTTCGTCCCGGGGAAATCGTGTCAAACAAACCTTGCGGAGTTCTATGATTGGGTGATGAGTGCTTTGGACCTGGGTAGGCCGGTGGACATCCTCTTTATTGACTTCAGCAAGGCATTTGACTCGGTCCCTCACAGGGGCCTGTTGGATAAGCTGGGGGAAATGGCGGTTGGGAAACAGATGATCAGATGGATAGGAAACTGGCTGTCGGAGTGTACCCAGAGGGTCATGGTTGGGGGTATAGTCTCATCTCCAAGGAGGGTCATTAGTGGGGTCCCTCAGGGATCGGTCCTAGGGCCCCCCGTTCACTACCTATATCTCTGACATAAGGAAGGGTATCAGGAGTGAAATGAGTCTCTTTTTGGATGACTCAAATCTGGGAGCAGTGGTGGATGGAGAGGAGGGGATGGTGGCCCTACAGGGGGACCTAGATGCTCTGGAGAGGTGGTCAAGGAAGTGGGGACTGAGGTTCAATGCAGGGAAATGCAGGTACTGCACCTTGGCGTTAGAAACCTGGGCCAAGTTTATACCGGGGGATGCTACAAGTCTTGATGGCTGAGAGGGACCAGGGGATGGTGGTGGATGTCAAGATGAACAACTCTGAGACTTTTAGGAGGGCAGTGGCCAAGGCCAGCAGGGTGCTGGGATGCATCGCTAGGGGGATTACCTTCAGAAGAAGGGAAGTGATACTTCCCCTGTATAACTACTTTTTTTTTTTTTTCCAACTATGTTTATCTCCAACCTACTCGGGAACTCTCTTGGGCCATTTCTCTGGCCGATGCCACTCTACCGCCCACTGTGAACCCTGCCAACCTCAAGGACGTCACTTTCTCCCGGGCACCAAGGGTCCTGAGGAGATTGAAGGGGGTGATGGCGAGGCTCCAGTGTTGGGCGTGTGGCGGCAGGGCTCTGGAAGGCCATCGCCTATCCGGACCGGAGGGGTATTTGTAAGTTACACCCCTGACGTGGGACGTGCAATGCCGCCCAGCCCCGATGTGAGTGCTCCCGGTCACGTCCGGAAGGCGCTCAACGTCCTGTCTCAAGCCTGTAAGGCACCAGTGCATCGCAGTGCCGCCAGTCTTCACCGAGGCGCTGCCGCACTGGCTGTCCTGGATCCCTCCCGAGAGGAGAGCAGTCCCTGAGCGCCGATCCTCTCTCTTCCCCGCCAACCCCCAGTGGTCCTGGCTGCAGCTCGAACCTGGGTCGCCGGGCGAAGTCAGGTGAGTGGCCAGCACAACCTCAGCGCCACTGGGCCGTCGTATAACTGCTTGGTTAGGCTGCACCTGAGTACTGTGTGCAGTTTTGAGACCGCGACTTAAAAGGGACATTGCGCTCCTAGAAAGGGTCCAGAGGAGGGCAGCCAAAATGATCTGGGACTTGGGGAAAGGACCTATGGGGAGAGGCTCGAGGAGCTAAATATGTACACGTTGGAAGAGAGGAGGGACAGGGGGGCATGATACAGGTTTTCAAGTACATGAAGGGAATAAATAGGGGAGGCTCAGTTGGGGTGCTCAAAGGAAGGAGGGGGGCAAGTAGAGGGTATGGGTGGAAACTGGAGGGGGGGAGATGGGGAAAGGAGGAGGTGCTACTTCACTGAGAGGGTGGTAGAACCATGGAATGTGCTGCCTGGGGGACTAGTGGAGACAGTGACTTTGGAGGGGTTCAAGAGGGATTGGGACAAGCACAGGGGAAGAGTTGTGCAGGCAAAGTCCAATGCAAGGGGAATACCCTGGTCTGGAAATGGAGAATCCCGAGAGGGCGGGAGGGGGGCAGCAAGGTCAGCTCCCAGGGTGGGGGCTGACCAAATGAGCAGACATGAAAGACGGGTCTACTCTGCTGGCATTTTAGTATGTTAGTAAATACAGAGTAGAGCCGAGTCCAGCAGCGAAGCAGAAGGCTACTATGCCAGGCATTATTCCTTTAGAAATGCACAGCAGAGTGGCATGCATGTTAGTACATTTTCTTTTGTTTTCAAATGGGTGCCTAACCTGGTTCACTGCATGCTGCTTGGGGAACATAGCCCAAGGAGTGCATAATGTCATCATCCACCTGAGCACCACCGTTGTTTCTGTTTTTTAGAAACATAGACAATGACGGCAGAAAAAGACACAGCCCATCTAGCTGGCCCATATTACCCTATCATACCCCAGGACCTGTTGTTTCTGTGGGTCTATTTTAGCCCAGTCTCCCTTTTGTTCTCCATGTTTCTGCCTCCCTCATCCCACTGAGTAATTACTATACCTTACTTCTATCCCAGTCATGTTTGAACCCATTTATGGTTCTCGCACCCACCACCTCTTCAGGCAGCTCATTCCATGGATCAGCCACTCTTTCTGTAAAAATCTAAGAGTCTTAAACACAAGAAACTGAACCCCACGACCTGTGTAGATATCTGCTACTTGTAATCCACAGACATTTGTAACCAAAGCTGGTGCTACCGGGAGGTTTCTATTTTTATTATTTAAATAAGAAGAGAGTAGCATTATTCAAGCTAAATAGGAAGACGTAGTGTAGTCCGTCGATGTCATCACTTCTGGTCTCGGTTGTCAGTCAAACTCCGAAAATGGAGGAGGGATGTGACAGCTTAAAAAACATCATTTTTAAGTGACTTTGGAATGTTTTTGGAACACACACTATGCGAGTGGCACTTAGGGAGAACAACTCACACCAGTAAAGAGGCACAGACTGCTGACAGTTCTCCTTTAAGGGAGTCACTAATGGTGACTCCTAGGTTCCTTTCCTCTGATGTGTCCAGCTGAATCCCTTCCTTCCAATACTCTATTTTGAGGTTTTTGTTGCCTAAGTTTATCGCATTGCACTTCTTGGCATTAAATTTCAGTTGCCAGACTTTGGTCCAGTTTACAAGCCTTTGCAGGTCTCTCTGTTATTCCTTTATCCCTTCCACATTGTCAGCTGTACCGCAGAGTTTAGTGCCATCTGCAGACAGACACAGCGTGCCCTAGATTCCCTCACTTATGTCACTGATGAACATATTAAAAAGGACTGGGCCCAGGACAGAGCCCTGTGGTACTCCACCAGTTGCCTTTCATTCCACTGATCTGACCCAGTTCATCACAATTCTCTGCTGCCTCTACACCAACCAACTCCTTACCCACCTTACCATTTCCATAGCTGTACCCAGATCCCCAGACTTTTTCTTCAGCCTTTGATGTGGCACTGAGTTGAATGCTTTGCTGAAGTCAAAGTATAGTCTCAAGTTTATCTCACTTGTCCTGGACCAGTAGAGTACAGCCCAAGTCAGGAGATCTTGTTGGTAGTTATAAGTGGGCATGGATCAGGATCCCTCATTATATTCCCATCTGAGACAAGCTGGCACCAGACTGGACAGTTAATGCCACAGTGAAACAGTCCGTGCCCTTTGTCACATCAGCATTAGGCCCGCCCCTCGGAGCCATGTATTCCTGCACACTAGATGTAGTTGTGCAGTGGCAGAAGCCATACCTACTTGAGACAAGCAGTGTATGAGATGGAAGCTTGGCATTGCTTCTGCCACCTGGATAACCCCGGCTCAGTGCATAAGCCCAGGTCATCAGCATGGTGAACTAGTTATAAGAAATCTTCAGTTATATTTGGGTAAATCTTTCATTTTTTTTTTTATAATCGGGGGGGGGGGTGTCTTTACCCAGGATTTCCCAATTAATGTGAAATATCTTGGTTGTTTTGGTGGTTTCTGCTTTTATGCATTCAGCATCCAGAGGCGCCTCTCTGACAATTAGTTTCTGGCATAGTTCCTAATTTTTGGTGGCTCTAGTTTGAAGACGCTGATTGGACAGTGTACTGCACCATTACCCATAATCCACTGTTCTACCCACAATCCGGTTGCAGCGCTGATATCACAATGCAGTCTGTCTGCACTGATTGCTGCAACAGGAGTGAGATAAAATCTGGTGGCAGAGGCTATCTGTAAAGGATTTGTACCCAACAGGATAGTGAGGAATGGGTGTGTACCTGCGCACTCTGCCTTCACACAGTTAACTCCCTCCCACTTCGGATTAGCTGATTTAAGCATATCACACACATTGTTCCCCATTGCAGTTATCAGTGTAGACAGATTGCACAGTGGCATCAGTGTTGCAGCAGCATTTATTTATTTGCTTTTGTTTACCAGGTAAGCACGCTAGACAGCCAAGTGCCTATTTTCTGGTGCGACCTGGGAGATTACAAGGTACATACAAGAACATCAGGCATATACATGTGCAACAAGTGGTAGTAAGAATATTGGGCGTATACATTATAATAAGTGGTAGGAAAAACAGCGATAGTAAGGACATGGATGGCAGTAATATGCATTTTGGGTCAGCCATACCCTCAGGTGGGTGTGGGTAATAGGTAGCACAAGTAATACAATTTGTAGGTGCGAGACCAAGGAAAACATGAAATAGACTCGTACAAGTACTGGTTACCTGAACAGTTGGGCCGATAGGGACCCAGTACGTTTAATACATCAGATAGCAATGAGCTCACCGGAGGAATATAGTGCATTTTGTATCATTGTGGGTAGAACTGTGGATTATGGGTAACTAGTGCAGCACATTTTAATCGGAGTGTTCACAAAATAAAAGATACGCTAAGCAATAATGACCAAATAGCTGGTCATTTTTGGGGATTAATGACCAGCTGGGAGGGGGTGACCTGAGGCATAGCCAAAGACCAACCACTCTCAGTTGGTTATTAATCTACAGGAAATGACAGGCAGTAAGATCATTATTGCGAAAAGTCTAATCACATCAGTAAGGGGGAAAAATGTTTTTTTTTTTTTTTTTTTTAAATAAAATTTTCATAGTTGCATGATGCTCTGAGCTACCGTGCATTTCTAAGGGATTAATACCTGGCATAGCAGGCAATCATAGTGCAAGTTTCCCTCATGAATAATTGGACTTATAGTAACTAGATTAACACTGGGTACTAAAATCCTGAAAGTGGACTTTCTTATGATGCCTTGATCATTGTAGCTAGCTAGCGGTGCAGGGTTCAAGCAAGCTTTCTGGACAACTCAGTACCCATGTTTTGGCCAAAAATAAAGTGTGTTTGTCACATAGGCCACCCAGAAGCCCAGCGGATAGTATTTTGCACTTCCGAGTTCTGGATTCATGAGAAAACTCTGGAGCTGGGTCAGGTTGCCAAGCGGCCCTGTGTGGCGCTCCCATGGGACAATGTTTCCAGCCTGGGAGGGAGGACGCTGTGGTTCTGTCACCACAGCTACACCTGCGATTGGCTGGAGAGCTTGCCTCCTCTGCAGGTACTTTGCTGCATGCATATGAGGCCTGACAAGGCACCACCCAGCATTGGGAAGGTTGGCGAGCTTAAGGGGAACCGTGCAGAAAACCATTAAATCCTTATGTCTTTCAGGGTGCCTATATGAGTGCCACTGGTACTGTTGAGCCCCGTGCTACATGGGATCCCCACTGGCTTTGATAGTGGGGGGGGAGGGCTTGTCAGACAGGGCATGGATGTTGCTAGCATAAAAGGCAAGAGAGCAAATAAATGGTCTTTTTGAAACACCTATATGAAAAAAAGCAACTTTGTGACTTTAGGGAAAACTGAAAAGTGAAATATTTAGACACAGTTCAGCTGAAATTTCATAGGGTTTCTGCATTTCTGTTCCTTTTAGTCTTTATAAGTGGGTCAGTTTTCCTGGAAACAAGATGTTTTTCCTCCTGCTGTTTTACTTATTAGTAGCTGGGTAAGGTGGACTGAGGTATAGGTTCTTTTTTTCAGTTGCGCTCCAGATCCAAGGTGCAACAATATATGTACATGACTGGAGACAGTATTACAAAAATGAGAACAGGTAATGTAGGGTTAGTGTTCAGGATGACGAGGCTAGAAAGATACAACACACAGGGAAGACAGTCAATCAGTTTCCAAGATCTGCTCCCACTGTTTAAAGAGCACCTTTCTTGATGCATCGGAGAATAACTAAGAGGCTCTCTTACCTGCATGGGAGTGCCTCCATAACAGTTTTAATAGCAGTTTTAATATGATAGGATTTGCGCCCCCACAGAATGGAAGGGATCATATTTTGTCACCGAAGGGGCTAGCCGCTTGATCTCTTCCACTTCTGATCTCTGACACTGTCCCCGCGCTTCCTTGTTTTGTGATGTCACTGTAGGACCAGCACGAGGACGGCGTCTATGCACGTCTGTGGAGCCTAATTTAAAAAGTTATTTTCAGTATTTTAATCGGACTTTTGGTACAGATGGAAGCCTGTATTCAAGTAACAAGGTGGTTACTTGAGTACAACTTGTATAGACACCATCCCTGGGTTGGTCCTATAGTGACATCAAAAAACAAGGAAGCACAAGGCCAGCGTCGGAGATCAGAAAGTGGAAGGGATCGAGTGGCTAGCCCCTTCCGGGGCCAAAATACAATCCCTTCCCTTCCGCGGGAGGCAAATCCTATTATTTTAAAACTGCTATGGAGGAACTCCCGTGCAGGTAAGGGAGCCTTTTGTCTGTTTAAATTAAAGGCTGAGAATATCAGGGAAAGGTGCTCTTTAATCCTTCACTGGGGTCACAATCTTCTGTTTGTGACTGTAAAATCATTTTTGAAGCAACAAACTGATGTCATTAAAAGTGCATTATGATGTTGGCATAGAATTAAGCAACACATGCAGAGGAGCTCTAGGGGGCAAATATCCTGTTTTCATACAGATTAACCTAGTTCTGAATCGCAAAGGAAAGAGAAATGCAGGCATGATCTAAATAATAAGCTGATTAGACTCTAAAAATTATGGTTTTCCTAGTTTTCTCAAACATAACAGTGTCATTTTAATCATACAGTGTTGCAGAGGTTTTAAAGTGCTTATAAGCATGAAAAAGAATGATACCATGCAGGTGTAAAGTGTTGGAACAGCAGGAGTAAACTCGTATTCTGAGAAAAGATATCAACATAACTAAATATAGGGGGGTGGAGCCTGCCAAGCAAGCTGGTAGCTGCTTGATTCCTATAGAAAAACTCTAGTTTTTCACTATCTGCTGCATCCTGGGACCCTAACTGCATCTACACGTTTACTTGTGAGCATCGACTGCCCCTCGTCTGACTATTTCTAAGGATACCAATATTTTAAGGATTACTGCAAGCCAACAGAAACTACACGGTGAGAAGTGAAATTGCCACATACCTTGAGGTCTGGGAGACATGCAGGCCATGAGCACCGATCTCCAGTTATTCTCTTTCAGCAGCTGGCACTGCTGGCAACACAGCTACAGGGAGTGACCATCTGCAGAAATGGCAAACGGATCTAATGAGACAAAAGCTATGGAACTGATAAATATCTCGGACAGATTTAAAAAAATACTTACAGATACTGCAGTTAAAAGAAACAACTACCAGAACTGTCACCAAAATGCAGTTCCTCACAGCTAGAGTGGCAAATACCAAAAAGCTGGCGGAGGAACATGATGGTACTCTCCACACCCAACACAGACACCTGAGAGACCATGATACAAAAATACAGTATCTATTACAGAAGGTAGATGACATGGAAAATGGAGCCAGGCGGAACAATGTTTGCATAGTTGGGGTGCCAGAGGGTGCTGAAGGGAAAGACGTGCCAGTTCCTGTGTTCCTTTCTGCCTAACCTCAGAATGAACAGTGTCCCCCAGCCCAGCTTGGAAAGGGCCCATAGATCATTTGCACCCAGACCAAGGGAAGGTGAGAGTCTGAGACCAATCTTGTATAGGTTTCTCCAGTTCCCTATGAAAGAAATGTATCTCTGTACAGTGAGGGAGAGGGGTAGTCTGGAATGGGAAGACCACAGAATCCAACATTATCAAGACTACCCCAAGGACTTGTCAAAGCGGAGGGCATATGGGGCAGTTAAGCCGAAGCTTTATAAAAGGGGTATCTAGGTAACGCTCTGCTACCCGTCTATGCTCTGGGTCCAGCATTGAGCGGAATTTCTGGTCTTTAACGATCTTGGTGAAGTGGAGCATTTCCTGGCCCAGCTACTCCAGGAACAAAGCCACCAGCCACAGTAATCCCTGCCACCGCGATCACCCATCTAGCAATCCCTCCCCTCTGTCAACATGGATACCCAGCCCAGCGCCGCACTGGAATTGTTGGATCCAACCCTGGGAGAAGCCTGGCAGCAAGTACGGAGAGACTGCCAGAAGCGGTGGAACAAAGGGCCAAGAGATCCCCGTACCCGGCAAAGATCTCGCAGCCACCAAAGCCAATATCACCTCTGGGAGGCCAGCAGTGCATCGGCCTTCGATATGCCAATAAAAATGCCAAATCAGTTCTCTCCTCTGAGGGATCTGAGCCCCTCTGCACTCAACCTTTCAAATTCCAGAAACTTACAAGAGCCGCTGACAGCTCTATGCCAACCCCCCTGCGAGGACTGGGCCCCAATCTGCCAAGCGTGAACCGACTGCATTGAGGAACGAGGCCCGGCAGATACAGAACTTTCAACCGCTGCTACCAAACTTCCTGAACTGGTCCAGCAACCACAGGATGGCTAAGAAGGTGGGTACTTTCTGTGAATGTTTCTCATTAAAGCCAGGGTGATGTTTTTGTCCCAAAGTGAGTATGTCTTTACAACAATCAAACAGGGCCTTTCCCAAAGCAGAAGCAGGTTTTGAACTCATACCTCATGGCCGCAGCATACGCACTTGGAATTCCTGCGGCATTCTCAACTACAACTGATGCGAGATCCTCCTTGCGGAGCTGAACTTATTTCCCATGCTGGAGCCCCCCGTTTGACCCCAGAAATAGAGGGTATGGCTTATCCCCTGCTTACTTGCTGCCACATCACCCTGGCTACTCGGATCTACCGGTTTCTCCTCTCACCTGCAAGAAGGCAGCTCCGTTGTATGTGCAGATGACATTCATCACCATGGACTGCTCCTATTGGAATAACAGGTTGAGAGAGAAACCACTGTTATTTAGCAGCAAGTGGACAATAATGTCTAATGACAAATGGAAAAGCAGTTTTTGGTTTAAATGCCCCCTCTGCTACTCCCCAACAGGTGTTCCACAAAATGGTGTAATTGTTGGTTATGACAATTAAAGGTGCCATATGCTGAATGTTGTTCAAGTTTAGAGGTTAGTAGACACCCAGAGTAGGCAAGATTAATAGGTTTAGCCAGATGTGGTCCAGGAATGTTTTTGGTAGGGACCCTCACCTGTCATGTTTAAAAGGGCATAACATCCACGTTTTGTTGGCCTTGTTAAAACTCCCCCCCCACGTGGGAACGGCGCATTGTGCAGGACACATAGAAAGGGGCATTTCTTTTTCAACCACCTAAGCCTGTATCTGTGGTGGGGGTGGTAAGTGCTCAGTAGACCAGAGTAAACAGCGGACTCCTAGCAGTATGCATCAACCCTGCCCCCCACCATTCTTTCTTCCTTCCCCTCTTGCTAACTTCTCTGACTCTCTACCCTGCCTGCCTCTGATAGGCCACTACCGCCCATGAAGGTAAGCTGGCAAAGAGGCAAGAGAGCAGGGGCTTTAACCCCGTGTCTGTGATCGAATCCACCCCTTCCCCCAATCGCCAAGGGCAGACAGATGCTGGTACAAGGTACAGTAAATATGTTTTCTTTGCTGTGCCATCTACTAGCTGGGCTATGTGTCTTTCTGCCTGCTGTTTTTTCAGTTGGAAAGCCAGGAGCTTGCTATTCTTCTCTCCATTTGCCCGGTATTTAAATTTAGTCCTCAAAATCTGGAATTCTGCCTTCCTTGAAGCTAGGGAGTTTGTCTATTCACAGTAGGGTGATCTCATAGGTGAGTATTGGATTCTGAAGACGGGCCGGATTCTTTTTGTAAAGTGCTTCTTTTTCTTGCAATGCTTTCTCTAGCTTCTTAACATCAGCCTCCCTCTGCTTCCTACAGTAGGATGCATATCCGATTATTTTCCCCCTCATGGTGGCCTTGTAGCCCTCCCAAATCCCTGCTGGGGAGCCCATCTCTGGTGGGTTATCCAAGAAGTAGATTCTGGTTTCAGTTGCTAGCTAGTCCCTACACTCTTTGTCCTGCAGCAGTAGTGGGTCTAGTCTCCACTGCGTAGACCTTGGGTTTTTTTTTTTTGGGGGGGGGGAATCAGTTGGAAAACAGAGGGTAATTAGGGCATGATCTGAAATATAGATTGGTGCTATCGCTGTCTCCTGCGCAGTTGATGTTATGCCCGGGGATGTGAGCCAGAAGTCTATTCTACTGGCCATCCTTCTGGCCATAGAAAAGTAAGTATAATCCCTTCCTGCTGGCTGGCTGGCCCTCCAAATATTAGTGAGCTGGTGTAGCTTCATCAGGGTTTTAAGGGCAGCCAGGGCTTGCGTCTGGGGCTCCAGTCTCGCATTTGAGTGGTCTAGGGCGAGGTTGAAATCCTCCTCCCAAAGGATGACATCCAGATTATCGAAGGACATATCCATGAATAACTGGGAGATTGTATCTATAAATTCCGGGTCATCTTCATTCGGGGCATAGACATTTGCCAACAATATAGAGGCCTTTGGTGTTTCCATTTTTACAACTACCGATCTGCTTTGATCGTCCGCCTTCACTTCCACCATATTCCATTTCAAATTCTTATGTCCCAAGATAGACACACCCCTCTTGGCAGAGTTAGAGACGCTATGCACTTCCCATCCCGCCCACTCCCTATGGAGCTTGCTAGCCTTCACGTTTCCAAGTTGGTCACCTGTAGGAAGGCTACTTGGGTGCTAAGTTTCTTTAGATGGGATAATACTTTTTTTTTTTTTATGGGGGATTTCAGGCCCCTCACATTCCATGAGGTCGCCTTTAAGTATGTTGGATTAGCCATAATCATGTGGGAATGCACTTCTCATTCCAGTTAGTAGCAATATATCCTGCAGGGGCCCGATCCATCCCTTGTCCATAAGATTGAGCTGTCCCCCCCCCCAATCCTTTGGTGCTATCTCTCTCCCTCACATGAAGTGGGGGAGGCTCTTGGAATAGGGTTCACCTTCCATTCTGCGTTGTTAAGCTCATTTCCCCAGTGGTTCTCTTGTGTCTGTTTGAACAACCGTGCTTGCCCCTGAGACAATCCTGTCCATGGTCTGTATTTACCTGGACTGGTCATTTCCACCACTTGGCACTGTAATACCTGACTTGAGATTTTAACCATTTTCTATCTATCAAGCACGTTGGCCATGGGCTGAGCTCTTTGTCCCTGGAAAATTTACTATCTTTAGCCTAGGGGTACCCATTCTACTTCTGGCTGCCTCTAGATAGGCAATCAAGGACTTTGAACAACTCGAGGCGGGGAGAGGACCCCATTGTCCTCTTGCTTGGGTTTGTAAATTAGCACACACAAATTCACTAAGCTCTGCTGGCGAGAAAGGGGTGAGTAGGAATCCCCAGTAGCTCACTCAACTTAGCTCAAGTGAAAAACAGGACCCGATGCATAGGATCAGCTTCATAAACTCGTTTCCTTTATGTATAACCTGTTTCTCCTGCTAACATTAACAAAATAATGGTTGCCTTTTACAAGGAACTCTACAAGACCCATATAAAATGGGACAGGCAGACCTTCTCAAAGTTTATGTCCCAACTACCTCGAAGACAACTGTCACTCACCCAAAGGGAGAAGCTTGATGCCCCCATATCGAACTGGGAGATTAGGAAAGTTATACTTACGATGACCCCACAGCACATAAAAAAACATAGACTTTCCCCTACATTAAATGAGGCCATCGTCACTGTGCTGCCCAAAGAAGGGAAAGACCCTACTAACCCTGACAGCTACCACCCCATATCACTGATCAATGCAAACGCCAAAATACTGACTAAGATCCTAGCAGCTAGGTTAGAAGAATTCCTCCCCCAATTGATGCACACGGATCAGGTGGGCTTCATAAAGGGCAGAGCTAGGATAGATCATATAAATAATAAGGGCCCTCATTACCCTGTTCTAGGCTGCGTGCAACCTTCCCACTGCAGCAGCGACTGTGGCAGTAGGTGTTGAAAAAGCATTCGACTCTGTGGAGTGGGAATACCTGCACGTAGTCTTGGAATGCGGTAATTTTAGTTCGGAATTCCAAACATGAATACACACCCTGTACCAGGCCCCAACTGCTAGACTCCTTACCAACAATGCCCTTTCTGAACCCTTCCGGCTACAAAGAGGGACAAGGCAGGGCTGCCCCATCTTACCTCTGCTATTTGTGCTGGCAATGGAAACCCTAGCTTCAGCCATCAGAGCGCACCCCAGATTAAGGGCATACAACTAGGTAACTTAGAATATAGTATGAAATTGTATGCTGATGATTGCCTGCTACTCACGGAAGATATAGAGTCAGCCATCGTGCATATTCTACAAACCCTCAACACCTTTGCTGCCCTGTCAGGTCTCCATATAAACCTCACTAAATCAGAAATCCTCCCACTCACTCCAATCCCAGCCTTCCCCTGTGTGCTTTCTTCAGGCTTCATTTATAATAGCCAGGGGGTTAAATATTTGGGGATACATATGCCGAGGACTATGGACAAATTGGCCCCCTCCAATATAGGATCGCTTATCCAAAATCTGCGATGTGAAATAAAGAGATGGGAGCAACTGAACTGCTCCCTGATGGGGAAAATCATGGCCCTTGAAATGGTGGCGGCACCTCAGCTATATTACACCCTGTCACACCTCCCAATGGAAATCCCACAAGTATGGTTTCAGAAGCTTAATGTCCTGATAAAAAAATTTCTACGTGGTACAAACAGACCGAGATTCGGCATAGCCAAATTAAGGATCCCAAAAGACAGAGGAGGATGGAATTTGCAAAATTTCCAACTCTTTCCTGTGACCAATCTTATGGCAATGAATATGAGAATGTTCAGGGAAAATGAGAAGGAACTTCTAGCTTGGGTTCACATAGAAACATCAGCTCTGGGAGGGATACATCCTGCAGTCTTCTATATCCTACCTCTGTCAAAGAAATTACATTCCTGGCTTACTATCCAGGCGACGTAGGCAGCTACCAAGAAGATGGGGAAACAGGCAAATGTGTGCCTACATCGTGGTCTTTATACTCCTCTCTGGTATAATCCCATTCTCCAGATAAATAAAGCCTAGAAGTCATGGAATGAGTAAAAGATTTTTATAATGAAGGACTTAATGGTCCCAGGTAGTGATGGGATGTATTCCTTTCAAGAGATGCAGAACATGTACAACCTCCCTAAATCTGAGTTTTGGAAGTATCTTCAAATCAGAAGTGTCTCCCTCTCCTGGCGTAAACAACACTGCTTCTGCTTAGTATGCAAGTGGCAGAGTCCCAGTCCAGTATCCTCAATGCCCATCTCGAAGTGGAACAGCCAACCAAAAAGGCTGACTGGGAAATTGCAAACAGTCATTAAACTAAGGAACCCAGATCCATCCACCCCAGCCCAACGTAGATGGCAAAATTTGCTAAACGTCCCCATTAGCGAAAAGGCTTGGGTAGGGTGCTGGAGACTGGCACACAATGCATGCAAAGATCAAAAAAAACTCTTTATTCAAAAGAAAATTTTCACCTATGGTACCACACCCCGTCCATCCTATATAAAATGGGTCTCCTCCCCATAGATCAATGCTGGAGGTGTGGGGCCAGGGAAGTAAACTTACTTCACATACTGTGGGACTGCCAGGTCATACACCCCTTTTTGGGCAAAGTCACCCGGGCCTGCTTTGACATACTGGGTTTACTGTGCCCCCGGCCCCATCCCTGCTGCTACTTGGTATACAGCAACATGGTGAACAGATCAACAGACCTGCGCTACTATGGCTACTGCAAGCCTCTGTAGAGGCAAACAGACTACTACTACAAATATAGAGAACCCAAGACACACCAACCATAGGTGAATGGCTCCAAAAGATGGAAGGCTGGGTAGTCAACTCTAAACTGCTCTACTTCCCTCTACAACAACCATCTAAATTTCAAGAACTATGGGGCCCATGCCTAAGATACATTGGAGCCCGAGCTAGACCCAAGACAGCAGTAAGGAGGAAAGACCTTCTGAAACCCCCTTGAACACAAGACCATTCCCATAGTGTCTACAGCTAGATGTACCCTCTCTCAGGTCTTTGGCTAATGAGTAGGGTAAGGAAATAACGTAAGGCGATACCCCCCAGACCTTTCAGCAAGTTGTGCATAAATCCACCACATCTCTTGGATCCCTCAGGAAGTCCCTTGTAAGCTGCTCTTGTCCGGCATCCCCAAACCCCCCAAGACAGGTGATCCACTTTAGTTAGCGTACACTTAACTGTATTTTCAACTTGGATGGCAATGTTGTAACCAGCCGAATAGCCAACCAAATAACTCCCATACTGTAATAACTAACTGTATCTGAATGTGCATAAACTGTTGCCCAGTGATCCTTGCTTATGTGTTCACCACTGTTGTAATTACCATTGTTGTACCTACTTTTTGGAAAACAATAAAAAGATTAACTGCAAAAAAGACATAACTAAATGTACAGAGGAGGGTGACCATGGTTGATAGTGGCTTGGAAAGCAAGCCCTGTGAGCATCAGCTGACTGAACTGTGGCTATTTTCTATGTGGGGAAAAGACCGGGGAGGAGGTGCATGAAAACAGTTTTCAAATACCTGAAAGCAGTGGTTGGGATCTATTTTGGTGGATCTCAAGAAGCTCCGAGATCCACCAACAATAAAGTGAACAAAAAGTACAGTAAGTAAGTAATAATACCCGACAGGATGGGCGTTATTGGGATATAACGGACCGCTCAGGGGCGTAAAGAGGCCCGACGCCGCAGGCGGAGGGCCTTATAGCCCATGGAAGGTCTGTTATATCCCATAACGCCCACCTTGGAGGGTATTATTATACTTAGATAATGGGTTCCAGATGTGATCATTTAACAAAATATAGAAGAAAGTAAATGCACACATAAAAAAAAAAAAGCAAAAAGCAAGTAGAAATATTGTTTGCTGTAAAGTAGTGCCTAATGTGAAGTGTTGGAATTACCACTAGAGGTCACTGTGGTGTGTTTGTTTATGCTGTTTGGGATTAGCTTGTCTTCCTGGTTTATGAGTGTCTGACACACACACACACACACACACAGCCATAGCACTTGAATAACGCTGTGACAACGGCAGAAATGTAGCCTGTTAGTGTTTAGAGGGAGGTACTTGGCTTTTAATGTGGGATGGCGCGAGTGTGCAGCTCGGTTTAAAAGTGAGGAGACGCATTACTGGTAGTGCGAGTAGGTTCGGAGAGTGAAAATGGAGCATGGAAGGTCGGGAGGTGGAGCAAGTTGGCAGGTATTTAAAACAATTTTGTTTATTTTGGCAGTGCTGAGAAGGAGCAGCAAGCAGTTTGGGAGCCCGTATCAGGCTGTTGGTGGAATTTCCATTTAGCAGAGTGGCGGGGCCTGGGTGGGGGCTGTTGTGTCAGTAAGTGTGGAAAAAAATGGCGGCTGGCAAGTTTGGGGTGCCGAATGATCGAACTGGCACTTGTTTTCAAGTGGGCCGTTGTTAAGAAATAACGGCCCGGGTGGCAGTCTGTTTCAGCCACTCCGGATGCTAGTTTCAGTCTAACCATTATCTAATTACGCTTATCAGCTGTAAGGATCTTCGTAGATTTGAAAATGCAGCCTCTGCCCCAAGATCCACCAAAAATCTCTTGAGATCCACCAGTGGATCTAGATTCTCATGTTGGCCACCACTGCCTGAAAGAGTCCACACCATCAGATCAAATACTGCGCTTCAGAATGTCAAACGATAAGAGAACAAAGTGGTAAAAGTCACTGAAATGAGGATGAGTCAATGAAAATAATAAGAAGTACTTCTCAGAATAACTAACTAGTGGACACTTGGACTAGACTCCCACAGAATCAGCTGATAATGTCACTACCTTTAAACTTAGTAAACGGGTATTTTATAGAGAACCTTTTCTGCCAGTTTTCTAAATTGAAAACAAATAAGAGGAATCTCCCTTACCTCCATGGGAGCTCCTCTGTGGTAAAAGCAGATTTTCTTGTTATACCCCCAAAGGAAGGGAAGGAATTGTAAATGGCCCATGAGGGGCTATTGGCGCAATACTTTTCCTCTTCCCTGTTGCTGGCCAGGCCCTGTTTTATGATGTTGGTATAGGGAGAGAGTGAGGCAGTGCTTCATTTAAGTCACGGATTGTGTTTGGAAAACACAGTATTTGTCCATTTTAAGTGGTCATTTGGTAAAATTAGAGCCATGGTTCAACTAACAAGAGCCTTGTTAGTTGAACCTGGCTCTGGTTTTATCAAATAGTCACTTAAATGGATGAAACTGTGTTTTCAAATTATGCTGCATAAACTTTAATGGAGTGTGCCCCGCGCTCTCCGTTTTACCTACATCATAAAATGTTGGAACATGGGGCGTGGCTGGCAACAGGGAAGTGGAAAGGGATCATAACGCTAGCCCCTTTGGGTAATTTATAATCTCTTCCCTTCCTTTGGTACTATAGAAACATAGAAGTTGACAGCAGATAAGGACCGCAAGGCCCATCCAGTCTGCCTATTTCTTTTTCTACCTTATGAATGTGCCATCAGCCTTTGCTCTGTCAATGGCCTATCTATTCATACTCATCTGTATTGCTCCCTTATACCTATCCCATGCCTGTTTGAAGCAGTGCACTGTATTCATATCCACCACTTCCTAAAGGTAGGCCATTCCATGCATCCACCACCCTTTCTGTCAAAAAGAACTTCCTCGCATTACCCCTTAATCAGACTCCCTGTAATCTCATGATGTGTCCTCTTGTCGTGCTATTTTTCTTATTTTGAAACCTGTTAGACTCTTTCACCTTGTTAATGCCTTAAGGTGTTTGAATGTTTCAATCATATCACCTCTCTCCCTCCTTTGCTCTGGGTATACATATTGAGCTCCGTTAATCTGTCTTCATATGTTTTCTGATGCAGTCCCTGCACCATTTCGGTTGCCCTTCTCGGGACTGCCACAGTTTGGTTAATATCCTTGTGAAGGTGTGGCCTCCAGTACTGCACGCAGTACTCCAGATGGGGCCTAACCAGTGTCTTGTAAAGATGTATTATTACCTCCCTCTTACAACTTGTGATACCCCTACTAATACACCCCAACATCCCCCTAGCCTTACCTACTGCTTTAGTGGTCTGCTTGGATGATTTCAGGTCATCTGTGAAGATGATGCCCAAGTCTTTTTCTTCCCTTGTGATTGCCAGCAACTCCTCTCCCAGCCTATAGTTGGCTTCAGGGTTTCTCTTCCCTATGTGCATGATCTTGCACTTCTTTGCGTTAAACCTCAGTTGCCACTCTTCTGACCATTTTGCCAGTTTATCCAGATCTCTTCTCATTCTGCCCACCCCATCTAGATCATCTACTCTGTTGCAGATCTTGGTGTCATCTGCAAACAGACAAACCTTACCCTCCAGTCCATCTGCAGTGTCACTGATGAAGATATTAAAGAGGACTGGCCCCAGGACTGATCCCTGAGGTACTCCACTTGTGACTTGCATCTCTTCTGACTGTATGCCGTTTACCACCACTCTCTGTTTTCTGCCCGTCAACTAGTTTGCCACCCAGTTGACCAACTTCTGACCCACCCCGAGCCTACCCAGCTTATTGATCAATCTTCTATGTTTAACAGTCTCGAAAGCTTTGCTGAAGTCAAGGTAGGTGACATCAACTGCTCCTCCTTGGTCCACCACTCTGGTTACCAAGTCAAAGAAATTTTATGAAATTAGTTTGACAGGACCTTCCTGTTGTTAACCCATGCTGTCTTGGATCCTGTGCTCCTATGGATTCCAGGTGTTGCACTATCCTTTCCTTAAGGAGTGCCTCCATAATCTTGCCCACTACTTACTGAGGTAAGACTTGACTGGTCTGTAGTTCCCTGCCTCCTCCCTGCTACCACTCTTGTGGAGTGTGATCACATGAGCCCTTCTCCAGTCTTCTGGGACCTCTCCTGTGCTCAGAGACTCACGAAACAGTTCTGATAATGGCTCTGCTAGTTCCACCCTTCGCTTCTTTAGTACCCTGGGATGTATGCCATTAGGTCCCATTGCCTTGTCCACCCTGAGCTTATCGTGCTCTTGTAGGACCCTTTCTTTTGTGAAGGGACTGGTGCACACCTCCCTCCCTCCTGTGTCTACGGTGCTGAGCTGTGGGCCCTGCCCTACCTTCTCTTCAGTAAATATTGAGCAGAAGTATCTATTTAGGATATATGCTTTTACATGGTCCTCCTCCTCACATGCCCTCTTATCCCCTTTGATCTTAGCAATACCCACTCTGGACTTTTTCCTTTCACTAATGTATCCATAGAAAGTTTTGTCACCTTCTTTTACTGTTCGTGCTAGTGTTTCCTCTGTTTGGGCCTTTGCCTGCCTTACTGCCTTCCCTGCTTCCCTTAGGGAAGTTTGGTATGCCTCCCTATCTTCATCCCGCTGAGTTCCCTTATATTTCCTGAAGGCCAGCCTTTTGGCTCTGATCTTTTCTGCTGCTGTTTTTGAGAACCAAAGTGGTTTCTTTCTTCTTTTGCATTTCCTTTTCTCTCTAACACAATGGGATGTTGCTTCAAGTATTGCATCCTTAATGCTTGCCTACTTTGCCTGTACCCCCTCACCTGTATTTCTTTTTGCCAGGGCTAGCTTAACTCTGTTTTTGCTGTAGCTAAAAAAGCTGCTTTTACCACAGTTGGAAGTACGGGATCTTCCTCTTATTTGCATGCAGCACTGAGAAAGGTGCTCTGTAAGGAAAGGTAATCATTACTGATAAATTGCTGTTACATCATGAAAACTGGGTTGTATTTCTCTGTAATACATGACTGTATAATGAATATTATAAGTCTAAATATTCATGAGTCTAGCGAGGCTCCAGATTGGCTACTAGATTGGTCATTAACTGTGCCATGCACTTTGTGCCACGCTGCTAAAAATGGAAGAGAAAGTAAAAAAAGATGTGAACTTGAAAGTTATCATTGCAATTAGACTTATAATTGCAATAAAAGCCTTGAAGATGGTCATTTCCTTGGATTAGCAACTGGCTGGAGGAAGATGTCCCTTGGCTGCACCTGGTTACCCATCCACACAACCGGTCGTTATTTCATTTCCTTGGATTAGCAACTGGCTAGAGGAAGATGTCCCTTGGCTGCTCCTGGTTACCCATCCACACAACCAGTCGTTACTTGAAAATGGCCAGCTTCTCAGTTGTAATTGCTTAAATAAACAGCTGTAACCAATCAACAGAAAAACACTGTTTCCTTTTCTCCTGCACTGGTCTGGTGTTGCAGTTTCATTGACTGAGCAGGAGAGCAGTAAATACAACTTTAACTTCTGCCCACTTTGTGCAGTCCTCTTGCCCTAAAAACATGTCTGATGATTCTCTTATGGAGTGAAGAAACACCACAGAGATTGTATTATTATACACAGTACACACATAGGAACATATGCCCGGCTAACTGAAATTCTGATTGGAATCTAATGGATTATCAGATTATTCGATTTCAATCCCACCGTAATAGTTTTCTGATCCAATGACATTATAAAGCATACAAAAGCAGTAACAACTGTACTTGCCCCATCCATCCTTCTTCTGTTAAAAAAAGGCCTTCAACTCAGCCGGCTCAGTGGTGCGGAGGGCTGAGGTGCCAGCAACTTGCCTCCTGCCACACCAGCGACCCTTGTTCATTGATGAGCATGGGTTGCTGGGGGTCGGCCGGGGAGGGGGGCTGAGGATTGAGTGGCCAGACAGCAGCTCTTCTTTCCTGGATCGAGGAGATGAGCCCTCCCGGCCTTCGACTACTACCATGTGGATGCATGATGGTAGTGCGGGTGACGGAGGGGGGCCAGTCAGTAGGCCAGGGGTGGTAGGAGTGGGGCCATTCAGGCCAAGGTGGCATGCACACTTCCACACACACGCCACATTCTTGCACTGGGGCTCTGGGAATGTAAGTGAGAAAATCAGGGGAAAATACCACCCGGGGTGATGCGTGATGACCGCCCCTCACAGGCTCTGCATCAGTAGCCGGGCACCTGCTCAGGCAGCAAGGTAAGTTCTGGAGGAGCTGGGTGACAGGGTTGGGGGGCGGGGGGTGGTCTGAAGGAGGTTGCCATGGGGTGGGGAAAAAACAGAGGATTGGAAAAAAAAAAGGCCTCCACCCTCACCTCTCTCCATAACCCTTCCCATCCCAAGGCAGTAATTAGGTTTTGAAAAGAGATTATAGAAGTGTTTGTTAATCAGAATTATTTTGACTTGCAGTCCCTTCATCTTGACTGGAAATTTCTAAATATAGCAATTATACATTTTTTCCTCTTACCCTTTCCTTTCTCTAATTTTCTTACATATTTACTTCACTCCTTGTGGTCCTATCCTGTCTTATGTATTGAGATTCTCTGCTCCTCACCTTCACTCCCACAGTTCTTCTTTTACTTTTGTTCATGGTTCTCTCTCTCTCTCTCTCTCGAGTCCTTTGAGTTTCTTTTTTTATTTGTTTTTATTAGTTTTATAAGAACACTCTTACAAAAGTTGGCCATAACTTTCACATTATAGCAATTGATATTACGACATATTTATAGCAGTATACCTGAAAATGCAGTTCAGGGTTCATCTATATATACGGGCATTAGCCAAGCAAGATAAACTCGGAGTTCAAAATACTGTATATTACATGAGCCTGCATTACCATAACGTACGAAATTTGTCAGCAGATAAAGGCCTAGAGGTCTATCAAGTCTGGACCTATTTCTAAAACAAGCTGCACATAGTTTTTTACAATTTCTAATTAACTATTTTGGTCCGTATACCCTAATAGTGTGAAACAATATGTAGTGCAATTTCCTCTTTTCCTCAGCATAAAATGTTCAAATGTTGAGTTAGTACTGTAACCCGCTTGCAAATGGGGGTTATTAAAAGCTCCCTCGGAGCTTGCCTAAGGCTCCCAGCCAGGCTAGTGTCCTGCTTTTTAGCCGTTTAAATGGGTAGCAAGGAGCGTTTTGAAGCCTCCAGTATACTGTTTCTTTAGGACTGCCTGTTGCAGTCGTGATTAACTGAAATGGGGCTGTGGGTTGTATGCCGAGTCCGCCGGGGACGCTGAAAATAGCTACGCTTCTGCTGTCGCTAGTGGTCCAGAGGGAGCTTTACTGGGGGATGATTATTTGTTGAAAATAACGTAAAATAGTAATGATAATGTAGTTGTTTTAACCTGCCTTCCTTTGCAGTGAGGACTGTTTCGGTTGTCTCCTCCATTTTGGTCCGGAACTGCTGAATTGGACCAATCAGTACTTCGGGACTCTGGAGAGCTGTCTGATCAATAGGGGAACTGCTTATAAGTTGGAGAAGGCATTATGGACTATAGCGCCTTTTTGCACCGCTGAGGGGCAGAAGAATGATTGACTGACAGGCGTGCCAGCCAGTAGACATGGGTAGCCGAATTCTAAGGAGAGCCCCATGCTGAGAAGATGCAGATGCGTAGTGCCTGAGGTGAAAGAAGGAGCTGTGTGCTTCTGTGCTGGTGGAGTGTTCGCGCGTGAAGCGCGTGACGGCCTCAGGGGCCGTTTCTGCCGTTGAGTGAGATGGATTAAATCCGCTGTGTGCGGTCAGAGGAGGCTAGTGTCAGCCCAGCTACCCACCAGGCTTGACCTGTTTGGAGGATTGGAGAATTTGCTGAATCGTGCTCAGTCCTCGGGAAAGCTGAAACTGCCGTTGCAGCACCTAAGCCAGCTGAGAGTTTGTGTTAAGCCTTGGAGGCTGCAACCTGGTGTGGTACCCCTCTGGAGTTACCATATAAATGTGTGAGGAGGCTGGTGAAACTCGGGCTTAGCCCTGCCCGTGGTGCAGAAACTGTTGCTTGCTGGAGTCGTGAGTACTAAACCAGGGTAGCTGTCTGCTAAGTTACAACAGTGGTCTCAAGTTGTTTATTCTACTGCTGGCTGCCTAGCTAAATCTCCTCTCCATCCTGACTTTTATCAGTATTGTAAAGGCTATCTGTGTCAGGGCCCCAACCAGCTGCCACGGTGGACTAGCCATTAGGGCTTGGGTACCCAGGGACAGTAAATATTAGGGTCAGGCCTGTGCACAGAGCCCTAGGTAGATAAGTATAGTGATAAGCCAATCAACTTGATTCCCCCTGTCCTTGTTACTTCCCCTTAAATAAATCAGATTGTTTGTTTCGCAACTACACCCTGGCTAGTTTGTGCATTTATGGTGAACTACTGCATGGTGACTGTGATATAACTGCACCTTACTTTACAGGGGGTCCCCGGAGCGAGCTGAGAGATACCAGCCTGGGGGCAAGTGTACTGGGGAAAAGTATTGCTGGTACCTCGTGTGGGCCATTAGCGGGATGAAAGGGGGGTTGCAGTAATCCAGAGGGCTGTGACCGAGGTACTCTCATCAGTATTAACCCCGACCTCTGGGTGGAGGCACCCGCCAACGGATCTGGGCCCCGGCCTTACCCTGTCTCCGTGGAGGCAGGCAGGGGTAGTAGTCCTAAGGGTAGTGCCCCCTTGGGGTTACAGTACCATTAATATATGTAAAGTCGGTATACACTGTAAAATGTTGCCAGCCCTGACTGACTATATTAAACATACTAACTGGTAAATTTTACCATAACATCTCAAAATGGACATGGAATGCTGAGTGACAGAAAATCCACAAGTCCCCATGTTATGAGTGGTATTATTGCCACCTTAAAGTTCAGTCCTTGCGCACATAGGCAGTGCGCACCAAAACTGAGACCATGTGGCTGGCGTCATTGTGATCAGTCCTTGTGAAAAACTAGTGCCATGGTGAAAGGTGCAAGATACATTTTGTATGACATATACAACATTTCACTGCAAAAAAACACATTTTATGTTTCAAAGTTATGAGCATTCAGCTCGCTGACTGTCTCTTCCCTCCTAAACCTGCTTTACATGTGTCCAGTACTCACAGTTCCATGTTCAAGTCCTAGCAAGGTTCGCAGTCCAAATCCCATTCAGTGTCCTGAGCTGGGTCACTAAAGTTTTTTTTTGATTTTTGTGACCAATTTCCCAGCCTTCTAAAGATCTTAAAATAGGTAAATTTCACTGGAGTAGACAAACTTTAAGTGCGCCTGGTACTGTAGTGCTTGAATCACCCCTAGGGTTTTCAGCTTGGATCGTATAATGTTGAAAACACTACAGCAGCTATGCATGGCATAGTTTAGATCTGGATAAATTGAATCTCGTGAGCCATCTTCAAGGGTAAGAGGTCCTACCCTCCACGCTGAGTCCAACATTCTGTCCTTTTGATGCGTACCATCCAGAACAATTAGGAATGTTTTTGGGGCCTGTCTGTTTTCTGGTCATCTCCAGGGATTGATCTGTAGGCTCTGGCTTTTTCTGGCTGCCAGTCCAGGTGCTGAATGCTGTTTAGCCACTGATTTGCAAAAGTGGAGGGATTGTCTCCTATAGTGGTTTTGGGGAGTCTGAGTACTCTTAAGATTACAGGATCTGGTAACATGTTCCAGTGCTTTGAGCCGATATTTCAGTGCTCACTTTTCCTTTACCAGTCTGGTCGTCGCAGTAGCTGTCCGCAGTGCAGCCTCTGCTTCATCTCTGGCTTCTGATACAGGGGCTGCTGATTGTGTCTTGCACACGGCGAGTCAAGACTGGAAGTAAGTTTGTAACATTTTTGTGTATATCCACTGTCAGGACCAAGGCTTTAACTGTCTGCAAGATGTCTCTCAATGTTGTTTCAGACTCATCTGTGTCTGCTGCAGCTGCTGTTTTGGAACTGCTTAACGATGCAACCCGCTGCTCCTTCTTTCTGCCACCATGTCTGGTTTCCCTCTTCAGGTTCCCCAAAACAGTTGATAGTTGTTGCACAGGAAACTGCTATCAGAACCTCTAGGTTACCCTTTCAGGTCATTATGGAAAGAATGTACAGTAACCCTACTTTTAATTTCAAAACAAAGTTTTTTTAAGAGAACATGCAGGAGCTTGAGATTAATGCGTCCTGCCTCTATGGCTACTGGCTCCGTCCCCCTCTCACTTTCTTTTCTAACTCTCTTGCGGTGCATTTCAGTGTTCTTTTCCTACTACTTTCTCTCTCTCTCGCGGGTAATTCCTTATTTTGCTTCTTTCTCTGTGGTTATATTCTCCAGTGTATGCATCCCCCTGCCACGATGTGCTGCTACCAGTGATGAGCGGTGCTGATAACAAATGACACATGCTGCACACAGGAGGTGCCACAGCACCACTGAGACTCCAGGATTGGGCGGAGCACTTCTGGGTTCCATAGCAGAACACCGACATGCCAGTCCTCTTTCTTCACCCAAGATCCCACTCAAAATAGCCCCAGTCGCCAAATTTTGCATTGTAAATTACAATGCGAATCCACTTAGTTTATGCTTTGCATCGTGTTCAAGACCCCCTCCTTTAGAATTTTCTGAGCTCACCAACATGTTTCTGTAAGGGTGGAGGGTTCACTGCTGCCAGTCGGTTAATTGAAGAAGGTGCTGTTAGTGAGGTATATTTAGCTACTGCTAGCTGCCACCTGAGTCCCAGGTCCTGACATTTTTTCACTTTCGGTCCTAAGTAAGCAGCTCCTATGCAGCTTCACACATAGGTCCGAGTTGGACCTATGAGTGTCCCAAACCAAAAGGCAGGAAGTACTACAGAATTTTTTGGCACCGGGTGCTGTATCCCAATGCAGAGCAGGCAGGTGCTAGGCAGTGGATGGTGTGTCCTACTCCCTGAAATTCCAGATTTATGTTTAAAAATACTGGTAGTGAAACTGCTGAATCTGGTAGTTACGACACCCTAGCTAACACAATGACCTTACTTTTCACTTTTCTTCAAGTATACGTATGTGAGCAATACATAGAAAAAAATCTGACAAAGTTGTGTGATTCAATACACAGTTAAGAACTTAACATAGGTAGAAAAGCCATTGTGATTATTTTAGATAATTGTGATGTGTATTGTGATGGGTTTATGTGTGTTGCAAAGTGTGTATCAGTACTAGTGTTATTTTTATGTCAGCTTCCTGGAGCCAACTGTTTTTTTTTTTCCCAGTTGTTTAACCAGGTGAGACACACTAAGCTGAAAGCTTTACAGGTGCAACCTGGGAGCACAGGGAAATTGAGTGACTTGCTCAGGGTCACACAGTATACAAGTGGGGGCTGTGGGATTCAAACCCAGATCTCCAGATTTGCAGCTCAGAGCCTTAAACCACTGTGCTGTACTTCCTCAACTGAAAGTGAGGTATCTTCTTTTTTTCATCATAGTTAATCCTGGTGAGCTAACATTTTCAGTAAATAACTGAAAATAAAAAGGAGTGGACAGTATACCTCTTGGATAGTGTCTGCAGCTAAGTTAAAGGTCTGAGTCATAGGTTACAGCTTGTATAGCAGCAGTGGTCATTTTCAGAGAGGTCTGTTCCTGCTTGCTGTTCCATCATGTAATTATAAATATACAGTGGCAATTTAAAATGTAAAAACGTGATTGACTGACTGGGTCTTTTATCCATGAGTAAGTTCCAGCTTTACTCAGGGATAAAGACCCAGTCAGCCGCATGTGCCAAAAATCAGTCCAACCCCTGAAATTCCAAAAAAAATGCCACCATATTGACTCCTGCTAAAAGCATGACTGCCAAAAGCCTCGGGGTGCTCATCCTCACCTCCCACAACCCCCGTTCAGCTAATCACACATTTTAAGTCTTTGCTAAATGCTGAACTGAGGAAACTTTTTTTTATTAAAAGTGAGAGCTACAACTTGTAGAAATCATGACGGAAAAGCCAAGCGGGGATAGTAGGCATGTGCTTATGCATGTGCATGGGCGCATGCCCACTGTCATGGCTCTGGTTTTCGGCTGTGATTTCTGTAATTTGTCGTCTTTGTTTTCAGTAAATAAAGAGTTTCCCCCATTTAGCTTTCAGCAGAGAGTTAAAATATGTCAGTAGCTGAATGGGAATCATGGGAGGCGAGCACGAGCCTCCTGTGGCTTCAGAGAGCTCCGACTGACAAACTGTCGCCATGGTGTTGTTTTGATCTGTCTGGGGATCTGTCTTCAGTGGTCAGCATGATAACAGTCTGTAATGCGCAACTGATTAAAGAGTTTCCCTGTTCAGCACTCAGCAGACCGTTAAATTATGCCAGTAGCTGAATGGGGATCATGGGTGGCGAGCACGAGCCTCCCGTAGCTTTAGCGCTCTGACCAGGAAACTGTCACTGCCACGTTTGGCTCTGTCTTCTGCGGCCAGCACAGTAACTGTGTTTGCTTATCTGGAGCTGATTATTAGGCATTTCTGTACAGGCAGCAAGCTAACATGAGTAAACGGGTTCAAGTATCTCAGAGTCCTATTGGACCTTGGTTTACCTTTTTCTTTACAGGTAAAAGCTATAAGTAAAAAGGGCAATCAAAAATTGGGCATGCTACTTAAATTTAAGAAATATGTTACTGAAGATACTCGTAATTCTATTGCAACTGGAATATTATTACCACACTTGGATTATGTTGCTAATCTTTATTATACACTAACAGTTAAAGAGCTCAATACCTTGACTGTGACCTATAATAATATTTGTTGATTCGTATTACACTGTCCCTACCGGTCCCATCGCTGTTCAGTGTATTCCAGGTCAGGCTGGTTATCTTTGAATGCCAGGTTCACATTTCATTTTCATTCTCAAGTCTTTAAATCTATTTTTTTAAGGACTGGGTATCTCCTTCATCGGATTTAATTGATGCAAGTCTTCCCATTTGCAATGTACAATCTCACAGTGGTACTAGTTTAACAAATGTATAATTTCGGTCCAAAATGAGTTCAAGGTCTTTTTCAGTAGCTGCTCCCCAGTTTTGGAATGTATTGCCTATTGAAGCTCGTTCTTCCTCCTCACTTCAACTTTTTAAACAGAATTTTAAGGTTCATTTACATTCTATGGAAGTTTGTAAATGTTTTGTTTAATATTGTTGTTCTGTTTAATGTGAATGTTTGTATTTGTTATGTCTGTTTGTTGGGTTGGATCTGAAAATGGGCTTGTCTCAGTGTTCATACCCGGTTATCAAATAAATATATAAATGAAAAATAAATGGAACATTAGGCATTTACATGCAGGCAGCAGGGACAGAGCAGACTTCATTGTTAAATTAGGGAGGTCAGCTGTAATCAAAGACAGCTGGCAGGTATGACTATAAGGGACATACTGAGATAGGGAGATTAAGTCTCCCTAGCAACAAAGGACTGTTGTTTCTGGCGGATTTATAAAATCCTTAAAAACAATTTAAAAAACAAAGAACTCTTTTTCCTTTTTTTTAGATACTAAAAAAGGGACACATTGTATAATCACAATAAACCACTCCAGGGTGTGGGTCTTGCTGGGATTTCCCAGGCGTGGGTAAATCCCATCTTAGAAAATGGGTAAAAGTAATTCAGCCTTCTGATTGGCTGAGGCACTTCTCTAGCTGGGCATCTTATCAGACAACAGATGCCCGGCTATTAAAAGTACCAGCCCAGCCAGCCCCATTACCAGAATCATACTGCCCAGCCTGATCTGTAATTGGCTAAACCCTTGCATTTAGTTTTTAAACGTCCGCCATTTTTTTCTGTTGCTTAGCGAGAGACGCTGACACACAATGCCGTGGATTAAAACTACATCCTAGACGGTAAGCACTGCCTGTCTTCCTTATTGTCAGAGCGCCCCAAAAAGTCTTGTAATCCTTACATTTGTTCTTTGCTGCTGCTTCATTTCACCTCCCTCGATCTGCACCTCCCGACCTTTCACCTTGGGTGCTGCTCGCTGTAAATCTAACGGCCGCATTGAGCATCCCTACTCGCGGCATATTCACCAACTGCATTGCGCTACATTAAAACATAACAAAAATAAGAAAAATAAAGAATAACAATACTGATATAGAACTGGGAGGCGCCGGAAGTTCAAACACACTGCTTCTCAACTCCACCCCCGTACTTCCGGGTAACGCTGTCAGCTCTGTCAGCTTTTGTCCATGCCTGACAGCAGTCCTTTGCCCTGTTCTCCAAATCTCAGTCGCCCCAAAAAAACAAAACTGCCAAAACCGGCGGTTGTTGCAGCGCTAAGCTCTCTCTCACACTGTTTCCCTGCCGAGTAATGTAGGAGCCCAGTTGAGCCCCTCACGTTTGAAAACTGCAGACTACAAAAAGTACAGGAATCTACTGTAGCCACCTGTTGCTCCAGAGCCGTCTCCTTTTTTTATGCAGCTTCCTCTACCTTGCTGTCCAGCTCCCAACCTCATCATCATTGGGACTGAGGGGAACAAATAAATGCAGAGGTGGGGGATGAGTCAGTAAACTAGGGCAACTTTCTTTTTATTTTATTAAACTAGAGAGATAAAAGTCCCTACTTCAAAGTGAGAAAAAACAAATTCATCATTCTAAAGCAGGCGGAGGAACTGTTTTATTACAGAACTTATGTTAAACCAACTTTTTATTAAGTTTTGTTTTAGTAAACTTATTTTTAATTACAGTGCCCATTTTCTAAGCGCAATAATACACTCCAGGCTGGGCGGTATTGGGCTATAGCGGACCTTCCAGGGACTATAAGGCCCTCCGCCTGCGGCGTTGGGCCTCATTATGCCCCTGGGTGGTCTGGTATAGCCCAATACAGCCCACTCTGTTGGGTATTATTATTTACATAACCCACACCCTGTTGTGGTTTATTGCTTAAACAGCCCAATCCCTTTATGTTTTTAAGGTCAGTTTTATCTATTTTGTTTTCAGCTGCAGGACAGAGTTGAGATCCAGTGCTCCTGTGCCAGGGAAAGATGATGATCTACTGGTCTGAGTGCAAACCTGGGAACGTAGAGATCTAGGTTCAGATCCCACCTAAGTCCAAGAGTCCTTGCAGCATGATCTTGAGCTTGTCACTTAACCTCCCAGAGCTTCAGGCATCACAGGTGTAAAACTGGTTAGATGCAGGATGTCGCCTTCGGGGTTCATTTTAGGGTGGAGGATTGGGTTAACTGGTACAGTTTTTAATTTTGACCCACCTTTCTTCCTACCGTGGGGACAACCTGCTCACTGTTGCAGAGGTTTTAAACTGCTGTTTTATGAATCTGGGCTTGGTTGAACAATATGACCCATTATTTTTGTCATTTGACCCTTGCTTTTTCTGCTGAGTGGGTCAGTGTCCCACATGGATAAATATCTGAAATGAACTCTACACCTTAAACAAGAGGCTGCACAGCATCTTAGCTGGGTCAGTGAGGGACAACACGTGACAGGGCATACAGTTATAAGGGAATAATGCTTATCTTGGGTGGTTAGTAGGCGTGAGGCACAGCATAGTGTATTATGCCACTTAAAAAAATTGTCTAATTGTTTTATATAGTTTAGGTGAAGCATACAGTTATCAAAAAAAAAAAAAATCAATGGTCATGTGATAAGTTTCGACCAATAAGGTTACAGGGTTTTCATGGCCCATTTTGTAATACTTCTAAACAAGGGATGACATGTTGATAAAAGGAGACCCAAGTTGAAATTCCACACTAACCAGTGACTCACAGTGTGGCCATGAGCAAGTCACGTGTACTTCCTGTGCTTTAATCTCTCTCAGCTGTAAAACTGGGTGACAGCAGAACCCTGCTGAATGTTAAGGAATCTGAAAATGAAATGTTGGTATCTCAGGTGGGCCTTCTGAGGGCACAGTAAATGGGCTGTAAGGGAATTATCCGATTGACTGATGCAACCGCTGCAGGCAACCTTTGAAACTTAGAACCATTGGAAAAATATGTTCTATAGGAAATTACACTGATGTTGTAGGTGATAATGAGAGGAGAAGGAAAGGGCTGCGTCTAAGGCATGATGATACTCCTAAGTAGCTGTACAGCATCAAGGAAAATAAAAATTGGCACTCACCACCTGCAAGACAGAAGCACTTAAGAGGCAGTTTATGTTGAACAAATAACTGTGGTATATCTATTTTCTCTTGCATATCAGTGCACAATGGCAGCAGTGACCCCACATCTGGGTCCAACCTAATGTTAACACATCAACAGACGAGCAAAACAGCAGCACTGATCTATTATCTGGGTCCAGCCTAATGTTTAATATCAACAGACGTGCAAAATTTCAGCAATTACCCCACATCCAGATCCAGCCTAGTATTTTATATCAGCAGATTACCAAATGGCAGTAGTGACCCTGCATGGGGGTGCCAACCTAAAATTTCATGTCAGTAGTCATTTCAAGCTATCCTTGGGGTCACTGCTGTCTTTTTGCACTGATATGCCCAAGAAATAAAGATATCTAGCGTTCTTTGTTCCACATTAACTGTGTGAACTGCTTCTGTCCTGTTGGTGGTGGTGAGTGCTGATACCTTCTTGTTTAAGAAGGACAATGATTTCTTCTAGCCTTGTAATAACATGGACAAAATGTTGGGAAACAGTAAATTTTAGAGGTGTAATAAGTCTCAGAGAAAACACCCCTCTGTAGGTCTCAAAATGTATGTGCTGGTAAGTATAAATGCTGGCATATTTATGGAAGGAGAAAGTAGGCCAACAAAAGGAATGATCTTCTTTTCTATAGCATTTTCTTTTTAATTAAATTATATTGACCTGCAGTGTGGTAAAGAAAAACTGTTATGCATTAGCGTGTATGTGTTTTAAACTGTATGAATGTCATGTAATTTATAGTGTCATGGCTCATCTGTGGTGAATCCCACTGGCGTCGGTGGAATTTTAATTAATGTATGCTGGTGTATTCCATGTGCCCCTTAACCTCTTCTTATTCACACATTTCGACATGCTGAAGTGACATGGCATGCAGCTTGATGTTGTGCACGGTCTGGGTGGCAAGGCTGTTTTTTTTGGTTTTGTTACCCAAATAACACAATTGAGATGCAACATCTCCTGTACAGTGGGGTATTGTTTTTAATTATTTTTACAGCTTGGAGGACTAAAGTGCTGAGAGATAGAGTGAGACAGCGACTGTTGTAGGATTCAAACCTAGGAATCCCCTGGTTCATAGCTCTGAGCGCTAGCTGCTGGACTAAACATCTTTTGCCTGTTCTTACTGCAGCGTGCAGCATAGCAATGTAGAGTTTCTTACAGCTGAGTAAAATGTACGTACTGCAGATCCCTCAGCCACCAGTGCATCACTGTCCTTTGAAAAGTCTTCCCACATGCCTTAGATCTGCTATACTGAATCTTGCAGCATCTTTAATATCCTCCTCAAACCCACATTCTCTGAACAACTTTCAAAGTTAATCTTTGTCGCATCCACTCTGCGTAATCTTCCAGTGCTTTTCTTAACCTCTTTCAGTCTAATGTGGCTTAGGCAGATGCAACTGCTTATGGCTTGTGAAGCATTTTGAGATACAGTAAGTATGAAATGCACTGTATAAAACCCTCCTTCCTTGCTTCATCCCTTCCCTCCCCTCTTCTCCTCCTTCCTCCCTCCTTTCCTCCCTTCCTTCCTTCCTCCCTCTCTCCCTCCCTATTATTCTTCACTTATGACTTTGTTTCTTCTTATTATTTCTGGTGTGTACCTCATATTTATGTGTCTGTATTATGAGACACATTTTGTGATACTGTTTGCGTGAGGAGCACTGTGCAGCAGTACAGTTTCCAGTTGCTGTGTTGCTCCATGCACAGTTCACGTCTGCCAGTACCACTAGTTAATGCAGCCCTCCAAACTCCTGTAACAGAATGCATTTGCTGATGTAGATCTAAACATCATACTGTAATCTCATCTAAAAATCGCCCCCAGTGCCTATGAGAGGAAATTGCACACTGGATTTAACTGAAATGATGTCACATGCTTTGCCATTCACAGCCTTTGCTTTAATACACACCCTTGGCATGCCTCCCATTGACAGCAATAGTGTTCTGGCTCACACTGAGGTCACTGATGAGTTATTTAACTTGGCTGAAAGAGGTGAAATGAGTAAGTCATGTAAGAAACCAGACAAGCAAATACTGCTTATGCATTACACAGGCCAGCATTACAGTTTGTCTCCGTATAGGTCCTTTTTTATGAGCTGCAGCATTTCTGAACATGAAAAGAAGAGTTGGTTAAAATTTGTCATTGATGCATAGCTCTAGTTGCTAATCAGATTGACTCCTGATTAGCAATGTTGTGTTTTCTGATTCCCGAACATCATCAACGATGACACTGGGGTTTCACCACCATCATGGCCTCACCCAAAAAGGATCAATTTGAGATGATTCGGAATGGATTGCTGGGATCAGGAAATTGGGACTGTGTTATGATTTGGCCTGGTAGGTTGTAGATAGGATCAGGCACAGGGCCTTGGTGGAATTTTTTAAAATGGTGGCAGTCATGGCTGCATCTCCCCCACCAGTCCTCCTGCAGAATGTATTCTCTTCCCAAATGCTCCACTTTGTATACTTCTGGAAATAATTTTCCTGGCAGAGCATGCTCCCAAACCCCTCCAAAATATCTTTGTGCACTCAGTGCTCAATCACACATGGAATATGAGCGCCTTTTGTAAAAATAACACTGGGAATAGTAAATATGGGGATTTTAATATCTCCGTACATTGGGGCAATGTGGATAGGAAGAGGCAAAACTGCGTCATCGTATCGCGGTATTTGCCAGCATGATCTCCCAGAGGGCTGCTCTCCGTTTAGCAATATACCAGCTGTACCCCCTGTGAGATTAAATTGTATGAGGGATCAGGTCAGTTAATAACTAAATATATACTGGGACTCGGGGGTGGAATTGGGGTGCTTACGCCATGTTCTATGCACCAGTGGTTCAAGCATCCTTGCCAGTAGCTCTCGGTAAAATAAGTAGTGGTTCTAATAATATTGTTAAGGCTTTTTTTCTATCACATTATTATTTAATATTGGAGGTTACTTTATAAAATACAGTTTCTGTGATTTAGATGTCATTTAACAAGGTGTAAAATGGACCAGCCTATAGTACAGTACAGTGGCTCTGGAAACATTTGCCATGCCAGCAGTCTGGATTCAGAAACATGGAAACATAGACAGTGATGGCAGTAAAACACCATTGATCCATCCAGTCTGCCCATAAACCCTAACGAACCCGGGACCTATTGTCCATACAGGGTTCTAACCCACATTAGGCCCCCTGATGAAGACCCTTAGTCGAAGCACTGGGGCAACTAGCCTGGCATTTTAGTATGTTAGTATGTTAGATTCACAAAACTTTGGGTTTATGACGGGGAAAGGTTTTGAGGTGACCGCAGTGCAAATGAGGGGTAGGGGACCTCCATATTCCCGCATTCCCATTCACAAAGTATTTTCTCCAAGCAATGGCCATTTTGCGAGGTTCCCTTACGTGGAGAAAATCATAGTATCATAGTAATGTATCAACAGAAAAGGACCATCCTGGTCCATGTAGTCTGCCCATTTCCCACCCGCCCTTACTTGTCTTCACTTCCCAGGGATATTTTCCTCTGCCCACCAGTCAACCCCTAGTGTCTGTCCCACGCTCTCTTGAATTCCTCCACTGTTTCTGCACACACCATTTCATTAGGTAATCTGTTCCAGGGTTCCCCCACCCTCTCAGTGAAATAACATCTCCTTACATTGCTCTTAAATCTTCCCCCTTTCAATCTTAAATTATGACCCCTTGTTTTAACTCCTACTTTCCTTTTGAATAACCTACCTTCATTCACTTTATTTATTCCCTTCATATACTTAAAAGTCTCTATCGTGTCACCTCTATCTTTTCTGACCTCCAGTGGGGATATAGATTTAATTCTCTCCATCTAGTCTCGTATGGCTTTTCTTGTATACCTTGCACCATCTTTGTTGCCCTTCTCTGAACCCTCTCCAACCCATCTATATCCTTTCTTAAATTCGGCCTCCAGAGCTGTACACCATACTCGGTCTGACCACAGTCTTATATAAAGACATCAATTCAACACCTCCCTCTTCCTGCTTGTTATACCCCTTCCTGTACATGCCATCATTCTATTAGCTTTACCTACTGCTTTACTACATTGGTCTCTTACCTTAAGGTTATTTGAGATTATAATCCCCAGGTCCCTTTCCTGTTCTGTTTGCTTTATCAGTTCTCCCCCCAGTGAGTACTCAGCCAGTGGATTTTTACGCCCCACGTGCATCATTGCACATTGAACTTCAGCTGCTAAATGTCCGACCACTTCTCTAGGGTGCACAGATCTCTCCTCATGGCCTCAACTCCTACTGCTATGTCAACCCTATTATATAACTTTTGCATCATCTGCAGAAAGACAGAATTTCCCTTCGAGTCCCACTGATATATCACTGATATATATGTTAAAAAGGATTGATCCCAGTACTGGCCCCATCATCCTCATTATCCTAGAATGTTCACCGTTTACCACCACCCTCTGACTTCTATCCTTCAGCCAGTTTTCCACCCATCTAGTTATTTTCTGTCCCCACCCACAGGCTGTCTGTCTTAGTTACTAGCCTACAGTGAGGAACAGAGTCAATGGCCTTACTAGGCCACATCAGCTGCCCCCCTTGATCAATAACCTTTGTTACCCCATCAAAAAATTTGATCAGATTTGTCTGGTTTTGCAGAGTGATTGAAATCCCCTTTTGGGTTGGAAATGAAAAATTTCCCCTACCTTGTTCATAAGGCAGGGTTCCAAAAAAAGCCATGTTGAAAATTTGAGGTAAAACTGTTAAAAAAATGGCCATGTTATGAGTAAAAGTTCAAAATGCACTGAAATACATCTGCCAGACTTACCTGATTTCCTCAGTTCCTAGTGCAGCTTTCAAGAGTGAAGACTTTTCTCCAGTCCAGAGAGATTATGATGTTGGATGCCCAGTAGGTAAGTATAGGGTGGGGGGTGAGGGGTGGAAGGTGCTGAGTGGGGGGCGAGGGGGGGTGGATTGGGATCGGGATGGCAGCACAAGACAAGGAGGGGACCATTTTCTTATTTCAGATTTAAAAGATGTCAAATGACAATTTGTAAACAAGATAGGTGTTCCCCACCCTGAGTTCTGTGGCCATTTGCATCTCTGAGCATTGCGAGCGACACCCCCGAGCAGCACACAGCAGTGGATCATGAGGGATACATAGTTGGGGGGAGTTTCAAAAAGCACAAGTCAGGAGTCAAACACTGTGTGCTCGAGTGATCTACTATATTTGTACAACATGTCTGTCATTTGATGAGTGTTTTTCCCCAAGGGCTGTGGTCATTAGCATCTTTGAGCATCGAGAACAACTCCTGAGCAGCACACAGCATGAGATCAGGAGGGAGGGAGAGTGTGGGGGGTAGGCTTTCAAAAGGCACAAGCCAAGAGTCAAACACTGAGTGAGTGAATGGTGTATTAAATGTGTCTAGTGTGTCTGTCATTTGATGAACATCGTGAGCGACTCTTCTGAGCAGCACATAGCAGGGCTCAGGAGGGAGAGATAGAGAGAAAGCAGAGGGGAGGATGGCCGTGTGAGATGGATGGGTGGGGCACCACCGACCCTCACACAACACACGCCCATACTCAGCACTGCCAGCAGCACACTTCTTCCTTCACTGACCAGTACTCTTTCTCAGCATCCTTATCTGTGTGTTGGCCTACTTTAATTTGGGTGGGGGGTGAGATAAAGACATAGAGAGCATCCTGTGAGTCATACTGATGTGCCTCAACTCCTTTAAGTGGGTGAAATGTGGCACACACAAAATGTTCTGCGTTTGGTATCCGGTCACGCCCTTTCAGTCCCCCTAGTCTCTATCCTCCTCCATTGCTATATGTATATCTCTCGCTATGCAGCTATAAAAAGAATGGTCCATCTAGTATGCATGTATTACCCTATCAAACCCTCAGACCTGTTGTTCATATAGGGTTCTAGCCTTTCCTATTATCTACCTCCTGCTCCCCTCCCTACTGCTACTACCCTAGTAACCACTAAACGGTTGCGGCAGTGCACCTCCATGGAGGAGTTTAAGAGGGACTTAAAAACCCATTTGTATCAGTCTGCCTTCTTGGATTATTGATTGTGTTGTATTATTGAGGGATTGAAGTTTTATCTGTGTTTCATTATGCTTGTACAGCGCCTTGGAAATTTGAAAGGTGCTTTAGAAATAAAATGTATTATTATTATTATTAAACCGTTTACGCTATCCCACCCGAGCATTGGCGCCCACCACAGCAGCTGGCAGACTGTTCCATGGCTCCATCACCCTTTCTGTAGAAAAAAAAGTTTCTCACATCCCTCTTGAATCCCTCCTCCAACAGTTTCCTCTTGTGCCTCCCTGTTCTTGAACCACTGTTCATGCTAAATTGTTCCTCACAGTTTACCTTGTTTATTCCCTTCAGGAACTTGAAGGTCTCTGTCATATCTCCCGTGTCTTTGTCTGGTCTCCAGTGAGTACATGTTCAGTGTCTTGAGCCAGTCCTCATAAGATCTGCCCTGCTGGTCCTGAATCATCCTGATCACCCTGTGTTGCACCATCTGAAGCCTGTCCTTTTCCTTTCTTAAGGGGGGACTCCAGAACTGGGCACAGTACTCCAGGTGCGGCCTCACCATTGACATATAGAGAAGCAGCAATAATCATGATGTATCCGGTACAATACTGAATTTGAGCAAGTAACACAAACTCGATAAGGGACAAATACAGGCAGTCAAGTTATTTTGCACATCCTCATGGTACTTCTTTACTTTGACATATACGAACTGTATTTTTAAAAAATGTTTATGAAACACTTATTGTATTGCTTTTTATTTCCACGCTCCTATTTCTCAGGACTCCTCTGGAAACTAGCTGTTTTACAGCTCAGTTGGCCTTTCCGGGTAAAACGCTGAAACAAATTAAATAAAATAAATTACTGTGAAGCTCTCTTATACATAGGGAATTTCTCTAGATTAGTACTGTACATACTGTATGTACTGCATAGTTATTCTTCCCTGCTTATGAATCGGGGAGGGGTGCACATGATCCACCTAAAGTCCCCTCTGACTTTAAATTACTATGTTACACAAGTAACCAGGGCTTGAAGTTTACGTTCATGTTTTTTTCTGAGCACACTGACAATTGCGTGTGGCATACTGATTTTATTCTGTCTGCAATAATTATGTACTGAATGCCAGATTTAAAAAATAATTAACATTTTTGGCAACATATCAAAAAGTACCATAAAACTGTATTTGGCCTGAGGGCAATACCAGATATTTGGTTCAAAGGGCATACACAACTTAGTGTGGAATTATTCATAGAAACATATAATTTGACGGCAGATAAGGACCGCTTGGCCCACCCAGTCTGCCCATTTTCCTACCTAACAGATAAGCTGCAGATCCTAGTTAACCAACAGCTTACTTCCTCCTACACCCCACTAGGACTGCCTTATGCCTGTCCCATGCATTCTTGAAGTCCCCCACTGTTCTTGGCTCCACAACCTCCTCAGGGAGGCTGTTCCATGCATCCACAACCCTCTCAGTGAAAAAATACTTCTTCACATTACCTCTGAGCCGTCCCCCCTCTATCTTCAAATTGTGCCCCCTTGTTCTTGCACATCTCTTTTTCTGGAAGATGCTACCCTCTTGGACTTTGTTAATTCCCTTGAGGTACTTGAAAGTTTCTATCATGTCCCCTCTCTCCCTTCTTTCCTCAAGGGTATACATATTAAGCTCCTTTAGTCTTTCTTCGTATGTCTTCTTTTGCAGACCCTGCACCATTTTGGTTGCCCTCCTCTGGACAGCCTCCACTCTGTCTATGTCTTTGCGGAGATGGGGTCTCTAGAACTGCACACAGTACTCCAGATGGGGTCTCACCAACTGTCTGTACAGAGGGATAACAACTTCCTGTTTTCTACTATTGATGCCTCTTCCTATGCATCCCAGTATCCCCCCAGCCTTCCTTACTGCCTTCTCACACTGCTTGCCCACCTTTAGGACATCTGATATAATTACCCCCAGGTCCCTTTCCATTTTTACTGTTGTCAGTATCTCACCCCCCATTGTGTACACTTCCCCTGGGTTTTTGTTTCCCATGTGCATTACCTTGCACTTCTTTGAATTGAATCTGAGCTGCCATACATTTGACCATTCCTCCAACCTTGCCAAGTCCCTTCTCATCCTTTCCACTCCATCTTGTGTATCAACCCTGTTGCAGTTCTTTGTGTCATCTGCAAAGAGACATACTTTTCCTTCTAGTTCCTCTGCAATGTTACTTATAAAAGACATTAAAAGGACCGGTCCCAGTACTGAACCCTACGGTGCCCGCTAGTAACCCTCCTTTCTTCACTGTACTCCATTTACTACTACCCTTGCGTCCTGTTGTCTGCAATTTTTTATCAGGCTACCACCTTGGGACCCACTCCAAGGCTGGCTATCTTGTGTATTAATCTTTTGTGTGGGACTGTATCAAATGCCTTGCTAAAATCTAGGTAGGCCATGTCCACAGCCCCTCCCTGGTCTACTACTTTGGTCACGCAGTCAAAGAAATCAATTAGATTCGTCTGACACGACCTTCCCATCGTGAGTCCATGCTGCCTTGGGTCCTGTGCCCCACTGGCCTCTAGGTACTCAACAGTTCTTTCCTTTAAAAGTGATTCCATCATTTTCCCTACCACTGAGGTCAAACTAACTGGTCTGTAGTTTCCTGCCTATGTCCTGCTCCCACTTTTGTGAAGCGGAATCACATCTGCCCTCCTCCAGTCCTCGGGTACCACCCCATCCTCCCATGATTTGTTAAAGAGAGTAGTCAGCGGTGTCACTAGTTCTACCCTTAGTTCTTTTAGAATTCTTGGGTGAATCCCATCAGGCCCCATTGCTTTGTCCACCTTAAATTTTATTAGTTCTTTCAGAACCCTTTCTTCTGTAAATGGACTGGTATCGACCCCCGTCTTCAGAGTGTTTCTCTTGTTTGGTTTAGGTAACTTCCCTCCTCTTCTTTTGTGAATACTGAGCAGAAATATTTGTTCAGTATCCCTGCTTTTTCACTGTCACCCTCTACCCACATTCCCTCCCCTTTATTAAGCTTCAGTATCCCTCCTTTGGTCTTTCTTCACTCCCTAATGTACCTATAAAAGGTCTTATCCCCTGTCTTAACAGAATTGGCTATCCTTTCCTCAGTTTGGGCCTTTGCTGTTCTGACTGCCTTCCCAGCCTCTTTCTGCTTTAACTGATAAAGTTCTCTGTCCTGCTCCTTCTGTGTTTCCTTATATTTCCTGAATGCTGTTCTTTTCTCCTTAACCTTCGCTGCCACCTCTTTTGAGAACCATAGCGTTTTTTCCTTCGTTGTGTTTTATTGATTTGCTTTACAAAAGGCTTGTTGCCTCTGTGATGGCTGTTTTGATCACTCCCATTGTTCCTCCACCCTCCTTCTTGCCTGTTTGCTAGTGCTTTTCTGAGGCACTCTCTCATTTTCCCAAAGTCAGCCCTCCTAAAGTCCAGTACTCTTGCTTTTGTATGGCTTGATTGTAAGGCTGTGTTTATTGTGAACCACACTGTTTGGTGGTCGCTTGTTCCCAGATGGCTACCCACTTCTAAATCTGAGATTCTTTCTCCATCCCCATTTGAGAGTACCAGGTCTAAGATTGCTCCCTCCCGAGTGGGTTCCAGTAGTAGCTGTCTGAGGCATGCCCCCTGTAAGGCATCAAGAATGACCCTGCTCTTGGATGTGCCTGCAGCAAAGGTGCTCCAGTTAACATCTGGCATATTCAGGTCCCCCATCAACAATATCTCCCCTTTTTCTGCCATTCTAAGAAAGCCTTCTATCATTTCCTTGTCCATTCCCTCCCCCTGAGATGGGGGTCTATATACAACCCCCATGCGGATTGCAGTACCATTTCCTGTCTCCAGGGTGACCCAAAGTGTCTCATCTGCTCCCTGTTTACTCTTTAGCTCTGTTGCTTTGATCCCTTCCTTTACATAGAGAGCTACTCCTCCTCCTCTTTTACCCTCCCTGTCCCTTCTGTAGATTGTGTGCCCTGGCATGTTGACATCCCAGTCATGGTTCTCTGTGTACCATGTTTCTGTGACTGCCACAATATCCAGGCAACCCTCTTCCATCAAGGCCACTAGTTCAGGGAGCTTGTTACACAGACTACGGGCATTAGTACTCGTCACCCTCCACTTTTTGATAGCCTTACCTCTTTTATCCCCATTTCTGTCCTTACTGCCTTTGCCTTTTTTTACATTTAAATCTGTTCTGCTCCTTAATAACTTCTGTACCTTGGTGTTTACCTCACTAATCACCATGTTTTGTGGGGGGAGGCTGGGATTTCCCTGCTCCTTTTCAGTGCCTCCCCCCTTGGCTAGTTTAAATGCTTGTCAATGAAGCATTTAAACCTCTCACCTAGGATCCTGGTTCCCCCTGGACAGATGCAGACCATCGCACCAGTATAGGTCTGCATCTCTCCAGGTAACCCCCAGTCCCCAATGAAGCCAAAACCCTGAGCTCCACACCAGTTTTTCAACCACTTATTGAATTCCCTGGTGAGAAGTGCCCTATCATCTCCCTTGCCATAGACAGGCAGCACCTCCGAGAAGGTTACCGTATGCGCTACTTGTCTAAGGCCCCTTCCAAACTCTACAAACTCCTCTTGCACTGCTCTGATCTCATTCCTAGCCAGGTCATTTGTCCCTAGGTGGACAATGACATCCAGCTCCCTCCCTCGTGCAGCTCCTCCCACGATCCTGAGGATTTGCTTCCTGTCCCTCCAAGCCGTGGCACCAGGAAGGCACCTTACCTCCCTCTCCCCTTCCTCCCCCATTTCTACCCCCCTAATGATTGGGTCCCCCACCAGGAGTTGTTTCCTTCCCTGTGGGGTCCCATGCCACCCTCCTGTGGGTCTTCTTTGTGAAGGTTCCCAGCATCCTCCTTGGTCTCCCTGCAGGTGCCTCCATAGAGGAACCACTATCCACCAGAAGAGCAAATGAATTGTGGAGAGTAAGCTGGAGGATGCAACTCTGTTCCACCACCCTCCCTCCTTGAACCCACCCTGGTCTAGCCTCTCCTCTTTCTTGGCAACCTCTGAGGTAGTGGCATTGGCCCTGGTGGTCACTGGGTGGGAGAGGGTTTCCTGAATCCTAGCCAGGTCAGCCTGGAGGCAGGCAGCCTCCTCTCAGACCAGAGTGCCTGCAAATAGGGCAGCATCGCAGCCTCCAGAATGTCTTCCCGAACACTGCCGCCCCACAGCCATTGCACTGCACCACTCCTATCATGTCTTATTTTGTGTCTTCTCTACTGTTTCTCTGGATGCTTACTCTCTCCTCTCCTTACAACTTTGACCCTTCCTGTTCTGGGACAGCAACTTCCTATCTTCTTCAGTAGCCTCTTTCTTCCTTGCTCAATATCAGACCACCAGCAGCTTGGGGGGGGGGGGGATGAGCTACTTTTTTCCTTTAGGGTTGACAAAACCAACGTTTGTCTATGATCCTTTCCTTCCTACTGCCAAACAGGAAGTTCCTGTTGTCAGTCAAATCCAGTGGCTATAAAAGTAGAACTGGCTTTGGGTGGGTGGGATGGAGGGCAATTAGTAAGAAAAAAGGCTAGCAACAGAAGTTGTAATTTGACTCACCTGCTTTTATAGTGTCTAAACCACACCCCCAGGTAAGCTGTCTTTCCTACTACTGGTTTAGCAAAGTCAGCTGATACAGTACCCTTTCCAGCTAAGAACACACACTGACTTTCTTTCTTTTTTTTAACCCTAAATAAGACCCCTTCTACTTCTAATAAAGTTATCTGTCTACTTAATCTTAACAGACACTGACTCCTGCTGAGTTATAAGTTTTAAATTAATAAGAAAATGTAGCTTCTTTTAGTTAGCTGCTTTCTGCTCTACAAGCAAGGCTAGCAGCAGCTGGTCCAAGTTGTCCATTTGCTGATCCCACTGCACCCGGAGGGTCCACTTAAGGGTATGCATGTGGAGTCTGGCCAGAGGAACGGTGGGAATGGCAGCCGCCATCAGGCCCAGAAGCCTCAGATACAGCCTGGCGGGGATATGCCAACTCTAGGCCACCTCCTGGATCTGGGCCAGGATGCACTCTGCTCTGTTCAGAGGCAGGAAACTTTCCCCTGCATGGAGTCCATAACCACCTCTATGTATTGTAATCTCTTTGACAGAACCAGGACCAACTTGAGCAGGCTGACAGTGATGCCCAAGAAAAGGAACAGCTGAAGATTCCTGTTTAAGGTGTCCAGAAGCTGGTCCCTGGATGGTGCCTATAAGAGCCAATTGTCCAGGTAAGGAAAGACGTACATTCCTTTCTGCCTGAGGGCCGCAACTACTGCTGCTAAGCACTTGGTAAAGACCTGCGGTGCAGAGGATAAGCCAAAGGGCAGCACTTAACTGATATTGTTCGCCCTAAAAAAGAAACCGGAGGAACCACCAGTGAGGATGAAACACTGAGATGTGCAGGTAGGCATCCTGCACGGTAAGAGAGCAAAGTCAGTCACCCTGCTTGAGCAGGGGCATCAGGCCGTCGTAGGTGAAAAAGGCGCATATCTGCATCGGAGCGTCCATGGACACCCGTGTAGATGGAGTGGACAGCAGGAAAAAAAATGAGGGAGCGGGGCTGCTCACGTCGTCACATGATGTCAGCGTGGGTGGCCCCAGCTGTACTGCTGAAAATCTTCCACTGTGGATTCCCCTTCACCAACGGTGAAATTCCTACGGTGTGACTCAATGACTGAGATACCCCCGAAGATCAACCTTAATCACTCCTCCAAGTTCTGGAAGGTCATCCACTCCCTCTTCTCCCCATCCTCAAAGCTGGCAACTCACAAGTCTCTGACACTACAGCTGTTGCCTCTTCTGTCAACTACTTCTTCACCACCTGTGCCCTTTCCCTCCTCTCCTCTTCTACTCCAACCATTCCCCTGCTTCCTCCAACCCACCCCTTTCCCTCTCTCCCACCTCCCTCTACCTCAGTCAAGGCCCTCCTGGCTCTCAACCCTCACAAGGGTGTAAGACTTGATGGTCTTGACCTCAAGCTTCTCCACCACTCTGCCCCAACCATGGCAATCCCAATTACCCACATCTCAATCTCTCTCTCCTCAGCTACAGTCCCTGCTGCCTGGAAACAGGCTACTGTCATCCCCTCTCCCTAAAGGGGGAATTTCTTCCACTGCTGGTAACTACTGTCCTATCTGTCTTGCCTCCCTGTCTAGCTAAACTCTGGGAACACCATGACACTCAGCTTTCCCCCTTCCTCATCTCCTCCTCCTTCACACCCTTCCAGTTTGGTTTTGTGAAGTATCACTCCACATCCGCCTCCCTCCTCTGGCTCACCGACTCCACCTTTACTGATACCGATCTGGGCCAGATCACCTCCGCCATTTTTGTCGACTTGGCCAAAGCCTTCACCACTGCTGCCCAACCCCGCCTCCAGGACAAGCTAAAGACAATGGGGCTCTGTGTCTCTCTAGTCAGTTGGCTCCACCCCTACCTTGAGGGCAGGTCTCAATCTGTCTGTACTAGTGGCACCCTATCCTCCCCACTCTCCATCTCCTCAAGCATGCCCCAAGGCTCTGCCCATGGCCCCATTCTCTTTTCCATCTTTCTAAATGTTCTTCCTGCTGTAAGTTACTCTGCGTCCATCCATGTGCACGCAGATGATACTGTACTGCTTGCCTCTGGCTCCTCTGCCCCTGACCTCAACACCTGACTTCAACAAGACTTTGACAACATTCAGCGCTGGTTCTGGGAAAACCAACTGTCCCTCAATGCCAAGAACACTGTCTCCATGACCTTTGGCTCCCTGCCGAGGATCACCAGACTCGCCCCTCTCCCCTCCTTCAATACCCTCTACGGTGCTGGAACTGAGGATGTCTCCTCCTTCAAGTATCTCGTGGTCTGGCTGGACCATCAGCTAGATTTCTCAGCGCACATACATGCCATCCACTTCAACTTGGGTGCATTCTATAGGAAGAAAGCATATAACCGATGGTGACCCGATGGCAAACTGGTTAGCTCTGTGTTCCCATGCTGGAAATACAGAGGGCTGGGGAGGAGCGCTGCAGGGGAGGAATGACATCAGGTTCCATCACTCCAGTGAACCGTCAGGGAAGTGGGCAGTGCCAAGGGAGAAAAATGAGAAAACCATATCTCCTGCCAGCAGGATGAAGCTCTTATCATCACGGGCCCCACACCACCGACTGAGCCCTTGCTTCCAAATATGGATATCGCCACGGGGGGGTGGGAAGACGGCGGACGGACGGACCTCCCTTCCCTGGCCCCACCATAGAAAGCAATCTGTGGAGCATCATCGGATGCCAAGTAACTCCCAGAGATGCTGGGTGGGCAGAAAAAGCTAAAGGGTTTGCACAGTTATGGACATAAGCACATGATGGGATGGGAGGGGTGGAGGTTATGTATCCCGCTTCCTAAGTGCCATGACATTGTCTCGAAAATTATCCTTCCTTCCTTGACCGCTGACTACATAGTTTGCAGTGCTACTCTCAAGTCCACCCTTGCCAGACTAGAACCTCTCACTCATAGAAACAGATTTTGACAGCAGATAAGGACTACCTGGCCCACCTAGTCTGCCCATTGCCCTACCTACTTAAACTCCAGATCCTAAATCATCAGCAGCTGATCCTCTCTTTCCTATCACTAGAGTTGCCTTCTGTCTATACTATGCATTCTTGAACTCAATTGTTTTAGCCTCTATGACCTCCACTTGGAGGCTGTTTCATGCATCCATTGCTCTTTCTGTGAAAGAAATACTTCCTTACATTACCCGAGTCTCCCTCCCTCTAGCCTCATATTGTGACCCATTGTTCTTGCACATCTGGCCCGGTGGCACTGAGGGTTGATGCACTGGATGCCACACCTTGCGTCACGCCGGCGACCTGGGTTCGGGAATGAGCCTGGGCCACCAGGGGTCGGCAGGGGAGGGAGAGGATTGAGCGTCTGAGGGACAGCTCTCCTCTCCCGGGAGGGTGAGGGCACTTGCCCGTCTTGGCTGGCCTCTGGCTTCAGCCAGAGGCATGCTGCTGAGGCTTGTCTAAGGGTTGGGGTGGCAGACATCGGCGGGGACGCTTTGACATCGGGACTCTGGCCACTTCCTTAGAAAGGAGGAAAAACACACCGCCGGAGCACCGGTGCCGACCCTAATGGCGACTGCTTGCCTGACCACCAGGGACCAGACGACACATTGAAAGATATCGGGGCACTGGGGTCCCGTCCCGTACCCGCCTGGGGGGTATATCCATGGCTCCATGGGGGAACACCTGGGGATTCAGGTAAGGCAAGTTGTGGGGTGGTATCTATGTGTCTCCCAAAGAAGCGTAGCTCTGGGGTGAGGGAGGTGGACAAATGGCAAGTTAAAAAAAATTAAAAAATTCTTGCATATCTATTTTTTGGAAGATGCTGCCCCCCTGGACCTTGTTGATTTCCCTGAAGTACTTTAATGTCTATGATATCCCCCCCTCCCTTTCCTCCAGGGTATACATATTGAGGTCTTTCCTCATTTTTGTTGCTCTTCTCTGAACCACCTCCATTCTGTCAATGTCCTTCTAAGAACTGCACACAGTATTACAGATGTGGCCTGACCAACTGTCTGTACAGTGGCATCATCTCCTCCTGTTTTCTACTGGTGATGCCCCTACCCATGCAACCCAGCATCCCTCCAGCACTTACCACCGCCTTCTCACATTGCTTGGCCACCTTCAGGTCGTCCGTTATGTTTACACCAGGTCCCTTTCCAGTTTTGTTAGGATCTCCCCCGCCATTCTGTATTTATCTCCAGGATTCCTGTGGCCCAGGTGCATGAGTTTGCACTTTTTTTGTAATGAATTTAAGCTGCTACACTCTTGACCACTCCTCCAATTTGCCTAGGTCTCTTCTCATTTTTTTCCACCCCACCTGGAGTGTCTACCCTGTTGCAGATCTTGGTGTCATCCGCAAAGAAGTTTCCCTTCCAGCCCCTCCGCAATGTCACTAAAACACACCACTAGTCATCCCCCTCTTCTGGGATTGAACTCCTATTTACCACCACCCACTCCTTCTGCTATTCTGCCCTTGATGGTCTTCGCAGCGCCGACCACTGCTCCCTTTACTTCTCCCTACCCCTCCTCTCCCTGGATGCCATACACATCATACACTGTGCCTTAGTCCTATCCAAATCCTGGTTTGGTTCCCTCTATCCTTATCTCTCCGCCTCCCTACTCCTACCCTCTCTAACACTGTTCCCCATGCCCTCTCCCATCCCCAAAGGAAATCTACTGCTGGCCAAGCTGCCTTTTCATATAATTTCCCTAAGCTTGGGCCTCTCATCCCCTGCCAAACCCGCTCAACCCGTTCTCCCATTAGGTCCCTTCTTCCAGACTTTACACATACCCCTCCTGCAAATGTCCTCAACTTCTTTCCTTAGCGCCATCCTCCCCCCATGGCTTACACAGTGGCACCATTTTGCTCTGGTAAACAATGCAATGTTTAAAAACTTATACTGATATGTACAGTATTAGGAAAACATGAGCTGTACCTGTGGGTTTTCACAAAGAACAATGGACTCCTGAAAACTGATTCGGTAGGTTCGTAAGATCTGCTCCTTGCCTTTGTCTCTACAAGCCGGACAATATCTTTGAGGCTTAAAGTCTGAAGGTAACTGAATGAATGTTTTGTTGACTGACATACATGGATACTTTGGCCATTTCGCAGTCTCTGTCCCATGGGCAACTACCACCCTGTCTGGGTATCATGAAAGCAAAGGAACCCTCTTGAGGGTTCCACCCTTAGAGGAGTCACAGGAACATAATTCTTTTAGGATAAAGGTACCATAGGAAGGAACTGAAAAATATTGCACAGCAGGTTGTGAACACAGAGCCTGAGTGAGGCCCGATTAACAGCAATTAGTGATGACTAATAACAGACAGCCTGAATGGAGCAATGACTGAACGTAATCAGTAACTGATACCAGACAGATGCATGACTTCTGTAGGGAGAGAGGGAATGGCAGGAGGGAAAGAAGGCCGCCATCCAACTCCAACTCACAGTGGAAACCTACTAGTGTAAATGCTATACTTATATAATGTACTACATTATGGGCCACTTCATGCAGAGAGTACCTAACTTATATGACCTTTGGCATGGAGGAGAGGAAAAACCCGCTATGAGGAGGAAACCTCTGACGATCCAGAGTCTTGGTCGCCTCCCTCCAAGCTTGGAAAAAAATTAGTGACAGCTCTGCTACCACAATTTAGAAACCGAATTCATGGGGAAATTTTACAGGAAAGGCTCCCACTATCCCTCTAACAGGAGTGCTGTGGGGCTGTTGCGAGACGATCTCTGCAGCTAAAGGAGGTTCCATGCGAAGGAGGCCCACTGCCCAAGGCAAGAGGAAGAGAGCAATAACTGCTGAAAGGCACTCACCTGGCCTCCACCTAGGGGAGGTCTAAAGAGGGAGTCAAATACTTGAAGGGTACAGCATAGGAGTTTGGCCCCTTGAAGGGCTTGGACCTGCATAATTGTATGATATTCTCCTTTGAGGGGCAGAGGAGAGAAAGATGGTGGAGACCAGGTGAACCTTAAGCAGCCGTAGGGAGGAATAGTTCTCAAAGGTGCTGCTGATGTGGTCTGCACAGCTAAAGGAGCCCTGTGGACTTAGAGACCCCACCCTCCGGCAGCTGAAGTCTTAAATGCTACATCATAGGTGCTGCTGAGTCAATCTGCAGAGTCAAAACTTCTCCCAGTGTATAGGAGATTCTCACTGGATGGGCAGAAAGAGAAGGACCCCTGCTATTCCCGGTGTACATTGAACCCCTGGCTCAAGCCATTAGGGAGGCCACCATCTTTAGGGAGTGGTGATAGAGGGCGTGGAACATTGAATCACTTTGTGTGACGATGGTGTCCTGCTCTACCTCGCCAATCCATTAGAAGCTCTTCCGGAGTTATTTAAAATATTGCACCACTTCAGGCTCTGGTAACTGTATAAATACCTCCAAAGGAGACCTTATATTTCCACTTTGTTCCCTCCATGACCCTGTGGTCAAGATTCCCATTTCATTGGGCCCTCCAAAAACTGAAATACCTTGGCATCACTGTAGCTCACTCATCAGAATCAGGCAGTATAGCCTAGAGGTTAGAGTAATGAGCTGTGAATGAGCTTGGTACATCCAGCAGACCTGGGATTGAGTCCCACAGCCTCCACTTGCATACTGTGTGACTCTGGGCAAGTCACTCAACCACCCCAGTGCTCCTGGTTCACCCCTGAAAATAGGCACTTGTGCCTAGTGGGCCTTAACCGGTTACCAAAAGAATAAAATAAAAAAAAAATAGAGACAACTATGATCCCATTATTCAGCGAATGAAACAAGATTTAGTTTGAAGGGGGACACTACCACTCGGCCTCTCTCACAAAATTGGGGTGATCCGCATGGTCATGCTTCCCAGAGCTCCGACCCTGTTCCAAAATGTACCATTGGTCATACCAACCTGCTCCTGGAGAGCTTGGGTTAAAGAAATATCCAGATTCATATAGGCAAGTCAGAGACCACTTGTTAAATTAAAACAATTATTTCTTATCAAACAGGTGGGAGGACTGGCCCTGCCTAACCTTCAGCTGTATTAGTGGGTGACCCAGATCAGATACATCCTATACTGCCACTTAGGGGGCACACATGCCTCATGGTTGGATATGGAAAGGGAACTTCTCCCAAACTCTCAGTTCATATGACTGATGTATCATAAGGCACCCCACTCACACCTCCTAAATGCCCTAAACCCCTGGTTACAATATCAGGTTAAAACTTGGCAACGTATCAGACGTTGGCTACCCTTGACCCCATTTCTGCCTCTTCTGTGCCCAATAGCAGGACTAGAGGGCTTCAAATTACTCATATTTGACCTAGTATTTTGGGAGTATATTTATTTGTTTAATGGGTAAGCACAACTGGACATTACATCCCTTTACATGTGCGACCCACACAGTCAAAACATAACAAATACAATCACTTACAAATAACAATCAATATAGGAATAAAATTCCATGTCAAATTTCACATATGTATAAAATCATTTAAAACAGTTACATTCATGTAATGACTGATAGTGCAGATATAAAGAATGCGAAAAGGAAAGGCAGCATATGTGGACAGTGGGAGTGGGAGAGATACTCCTTCCAATATATTTACCAGTTATTTATGGGAGCCATGATACAGTCATTTGCTGAGCTGCAGGCTCATTATGGACTGAGACATATGGAATTTTATCGCTATCTCCAGATCAGACATCCTCGTACCCCAGAAGCCTACCCAGATATACTTACCTATAGTATTAAAAAACAGCTTCCGAATTCCTACCCTAGCACATATTTGATAACATACCTGTCCCTGAGTTGGTTGGTATAAAAAATCGAATTTATTTCTGCCATTTTAATAAAATATAACACTCATAATCTGGCTCTGTGGAGAAAACAGCCAAAACACAGCCACTTCCTTAAAGTGCCGACATGCCTCCACGCACGCACGTTCCGTGATTTCAGAAAATGAAGACCATGTGTGCACGCTCCATAGAGTTCAATGGAGATTATTTTTATATACATTTTATTACCATTTAAAATTGCTATTATAGATGTAACCCCTAGATGGCGCTATCCCAGGGGCTACTACCCCTGCCTGATTTGCCACTAACAGGTTGAGGGGCCTGGATCCAATGGCGGGTGCCTCCACCCAGAGGTCAGGGTTTGCAATAGTTAAACTAACTTGGTCACAGCCCTCTGGGACACTGCAACCCCTTTCTTCCCACTAGTGGCCCCACAATATATCAAATTACCTTCACAGTATACACTTACCCCCAGGTCTGGTTCCGGCACTGGGACCTCCTGTGAAATGAGATACAGTGCAACAATCACAGTACAGTACTTTAACATAGACAAATACCTCAGGCAGTATAACTTTGCTGAAACAAGCAGCTCTGATTTATTTAGGGGATATAACAAGGACAGGGAAATCAGGTTAATTAGCTTATCACTCTAATAATCTACCTATGGCTCTGTGCAGGCCTATCCCTATCAGTTACTGTCCTAGGGTACCCAAGCCCTAGTGGCTAGTCCAAACCGTGGCAGCTGGTAGGGGCCCTTTCACTGAGAGAAAAGGAGAATTAAACAGTCAGCAGTACAGTAATTCCATTTGGATTTAATGTGGCAATTCAACAGGGCGACCCTGAATTAGTACTCACGACCTCCAAATAAGATAGGGTCCTTCAATGTCAGCAGGGCTCACTTGAGGTACACAAACCTCTTCACACATCCATATAAAAGAAAGCACTATACCAGGCAGGCTGCATCTGTATCCCGATCGTAATTACTGCACAATACCCAGGAGAACACACAGCAGATTCAGTTCCTGACAGACCGAGTGTAATTTTCAGCAATTCCTCCAGTCTTCTACAGGGTGAGCCTGGTTTCTACTCTTCAGAGATCCTTTGATTCTTTTCACAGGACGAATTCAGTCCTAACAAGCTGCAGACCGGAACTCTGGGCCTTACACACGTTTTTTGACTAAAACTGCACACTGAAAAAGTACAGGGCTCCTTCCTTCTTCACTGCCAAAGCTCAACTGAACTCCAACCGACAAAACCGGGCACTTCCTTTGAGTTCCTCCCAGTTCTTGACTGGATTGGCTGTCACTCACAATAGACTGCTGCTGTTGGTCCAAAAAGGCACTGAAGTCTAAACTACATCTCCCAGAGTCACTGCCCATACAATCCTCTTGTGGCTGGCTCAGATTATGAGTCCAAGTTCTGATTCGTCCAAGGCACCATTTTAGAGCTAGCTTACCCCACACTGATTGGTCCAGTTCAGCAGTTCAAAACTAGAATGGGGAACTAGCAGACACAGTTCTGACTGCAAAAAGCAGGTTAGACAAACTGTAATTTCATTATTACTCTAAATAATTTCTGGTAAACAGTTACATCTTTCAGATAGGTTCCCTTTGCACTCCTAGTGACTGCAAAAATTAAGTGAATTGGCAGCAGCTCAGGTGGTACTCAGAGAAGCACACAGTCCCCCATACAAACTAATTATGTCTGCAAGCAGACAGCTCTTAAAGAGACAGTACCAGAGGCTCTAAAAACACTCACTGATAAATGGCTTAAATGCCAAACACCATTCAGGCTTGGAGCATTCAAGCAAGCTCCTGGAAGTCTTTTGGAACCCCATTTGCGGGGGTTACACCCTTCCTGGCCTGGGAAAGCTTGGCGTCCGCGTCAAGCAAGTACCATAGTTTCAACTGCAACCATATACATTTGCATTAGGCTCGCACATGTAATCATCAGTCAATATATCATTTTACCAAGAACACATTTCTGAAACATTGCAGTACGTCACTCTTTACACAGTATTACATACACATTGTACCATAACTCAAGTTATTACCTCTTGTACATGAAATCTGAAGAGAGGGCCCTTCCTATCAGTTACCTTGGGGCTGGATGGGGCAAGGGCACCATATGAGAGGCAACACAAGTAACTTGGAGTTAGCACTGATGCTCAGTTTGGGCAGTGAGCTCGGGGACACATACACTCCTTTATGGACAACATTGAGAGGCAAGTCCACAGGCCCCCAAGTGAATCATAACTGAGGTGCACCACAGGCTTTACAGCTCGACCAGTCTTTCTAGGGGAACTGTTATAGTCTCTGCACTCTGAGCCTCATTTTCAGCATTGTCCTCACTTGTCAGGGGAGTCTCCATGGGGTAGAGAGGCTAGAACTTGGGGCACTTTCAGCTCCAGGAGTTACAGTTTCTGAGTCCACAACATTTGGCTCGCATGGAGAGCTTTCGGACACTGGCAGTGGACTGTCAGGGCACTCAAAATACTCTTCTTGTTCGGTGTATCACCAGTCTGCCCCAATCTATCATTTCCTCCCTGAAAGCTCAAACAGTTCAACCATGCACAATGATTCCATTTCATCTGATCTGATGCTTTGCACTTCACTTTCTGGGAGCATTGGCTCCAGGGATGAAGCTGGGGGCTTAGACAGTCCAGAAGGCCCAGCTTTGTCTCCAGTATTGACTAGGGGATTGCCCGAAACAATTGACTCAGTTCGTAAGAAGGATAGTATTCAAAGTCACTCTCACTTTCTTCCGATATGGACTGACAGTCATGCTCAACTGGGACTTGTGGAGGAACACTTTAACTTTGCTTCTGTAGGTGCAGACTTTCTTGATCTTTTCTTAGCAGCAGCTCTAGTCACTGGTCCAGAGGGGCATCTTCTAGGGCTCAGACTCAATTAAGATTTGTCCAATGGGCAGTAAATGATTTCTATGTATTGTTTTACATCTTTTGAATTATTCTCAGGCCTTACTTTGTACACTGGCAGATCATCTAGTTTGCCCACTACAATGTGAGGGAGATGGTGCCATCGGTCAGCAATCTTGTGCTTGCCATGCAGTCCCAGATTTCTTAGCAATACAGTCTCCCTCCTGGAGTTCCTGTGCTTTCACCTTTTTATCATGCCTTTCTTTGTTGGCCAGATTTCTTTTGGCAGCCATGGTTTGAGCCAGTTAGTACGCATGAGTTAGCTGGGCCTTTAACTTTGCACATACTGTAAATAGTTGTCAGCTTGAACCCCATCAGGAGAGACCCCAAACACACATCTACTGGTAGTGAGCTTCTCTTCCAAACATCAGGCGGTAGGGGAGAATCCAGTGGCATCACTTTTGGTGCAGTTATAAGCATGTACCAGGGTGCTAATTTGTTGGCTCCATCTAGGCTTGTCCTTTGGGTGCAGGGTGCCTAGCATATCTAGCAAGTCACGGTTGAAACGTTCAGGCTGTGGGTCCCCTGGGGTGGTAAGGAGTGGTTCTGGACTTTCGCACTCCCCACAGAGAAAGCATCTCTTTGATCAGGCGACTCTCAAAGTCTCTCCCTTGATCAGAATGGATTCTTTGTGGAGCCCCATAGTGAACAAAAGTTTTCTACAAGTACTTTGGCCACAGTGGATGCTTTCTGGTCTTTCGTGGGAAAAGCTTGGGCATATCTCGTGGGAAATGGTCAGTGACCACCAGCACATTACTGATATTTCTTTGATCTGACTCCAAACTCAGAAAATCAATACAGACCAGCTCCATGGGTGCACTGGTGGTGATGTTAACAAGGGGGCAGCCCTCTGGGGCAAAGCTTTCCTCTGTAAGCTTAGCGACTACAAGTTCGAATGTGTTGCTCACATCAGCCCCATCTTAGCCAATGAATCTGGATCTCACCAAGTCAAATGTTCTGTCTATACCAAGGTGCCCATGTGGTTGTGCAAGGACCTCAGTACTGAGTCTCGAAGGCAGTGGGCAGCACTAGTTGTTGTTTGTCTACTTGTCCCCTCTGTCTACTGTTTCTCTGTATAACAGTTTATTGATCAGTTCAACTTAGGACCTTCTTTGTATAACAGTGCAGTTCTCAAATCAGTGGAGCGTAATTTGGACACATCTTTTCCTGCATAGAGGGCTTCAAAGCTGCTTTGATCATGGGATCGCGGGATTGAGCCAGCGAGATACTATCATTGTCCAGCTGAGGCAGTGCACCAATGTCTATTGCAAGAAAAGTGGCAATAAGCAGCAGGTATGCAATTCTCAGAGGGTCCCAAGCAATCCACCATGCAGTCCACTGCGTCCGTGGACATTTGTTCCTCCCTGTCAAACTTCCGGCAGAGTGCCGAATGTCAGGTTCTGCCAATCGACCCAATCATTCTGGGGAACAGGCCTCCGGAGAGAGCATCAGCATCTATGTGGTTCAGACCTGCTCGGTATTCGAGAGCATAGTCATATGTAGATAATGCAGAAAGCCACCTATGGCCAGTGGCATCCAACTTAGCTGAGGTCTGCACATAGGTCAAAGGATTATTGTCAGTTTTACTAGTATTTTGCCCCATACAAGTACTCATGGAATTGGTCAACAATAGCCCACTTCAAAGCTAGGAACTCTAACTTATGTACAGGATAGTTCTTTTCGGATGGGGTCAGGCTTCTACTGGCAAAGGCCACTGGTCTCAGGCCATTCGTGCTCTTGGTACAACAGGCCCCCAACCCTTGCAAGCTAGCATCAGTGTGCAGGACGTAAGGTTTTTCTTGGATCGGCATAGGCCAGCACTGGAGCATGGGTAAGTTGATATATGATCTCATGAAAAGCAGTCTCACAATCAGGAGTCCAGCGGGCCCCAAATACTTCACTTGGATGAAAATACACTCTTTCAGTCTTGAGGGACTTGACTTTTGGTATTTTTGTGGGTTGGGGATACCCTTGAGTAAGGTTAAGTAAAGGGCGGATCACTCTTGAATAGTCCTTGATGAGCGCCGATAATAACCACAGAATCCCAGGAATCTTTGCAGTTCTTTTAGATTTTTGGGCTGTGGCCAGGTAGTCAAGGCCTCAACTTTACTTGGGTGGTCTCTATTCCTCGGTGGATACTATGTGTCCCACATACTTTACTGATGTTTGAAAGAATTGACACTTATCAATGGACAGTTTAAGGCCAAAGTCCTCCAGTCGGTCCAATACCTTAAATAATCTGCTCTCATGTTCCTCCAGTGAGCTGCCAAACACAATAACATCATCTAGGTATACCAGGCACTCTAGTAAGTTCATGTCCCCCACTGCACGCTCCATCAATCGTTGAAAAGTGGCTGGGGCACCTGAAATCCCTTGAGGCATCCTCATGAATTCATAGAAGCCAAGCGGACAGATAAAGGCCGTCTTCTCACGGTCCTCTGGGGCCATCGGGATCTGGTAGTACCCACTGCGGAGATCCAGCACAGAGAACCACTTGCTCCCGTTTAGGCAGTCCAAAGCATCCTGAATGCGGGGCATTGTGTACTGATCAGGGATAGTCCGCCCGGTTTAAGGTCGATAATCCACACACATCCTTACTGTTCCATTCTTTTCCTCACTACCACAATGGGGAAGCTATAAGGCTTCTGGATTCTTGTATTACACCAGCAGCTAACATCTCTTGCAGATGCCGTCTCACATCATCTATGTCAGCAGGTGCCAGGCGTGAGACCTCTCACGAAATGGTCTTTCGTCATGCAGCGGATATTGTGCTCAGCTCCTTGCCGATCCTACATCCCATTCCTTTAAAGAAAACACCTGGTCTCTCTGGGCAAGCTTCTCACTGATCCTCACTTTCCATTCAGCTGGCAAGCGGGAGCGAAATCAAACAAGTCAGGCGTTACTCTGTCATTCTTCCTTGAACTCTTGCTGCTGGGTAGCACTGCAGTGTCTGCACAATGCACATTAGCCAGGATGCAACCTCTGTTTACTCGAATGTCTCTTTCAGACACATTATGAACTTGGACCATTACCCTTCTGGCATAAGCATGGGCTCTAGCGGGCAAAATACTAAGCTTGACCAGCAGTCCCTCTGGCAATTTTCCATCGCCTGGTGCATCCAACATTAATATTTTATTCTTAACATCCTTTCTGATACGGACCTCTCCCTGTAAGGTACACTGGGCATTTGGCCAGGATCAGAGACTCAGGATCCTTCTTCCATACAATTCCGACCGGTTCCTCTGGTTCTGTTTTTCAGCACTCTCTGTGCCTCATAGGCCTTCTTAATTAAAAGCCGAAACTCTTAAAGCTCTACTAGTCTTTGACCCTGTTTTCATAACACAACTGTGCAGCCTTCCGAACATATGAGCATTTGTTCCAATCAACAAAGGGACACCATCATACAGTCCAGTGGGGACACACTAAGGCTAGGGTCTCTACTTGTTCGGCCACTCCAGCCACGGAGGTGGGAAAAGACAACCAAATTCGGATATACCGGAATAGGGGTAGGCCTTCTCACTTAACCCCCATACATGCAGTCCTTCTAATGGTTGTAAGGGTACTTCTGACAAATGCTTCTGATACCAATCCTGGAACATAATTGTCACTTGGGAGCCACTGTCTAATACAGCTCTTGTAGACACTCCATTCACCTTTACAGTGGTCTCCATGGAGGGACCCACTATTCTGGACCAGTCTGGAGGCGGTAGTGGGGCCTGGGCAACTGACCTTGCCACAAGAGGCGTGAATTAGCATTTTGGTGCCCTCACTGGGATCATGTCGTGCACCTCTTAACCACTGATTTCTTCTCCGAAGCTCTCCTTGTAGCCTATATGCAACTTTGTCAGTGTCTTTTGGGGACTGGCATTCCTTTCATGTGCCCATCTTTCCCACAATTATAGCAAAACATACTTTCTGGAGTTTGAGCTGGCCGGCGCACACTGGGAGCTAGGCGGGGTATTACTAACTGGAAACCTGGGTGCCATCTCTGTCTGCGGCGTGATAAGCATTTGGAGACATCTCGTCAGTTTCTGCACTTCCATGGTCAAGGAATTGAGTTTGGAGCTGTTATCAGCAGGAGATACATGGGTGGGTACCCCCCACCCCATAGCAGATGCAGTCGGATATAGGTCAGGGCTGCACTTGCAGGCGTGGCCTTCATAAAGGACTGTTTTGAATTCTCCGGATCTCTCAACAGTTCGCCCCATTGTGGCATATCTTTTCCTTGTCAGAGCACTCATTGACTGTCAACCTCTGCCCCTGAACTTCACTTGATGGGTCACCTCAGTCACTCGATTAGTAGCCACAGCTGTTGGTGCAGGTACCTCCGAGTCGCCTTTTCTCAACTCCTCAATTTCTCTCATTAACTCATCATAGGAGGTGGGGATTCCAGTCGATTTGCCAGCGTAACTGAAGCAACAGCAGTTCTGAGAAGGGGCAGACTTAAGGATTCTGTCCAGTCTGGTTCGGTCTAGTTCAATCGCTGGCAAACTACCCTTTCTGAGGCATTCTTGCAACAATTTTTCCAGCCGAGAGCATACAGACAACAACTCCCCTTGGTACTGTTGTGCATTTCTTACTCTCCACCATAGGTCCTCATCAGAATCTGGGCTCCCATACACATTCTCCAAGGCCTCAAGATAGGCCTGTGCAGTCGCTTCAGGGTTACTGGCCCGTTTAGCACGGATGGTAGCCAGGGCAGGACCTCGGAGGCTCTCACTAACCCTCTTTCGCTTTTCGCCTTCCGAGCATTGCCATTCTAGCACTTGGGGGGCAACATAGTCTATCCAGGTCTCCCAGTCATCCTCCCTTGGGGGGTGGGAGGGTGCCAGAGAAGATCCTCAACCTTCGTGAAGCGTGACTAATGGCAGGTGCAGAAATAGGAGTCTGCATTGGTTCAGCCACCATTACGGGCACTGGAGCAGGAGAGGGTGTTGGGGAGGAACACCCCAGGTGGCAAGAATAGTTTCTTCAAGTCCTCCACAGTTTTCCCTCTCCAGCAACCATTCAGCAAATTTCTCCTCAAAGTTTCAGATAGTGGTGGGGCTGATTCCCCAGTCTTTACTGTCCTAGTTATCACTCTCAAGCAGTGAGGCTCCCTCTGGGGTAATGGTCTGTGGCACTTTGGAGCTATCTATGGGATCCTTAAACTCTACTAGGGCCAGGAAAGTGTGGTGAGCAGATTAGCATGCCGACCCACCACCACAGGTTTTGTAAACCTTCCACCTTGGAAAGTACTCCCTGCACAGTGTCCGGATTGATACCCAGGGGATGTCCAGGATAAGATAGCATTTGGGGTCGATCTCCTCCCCAGTACACCACTCCACCAGCGGTGCACAGCCACTTCTGTCGGGTACCCATTTTTTCTTAACAGTGGTTCGTAAATATGGCCACTAGAGGACACACAATCCCAGCGGTGAGCCTCCAAGATGTAACCCCTAGATGGCGCTATCCCAGGGGCTACTACCCTGCCTGATTTGCCACTAACAGGTTGAGGGGCCTGGATCCAATGGCGGTGCCTCACCCAGAGGTCAGGGTTTGCAATAGTTAAACTAACTTGGTCACAGCCCTCTGGGACACTGCAACCCCTTTCTTCCCACTAGTGGCCCACACAATATATCAGAATTACCTTCACAGTATACACTTACCCCAGGTCTGGTTCCGCACTGGGACCTCCTGTGAAATGAGATACAGTGCAACAATCACAGTACAGTACTTTAACATAGACAAATACCTCAGGCAGTATAACTTTGCTGAAACAAGCAGCTCTGATTTATTTAGGGGGATATAACAAGGACAGGGGGAAATCAGGTTAATTAGCTTATCACTCTAATAATCTACCTATGGCTCTGTGCACAGGCCTATCCCTATCAGTTACTGTCCCTGGGTACCCAAGCCCTAGTGGCTAGTCCAAACCGTGGCAGCTGGTAGGGGCCCTTTCACACAGAGAAAAGGAGAATTAAACAGTCAGCAGTACAGTAATTCCATTTGGATTTAATGTGGCAATTCAACAGGAGCGACCCTGAATTAGTACTCACGACCTCCAAATAAGATAGGGTCCTTCAATGTCAGCAGGGCTCACTTGAGGTACACAAACCTCTTCACACATCCATATAAGCACTATACCAGGCAGGCTGCATCTGTATCCCGATGCAATTACTGCACAATACCCAGGAGAACACACAGCAGATTCAGTTCCTGACAGACCGAGTGTAATTTTCAGCAATTCCTCCAGTCTTCTACAGGGTGAGCCTGGTTTCTACTCTTCAGAGATCCTTTGATTCTTTTCACAGGACGAATTCAGTCTAACAAGCTGCAGACCGAATTCTGGGCCTTACACGTTTTTGACTAAAACTGCACACTGAAAAAGTACAGGGCTCCTTCCTTCTTCACTGCAAAGCTCAACTGAACTCCAACCGACAAAAACCGGCACTTCCTTTGAGTTCCTCCCAGTTCTTGACTGGATTGGCTGTCACTCACAATAGACTGCTGCTGTTGGTCCAAAAAGGCACTGAAGTCTAAACTACATCTCCCAGAGTCACTGCCCATACAATCCTCTTGTGGCTGGCTCAGATTATGAGTCCAAGTTCTGATTCGTCCAAGGCACCATTTTAGAGCTAGCTTACCCACACTGATTGGTCCAGTTCAGCAGTTCAAAACTAGAATGGGAACTAGCAGACACAGTTCTGACTGCAAAGAAAGCAGGTTAGACAAACTGTAATTTCATTATTACTCTAAATAATTTCTGGTAAACAGTTACATCTTTCAGATAGGTTCCTTTGCACTCTAGTGACTGCAAAAATTAAGTGAATTGGCAGCAGCTCGAGTGGTACTCAGAGAAGCACACAGTCCCCCCATACAAACTAATTATGTCTGCAAGCAGACAGCTCTTAAAGAGACAGTACCAGAGGCTCTAAAAACACTCACTGATAAATGGCTTAAATGCCAAACACCATTCAGGCTTGGAGCATTCAAGCAAGCTCCTGGAAGTCTTTTGGGAACCCCCATTTGCAGGGGGGTTACATAGCAAATCAAAGCAACCGCTCGACAAACAGGGTTCTTGTTAGTTGAGCGGTTGCTTTGATCTGAAACAAGGCAAGGCTGAATGACTGACTGAGACATCAAACGACAACTAGGATACTGTATGAGACTGAATGATATGTGCTTGGACTGAATGGTGAATGCATGCCAACCAATTCCATAAGGGAGGTCAGTGTAAGTTACTGATGCACTGCAGGCCAGGTAGGCTGAGGTAGTAGAGAACAGTAAATAAAACTGCTTGGGAAACACAGGAGCACGTGAGAACTGAAAACTAGGAAGCAGCATGCTGCAGAACTGAGAACTACTTGAACCACCAGAACACAAAAGGGAGTGGCTGTCTTGCTAGGAGCCAGGTGTAAGCATTTAAGGATTGCAGTTGAACTGGGAGATTGCAAATGGCCTGGAAAAAACAGCAGCATGTAAAGCGTGAAATAGCACAAGCAAAGCAGCGCAAGGCAGGACACTGAAAATGAATGAGCACACAAAAACCAAAACAGAAAAAAACAGGAGTTAAACGAAAATAGGAATGTGGCAGAGTAGTTGACTGAGAGAAGAAAGAAGCACAAACTGCAGCCAGGAAGGTGCTGTATGAAGCAAAATACTGACCTAGAGAGCTGGTGAAGCATACGCCAAACAGAATGCCTAAAAGCACAAAGGGAAGTGGGAGACAAACACTTTTGTGGAGGGGTAGCAAAAAGAAACAGTGCTTCTGAGTGAGGCCGAAGAAAGCTGGCTCATATAGCACAGGCAGGGGGCGTGGCTGGTTGCTCTCACCCACTGAACTGCAGGCATAGCCTTTGAAATGTAATACTGAGATTAAAATATTGGTATTACGTCTGAAACACCAAATTTTAAAATACACTTCTAGCTCTGGTAACTGTTGATGGGTAGGTACTGATACCTGATGAAAGGACCTGTGTGGCTTTGAAATCTTTTGTACGACATAATTTACATGCAATGTCTATGATGATCCAAGAAAAGGTATCACACCATCCAACAAGTATGCTATTTGCATAACTTACAGATGATGCACCACATTAGAGTGATATGTATAAAGTCAGGCTTCTCTAAAATGTGGTTTAGTGCCAGTATGCCTTTTATGTAAACGTTACCTATTGCTTTTGCATTTAGGTTTTGTTCTTTTATGACAGTTTATTATTTTAAGTTCGCCGTGACCCAACCAGTTGTCAGTATTGGCTGGCTGACCCTTGTACTGAGCTAAAACTTCCACTGTACTGCAGGACAGACTAGATCCCTAAACAGGATGAAACATGGTTTGCTGTTACAGTCATTGCAAATTGTTTAATGCAACTGTTTGCTATGGTGAAAATTCTGTACCTACACCCACCTGTCTTGTATGCTGGCCTAGCCCCCCATTTTGAGTCTGCTATGACACTTTTTTTGATTTGAAATAATTAATGGAGAGCTTCATTATACATGGCCACCACAAGATTTTCATCAGTATCCCAGCTGTATTTGAACACCCTTAGTTTAACGTAATTTTTCTTGTGACTTAGCGTGCAACAGATAATGCTGCCTGACTAGAGATGCATTGAATTTAATATTTTTTCTTCTTTTGTGACATCTCCAGCCTTCTGCCAGAGAATTTTCTCCTGTTAGTGCCAAGGACGTTCAACCTTGATCGGCTTTCCAGGCACTTTTCAGCAGATTTCCCTCCAGCTGGGGCCTTCCAGACTCAGCCTTGCATGCTGCACAGTTTGGCGACCCACCCCACCACCACCCAGGAGAGCTCCATACCACGAATCGGGGAGTTGAGAGCAAGAGCCCAGGGATGGCCTGTGTGCCACTGGGCCATCCCTGTCTTTTGTGAAGACCAAACAGAAGCACTCGTTCAGTACCTCTGCCTTGTCCGCATTATCTTCTACCCACCCCTCACCCTTCTCTTTATAAATAAGTACCCCCACCCTTTTAATATGCATTTCCTTGCCCCAGTCCCTGTGAATTTTTTTTATTTATGTAAAAACAACCTTTTCCATCTCTTTTGAATAATTCTAGCCACCCATTACCCACCCGAATGATTCAGATTTAAATACCCCCACCCACCACCCTTCTATCCCACTCACCTTAAAATATGTAGGGATCAATTCATGAACATTCCAGGAATGCTGCAAGCCCTGAGTACGCCAAACATATGGGCCGGTGATTAGTATTCTTGATCCCCGTGCGTCGATTGCCACAAGTTACACCAGCTATTCCTTGTGGTGCTCTCAAGAAGGTGATGTTAATTATATGATGAGTGCGCTCTACTCTAAGGTGGGGAAAAGAGATGAGCGGGGCACCTCTGGTCCGAATTATATTTCGGATAGGATAACTGCTATCCGGACAAGGAGAGGCAGGAGTCGACTTAGTAATTTTTAAATGCCCGCAGGGCGGACGTTTTATTTGGAACCAAAGGGGCGTAGACAGACACAGTCACAAGAAGAGTAGGGGATGCCCGGTTAACAATAGGGCAGATTATAACGAGGATACTGAAATACTTTTGATCTACCACTTTAATGTTTACCTCAGCAAATATAACCTACAGGCCTACTGCTACTCTTATTCTAGTACTAGTTTATACTGTACTCTATACTTTACACAAGAATCCAGTCTTAGGCTACTCAGCACTATGTTAGGGTGATCAGCATCATACATCTACAAAGAGTCCAGAATTTGACAAAGGTCCAGAGATCTGGCGTCTTCCTGTACACCGTCGTTCTTCGTTGGTAGCTACAAGGGAAATAAAACAGAACTGTGGAACCCTAATCTCAATTCCCAGCAAGGACCTAGATAAGGCCACTGGGGTGGTGAGAGGTTTGGTAAACAGACCATATATCTTCGGCAAAAGCCCACTCTCTCCGAGGCTGCCGGAATATAGAACCAAAGCAACTGGTTCCTGAAATAACACACACTGAAGCAAGAGGTTCCTCGGCCAAACCCACTTCTAGGGTTGCCAAGGATGAAGAAAGACCAAGATCTACGTGGCGATGAATCCAATGGAGGAGTACCACGATCCGACTGATGCTGCAGCACTCAAGGGCCAGCTGGACTCGAGAAGAACTCTGACAGGACCAGGAACCATAGGAATCTGAAGAGATGATGGTTAAATCTGCAATCCTCAGGTCAGGAACTAACACAAAACAAAGAAGCGGCGGACGCGTCCCGGACTGGGCTTCGACGGACTCGACTTTCCGCGAACGGCCAGGTGGGGATGCAGAACAGGTTCTCCAAGATGAGCTCTCTCTCTTCTGTAGAGGGCGACCAACTTCGGGACATCTGGAACAGGAACCAAACAGAACGACACTGGCACGGCTGTCGTGATGCATTCCGGCGGACGTACTTTCAAGCTGTGAAAACAAGAAAATGGCGGGTACGACTGGTACAACTGACGACGGACTTTGACTTCGGCGGACGACACGAACGGACTGGATAAGTTGAAGGAGGATCTTCCTGGAGTGAAGAATGCTGGAAGGATGTCTTCTTCTGAGTAGAGACTGATTCTGAGCACGTGGTGTAACAGACCACACTAGGAGACTGCAGTGTGGTAGAAGACTGAGACTGTCTTCGTACAGTAGTAAACATATAACTTAAGAATGCCCAAAGAACTGTGGAATAGTACAATAATTTGCCAGGGAGGGCAAATTATAACTTCAGGGGTAATTGTTACTGATAAGGGCCAATGTCCAGGTGCTTAGAGCAATAGTTCAGGTACTTGGACCAATAGTTCAGGTACTTCGGACAATAGTTCAGGTACCTAGGGCAATAGTTCAGGTACTTCGGGCAATAGTTCAGCATAAGCAGTACAGTAATCACAGTAAATTAATTCACAGTATAGGCAATTAGAGCACTCTCAAATGAGCCCCTGTTTCTATAGGTAGGGTACTTCTGGGATAGGATCCCTTACTGTCAGATGTGACTGGGGCCTCCCTTTAGACCAGGCTTTACCTCAGGCCTAATGCCCTACCATTACCTCGGGCCTGAAGCCCTACGTTAGCTAGAGCCTGCCTTATTCCACTAGGCTGGCTTGCCTTATTCCGCTAGGCTGGGGCCTCCCTGTAGTACCACTAGGCTGGCTTGCCCTATTCCGCTAGGCCGGGGCCTCCCTATAGTACCACTAGGCTGGCTTGCCCTATTCCGCTAGGCCGGGCCTCCTTTAGTACCACTAGGCTGGCTTGCCCTATTCCATGGGCGGGGCCTCCCTGTAGTACCACTAGGCTGGCTTGCCCTATTCCGCTAGGCCGGGGCCTCCCTTTAGTACCACTAGGCTGGCTTGCCCTATTCCGCTAGGCCGGGGCCTCCCTGTAGTACCAGGCTACACCTCGGGCCTAATGCCCTACCTTTACCTCGGGCCTGAAGCCCTACGTCAGCTTGAGCCTGGTGCCCCCCTTTATACTGGGCCTGGAGCCCCTCTTTACAATGGGCCTGATGCCCCACTTTGATTGGGCCTGATGCCCTACTTTATATTGGGCCAGGTGCCCTCCTTTATATCTGGGCAGGAATCGCCTTTTAAATGTATTGCCCTTTTAAATCTGCAGGCTCCCAGTGCCTGCTGTCATTCAGTGCAGCAAATCCCGCCTCCGCTCTGCCCCCTTCATTAATATTTATAGAGCGCGCTAAAGGCCTTGCTTTCCGGCCCCTCCCCAGGGGCGTCGCTAACCCCGCCTCCAAATAAATATTAATTTTCACGGGTCCTAACGACCCGATGCTCCTGCGGCGCTCAGCCGCCTTTTTCAAGCGCCTACTGCGCTTTTTAAACAATTCAGGCCCCCTCCTTATGAATACTGGCGGTCAGCACAACGTGTGCTGCCGCCGACTTACCGCTCTGCGGTCTTCTGGGCTTGCCGGAATGTAGGGAGGAGGGAGGGATGCTGGCAGAGAGGGAAAAGAGCAGACAGCTGGGGATAGCTCGGGGCCTCCAATGGCCGAACAGGAGCGCGACGCAATGCGGCTGGCAGGGCTGCCGACGGGGAACCGAAATAAAATTAATAAAACACTTCGGGGGGCTAAAATAATAACCGGAGGGCTTTTAAGCCCAAAACCATGGCAAACGGACGGTTTCTTTTCTTCTGGTGCCCTGATGGCACCGCAGACCGCTGAACTAACGTGGGGCAAGGAGTCTTCAGGCAGGGGAGGCAGCACAGGCCAGAGGGACGGCTTCAACACAAGGTAAGCCCTAAACTGTCCCTTGACTTCTGTGTCCTGTCTCCTCAACCACTGCCCAGGATCAACTGACTAACTATGGAATTATTTTTAAAAGATAAAACTGCCAGGATTCTGGAATGGCTGGATTGGAATGCTGTGCATGAGCCACTTAGCACAGCATTCCATCCAGGCCATTATGACATGAAACTTTTTTCTTCTTTACCAGGATTTAAGTGCACAAGGCACTTTTCTATTATTTACAGTGTTTTGTGTGTTTACTGAGGTGGCTTTTTATGTCTAGGGGCCCCTTCGTACAGTACCCTGCTGCCTACTCCTGCAGCAGGTACTCTAAGCACCTGTATGTTCTGCGTTCATTTAATTATTTTTAATTATTTCTGGAATGACCACCTTTGGGGCATTACATCCTGGTCTAGCTTGTGGCAATCTTGTATACCCATTTTACGGGGCTTGTGCCAGATATTTGATGCAAGCTGCAGTCAATTGGGAAAATGCACCTGATCTTCTTGAATTGGGCGCATTCTACGGCAAATAGTTTCACGCAGCTGAGACGACCACCATAGTTGATGCTCCATGTCACCCTTAGTGAATTGGGGCCATAGTTTTAAACCCGTAAAAGAAAAAACAAATCCCTCATCAAAATGACCAGCCTCCCTGTTTGCCAGCTGAGTCATAAATACATCCATGTCAAAGAACATACCCTATAGTAACAGCTGATTGGTCACTGTTAGCCAGTTAGATATCACTATTGGGCATGTTATTAGACACTTGAGTCATACGAATACGAACATATGAAAACAGCAAGCAGAAAAAGGCCTTACAGTCTATCTAGTCTGCTCGAGTTTGCAGACCCCCCCAGTAACTATTGAGGGATCCTCTAACCCTTCCTGCTATCCACTTCTCCCTACCCTGAGATGCCCCCCCACCTTTCCCCCCTCTCCATGCAGTTTTCCCTTTTACCCTGTCCTAGCCTCTCTTGAAGCTGGCTACAGTCTTCAGAGAGACAGCTTCCTTCAGCAACACGTTCCAGTTTGCCAACACCCTCTCGGTAAAAAGTGTCTTCTTATTTCCTGCTTGAAATGTCCCCTCACCAGACTGAGGCAGTGTCCCCTAATGGTCCTTTTCCCACTAAGGTTGAGGAGACATTCAGAGTTCACTTTGTTGAAACTCCCCTTAAGGTATTCAAAGGTTTCAGTCATGTCGACCCTCTCCCTTCTATCCTTCAGGGAGTACTTGTTGAGATCTGAGTCTCTCATTGTTTTCCCTGGATCATCTTGGTTGCCCATCTTTGTACCAGCTCTAGCAAGTTGATGGCTTTCTTTAGGTAAGGGATCCAGTACTGCATATTGTACTCTCGATGCAGCTGGTCAGGTGGCCTGTACAGTGGCCAGATGACCCCTGCTTTTTATACCCCTGGCTATGTGTCCCAACATCTGATTTACTTTTGCTGCTACTGTCTTGCAGTGTGCTGAGTACTTCAGGTCTCTCATTATGATCACACCCAAGTCTTCTTCCTCTTCTGACTTGGAGGACTCCTCAGTCTTGTTAGAGCTGGCAAAAAGAGAGCCTGATCGCTTTGATGAAGGACATTTTTTTCTTTCACAGGCTGAAAACTATATAATTTGGGGTAAGTGGGGTAGGAGGGTGGTGGGGTGGGGCATTTAATCTGAATTTGATTGGGTTGGTGGGTTGCAGGTAGTGGGTGACTGGATTTATTCAACTGGGATGAGGGAAGGGTTAATTTACATATATAAAGAAAAGTCTGCTGGGATAGGGAGAGGAGGGAGGTGGGTGCTACAAGGGTGGGAGGGTAATAAGTACTGAGGTATTGGGGGAAGGGTGTGACACTAGATCTGTGTGGATTTTGTTGTCGTTGTTTTACTGTGAATCCAAAGAAAGTATGCAAAGTGCTACTATATCTAGTCTTTACTTGGTGAAACAGCACGCTTCACCAGGTGAAGAACTATACAGAAGACCCTTTTGCGCCGTGCAAAGAACTTTGAGAGCTTTGCCCACCTCTGTCCGTGACTTTATGGGATACTTATCATGAACTGCTGCTTTAAAAAGATTTAAGACATCTTATCATCACCAAGTGAGTGTAACATCTTGCAGGGTAGTTGCATATTGCTCATGATGCATTGCATTAGAGGTATTTATTAAACCTTGGACCACAGTTCTGTCCTCTGATTGGACAAAATCTGGTAACAGGACCTGAAGTAGTTTGCAGCAATGGACAATAGTGTGCCGTGTGTGTGTCTGCATAACAGCGCAAGGCCTCCTAAGTAACATGGTGGCAGTTACCAGTTTCTGCAGCAGAAACAGGTTCTGCTGCTGAAAAAATTCTAATCAGAACTGTGGCAGAGAGAAAAACTAAATTAGTTTTTGCTCCAAAAAAATAAACAGGCTCCCATGAATGATATAGATGCAGCCCAAATCGTCATGTAACTGAGAGTCACTGCAGGAGGTAACCAAAGCCACAGTTCTCATTACTGCTGTATTAACTGCCCAGATGAATTTCAACAAACTCATTTTTATATTCATAGCCTTATCGACTGTAGTCCTCTGTCCAAATGGGCTTATTTAATGCATTACAATATTAGCAGCCTGACATGGGGAGGCGCTTAGATTCCTGTGTATGTGTGGTGTGTGGGTTTATTTTGTGCACACATGCAGACAAGATTTAATAAAACAGATAGTGGTTGGAGTTCTTTCGGAGAAGTTGCACTACCCTCAGCCTTCGGCTTCTGCCAATATAACACTTGTTAGTCAGTAGTTTATTTCTAGGGTCAGTATTTTCCTTCTGTAGCTCTCAATTCCAGTCAATATTTGTATCATGTGTGATTGTGTATAATAATGTTTTTGGCCACTATACTTGCAGTGGTGGATGTTGTGAGGAAGTAAGGGGCAGAAGTGGGTGACCTTCTGGAAGCACTTCTCTGCTCCTAATATGCCTGTCATGCCCACCAGACAGCTCGGTCTGCAGGAAGCCCCTTAGCACTAGTAGGAGAGGTCCAGTAATCTAGGGGCTTCAGAAGAGAGAAAGATCTTTGGTAACTGGAGTAGGTCTAAATTTATAAGTCTATTGAAAAAATAACCTACAGTGCTATTAAGAGCTAGCACAGCTTTGCTGTGTGCAGTAGTTAGACACGCTTTTATTTAGCAGTCTGAGTTTTCATGTTCATGTTGGAGGAGGGGCTGGTCACTGCAGTGCTTTACTTAAGTGTACTGTGAAGCGATAAATATTTTATTTAGTATGTGGCAATGCCTGTAGTACTAGGAGTGCTGCACAATATAGTTTTATTGCTGTTTTTTTTTTTTTTGTACTACCTAGAGCAGGCTGAGTGGCATTCAGTGCTGTTCATCTGTTCTGCTTGTTTTTTTTTTCTAATCAATTTGTGAGACTTATTTTGTGAGTGGTTTCTTCTCCTTACAATGAGCTGATCTTGTCTCAAGCCTGTACTGCCTGACATTCCTTTTGCATGTTACTGCTGAAACTATCTGACTTTTCCAGGGCACTTGCCGCCTGCCTGTAGCCTCAGTGAAACATTGCACGTTTCCAGCACTGATCCTGTTTACCAAACTCGCCAGCCAGCATTTCCATTTTGCAGTCTCTTCCTCTGGAAACATTTAAATTTTGCCTGGGCTCCCCTACCATGCCATGCTTGTGTCTTGCAAGTCTGACAGGTCTTCAGCTTTTTGCAGTGTTACATACTGTAGTCTAATGTGCATGTAACGTTAGTGGTGTTAAGCACGGCTGGGACAGAATGAGGGTATAGTGGTTGCTCAGGGTGTCAGAATCGGAGGAGAATGGGGATGGAGGTGGGCAGGGCTAGGACCATGGAGGAACAGTAGGCCACAGGGATAACTAGAGAACTTGGGCAGACTGGATAGACCTTTGGTCTTTTCCTGCCATCATTGTCTATGTTTTTTTTCCCCCCACTTTACTGTCCCCCTACCAGAGGTTCTGGTCCCCCGTTCCGTTCACCACTACCCCTCCACCCCAGGTTTACCTCCCTGGGTGGAGCTGTCGGGCAGGTGCCCCCTTCCCAGGAAACACAGCTCTCAAGCCCTGGCATGCCCCCCAGAGTGGGGCCACAGGAGTGGGGCCCCCCGGCGGACTTTTTGTCTGCGGCGGGAGTGGTGGAAGCAGAGGCGGGAGCTGTCATTAGCGGCTGGAATTTTTTTTTTTTCCCCCAGGGGTGGGGACGTGCAATGATGCAGTGTCCGCCCCACCCCCTAGCGTGTGGCGCCAGCTGCAGCGGTACCCCCAGCCCCCACCAGAGGTCCGCATAGTGCTGGACACTCGTCCTCTCTTCCCCTGGAGAAGGAGAGTAGTCCCTGGGATGCTTAATCCTTCTCCCCCCCCCCGGCCGGCCCTCCGACTCACGAGTCCATCCCTGAACCCGGGATGTCGGCGCCGCAGATGGACGCCTTGCTGCTACGCCGGTGGGCCGGCTCATTGTCTATGTGCATGCTAGCTAGAAACAAAGAGTGGCTTAATGATTAGAGAGCCTGTGACATAGTTCCTACCCCCTCTCTTAATTTTTCAGTACTAGCCTTTTAGACCCATTTAGTAAGAATATTAGGATTTTGCTGTGAGAATCTGGGAGAGCAGATAATGGACTATCCACCCAAGGCTAGTTAACATAACTGTAGGTTGGGTGTTTCTGAGAACACCAGGATTACTCCATTTCTCTGCATACTTTCATTGTATAACAATCTAATACATTGTTTTGTAAAGTGGTTTGTCAAACGGTGTCTACAAAAGGCATTGTATTAATACTCTTCAGTTCTATATGCCTTTTTATTCTTAGAAACATAGAAGCTGTCGGCAGAAAAGGACCTCCTGCCCCACCTAGTCTGCTCTAAGGTTCCTATCTGCTATCGCCAAAAACCTTCCATGCACAGTCATAACTCATGAATCTGTACCTAAGGCACATGAGCTCCTACTCATTAAATTACAATTGCCATACTCTTTCCCTATTTTCACTGGTGTGCTTTATGTCTCTCCCAAAACCTCTCCTTAGTACATTGTCTACACTGTCTCCTCCATATCATCCCTGGCCTCCACCGGCAAGCTGTTCCTACTGGGTGATTTTAACCTGAACTGGAACTCCTCTGCACTAAGGCCAGGGCCCCGTGTTTTCTGCGATTCTGCGGTTGCAGCAGTGGCTGCAGAAATCAGGGCTGACCGCAGAAATCAGTATTTGCCACAGAAATCAGGAAAACCAGCCACACAGCCGCAGAAATACTAGCTATGCTATGCAATCACACAAGGCAAGGGCATAGGTATTGATGTGTTACGCACGCCATGGCAACACATGCTCATTAGAAGGGCAGCAAACTGATGCTGTCCACTACAAGCTTGAAAAGCTAGTGGCTGCATGGCATCTGACTCGTGCTGGCTCTTGTTACATAACCTTCCAGCCAGTATTGTGTGTGTGGGGCTATTGATGCAATAGTAGCAGAGCTTGATTAGGTCCACAGCAGTTATGATTTGCTGCTGTGTAGGTGTGGTAGCTCAGCCATGTTAATTTTTCATTGTGAGGCTGCTCATGGTGCACGCTGAATCCTTGGAAGATGAATTTGGAAGGAAGAAATGAAAGGCAAGCTGTAGTCAAGAAGTGAGAAGGTTCAGTGGTGCCCATGGAGGTGGAACTGATCTCAGTGTGGTGGCAGGTATCGGAGGAGAAGCTGATTGCAGAAACATTGGGCTGGCAGCAGACTGAGCAGAGGACTCGGTCCCCACTGATGGACATCTATCAGTTTTGATTTGTGGGCTGCAGTTCTGTACCTTCAAGTGTGAGAGTAATTTCTTGGCAAATCTGAACCTGCAGCCTAGTGGTGGCGTCAAGCTCAATTCTTAAGGAGGGTCAAGTTGCCCAGCTGCAGCAGAGTTGGGGACCAGGGTATACTAGAACTGGAGCAAGCTGGTATGGAAAAAAATCGGAATGGAGAGTTTGATTGCTGCTGTACATAAGTGAAATGAGGGTCACTGACTGAAGAACACCACCACCCCATGAGTTGCGAGGAGAAGAGAACATGCTAACCAAGGTTACTCCAGCTTAATAAGAATGACTTGCTTGTATTTTTTAGTGTGTCCCCCAAAACAAAAATTAGGAGTCAACAAATCCTACAGACACTGCAAGTAACACCCTCCTTCACTATTATAGGAAAACAATTCCCACCCCTCCCAAACACAGTTTTGTACACTACACTTAACATGTTTCTTGCAAGGCAGTTGGAGTATTCCTAGTTTACAAAAATAATAATTTAAAAGAACATTGATCAAAATCAGGAAAAAAATGGCCCTCAAGTTGGAGTCTCTATTTATATCTGCTAACTGTAAATATAAACCAGAAGAAATCCAAGCAGGTGTTGCCTTCTGTGTAGTTTTAGCTAAGTGTGTATGCCCTTCTCTGATTATAACCTAGGAGAACAGCAAAGACCACCAATTTCCAGAAGAACAGATGAGCCTTCAAATTCGGAGTGGGAGGGAAAATTCATTAAAAGAGAACACTGATGCTAATGACTGTGCCAGGTTTGGGTTGTTGCCGTTTAATATTTGTGATAAGATGACTACATACTGTTAAATGGCCTGCTGTTCCACTTTTAGTGTAGCAGAGTGGTAGCATGAAGGCAGTCAGAGGGTTAACTAAGACTTAATCCTTTTGAAGGTATGCTGTTTAGCCAAAATTTATATGCCGCAGAATGGCTGCAGAATCAGCAGTTGTTCTGCCACAGAAAGTATGAGGTCCTGCCTCAGAATGTAGGTCCACTTTGCCGAAGTGAACACGGGGCCCTTACTAAGGCCTACCACACAAAAAATCGAAGCTCTCAACCTCCACCAACTCATAACCGAACCTACCAGACCCAACCCATGAAGCGAGCCGAAAGAAATGGAAGAGGGTATGATGAGTGCTGGGTGCTTCAATTGTCTAAATATTAGAAATCAGACCTTCAAAGTACATCCGCTAGGTGGTAAGGCAGTTATTATTTGGCTACCTATTGTTACTTTCACCAAAATGGAGAGGCAGTAGGCACAATTTGAGAAAGGAACCAGTTTCTAGGGGTGTGGATATGTTGTTCTATCCACACTGTCTGGCAGGTACCTTGCCGCTTTAAGATGCGCCGGAAAGTCTTCAAGCTGGCTCCTCCCACCCAAACCCGGGTGATGAAACTCTTGGCTCTGCCCCATGACGCCAGATCTTCCTTACTGTGTGGACGAATCAGGTTCCTTCCTTAGCGCTCTCGCGTTTTGCAGGCCCTGGCTCTAAAAACTTCAGATTTTTTTCCTAAACTTACTTTGAAACTCGTTCGAGTTCAGTCTTCACCCTCTTCCCTCGCGGCAGCGATGGAGGACAAGACTGTCCCCAGGTTCCGCCGGTGCCCCTGCTGGCAGAAGATGTCGCGCACCGACCCCCACACCTCGTGGCAAGACACCAGGCACAACTACAATCCACAGGCTTGGCGTAGATGGGCCTGTCCTTTCTCCGCTTGGTGCTCAAGACCGCACTGCCTGACTCCAGCTGGGGTGACCGGAGAAATGGTACCCGCCAGTCAAATCGAAGGAGGCCCGTTGGGTGGTGTCTGCAGCGGCGGGCTCTGCGGAACACCTGGAACAGCTTGAACAGCTCATAGCCCTCGAGGAGGAGGCGGCCCAGGCCGCGGCGAGCTCCGCTTCAGCTTTGACCTTTATTCCGCTCCAACTGGGCTCTTCTTACACGGCTTTCTTTCGGGAGCTGTGCTAGTCCCTCTCGACTAAAGGGGAGGGTCCTTCTGGGTCTCACACTCCTCGGTCCCAGAAGAAGGATCCGAAAAAAGGTAAGACCCACTGTCAAAACTCTTGGGAGCAGGAGAGATCTCGTTTTCCGGACTGTCGGCTCTTGACTTCGGTCGATGTTGCAGCCCAGGCCGCTGGTTTCACCGTGTTCCAGTCAGACAAGCCGGCCGAGATGCCTGCTGACGCGGCCGAGATTTTTCTCGAACTCACCGACAGGTTGTCGACCGAAGAGGTTGACAACTCTCTCACTCAGACACCGGTGCTTGTGGTGCCTTCCGAGCACTTGCCTCAGTTCATTGACCCGAAGTCCCCGGCCCAGGACCCTGAACTGGAGGGGCAGCGGGCTTCCCCCGCTCCTTCCTAGGCCCGCCGCTGGCACCACTGACAGTCGAAATCTCGGTCCTCTTCCGCTTCGGGGAAATCCCACCAACATCAGCGGTCTCAGTCCCAACATTGTGGAAAGTGGCACTGCCATTCTTCTTCCTTATCCTCCTCGGCTGAGGAGAGACTCCAGCGCAAGTTGCGTCAGCGCTATGAGGCTCTAATGTTGCAACAGCTCCTTTTGGCCGGCAGCAAGCCAACGCTGGCTTCCACACCAACAATTAAGTGGCTGTTACCTGAATGGCTGAAGCAGACTCCCGCTGCCGGTTCTCCGGTCAAGGACCTGGTCCTGGTGTCGACGGCTCAGCCCAAACTGGCTGCCCCACCTCCCCAGCCAAAGAATGGGGCGCTGACCAAGGATTCTCTGTCAGCTCAAGGTTTGCCCCATCGGTTGTCAGTCACTCTCACCCCCGATCACCATCAGCAAGAGGATAGTGGCTCAGGCGGTCACCAGCTGTATGCATACTCTTAGGAGTCTGAGGACTCCTCGTTGCATTCCCGTCCAGTCGACGTGGAATCCTCAGGGGGGTCTTTCTGTGGAAGAGAGGTGCACCTCGTTCCTCGGTATCCTTCGGCTCATCTCGGAGTCCACCGGGATGCCACTCGAACACGTGCAGAAATGGGCCAGATATCCCCTTATGGAGATTCTGGACAAGGGAGACGCCCCCTCAGAGGACTTTCCTGTAGCCGAGGCCATTGTGGGCCCGGCGTTAGAACTCTGGCAGCGCCCAGCCTCCTGCCCAGCGCCATCGGCCAGGATGGCTCGCAAGTACGCGGTCCCTACTGGCTCTCTCTCTGGCTTCTCTGAGCACCCCTTGGCCGAGGGGTTGCTGGCAGATTCTGTCTTCAGGTGCTCTGGCAACAAGAGGGACATGGACAAGCCCCCAGATAAGGAGTCCAAGAAATAGGACTACTCAGGGAGAAAGGTGCACGCTGCCACCTCTTTGGACCTTCACCAGGCCAGCTTGGCTGTTATGATGGCACACTTCTCTCACGCCCTGTTGGGCTCACTGGATGAGGTGCACCCTCATCTCCTGGCCGACCTCCAGACCACAGTCAAGCAGGTCCGGGATCAGGGAAAGGCGGTGGCAAAACAGCAGCTCCAGACAGCTCTGGACATTGGAGAGTCTTGTGCCCGTTCGGTAGCGGCCGCAGTGGCCATGCGCCACAGAGCTTGGTTGCGGATCTCAACCTTCACGGCAGACACCCAACACAAGCTTGCAGATGTTTCCTTTCTGGGCACCGACCTGTTCGGGTCGGTGTGGAGGGCCACCTCCAGTGCATTGAAAAATCCAATGCCACCGTAGACTCGGTCACATCTGCACAGTAGGGCAAAGGCCACCATCAGCAGTGTAAGCCCTTTTGTCCCTCCGCTCCTGCAGCAAGATCTGCCCAGCAGCACCAGCAGGCTCAAACTTGGTACCCTAGAGCCAGGTCCATCGCTTTCTTAGTCAGGAAGCCCGGGGGTAAGGGCCTCGGTGGCTCCTTGGCCAGTCCCTCCTCCTCCTCCAAGCCTGCCCAGTGACAGGTTGTGGGGTGCCACCCCAACCTTGTCTCACCTCCCCTGGGTCCTCCTGTGGGGGGCCGGCTCAGCCACTCCCTTTCCGCCTGGTCCACTATCAACACAGAATGGAGGGTGCTGGAAATAGTCGGCAGGGGCCTGCCTCTGGAGTTCGAGCAGGTCCCTCTCTTTCGAGCCCGCGCCTCGCGGGGGGAGGACTACCGGGTCCGCAGCCTCCCAGTTGGCTCTCCGAGATGACATCGGCCAGCTCCTCCGCAAGAGGGTAGTCAGCAAGGTTGCGTATCCTCCTCCGTGCTCAGGGTTTGTTTCCATGTACTTCCTGGTGCCAAAACGGACCGGGGGGCTGTCACCCCATTCTCGATCTGCACGACCTGAACAAGTTCCTAAGACTGCGCATGTTTTGGATGGTAACCCGGATGGCAATCGTGAACCAGCAGAGCCAAGAGGTCTAGGTGCCCTACAACTAAATTAGTCTGTAAAATGACGACTAAAGCGTACCTCCTCAGGTTATTACTCTTGCTACTTCTGTTATCTGGAAATGTTCATCCGAACCCGGGACCCACTGGACTAGCCCCCCATGCCCCAAAAGATGAGAGGGGTCCCTCACATTAGCCTCTATCAATGTCTGTAGCCTCCTCAAGAAACTTAACATACTGCAAACCTGGGTCCAGCAACATAACCCTGATGTTCTCTTTGTTGTTGAAACATGACTTAACCCCAAGATTCCAGACACCGCAGTTACCATCCCTGGATACACTTTATTCAGGCAGGACAGGGCTGCTAAAAGAGGAAGGGGCTGTGCCATCTACCTAAGGAACTCTTATATGGATCATGTCCTTCCTCTCACAAACCCCAAACACCCTTCGCAGGTTCTCGCTGTCAAAATTCTACTCGGGGTCCACAACAAGGAGCTCACCATAGCTTCTGTTTACCTACCCCCTAAAGATCAGGCCAGTGGGTTTGCTAGTGTCATGGAAATCCTAAAGGAAATACACCATAACTCTGAAATCGTAATACTCAGTGACTTCAACATTAACTGGCTCTCACCGGAGGCCAGCATCTACAAGGATGCCATAACGGCCAAGAACATCACCCAGCTCGTTGGCATCCCCACCAGATGTAACTATAGGACAGGGTGACACACTCCTTGACTGGATCCTTTCTAACTACCCTGAACGAATTTCTAATGTCACAGTACTCCCTGATGTTATCAGTGACCACTCACCTGTTATCTATAACTGGACAAACAAATTCATCAAGCCCCCAAAAATAATCCACGCCAGGGTGTTAAAGCAGGGGTGCCTTGGGCTACTAAAAACACACTTAAGCCACATAGACTGGACGCCAGTTGGCACCTCCAAAGATGTTAACCAAGCCTTGGACCTTTTCATTGGGCACTTCACTGCAGCCTGCAATATCTACGCACCTCTCAAGAAAATGAAGGTCGGGGCAGAGCTAACTCCTGGATAACCCCCAAGCTAATCACTTTATTCAAACAAAGGGACCACCTCTGGCACTGTGCCCAAACAACTTCCACACCTGGGGATATTCATAAATGTAAAACTGCCAGAAACGAGTGCACACGGGCAACTCGGAGTGCCAAAAGCAAATATTTCAAGGAGGCTCTCTCCAACTCCTGGGGTGACGGGAAAAAATTCTGGAGTAACTTAAATGACCTTACAGGCAAGGATCCTAAGTTACCACCTACTATGCTCAATATAAATGGAACACCAACATCTGACCTTTTCACAGTCACCAACACCTTCAACAAAGCGTTCTCCAACTTGGATAGTGTCCTCCCATCTGATTTCTTCGATGCCCCCTATGGCAGTAACCCCACTGACACTGCTGCTCTCCTACACTCAGCCCCATGATTTTACTTCAAGGAGATCCCAATGCACTTGGCAAGAACCTATATTTAGAAAGCAATCCGCAACGCAGGCTACAGTGGCGACTCCCTTGACCTGAAGGTGTTAGCGCTGGTCCTTGAAGAAATCCTTGTACCTCTGACAATCATCTTCAACCTATCACTAAGAATGTCCCAATTCCCGTCTTGCTGGAAGCAGGCAACCATCACACTGATACACAAAAGTGGAGACAAGTCACTACTCTCCAACTACAGACCCATCTCCATCCTCCCCCCTTTGTCCAAGTTCCTGGAACACATTGCCTGTGACCAGCTAGTTTGAGTACCTGGAAAAATATAACATCCAATGTCCTGAGCAACATGGCTTTCGAAAAGGCCATAGTACCACCACTGCACTACTAGAATTCATGGAATACATCCATACCACACTCGACCAAGGAAATTGCGTGTGGGCAATATTCATCGATCTTACGAAAGCCTTTGACACAGTCAATTGCCCACTCCTACTCAAGCAACTTTCAAGCATTGGGCTCTCCAAAGAAGCACTGCTCTGGTTCTCAAGTTACCTTGGGGAGAGGGTCCGGCGGGTCAGGATCGGCGGTGTCACCTTGGAAGATAAACCGGTCCTTTTGGGGGTCCCACAAGGTTCCATCCTGGGACCCCTACTCTTTAGCCTCTTTCTAAATGACCTCCCCAATGTCTGCCAACAAAAGTTACAACTCTACGCCGACGATGCAGTATTGTTCACCAGGCATCAAGATGTAGAGATTCTTCAGAAACAGCTGCAGCTTGACTTCACACACATTGAAAAATGGTTCAAGTTGCACAAACTGGTCCTGAACTACAGCAAAACAAAGGTGATGTCTTTCTACAATGCCAGGAGCAAGTACAAATCCCATGACCTCACCATCAACAACCAAGCAGAGACCATACTTGAACATGTTCCTGAATTTAAATACCTAGTCGTCACACCGGACAGTTCCCTCTCCTACCACCGGCACATAGAATCTGTCGCCAAAGCCGCCAATATCCGTATAGACCTGCTCTACAGGCACAAACATTGCATTAATCTGGACTCACTTCAGTTGGCTATTAACAGCTGTGTCACTTTCATCATTGATTACGGGCTTACAGTCTGTGGCTCCGCCTCTGCCACTGCTCTCCACAGAATTACGGTTGCACTCAACAAAGTATGCAGGCTTCTAACAGGGGCTGACCGACTCACACGCACTTGTGATCTGTATGCTCAGGCAGGTTGGCTTCCTCTCATCAGCCGGATTCAGTATCAAACCTGCCTCTTGGCCAAAAAAATCCTCCTTGGGATCATGCCCCCAGGGGTTGAAAAGCTTCTCATAGACCACTACAGCCCACAACAAACCAGAAGTTCACAACAACAAATCTTCCTTGTCCCCAGATGTCGGGCTACTATGGGGCAGAGGGCTTTTGCTCACAGAGCTCCACAGTGGTACAATACCCTCAACAAAGAAACTCTTACTGCTGATGCCCATGGCCCATTTAAAAGCCAACTCCGACTTCATCTCACCTCTACTAGCCAATGTGACCGCTTCACCTAACCAGGGGCCCCGTGTTTCACTGCCTTCTGCCCTAGACAGGTCAGCTACCCCTCTTACCATGCCCTCCACCTGCCTCCCCCTGCTCTCCCCCACTCCCCCTCCTCATCCCCCTCCCTGGCACTTACGGACAACTATCCTGACTCTTCCTTTCCCCTGGTGTACTCCTACCTGTTCCCCCTTACTCTATGACAATGGCCTTCCTGCCTGCATACCCATGCCCTCCCTATCCTCACGCCTACAGTGCTTATTACCAAGTTTTCTTCTAAGTTTATTCTCGAAGTTTGCCCCTGTACACTTTGGGGTACTGTATTTAAACTGTGCCTCTTGCTCTTTTTCTTCATTTTTACTGTATAATCATGTATTATCCTATCAATCTTTGTATGTATGTTTACCTACCATTTCCTAGACGTTTAACCTTTGTAAACGAGCAGTTTCTGCTCAAAGGTATTTGTAATCCTACATTTCAATAAAATAAAAATAAAATTAAATAAACCCTGGCTCACATAATACCACCCCTGGAGCAGGGCATGTGGTTCTGCTCCCTGGACCTCCAGGACGCATTCTTTCATGTCCCAATCCATCTGTCTCATCAGTGGTTCCTCCGCTTTTGGGCAGAGGGAACCCTCTACGAGTTCCAGGCCATGTCCTTCGGCCTCTCGTCAGCTCCCAGGGTCTTCACCAAATGCATCACAGTGGTGGCAGCATTCCTGTGGTGCAGAGGGGTCCGAGTCTATCCTTACCTGTATGACTGACTGATAGCAGGTCCCTCCAGGTTGGAGGTGGAGCGGTCCAGAGATCTGGCCCTCCAGGCTTGCTCTCAACTCGGCCTCCTCATCAACAGGGCCAAGTCAGAACTCGTGCCCTTGCAAGTGATTCAGTTCATCGGGGCGGAGCTCGACTCTCTCCGAGCCAGAGCCCAACTCCTGGCGGACAGGGCCGAGGTCCTTTCCTTCTTTGCCCAGTCATTTCTGGTTGGGCAATTGCTTCCAGCCCGGGACTTCCTGCGCCTTCTGGGTCTCATGGTGGCTTGCACCAGCATGGTACATTGGACCCGCTGGCATATGCGCCCCTCCCGCAGTGGGGGCTGGCCTGCCAGTGGTCTCAGCGCTCAGATCATCTAGACTAGCCAGTCGCTGTGACCCAGGGGATGTGGGATGGCCTGCAGTGGTGGCTTGTCCCAGCTCATCTGCGGGAGGGAATCCCATTCGTTCACCCAAGCCGCCGGTCATCCTGACGACCGACGCCTCTCTGATGGGTTGTGGTGCCCATCTGGGGGAGCGCACAGCCCACTGACTCTGGTCCCCTCAGGAGTGCCGATGCCACATCAACCTGCTGGAGCCCCGAGCAGTCCGGCTAGCCCTAACCGCCTTCGCTCCATTTGTTTGGGGTCAAGTGGTCCAGGTCCAGATGGACAGCACCACGACCATTTACTATCTCAACAGACAGGGTGGGATGCACTCCTTGCTTCTGCACAAGGAAGCTCTTCGCATTTGGTCTCTCGTGCTCAGCCTGGAGGCGGATCTCCTAGCAATTCATGTGGCAAGAGCCTCGAACAGTCTGGCCGATGCCCTCAGCCGGATAGACGATGCATCTCACGAGTGGTCTCTCCTGCTGGAGATAATACAAGACCTGTTCTCCCACTAGGGCACACCTCAGGTGGACCTGTTCACCTCCAGGGAGAACGCCAAGCTGAGACTGTACCATGCCTGCCTCCCTCAGCAGGGCTTGCTGCAGGGGGATGCCTTCTCCAGGCTGTGGACCCTGGGCCTCTTCTACGCCTTCCCTCTTCTGCCCTTGATCCACAGGGTCCTCCTCAAGATCAGGGGGGACAAGACGCAGATGATCCTGGTAGCCCCAGATTCGCCTCACCAGTTCTGGTATCCAGATCTCCTCAGCCTCAGCTCCAGGCTCCCGAGGTGGCTTCCAGCCCGCCCGGACCTGCTGTCTGTCAGTGAGGGGAAGGTGCTCCATCCAGACCTTCAATCCCTGCACCTGATGGCCTGGTTCCTGAGCGGCTAGAGTTCCAGGCCTTGAGTCTTTCCGACGAGGTCCTCAATGTCCTTGAGGCGTCCCGCAAGGAGTCGACCAGAAAATACTTTGCCTTCAAATAGAAGAGATTCTCCATTGGGTGTCAGGGCAAGGGGTTGGACCCCCTCATCCTGTCCGCTGGCTAGCATTCTGGACTACCTATGGTCCGTTTCCCAACAGGGGCTTTGGTTGACGACCCTCAGGGTGCACCTGGCAGCCATCTCTGCTTACTAGGTGCGGGCCAGCAAGCAGTCGGTGGCATCACAGTAGGGTGCCAGTGGTCTAGCGCTCAGGTCATCTAGACTAGCCAGTCTCTGTGACCCAGGAGATGTGGGATGGTCCCGCAAGGAGTAGACCAGAAAATACTTTGCCTTCAAATGGAAGAGATTCTCCATTTGGTGTCAGGGCAAGGGGTTGGACCCCTCATCCTGTCCGCTGGCTAGCATTCTGGACTACCTATGGTCAGTTTCCCAGCAGGGGCTTCGGTCGACGACCCTTTAGGTGCACCTGGCAGCCATCTCTGCTTACCAGGTGTGGGCCGGCAAGCAGTTGGTGGCATCACAGTGGCAGGAGAAGGTGGTCTGGCGCTTTTTTCAAGGGCCTAGATCACATATCCCTTCCGGTGCGTGAACCACCACCTCCGTAGGATTTACTGCTGGTATTGGCCAAGCTCATGGGGAAGCCATTGGAACCGATGCACAGGTGTAACATCTCTCGCCTGTCGTGGAAGACCGCCTTCTTGGTGGCTATCATGTCAGCCAGAAGGATTGGGGAGCTCCAGGCACTTTCCATCGAAGCTCCCTACCTGGTCTTCCACAGGGACAAGGTTGTCCTGCGCCCCCACCCAAAATTTCTCCCAAAGGTGGTGTCGGAGTTCCACCTGAACCAGGTGTCAACTCTGCCGGTGTTTTACCCCAGTCACACCTCAGAGGGCGAGTACAGGCTCCATACTTTGAACCTGAGAAGAGTGCTCGTTTACTACAAAAGAGCATATGGCGGAAGTTTGGGGAGAGGTTCGCCAGCTGTTTGTCACCTACGCTGAAGCTGCATCTGGCAGACCTGCAGCAAAGCGGATGATTGGCAGGTGGATCACTTCCTGCATTGATCTCTGCTATATGTTGGTGGGTAGGGAGCCTCCCATAGGGCTTAGGGCTCATTCCACCTGCCATACCGCTGCATCGGTGGCTGCTTCTAGGGATGTCCTTATCCAGGAAGTCTGCAGGGCTGCTAGCTGGAAATCAACACACACCTTCATTTCCCATTACCACATCAACCTTGAGTCACGCCGGGATGCTAGTTTTGGAACCTTAGTTCTCCAGTCCCTGTTTCCTAAGTAGGGGGTGTGTGTGCCTTGTCTCCCTCCTCCCTCCTCCCTCCTCCCGGAGAACTGCTAGGAGTCTGCCAAACAGTGGGGATAGAACAACATATTCACACCCCTAGAAATACAGGTTACTCACTTGTAACAGGAGTTCTAGGAGTGGTATATGTTATTCATCCACATGGACCCACCCGACCTCCCCGGCTTCAGCACACAACCTGGCTTCCAGCAGGCTAGATCTGGTGTCAAGGGGCGGAGCCAAGAGTTTCATCACCCGGGTGGGTGGGAGGAGCCAGCTTGAAGATTTTCCGGCCCATCTTAAAACGGCAAGGTACCTGCCAGACAGTGTGGATGAACAACATATACCATTCCTAGAACTCCTGTTACAGGTGAGTAACCTGTATTTATTGAACAATGGACCACAGGGTACGGAACAGGAGGAAATGTGGTACAACAATGTTAAGTACTACCTCTACTATTTTACTGATGCCCTGAGGCCTTATGCTAGAACTTCAATCTCCTGTATGAGGAGAAATATAAAAGGGGATTGGCTGTAACAGCTACGCTGTAAGAGCTTCCTATTTCTAATCCCCATTCAGAACTTTCTAAGTCAACCCTGAGGTGCACCTCTAACTGTTACCTGGAGTACTCCACACTATCAATCACTCTACATACTATAGGAAGAGTCTATATGTATGGCGGATGGCAGTTCGTGCATGTTCGGATTTTCTGTGTCGTCGAGAAGAAAATGTTATCAAAGAAATTGTTGTGACAAGAATCAACTCAACTGGCTGTCCAGTGCAATTCTGACAACCTTTTTGGAAACTAAGGGAATGCAGAGAGGATTTTTAACAGACCATGAGTTCTCGGCCACACCCCACCTCTCTAGGGTCATCGGAATACAAACACAGGACCAAGATTTCTTCAGCTAAGAACCCACTGAGGGTCACCAGAATGGAAACACACAAAATCCAGCCACAAGTCTGCTTCTGGACTGCCCGGAAAGGGGAAACGATGCAAACTGCCCAGCCACAGTGTGCTTCTGGACTGCCAGGTGAAGGATTTGATGCAAATCACCCTGCCATAGCCCTCTTCTGGACTGCCGGATGAAGAAGATCACCCTACCACAGCCCGCTTCTGGACTGCCGGATGAAGAGGGCATGGAAGATCACCCTGCCACAACCGGCTTCTGGACTGACAGATGAGGAAGATGAAGATCACCCTGCCACAGTCCACTTCTGGACTGCTGGTTGAAAGGACAATGCAGACTCCATTGGATACAGAAGTATGGATAAGGACCTCTCTGGACGTCGGGGAATGATGGTCTTCTGGGCTCCAAGGCCGGACGAGCCAAGGGCACACGTAAAACAACAAACCATGGGTCGAAGTGCGATGAAGTTCGGGACTCCAAGGCTGGACGAGCCAAGGGCACATTTAAAACAACAAATGGAGCATCACTCGGAGAACTGGAACAGACAATCCGGATAGTACTGTGATGCAGATGTCAAAATAAGAAAATGGACGGTAGATTCTGCACTGGGCCAAGCCGTACTTGGGGGACTGTCCGAGGAAAACAATAAACATAGCATTGCAACTTTGAGACGGCTGCAGCACAGTTCTTCCTGAAGTTGCTGTTGGTTGCTCCTGGGATGCACTGTGAGATGATTCATGAAGAACTGATGAAGACTGATAGGGATGCACACTGGTGAAGTGACTGAAAATTGCTGTAGACTGATTCGGACACTTTCCCAGCACCAAAATACTGGCACAAAGCAATGCAAAGACAGTTCTGGCACTTATACTGTTCATGTGATGAACAGAGATGCAATAAATGTCACAGTTCCTACTGTAGTGGTCAACTGCACAGTCTCCATGTCCAGACCACAGTAAATAAACAGGCACTTTACTATTCTGGGTGAACCCTAGCTTTCAGTGGACCTAACTACCAAGTAGTCCCTCTAGCTAAATCAGTTTTTTTCCTGTTACTGTGTGTAACCCCCCTGCAAATGGGGGTTCCCAAAAGACTTCCAGGAGCTTGCTTGAATGCTCCAAGCCTGAATGGTGTTTGGCGTTTAAGCCATTTATCAGTGAGTGTTTTTAGAGCCTCTGGTACTGTCTCTTTAAGAGCTGTCTGCTTGCAGACATAATTAGTTGTATGGGGACTGTGTGCTTCTCTGTTTGAGTACCACTCGAGCTGCTGCCAATTCACTCCATTTTTGCAGTCACTAGGAGTGCAAAGGGAACCTATCTGAAAGATGTAACTGTTTGCCAGAAATCATTTAGAGTAATAATGAAATGACAGTTTGTCTAACCTGCTTTCTTTGCAGTCAGAACTGTGTCTGCCTAGTTCCCCATTCTGGTTTTGAACTGCTGAACTGGACCAATCAGTGTGGGGTAAGCTGGCTCTAAAATGGTGCCTTGGACGAATCAGAACTTGGACTCATAATCTGAGCCAGCCACAAGAGGATTGTATGGGCAGTGACTCTGGAGATGTAGTTTAGACTTGAGCCTTTTTGGACCAACAGCAGCAGTCTATTGTGGTGACAGCCAATCCAGTCAAAACTGGGAGGAACTCAAAGGAAGTGCCCGGTTTTGTCTGTTGGAGTTTCAGTTGAGCTCTGGCAATGAAGAGGAAGGAGCCCTGTGCTTTTCGTGTGCAGTTTTAGTCGGAACGTGTGTAAGGCCCTGAGTTCCGGTCTGCAGCTTGTGTAACTGCTTGTTAGGACTGAATCCATCCTGTGAAGAGAATCAAAGGATATCTGAAGAGTAGAAACCAGGCTCACCCTGTAGAAGACTGGAGGAATTGCTGAATGCACTCGGTCTGTCAGGAACTGAATCTGCTGTGTGTTCTCCCGGGTATTGTGCAGTAATTGCGATCGGGATACAGATGCAGCCTGCCTGGTATAGTGCTTTCTTTTTACCATATAAATGTGTGAAGAGGTTTGTGTACCTCAAGTGAATCCTGCTGCCATTAAGTGACTTTTGCCTGTGACTGTTTACCATATAAATGTGTGAGGAGTCTCTTGGAGCTCAAGAGTAGCCCTGCTGACGTTGAAGGACCCTATCTTGTTTGGAGGTCGTGAGTACTAATTCAGGGTCGCTCCCTGTTGAATTGCCACATTAAATCCAAATGGAATCACTGTACTGCTGACTGTTTAAACTAATTTTTCTTTTCTCTGTGTGAAAGGGCCCCTACCAGCTGCCACGGTTTGGACTAGCCACTAGGGCTTGGGTACCCAGGGACAGTAACTGATAGGGATAGGCCTGTGCACAGAGCCATAAATGAGATGAGTAGAGTGATAAGCTAATTAACCTGATTTCCCCTGTCCTTGTTATATCCCTAAATAAATCAGAGCTGCTTGCTTCAACAAAGTTATACTGCCTGAGTGTATGTCTATGTTAAAGTACTGTACTGTGATTGTTGCACTGTATCTTGTTCACAGGAGGTCCCAGTGCGGAACCAGTCCTGGGGTAGTGTATACCGTGGAGGTAATTCTGATATATTGTGTGGGCCACTAAAGGGAAGAAAGGGGTTGCAGTGTCCCAGAGGGCTGTGACCAAGTTAGTTTAACTATTGCAAACCCTGACCTCTGGGTGGAGGCACCCGCCATTGGATCCAGGCCCCTCAACCTGTTAGTGGCAAATCAGGCAGGGGTAGTAGCCCCTGGGATAGCGCCATCTAGGGGTTACATGTGGATACACTGCAGTTGGGAATAGGCTCTCTGGAAAGACTATAGACACAAATGTCAGACTAGGCCCCTTTAATACCTGTGGGCTTATGTGGCTGGCTAGGCTCCCTTAACATCTGGGGTCGATAATGCTGCTGGGTCCCTTTAAGTGACTGTGGGCCTAACTTGCCACTTTAAGATCTGGGCCTTTAAAGGGAACTTAAACAGGTTGTTCTAGGTAAAGTAGACTGTAAACACAGCAGCTACATTAGAGGCTCATCTCTGGAATTATATGAATAATTTGCCTCCCCAAATGATTTTTAATCCATTTTTACGTTCTTAATAGGTTTCAACGCATGCAAACAAACCCCTCGACTGAATTCAAACCAAGTGCTCTTTAGAAGCCTGAAATGGTGGTGACGTCCTCAACGTGATAATGTCACTTTAGCGAGAGTGCTCCAAAGTGCTACTACAAGCTGCAAAGGGACGTTTTAAATGTAATGTTAAAATAATTCTGGCAAAGTGTTTCTGGGGGGGGAAGGGAAGCCTGACAAAGTGCTCCTAGGCTATATTACAAGGCTGCATAGGGACGTTTTAAAGAAGCAGTGAAAATAACTCTTGACAAAGTGCTTCTCTGTGAACATAACTCTGACAGAGCGCTTTGTCGACTTCTTCTGCGACCTTCAATGATTCAGAACAAATCAACTCAAAGTCAACACCAGTAAAACTGTATCCATGAACTTTTGTACTACCCAAAAACTCTCCAAAATTTTCACACCCACCTCCTTCTATACCCTTGATGGCACCACCCTGGATACAGTATCAGCCTCCAAGTACCTTGGTGTGTGGCTAGACAGTCACCTAGACTACACAACCCACATCAGCCACATCCACTCGAAGCTCCGCACAAAGCTTGGTGCCCTGTACAGAAACAAAATGCCCTCTCCCACCAAGTCCGCTGTACACTACTCACTGAGACTGTCTTGTCTGTCTTCGACTATGCAGATGTCGTTTACTGTTCTGCCTCCTCCACCGCCTTCTTCAGGCTGGACACTATTCAATGCCTTCTGCGTTTCAGTTTTAAATACCCCCACAAGAACTCACCCACCACCCTCTACTCCTCCCTCTCTCCCCCTGCCTCCCGTCTTCCCGCCATCAACTCCACACCACTTTCCATAGCCAAATACTGGTTTGGCTCACTCACCCCCTACCTTACATCCCTATTATCTCCCTCTTCCTACCCAGCCTACCACCTCTGATCTAGGGACACTCGCACCTTTGCCTTTCCCTGCCCTACCTTGAACTCAGGACAGGCGGCTTTCTCATACCATTTTTCTCACACCTGGAATTCCCTCCCATCATCACTCCGCTTGCATCCCACTTTCAGCCTCACCCTCTTCCATGCTCAACTTCCTCCCTGTCCTTGCTACCTGACAGGCTAGTCCCCTCCAGACTGCTGCTGTCTTTATACTTAGTATTACATAGACCTAGTTATTGTCTCCTGCAGCACAGTACCTCATATGCACCTCCTAAATTTGCTAGGCTTCCCTTCAACTTCTTACCCCCACCTTCATCTATCATGTATATAACTTGTTTATCTTGTATAAATCTTGTTTATTGTCTTTGTATATATGGTATATTACTTATATATTGAACCTGTATATCTTGCTACACCTAGGCTACAGCTATTCTGCCTGATCTTCTGTATTCTGTATATTTTTAATTTTTGTTTACATACCCAGGCTTCTGTAATCTGCCTGTCTACCTATACATTACCCCCTTCTTTCCCTCTCTCCCGGGTCGCACCTGGAAACGAGCCTCGGCTCAATGTACCTCTCCTGGTTACCAAACTTTAAATAAAATAAATAAAATACCTCCTGAGCTACCATATTCCCTAATTGAGCTCCAGCCTTGCACTCCCTCCCCCCCACCAGCCCTGTTACTAAGGTCCCCTCTGTGTCCATTTCATTCATGTTTGAAACCTGTTACTGTTTCGGTACCCACCACCTCTGCTGGGAGTCTGTTCCAGACATCCACCACCCTTTCCATAAAGAAGTATTCTAGGGACGTGGATATGCTGTTCAATCCACACTTTGTGGCAGGTTCCTTGCCGCTTTAAATCTTGCCGGAAGGTCTTCAAGCTGGCTCCTCCCACTCACCCGGGTGGTAAAACCCTTGGCTCCGCCCCATGATGCCAGATCTTCCTAACCGCTTGGAAGCTCAGGTTCCCTCCTTAGCACTCTGCATTTTAGGTCTGGATCCTAATACTTTAGACTTTCCGAAAGTAATTTTAAAGTTTACTAGACTTCAGTCTTCATCTTCCCTCATGGCTGTGATGGACAAATCCACTCCCGACTTCTGTTGGTGCCCTTGTGGGCAGAAAATGTCCCGGACCAATTCTCACTCCACGTGCATCTATTGCCTGGGTCTTGCTCACGATCCACAGGCCTGCGATCTTTGCAAGTCTTTCACGGCTTCGGTTTTGGAGGACTGCACTGCCCTACTACAACTTGGGTGACCCGAGAAACGGTACCCGCCGGTGAAGTTGAAGGAAGCCCATTGGGCAGTGTCCACGACTGCGGTCTCCATGGAGCAGCTGGAGCAGTTGATCACCCTCGAGGAGGAGGCGACTCAGGCCTCATCATCTTCCTCCTTGGCCTCTGCGTTTATCCCGCTCTCCTTGGGCTCCTCCTACACTGCTTCTTTTAAGGAGCTTTGTCAGTCCCCGTCTCCACCAAGGGAGAAGGACCATCTGGACGTACCAGTAGGTCGAAGAAAAAAGAACCAAAAGGTAAGTCCCACTGTTGGCGTTCATGGGGCCGAGAGAGTCCCTTCACTGGACTGTTGGCGCTCTACTTCGGTTGAGGTTGCGACTAAGGCCGCTGGCTTCACACTGTCCCCGTCAGGTCAGCCGCCGAGACACCAGTTCCACATCGTTGAGATTTTTCTCGACCCGTTGGACGGCTTGTCGACTGGAGAAGCTGACAACCCTTCTTCACCGGTTCCCCCAGTGGTAACCGAGGACTTGCCTGTGCCTCCTGTGCCAAAGTCCCCGGTCAAGGACCCTGAACCGAGGGATGAGCAGGTTTCCCCTGCTTTCTCTTTGACCCACCCTCGGCGACCCCGAAGGTCTCGGTCCTCTTCCATGTTGGGTAGATCCCGCCATCATCAGCGGTCTCGGTACCATGGAAAGTGGTGTCACCGCTCGTCCTCTTTGTCCTCTTGGGAGGATAGGCTCCGATGTAAGTTACGCCGGCGCTACGAGGACATGATGTGGCAACAACTCTTGTTCGCCGGTAACAAGCCGACTCCGTCGCCTTCTCCGACCATTAAGTGGCTGTCGCCCGAGCGACCGAAGCAACCCCTGATAGTAGTCGAAGGGCCGACCCCGGCACCAGTTGTTCGGCTGAAACCGGCTGCTCCGCCCATTGTGGTGGCACCACCGCCTCCTCAACCTAAGACTGGGGCCCCGACCAAGTATTGTCTGTCGGGTCAGGGCTTGCCCCACAGGTTGTTGGTCACCCTCACTCCTGATTGGCCTCGGCAGGTTTTAGGGTGGCTCAGGCGCTCGGCAGTTGTTCGCAGACTCTTCGGGGTCTGACGACTCCTCCCTGTACTCCAGGCCCCTTGACCTGGAATCTGCAGGAGGGTCAGTCGGTGGACGCGAGCCATCCTCGTTCTTGGGAATACTTCGGCTCATCCCAGAGTCCACTGAGATGCAGCTCAAACCCGTACAGAAACGAGCCAGGTATCCCCTCACGGAGACACTGGACCAAGGAGATTCCCCTACGGAGGCCTTCCCTGTGGCCGAAGCCATTGTTGGCCCGGCCCTGGAGTTGTGGCAGCGGCCTGCATCTTGTCCTGTGCCTTGACCAGGATGGCTGAAATCGTGGTCCCCACGGTTCCTCTCTCTGGTTTCGGAGCACCCCTCTGCGGAGGGCTGGTGACCAACAGTGTTTTCCGGCGCTCTGGGAGCGCTGGGCGTGGACAAACCACCTGATAAAGAATCCAAAAGATGGATTACTCGGGGCCGAAGGTTTCCTGCTTCCTCCCTAGGCCTCGACAGGCTAGCTCGGCTGTACTGATGGCACATTTTCACATGCCCTTATGGGTTCCCTGGATGAGGTAATTCCTCATCTTCCGGCTGACCTTCAGATGATGGTCAAGCAGGTGCTGGATCAGGGGAAGGTGGTGGCTAAACAACAGCTCCAAACTTCTTTGGATATCGGTGACTCTTGTGCCCGGTCAGTAGCGACTGCAGTAGCCATGCGCCGCAGGGCCTGGCTGCAGACACCCAGCACAAGCTAGCAGACGTTCCCTTCCTGGGCAAGGACTTGTTCGGGCCAGGGGTGGAAGGCCATCTCCAGAGGATCGAGAAGTCCAGTGGCACCTTGGACTCTGTCACGTCTGCCCAGAAAGACAAGGGCCGCCAGCAGCAGCGTAAGCCCTTTCACCCTTCCACTGCTGCGGCTCATCCGGCCCAGCAGCACCAGGGCCAGCAGGCTCACACTTGGTGCCCCAAGGCCAAGTCTGCCACTTCCTCCAGTAGGAAGCCTGGAGGGCAGAGTCCAGGAGGCCCCTCAGCTGGTCCTTCCTCCAAGCCTACCCAGTGATGGGTTGAGGGGTGTCGCCCCCAACCTCGTCTCTCCTTCCCGGGTTCACCCCGTGGGGGGACGGCTCCGCCACTTCCTTTCCGCCTGGTCTGCTATCACCACTGACCGCTGGGTGCTGGAAGTGGTCGGCAGGGATCTGCCTCTGGAATTCGAGCAGTCCCCTCCCTATCGAGCCGTTACCCCACAGGTGGGCTATGGGCTCCACCTCCTCTCTGTCGGCTCATCGAGCCGATATTGCCTTGCTCCTCCAGAAGAAGGTGATCAGTGAGGTGCCGGATCCTCCACCAGACCCGGGGTTTATGTCCAGGTACTTCCTGGTTCTAAAGCGGATGGGGGGCTGGTGCCCCATTCTCAACCCTACGACTTGAACAAGTTCCTAAGGCCGCGTATCTTCAGGATGGTCACTCTGGCTCAGATCATTCCATCCTTGGAACCAGGCTTGTGGTTCTGCTTTCTGGACCTCCAGGACGCATTCTTTCACGTCCCAATCCATCTGTCTCATCAGCGATTCCTCCGCTTCAGAGCAAAAGGATCTCTTTACGAGTTCCGGGCCATGCCCTTTGGCATTTCTCAAAGCTCCCAGGGTCTTCACCAAATGCATGGCAGTGGTGACAGCATTTCTGCAGCACCGAGGGGTCCGGGTGTACCCTTACCTGGATGACTGGCTGATTGCAGCCCCCGCCAGGTTGGAGGTGGAGTGGTCCAGAGATCTAGCCTTCTAGGTCTGCTCTTGGATTGGCCTCCTCATCAACGAGGCCAAATTGGAACTCGTGCCATCACAGGTGATTCAGTTCATCAGGGCAGAGCTTGACTCTCTTCGAGCCAGAGCCTGGCTCCCGGCGGACAGGGCCGAGGTCCTTTCCTTCTTTGCCCAATCATTTCTGGTTGGGCAATTGCGCCCTGCCCGGGACTTCCTGCACCTTCTGGGCCTCATGGCGGCCTGCACCAGCGTGGTCCATTGGGCCCGCTGGCATATGCAACCCCTGCAGTGGGGGCTGGCCAGCCAGTGGTCACAGTGCTCTGGTCGCTGGACCGGCAGGTTACAATGACCCAGGAGATGTGGGGCGGCCTGCAGTAGCATGTCAGCTCATCTACAGAAGGGTATCCCGTTTGTCGCACCAGCGATGGTCACTTAATGACCGATGCCTCTTTGATGGGTTGGGGTGCCCATCTGGGGGATCTCCGGGCCCACGGCCTCTGGTGCCCTCAGGAGTCTCGATGCCACATCAACCTGCTGGAGCTTCAAGCAGTGCGACTAGCCCTCACTGCCTTCGCTCCGTTTGTAGGGGGTCAGGTGGTTCAAGTCCAGACGGACAACACCACGACCATGTACTATCTTAACTGTCAGGGCGGGATGCACTCCTTGCCTTTGTGCAAGGAAACTCTCCACATTTGGTCTCTCATGATCAGCCTGGAGGCGGATCTCCTAGCCATCTATGTGGCAGGAGCCTCCAACAGTCTGGCGGATTCCCTCAGCTGGATAGGCGCTGCATCTCACGAGTGGTCTCTCCTGCCAGAGGTAGTGCAAGACCTGTTCTCTCATTGGGGCACCCCTCAGGTGGACCTGTTCGCCTCCAAGGAGAATGCAAAGCTGAAGCTGTTTCACGCCCGCCCCCCCTCAGCAGGGCTCGCTGCAGAGGGATGCCTTCTTGAGGCCGTGGACCCCAGGCCTCTTTTACGCCTTTCCTCCATTTCCCTTGATCCACAAGGTGCTTCTCAAGGCGAAGAGGGACAAGGTGCAGATGATTCTGGTGGCCCCAGACTGGCCTCGCCAGTTCTGGTACCCAGATCTCCTCAGCCTCAGCTCCAGGCTCCCGAGGCGGCTTCCAGCCCGCCCGGACCTGATCTCAGTCAACAAGGAAGGTTCTCCATCTGGACCTTCAATCCCTGCACCTGACGGCCTGGTTCCTGAGCAGCTAGAATTCCAGGCTTTGGGTCTTTCCGACGAGGTCCTCAACGTCATTGAGTCGTCCCGTAAGGAGTCAACCAGAAAATGCTATGCCTTTAAATGGAAGAGATTCTCCATTTAGTGTCAGGACAAGGGGTTGGACCCCTTTTCCTGTTCATTGGCTAGTATTTTGGACTACCTGTGGTCCCTGTCTCATCTAGGGCTTCGGTCGACGACCCTTTAGGTGCACTGGCAGCCATCTCTGCTTACCGGGTGCAGGCTGGCAAGCAGTCAGTGGTGCAGAAGAAGGTGGTCGGGCGCTTTTTCCAAGGCCTAGACCACATATCCCCTCAGGTGTGAGAACCTCCACCTCCTTGGGATCTACTGCTGGTATTGGCTAAGCTCATGGGCAAGCCATTCGAACCGATGCACAGGTGTGACTTCTCTCACCTGTTGTGGAAGACCGCCTTCTTGATGGCTTTTATGTCAGCCAGAAGGATGGGAGAGCTTCAGGCACTTTCCATCGAGCCTCTCTACCTGGTCTTCCACAGGGACAAGGTTGTCCTTCGCCCCCCCCGAAGTTCCTTCCGAGTTTCATCTTAACCAGGTGTTGACTCTGCCGGTGTTCTACCCCAATCACACCTTGAGGCGAATAGAATCCATTCCTTGGACCCTAGAAGGGCGCTATACGTATAAGGAGCAGGCCGGCTGGAAGTTCGAGGAGAGGTTCGCCAGCCGTTTGTCACCTACGCTGAAGCCGCACCTGGCAGACCTGTAGCCAAGTGGACGATAAGCAGGTGGGTCACCTCCTGCATAGATCTCTGCTATAGGTTGGCGGGCATGGAGCCTCCCAGAGGGATAAGAGCTCATTCTACCGCCATACCGCTACTTGGTGGTTGCTTCTGGGGATGTCCCTATCAGGAACTCTGCAGGGCTGCTACCTGGAAGTCCTTACACACCTTCATTTCCATTACCACATTGACCTAGAGTCATGCTGGGATGCTGGTTTTGGGACCTCGGTTCTCAGTCCTTATTTCCCAAGTAGGGGTGTGCACTCGCCTCCCTCCTCCCGGAGAACTGCTAGGAGTCTGCCACAAAGTGTGGATTGAACAACATATCCACGTCCCTAGAAATACAGGTTACTGACCTGTAACAGGAGTTCTAGGAGAGGTATATGTTGTTCATCCACACGACCCACCTGACCTCCCCGGCTTCGACACACAACCTGACTTCCAGCGGGCTAGATCTGACATCATGGGGTGGAGCCGAGGGTTTTACCACCTGGGTGGGTGGGAGGAGCCTGCTTGAAGACCTTCTGGCAAGACTTAAAGCGGCAAGGAACCTGCCACAAAGTGTGGATGAACAAGATATACCACTCCTAGAACTCCTGTTACAGGTGAGTAGCCTGTACTTCCCTCACATGCCCTCTAAGTCTCCCCCCTTCCAGCTTCATAACATGCCCCCTTGTAATTGAATATCTATTTCTGTGCAAAATGCCACCCCCTGTACCTTATTGATAACTAGAGGTATTTGAATGTTTCTATCATGCCTCCCCTTTCCCTCCTTTCCTCTAGAGAGTACATATTTAAAGAGCTTCTGACGCCTTAAAAAAACTTTGAAAAACATAATAATTACAATTCAGCTTCCATTCCATATATATTCTGAAGATTCCTCCTCCCCAGTATTTATTACTAAGGACATTTGCATGAATGCATGATCTTTCTCTCTGTCTCTCTCTCTCTCTCATGCTCTTTTGAACTTCTCTGACATCTTTTAATGCACTTTGTGTAAATTTTATCCTGTATATACATGGTCCAGTGCCTAAAGTTATTTTTGTACATAGTTTGACCACATTATGTTTATTCCTTAAGTACTTCACATTGTTGATTGTTTTCTATGTGTATTGTTTATAATCTCTGACGTGGAACTTACGTAATGAGCTTGTTCTCAAAGGTGTTAATATGAGACTACATTAAAAAAATAAAAATAAAAAATTCTTTATCCCTCAGGGCTCATCTACCTCTACAGCTTACTCCCTACTTCAAGTCATAATCTTCTGTTGTGACATCACAGTTTGTTGCCATGGGAGTAATTGTGATGTCACAACCAGTGTATTATGACCTCAGGTAGAGAGACAGCAACAGGAACAGATGAACTCTTCATAAGTAAAGATACTGTTTTCATGCAAATGGCCTCTGTAATAAATAATAGTGTAACCCCTAGGTGACGCTATCCCAAGGGCTACTACCCCTGCCTGCTTGACTAGTAGCAGGTTAAGGGGCTTGGGTAATGAAACAAGTGCCTCCACCCAGAGGTCAGGGTTGTTAGTGGTCAAGCTAAGCAGGGCACAGCCCTCCGGGACACTGTAACCCCCCTCTTTCCCTTCTAGTGGCTTGAACAATATATAATACAGTAGAATCCCGTTTATCTGGATCCTGTTTATCCGGAACTCCCTATCTAACGGACTTATACTACGTCCCCCTGTCACTCCTACAATTATAGTACCAGCTTTCAACACTAATTGGCAGCCGATTAACTGTTTTACTTAAGCCGTTACAGTGATTTGTCAAGCAATTAATACTGTCTTATGACGGACTGATCTGTCAAACTGCCCTTCAATTTGGAAAACTTCTTTTTTAAACCCTGCGATCAAGGTATCCTTGAAATCATGAAGAGAAATTACCGCAAAAAGCTGCTTCGGTCAGTCCTGACTGAGGAGAATTAATTAACACCACTTTGCAAAATCATCAAGAAAGTTACCCTTAAAGATGTCTGGTATATGCTAGCAGATGCTTGGGATAATGTTCGGCCTGAGACAGTCCAGAAGTCATGGGATAAATCTGGGCTAAGTTTTAAAAAAGATGAGGTGGATAATGCTGAGAGCGATTCCAATACTGAAGCGAGTAACGCAGCGAATGACAAATCAGAAGAGGCGGAGCTACAAGAGATCGCTGCTCGGTTACCTGGGGAACAGATTACCGCACTACAACTGGACGAATGGCTGTCATGTGATACAGGAGAGGACGAACACGAAAGTCTTGACGAGGATTCCATTGTTAGCCTTGTGCAGAGCACACCTGTCGTTACGCAGGATTTGGAGGAAGAAGAAGATGAGGTGCCCTTTCCGACACAAGTCACACACTCAGGGGCAGCGGCGTGTTTTGAAAAGTGCCTGAACTATCTTGAAATACAACCGGACAGCACACCAGTTGAACTGATGCTGTTGAGGAACCTACAGGGTCGGGCAAGTCAAAAGCGAACCTCCGCTTTAAAGCAAAAAACAGTCACTGACTTTTTCATGAAAAAATTATAACCTTCTGTCATGGCTTTGATTAATTAAGTTAATTTTGATTATGTTTATCTTTTATGTTTAATTTGCACCAATGATTAATAAACTGCGGTCTTGAAGCATACAGTGTTTCGTTTCATCAATGGAGCACTAAGATTAGACTTCCCCGTTCATCAGAATCCCGTTCATCCGAACTCTCGTTTAACCAAACAATTCACATGTCCACGGGGGGGTTCGCATAAACGGGATTCTACTGTAATTACTTTCACAATGACCCTTATTCACCAGGCAATTACCCACACGGTTTGCACTTACCACCAGGGCTGGTTCCTCTAGCTTGACCATGGAGACCCCCTGTAAAACAAGGTCAAGCACAGCAAATAGCAACAGTACAATACTTTTGGCACAAACTGGAACCACAGTCAGGTTAAATACAAACAAAGTTAAATCTGATTTATTCAGGGGACTTGAACAAGGGAGGGGCGTAATCAGGTTGATTTGCTTCCTCTATATTAATCAGACAGTTATGCATGCAGTTCAGAGTCCCTACACAGTCACACACTCTGGGTACCCAGGTAGGAAAATGGTGGGCTAGCCAGGAATGTTGCAGCTGGTTGAGGCCCTGTGACTGAAGAAAGCAACATGCACAACACACACTATTTGTAATCTGGAGCCGGAGGGCTCAGTTCGTGAAAGAAAAGGCAACAAGACAATCAGATGACAACACTTTTAGATTTAGCTGTTGTTGCAGGGAGCTACCCTGATGTTTACTCACGATACCTAATACTGGCCACAGGCAGGATGAAATCGAGACTGCAGGCTGTTGAGCTGGAGTACCCGGAGAAGCAGGGCCCACACGAATCACCGAGGTGTCATTCCTGTTCAAGGCGTTGAGCAGGGGGCTGATCCCCAGGCAGGTCTCTTGTGGATGACTTCCTCTGCATTGCAGGTGTTCTGGTTGGGCCAGTGTAGCAGGGCCCAGGCAAATGGAAATGAATACGGATTCAGTCCATGGAGCTAGATACAGCCTCCAGCAAGCAAAACACAGTTCAGACACACAGTGGGGAACCAAATCACGACCCACTATAAGCACACAGCACATTCACATGTAAGGAAATTCCACTGTACCAGGCAAATGGCTCTCCGGTCGCAATTACAGAGTCTCTGCACAATCCAGGAGTTCAGAGGTAGCTGGAAGTCCTGACAAGCTGATCGCATTCAGCAAACCTTCAGTCTTCTTCAGGTTAATGCCTGGTCACAATTCAGTGGCTTAATTTGCTCTCCAAATTCAGATTCAGTCTGAAAAAAGCACAAGTTCCCTCTCAGGAACAGCAGGCAGGTATGCAGGCCAAACTCAGGCCTTTCCACAGTTCTCCCGCGTGAATCCACTACGGATTGCTGCTCAAACTATCTCGAGCTGTTACTTCTTCACTTCCCAACTCAGATCTAACTGAAATTGCAAGCAGTGTGGGACTTTCCCCAAGATCCAAAAGGTTCGGTTGGCTGATCTGCCTGTCACAACAAGGGCTCCCCCTTCAGGTTATTTTAGGCCCCAAAAGCCCAAAACTACAATTCCTACAAGTTTTGGCCCCACAAAGCCCCTGTAGGCAGGCTCCATTTTAGAGTCCCAAATGTACTGATTGGCCGTTTCTGACAGTCCCGGACCAAGATGATGGAAACAAACAGAACTGTCCATACTGCAAAGAAGGCAGGTTAGAACAAACTTCAATATTATTACTGCTCTAACAAATGATCAGCAAACAAGTATATCTTCTAACAGAGCTCCTTCTCAGATCAATTATGAGTGCAATCCAGGCAGCTCTGAAAGAGACAGTACACAGAGGCTATACAGGCACTCTCTCGCAATACATTTAAACTGCTAAAATGCAGGACACCAGCCTGGCAGTGAGCATTTAAGCAAGCTCATGGGAAGACTTTTCGGGAACCCTCATTTGTAGGGGGGTTACAATAGGGAGGAGGGATACATAATTAATGTGAAATACAAACTGGACTGCATTGAAATATTATGTATTGGTAAAGTTCTCCTGAAGGTATCAGCTGCTCTTTAACTCCCTGAGTCTTTCTTCATAGGCCTTCTGGTGCAGGCCATGCACCAATTTGGTTGCCCTTCTCTGTACTGCCTCCATCCTATCTATGTCTTTCCTGAGATGGTGCCTCCATAACTGGACACAGTACTCCAGGTGGGGCCTCACCATTGATCTATGCAGGGGTAACACTGCCTCCCTCTTTCTGCTGGTGATACCCCTCCCTATTCACCCCAGCATTCTACTAGCTTTTCCCACTGCCTTAGCACACTGCTTTGCTACCTTCAGGTCATCAGATATGATGGCCCCCAGATCCCTTTCCCGTTTCATGGTTGGTAGCAACTCCCCTCCTAAATAATACGTTGCCTTTGGGTTTCTGTGCCCCATGTGCATAATTTTCCACTTTTTGGTGTTGGAGCCCAGTTGCCAAACCCTTGACCAGTCTTCTAGCTTTTTCAGATTTTCCCTGATTTTATGGTCCTGCTTAAAGCCTCTTTAACCAATATTTTTTCTTTGTGATTTACATAATATATCACCCATGATGTCTTGCATTATGAGGGTATGTGCAGTTTTGTGTTTCATTAACACTTGGCTTCACAGAAACAGTGGGCTGGATTTTCAGTGCCCCTAGAATGGCACAAGGTGCTTGCGTCCAACATGTTGGATGCAACAAGCACTTTGTGCCAAGGGAAGCGCCCAAAGCTATTTTGGAAAGCAGCCTGTGTCAAGCTGCATGTTGTTTGCACCGGAGTGTACTTGCACCAGCCTTGCGCCACAAAACTGGCGTGACATGGTGCTAGGGGGCTTGTGGCAGACTCTGGCTGCCACAACCACGAATTTTGGATTTTCAAAGCCCTCCCCAGGGACAAAGTGTGAAGTACCATTAGATCAGTCAAGGGCTGGTCTAACGGTACTTAGACATCCCCTTGGAGAGTAGTCCACCATGTGCCACTGTGTGCCCTCCCCCTTAGGCCAGTAACTGGTCCCGCAGCCCTGATGTGCTCGTAACCTGTACTGTACTGTACAAAACACAATATAAGCCCTGGTGATCCAGTGCACCCCCAACTGTCCCTACACTTTAATATATATCGAAATCAATCCCTAGTGATCCAGAGCCCCCCCATCTGCCCAATACTTTAATATATATTAGATTCAATCCCTGGTGATCTAGTGGCCCCACACCCGGCAAGTAGTGCCACCATCTAAGCTCCCCATCCCAGGCCATTATCCGGCGACCAGCTGGCCCTCCTCACCACCATGGCCCGACCGCCAAATGAACTGTCAGGCGTGTACTGTGCATGATCTGACAGTTCATTTGGCGGTGCTAATAGTGAAGTGAAAGGAACTATGCCGTCCACTGAATATAGCCTAGAGTAAGTGAAAATAAATTGGTGACACTACCTACCGGGTGGGGGCCACTGAATGCCAGGGATTTATTTCGATATATATTAAAGGTATGGGCAGATGGGAGGGGGGTACTGATCCCAGGACTTATATTGTATTGTGTGTACTGATTACGATTACTGGGCTTGGTGGTGGTGGTGGTGGTGGCAACATGCACCCATACACGGGCTTAGCTGGCACCCCATCATCCTGCAGCCCTTGTGGCACTTCTTCCAGGTGTTTCATCCATTTGGCGCACTGACTCAGTTGCCAAAAGCAATGAGGCGTGGTAGCAGGGACCCTGCCCCATTGAAAATTGGGCGCAGGGTCCTGTATGCACCGGCACTCAGCGCAAGCTGCCATTGTCACAGCTTGTACCCGAGGTTTGAAAATCTGACCCAGTGCTTTTAGCATAATAACCCTTGCATTGGTGCTTTTGTATTGACATCTATTGTTTACTTTTTCTCAAGTTCAGTAAAGAAAAGTTGTGGAAGAAGTGACCGCAGTGTTATCTTTGAACATCTGTTGACTCAAAATGTTGTTCTGGATTACAGTAAGGGCCCAATTCTGGAAGGAGCCCTCATTTACACTAATAATCTCCAGACAGCAGAAGTAGCTGTCTTGAATTTTCAGAGGTTCCCACTGCATTGCGACCTCCTCACTTTCCCCAAGCATTCGCACCACAGAAGGGCTCTCCATCTGTTCTCAGGAAAGGGGGTATGTCTGTTGGATATCCACTGGCATGCTTATTCTGTAGGCCACAAAATGTATTCTGCACATGTTTGTGGGGCTAGGAAAGTACACCTTCTTGGTGGCAAAAGTAACTGTTACCCCACACACACACGGTCTCTTAACAGATCTATCCACCGTAGTCCATTTTATGCCATTGGGTGCATTTTAGTTGCATAGTAACAGTAGTAATATAATAGTGCAAGGTCGGACGTGTCTGTAGTTCCATCATGTCTATCTCTCCTGCTGCACGAGCAGGGGTGAAATACAGTAAGTGTGCTGTGCAAACACTTAATCAGTTTTTAGACATTCTATACGTACTCTACTACCTCGGTATCCAGTGGTTTCCTTTATAACTGACATTTGTCCTGGCTTAAATTAAGGACTTATACTGTCTTCATGTCCACTGTCTGCACTGGTAGGCTGTTTCACAGGTTCATGAAGCAAACAAAGGATGTCCCCTAGGCACCCTGTCCCTCAGAAATGTAGTGTTACTTTACAGTGTATGAGTCAGGGGTGATCAAGGTTCAGTTCAAGTCAGTAAATCCAAAATAGTCAGCTGCACCATAAAACTTCTTTATCTCTTCGAGTGTTCATTTCAGAGCCTATATGAGCGGTTCAGGATGAAATCCCTAGTAATCAATATTGCAAAGACACAAGCAATGCTATTTGGCACAGCTCCAAAATTTAAGAAATGCATGAAAGGTTTTACGAACATTACTTCTAACAGAAGTTCTCCTGAAAAAGTTGAATTTTTTAGCATCTTGGTGTATATCATGATTCATCTTTGACCTTTATTTTTTTATTTATTTAGTTTTTGTTTACCGGGTAAGGTGCACTAGCCAAAAGACTATTTTCAGGCATGACCCGGGAGGGTACAGAGACAAAGAACATACAGTGGATACATAATGGTACAATAAATACAAGTAATATATAAATGTAATACATGGCATATCAAAATCATGACTGCCAGGATTCGTCAGAAACTTGGACAGCTATATTGCATAAGAAATTATCTCACTAAAGAATCGGGTTTGAAAATACCTACTCAAAATTTGTCGCCAATACTACTAGCCTGTGGCTCATTAGTAGCTGATGCTGCTTCTGAGATTAATTTGGATAAGAAAATAATTTTATGTCATAAAATAGCCAGGTTTGTCTTGCTTGCTGGAAACAGAACACATCACTGCGCTAATTTAACTAAGCTGAACTGGCCTTCATTCGAATACAGGTTTATTCTGGCAAATGTTACTCTTAGAACTCTTTTTAAAGGGGCATCTTGTTGTTTGACAGATCTCGTTAGACAGCACCTTTCTTGATATTTCTCAGCGCTTGTAATAAAGAACTGAGAGCTCCCTTACCTGAAAAGGAGCTCCTCTGTGGTGTGAAATAATTTTTTTTCTGTAGCCCCCAAGGGAGGGAATCGTAATTTGCCCCTGAAGGGTTGGCAGCATGACCACTTTCCACTTCCCAGTAGCCCGCTCCATCCCCACACTACATTATGATGTCTGTATAGGAAGAGCACGGGGAAGTGGAAAGGGATCGTGCTGCTATGCCAGCCCTCGGGGAAAATTATTATCCCTTCTCTTCCTTTGTGTGCTGCAGAAAAAAAAATATTTTACACCACTGAGGATATCCATTTCGGGTAAGGGAGCTCCCTGTTCTTTGTTAAAAGCACTGAGAAAGGTGCTCTTTAAAGGAACATAATATTATCTATAATTCTTGCTCTAAATCAAATAATCCATTACATGTTTTTCGTACAAAAGTGTCTCTTGGTCAGCATTCATTTAGATATAGGGCATCTTGTGTGTGGAACACTATACCAGTTTCAATCAGATCCTCTCCCTCACCAGCTATTTTTAATACCGTTTCGAAAGAATAGTATCAAAGTTTGAGTATTTGTAAATGTCAAAATTGAACGTTACATTTAGCTTATATTTTAATTACTTAGGTTACCGTTGTACGTGTGTAAGTACTGTGTGTATTGAATGCACTGTTATTGTTTGCAATTACTTTTGTACGTTGGTACCGGTCGTGCCTGAAAATGGTAGCTTATAGCACCAGTCCACTTAGCTGGTGAACAAAATAAAACCAAGCCAAACCATTTATTTAGTAATGTTCTTTTCTTACAGGGGCCATATCAATAAGCTCGATGTTTCACCCTATCTTAGGGCTTCACCAGGGGGTTAATGGCCCACCTAGTCAGGAGTTAAATAAAAATAATGTAAGATAACATCTACAGATGCTTGCTAGGAAAACTTATGCAAGCCAGATGATTTTACAAAAATCTAAAACTTTTTTTGTGCGTATGATACAGTGCAAACAAAAAAAAAACCTAGGTCATGCTCATCATAAATAGGAACCAACAAGACCAAACCCTGATAACCCTGCTAATGCCTCATTAATAGACCCGATCTTAACCAACAGGCCTCACAAATTCAGTACGGAAGCAAACACATTGTGGACTGCACTTCGGAATCAGAGTCGGTGTGTGGAGGAGAAAGCAGAGTCCACAGACCGATTGTATGCTCCACCAATGTTTTATTTACCACATCACCACGTCGTTATGACAGAATCACCCCCACACAAAGTAAACTAGTATCCAGTCACTGACTGTGACCCAGGTGCCCTGGCACTTCGCTCCATTTGAGCTTCCCTTGGCTCACAAATTCACTCACTCTGCATTTTTTCGCAGTGACAGAAGTTATTTTAATGTGGTTGCATGCTGTAGGAGGATAAAAGCTCCACTAACCCAACCCAAATTCATATTAAAATTATGCTTTGCCAGCTTCAGTGTAACACATGATCTAAAGGAATTGGCCACTATAAATTGGCAAACATTCTACCTTGCCCCTATAGTGCACGAGGCAACAGAAATTTCAATAGTTTGTTGTTGGGGGGCTATCAGTAAGCATGCTCCTATTTTAAATGCCGAGTGAAAAAGGTATCCTGTCCGTGGTTCAGCACAGGGCTGAAAGAGGCCCCGAGGAATAGGGACTTACTCTGGGCAACTGGCAGGTGTATGAAATATGATTGAGAGTGGGCCAGATTCCAGTGAATGAGAAACTCTTGCAAAACTAATCAAGGCAGCAAAGGCCAATTATTATTTAAACCACCTGGACAATAATAAACATGAAGAAACAAAATTCTGGAAAACCATCAAATCTGTTGAAGGCTTGTCGCCTACCCCTCCATACCATGGAAAGTCTTAGTAAATGGCAATTTCATAACTGATAAACAAATCCTTCTGGAAGAAACAAACTCCCATTTTACATCAGCTGACTGGCATTTGATAGGTCCAAAGCTACAACATACCAGATCCCTCCACTGGATTCTGCAAAATCATGTAGTCCCATTGCTGACCCATTTATCTTCCAACCCACTACTTTTAAACAGGTGCAGCAACTCCTGCTATGGCTAGACACCAAAAAAGTGCAGGTTCTGATGACCTAAGCCCCTTTTCCTTAGAACTGGCTTCAGGCATCTTACGGCACCCATAACCCATCTTCTTAATTTGTCACCCTTCACTTTAATTTGTCACTCTCCAGTAGCAACATATCTCTATTCCGGAAAACATCATATGTCATAACCCTCCTTAAATTTGGCAATGCCAGTATTATCAATAACTACAGACCATATCCATTCTTCCAGTATTGGCAAAGCTCCTAAAAAAATTATTAATGCTCAATTAAGAATTTTCTTGTAGCAATCAAATACTATAACTCCCCTCCAGTCTGTTTTTGACCTAAACATAGTATTGGCTATTCCCTGGCAAAGGTTACTAATGACTGGATAGAGGCTGTCAGCCATAAACACACCACTGAAGCTGTTTTTCTCCATCTCAGTAAGGCCTTTGACACTGTTGACCATAAATTGTTTTTTACTGTAGAAACAAGTGCTTTCCACCCGATGTTTGGAAGAGTCTGATCCAGGTCACCTGCCCACTGATTGTGAAGTAAGCTGACCAAGTTTACAGTCCTGTTCCGCCACTTGTCTTTCCAAGTTAGACATGCTCTATCATAGTTCACCTAGGTTTATTACGGAGTCGGGGCCCAGGACTAACCAGTGCATATTCAGTCGGCTGATCCTCGTTAACTACCAGGAGACTATGGAATCTGTACACTTGGGCATACAAGGTACTTTTAAATGATCTCCCAGGATATATCCCTGAACTCTTCCATCTATCACATAGCTGCTGTTCCCTTAGGAAACATAATTATATACTCCTGGACATTCCAAAACATGCTACATGGCTAGGAAAATCCGCAAGCAATTGTATATTCCCACAATGTGGAACTCATTGCAAGTCTCTCTAAAACTCACTTCGCTGATCAGACTCAGCACCTCTAAGGTGCTCATTGAAAAATTATGTTCTGAGACCTGCTCTTGTGGTTAAACTAAACTCATTCTCGCTCCCTCTAGCCTAGAGGTTAGAGGAACGAGGTGTGAACAAGCTTGGTACATCCAGCAGCCCAGACCTGAGTTTGATACTCACAACCTCCACTTGCATACTGTGTGACTCTGAGCAAGTCACTTAACCGACTGGTGCTCCCAGGTTGCCCCTGAAAACAGGCACTTGCCTCCTTTCGTGTGGAGTCCCTCAGGGTTCGGTATTGGCCCCAGTGTTGTTCGTAGTATATATGCTGCCCCGGGGTGTGGGGGTGGGGGGTCATTAGGAGGTATGGTCTGAGTTTTCATTGCTATGCTGATGATACTCAGCTATACCTATCCTTTGCCCCAGGAACATCAAATGCAGTAGATGTGCTGAATTTCTGTCTGGCTGAGATTAATGACTGGATGTCCTCCAGCTGGCTGCGACTAAACCTCATCAAGACTGAGGTGGGTAGTGGTGGAGTCGGACAGAGTTCGTGATGGGATGGCCTCTGATTCTGCGACTGGCCTTGTGCTAGGAGCTGTGTCATTGATGGCCTCCCCATGGGTGCAAAATCTTGGTGTGATTTTTGACAGGAACCTGTCCATGGAGGCTCAAATATCCTCTGTGGTTTGTTCCTGTTTTTTCCATCTTAGAAACATTGCCAGGATTAAGCCCCTTGTTCCAGCTCTGGACCTCCCTACCTTGATACATGCTTTAGTCACTTCTAGGCTTGACTACTGTAATGTCCTCTATCTCGGGGTCTCTGGAAGTTCTCTTCGCAGACTGCAGCTAGTGCAAGCAGCTGCTGCCCGGCTTTGTCGGGACAAAGTAAATTTTGTCATATTACTCCAATTTTGCATAGCAATTGCACTGGCTGCCTGTCAGATGGAGAGTACTTTTCAAGGTGGGTTTTCTCACCTATAAGGCCCTACACGGGCAGGGCCCTGGTTACCTGTCTGATCTTCTGGTACCTTCCACCTCTGTCCGAAATCTCCGCTCCTCTAGTGGTGGCCTCCTTACAGTTCCGAGAGCGAGATTAAAATCTGCGGGGGATCGAGCTTTTGGAGTCACTGCTCCCGCTTTTTGAAACTCTTTGCTGTCTGTAGTGAGAGAGGCCCCCACTATAATGGCCTTTAAGAGTCGCCTGAAGACCTTCCCATTTGTGCAAGCTTTTGGGGAGTAAAATTTTTATGTGTGTTATATTTTAATGTATAATTTATGCGGCATGAAATACTGTATAGTTCCTGTGCGGCGCCCAGAGCCTGTGGGATTGGGCATCTTTTTAAATACATTTGGCTTTGACTTTGTGCCTAGTGTGCCTTACCCAGTTACCAAAGACTAAAAAAAAGATTGGTTACTGATTGGGTGGCATTGTTGCCACTGTGTTTACTGACAGCTTTTTGAATTCTATGAACTTACTTCCATTTTTGTATATTGTGCATTATCTTGTATGCTTTGCATTCTGAATTGTTGCTTCTGGCTTATATTTTTATTTATTTAGTTGTTTAATTTAGTTGTTTAACCAGGTATAGCACACTAAGCTGGAAGCTTTTTTACAGGAGCGACCTGGGAGCACAAGGAGGTTAAGTGACTTGCTCAGGGTCACACAGTATGCAAGTGGAAGCTGTGGGATTCAAACCCAGGTCTGGTTTGCTGGATGTCACCAGATTTGCAGCTTAGAGCCTTAGACCACTGCGCTATACTGCCTCCTAATCTGACAGCTATATGAATTCTGTGAATTTACTTCAGTTTTTGAGTATTGCTCTATGTCTGTACACCTTTGCATCCTATGCCATTGCTTCTAACCTATGAAAGGCCACACCTCAGAAAGGACATAGAGAGATTGGAGATGGTGCAGAAGAATGCTACAGAGATGATACAGGGACTGCACCAAAGGCCATATGAGGAGAGACTGGGAGAATTTAACTTGTACTCCCTCAAGCAAGGGGGGGGGTAGATATGCTAGATTTTCAAGTATCTCAAGGGAGTAAATAGGGTACAGGTGCAGGATGTCTTTCAGATCAGAGACTGCACATGAACTAGGGGACACAACATGAGACTGCAGGGAGGGAAATTCAGGGGTAATATGAGGAAGTACTTTTATACCGAGGGCGGTGGAATCCTGGAATGGCTTGCCTCAGGAGGTCATGGGGGCTAAAACGTTTAGGGAATTCAAGAATGCCTGGGATAGATACAAGGGTGTCATCAGGAAATAAGTTCTATTTGGGGGGGGGTAGGAAAATGGGCAGACTAGATGGATCAAGAGACCCCCATCTGCCATCACATTCTAGGTTTCTATGTGTGCTGTCCTACCCAGGACCTCCTTGTAAATGAGCTTGTTCAATTGAGCCTTTGCCTGGTAAAATAAATACAGTAATAACCAAAATACTGTGCACACTGGTGCTTACATCAGGTGTATTGTAAGTTCCTTTTCAGTCCAGTCACTCTGACATAGTCCATTACTGTGTTCTAATTTGAAAACAACCATGGTTACACTCACAGAATGTAACAAAAAATCACTCAAGTTTCCTAGGAGCCACCACCTCTCCTTAAAGGTATTCCAAAAACAAACCCTTTTACACTGAGGTATGTAAGCAGTAAGACATAACAGGGTGTTGGTTGCTGTATCACAACCGTGCGCCCAGGGGCATTTTGTATTGAGCTAGGCTGGTACCGGGACTTGTTTGTACCCATTGGTTGTGGTCTCCCAGTCCAATGTGACAAACAAGTTTTAGCCAATCATAATTTCCCCTACTCATTTTATAAATAAGCAATAAGACACAAAAGGGTGTTGGTTGTGGTGTCACAACAATGCCCAGGGGCAAGGTAAAGCATGAGACCGCAGGCTGAGTGCCCTCTGCCCCTGGAAGTGCGGCTGTGACACCACAACCAACACCCTGTCATGTCTTATTGGGCTTATAAAATGGATATTTTGACAAACGGTAAAAAAAAAAAAAAAAAAAATTATGTAATAAATGGTAAAATAATTCTTCTGCAGCATTTTAAATATGGCAGTATTAGCAAGTTACCAGTAGAGGGCGCCGCAAGAATAGCTGATGAGCAGGAGCATTTTAGAAGGTTCTGAGAGTGAGCATTTATATGTTTTCGGTAGTGAAGTAGGCTGGTACTGGAACTTGTTCGTACTCACTGGTTGTGGTCTCCCATTCCAATGGGTAAGAACAAGTTTTAGCCAATGAGGATGCAGGATTTCCCCTACCCATTTTATAAAGTTTTCTTTTAAAGTTCTTCAGCCTGCAGGTGCTATCAGTTATTTAATTAAGGGCTGACAGCAAGTTTGCAGTTCTCCCTGCACACTCGACCCTATACACAAAACTGCGCCCAAGGGCACGTAACTGGGCATGCAGTTCTACACCCTTAGGATTTCCGTATGGAGGACATTCATGAACACTGGGCTCCACCCAGCTCCCATGCAGCAGCTCCGCCTCCCAGGTGCGCGGGTCCCGGGGGGCAGGAGGTGTGGAGCAGCGGATCTGGGCAGGCAGCCAATCAGCTGCCCAGGCAGGGGACCCGCAGTGGTTCCCTTGCGCCCCGCGGGGCGCCATATTGACCCCAGCGCGAGGTCGACTGTGCTGATATGTGTGTGTGTGTGTGGGGGTACCCTGTCTGCCCGACTCCTGTCCTCCTGGTGTGCCCTAACAGCAGAGGCAACATTGTTGGGAGGGCCGTTGCCCCCTGCTGTGTCCACGTCTAGTGGTAGTTCCCCTGGGGGGGCGCATAACCGGCCCCAGTGGTTTACAGCTGTCTTTCAGGTGCAGAGCAGGCAGCCCCCGCGCACAGTACTCTGCAGTGTTGTGACTGTGTGGAGTGCTGGCTCGATCCCCCACACCGCCCCGTGCGAACCTCCGTGATCGGCTGGGGGATCGGGTGCATGGGGGGGTCATATGCGAACAATGAATGCGCGCAGGGGCTGGGCAGGTGAGGAGTGGGCTACGCTCCCAAGTTGCGCGGTGCGTAGCCCACCCTGCACCTTTGTGAATAGGCCCCAAGATTCTTAAAGGCCAATTCCACAAAAATGTCTGTCAAGTTCTGGTTTGGCTCCCATCTGAGCCCCCTGACAACCCCCCCCTCTAGTGCTGAAAGTGACAGAAGAGAGCAAAGGGCAGACCTACCCTGTCATGGACTCTTGTGGACCCTTCATTCCCGTTGTCATTTTGGATCCATTAGGTCCAGAACCAGGGCTGCTACTTGGAAGCTCACTTTCCAGCCAGCCTCCTGCCCCCGGCTCCCACTAGCTAATTGGATCCTCCACAGCCATGCAGGGGACTCAGTGTGGAAAGGCCCAAGCAGTTACTTATCCATCTCTCTGGTAGCCTTAGAACACTGACCACATTGTGTCAAATTTCTGGAGCAGCACAGTTTGTCTCTGTCTAACAATGTGGGATTGCAGGGGTTCCTTTTCTATGTTTCTTTTCTTTGTTTCCTTTTTTTTTATTCAATTTTCTTTGCGTCCCTGGCTCCAGTAGGGTCATCAGCCCTGCCCCTCACCCCACCAGCAACTGCCTCCCCCAGTACACCTCGAACCCCCTGCAGATCTCCCTCCATGGCTAGGCCAGTGGGGGGTGGTCTGTCCTCTCCCCACCTGGAACACAGTCCAGCTGGGTGGCAGCGTTGGTCAGGCAGCAGGTCTGGCTTCATTCACCGGAGCCAGGCTTTCCCATTTTCAGTTTCCCCCACATCTGGCAGTGTGCAGTGACGTAGGTTTGCTTGTAGAGCCATGCATGTGCCATTCTGTGGGTGCCGGACAGCTTCCTCTGAGATGGACCGACTGTCCTGCCACCACACCTCCGTGTGGTGGCAGTCTAGAAGCAGCGCATCATGTCCCCTCCCCAGTGGAGGGGCGCAATCCTCTGGAGGCTCCATCCTCTCCCATCACAACCTACCCCAGCAATCCCAGCTCACTCCCAAACTTGGGTCTCTGGCGTGATGAGAAGGTAAGGTGTCCAGCACCTCAGCCCTCCACACCACCGGGCCTGCTCATGGACTACTTTTCATTCTTTGCAGCATGCTGCAGCTTCTGACCTTCCTCACTAACACTGCCAACATTGTTAAGGTTTTGATGGAATCAGGACATCAGTCCTTGACCCAATGACTACTCCATTTTACCCAGTACAACATTATGTAAAGCGATTGTATAGTTTTCCATTAAATGGAGGTTGGTGGCAGGATTAAATCACACAACGTTTAGACATTTCGACTTGGGACCTGTTCCACAAAAAGGCAGGGATATGCACTGATTTGCATGTATCCCTGCCTTAGAGCCCACACCCAGATGCCTGTCTGCACCGGATAGCATCCGCAGCTCCTGTTGAGTGTGGAGCTTTGAATGGGGGCAGGAGGTACCCTGATGGCTGGAGCTGTGCTGGACACTGGTTATCCAGTCAGATGCCCAGGTCAGCTACATAGTGGATCCCTTGCTCTGTGTGGAGTAGGGGCAGGTGGGAAAAGCAGTAGAATTATCACAACTGGGAAACAGTACAGACATCAGCAGTAACCCTTTCACATAGTACCCCCTGACACTTTGTGAAGGGATTACTATTGGTGTCTGTAGTGTTTTCCAGTTGTACTTAACATTCTGCTGTTTGTACCTGTATGTTTGCATTATTTCAGTGGGCCTGTACAAGTTGGTATAGTGTTGCTTGTGTAACTTAGATGAACTTTGGCTGTTCGCCTCTCTATCCATGGGATATACCACCCTGTAGGGGTCCGAAAGTAAGGAACCCTAAATGAGGGTTCAACTGCTAGAGGTGCTGCAGGAATGATTCACTTGGCTAAAGGTACCTTAGGAAGGAGCCCAAAAAGAGTGTGAAGTAACGCAAATAAGGTGACGAATGCTTGTCTGAGTTAAAGACCTGCCCATAGGTCGGTAGGTTTATTATGGTGAGGAGTTGGAGTCCAGTAGCGGGAGATAACAGATGAATAGAGACCCGGTCACAGTCTGAATGTAAGGCACAGGGCACGACTTCCTAATGAGAGAGGGAACAGCTACGGGGCCACCATCCATCTCCATCCAACAGTGGAAACCTGACTACATAACCTATGAAATATTACTATACCTATCTAGATATTATGACTATTGGCATGGAGGAGAGGAAAAAAACCCTTTGAGGAAGAAACCTCTAGAGATCCAAGGCCTAGGTCGCCTTCCCTCCAGGCTTGGGAATATTTAGTTTAGCGACGACTCTGCTACTGCAAATTTAGTAAGCCAATCCAGGGTGGAATTCCAATTTAGGGGAACATTCTCGCTCTATCCCTCTAAAGGGAACACTGTGAAGGGTTGCAAACGATCTCTGCAACATGAGGCACATGGTGCCACCTCCAAAGTGGGAGGAGGAGAGTATCGACTGCCGAGGTGCTGAGCCGGCCTACCGATCTAAGAACAAACCAGGTGAACCAGAGGTGGTCATAGGGAGAATAGCTTAAAGGGTGCCTCCGAACCTGCTCAGGCAGCTAACAGGGCCCCTCCCATGAGATCCCCACCTCTTGCTGCTGAAGTCTTAATTTCTACATCTAGAGGTGCCGTCAGCACGGTTGATGACTGAAAGTCCACCCAGGGCAAGGACATTCCCACAATGGGCCAAATGAGAAGGAACCCGCTCCGACTTTTGCCTGCTCAAGATGCGACTTCGTGGGTGTAGAGCAAGACCATTGGCTATGGCTAGTCCTGAGACATGGAGGTAATGGACATGGTTGGCATGTCTCCGAAGTGGAAAGAAGGTAAAGTTGAGATGTAGCACTAGCCCCATATGTGGGTCATTCTCGGATAGTCAATCATGATGGTTAGACCTTTACATAGGTCAGACTGAGCAATGGGAACCCTGATGTGGGTCTAGATAAGGCAAATAGCAATATTTAAACCACAGGAGTGCAAGCCTACTAGGTCCATTAAGCAGCCAAATTAGGAGTGAATGGAATTTTATGAATGGGAGAGACAGTAACAGCAGGGCAAAGCCTGCGGCCGGTGGTTAGGAGGAGGCTGTGAAGCTGGTATGTAAGGAGGTGAGGTTCAAGAAGGAAGAAAATTGTTATACTGATAGCACAATGCTACGAAGTCTGCTGTGTGCGAATTATATGTAGTGCCATAGAGGCATGCTGAAAGCCTCACCGACACGAGGAAAGAACAAAGAAATCAGTATTAGGACCCATGCAAGGGCCGATTGCCTCAGTGCCATGAAGGCAACATGGAGCAGCAGCAGAAAGCAGGGTGAGCCAGCAACTGATGGAATTACGCGAAACATAAAGCAGCTCCTGCTACTCGGAGCCATGGTGCCAGCTGTGACAACGCATTAACCCGCAGTAGCAAAAACAAAACAGCCACGAACAAGGCACTGTGACAGCAATTAGCTAATTAAACCAGTAGGTCAAGCCATACAAAAGTGAGGGTACTGGACTTCAGGAGGGCTAACTTTGGCAAGATGGGAAAGTGCCTCAGAAAAGCACTAACAAACAGGCTAGAAGGAGAGGTGGAGCAACAGTGGGGAATCATCAAAACTGCCATCACAGAGGCAACAAGCCTTTGTGTGAAGCAAATAAACAAATCAAAACGAAAGAAAAAGCCACTATGGTTCTCGAAAGAGGTGGCTGGGAGAGTCAGGGAGAAAAAGATAGAATTCCAGAAGTATAAGGAAACACAGAAGGAGCAGGACAATGAGCTGTACCAGTTAAGGCAGAAGGAAGCAGGGAAGGAAGTCAGAATAGCAAAGGCCAAACTGAGGAAAAATAGCCAACTCGGTTAAGAAGGGGATAAAACCTTTATAGGTACATCAGAGGGCGTAGAAAGACAAGGGAGGATAGTGAGGCTGAATAGAATGAGCGGTGGGTGGGCAGAGGGGACAGTGAAAAAGCAGGGATACTGAACGAATATTTCTGCTCAGTATTCACAAGGGGGTGCCTAATCCAATTAACAGAAGCACTCTTGATAGGGGGTCGATCTCAGTCCTTTCACAGAAGAAAGGGTTCTGCAAGAACTCCTAAAACTGAAGGCGGACAAAGCAATGGGGCCTGATGGAATTCACTCCAGAATTCTAAAAGAATTAAGGGGGGAACTAGTGAAACCACTGGCTACTCTTTTTAATAAATCATGGGAGGATGGTGTGGTAACCGAGGACTGGAGGAAGGTGGATGTGATTCCCCTTCACAAAAGTGGGACCAAGACAAAGGCAGGAAACTACAGACCTGTCAGTTTGACCTCTGTGGTAGGAAAAGTGATGGAGTCACTTCTGAAGGAAGGAAATGTTGAGTACCTAGAGGCCAGTGGGGCACAGGACCCAAGGCAGCATGGGTTCACAGCGGGAAGGTCATGTCAGACGAATCTAATAGAGTTCTTTGACCGGGTAACCAAAGTAGTAGACCAGGGAGGGGCTGTGGACAGGGCCTACCTAGACTTTAGCAAGGCATTTGACACAGTCCCACACAAAAGATTAATAGTCAAATTAACCAGCCTGGGAGTGGGTCCCAGGGTTGTAGCCTGGGTAAAACATTGGCTGGACAGCAGGACACAGAAGGTAATTGTAAATGGAGTCCACTCTGAAGAAAGAGGGGTTACTAGTGGGGTACCGTAGGGTTCAGTACTGGGTCCAGTCCTTTTTAATGTCTTTATAAGTGGCATTACAGGGGGACTAAAAGGAAAAGTATGCCTCTTTGCAGATGGCACAAAGATCTGCAACAGGGTTGATACACAAGGAGGCGTGGAAAGGATGAGAAGGGACTTGGCAAGGTTGGAGGAATTGGCAGAAGTATGGCAGCTATGATTCAATGCAAAGAAGTGCAAAATAATGCACCTGGGAAACAAGAACCCAAGGGAAGATTACACAATGGGGGGGAGGTAGTAACAACAACAAAAAAGGAAAGGGACCTGGGGGTAATCATATCAGATGACCTTAAGGTTAGCAAGCAATGTGAGAAGGCAGTAGGGAGGGTTGGGGGTATACTGGGATGCATAGGAAGAGGCATCACCAGCAGAAAACAGGAAGTTGCTATCCCTCTGTACAGACAGTTGGTGAGACCCCATCTGGAGTACTGCGTCCAGTTCTGGAGACTCCATCTCCTCAAGGACATAGACAGGATAGAGGCAGTCCAGAGGAGGGCAACGAAAATGGTGCAGGGTCTGCAAGAGAAGCCGTATGAGGAGAGACTAAAGGAGCTTAATATGTATACCCTTGAGGAAAGGAGGGAGAGGGGGGACATGATAGAAACTTTTAAGTACCTCAGTGGAATCAACAAAGTCCAAGAGGGTAGCATCTTTCAGATAAAGAGCGTGCAAGAACAAGGGGACACAATTTAAAGATAGAGGCGGTTCAGGGGCAATGTGAGAAGTATTTTTTCACAGAGAGGGTAGTGGATGCATGGAACGGCCTTCCTGAGGAGGTTGTGGGGTCTAAAACTGTGGGAGAATTCAAGAATGCATGTGACAGACATAAGGCAATTCTTGTGGGGGGGGTAGAAAGAAATAGGCTGTTGGTTAACTAGGATCTGCAGCCTATCCTGTATGTAGGAAAATGGGCAGACTAGATGGGTCAAGCGGTCCTTATCTGCCGTCAAAGTCTATGTTTCTAATAACTTGATTCAATGCCAGCAGATGTAGCTGGGCTGACAAGTCGGGAAGTAAAATAAATGTCAGGTAATGGTATGAATCATGAATATCGATGGTAGGGCAGGAAACCCCAAAAACAGCACACGGTAGAGGGCAACGATTAGGCAAGTATCCGGAAAGCCGTGTATGACAGAAAAATGGAGAAAGGAAAACACACATGTCAGCAAGCCAAGGAATGGAGTGGGCTGAGAGAGTCAGGCGGGCACACTGCGAACGCAGGGCATAGAAGGTGGCCAGAAGTGGCAGCGTTGGACTGAGGAGTCCTCCAGTAGGGTGAGGACAAGAGCACAGAAGGGGAATGGGGCTGGAGAGAAATGGGAGATGAAGGGCAGCAAGGGAGAAGCAGTAGGAGGGGAAAGACAGAGGAATGCTGGGCAGTGACGTCACCAAGCACGGACCTGGAAGAAAGAGGGAGCAGCGACCTGCAAGGAAAGAGAATGGGGAAGAAGCCCCCAAAACACCAAAGGCTACAATCAAGGTATGAGGGATGGGCAGGGAGGGGAGACAGGACAAAGAAGACACAGAGCTGCCAGTGGTGAGACAGGATGGAAAAGGAGAGCAAGGAATGGACAGAGAAAACAGGAGGAAGGGTTGGGGGGGGCAGCACACAGTCACGGCAGCGGGAGGGAGAAGGGAAGGAAGAAATAGACCAGGGAGCAGAGACACAACTGAGGCAAAAGCGAGAGGGAGGAACAGTGAAGTTGGGACAACAGAAACAGCCACAGAACAAGCGGCAGACAGGGAGAAAACACAGGACAGGAGAAGAGGACCAGCGGCCGGAGGCACATCAGAACAGGACAACGGCCAGGAGCAAGGGAGGGCGGTGCCTCTGGCCACAACGAGGAATGATCGTGAGAGCAGGTAGGAGGAGCAGCCTTTTATGGCCCAAACAAGGGTGTGGTTAGTTGCTCCGCCACATTGAACTACAGGCATAGCCTTACAAAAATAGTGATCCACTAGATGGTACCACATCTTTTGAAAAAACAATAGTACATTGCAAAACTATGTTTAGAGTGCATGTGCTGCTGCCTGCTTTCACTGCTAAGGAAAATAAAATACTGCACTTACACTTTAAATCAGGTCTATATGACCTTCTCTGTGCTGGTGTGGGAAGCCTGATTTCTTTTTGTTTTTAACTGCATTGACTGTCAGTGCTCTGCAGTCCCTTTGAGCTTGCTTGCGGTATTCTATATTGGCAGGTGTGACAAGACAGTCCTCCAATGACTTATATATTCTGTTCAGCACTAAAAAAAAATGTGATAAACTCCCCAGCTCTCAGTCTTGCTAGGAGTGTTGAGGGTAAGTGGTGGTGGACCTCAACAGTCCTAAGAATGGACTCCATGGTGCTGCGGGGCAGGTGCTCTGCTGGCCCCTGTGTGCCCCCAACACTGAGCAAATGGCACTGTTAATCATGCAGCTGTACATCCCTATCCTTTGCATACCCCTACCTAGCCAATTGCAGAGCTGTGAACATGGCACAGTATCAGGAGAGTAGGGAGTATACACAACCAATGTGTATGGCACAGAGTGCCACGCAGGTGAATATCCTGTGTGGATGGGACACTCCACTACCTTTTTTTGGCCTTATGCTGGCTGGGAGACATTAGTGGTTTGGGCCTTGAATTACTAAAGACGTTTGCGGCATATCCAGCTCTTTTTCCATTTAGACTTTTTCCATTGTTTCTCTTAAACTCGTAATCTTCAGTTTATTTTTTTTCTTTACAATGCTTTATCCAGGGCTGTCTGACCTCCATCAGTTGGACTCCGAGGCTTGGCCCTGCCACTGCCGACCAGGTCACACCTTCACCCCCCCACCCCCAATCACTGTTGCCACAGAAATTATTCTGATGTCACATGCAGAGAATTGTGACTTCAAGGCAGGAAAAGCAGCCAGAACAAATGTAGCCTAAAGGGCCATGAGCCTGCTTTAATGGAAGGTTTCATCAGTAATAAGCAATGGAATGTCCTGAAGTTCAGATCTGGGAGGAAGGATTTTTGCAAGAGTTCTACCAATGTAAATTTTTTTTTTGGGGGGCTGGAAATTAGAAAATAGCTTTCAGTAACTTTGGAAACTGACAAAAATGCCACCCCCCTTCAAATTACTCTTCAGAGACATTGCTGTTATTTAAGATTACTAAAGAATGTAGCAACAGCATATATGAGATGTCTGGGCCATTCCAGAGGGTCTTTATATATTGTTTTAGGAAATAATTCAATAAAACTTGATTTATGGGTTCTGTTACCAAAAATGTTGCAAGCTATCATTATGTTGCCCTGAATCTAATGTTCAGGGAATACTGTCTCTTTATTGTGTTTTTGCCACACTTTTGGGGATATTTTGTTAGAGCCACTGATCCAATTATGATCAAAGTTAGTATGGACATTTCTTACTATGACATCTAGAGAATAAGCATTATTACAGTATTAGCATGTCAGCCGTAGTGCGCTAATCATACAAAATGAGTTGTAGATTCTGATTAGTTTTAACACTTTGAGCTGTAATTTGAGAACCATTTAAGCAACTGTACTCTTGACTTGGTATAGTGTCACTCCCCCCATCCTGTTATGCTTTAGCCTGCTGCCTTCTGCTGGTTACCTGCAGCCCTGTCACCTGCTGTCTCTGGCTATTACCCCTTTCCTCCTATACCCCCATAACTTGGGGTCTCCCACACCACTCAGGACATCATGCTTCGTGGGAGAGGGTGTCTAGTAAGCGGTGCAGAGCCTGTGGGGAGTTCTCTGCTTTATGCCACGTTGGGCGTGGTGTATTTCAGTTTTTCTGTCCCAGCCTCAGAGATACCTTATGGGTATTGACGGCCTAGCATGCAGTTGTAATGCAAGGTAACACAGCCATCAGGAGTTGCCCCTTCCCACCCCCAAGCAGCATTGCTTGCACCGCCATCCTTGTTCACCCAGGTGGCAGTAACAGAGGTGACTGGACTGTCCTCCCTCCCTGGAGGAGGAGACTGCCTCCAAGGACACTCAGTTTTCTTCGCTCTAGTGACATTATCTCATTTCTGAGCCCTTGCCTGTGATGTTGAGAGTGGCAGCTGTGTCACTGAGCTGTCTGGTCAACTGGTATAGATATTCCTTGATACATCTTGTTGATAATTCTTCTTGATGCTGTTAGAATCTTGGGAGCTAATTATGCATATGTTCTGTCGAGGGACTGGCTGTTATAATTGTGGACCTTCACCAGTCCTTTTGACGTTCATGCATAAATTACCCCTTCTTGCATTGATTCTGGAATTGTATTTCATTACTGTCTGCTGCAGTTAGTTTTTGCATTCTTTCTGTGGACCTAGGCTTGTATTGCTGACATCACTGTAGGTAGGGCACTGTCAATTTCACACACAAAAAAAAAACAACATACTGACGATGCATTTGGATTTTGGCATAACAAATTGCTTGTCCTCTTTTAGGGTCTTGGACCTCTCTGCAAAAAAAAAATTGTTGTCCCAGGATAAAGGTTGAAGTTCATAATTGTGCACTTGCAATACCGAGTGTCAATTTCCACAAACAAAATGTAGTGAAATTCATCACTTAAAGAGCACCTTTCATGGTGTGGGTGCTCACAGCCACAAAGGAGCCTTACCTGAGTCCGATGGTGTAAAAAAAAAAAAAAAACATTATAATGTGCTGCCTTTTTCGGGAAGGAAGGAAGGGATCGTATTTTTGCTCTGAGGAGCCGAGCAGCCAATCCCTTTCACTTTCCGGTTTAGAGACACACCCTCTTGCTGTTCCGTATTCTGACATCCCAATGTACTTGCACTGGGGCACGCTCCATAGGCATGTTTGGAGCACGTCCCCCGTGCAAACACATTGGGATGTCAGAATATGGAACAGTGTGGGGGCTTGTCGCTAAACCGGGACGTGGAAGGGACCATCTGCTCAACTCCCCGGGAGGAAAAATACGATTCCTTCCCTCCCAAAATTGGCAGCACATAAAAATTTTTTTTACACCATCGGACTCCGAGCCAGATAAGGCTCCTTAGTGGCATTTGGGGGATATTCTGCAGCAGAGAACGAAAGATGCTCTTTAATTCCACAGCTGTAGGGACAATTATTGCAGTTGCAGGAAACTGGGAGAACTGTGGAAACTGTTTTTGACAGTTTGGGATTTTTCTTGCAGTTGCAGAAACTTGTGCAATTGAGAAAGCACCTGCATCCTGATCTTCCAGCTTTGGTTAAAGGATGCCGATGCCCATGTGCCCAAGTGCCACGGTAAATGATATGTATAAGAAACATTTGCAAATTAGTACTACAGTTTTAATAGGGAGGGCAAAAATAGCATCTGGTCATATAGACTGCATCATCTTTTGGTCAGTGCTCAGAACCCAGGAAGGACCATACAAACAAAAAACCTAACAAAGCACCCAGGAGGGAACTGCAACTTACAAAAGTCACATTGGAACATTTATTGATTTAGGAGACACACCCAACACCTGGCACTTTGTGCCACTCTGACCATGGAGAGAGGGGTTAGTGGGGTCAGCACTGCCTGCTGCATTTATACTGGCTCCAGTTTAAAGGAACATCACCCAAACATGTACACTCCTTAAAATTAAAGCACTCCTAATTTATTTATTTTTTTCCTATTATCTGTTTATGCGCTGTGTGCCGACTGGCCCCCTTCTACCGGTTCCCCTAGCCTCGTCACCCCGACGTCCACGGGGACTTCACCTTGATGGTATGGAGGTGTCCAGCTGGCTGACTGTGAAGCCTGTGAGGGACCGGCATCATCCTGCTGATCGGCACCATTTTCCACCTGTATTCTCCCATCCCCAGTCGCAGCTGCACATGCGTGTGTGGAGGCACACCGCAGACCTGCAGCACCCACCCAGTGCATGCCGCATCCCATCCTGCATCATCATCGGACCTCCACCCAGTGGCGGCTGTGCGGTTGGAGTGACAGGAACCCTCCCTGGGAAAGGAGAGCTGCCTCCTGGCTGCTTAGTCCAGCTCCCACCCTCCCCCAGCCAACCCCTGACAACCCTGGCTCATTCTCGAACCCGGGTCACTGACGTAGCACGAGATGTAGCGTCCATTGCCCCAACCCTCAGCGCCACTTGGATGGCACATGCTTCTAATTTCTAGTACAATACTAGCATTTTCTGATTAACATAACTTATTAAGTTGCATTCTGATGCCATTATATAATTAACAGTGCAGTCTCATTAATTCCAGTGACTAATATGCCAAAAACCTGGGGCCTGAATTTTAAAAGGGCAATGCAGGGCTTGCATCAAGCCCTGCATTAAACTCCTTTTTTTTTTTTGAGTAGCTGCGCCAGACACACAACGCAACTGTGACAATTTTGGTAGGTTGGTGCAGTTACAACACGTTACCTGAGTTATGGCAGCTTTTACCAAATATTTGTCGCAAGCTCTGTAAAAATGGTACCCAAGGGTTGCCGCAAGCTAGACCAGAAAAAGTTGGTCAGACTTGGCATAGTTGGTGCACAGGATCAAAAAATCCCGGTCGCTGGTCGGGAGAATGATGCAATGCCGATGCGCCATATGTTCGGCACATTGGGGCTTGCAGCATTTGGTGCCATTTGAAAATCCGGCCCCTGGTGTCAGTTTGATCCCAATATTTCTGTACAACTAGGTTATTAAAACAATATGAAAAAGATTCAAGAGATTTACACCCCCATGGCCGCGTGAAAGGACTTAATTCAATGTAATATTCATGTGTTACAGTGTTAATGAAAAATTTGCTTAGTGCAAAAAAAATTAAAAATTCAGAAAAACTGAGGGGCTTTATCAAATTGTGACAAAATGTGGTGGACAGCCAACCGAGTTGCACCCCACATCCAACATGCACTGTATCTAATAGTTCTAGTTCCTCCGAATTGGGAGGCACATTTTGACTAGCTCTTGATCATGAGACACCAGTGGGAGAGAAAAGGACAATTTTTAGAGTAGCAAATTAGAATTTCAAATCAACCATGGTGAATTCCATTTTAAATGCAAATTACAATTTATATATCAATATAAAGGATTTTAATCCACATAAAAAATTGGGTTTCTGAAAACATGGGGAACTAATTTTTAACGGGTACAATTTCATTACACTTTTCCACAAAACTGCATAAGACTAGAATCCTCATAAGAATGACAGGAGTTCTGCTTCCTCAATAAAATACACCCAAATGGCAATGACTTCTTCAGATAAAGATCCAGTTAATCTCTTTTAGGAGCAATTATTCCCCATATCACTTTATATGGGTATAATCTGTCAGTATCCTCAGTCCTAAAGAATTCAAAATTCTTAACTTCACTGTAGAGACATACATTAAAATGGATCGCCACTGAGGTCTCCCTGTTATTTTTCAGGATGCACCTCATATGTTCTTTTCACAGCCTCTCAGTTAACTTACTGTATGTCCCATGTACAATTTTGGGCAGGTGCAACCAAGTGCATACACAGCAAAATCCATCTTTCAGGTAATAAATGACTTACTTTTTCTAGCTGTGGAACCACATATTCAGATATTATCCTAATATGTTGTCATACATTATACTGTCCACACTTGTGGAACCCAGTTGATTTGGGTAGCAGCGAAGTGCTAGCTGTAGGCTTAGGTTCAGCAAAACAAGTATTGAACAATAGTTCTTTCAAACTTTTTGCTTGAAGTGAATGTAATCCAGTGTGCTAGCTCCACCTTCTTCCAAATCTCTTTATCATTCATTGATCATTTGTAGTTCGTTTTTAAGCTACAAAATAGTTACTTGACGATTAACGAAGGGAACCGCTCGACTAACATGGCCCTTGTTAGTCGAGTAGTTCCCTTCATTAATCGCCAAGTGGCCATTTTGTAGCTTAAAAACAAATTACAAATCAAGCCCCATTCTTTTCAATGGGGCATGCCCCTGCGCTCTCCCTGGCTACACATCATTATGTGCGTGAGTGCGGAGGCATGGCGGCTGAACACGGACACTCTGAATAGAGAGGGCTTCCAGTGTCTACAGTAAAGTTATGAGCGATATTATTAAGGTACGGACTGCTGAAATTCAATACAGTCAGGCTAGAATAATTGCCGATGAGGGCAGCTACCATTGTGTGTGAGTGGTAGCTGCTGTCAGGTTGGAAATTCACTTAAAATCCAAGAAATGTATTCTCTTTTTTGCATCTTAGCTGTAGGTTTCAAATTGAAATTATTTGCTTTCAGCATGTTGTTCCTCATTTTCCATTTCATCCCTATAATACAGCATATCATCAATGCAGTGATGCCAGTGCACCCACCACCTTACCCCAGAATCTGATGGCAGCTCTATTATAGATGGCCTCCTCCAACTCCTACCAACTCATGAATTGGTTGGTGTAGGAGGGAGCCAGTATAAATTCGGCAGTACTGACCCCACTGTCTCCACTCCCTAAAGAGAGCCAGAGCTGCACAAAGTGCTGGGGAGTTTGGTGTTCCTCCTAATGCAATAAATGTGCAGAAGTGGCTTTTTCAAGTTGCAGATCTCTCCAGAGTGATTTATGTGTTCAGTTTATTTTTATAGGGCAAAAGTAGCAACAGGAATTAACTTATTTTAATAGCCTAGTTCTGGACCCTCGTAATGTGATTGGCTGAAAACGTTTTCATATTCCATCATAATTTGAGCTGTGCTTTTGTCATGGAAACAATTGGGGAAACCTCAGTGTAGTCATGGCAGAACTGTCAAATTTCATGGACATATACTGTAGTAAAAATCAGTGATACATTTTATGCTAAAAGTTCAAGCGCATCAGTAAATATTTAAATGGTTCAAAAATGACATCTTGGAATGATTATTATTATTAACATGATTGAGCAGTATTGTTCTGTAACAACATATTAAAAATTGCTAGATTTTGTCACTGTATCTCATCTAGAAAATCAGTAGATGGGATGAGACGGGTAAAGATGCTGAAAATCTAACAAAACACATTTTTTATGTGTTCATTTTCTTTGTTGTCTGTATGCATGTGTTTTTTCATGATGTTTTTCTAGAGCTAAATAATTGGCTTGGCATGCATGTCTGGTGTCAAGGGCTGTGGTGATTTAATGGAGGTGTTGTCATGGAAATAATACCAAAAAATGATAGTGTTGTCATGATAAGTACCAACAATGATGTTTTTGTCATGGAGAATGCCCACAAGTCATGGCATTTTCAGTAACCATGACATTCAGGACAGAGGCATAGCTCTGATCATATTGACCATGAAGCAACAACAAGCTGAAAAATAAAACTATTTCTAAAATAGTCACAGTGTAAAACCATGTAAAAGTTAGACTTTACTGAAAAAGGACGTCTGATTCTCTGGGGTAAATAAATTGTAAAATAAACAATAAAAGGGTATGCTGCAAATATGATGATTTGCACATCAGCCTGTTAACACAAGTTAGAAGTTCCTCATACAAAACATACATTAATGAATCTGATAGATTGGCTCTGTGGCGTGATGGCAGCACATTGAACAGGTACCTGAGAAAGCAGGGTTTGAGTTTGAGCTCAGGAAGCCCATACCGAGGATTGAGAGCATCATGGAAGTTTGGTCTGGTGAGGGAGGGAGGGAGAGAGGGCAAGGTGAGCATAAGCTATCTGTTGTTCACACACCAGCTGATCCCCGTGTGGCAGAAGCAGACTGTAGGGGCAGCAACTTGCATGCTATTCCACCTGGGGGAAGTGTACAGCTTTGGTGGGGTGGGGGTTGGGGATAAATAAAATGGAGTCCGATAACTGACAAGTTTCTCTTTTGCTTTCGCAGGAGAAATTCATCGTCCTACCATCAGGTGGTTTGCGAAAGAAACGTTTGGAATCTTCAGTGGCTCTGTCTGTAAACAGGAAGTCTCCTCAGTGCTGAGGCTGCTTGCTTTAATGTGACTTGCATCCTAATATGGCTGGAACATTCTAAATGCCTTTGGCCTAGTAGGCCCAACAGGAAACCTTTCTGTCTGTCTTGTTTTTATTTTGCATGTGTTTACTTGTAATATCTACTTCTTATGCACTCCAGCACCCCTATCACTTCATTGTTCTCCTTCACCAGCCCGGCAGTGAAAAGACTGCTCGGCTGGAAACAGGGAGATGAGGAGGAAAAATGGGCAGAGAAGGCTGTGGATTCTTTGGTGAAGAAGCTAAAGAAGAAAAAGGGAGCTATGGAAGATTTGGAGAGGGCTCTCAGTTCCCCTGGGCAACCCAGCAAATGTGTCACTATTCCACGATCTCTGGATGGAAGATTACAGGTGTCTCACCGCAAGGGTCTTCCCCATGTGATTTACTGCAGGGTGTGGCGATGGCCGGATTTACAATCTCACCATGAGCTAAAACCATTGGAATGCTGTGAGTTCCCATTTGGTTCAAAGCAAAAAGATGTCTGCATCAACCCATATCATTATCGGAGGGTGGAGACGCCAGGTAATAAAATAATGACAAACGATAACTAATTAATAGAAACATAGACTTTGTCAGCAAAATAGGACTGCTTGGTCCACTCAGTCTGCCCAGATGTTTCCTACCTGATCTGTCTCAGCAGACCCTAACAGGTCTATGGCAGCTGTCCCTCCTCCCTATCTATTTGCTAGTATACCCCTATGTATGTCCCACATATGCTTGAAGCCCCCCACTGTTTCACCTCCACCACTTCCTATGGTAGTCCTTTCCAGGCATCCACCAACTTTTGGTGAAGTAGTATTTCCTCACATCCCACTTACCCCCCCCCCCGCTTCATCACATGCCCCCCGGTCCTGATGTTCTTTCTCATTTGAAAGAGATACCCTTCCTGCACCCTGTTCACCCCTGTGTGGTTCTTCTAGCTCTATCGTGTCACCTCTAGCTCTCCTCTCTTCCACATGTGCCCATAAGGTCTTTGCATTCATACTGAAATGTTAGTCGTAATGCTAACAAGACTGGGTCTGCAGAGTCATAAAAGCATAACTGATTGAATGGCTGTGGGGTACCATTAGCCAGGCTGATTATTCTGACCATTTAATAATTAGAGCATTACATTGCAGTCACCTATGTCATAACCTCAGCACAGAGTCTTTATTTTGAAATGAGTAATCCATTTGAAGAAGGGATTGGTTCACAAGCAAAACAAGAGCTGATTGTCACCAACTAGGACTGGCTTTAGTTGCAGCCTCACCCTCCCCAACCCCACCCTTAGTACATATCATCATGGATTATCTGGATGATATTGCCTCCTCTCACACACCCCCAACCTTAGATTGTAATTATTGATGGTTATTATAGCCCCTCCCTCTCTTCCTCCCAACCCTGATAGTAAAGGGTTGAGGGGGAAGTGCCACTGAAGCTACTGATATCCCTGGTGATCCTTATTGGTAAACAGGTTGTGTTCACTGCAAATGAGCATAACCTAACTAACATTCTAGCATCAAGACCCTGGGTGGGGCTTTAGTAAGTGCTGCACATATTATGTTCCCAGGTTCTAGTGCCTGCAGCATAGGTTAGGTTGTGAGTCCTACAGTGCACACAACCTTCTAATTGATAACTCCAGTGACTTGTGTTCCCCTAGTCTTTTAAATTCAGAAAAACAGCTGGTGAAGGGGAGGAGGGGGCTTCAACCTCTTAAGATGGCAATCTAAAATAGAGGGATGTGGAAGGGTGGGGGTGCAGGATTAACCAGATAATTTTATTTTTTTTATTTATTTTTTTTGTGTGTTATCTTTTTATCCTCCTTCCTTGTCCCCGGTGTCCCCCTCCTTCCGACTGCACATACCCCGAAGCTCCCCTTTCAGGATCTGCCCCTAGAGTGCCCTTACCTCCTCCTATTTCCTTGCACAGCGGGGTCTGTCCTAGGTGGGCTCGGGATGGGCAGTCTTCATCTAGGGACACCGAGGACACCATTTTCCGCTGTTCTCCCCTACTTCCCCCCGGCCCCTGGGACGCCGGCACACAAGGACGTACGTCCTAGAGGGGCGACGTGCTGGCACGCGCCTCCTCAGCGCCTTCACAGCGCCCCTCCCCTCGGACTCCGTGATGGAGCCACAACCCCCGAGTGCGGTGCTCCCACTGACAGTTCAGGGTTGGGAATCCCCCTCCGGAGGAGGAGGCATCCGTTGGGACGCTCGATCCTCCCACTCCCCGGCCCGACCCCGGCGACCGAGTCCGTTCGAACCGGGTCGCCCGGTGTGGTACGAGGTGTGGCATCTAGCGCCTTAGCCCTCAGCGCCACCGGCTGGCATACCAGAGATAATTTTATTTGCAGGTGGGGGGGACTATCACCCCTGACCCCAGTGACTCATAGGGTACATTTGAGGGGGCAGGGTTGCAACCTGTTTTAGTTGCACAAGCTGTATTCACACTCACTTACTCTGTTCCCCTTACTATGCTGCTGACTGAAATGTCACTGTGTAGTACCGGTACGGTATCAAATAGTTCCCTGACATGCAGTCTCATTTGCTTGTGTCAAGGTATAGCACGGTATTCCTAGTCTGTGAGACGTGTATTGACTGCCTCACAAAAGCTCTTCCTCTTTAGATGGAATACTACACTCTTCCCATAGAAGTCTATAATGTTACCCAAATGTATGACACAAATGGGGACTGTCTGTGCTGTGGCCAGCCTTACAATTGTGATTGTAGGAGGCAGTATAGCGCAGTGGTCTAAGGCTCTGAGCTGCAAATCTGGTGACATCCAGCAGACCAGACCTGAGTTTGAATCCCACAGCTTCCACTTGCATACTGTGTGGCCCTGAGCAAGTCACTTAATCTCCTTGTGCTCCCAGGTCGCCCTGTAAAAAAGCTTTCAGCTTAGTGTGCTATACCTGGTTAAACAACTAAATAAAAAAAATTGGCCTCAGCAGACCCCGACTGCCCAACATGCGACCTGCTCCCCCCCCCCCAAAAAAAAACCCTGAATTACAGGTCTTTCCACACATTGTTCAAAGGATATTTACATGAAAAACAGAATGTTGTGTGTTCAACTCATCTGTACGTGACACTTGTTACTTAGTTAAAGGAGTAGTACACCTTAATATCTTGTAAATGTTGTTTGTTTCTTTGTCAACAGATAGGGTTGCCACCTTTGGATGAGATGAAAACCGAAAATTAAACCACACCCCCAAACTCCACCCCAGCCCCGCCCCTTTTATGACTAATGAGGGCATCGCTTGGACTCTGATTTGCTTGATTTATTCAGAATTGCTGCTGATACATTATTGCATTGTGTACAACTTCTTTAAATTACATCATGATTATTATTTTTGGTTTGTTTGATTTAGATTTAAATATTTTTAATTTCAGCGTATGTTAACATTTGGTGGGGTTAGAGAGGGCATTCAGGGGACTTTGCATCCTGTATACAAAGCCTAGCTCACACATCGAGTGACTACAAGGACACCTCTGACAACTGGCTATTTTGGATCAGGTGGCCTTTTCTCGTAAAACTCTTTCAATAAATAAATAAACTACACCAGTAATGGTGGATGAGATGTAATTATAAATATCATCTGCCATTTTAAAATGTGCGACTGTCCCTCCCATTGTTCCTACTCTAAAGTTATTTGTAATGTCAGAGAACTTTTTAAAAGTGGTAGGAACTATTCTATGCTGTTAAATACCTTATTTCTTTCCATGGCAGTCATACATAGCAGATAGTATGATATGTGATATGTAGCGTGGAGGCAGTATAGTGCAGTAGTTTAAGGCTCTGAGCTACAATCCTGGAGACCAGGGTTTGAATCCCACAGCCCAGACTTGCATACTGTGTGACCCTTAGCAAGTCACTAAACTCCCTTGTCCTCCCAGGTTGCACCTGTAAACAAGCATCAGTTTAGTGTGTCTCCTCTGGTTAAAAAAAATAATATTTTGATAAATGTTTGATAAATTACCTAAATTTGCAGTGCCATCAAATCTAGATTGTGTTCCTTTCACCTCATCAGCCACTACTCTCTTTCTTTTCTCATTTCTGTGGGTTTAGCATGACATTAGCCACACTATTCTGTGCTGTTCATCTGAAAGGCCTGGAATGGTCTTCTCGGAATATCCGGGTAGTATGAAAATTGACAGCAATAACTACTGAGGAGAGAGGGTTGTAGTGTTGCTAGAAATTGAATACAAATTAGATTATTAATTTAACAACAAAAGGGGTAACAAATATTAACATGCAGGACAGACCCCTAAAAGAAAAACCGGTGAGCATTTAAAGGTATAAAAGTATTCCCTATCACAGCAAAGACCATACTCACAATGCAGCCTGGAAAGGATTAGGTTGATTTGCTGCAAATTGTCTTAATGGCCCTACTTTACACCTCCTCAGGCTGACTGGTATACAGACAAAGGTCTGCATGGCATCAGAATTTGTTTGTAATCTGAACATGCAAGTAAAATGGTGAAAGATTTAACATAATCTGTTTTACAAGTATGTGAGCATTCAAAATGACTGAAAAAGTACTACCTCTGAATAAAATGGGATTAGCAGGCAAAGTTTCTGAAACACAGATTATACAGTCCACACTGGGACAGGAGGCTACCCTAATGTGGTGCCTGTCTGAACGTCTGAGGCCCCGGAATGGATAGAAACCGTTAAAACCGGGGAGCGGTGCAATGTGTCCACACTGCCGCAGTGTCCGTTACGGGACCCGCACTGCCGGTCCACACTTCGGGAGCCGGGCGAACGTTACCGTGGCACCTGATCCCACAATGCAGCTCGCACTGCGCTAGGAGACCGGTGACACGCGTCCACATTACGCCTGGTAACGTTACCGAGCCGTAACCGGTTTCATAACCGTTGTTTAAACCACCTCATATGAGGTTTCAACAACGGTTACGAAAACACCTTCTGTAACGTTACAGGTGTAAACGCAAACCGTTGCAGTAACGGTTTGGGCACTCTGTAACGTTACAGAGGGGTAGTGTGGACAGGTCCTTAGGGTTTCAGAAAAATGAAGGTGTTAATTAAGGTGGTATTGTTTACCCTCCCCATGAATAATCTTCCAATTTGCTGATGTGAAGTTAGAGGTGACAACAGACAGGGACACATTTGGCTCTTTTAAGTGCCCTGCTCTTGAAGGCACTTCCTGATTAGCATGCACTGCAAGCAAGCAAGCACACTGAAATGTCAGACACTTGCTTACAGTCAGATGAGAAGAAAATAAAACTGTTTGTGGAGGATCTCACAGATGTTGCTTGACTCACCATAAAAACTGAATTTGCAATGGTGAAAACAGGAGGACCGAGTCTGGACCTAGAAAACCGAATCCATTCGGTCAAAAACCGAGTAGGTGGTAACCTTATCAACAGATGACTCTTTTCGCGTAGTTGTTGGGGATATCATGTAGCTGTTGGGTACATATTTGTTTGCTTTAGTTTGTTTTCACTGTTCATACTAGCCACTGTGACTGTCCGGGGCTCCATTTTCTGGTGTTGAAATCTAATTTTCCTGAGAGCTGCTTTACCATGTGAGAACATGATGTCATAGCATCCAGAAGTATACATAACCTGAAAAACACACACAGACTGAATGCAATTTAAAGAGCACCTTTCCTGGTATGAGTGCTCACAGCCATGAAGGACTCTTATAGGCTCAGGGGTTCAATGCTACAAAAAAAAAAAAAATTTATATTTGGTGGTATATTTGCTTAAAAATTACCACCAACAGCTTAATCCGGTTTAATTTCAGTTGGTTACCATCTGTATCCCCCCCCCACACACACACACAAACACACACACACCGGGTCACCCCTGAAAAAGGGACTTCTAGTCTCAATGGGCCTACCTGGTCAACAAAATTCAATAAATAAATAAATATGGTGGCATTTTTGGGAGAGAGATCGTATTTTGGCTCTGAGGAGCTGAACCGCCGATTCCTTCCACTTCCCAGTTTGGAGACACTCCCCCATGCTGTGCAATGCTCTTACATCACAATGTGCTAGCATGGGGGTGCACTACATGGGTAGGAGGGGGATCGTAAGGTGCCTGGGAGCTCCAAGGAACTAGTAGAGGAGCTGGACAGGTAGCGGAGGGGAAAGACACCAAGTGAAAAAAAATTGTTTTTAAAGCTTTATCTGTGTTTGTGTCCTCCCTTCACAAACACCTGCTTGCCTGATTGCACTGCTAGAGTTACCTTCTTTTCTGTGAAAATAGAAAAACCACGATTAAAAACAAATTTTACCATTTTTAAACATCACATAGTCAATTTTAATAATAAAAAAAAACTATCACATTTACAACCACACGTGCCAAATATGTGTGAAATCTCCATCTTGGGTCACATTTTCAGTGTAAAACATGCAGATTTTCCCTCAGTTTTGGGAAAACGAAAAAAAAAAATAGATTTTAAGATTGTGTAAAATGGAATTGTCCCTTTTTAAAACTGGGAAATTAATTGCCCAACACCAACACCTGTAGTCACTATGGTGGTGGTAGAAAAGTGGGAGTCGCAGCCCTCCCTTACTGGACTGGGAAAGCATCCTCTGGGATGCTTCATCCTGCTGATCGCCTGCTGTGGCATCTCCGCTTAGAACATGAACCCAGGCATGGAACGGTAAGTGGAGTCGTCAGTGACTGTGCTGTTGGGCCGGCTGTTTGTTCTGTTTTTGTCTGCGTCTTGGGAACCACGTATTGTATTGTCACCAAACTTTAAGTACAGTGTTGTGTAGTTTTCATTATGTCCTCCAAGTTACCATAATTATGCACAAACTCTGTCATTGTGATTGGGCGCTATTGTTGTGTGGACCTCCCCAGGAGAGCATGAGCGAGGAGGGCATTCTTATGCTCATTTTCCTGGGAGAAAATTAGTTGCCTGTCCGACTGGTGCTTTCTCCAGAAGTGGACCATCTGACTTTTGGATTTCTGGCTTGGCTGGTGCTTGGTGCTGTTCGCTTCATGGTGTTCTGCTGCGTTTTTTCTAGTCTCCTCACCCCCCCATTGGATTACCGTAAAGGGGGGGGTGGGTTGCATGGACTACTGGGACTGTAGCTGACTGGAAACCTGTGGATTGTCTGGACTGCAGCTGTTTGGTGACCTTCCCGTTGTGGGGACTCCCCCTTTTCTGCACTCATATCAAAAAATGTTTATATCTGGCCAAGCATTGCTTGGCTTAATGTAAAGGATCTGGGGATATATTGCTCCTTTAAACGTTAAAGCTTGCTTTCTACTTATCGCTTCCTTGTGGTAGTTGGGTGGGAGTGGGATTGGTTATTGGGGTTTAATACTTTATTTAGTGTGGATGGTGCTTGAGTGGTTAGGATTTCTGATTGTATTAGTGTTGTGACTGGATTTGAGTGAGTGTGTTAGTTAGCTGTCAGGGGTCCTCTGGTTGGACTTTATGGGCCGGATATTCAAACTGCGCCCAAAAAGTGCGCAACAGCAGGAGCAAGCACAAGTCAATTGCGCACAAGCGCAATACACGAGATATTCAAACATGGAGCAAGACAAATTGCGCAACCAGCCAACATCTGAATATCGCACAACCTGCGCCATAGCGCAACCAGGAAGGGGAAGCTGAGCAGAGATGATGCGCCATAGCGCAACAAAGGCAGCCCAACTGAGCAGTCCAGAGGTGCCGTAATGCAAGCAAAGAGACCCCCAGCAGCAGAGCAATGGAACTGCACAACCAGGGAGGTAGGCAGGGGCCCACCACCCATGCCACAGATGGGCACAGGGACACACTGCAGAACCAACAATGTATCCCCACACCCCAAGCACAGCATAACTGGGGGAGGGATGGAACAGCCACCGGACCATGGGGACAAGCAAAGAAAGCACATCCCGGCCGTGTTACTGCAGCACACCCACTGGCAAGCTGAGAGTGCCACACAAAGGGGGTGGACCACCCCAGTGTCCAGCAGCCCCGTGTGCACAGCACACCCAGCACTGTGACCCCAAGACACCACCCATGTGCAGTGACCAGCACTGCAGGAATCCCCAGGGGCCCCCCCCCCCGGCACACTACAGCCTCGTGAACCACAGAACTATACAAGCCAAACCCACCATGAGCACCCAGCAGTGGGTGGCAGCACACGGCAGTACTGAGTGGAAGCCACACCCACACCAGAGACACCACCCCACACACACGCACACTCGTACCCATGACCATACCACCCCAGATGCCATGCACACCACTGCAACTGAGCACTTACAGCCAGCTGCAAATCAGAGACCACCACAGTATTCATATCAAAATATAAATGTAATGAATAAGAATAACAAGAACAACAAAGCAACTATGTACATATGTACAAAGCAGGGGTTGGGGTATGGGTATAAGGTAGGGGTGGGTAAGGGGGCAGGGGTGAACAACCGGGAGAGGGAAGTTGGGGTGTGGTGATGGGCAGCTACCGGCCGGCAGCCTGCCCTCCTTCCGCCTGGTGCTGTGCCCGGGGCCTCCTCCGGCGCCGTATCCCATGCCGCTGCATGTCCTGAAGTATGGCGTGAGAATCCATGGCCACCTGTGTGAGCCTCCGCAGTGCTCGCTCGATGCAACGCAGGATCTGGATACCTAGAACAAGGGATCAGAGTAAATGGCTGTGACTGTCCACATCCCTGAATCCCACCCATCATGCATGGCATACAGCCAAGTGCCCCGCTCCTGTGATGGACTGCACCCACCCACAGTGACTGTGCACAAGACATACCCAACCAGGCAGCAACAGCCATGTGTACCACTGCACTCACACAACGCCCATGTCCATCACAGCACAACCAAGGCTGCCCAGTGACGGGCTACGGGTGGATGCTAGTGCCACAGCCATGTGCCCAGTGCATGCATGGACCACCAGTGACGTACACACACACATGCAGTGCCACTGGACAGTGATGACTGTCACATGTTGCATGCATGGTAGTGTAGTCCATGGATGGTGGCCGTGCCCCCCCCCCCCAGCATGCAATAGCATCCATGATGTAATGACACTCACCCTCATCAAGCTGCTGCTGCTGCGGCTGCTGCTGCTGTGGCTGTGGCTGCTGCTGCTGCGGCTGTGGCACACCACCTCTACCAGCCACCCCGGCACGGCCATCCCATGCCTCAGCCTGGACCCGCCTCCGCTCCTCCATGCCTGTGGGAGACAAATGAAGAGAAACACATCAGTGAGATCCCAAAACAGACAGCCCCTTGCCCCATTGAGTGTGCCTGCCCACACAACCAGACCCAAACAGCACACACCTGCAAACACCTTCACAGCAAACCATAGCCCAACCCACCCCCATGCGCAGGTCACATTACACAGTGTCACCCATGTGGACAATACCGGTGCATACACAGCACACCCACCTGGCCTATGCACAATGCCCCTCCTGGCACGAGACCTGAGGCGCTGCAGCAGAGCACGCTCCCTCCTTTGCAGGTCACTATAGCGGTGCCTGCACTTCTCAGGAGTCCTCCTCCACCCAGTGGCCTGCTCTAGGGCAGTTGCCACCTGCTGCCACACATGGGTGCGTGCCATCTGCAGGGGCACTCCCCCAAACAGTGTCCCATGGTGTGGCTCCACCACAGCCACCAGGTTTGCCAGCTCCAAGGCCCCCCACTATCGAGCTCTCCTGCGTGCCATTCCAGAGTTATACAGTGGCAATATGGCGCTCCGCAGCACGGCAACCCCACATGAAAATGTTGCGCAATACACCTCTAAGAGTCCCTATCGCACTGTTCATACAGCGCCATCGGTCCACATCGCGCTGTCACCGAACAGCGCGATAGAGCCGTACACATGCCAGACGTACAGCACCAGGGGGCAAAGGTCAGGCACAAGGTCATGGGTCAGTGGCGCAAGGCCACGCACAGCGCCATCGGACGTCTGCACTTCCTGCGCGATCGGTCACCTACGTGCCAGTGCCACAGTGGACTATTGCGCAGTTGTGCCACAGCGCCATTTGGTGACCAGCGCTGTAGCACCACTGGCACAATGGTGGCCGTGGTCCGGAATTGCTGATCGCGCGACAACACATCATCAGCGCGGCAGACGCCCGCAGCTACCAAGCATGCGCACGCGCTGTACCACGTAGTCACAGAAAAGCGCCATTGGCTCAGCCAGCTCAACCAGATGGCGCAAATCGCAACGGCGCGATATTCAGCCGACACATGCAAATCATCTGATCAGCCATTCAAAGGCGCAGTGGCGCGATTTGCATCTCATTACAGTTGCTCCACTCCTAATTTGCATGCATTGTGCTATAAATATGCGACAGTGGACTGCGCTGGCCAGATTCAGGTACTGCTGGTGAGAGCTGAGTTGCAAGCTGTGTGATGTTCTGGGCAATGGTCATGGGATAACGCTGTAGACTGCACAGTGACAGGTGTCCACTTCCACCCATACAGACCGACATGACCGGGCAAAGACCAGGTGAGGATGAAGATGGTGGGCGAAAGAGGAGGCCCAACTTCACCAAGTCAGAGACAGAGACACTCTTCCAGGCCTACCTGGAAGAGGAGCCACTATTGAGTGGACGGCGGGGCACCCCTCAAGCCCGTGCTGCTGCATGGGAGGGGGTAGCCCGTGCGGTAAACCTGCATGGAAGCCACCAGCACTCCATGCAGGAATGCAAGAAAAAGATGGGGACAGACCGGAGACGGGTCAAAGAGAAGGTGGCAGCCCTCAGGGCGGCACGCGCTGCCACAGGCGGTGGCCAGCCAGAGGTGGCAGAGCTGACCCCGCAGAGGACCGCCTGGCTGCATCAATGCAGCGAGTGCTATCGAGGGCGTACCAAGAGGTGGATTCCAGACGGTGGAAGCCCATCACTGCACGGTATGACATGGTGGTGGTGTTGGGGCGGAGGTTGATCCATGCGCGTAACATGTTCTCACTTTCTGTTACAGATCCTGTTCATCTGCAGGGGACGGTGGTGGTGGGACCATGCAGTGTGGAAGACCTGCCAATGTTGGTGAAGGGTCCATCCACCTCTGCTGCCAGCCGGCATGCACTGCACCAGCATGCACGCCTGGCTGCCACCTCTGTTGTCAGTGAGTCAGGTGGGGGTGCACAGCCTGTGTTCAGCAGTCTGGCATGCAAGCATGCCAGCACGCCTGTGACTGTGGCTGTTGCACCAACCGCACCATTGATGATGCAAGGACTGCAATGGACAGTGACATGTGTGTGTCTCATAACAGACACACAGCAGGCCAGCACGTGCCCTTGGACCTAGCTGGTTCCAACGTGTGTGCCAGCACATCAGCACAGTCCCAGGCTGTGCCTGTCAGCACCGGTGGCTGTGCAGGTCTCTGGCACTGTTGCGGCCACAGCAGTGGAACGAGTGGTCCCTGGGGTGCAGCAGTTGGAGGGGCAGCAGCAGCAGTCACCCACCAGATCTGGGGGTACAGAGTCCAGCGGTGGCACATGCACACCACCTGTTGACTTGCCCACACCTGGTCCTGGTGAACAGCGCCCACCCTCAAGGGGTGTTGAGTATCAGGCCCTTCCATACCCTGGGGGACAGAATGCCGATGTAGCACAGGACCCATTGGACGAGCACACCTGCCTGCTGCGGGCATCAGTAGAGCAGCAGATGCAGGTTGCAACGTGCGTGGAGGCACTGTGCGTGGCTGTGGAGTGGAACAGCAGGGACAATGCATTGATCCTTGCAGAGATGGTCAGACTGCGGACGGATGTGACCGCTGCCATTGACAGGCTGACCCAGGCAGTGGTCTCTGTCGTGGCCGCATTGGGCACACAGTCAGGTGCCCCTGTACCGCACACCCCACACAGTACGCTCTCCACTCCCCGTTCCCGGCGACATGCGACACCCAGACTGTTGATGCCAGGTTCTGCTGTGGGCATCCTGAGCACGCCTGGTGCAGGTATGTTCGGCATGCTGCACACCCCTGTGCGGACAAGGTCGCGATCGCACAGTGGGACCCCTGGTGGTCCATCGGTGCCACCCCATGTGGCCCATGATCAGCCTGCCAGTGCTGCTGGGACACGGCCGGGCCGCCCACACATCTGAGGTGGCCGTGGCACAGTGCCACCTGAGTGACCTGTCTCCCAGTGCAGGCCCTGTCTGATGCTGCCCTGTGTGCAGTGTGTGTCATGGTGGGCAGTGCACTGGTGGGTGCCCTGCTCAACACGCCGACACATGGACCACCTGCACACCCACCCGACTGCTGTCCACAGATGCGTGTGCATGATGATGCCTGCATTGTACTGTACACCAAGGTGCAAGAGTGCCCAGCATCTGACACACGTACTGTACTTTGACAGTACAGGTGGTGGGGGTGGTCTGTTGATCCGTGTGTTTGCCATGTTTGTTCCTGCTCTGCTCTGCACCTGCCCATGTACGCTTTGTTTGTGTGTGTGTGTGTCCCCATGACTATTCACCCCTCCCTGATGATGTGTTTGTGCGCCTGGACCCTAACACTCCCCTTGCTGTCATGCACCCCTGCTGTGTTACCCTGTGTGCCTGTGGGTTGCGCCTAGACAGTGTTGGTTGCACATGGCCCCTTGACTTACCTGTGTCGTGCAAAATGCTCCTCTGTGATGGTGTCCCGGTGCAGCTGGGCCTTCCGGATCAGTCGGGGGTCCCGCCGTCCAAGGGGGACTGCTCATCCCCATCATCACCGGCGGCCCCATCGCTGTCCCCCTCCTCGACCTGTACGGCTATCCCACAGTCTTTGGCCATGTTGTGCAGAATACAACAGGCCAGGAATATCCCACAAGCCTTTGAGGGGCTGTACTGTAGGGCACCGCCGGAGGTGTCTAGGCATCGGAAGCGTGCCTTAAGCATCCCAAACACCCGCTCGATGATGTTGCGTGTGGCGGCATGTGCCTCATTATAGCATTGCTGCGATGGGGTCATGGGGCGCTGGTAGGGTGTGAGCAGCCAGGGACGGAGTGGGTATCCACTGTCACCAGTGTGGAGATGGTGGAGATTAGTATCATGTTCAGGTCCATATTGCCCATATCCCTGTGTGCCACTACCATGGCACCTGTGGCTTTCCCACCCTTGCTCCAACCTTGCAATTCCTACATGCATACTCACCCACTAGATGTCCTGTGGGGATGTCCCCACTCTCGAATCGATGGCACAGTGCAGATTGGTACCATATGAAGGCATCATGTGCTCCTCCAGGGTGTGTAGCACAGACGTTGATGATGCGCCCACTGGCATCACACACCGCCTGGCAGTTGACACTCGAGAAACCCTTCTGGTTTCGGTATGCTGCCCCGTCGGGGCCAGGTGGCGTGTGAATAGCCACATGGGTGCAGTCTATCGCCCCTAGCACGCCAGGCATACGTGTTACCCTGTGGAACTCCTGCATGTTTGCTGTACGCTCTGCCGCAGTGCTGGGGAAATGGATGTACTCCGCAGCATGTGGCAGCAGTGCGCTGAGGAATTGGGTGAGGATGCGTGACGTGGCCGACTCTGTTATGCCTGTGGTGTCCCCTGTCGGCCTCTGGAAGGTACCCGTGGCGAGCAGGCACATGCAGGCTGTTACCTTTGTCTCCACTGACAGCGGTGACTCCGTCGTGAGGGTGCCTGCATCACATCACTGCACAGCTCACAGAGCCGCCTCAGTATTGCCCTGTTCAAGTGGTACTGGCCCACAATCTCTACATCTGTGTACAGCTCAAAACTGACGCGGGCACGGTACTGCCTGTTGGGGGCGTACCGCCGACGGGCCCTTCCACGGCCACGTCCCCCTGCAGCATGCCTTCTCACCCCCCTCATTACAGCTTCCATGAGGAAGCTGGCACTGTCCATTTCCCTGGCTTGTGGTCCCCCCCTGGCTGTTGTTGATCTGTTACCCCCGCTGTCCTGACTGATACCTCCACTGCACCGGGTACACCTACTGGCCTCTGCAGTCTGTGGCCCTGCACACCCTCCCTTGTCCCTCTTCTCTCCTGTGCACTCCCTGGCCTGCACTGTTTGCCACTGTCACCTTGTCTGTCTCCCTGCCTCATGTGGCTTCCCTGTAGCGTTCTTGCGCCTCTTCCTTGAGCCTTTTTATTTTGGCTCATTTCCGCCGCCGTGGCGCACCTTCCAGCTGATCCGCTGTTGCGCATTATGCAAGCCTTTCAATATCGCATTGCACTCTTTATGCATGGATCCACCCCTTCGGTTGCACATGCCTTCATTTGCATTGTGCTGTTGCTCAGCATGTGTTCGGTAGCGCAACTGCTTCCCGCTGAATATGGCAGAATGGCGCAGTTTTGGACTTGCGCAAGCGCATCCCTGTTGCGCATGGCGTAACCCTTTTGAATATCCGGCCCTATGTGTCTGGGAGGAATGAGGGGCCTGGGGTGGGCCTGGATAGTGTATGGGGCATCTCAGCTGCTCGATCTGCGGCCCTTTACTGACCTCCCTATTTCCACCACTACAGCACGTCGCTGTTGGGAGGTTGGGATAAAGAGGGGTCGCACTGATCATGTATGGCGTGGCGCCCTGTGCACTATAGGAGGGGGCAGGATTAAGGCGGTGGGGTGCAGAAGGCGTCCTAGACGTCAACGGGGCCTTGAGAGAGACAAGAGGTATTTGGTTCCCGTTCCCAGGGCTCCCATCAGACTGAGTGGGCAGGTAGCCAGAAGGGCTACACTGTCCACCAGTCCCCTGAGAGCAGTGCTATGTAATTCCAGATCGATTAGAAACAAGACTGCCATTATCGCGGACTTGTTTTCCTCAGTTGATCTGCCTTTCATTACCGAGCCTGGGTGGGTGATGATGCTGGCCCGATTTAGAGGCCGCCATCCCCCCAGGTACTCGGTGGTGCACTGCCCCAGAGTGGAACGCGGGAGTGGGGGAGTGGCCATCTGTTTTAGATCTGAGCTTGGCTTCTCCATGCACTCAATGGGAAGACCAGGTTCATTTGAATGTGTGGCTGTACATGGAGGTCTGGGTGCAGGTTGTAGGATTCTCCTGATTTATTGCCCCCTTGGGGCAGCAGGTGAATTCCTACAAGAGGTAGTCAGTCTTGTTGCCGGCAAGACATTGGAGTCCCCCCAGTGTTTGGTCCTGAAAGACTTCAGTGCCTGGGCCGACAACGAATCATCTAGGCTAGGTTATAGCCTCCTCCAGACTATGTCATCTCTGGGCCTGTCGCAGGAAGTTTCCTCTGCAACCCATCAGGACGGCCACATGTTGGACCTGGTCTTCTCACTGGGGTTTGAGGTTAGCAACCTCAAGACTGATCGGGTCATTTGGTCAGATCACTGCACGGTGGGGTTCTCACTCTTGGCACCCCCCCCCCGAGAGCCCTCCCCCTGCAGAGATGGTCAGCTACTGCCCTTTGAGGGGTTTGACCCCAGAAGGATTTCTGGCAGTGGCCGATTTATCTAGTATGGACAGTGCACGTGTAGGGGTTTTGGGCATGGTGGTTGCCACCTATAATAGGGTGATGACAGCAGCGCTCGAGTCCCTCGCACCAGCCTGTGTACAACCCAAATCTTCTCACTTGAGGCCCCCCTGGTTTGATGGGGAGCTCAAGGCGATGAAGATTGTGGGTCGGAGGTTGGAGCACTGCTGGCGGAAGTCTGGCCTGGAGGTCGATAGATTGGTCCTGCGCTCACATTATAGTGAGTATCAGGGCAATCGCTCAAAGAAGGCAGAGTTCCTGTCCAGAGAGATTGCTGCCGGGAAGAATCGACCAACCGTGCTTTTTTGGACTGTGGACAGGCTTCTAAACCCAACCTGTCTTCAGCTGAAAAAGACTTTTCTGACACTTTGTGTGAAGAGTTTGCTCAATTCTTCTCGGACATGGTGTCTGCCATCCGGCAGGGCGTTCCGCCAGTGAGCCTTACAGCGGCCTACAGTGATTATCTGGATCTCCCGTCTAGTTCTCCGCCTAGATGGGGGGAGTTTAAACCAGTGGAAGTTTTAGAGGTCATTGGGGTTGCTTCCGGGTTAAAGCACACATATTTTGAACTGGACCCAGTGCTGACACGTTTCCTGATGAGATGTGTTGACAGTGTTGGCTCGGTGTTCACCTTGATTGTCCGGTTCTTTGACAGGGGATTTTTCCAGATGCCTTGCAGGAGGCGCTGGTACATCCTCTCCTGAAAAAATATTGTTAAACCCTGACATCAAGGTGAATTACGGTTCAATCTCTAACCTCTCATTTTTGGTAAAAAAAATGTTGTTGAGAAGGTTGTGGCACAGCAACTTGAGAAGCACCTTATGGCCTCAATGGGCAGACTGGACGGGCCTTGCGGTCCTTATCTGCCATCAACTTCTATGTTTTGATCTCTATGAGCCATTCCAGTCCGGTTTCCATGCAAGGCACAGTACAGAAACCACATTACTTCGGGTACATAATGACCTCCTCAGGGCTAGAGATCGGGTGGAGGGGACAGTTCTCATCCTTCTCAATCTCTCTTCAGCCTTTGACACGGTAGACCATTGTGTGTTGCTCGACCGCATGAGGGAATTTTGTGGGCTCATCAGTTCTGTCATCTGCTGGTTCAAGTCCTACCTCACGAACAGGAAGCAATGAGTAGTGATGGGGAATTTCTCCTCCTCCTCTAGCCCCCTGTCGTGTGGAGTACCTCAGGGGTTGGTCCTGTCATCAGTGTTGTTTGCTGTGTACATGCTACCCCTGGGAGAGCCCACTAGGAAATACGGTCTGGGTTTTCATTGCTATGCCGATGATACCCAGCTGTATTTTTCCTTTGCCCTTGGAGCCTCTAGTGTGCTGGAAGATCAGTGACTGGATTGCCTCCAGCTGATTGCGACTGAACCCTGATAAGACAGATGTACTGGTGGAGTTGAACAGAAGACGGAACAGGATGGCCTCTGGCGCCGAAACCAGTTTATTTCTGGGATCTGTGCCATTGAAGGCCTCCTCTAGGGTGCAAAATATTGGCGTGACCTTCAACAGCGGATTGTCATTTGATTCTCAGGTATCGTCTGTTGTCCGGACCAGCTTTTACCATCATAGGAATATCGCCAGGGTTAAGCCCCTAGTTCTGTCTATGGACCTCCCCATCTTAGTGCATGCCTTTGTGGCATCCAGGCTTGATTACTGTAATGCGCTGTACCTCGGGGGGGGGGGGGTAACCTTTGCCAGCTGCAGCTAGTACAAAACGTGGCCGCTAGGTTGCTGACTGGACAGTCTAAATTCTGTCACATCACTCTGGTTCTGTGTGATCTGCACTGGCTGCCAGTGAGGTGGAGGATCCTCTTCAAAGTGGGCTTGCTCACCTTTAAGGCCCTACATGAGCTGGGCCCTGGCTATCTGTTGGACCTTCTTACACCTGCTGTCTCGGTCTGCTCCCTCCAGGACGAGGCTTAAAACTGTTGGTGTCAGAGCATTTAGTGTTGCTGGCCCCATCCTATGGAATTTGCTTCCTCCATCTATTTGGGAGGCCCCTTCGGTCGAGGTTTTTAAGGCCTTCCTGTTTAATCACGCCTTCCCGGACCTTATGTATTAGTTCTTCCTGGGAGCCCTGCTACTTTCCTTTTGAGTACCAGTTTTTAATATGTATGTTTACTGATTATACTTATTTATGCTGCTATAATTACTGTTTTATTCAATATTAATTTAAATCATTGTATTGATAGTGGGTTTTTCTTGTACGGCGCCCAGAGCCTCCGGGATTTGGCACCTGAAAAATAAAATTTGCCTTTCCTTGCCATTTTGTACTTATATCTTGGAAAAAAAAACCCCATCAAATTGTCAAGTCATTATAGGAATATTCAGTATTATTTTCTCTCCATGTGTTTGACAGTTATACCCTTTAAACCATCACCTTTCATGTAGGATATGTATGTTACAGACCTACTTGTTTAGTTTCCTGAAAAGAGCATCTTTGTCCCAGGACTTCATCTTTTCCTGCTGGTTGTCTGCATGTAAAATCATAAACTTCTGCTTGTGAAATCAGTTTCCTTGGCAGCAGATTGTGATGTCATAAACAGAATTATAGCATCGTGTGTAGACAGCCTGTAGAAGCAGGTGAAGTGCATTGGACAAAGAGCTGCCTGTTTTTAAGCAGATCTTCTCAGCTGTAATAGAAACATAGAATGTGTCGGCAGATGGGGGACCACATGATCCATCTAGACTGCCCGTGGCTTCAAACCCCCAGTTATGTTGTGCTTTTGTTGATCCCCTTATGTCTGTCCCATGCTAGTTTAAATTCCCTCACCATCTTCCCTCCCATGCCCCGCCCCCCCCGGGGCAGGTTGTTCCACGGTTCCACCACCCTCTCTGTGAGAAAGTATTTTCTCATATTGCTCCTGAATCTGCCTCCCTTTAGGCACATATGACCTCTAGTTCTGATGCAGCTGTTCACCTAAAGGAGGTTCTGTGTCTGAACCTTTTTTTTTTTGGCTTACTATTTCTATGTCCTGGTTGGCTCCTTTCTGTCCATGGTACCTTCTTCTCTGGCCACCATCCGGTCATCCCCAGCCTCCTTAGGGCCCTCGCCTTCTTCCCCCATGGTGGGGAGCCCCCTACTCTCCTACCGGGACCGGATCCAGTTCTGGTGATGCCCCTGAGGCTGGGGCGCCTGTTGAACAGCCATCAAGCTTCCATGACCATGGACGCCTTTTTCCGTTTTCGCCCGCTATGCGGCACGGCGTGCAATGATGACGGTGATGTGGTCACGCACGCTCCCGCACGCACCACATCAGGTGTCTGCCATGCTCCCACCCTAGAAGTTGTTGCTTTGTGTTGCTGACCCCTAGCCTCCGCTATGGGTCAGGCGTGCACCAGTCACAGGTCCCCCCCCCGGAGATGGAGAGCAGTCCTGCAGATGCTCAGTCCAACTCATCCCCTCCAACCCCTAACAACCCGTGCTTGCTCCCGAGCATGGGTTGCTGGCGTGACGCAAGGTGTGGCGACCAGCGCCTCAACCTTCAGCGCCACCAGGCTGGACATGTCTGAACCTTGCTGATACCCTTCAGGTATTTGAACGTCTATCATATTTCCCCAATCCTATAAGGAATGAGAGAAGAGAAAAACTGCAGCTGAATTGTGCCTAAGTGATATCATTTATTATTACATTTTCCCAAAGGCATTCATAGCTCTTTAGTCCCACTTTGGAATTTATAATGTTGTTCCTTGCCCAGTCAAATTGCCCTTAAACTTCATAGAAATGGTAATACAGTGTGGTACATAAGTGAGAGCCCCTTCTTTCTCATATAGTAATACATGTAACTGTCACATTATTTTCTTTACCAGGATTCAGTACAAGAAACTAACCAAGAATTAAATATTAATTTCATTTTGTTTTAAAATATAATTGAAGAAGTAAACTTGGTGGCTTTATGCACTGTACAGGAACAAGGCGAGTATCCCGCTTCCTGCCTGCCGAGAGATTGTTTCAAAGATGATTCTTCCTATTTTTGATTATGTTGACATAGTCGGGTGCTCCTGAATCCTCTCTTGTCAGACTGCACCCCTGTTGCACTCTTTTTTTATCATTTTGCTTTAGACTGTCCCCTTCGTACCGATCAGTGCTCACTCTGCTCTGCCCTTTCAACCCCCTCTCTCGATGCCAGGTGCTTTTTCCATTGTGCCTCCTTTATATCTTTACTCTGGTTTGGTTCTCTTCCTTCCTACCTTACATCCCTACTGTCCTCTCCCTTTTTGTCCTCCTACCCTCTTTGCAGTAATATTTCCCTTTCCCTGTCTGTTACTTTTAGAAAATCTACTGTTGCTCAGTCTGCTTTCTATCGCTTTCCTAACTCTGGTCCTCTCTTCCTCTGTCAATCCGCTCTAGCTCTTCTGCTTTCTTCCTAAGGTCTCTTCTGCATGAAATTTTTCTCCCACCTGCAACTATCCATGACTCTTTAACTCATGTCTCCACCATCCCCCTCCCCCTACTAATTTTGCCATGGCCATTTTGTTCCACTTATCCCCACGCTTTACCTGTATGTGTAGTTTCTCCCCTGTATGTGTAGTTTCTCCCCGTATGTGTAGTTTCTCCCCTGTATGTGTAATTTCTCCCCTGTCTAGTGTAACTCCATTTTATTTATTTATTTACTTTATTGATTTTGTTTTTTGTTAACCAGGTAGGGTACACTAGACAAGCATTTGCTTATTTTCAGGCACGACCTGGGAGAGTACAACCAGTAAACAATACAGTGTATGACAATGACCACTTTGGAAAAATATTCCAACAAGGTAAAGCACAAGGTACAATCATATGTACATTCAGCAATAACATATGAACAAAATGAGAAGTTCAAGAGTATAATTTACATAGGCAAAATAGACATAAAATGATTTAGAGAGCTGTGCCATAGCAAATGGGAGTAGTAATCTGTAGTAATTGTGATTCAGTCTCCTACCATTCAAACTGCCAAAAAGTGCTTTTTTTCCATGAAATAAATGCTTTTATTTCTGTGTTCTGCTTCATTTGCATAACCCACCCCTTTTTTTTCTCTACCTAGATGCCAGTGGGGCACAGGACCCAAGGCAGCATGGGTTCATAGCGGGAAGGTCATGTCAGACGAATCTAATTGATTTCTTTAACTGGGTGACCAAAGTAGTAGACCAGGGAGGGGCTGTGGACATGGCCTACCTAGACTTTAGCAAGGCATTTGACACAGTCCCACACAAAAGATTAATAGTCAAATTATCCAGCCTGGGAGTGGATCCCAGGGTGGTAGCCTGGGTAAAACATTGGCTGGACAACAGGACACAGAAGGTAATTGTAAATGGAGTCCACTCTGAAGAAAGGGGTTACTAGTGGGGTACGCAGGGTTCAGTACTGGTCCAGTCCTTTTAATGTCTTTAATAAGTGACATTGCAGAGGGACGGAAGGAAAAGTATGCCTCTTTGCAGTTGACACAAAGATCTGCAACAGGGTTGATACACAAGGAGGCGGAAAGGATGAGAAGGGACTTGGCAAGGTTGGAGGAACGGTCAGAAGTATGGCAGCTTGGATTCAATGCAAAGAAGTGCAAAGTAATGCACCTGGGAAACAAAAACCCAAGGGAAGATTACACAATCGGGGGGGAGGTAGTAACAATAACAAAAATGGAAAGGGACCTAGGGGTAATCATATCAAATGACCTTAAGGCTGGCAAGCAATGTGAGAAGGCGGTAGGGAGGGCAGGGGGATACTGGAATGTATAGGGAAAGGTATCACCAGCAGAAAACAGGAAGTTGTTATCCCCTGTATAGACAGTTGGTGAGACCCCATCTGAGTATTAGGCGTCCAGTTCTGGAGACCCCATCTCCGCAAGGACATAGACAGGATGGAGGCAGTTCAGAGGAAGGCAACTAAAATGGTGCAAGATCTGCAAGAGAAGCCATACTAGGAGAGACTAAAGGAGCTTAATATGTATACCCTTGAGGAAAGAAGGGAGAGGGGGGACATGATAGAAACGTTTAAGTACCTCAGTGGAATCAACAAAGTCCAAGAGGGTAGCATCTTTCAGAAAAAGAGATGTGCAAGAACAAGGGGACACATTCTGAAGATAGAGGGGGGACGGCTCAGGGGCAATGTGAGGAAGTATTTTTTCGCAGAGAGGGTGGTGGACGCATGGAAAAGCCTTCCTGAGGAGGTTGTGGGGTCTAAAACTGTGGGAGAATTCAAGAATGCATGGGACAGACATAAGGCAATTTTTGTTGGGGGGTAGGAAGAAATAGGCTGCTGGTTAAATAGTATCTGCAGCTTATCCTCTAGGTAGGGAAATGGGCAGACTAGGTGGGCCAAGCAGTCCTTATCTGCCGTCAAAGTCTATGTTTCTTTGTTTCTCAGTGCTGCAACCTCCAAGCGTGACATCATGCAAGGGAAACAAAGTTTGTAAGCACTGCTTTGAAACAGAGACCTCTGATGGTCAGTCTTGGTATTGCAGACATCTACACTACCGACAGGAGACTTCATCTCTCAGTAAAGAACTCTTGCCACTTAGATACTATATGCACAAAGCCTTGTTTGCAAAATAGACATATGAGGGCTTTTATTGTTGAAGCCACTACACACATATGAGACTTCACCTCACAGTAAGGGAATTGGAAAACAACTTATTGTACCCACGATGCCATGCTATGTACATCTACATATTAGGTGCAGTCAGCACCACCAAAATAAGGGACTGCACTTCTGAGTAACTAACATTTACATCAACATGATAATTTACTCAGAATTCCTTTGTGCTGTATGTAAAACATTGATAGTTCCCTTGCATGACATCAATCTGGGGATGTGGCCACACACAGAAAACTGGAGGACACAGAGCTGATAAAACATAAATGAAAATGACTATGACAGATTTTTTTACAAAATGAATTGCAGTTTCAACATCTGAAGCATGGGTGACAATGGTATACTATGTGAAAAGGGCATCTGAGAAAGCTCGTAAAATCACTTTAAAAGACTTGAAACAGGTACAGACTGCCATCTGCCGAAGGGATGAATGGTTCTGGGTTCTGTAGGTGCTAGTGATGGGACAGAGTCTGATGCTAGCAGGTGTGGTGTTCCATAGTGTTGGGGCTGAGACTGAGAAAGCTGTCTCACCTTACTTGGTCATGATCCTAGGTATGGCTAGGGGGTCATGATCAGATGATCTAAGTGGGTAGGCTTTAGAGTAGGGCACTGGGGGGGAGGCATGCAGTGGAGGAACCTGATTATAATAGACACTGTGGATGATACACCCAGGGAGAGATCACATCGGGCGGTTGGGGGCAACCAGCCTAATTCCGAGTACCATATTTCATGTACTTCATATATCTGTTGTACTAATTTGCCTTCAGTATTTGTGATTATGCTCCTTTGATGCACTGCATTGCTGTATATGACTTCTGTTTTTGCAATGTAATTTTGTTATCACTCTTGATTTATCTCCACTTCCTCTCACACCTTGGACACATCTGTAAATGAATTGTTAGCAGCTCAGTATGTCTTTCCTGGTGAAAATTTTGCAATATTTATTACATTTTGTTAACCGGGTAAGCCCAAGCCCACTGGGCTCCGAGGGTCCCTTTTTCAGGGGCAACCCGGAGTTAGTTACACATATATAATAAACTCTGAAATGGCATAAGAACCATTAAAGGGGTGCTGTCAAACCACTTAGGATACAGTGGTCCCTGGGTAAAAATAACGCTTTATGATTTTGTAGAATTTGCTAATAACAGCTGCTTGTTTGTAACTGCTTCTGTTTTCTTAATAAAAGGGAAAAACTGGTTGGGCACCATCTTAGCGGTCCTTGATCTACTCTCCTCTTTATACTTCCTGAAACATGGAAAATCCCACACAGTCTAGCCACTCATGATGCAGCGGGAGGAGATGACTGCATCAGGAGCAGCTGGGCTTTCCGTAGGCATTTCTGTCCTTCAGGAAGGATACAGACATGGAAAGAAAAAACAGGTTTTTATATAATTACATCAGTTTGCCATTTTCTTTTTCACTTTTAGTAAGAAAGAGGGGGCTGCTAGAAAAGCAGCCAGCTACTGTACATCAACAAATGCTACAAAAGGTGAGCAATTGTAAAATGTGTTGTTTTTTTAAACTAGAAGCAATAAGGCATTAGGTCTTGCATCAGGTTGTCTGGTTGGGTCCACATGATTAGAGGAATCACTTGGACCGATCCACCAAATGTACAGCAGTTCTGCTGTCACCGTGTCAGTCCTGTTTTCCCACTGGCCAGTTGCTCTAACTACATACATTTCCTCCCAAATGTTGGCCATGCGCCCTCTGATCTCCACCCCCTTGTCTATCTTTCTTTTGTACCTCCTGATGACAGCTAGCAGCAGTCAAACTCCAAGACCTCTGTCCTCTCACTTGATATGGGATTCAGCCCACAGTCTTTCAGTTGAGGTATTTTTCAGAACCCTGACACAACTGTTGCACTGGCATTCAAACTCAGATTTGTTTTTTAATTCTCCCCCGGCCCCCAGGCACCGCACCTTCGGGAGGCACCTGTGCTGTCTGCCCCTGCATAATTCACCTTCCTGGAGCCCTGCTGGACCCCATGTAGCCGTGTTTCTTCCCCCCAGGTGGGGATGAGGTGGAGCCCGAACACCCCAAACTTCTTGTCTTCGTTGGGTCCAGCTTCAGGGTTGGCAGCCGGGAGCTTCTGGGGTCTGCACTGGGCACTCCATCTACTCGGTGCCTGGAGGCCATTTTCCATTTTTCCTGGTGAGCGTGGTGTGCGCCTGATGTCATGGCGTCACCGCAAACGTCCACCACGCTCGTTCCCCCTAGTAGTGTGGCTGGACGCTTGCCATCCCTCAGGCCTCCGCCTGGGGTCGGCCAAGCACCGAGCCACAATGCCCTCCTCGGAGAAGAGAGGTCCTTACGATACTCGACCTCCTCTCCCCTGGATGGCCCTTCGATTCCCCGGGCTTGTTCCCGAACCTGGATCGTAGGCATCACAAGCATTTGTGCTACCGCTGGGCTGGCGGGCTGGCTTTCAAACTCGATTTTTGTATTTCTTATTACAGTTTATTTATGACAGGCACGTCGAGAACTGATACACAGTCATGTTTCCAGCTGTGAAATGAGAAGGAAAGTTTTGAAAGATGAATAAGCAATAGGTGCAGGATGGAGACACAGAATACAGACATTTAGCAACAGAAGTATAAGAATACAAAAAGGGAAACAATACAAGAAAACTCAAGAACTTAGTGATGTTAATACAGAGGTACAGTCAGGACTGCAACAAGGAATTCCGAGGAGCAGCAGCATACATTTGTTCCAGGTTACAAAAAAAAAAAGGTAACAGGGACAGAAAAGTAAATGGGTGCATTGAGTACATAAAATATTCAGCATATAGGAATGACAGGTTAAAAGGTTTTACAGCTACTATCAAGCAGGGCTAGTCACTGGGAAATTCCTCTGGCCCCACAGACTTTTCTGCTGACCCTACTGGTTTATTGAAATGTTGTCTTCTCCGGTACAATTCAGAATCTTACTAGTGTAATAAAGAATCTACCAGCATTTGGCTAGTAGGTCAGTGCCAGTTTTGTTCCCCATATAAGGTATGTTCTGCCAACCCAGATTGAGTTCATTATCCTTAATCAGGCGGTTCCACTGGCATAACTCAGTCACTGGATGGCATCAAGCTTGGTTCCTCCAGTCACCCTGGTGTCATCCTCTGTCTCCTCCCCTTGTAATGTCTGATCTTTTTTGTTGGGGCAGGTTTCTCCTTCACAGGTCCTGTAGCATGACAGGAATCTTAATTTTCAAAGCACTTTATTTCATGAAATCCTCAATTTATTTCTTCATTCTTCAACTGATTGTGTGCGCCTCATCTACTGGTTACTGCCCCATCAGCAGTCAGCAGATGGAACACCAAAAGCATGGATTTAAATATTGTATTTGGTGCTGTGAGAAGGTGTTTGTCACAGATGTCAATGACAATTGTCTCTACAACCTTGGGACTGACCATGATGTCAAGCAGTGTTCATACTGTCAGGCTGTGCATTCCTTCTTGTTGGACGAATGCAGGATCAAAGATAGGCCTCAAGAATGGTAGGCCTTCAAAAGTTCGGTAGCCCAGTTACAGGCCATGGAGGAAGTGCCATCATGGGTCTTGTCAACCCTGGTGGGGCCAGCCATGGAACGTATGTCATTCTAGGACTGCCCAGAGTTCTGGGAAATCTATATGGTGATATAGACTCTTGATGAAAGTCCGCCATATCCAAAGAAGCTTCACAAGAAACACAGTCATTGTCTCGATCAATTGACTCCCCTGATGGGTCGATGACTTTGGTCAAGCTGTTGCCAATCAAGGTGTCAATCAGCACTTCGGCTGTGCCCTTGATGGAGAATTCAGTGCTGGCTACTGCCAATGATCCAGTCAAGGTTGTTCTAGTGCAGATCTTCCAAGAGGCAAAAAAGAATGAGGCTTCATCACTCTCCAAGACCCTGGTGTTACAGAGGCACCCTCCAGCTGGAAAGACAGGCCAGGTCTTACTCCCAATCGACCCAAATCCCATACAGTCTCTATCTGTGGTCCCTCCACTGGTCCAATCAAGGTGCCCCCCATTGTGGAAAAGGTGCCTAAGCAGTTAGTTTATACTGCTCCACTGTCTTTGAGCTCTTGTCAACCTCACAGTAGAGATCCCGATCCCAATTGAGGTCTAGATCTTAGTCCCATTCCTGTCAATGCCATTGCCTCAGGGATTTGTCGAGCTTGTCCTCTTCAGATGAGTATCAGCTGCATTGAAAATGTGAAAACATCTTGTGGCAAAATGGGCTCTGATGGGCCAGGGGCAAGGTCAGCACATGTTGCCAGCCACATTCACTCCCTCCTGGTTGCCTATGCTGATGCAGCCCATGGGGCAATGTCCAGTGGTGGTTCTCATTCCTCAGCCAGTCCGAGTGGAGCCACCCCCTTTGTACCTGTGAAGGGGGACTACCATCAATTCCTATAGGTCAGAGACCAGTTTGCGTGGCATCCTATTGGTAGTGGTTAACCCTGATAGTCAGGTGGTCCAGACACCCTGAACACAAGCCCCAGCCCTTATTTGGGGGTCCCAGTTCTGATATAGAGGACTCCTCACAAGGTCGGATGGAGGTCGAATCATCTGATGGAATGTCCACCTCAGGCAACTTGCCCTCTTTTGCTGCTCTTCTGCAGCACATGTCTACCTCTGTAAAAGCCCCCTTAGAGATGGTCCAGAAGTGTGATTCGTATCCGACGATTGGTATGCTAAAACGAGATCCCTCACCGGGAGTGGCGATCCCAGTGGCTGATGCTATCCTAGGCCCTGCACTCGGGATTTGGCAGCCCCCCATCCCCCCAATTTTTTGCAAGGCTCTTCCTCGCTGCATGAAGTGCCAACATACAGTCTCTATTGTGGGCTCTGTGGGTTCTGGGAGCTCCCCTTTTTAGAGGGACTCATGTCAGATATCACTTTATGCAAGATGAAGATGCAGGAAGATGCAGGCAAGGAGTCCACAAAACAGGACTTCCTTGCTCACAAGATGTATGCGGTGGTCACCCTGGGGATTCATCAAACCAGGTATGCTGCCATGATGGCTATTTTGACCACAAGCTCTTTGACAAGCTCACCAGTGTGATCCCTATGCTGCTGTCTAATACCCAGGTGGAGGCATGGACCCCTTGGGCCCTGGGACATTTGATGTTCAGGCACCAGCTGCAGAGTCAGAAAAGGGGAGGTTGCAAAATGTCCAGAGGCCTGTTCTCTGGAGCTCCCTCCAAATGTAAAAAGTGATACATTGCAGGGTGCCATTTCCCTTCCTGCACAGACCCAGCTGCAGCATCTGGTCAGGGGAGGGCTCCTCTGCTTCCTTCCATCCTTCCTTCCTTCCTTCCTTCCTTCCACAGTGGTCCACCATTATGTGGGTTCTGAAGTGGGTGGGCTCAGGTTTGTCTCTGGAGTTCGAGACTCTTCCTTCTTACTGATCCTGAGCACCAAGGGAGTCCTTGGTGCCTAAGGACACTCTGGCCATACTGCAGAGTGATATCACTTAGCCCCAAGAGTGCAGTGCTGTAAGGTTGTCCTGGACACCTTGGCCTCATAGGAATTTGTGTCTCGTTACTTTTTAGTACCAAAGCAGATTGGGTCTGGCATTCTAGTCTAGACCTGAATATGCAGAACAAGTTAATTTACAGGTGAAAGTTTTGTATGGTCACACTCAACCAAATCATACATCTCGGAGCTAGGTGCTTGTTTCTTTTCCCCTGGCCCTACAGGATGCATTATTTCACATCCCCATCCATTCATTCATCCATCCATCCCACAGGCAGTACCTCAGGTTCCATGTGGGAAGGGTCCTGTACTAATTCAAGGTCATGTTTTTTGTACTGTTTTCAGTGCCCATGGTGTTCACTAAGTGCCTGTCTGTTGTGGTGACCTGCCTCAGAAGTAGAGGCCCCAGAGTATTCCCCTACCTGGATGACTGGCTCATTACTGGCAGCTGCAGAGAGGTCATGGAATGGTCCAGGGATCTAGCCCTCCAGACATACCAGGATTCAGGCGTCCTGGCCGACCTGGAGAAGTCAGAACTTGTTCCTAAGCCATGTGATCCTGTTCATGGGAATGGGGTTGTACTACCTTCTAGTCATGGCTCACTTACTAATGGACTGGGCAGTGGATCTTACCTTCTTTGCATGATCTTTTCATGTTTGGAAATTGTGCTCAGCCTGGGAATTCCTCTGGCTGTTGGGGTTCATGGATGCCTCGACCAGTTGGTCCTTTGCACCTGCTGGCTTACGCTGTTCCTCCAGTGGGGGATGAGTTGCCAGTGGTCTCAGCACCATGGTCAACTAAATTGGTCTGTTCAGATGAAACAGATGATGCAGGATGTCATTGAAGGGTGGCTGTGCTCCCAGACCCTTGTGGAGAGAATTCCCTCCTAGAACCTTGGGGAGGGAACTCCGTTTGTCCGCCAAGAGCTGACCCTCACCCTAACCACAGATGTGTCTTTGGTGGGATGGGGGTTTACATGTCAAACTGCAGAGCCCACAGATTCTGGTCACCCAGTTAACCCTAACAGCATGTCATCCTGCTGGAGCTCTGGGAAGTTAATTGGCACTGACAGAGTTTGCTCCGCTAATTCCAGGGCAGGCCTTGTAAGTCCAAACTGACAACACTACCACTATTTTCTGCCTGAGCAAGCAAAGTGAAACACATTCCTTTCCACTATGTCACGAGGCACGCCACATCTGGTCGCTGGTATGCAGCCAGCCTGCAGGTGGATCACCATGCAGTGCACATGGCAGGGAAGAACAGTCAATTGGCAGATGCTCTCAGCAGAGTGTGAGAGAAGTCTGATGAGTTTTTCTTGCACCAGGATGTGGTGACATAGCTGTTTACCCAGTGGGCATGCCTCTGGTAGATCTGTTTGCCTCCTGGGAGAACAGAAAGCTGAGACTCTTCTGTGCCTGCCCCCCCCAGCTCTTCTGTGCCTGCCGCCCCAGTCAGGAAAACTGATGGGGGTGCTTTCTGCTGGCCATGAACCCCAAGCCTTCTGTATGCCTTTCCTCCCTTTTCCTTAATCCACAGGATGGTGTTAAAGGCACACAGGGAGAAGTCAAATCTGATCCTGATAGCGCCAGACTGTCCCAGACAGTTCCAGTACCAAGATCTCCTCAGCCTCAGCAGCAGGTCCCAGTGGTGGCTTCCTTTATGCCTGGACCCACTGACGAGGAGGAACAGTCTGGTCTGGCACCTGCATATTTAGTCTCTGCACCTGTCAGCCTGGTACCTGAGTGGCTAGAATTCCAGGCTTCGGGCCTTTTGGAAGACATGTACTGTAGGCGTCCATACAGAGTGGACACATAAAACATACTCATACAAATCGATATGGTTCTGTGCTGGTGTGCAGGCGAGGAGATTGACCCTGTCACCTGTGCCCTCCAGTGTGAGAGTCTCAGCCACTGTGGGACTTATTGCTGGTGCCTGCTAAGCTTATGGGTAAACCAGATTCGAGGTCCCCCCCAAAAGACCTGCCCAGGGGTTTGTCTCCGGATGGTCTTTTGGCAGTGCTGGACCTGTCAGGTTTGCCAAAGGTAAGCAGGGAGCCGAGGGAACTGGTACTAGCCTATAATGAGTGACATGTGCCTCAACTCCCTGGCTCCTTTCAGTATTTATCCCCTTACTCTTCGCCTAAAGTCCCCTTTGTTTGATGGGACTTTGAAGGGGTTGAGGCACAGGGGCCAAAGGTTGGAGTGGCACTGGCAGAAATCTGACCTGGTTGCTGATAAACTTAAATTGATAGCTCATTATAAGGACTATCAATCAGCAGTCTCTTGTAGGAAGGCAGAATTCCTGTCCAAAGAGAATGCTGTGGCGAGGAATTGACCTGCTCAGCTCCTTCAGACTGTCGATAGGTTGTGCAATCCAGCCTGTTTTCAGCCACAGGGAGCGTTTTTGCAAGTTAAGTGCGATGAGTTTGCTCGATTCTTTGCTGATAAGTATCTCACGATCAGGTCAGAGATCAACCCTCAAATAGATATTGTAGTGATCGGCATGAAATTGCAGGCCCGTGGCTGGTCTGGTCTGACTCTGGCCAGTCAACGATCGAGGACATTGTGTGGATCATCAAGGGCATGTGCCCAACCTTCTATAGCTTGGACCCAGGCCCAGTGTGCCTCCTGGTGGGGTGCATTGATGTCATTGGCCCGATCCTTGCTTGGATTGTCTGGTACTCATTGGACTCAGGGGTGCTTCCAGACCCCCTGAAGGAGGCAGTAATAATACCTCGCCTGAAGAAAGCTTCCCTCAACCCGGACTGCTTAGCTACAGACCTGTCTCTAACCTGCCCTTTGTGGGTAAGGTTATTGAGAAGGTGGATGCGGTGCAGCTGAAAGACCATTTGACATCTCACGATATCTACGATCCTCTCCAATCTGGGTTCAGGAAGAAGCATAGTACCAAAAACGCTCTGGTTTGGGTACTTAATGATCTCCTGACAGTGAGAGATAAGGGAACCTGTTCCATCTTGGTTGGTTCTCCTTGATCTCTCTGTAGCGTTTGACACTATAGATCATGGGGTGCTGCTGGAAAGCCTGAGAATGTTCTGTGGACTGTCTGACACTGTCCTCAGATGGCTTCGATCATTCCTCGCTAACAGGATTCGGAGAGTGGTGTCAGGAATTTATTCCTTGGCCCCTCTCACCCTGTCATGTGGGGTTCTGCAGGGCTCTGTGCTGTCCCCCATATTGTTTGCAGTGTACTTGTTGCCGTTGGGAGACATTATAAGGCGGTATAGGCTGAGCTTTCACTGCTATGCAGATGACACTCTGCTCTACATGTCCTTTGTGTGTAAACAGGGTGATGTGATCTCGGTTTTTAACAGCTGCCTCTCCAAGATTCAGGGTGGGATGAGCGCCAACTGGCTAAGGTTGAACCTGGGCAAAACTGAGGTGCTGCTGGTGGACCCTGGTCTCCAAGGTGTGGGGTTGGTGGCAGGTCTGGCCTCCGGGCTTTGGCTATGGGGCAGCAAGCTACTCACCTGTGATTGGGTGCGAAATCTGGGCGTAGTGTTTGACAGTGGACTGACATTAAAATCTCAGGTGTTGTCTGTTTGTTAAATTGTATTCATGCTTTTGGAGCAATATTTTTTCACTAAAGGAAAATTGCCATTGAACTCTGGTCTCCTGCATCTTTATTCTACCTTGTAAGAACGCATTGTTAAATTTTTTTGTGTGTGTTATTGTGCGGAGGTCAGCCGCCTCCTGAACAGTGCAGCCTGAGTCACATTTGCTGCATCACGGTGGCGTACTGGAGGTTTTGTGTCTGTTGCTCTAGGAGATAGACCTTCAAGGTGGAAAGGAAGTCAGTCTTAGTCCTGCCATTGCCCTTGTCAAATTGTCAGCCTATGTCCAGGAGATTGAAGTACTCCATGATCACCACTGCATCCTATTTGACTTCTCAGTAAATTTCTCCAACCAATTGGGCAACATGTTTAACTGAGTTGTTTGGGGACCTCTAGTACACTTGTAGGGTGACTCTTCTGACCCCTTTTGCCCTTTTCTCCAGCCGCAATCCATAGAGACTGTGCGGCACTATTTGCCCCCAATGTCCTCCTCATCCTCCACAGTGACTCCCTCCTTCTCACAGAATGGGACATCCCACCTGATCCTGTTGGGGCTTTCCCTTGGAAATAGTCTCTCTCCCACTGTCCTTATATTCCAGTCATTTTCTTCTCCCCAATCAGGTCTTAAGTTTGTGCTTCCTAAGTGCATCAGTCTCTCAAGCTCGCCCATTTGCTGGGTACACTCCTCATATCAGCCTACATGCAAACTAATATAGTACACTGCTGAAGGGTCTCCTCTCCATATTCGCCCCTTCTCTGCTGCCCTGTATTTGGTATTCCGTGCATCTGCCTCCTACCTTTGGCAATCCCCTGCAATTGAAAGAGATTTTTGGACAGTTAATTAAAATAGGGGCAGATTGTTTCAGTTTTTGGAGGCTTTAATCCAGTCAACCATTTTTTATGCAACAACCCCCTTGTTCCAGTAGGGAGAGAAGGTTGTTCAATTCATGAGTCCAGTCTGAGATTGACACTCTGGCGCCAGGTCTGCGGGTGTAGCTGTGTGGGGGAAGGTTAGGAAATAAAAAATGGCATTGTCAGTTTAGGCAAGGCTGAGCAAGTTGGGAGCAGACTGAGGAAGCAGTAGAGCTGTACAGAATTAGAAAATTCTGGGTTTTCTGAATTTCGACAGAATTCTGTGAATGCTGTAAAATGTAATGGTATTTTTTTTAATTTATTAATTTGGTCATAATTCGGCTCTCAGTTGAGGTAGAGATCAGAAATTTGGCATCATTACTTTTTTGTATATACATTTTTCTCTCTTTCCTCGGGCGGCCACAGGCAGCTAACTCCACCTCTGCCTGCCACCTACGTCCATCCACCACTACCCCCAGTACCGCGGGCCCCACTTTCCCCACGGATTTTCCCCTTGTGGTGGGGCCAGACAGGGGAGGGCCGTTCTCCCCCCCCACCCAGGACTCACAATCCAGATTGGGGTTTCCAGTGGTCCGGCGGCAGAGTGGGACACCAGTTGGCAGGCAGGGCTTCATGGAGCCTATGAGCACCCTTTTTCCCATTTTCATCCCTCCCCTTTGGCGGCCATGAGCGTGCATGGAGGCACATGTGTACCACGTTGCCACACTCTTGCCTCCCTAACTCCAGTGCTGCCATTCGTCCTCCACCAGGAGGCAGCCAAGGCGTGGACAACATTCCCTCCCTCCCTGGGAGAGGAAAGCCATCCATCAGACGTTTGATCCTCTCCCTCCCTCCCCTGTCGACCCCCAGCAACCTGAGCTCATTACCGACCTCGGGTCACCTGCATGGCATAAGATGTAGTGTCCAGAGCCTCAACCCTCAGTGCCACCGGGCTGGCGGCATGATTACATGTTGATAGGTGTTCTAACAGTGTGCCAGCTATTTGACATTAGGATGTACCGTTTCAAAATTACAGGTGCTGAAAGTCTGTCGTTTTGTTTTTTGTGGGAAATTTCTTGAACATTTTTATCTGCATACAACCCACCTTTGTAGCTAGAAATCTGAAACTAAAAAAAAATCGAAATTTTGGCAAAATGTTTGGCTACCTAGAGCACAGCCTCCTTTAAGGCTTTATACTTAAAACATGGTGCACATACCCATGTTGCACTTTTCCATAAATCCTAACACTGTGGAGAAATTGGGATAAGACATTTTTAAATTAGATGGAAATAACTGAAAATTAAATTTTGATTAAATGTTTGTCCACCCACAGCTCACCCCCTTTTAGTTTGGGTCTCTGAAATGTAGTACACTTATGAAAGCCATTAGTACCTGTACACATGCCAAATTTGGCATCAGTTGGATACGAACTTTGAAAACTAGACCACAATAACCGAAATTTAAAATTTTATGACATTAAGTTGAATTTTTTTAATTTATTAATTTGGTCATAACTCAGTCTCCTATTGAGATAGAAATCTGAAATGTGGCATGATTACTTGATGACAGGAGTTATAATGATGTGCCAAATATCGTGACATTAAGATGCACCATCTCAAAACGATACGTGTTCAGAGTGTGTCATTTAATTTTTTGTGGGAAATTTCATGACGTTTGTTATCTGCTTATAATTCTGGCACCTTTGGGGCTAGAAATCGGAAACTGGGTACATACTGTGTATATAAATGTAGTGATAGCCCATATACCTGCAGCATGTTATAACATTTCGATGAATGCTTTCAAAGTTATACTAAACTAAAATCAAAATTTTGGCAAAATGTTTGGCTACCTATATCACAGCTCCCTTTAAAGCTTGAAACTTAACACTTGGTGCATTTAACCATGTTTCATGTTTCTCTAACTCCTGAAACTGTGGAAAAATTTGGATAAGAAATTTTAAAATTAGATAGAAAAAAACGAAAATTACATTTTGATTCAATTTGTGGCCACCCATAGCTCAGCTCCTGTTCAGTCTGGGACTCTGGACTTCGGTACACCTGTGCAGGCTGTCAGTACATGTATACCTGCCAAATTCAGTATCAGTTGGATGTGTACTTTAAAAATTAGGCCAAAATAACTGAAATTTAAAATTTGGCAAAATTCAGTGGCTTGGTAAGTCTGCAGGCATACCGCTAGCAGAATTTTGTATTCTGCACAGCTCTAGGAAGCAGTGTTTCTAGCCTACAAAGATCCAGGAGAGGCCTGGATCTATTTCTGTCTTTGAGAATCTCCAGATAACATCCAGTAAGTAGTGGACCACTAGGAAGATGTGAGGATCATGGAGGTAGTGGGAGGGATGTCTTTGGGCCTGTAGTAGGTTCTCCAGAAGAACTGTGGGGTTATCCTGGTGGAGGGGTGACCCTGGAGGTTGTGTGAGGAGACAGTCAAGCACCCCAGAAGATGGTCATGCAGGTGCCTTGGATTTGAATGCTAACACAAAAGCAGGTGCACACAATGAAAAAGTGAACAAACTGACAATCCAGAAGCACTAAATAAGGTGCAAGCAACTTTACTGGTCCTGTGCAAATAAGTCCATACCACCAGTTGCTGCAGGGTATGGTAGAAAAATGCCAGCCTGGATGGCCTCTTCAAATTTAGTTTTTACTCTGAAAGTTGAGCTCCACCACAGTGTACCATAATTGCATGTTGTAACTGCATGTAAGCAGAAATACAGTGTGGGTTAACAGGTAAGGACAGAAGTTCAGCGTAGGAGGGGCCAGGGATGTTCCAGGCATAGTGTTGCCCACCTAATGCAACTATGCCAGTAATGCTTGTCATTACACAGCAACAGAAAAGGACAGAAATTGTCAAGGACAGTATGCTAAGTGTGACTCACTGGGACCAAAGGAAGATTTCTGTTCACCATGGTGGGTGGCTGTCTCAGGGCTGGCAAGCTGTAAGTTTACAGACTTAAAAGAGAACTGTGCTGAACCTGGAAGTCATTTTCACAGTAAAAGGTATTTTATTAATACTGATTCCAGTTATGTTATTGTTCCATCTATACTGGCATATTAGTCACCTCAGTGAGAGTTTCTGATTGACACTCTGTGCAACAGTAAGTACTGTTTTAGAATTGTGTCATGTAGTTTATGTCCGCCTCAGCCACAGAGTTCTATAGTGGAACATGTGTACATTGTTCCAACAATGGAGGAGCTGAGCAAGTACATAAACTACATCATACAGTTCTAAAGTGGTACTTACTACCTGTGTGTAAATCAGAAACACCCTCTAGGAAAATTAAAAAGACCATTGAGATGGAACACTAACAGAATTGGAACCAGTATTTAAAAAATCATCTTCTGTAGGGAAAAATGACTTACATGTTCAGTGCAGTTTTTCTATAAGGAAAAGTTATTGCTCAAGAAAGTTTTTTTTTTTTGCATTACCCTAATGAAATGTGTATGATCCGATAAAGTGTGGTTCTTTAGTCAGGTCAGCAACTTGTGATCTGTACAAATAAACTTTTTTTCTGAATGTGCCCCCAGTAAAGAAAGATGAAGTTCTTGAAGGCCGGAGTGTTGTGTGTTTTGTTTTACACCTCAAGGTACCCCACATTCAGTATCTCCTATAGGAAGTTAAGCAACCCTGTGTGTTGAGTGCAAGGGTCTCCCGATGAGCAGATAATCTGTACTCCTAGATGTGGGAGTACCCTCGGCCATGCCTGCCCCTAATCGGGCATCCGTACAAGTTGTGTCACTTTATCACCTGAAGGGGGGGTACTTGAGAATAATTATTGTCTTCTGATGTTTCACCTACCAAAGAAGTGGCTGGTAGTCAAAATATGACAGAGTTCAATGCTAAATTTGATACTTATTGCAAAGCGAAACAATAAATGGATATAACCTTTGAGAAGGGGCAAGCAATTAAGGGCAGATTGCCTAACTGCTCGGAGTAAGACCTGTGAGACCTATGAGACCTATTAGATATAGTGAAGAAAGGTAGTGAAATATGTATGTTTTGCTACGAGAGGCATAATATGTTAAAATTATTTAGAAGCATTGTAGAGAATAATTTAACAGGATGTAGCAGAACCAAAACTGAGAACATCTGAAGAAGAAAATACAAGAATGAAGTCGTAGTAAAATGTATCGATGCTGTACAGTACAAAATTATAATTTATCAGTAGAAGTTCAAGTTGTATTGATAGAATATTAACTTGCATCAATCCATTATGAACTTTTATTGAAACAATATGAATGAGTTTTAACACACGTGTAGGTTATATTGATACAGTGCTTTTCTGTGTTCCGTTGGAGCAACTGATGACTGTATTGTTACAATGTCAATTTGTAGCAATATTCACAAACAGGATGGAACATTAACAGAGAAATGCTCTTCAAAGAGTACAGCAAGGCACACCACTAGAGATGCAGCAATTTTTTACTATGCCAGCGAAGCTGGTGCGAAGTCAGGCACTTGCACTACTTATAGAGCGTCGAGGTTTCCGGATTTCAGCCAACTTCGCATGGCAAACTTAAAGGGAAAAAAACTGATTTAAACAAAAAATGGCAAAGTTAAAAAAAAAAATGATTGAAAACAACAAAGCACCCACGTAGATCTACAATGTTATCACACTACTAGCACCACACGTTTATATGAATAAGTACCACCTACCCTTATAGCACCCACCTCCTTCCACCACCCCACAGTCCCAGCGAAGTTTTCTTATATATATATATAGTAAAAGCCCTTTAATCTACCCCTGTTAAATAATACCCACCACCCCACCCAGCACTGTACAATTCAGAGTACATCCATCCCACAGCAGATTAGCATCCACCACCATCCTCCCCACCCACTCACCCAAATGGATATAGTCAGACTCCTGTAAAAGAGAAAACCATCCCTCCCCAAAGGGGACCAGTTTCCCTGTTCTCCAGCTCTTCATGAGTGAGCTAGTGCTATGATAACATGCCCTAATAACATCTGACTGGTTACTGTGGTCAGTCAATCATATGTTACTAGGCCATGTAATCATAGCATATTCGAAGAGATAGCGAACAAGGAGGCAGGTCAGTCATCACAGGGATTTTTTTTTTTTTGCAGGCATCCAGCTATACCCCTTGAGGTGAGGAATAGAGAAGGCTGTGGGTGCTAGAATGTGGTGGGGTAAAGGCAGATGTGGTGGGGGATTATTTAGCTGGGGTGTGGGAAGTGATTTTATCGTGTATTGTTTAATAAGCAATCTTTTCTGAGGCTGGGGAGGAGGGAAGTGGGTGTTACAAAGGTGGGGTACTTATACATACAAAGGTGGGATGGAAAGGGGAAGGGAATGGGACAATAGAGTTACATGTGTGGGGTGTTTTTTTTATTTTTTTTTTTTTATTAATTAAAAAAAAAAATACACATAGTGGCACACCATCAGCAAAGTGCCACCAAGCATAGTGTTCGCCTGATGAAGAGCACTTTTCAGGAGAAGATGGGAACAGCTACAGTGCCTTCAGAAAGTATTCACCCCCCCCTTGGATTTTGTCACATTTTATTGTGTTACTACCAGAATTTTTAATGCATTGAACTGATTTTTCCCCCCTTGATTCACACAGCATACTCAACAATATAAAGGGTCAAAATATTTATATTGTGTAACAAAAATATATGAAACATTAAAAACTGAAATATCTTGTTTACTTAAGTATTCACCTCCCTGAGTCAATACTTTGTAGAAGCGCCTTTGGCAGCAATTACAGCTTTGAGTCTTCTTGGGTATGTCTGTATCAGCTTTGCACATCTGGATTTGGGGATTTTCACCCATTCTTCCTTGCAGATTTGCTCAAGCTCTGTCAAGTTGGATGGGGAGCATTGGTGAACCACAATCTTTAAGTCTTTCCACAGATTCTCAATGGGATTCAAGTCTGGGCTTTGGCTGGGCCACTCAAGGACATTCACCTTCTTGTTCTGAAGCCACTTCAGTGTTGCTTTGGCTGTATGCTTGGGGTCGTTGTCCTGTTGGAACGTAAATCTTCGCCCCAGTCCAAGGTCTACTGCAGACTGATGCAGGTTCTCCTCAAGGATGTGCCTGTATTTGGCTCCATTCATTGTTCCCTCTGTCCTGACAAGTGCCCCAGTCCCTGCCACTGAAAAGCATCCCCATAACATGATGCTGCCACCACCATGCTTCATGGTAGGGATGGTGTTACATGGGTGATGAGCTGTGTTCGGTTTGCGCCAGGCATAGCGCTTTGCATTCAGGCCAAAGAGTTCAATTTTTGTTTTATCAAACCAGAGAACCTTTTGCCACATAGTCTCAGAGTCTGCCACGTGCCTTCTTGCAAGTTCCAGGCATGCTATTATGTGGCCTTTTCTCAGGAGTGGCTTCTGTCTAGCCAGTCTACTATAGAGGCTACATCTGTGAAGTGCTGCAGAGATTGTTGTCCTCTGGACAGGTTCTCCCATCTCAGCCATGGAACTCTGTAGTTCTGTCAGGGTGGTCATCGGGCTCTTGGTCACTTCCCTGACCAAGGTCCTTCTTGCCCGGTTGCTCAGTTTGGGAGGACGGCCTGCTCTAGGAAGAGTCTGGGTGGTTCCGTAGTCTTTCCATTTCCTAGTGATGGACTTGACTGTGCTCCTGGGAACTTTCAACACCCTAGAAATGTTTTTATACCCCTCCCCAGATCTGTGCCTCCTCACAATTCTATCACGGAGTTCTACGGACAGCTCCTTGGTCTTCATGGTAGAGTTTCTGCTCTGACATGTACTGTCAACAGTGGGACCTTATATAGACAGGTGTATTTCCTCTGAAATCATGTCAACCATTTGAACTGACCACAGGTGGACTCCATTCAAGTTTTAGTGTGATCTCACAAGGAAATTGGATGCACCTGAGCTCAGTTTGGAGTGTCATGGCAAAGGGGGTGAATACTTATCAAATCAAGACATTTCATGTTTTTATTTTAAATTACATGTATAAAAAATTTCAGAAGTTTCATTCCACTTTGACATTATTGAGTAATTTGTGTAGATACGTGACAAAAAAACCCATATAAATGTATTTTAATTTGAGATTGCAACATCACAAAATGTGACAAAATCCAAGGGGGGGGGGTGAATACTTTCTGAAGGCACTGTACATGCAGTAACTCCTTCGCCAGAGAAAAATGCCACTTACCTGTAGTCTTTGGCAGGTGAAGTTTCCACTTCGCAATAAGTGGAGTCAGAAAATGTCACATAGTGCTATGTATAGATAAGTGCCCAGACTTCACCCACCTCTACACGCCACAGTACATATATAAAACACCCACCTGAAGGAGGCGAGAGAATGCTCAAGATGGTTAACACAAGCAAGGCAATGGTTAACACAAGCAAGGCAATGGGCTCAGATGGGATGCACCCAAAAATCATAAAGGAGTTGGTCAAAGTACTGTCCATCCCACTGGCAATGATATTCACTGAGTCAGTAAGATCTGCTTAATTACACGTATATTGGAAAGTGGCACTTGTGGTGCCAGTATGTATAACTACTTGAGTAATGCACAGAGTTAGAAACTGGCTTCAGGATAGGAAGCAGAGAGTTTTGTTAAATGACAAACTGCCAGCATGGAAACAAGTGACCAGTGGGGTTCTATAGGAATCTGTCCTTAGACCAACACTGTTTAGTATATAATATTTACACATGACCTGGAGGTGGGCATCAGTACCTAGTTTGCCTGTGATACCAACATGGGAAGAGTAGTTGTATCCCATAGATAAATGAGTTGCAGAGAGACCAGGACAAGCTGGGGGGTGTTAGATGAAACTCGGTGTGGAGGAATGCAGCGTCATGAACTTTGGAAAGAAAAATTATAGGAACTTGGATATGGTGCACTATCCACACTTAGGCAGCTCTTCCTTTCCCTTTAAATCTTGCCAGAAGGTCTTCAAGCTAAGCTCCTCACGCCAACTTGAGTGGTGTCCTCCTCAGCACTGCCCCACAATGTCAGATCTTCCTTTCTGCTGGAAGCATCAGGTCTCCTCCTTTGCAGTTCCTGCGTGTGGTATAGGCCCACATTGGTCTTTGACTGCTTCTTTTTCCATAGGCTTTTCCATGCCGATTCTCATGAAGCATGACGACTGGTAGGTTGGTCCAGCAAACGATGCACCGTTTGCACCCAGAAAGTGTCACGCACCTGTCCTCATACCACGTGCATGTACTGCCTCGGGGCCCAGCTTGATCTGAAGGCTTGCAGCCTGTGCTGGTCCCTTCAGCCCTCCATATTGGAGGACCGTTACGCCTGTCTTCTCTTGGGCCTCCTGGATGAACGAGATCCTGCTGATCATTCCAAGGATGCCTATAAAGTAGTTTCCACTGCCGCGTGTTCAGCGCCACAGCTAACTGTCCTTGGGGAGGCTGTGACCCAGGCTGCAGCGGACGCGGTTTCAGTCTCCATGCTTCTTTTGATGGGCTGGGGCGCTTCATTCACAGGAGTATTTTAAGACTTAGGCCAGTCCCTTCCTACACTTGGAGGGCCCTTCCTGTGAGTCCAAATCTTACTGTGTCTCCAAATCCAAGAGGACCTGACCCAGGTCATGGGACTGGGAGAGGAGGTGTTCTTCCCACTCCCATGTCTCTGCCAGAGGCTTGACAGCTGTTGAGCTGTCAACTCCGGCTGATGCTTCTGTTGCTTCTGTCCAGGCCGCTGGCCCCTTTGTGTCCCTGTCAGGCTTGCTGGGTGAGATGCGGGTCAACCAGCCTGCCGAGATCTTTCTCGAACCAGTCGACCCATTTTCTGAGGACAGTGTGGACGACTCTTTTCCAAGGACCCCGATCCTCTTGGTCCTCTTGCTGGAGGGGCCGGACAAGCCCTCTGATCCAGCAGTCTCCCCTCAGGAGATTAACTACTCTGAGATTCCTCGTGGCCCGTCTCCATCTGCTCTCACAGTGCCTTCCTCCATGTCTCCTCCCTGACAGCCTGACCATTGTCAGTTGAGATCCTGGTTGAGGTCTCGATCTGGCTCTTGCTTGAAATCTAGGGACTGTTGACATTCCCACCTTAGGTCATCAACTAAGAAGCACTGTTGGCACTCTTCCTCCTCTTCGGAGGAAGACATGCTCCACCACAAATTGGGGTGTCAGTAAGAGAGACTGCTGTGGCAGCAGTGGCTTCTCGGCCATGGCCGAGCCCCTCCTCGGCCACTGGTGCTTCAGTGGTTGCCTTTGCCGTGGCCCGCTCTGGTCACCCGGTCGAGCCAATGCCAGCATCTCCTTCCATTTAGTTGGAACCCCTGCTTCCGCAGCCCTTGCATGGGGCAGCTTGGCTTTCGCTCTCTCCAGTCAGCTCTCTGTTAAAATCACCCATTCAGATAAGCCCTGGGTTATCCAGCGGGAGTCTGGGTCGAGGGTGGTGTTCAAGGAGTCCTCGGATTCAGAGGACTTCTTCATGCACTCCCTTTGAACTCCGACCTTCGATCAGGAGCCCTCAGAGGAGCTTACCACTGAACACGGACTGGTCTCCTTCAGGGCCTTGCTCCGATTGATCTCAGAGTCCATGAGGATCCCACTGGAGCCAGTCCAGAAGTGGGTTAGGTACCCCCTGGCTGAAATCCTGGACAGGGATGACTCCTGGGAGTTGCCTTCCTGGTTGCGGAAGCTATTCTTGGCCCTGCTCTTAAGCTATGGCAATGTCCAGCCTTTTGCCCACCGCCCTTGGCCCATATGTTCTGTAAATATGCAGTCCTTATTGGGTTCACTGACCATCCTTCGGCTGAAGGACTGGTGGCGGACTCAGTGTTCTGGTGACAGTCAATGTCGGGGATGTTGATAAGCTCCCCTCTGACAAGGAGTCCAAGAAGTTGCACCATGCTGCCAAGAAAGTCTACGCTACTTCCTCCCTTAGCCTTCGGCAGGCTTGCTCTGCAGTTATGATGGCCTTCACTCATGCTCTCATGGGTTTCCTGGACCAGGTTCTTCCCTGCGGACCTGCAGTTGGCAGTTAAGATTGTCTGGGATCAGAGATATTCTGTTGCCAAACAACAGCTCCAAATGGCCTTGGACATCAGTGTCTCCTTTGCCCAGTCTGTGGCTGCTGTGATTGCCATGCACCATTGGGCATGGTTACAGATCTCCACTTTCTCGTCAGATACTCAGCATAAGTTGGCGGATGTCCCCTTCTTGGGTACCAACCTATTTGGTCTGAGAGTGGATAGTTGCCTTACCCAGATCGAGAAATCCAGTGCCACTTTGGATTTCATAACATCCTCTCAGAAGGACACTAAGGGCCAGAAACAGAAGAAAAAGGCCTTTCAATTTCAGCACTACCCGGCGCCACAGTCCAGACCACTGCAGCCCCAAACAGGGCAGCCCCAGACCTGGTGGTCTAAGTCTAAGTCCACTGTATCTGACTCTAAGAAATCTGGAGACTGGGGAGCTGGCGCTTCCCCGGTGGCCAGGGGCGGAGCTTCCGCCAAGCCTGCCCAGTGACAAGTTGGGCGGGGGGGGCGTTGCTCTCACGCCCATCCTGCTCAGGCCTTGGGTTCCCATGGGGGCTCAGCTCTGCCATTTCTTGCATGCATGGGCTGTCATTACATCGGACAAATGGGTGCTCGACATGGTGGGTCGCGGTCTGCCTCTAGACTTTGAGGCTCTTCTGCCCTACCAAGCCCATGCCCCACAGGAGGCTAAGGTATCCCCCTACATGCTGTCCACCGTTCAGGAGGACATCACTCAGCTTCTTTAGAAAGGCACTGTGGCTCATGTCCTGGACTCCATGGCCGGTCAGGGCTTCATCTTCGGATATTTTCTGGTTCCCAAATGGACAGGGGGGCTGGTGCCCCATATTGTACATTCATGATCTCAGTCATTACCTGAGGAGGCACAAGTTCTGAATGGTTGCCCTGAACCAAATCTTCAGGAGTGGGACATGTGGTTCTGCTCTCTGGACCTACCAGGATACCTTCTTCCGTGTCCCTATCCATCCATCCCACCGGTGGTTCCTTTGGTTCCACACAGAATGGGTGTCGTGCAAGTTTTATGCCATGCCGCTCGGCCTCTCTTCTGTCCCCAGGGTCTTCACCAAATGCATTGCAGTGGTGGCAGCGTTCCGGGGGGGGTCCATACTTGCATGACTGACTGATTGCCACTTCCTGTCGGGAAGAAGTGGAGAAGTCCAGGAATCTGGCCCTCCACACTTGTTCAGCTCTAGACTAGCTAGCCAACCCAGCCAGATCGGAACTCAACCTCTCACAGGTTAACCACTTCATCAGGGCAGAGCTTGACTCCCAGTGGGCCATGGCCCACCTCCCAGTGGACTGGGCGGTGGATCTTACCTCCTTTGCCCGATCATTTCAGACTGGGTGTTGCATCTTTCCAGGAACATCCTGTGGCTGGTGGGGTACATGGCCTCTTGCACCAGCGTGGGTCCAGGGCGTCTGCTGGTAGATGCACCCCCTGCAGTGGGAGCTTACCCTTCAGTGGTCTCAGTGCCTCGATCACCTGGACCAGCCGGTCATGGTAATACAGCCATTGTAGGATGCCATCCAGTTTGTGGCTCATTCTGGAACATCTGCAGAAGGAGCCCCATTTGTCTGCTCTGAGCTGATGGTCACTGTAGCAACCGATGCTTCTCTGATGGTATGGGGCCCACAGGGCCCATGGGCTCTAGACCACCAAGGAGTCCCGGTATCACATTGACCTGCTGGAGCTCTGTGCAGTGCATCTCACTGTGATGGCCTTTGGTCCACCAATTCGGGATCAGGTCGTGCAGGTCCAGATGGACAACTCCATGTACTACCTGAACGGGCAGGGTAGGATGCATTCCCTCCAGTTGTATTGGGAAGCTCTCTACACCTTGAACCTCATATGCAGTCTGGACACTGATCTCCTGGGGATCCATGTGGCTGGTGTCTCCAACCAGCTAGCGGATGCCCTCAGCTGAGTGGGTGAGGCATCAAATGAGTGGTCTGTTCACCAGGAGGTAGTCGATTGCCTGTCTACCAGTGGTCATTGCCTTGGTTGACCTATTCATCTACCAGGATAACGCAAAGCTGAGGCAGTTTTGTGTCTGCCTCCCAAAGCACGGCTGTCTTTTGGGGGTTGCCTTTGTGAGGCCCTGGGCCTCATGTACACCTTCCCTCTCTTTCCCCTGATCCACAAGTTGTTGATCAAGGTGTGGAGGGGCAAAGCCCAGATGATTCTGGTAACTCCAGACTGGCCGTGCTAGTTCTGGTACCCAGATCTCCTCAGCCTCAGCAGCAGACCTCTGTGGCGCTTGTCTCTGCGCCTGGACCTGCTCTCTTGCCATCTGGGGAAGGTCTTGCATCCGGACTTTCAATCTCTGCATCTGACAGCCTGATTCCTCAGCGCCTAGAGTTCCAGGCTTTGGGTCTCTCCAGTGAGGTTCTCCACATTGTTGGGCCTCTTGGAAGGAGTTGACTTGCCAGTGCTATAGAAACATAGAAATATAGAATTTGACGGCAGATAAGGACCGCTTGGCCCACCCAGTCTGCCCATTTCCCTACCTAATGGATAAGCTGCAGATCCTAGTTAACCATCAGCCTACTTCTTTCTACCCCACCCCCTAGAATTGCCTTATGACTGTCCCATGCATGCTTGAATTTAACCACTGTTTTTGACCTCCTCCGGAAGGCTGTTCCATGCATCCACCCCTCTATGAAAAATACTTCCTTACATTACCTCTGAACCCTTGCCCCATCTTCAAATTGTGCTCCTTGTTCTTGCACTTTTTTTTTTGAAAGACCCTCTTGGACTTTGTTGATTCCTTGAGGTACTTAAAAGTTTCTGTTATGTCCCCTCTCCTCCTTTCCTCGAGGCTATACATATTAAGCTCCTTTAATCTCTTCATATGTCTTCTGGTGCAAACCCTGCACCATTTTAGTTGCCCTCCTGTGGACAGCTTCCATCCTGTCTATGTCCTTGCGGAGATTGGGTCTCCAGAACTGCATGCAGTACTACAGATGGGGTCTCACCAGCTGTCTGTACAGAGGGATAACAACTTCCTGTTTTCTACTGGTGATGCCTCTCTCTATGCATCCCAGTATCCCCCAGCCCTCCTTACTGCCCTCTCACATTGCTTGCCCACCTTTAAGTCATCTGATATGACTACTCGAAGGTCCCTTTCCATTTTTGTTGTTAGTATTTCACCCTCCACTGTGTACTCTTCCCCGGGATTTTGTCTCCCAGGTGCATTACCTTGCACTTCTTAGCACTGAATCTAAGCTGCCATACATTTGACCATTCCTCTAACCTTGCCAAGTCCCTTCTCATCCTTTCCACCCCACCTTGTGCATCAACTCTGTTGCAGATCTTTGTGTCATCTGCAAAGAGACATACTTTTACTTCCAGTCCCTCTGCAGTGTCGCTTATAAAGACATTGAAGAGGACCGGTCCTAATACTGAACCCTGCGGTACCCCACTAGTAACCCCCCCTTTCTTTAGAGTGGATTCCATTTACTATTATCCTCTGTGTCCTATTCTCCATCCGATTCTTTACCCAGGCTATCATCTTGGGACCCACTCCCAGGCTGGCTAACTTTGTATATTAATCTTTTGTGTGGGACTGTGTCAAATGCCTTGCTAAAGTCTAGGTAGGCCATGTCCACAGCCCCTCCCTGATCTACTACTTTGGTCACTCAGTCAAAGAAATCTATTAGATTCGTCTGGCATGACCTTCCCGCTGTGAATCCATGCTGCCTTGGGTCCTGTACCCCTCTGGCCTCTAGGTACTCGACAGTTCTTTCCTTCAGAAGTGATTCCATCATTTTCCCTATCACTGAGGTTAAACTAACAGGTCTGTAGTTTCCTGCTTCTGCCGTGCTCCCACTTTTGTGAAGGGGAATCACATGTGCCCTCCTCCAGTCCTCAGGTGCCACCCCATCCTCCCATGACTTGTTAAAGAGGGTAGTCAGTGGTGTCACTAGTTTAGCCTTTAGTTCTTTTAGAATTCTGGGATGAATCCCATAAGGCCCCATTGCTTTGTCCTCCTTCAGTTTTAAGAGTTCTTTCAGAACCCTTTCTTCTGTAAATGGGCTGGTATCAACTTCTGTATCCAGACTGTTTCTATTGTTTGTTTTAGGTACCTCCCCCTCTTCATTTGTAAATACTGAGCAAAAATATTTGTTTAGTATCTCTGCCTTTTCACAGTCACCCTCTGCCCCCCCCTTCCCTTTATTAAGCCTTACTATCCATCCCTTGGTCTTCCTTCGCTCCTGATGTACCTAAAAAGGTTTTATCCCCTTCTTAACTGAGTTGGCTATCTTTCCTCAGTTCGGGCCTTTGCTGTTCTGACTGCCTTCCCAGCTTCCTTTTGCTTTAACTGATACAATTCTCTGTCCTGCTCCTTCAGTGATTCCTTGTACTTCCTGAATGCTTTCTTTTTCTCTTGAACCTTCACTGCCACCTCCTTTGAGAACCGTAGTGGTTTCTTACATCATTTAGTTTTGTTTATTTGCTTCACACAATGGCTTGTTACCTCTGTGATGGCAGTTTTTATTATTCCCTATTGTTCTTATGTTTTCAAGTGGAAGAGATTTTCCATTTGGCGCCAGGGCAGGGAGCTAGACCCCTTGTTTTGTCCTGTGGCTAGCATCCTGGACTACCTGTGGTCCCTCTCTTAGTCGGGCCTAAGGTGCTGTCAGTGGAGTCTCCATACCTGGTTTTCCACAAGGACAAGGTTGTCCTCTGCCCCAATGCAAAATTCCTCCCGAAGCTTGTTTTGAAGTTTCACCTTAACCAGGTGATTAACCTCCCAGTGTATTTCATCAGTCCTGCTTCGGAGGCTGAGCACAGGCTCCACACGTTGGACCCAAGGCAAGCGCTTGCTTACTGTGCAGAGTGCATGACTGGAGTTCGGGAAGAGGTTTGGCAACTCTTTGTCACCTACACTGCAGCTGCACCGCCAGACTGGCAGCTATGCAGACAATTGGCAGGTGGACTGTGTTCTGCATTGACCTCTGCTGTAGGTTGACTGGTAAGGAGCCTCCAGTTGGGCTAAAGGCTCATTCCACCAGGCATACCACTGCCTCAGTGGCTGCTTCCAGGGATGTCCCTATCCAGGAGATCTGCAGGGCTACTACCTGGAAGTCGGCACACATCTTCATCTCCCATTACCACATTGACCTTGAGTCATGCCGAGATGCTGGTTTTGGGGCCTCAGTTCTCCAGTCCCTCTTTCCAAAGTAGAGGTGTGCTGCTTGCCCCCTCCTCCAGGAGTCTGCCTAAGTGTGGATAGTGCACCATATCCATGTCCCTAGAAATGAGGGTTGCTGACCTGTAACCGTAGTTCTAGGAGCGGTATAAAGTGCACATCAACACAACCCACCTGCCCTCCCCTGGCAAGGGGCACACTGATCCTTGCCTCCAGCGTACAAGATCTGACATCACAGGGTGGTGTTGAGGAGGATACCACCCAGGTGGGGAGGAGCTTAGCGTGAAGACCTTCCAACAACATTTAAAGGGAAAGGAAGAGCTGCCCAAGTGTGGATGTGGACCATATGAGTAACCCTCATTTTAAAGCAGCACTAGTTAACCAGGAAGCACTTTAAAAACTCACATTTTAATCTGCAGACTTTTTACCATTTTGTGATCATTACTTTTTTGATTTTCAGTAAATTTATAATGTGTGGATACACAAGAAATATGGCAGACCCTTAACATTTCCTGTGTTCACTCTGTTTACATTGCTTGTAAACACTTAGCAGGCAAAGGAAGGGGTGGTGCATGGCAAGTACATCAGACAAAATAACTTGCATGCTTGCCTGAGGTTCATTGGGACAGCGGGTGACCTCGCCACATCCCCACCGAGTGTTATAAGAAGTGTGCATGTCAAAGCATCCTCCAGATGCTCATTTAGTTGTGGCAACAACACAGCTACTGGCTTTCTGCCTGCCCTCCCTGTCCTCCTCCCCTTGCCAGACAGCCACTGTCTGGGGTTTTCCTGCTCTTGCCCCCCCTTCCATTCTTGTGGTCCTGCTTCTCCGTCTTCTCTGTCGTGGCTGTTGTTATATTTGTCAGCTTGCTGCCATTGGGCTTCACGGTCACGTTTCCCTCCTGTCCTCCTCCATTCAGTTGGTGCGGCTTGTCAGCTGCTGCTCTTCCTTGCTGCTTATTTCCTGCTTTACTGAGGCCTCTGCTGGCCAGTGGCAGCTGTGTGTTTTCCCCTTCTTGCTGCTGCCTCTGTGCCCTCCTGCTCTGCCTGGGCTCCTTCTGCCATCTGGGGACGTTTTGTGTGTGACTCCCTCCGCTGCAGTGCTGGCTGGGACTGGCTCATTGTCCTTGCTTGTCTGCTGCCCTGTCCTGTCTGTCATACTGCTTGCCTCTGGGTTCCTCTGGCTGTGGCTGGGGCTGTTCTGTACCTCCTGTGTTTTGTGGTCTTTCTTGCCACCCTTCACTAGGGTGTCTACCCTGTATCAGCCCTCAAGGGCCCGGTACATTTTGCTGCCCCCGCAACTACCAGGATTATGCCCCTTTACTGCTGGACTGATACCCCATCGACTATCAAGCTACCACCAATCTCACACTCGTACGACCACTATGCTCACATCCCAACAACATTGGACCCACGCTCACGATTACCAGGCTTATGCCCCCCCCCCCGACATTCAAGCATAGCCCTACATTAGCCCCACCACCTGACAAAGAGGCATTCTTTAGCCTCGAAGCACTGGGGTTCCTGCTTCTGGTTTCCAGACTTCAGTCTGCTTGTAATACTGAAGCAAGAAAATGTTTAAATAAATCTTGGCAGAAGAACTAAGGACTCTAGAGTGCTCCTTGTTTTTTTGGCTTTTCCTGTTCTAGGAACATTTAGTATAAGCCAGCACCAGGACTTACTGTTTGTGCCGCAGACCATCCCCCAAGAAACTTTCATCCCTCTAGTACAGGGTTTGCACTGCCTTGACACTTGAGATTCGTCCCAAGAGTACCTTCAGGAGTCAGTAGGCATCACACTACGTTGCATCATGCTCAACAAGCCAAGCTCCTCCAGGGCTACTGGACTTATCCATGCAGCTCCATTCCATACCAACTGACTGACACCTGACTTTTCTCTGGCTGCGCTCTTTCCTCCATTGCCACCACCACTCCTCCTGGGATCAGAATAGGGCCTAGTTCTACTAAGGCAGTTTGAAGGCCTAGCTTGATAGGGACAGGTGATAGATTACGTTTCTGTGCGATATTACGTAGGTCTGTCCCGAGCTGTTCTGTAGTCTTGACGCTGGTTTAGTTGTCCTGTAATCTGAGCATAGTGCAGAAGTGAAGCCCTCTCTAACGGTTCCTTTGGTTATATGACTGCAGCTCTGTGACACCCTCGACCTGTCAAACCCAGGAGGTGTTTGGGCAGCTTGTCATTTATTCATCCACTGCACCTGCTGTGTACATGCCCAGCCTCTACCTGCACCCCTTCCTTTAGCGGGACCTTACTCCTGAACCACGGGGTGGAGCCCCAGCACTTAGGGCTCCTTTAGTAATATGACAACAACAGCAACTCTGTGACACCCACCTAGGTTTAGGCTTCCTATGGGTGTGCTGGTTGGACATCACTCAATAGCAGAGTTTGGGTTCTCACAAGAAGCTAATCTTCCTTATGAGAGCTAAGCCTTCTTCCTCCAAGGGTGCAGCCTTCTCACTGAGTCCCTTTAATGAAGCCTTCGAGAATAATCATCCCTTTAGATGGATGAAGTGAGATCTTACTTCGAGCGGGAGCTCTTGCAGCAGGCTACACCATAAGGACTATGCGCCAGGCACTAGGACCCCACGGAAAAATTCTCAGCTAGCAGTACCCAGTGGGGACTGCCCCCTGACGTCAGACCACCTCCGACGTCCGGCCAGTGGTATAAAGGGCCTGTCCCCTCGCCACACCCCAGTTCTTTTTCTCTGTTTCCACCTCGCTCACATTGGCTTCAGACGCTATTGTTTACAATCAACCGCCTAGAAGACTGGAGAAGGGCTCATGTGATCCCGCCCACAAGAGTGGTAGCAAGGAGGAGGCGGGAACTCAGACTGCCAGTCTTACCTCAGTAGTGGGCAAGATTATGGAGGCACCTTAAGGAAAGGATAGTGCAACACCTGGAATCCATAGGGCACAGGATCCAAGACAGCATGGGTTTACAAAGGAAGGTCCTGTCAAACTAATCTCATAGATTTCTTTGACTGGGTAACCAGAGTGGTGGACCAAGGGGAGCAGTTGATGTCGCTTACTTGACTTCAGCAAAGCTTTGACACTGTTCCACATAGAAGATTGATAAATAAGCTAGGTAGGCTGGGTGGGTCAGAAGTTGGTCAACTGGGTGGCAAATTGGTTGACTGGCAGAAAACAGAGTGGTGGTAAATGGTATACAGTCAGAAGAGATGCAAGTCACAAGTGGGTACCTCAGGGATCAGTCCTGGGGCCAGTCCTATTCAACATCTTCATTAGTGACCTCATGAGATGGACTAGAGGGTAAGGCTTGTCTGTTTGCAGATGACACCAAGATCTGCAACAGAGTAGATGATCCAGATGGGGTGGGCAGAATGAGAAGAGATCTGGATAAACTAGCAGAATGGTCAGAAGAGTGGCAACTGGGATTTAATGCAAAGAAGTGCAAAATCATGCACATAGGGAAGAGAAACCCTGAAGCCACTTATAGGCTGGGAGGGGAGTTGCTAGCAGTCACAAAGGAAGAAAGAGACTTGGGCATCTTCATCACTGATGACCTGAAATCATCCAAGCAGACCTCTAAAGCAGTAGGTAAGGCTAGGGGGGTGTTAGGGTGTATTAGTAGGGGTATCACAAGTCGTAAGAGGGAGGTAATAATCCCTCTGTACAAGACATTGGTTAGGCCCCATCTGGAGTACTGCGTACAGTATTGGAGGCCACACCTTCAAAAGGACATTAACCAAATTGAGGCAGTCCAGAGAAGGGCAACCAAAATGGTGCAGGGACTGCATCAGAAGACATATGAGGACAGATTAACGGAGCTCAATATGTATACCCTTGAGCAAAGGAGGGAGAGGTGATATGATCGAGGCATTCAAACACCTTAAGGGCATAAACAAGGTGAAAGAGTCTAACATGTTTAAATATAAGAAAAATAGCAGGACAAGAGGACACAGCATGAGATTAGAGGGAGGCCGATTAAGGGGGAATGTGAGGAAATTCTTTTTCACAGAAAGGGTGGTAGATGCATGGAATGGCTTACCACAAGAAGTGGTGGCTATGAATACAGTGCAGGGCTTCAAACAGGCATGGGATAGGCATAAGGGAGCAATACAAATGACTATGAATAGATAGGTCACTGACAGAGCAAAGGCCAATGGCACATTTATAAGGTAGAAAAAGAAATGGGCAGATTGGATGGGCCTTGCGGTCCTTATCTGCCGTCAACTTCTATGTTTCTATGTTCGCAATCTTTTCTGAAAGTTTTATTATCGTTTATCTAGTGTTAGAACGGTGCATGTCTTCTCCATCGTCCTTCAGTCAGTGACCGAAATCTAAGTGCGCATGCAGGAAGCAAATCCCGGCCCGAGACGGTCACTCGACCTGCCTCATCTGCTTGGGGCCCGACCACAACGCCGACTCCTGCCTGCACTATAAAAGTTTGAACCGCCGGACTCGCATCTGTTGACTGAAGATGCTGAAGACCTATCTTCTAGAACAGCAGCTGGCCACCTTGCAAAAGACCCCATCAGGCCTAGGATCCCCTTCTTTTTCGGGGTCTGGGACTTCTCACAAATCCAAGGAGAAAAAGTCCAGTGGAAAGCACCATCATCATGACAAGGACAAGACCCGTTTGGACTCCCGGTCCAGGACTCTGCATAAGCAGTTGGCCAGCTCCAGTCCTTCCTCCTGCAGGAGGTCAGACTCTGCCCCCACCACCAACCTAGGTTTCCTCTGGGTTGCCGGCTTTGAAACCCCCGGCATTAGTGCCTACGTCAAGTGGTGTTTCTTTGGGGCAAGGGCCTTCGGGCTCCCGAAGTCTTAGACCCTACAGCCATACCTCCGTGTCTAAGTCCAGGGATTCCACTGTTAAAGGGGCAGGTGACAGCCACCATGCCACCCCTTATCAAGCGAAGGCTTCCTCCTCCTCCTTATCGGATCATCTGGCTGGACCCGGTGACAGGAAATGGCCTTTGGAACCAGCATCTCACCCTGATGCCAGCTGTCCGAAGCATTGGGGGTCAGACTCCTGGCGCTTCCACCCTTGACGTCTTCGACTTCCTCGCCTTCAGGGTCTTCCCCACCGCCCGCACCCACTAAGCTTCTGCTAACAGGGGCACAGCCGCTGGCCAAGGAGATGCCTCCCCTGATGCCCGACCCGTTGATGATGGGTGGTGGGATGTCTGGTCCGCCAGTTGACCTGCCGTCAGCTCCGACGCCACCCCAAGACCAGACGCCAGAGAAACTGAAATCACCAGAGCGTATGCCACCTCCCAGGAAGCCGTCAGGTCCACCACCCAAGAAGCCTGATGACAGGTCTGAGATGCCAGGCCCATTGGCCCCAGCCATGGTCTCTCTGGCTGAAGTCAAGGACCTTTTCAGTTCCTGGTGGGACACAATCAGGAAAGACATCATCCCCAAGGAACCCCAGGTTCCAACGCCACAGCCTCTCCCCGTAGATTCCCCTCACAAGCCCTATCAGTTATGACCTCCCCCTAGGGACAGGTCTCCTACTCAGTCGGACGACAGGTCTTCCAGATGGCTCAGTCATCATTCCATATCATCCTCCAGGCATTATAGGGGGAGGCACCAGCATTCCCGCTTCAGATTTTTCTGTAGGTCATCCAACTCAAATTCTTCTGCCTCCTCCAGATCCTCAGAGGAGTTTTCCTCCCCTTCTCACCACCCTGACCCTCCAGGGGATTCGCCCCACTCCTCCCCCCAACGGACGATTCCACCTTCTTGGACGTGATACGTCACATCCAATTTTTGAATCAGTGGGAAACTGAGGTTCTAGGGATGTGGATATGTTGTTCTTATTCACACTTGTTGGCATGTCCCTTTCCCCTTTAAATCTTGCTGGAAGGTCTTCAAGCTGGCTCCTCCCACCCACTCGGGTGGTATAACTCTCGGCTCCACCTCATAGTGCCAGATCTTCCTTTCCACTGGAAGATTCTGGTTGCCTCCTCATTGTGATTGTTTTTTGTAGGCTCTGGCTTCAGTTATTCTGAAAATTAGGCTAATTCATGCTAGTGACTGTGCTCTTTGTTATTCGGTCATGGAAGATAAATCTTCTCTCAGATTTTGCCGGTGCCCATGCAGCCAAAAAATGTCATGCACCGATCCGCATACCGCATGTGTCTACTGCCTGGGTGTCGGCCATGACACCCAGACTTGTGAGATGTGCCTCGCGTCCCACCTAAGCATCCTTGACAATCGTCTCACATGCCTTAAGTTGGGCAGACCCGAGAAATGGAATCCTCCAGTGAAATCCAAAGAGGCCCGGTGATCAGTCTCCATGGCTGTGGGGTTCACCGAGCAGCTGGAACACATGCAGACCTTTGATGAAGAAGCGGCGCATAGAAACATAGAAACATAGACTTTGACGGCAGATAAGGACCGCTAGGCCCATCTAGTCTGCCCATTTCCCTACCTACAGGATAGGCCGCAGATCCTAGCTAACCAACAGCCTTTATCTTCCTGCCCCCCACAAGATTTGCCTTATTTCTGTCCCATGCATTCTTGAATTCTCCCACAGTTTTAGACCCCACAACTTCCTCAGGAAGGCTGTTCCATGCATCCACTACCTCTCTGTGAAATAATACTTCCTCACATTGCCCTGAACCCTCCTTCTATCTTTAAATTGTGTCCCCTTGTTCTTGCAAGTCTCTTTTTCTGAAAGATGCTACCCTCTTGGACTTTGTTGATTCCTTGAGGTACTTGAAAGTTTCTATCATGTCCCCCTCTCCTTCTTTCCTCAAGAGTATACATATTAAGCTCCTTTAGTCTCTCCTCATACGGCTTCTCTTGCAGACCCTGCACCATTTAGTTGCCCTCCTCTGGACTGCCTCTATCCTGTCTATGTCCTATGGAGATGGGGTCTCCAGAACTGGACACAGTATTCCAGATGGGGTCTCACCAACTGTCTGTACAGAGGGATAACAACTTCCTGTTTTCTGCTGCTGATGCCTCTCCCTATACATCCCAGTATACCCCCGGCCCTCCCTACTGCCTTCTCACATTGCTTGCTAACCTTAAGGTCATCTGATATGATTACCCCCAGGTCCCTTTCCTGTTTTGTTGTTGTTACTAGCTCCCCACCCATTGTGTATTCTTCCCCTGGGTTCTTGTTTCCCAGGTGCATTATTTTGCACTTTTTTGCATTGAATCCTAGCTGCCATACGTCTGACCATTCCTCCAACCTTGCTAAGTCCCTTTTCATCCTTTCAGGCCACGGAATCCTCTTCTCGGTTGTTTCTTGTTCCCCTCAACCTGGGCTTCACATTTTCGGGTTCCTTCCGAGAGCTGTGTCAATCCCTCCCCACTAAAGGAGAGGGACCTGCAGGCTCACATTCCTCTCGGTCCTGTAAAAAAGAAAAGGATCTGAAATCTTCTTTGTCTCGGCAAAGACGCTCTTGGGATCGTGAGCGATCTTTGTCCCAGGAGCTGGCAGTATCAACTACGGTCAAAATTTCTTTCTCGGCCACTGGCTTCTCGGCCCTGCCATCTGGCCAGTCGACCGAGGTTTTGATTGATGAGGTTGAGATCATTCTTGATCCTGTATACCAGTTGTCGCCTGATGAGGCCAACGACTCTTTGACAAGGACTCCGGTCCTGCCTCTTGCTGATGAGGAGACCCAGCCAGCTGGGAATCCCATCGAGGAACCGGTCCCTGATCAGGGTAAATCACCAGTTCCCCCAGTGTCTCCCAAGCGACTGAATCGGCCAGTCCAATCATGGTCGGCATCTAGGACCCCCTTGACTGACAGGCCGAGGAAGGCGCATAAGCGCTCTAAAAAGAGGCAATGCCATCTCTCATCCTCGTCCTCCTCGGATGAGGGAGGCTTCGGTTGAAACTCCGTCGATGCTACGAGGATTTGATGTGGCAGCAGCCAATTCTGTCTGGACAGAAGCCGGCCAAGGTTTCTACTCTGGCCATTACTTTGCTTTCACCTCCTAGGCCGAAGCGGACTCCTTTGGAGCTGGTCATATCGGTTCCCCTGCCTGCAGAGTCTGCTCAACCCACTCTGGGTAGGCTAAAATTGGTCTCTCCGCTGATTGTGGTGGAGCAGCCACCTAAACAGCCTTCAGGAAGGGCTCCTACGAAGGATTCTTGGATGGTTCCGGGACTCCCACATAGGTTGTCAGTCACCCTTACGCCTGATCGCCCCATGTCTGTTGAAGGGGACCTTGGTGGCTGACCGATCTATCCGGATTCTTCGGATACAGAAGATACCGACTTATACTGTCACCCTCGGGATGATGAGTCTATCGGTAGTCTTGTCGACAGAGGAGGGCCCTTTGTTTTTTCAAGGGATTCTCTGCCGTATCACTGAATCCATGGGGATGCCCCGGAGCCTGTCCAGAAAAGGGTGGAGTACCCTCTTACAGATATTCTAAAGAGGGCGCACCGTGAAGCCTTCCTGTGATCGGCCATTGCTGGCCCGGCCTTGGAACTCTGGCAGCATGCTGCCTAGTGCCGTCTGCCCGGAAGGCCCGCAAGTAAGCGGTGCCCATTGGGTTGGTGACTGCCTCAGTGTTCAGATGCACAGGCAGCTCTGCTGACACTGATAGACCTCCTGACAAGGAATCCAAAAAACTGAACCACACGGCCAGGAAAGTCTATGCAGCCTCCTCTTTAGGCCTTCATCAGGTGAGCTCGGCCATCATCATGGCGTACTTCTCTCATGCCCTGTTGGGCTCCTTGGATGAAGTTCTGCCGCACCTCCCTGAGGATCTTCAGACTATGGTCAAGCAGGTCCGAGACCAGGGCCATGCTGTTGCCAAGCAGCAGCTTCAGATGGCTTTGTACCTTGGGGACTCTTGCGCCTGTTCAGTGTCAGTCGCTGTTGCCTCATGCCGCAGGGCTTGGCTGAGGCTTTGCACCTTTATGACGGACACCCAGCACAAACTCACTGTTGTTCCTTTCCTAGGTACCAATCTCTTCCGCCCAGGTATGGATGGTCACCTTCAGCGAATCGAGCAGTCCAGTGCCACCTTGGACTCAGCCACTTCTGCTCAAAGTGCCCCTGGCACCAAGAAGCAGCAGAAAAAGAAAAAGCCTTTTCCGCACCCTGCTTCTGCAGCACAGCAGCCCTCCTTTCACGGCGGGCAGCAACAGCAGGCACAGGCTTGGCACCCTTGGCCCAGGTCCGGGCCCCCACCGGCCTGCAGACAGGGAAGTCGGAGTTCAGGCCTTGGACCCTCTTCCTCCAAGCCTGCCCAGTGACGGGATAGGGGTTGCCACCCCTATCTCCATCACGTCAGCTCTGGTTCCTCCCGTGGGGGGTGGCTCCGCCACTTTCTGTTCGCCTGGTCCACTGTTACCATGGACAGGTGAGTCTTAGAAGTGGTCAGCCAGGGTCTGCCTCAAATTTAAGCAGTACCCTCCCAGCCGAGCCCGCACCCCATGGGAGGAGAGACAATCAGCCCACAGTCAGTCAGCTCTGAGAGACGACATAGCGCAGCTCCTCCTCAAGGAGGCCGTGGTTCGAGTGACAGATCCTCCAGTCATCCCAGGGTTCGTTTCCAGGTACTTCCCGGTCCCTAAGTGGATGAGGGGCTGGCACCCCATTCTAGGTCTGCACGACCTGAATCAGTATCTCAGGCCACGCACCTTCTGGGTGGTAACTCTGTCCCAGATCATATCATCCCTGGAGCAAAACATGTGGTTCTGCTCACTGTAGCTCCAGGATGCATTCTTTCATGTCCCGATCCATCTCTCACACCAGCGGTTCCTCTGCTTCAGAACAGAGGGAACCCTATACGAGTTCCAAGCCATACCATTGACTGTCATGGGCCCCCAAGGGTCTTTACCAAATGCATTGCAGTGGTGGCAGCCCATCTCGGGCATCGAGGGGTCAGAGTGTACCCCTACCTCGACGATTGGCTCTTAGCAGGTTCCACCCAGCAAGAGATGGAGAGATCCAGGGACCTGGCCCTCCAGACCTGCTTTCAACTTGGTCTCCTGATCAATGAGGCCAAACTGGAGCTTGTGCCTTCTCAGGTGATATGCTTCATTGGGGCAGAGCTCGACTCTTGCCAAGCCAGAGCTCGGCTCCCGGCAGACAGGGTAGAGGTTCTCTCCACCTTTGCCCAATCATTTCTGGTTGGACACTCGCGCCCTGCCCGGGACTTTCTGTGCCTTCTGGGCTACATGGCTGCCTGCACCACTGTGGTCCTGTGGGCCTGGTGGCATATGCGCCCCGTTCAGTGGGAGCTGGCTGCCCAGTGGACTCACTACTATTTACTGCTGGTTTTGGCAAAGCTCATGGGCAAGCCATTCGAACCAATGCACAAGTGTGAAATATCACACTTGTCATGAAAGACAGCCTTCCTGGTGGCTATCATGTCTGCCAGAAGGACTGGGGAGCTCTAGGCGCTTTCAGTGGAGTCTCCTTATCTGATCTTCCACTGGGACAAGGTTGTCCTGCGTCCCCACCTGAAATTCCTCCCGAACCTGGTGTCAGAGTTTCACCTTAAAGGGACACTGTCAGCTTTGTCCCAACGTTTTTGCTAATTTCTGTTCAGTGTTCCCAGGGGCACTTACTAAACAAACAACTAGAGTAAAATGCCCCTGCATGTGCCTACAGTAATATTTTGTAGTGGTTTACCTCTATTTTACATTACTTTCTGTCTGAGTGGTCCGAACATAAGTAAGCCGACCTCCGGAAGCACATCCATCCTGAGGACACGCATCTGTAACAGAGTGTAGTCGCGATGTGCAATTTTTAGCATGCCCTGTAAATGAAATGCTTAGATGGTGTATTTCTTTAGCCTAAATTGAACTGTGCATCTCGTAACAAAAACTGTGCAGTAATACAACTAAAAAACACAATTGAAAAGTGGAGCTGAAATCCCGTGCATGCACACTAGCAGCTTGGAGCAGGGAACATGCCCTAGTGCGCATGCATGGGATTTCGGCTCCACTTTTCAGTTGTAGTTTTTAGTTGTATTACTGCTCGGTTTTTGTTACGAGATGCACGGATCAATTTAGGCTATACAAATACACCGCCTAAGCGCTTCATTTATAGAGCATGCTAAAAATTGCACATCGCGACTGTGCTCTGTTACAGGCGCATGTCCTTGTGATGGATGAGCTTCTGGAGATCAGCTTACTCACGTTGGGACTTTTTGGACAGAAAATGATGGAAAATAAAGGTGAATGAGTACAATACATTACTTTTGGCACATGCAGGGGCATTTTACTCTAATAGTTTGTTTAGTAAGTGTCTCAGGGAACACTGATCAGAAATTAGCAAAAACATTGTGACAAAGCTGACAGTGCCCCTTTAATCAGGTGTTGACTGTGCCTGTGTTCTACCCGAACTGCACCTCGTATGCCAGTACAGGCTTCATACTCTGGACCTGAGACATGCTTCCTCCTACTATAGGGAAAGGACGGCGGAAAATCGGGGAGAGGTTCACCAGCTGTTTGCCACCTACACTGAAGCCGCACCTGGCAGGCCTGCAGCAAAGTGGATGATTGGCAGCTGGATTACATCATGCATTGATTTCTGCTATAGGTTGGTGGGCAAGGAGCCTCCCAGAGGGACAAGAGATCATTCCACCCGCCATACCGCTGCACTGGTGGCTGCTTCCAGAAACATCCCTAACCAGGAAATCTACCTGGAAGACAGCAAACACCTTCTTCACCCATTACCACATTGACCTCGAGTCACGCAGGGATGCTGGTTTTGGGACCTCAGTTCTCCAGTCTTTGTTCCCAAAGTAGGGGGTGTGCGCCTTGCCTCCCTCCTCCTGGAGAACTGCTAGATGTCTGCCAACAAGTGTGGATAAGAACAACATATCCACAACCCTAGAAAAACAGGCTACTCACCTGTAACAGTAATTCTAGAAGTGGTGTATATGTTGTTCATCCACACTGACCCACCCGACCTGCCTGGCTGTGACACAAAACCTGGCTTCTAGTGGGCTAAGATCTGGCACGGGAAGGAGCCGAGGGTTATACCACTCAGGTGGGTGGGAGGAGCCAGCTTGAAGACCTTCCGGCAAGATTTAAAGGGGAAAGGGACATGCCAACAAGTGTGGATGAACAGTATATATCACTCCTAGAATTACTGTTACAGGTGAGTAACCTGTTTATCTTGATCCAGAAAGAAAGAGGCTGGCTCATTTCTTGTGTGTGATTGAGCCCAAATATTTAGTTGTTCCCACCCTTGGTAGTTCCCTTTCAGGATGCTACCAGGCTAGCCTGGAGGCACCCTTCTATAGCCTCCACTATACCTGAAAAAGTGGACAAGCTGTATCATACCCCAATGAACAAGCCGTTCCTTGGTGAACAGCCCAAGGCGGACTTGGTCGTGCTGATGGCTGCCCACGGCAGGACCAAACAGCCCTGGCACATGAGCTCCCAGCCACTGGACAAGGAATCCAAACATTTGGATCAGTTTGGCAGAAAGGTCTACTTTTCAGCCACCTGCACCATTTGTTTGCTCGGTTTTCTGGCGCACATGGTGCAGTACCAGAAATCCCCCTGGAACAAGGCAATCAAGCTTGCAAAAAGACAGCCCAATTCTGATAAAAAAAAAAGGAGCTCTTAGAAATGCTCCAGTCCGGTCTGGACGTGGGGAAGCACATGTTGAGGTCTTCCTATGATTTGGCAGACACAGCAGCCAGGGCAGCATCCACAGGGGTTTGCATGGCGGAGGTATTCTTGGCTCTGGGTTTCTGGATTTAGGCAGGACCTTCAAGATGCCATCATTGATGCCCCATTCCATGGGTCCATGCTTTTCTGTCCAGACATTGAGAAAATTATCCTGGACCTCCAGGACCCGGGTAAGGCTATCTAGTCTGTGCATCAGTTGTACAGATCTGATAAAACCTCTGGCAAGCGTCGGTAGTTTTGTTGCCAGGGAAGGTAGAAGTCTAAAGGACAGCAACAGAGAGGCAACTTTCACCGTAAAGCTCCCTCTCAACCCAGTGGAGCACAGGGACCTTGGAACACCAAACCCTCCCTGGTCTCCCTGCCCACCCCAGGCTCCCACACCTAACTCCTAGCTCGACCCCTTGCCAAGTCTAGGGCAGAGGTAGTAGGGGGTCAGTTCTTGCTTTACCTCGATGGGTGAGCCTCCATCACCACCTATGCGTGGGTCCTCCAGTTGATAGAGCGGGGTCACGCACTGGAATTTCTGCAGATGCCCCCGGGCAATCCCCTGGTCCCAATGACCTATTCCGCCTTCCATGACAAGCTTCTTTGGGAGGAGGTACAGTCCCTACTAGACAAGAAATCAACAGAACCCATTCCAGTCCCACAGTGGGGGAAAGGGCTCTACTTCCATTTCTTCTTGGTTCCCAACAAGACTGGGGATCTGCACCCGATTCTGGACCTGAGCCTCTTGAACAATTACATAGAGTACAAGAGATTCAAGATGGTCACCTTGCCGGGCATTCTTCCCATGTTGCATCGGGGACTGGTTGCTCCCTGGACATGCAAGATGCCTACCTCCGTATTCTGGTGCTTTCAGCTCACAGGAGGTTTCTGAGGTTCTCCTTTCAGGGAAGGCATTTCCAGTTTCAGCCCTTGGCCTTTCCTCAGCACCGTGCGTGTTCAGGAAGTGCCTAGCAGTGGTGGCAGCAGCCCTAAGGAGGCATGGACACTTCGTTTATCCCTATCTCAACGATTGGCTTCTGACCACCTCCACAAGGGATCGGCTTCTGGCAGCTTTAGAGGACACCTTCAGCCTGTTCAGCTCCTTGAGGATCACCCTAAACATGGCCAAGTCATTCCTGAAACCATGTCAGAGGTTACAATACATAAGGGCAGTCCTAGACATGGAGCAAGGGAAGGCCTTCCTCCCGCTGGACAGGGCAGTACGCCTTTGCTATTTGACCCACAAAGTTTCAGCTGCTTGCCAGGTCCCAGCTCAGACCATGCTCCAGCCACTAGGCCATATGGCCGGGGCCAAAGGGACCATTCCCTCAGCACACCTGTTTATGAGGGTCCCTCAGTGAACTCGAGTGCAATGGTATCAGAGGGAGGACAATCTCGACCAGCTGATCTTGATCTCCAAAGCAGTGGTACAGACTCTCTCTTGGTGGCTCTCTCCCCAAAATCTGGAGTCCCTTTTCATAGAGAAGCCCCTTCGAAGGTTCTCACAACTGATGCCTTGGACCTAGGTTGAGGAGCTCATTTTCAGAATCATCAGACTCAGTGTGCATGGTTTTCTCTAGAACTGACTCTCCACATCAATATTCTGGAGATGAGGGCAGTTCTGTGCGCTCTACATGTGTTTCTCCCGGATCTCCATCCAGGCCCCCTGTTGGTGCAGACAGACAACATGTTAGTTGTTTACTATATCAACAAGCAGTGGGGAACTCACTTCTATCCTCTTTGTCGGGAAGCTGTGAGACTGTGGTTCTGGGCTCTAGACCATGGTCTGTGCGTACTGCAGTGCATGTTCCAGGGCTTCAAAACACCTTGGCCGATGCCTTAAACCGGTCTCGGCCGAGGACGCATGAATGAGAACTCCTGTAGTCTGTAACGGACGACCTCTTCCAAAGATGGGATCATCCAGAGCTGAACCTTTTTGCGTCCCCGTGCAATGCGAAACTGACCAGTTTCAGCTTGCTTGATCATGGGCCTGGTGTTTTCTGGCGAGACGCATTGTCCCTCTGTTGGACAGGGAGGTGTCTGTATGCCTTCTCTCCTTTTCCTCTTCTGCAAAGAGTTCTGCTCAAACTTCAAGTGGAAGGAGCAGAGATGATTCTCATAGCTCTGCCTTGGCCTCGCCAGATATGGTTCCTACTACTGCAGCAACTGACAGTGGAACCTCCAATCATCCTGCCCTGTCCTCCTGCTTACTGTCGCAAGAACAGGGCAATACCTACACCATGAAATGGAAGCGCTTTTGATTGTGGGCCTCCAGATGGGGTCTGGACGCTGTCCTGTGCCCTCAGAATGCTGTACTCGAGTATCTCCTCTCCCTGTCAGACTCGGGCCTCCGATATTCCTCCATCAAGGTACACCTTTCTGCAGTCTCTGGCTATCATGTAGCGGTGGATGGCAAATATGTTGCCCAGACAGATCTGGCCCAAACATTTTTGAAGGGAATGCTTCATCTTAAACCTCCCATTAGGGATCCCATCCCTCCTTGCGATCTTTTGTTTTTGTTAGAAAAACTTACACTGCCTGCTTTCAAGCCGGCCACGGGTTGTGAGCTACGTTTTCTGTCATGGAAAGTGTTGTTTTTAGTTGCCATTACTTCTGCTCGGAGGATTTTTGAGCCTCAGGCTCCAATGGCTAAAGAGCCATATTTGATTTTCCACAAGGACAGGGTGTCCTTGAGGACCAATCCTAAATTCCTTCCTAAAGTGGTGTCCCAGTTTACGATTAATCAGGACATCAACCTTCTGGTTTATTATCTGGAGTATATTAATTGAGGGGAGGTTCTCCTTCACACTCTGGATGTACATAGAGTGTTTAGGTACTACGTTAACTGCACTCAGACTTTCAGAAGATCTGACCAACTTCTTGTTTCCTTTGCCCCGAGAACCCTGGGGGCACCTGTGGCAAAGCAGAGTCTATCCAGATGGCTAGTCCATTGCATCACTTTCTGCTACAGTAAGTACAACAAACCCTTACTAGACTTGGTTAAGGGTCATTCCACCAGGGGCGTTTCTGCCTCTTTTTTGGCACTTCAGAATGTTTCTGCGGCAGACATCTGCGCAGCAGCTACTTGGTGCTCGTGTACACCTTTGTGAAGCACTGCAGCCTGGCCGATTGCTTCCGTCAGAAACTGGGGTTGGGTTAGCAGTACTTCAGGCCGTGTCTTGAAGCCCCCCGCTTCTAAGTTTTCCACCTCCCAGTCTGTCCGGGATCCTTTTAGTACTGCTTGGTACTCAGTCCTTATGGTGTAGTCTGCTGCAAGAGCTTCCACTCAAAGTAAGATAGTACAGTTACATAAGAACTTACCGTAACATTAGATCTTTGAGAGGAGCTCTTGCAGCAGGCGTTATTTCCCTCCCTCCTTCCCCCTGGTCCTTTTCTCCTTTCTTTCCTCACTCTAAGCGGGGTATTCAACTAACCTCAGTTCTCTATGATTTGTCAGCCAGGTCTCCAGCGTGTCACCAGGGACCGCCCACTTTGTATCATTGGCGGATGTCTGAGGTGATCTGATGGGGTACTGCTAGCTGAGAATTTTTCCGTGGGGTCCTAGTGCCTTTTGGCATAGTCCTTATTGCGTAGCCTGCTGCAAGAACTCCTGTCGAAGAGCTACTGTTATGGAAAGTTCTTACGTAACTGTACTTTCCTGCTTCCTCCAGAGTATACCAGTCCTCTGTTCCTTCCTGTATTACACAACAGCTCAAGCTATTCGATTTGCTCTTTTTTCCTCATCTTCTCTGCAGTCAGTTTTTAATGTTTCCTATTACAGCTAGACTTAAAAGATATTTGTGTGGCCGGGGGGATGGTGACCTATAGCCTTGGATCCTCAGAGATTTGCTCCATAGGGTATCTTTCCTCCACTCAGTGCTGAAGGGAAAGGGAAACATAGAAGATTGATAAATAAGCTGGGTAGGCTCGAGGTGGGTCAGAAGTTGGTCAACTGGGTGGCAAACTGGTTGACGGGCAGAAAACAGAGAGTGGTGGTAAATGGTATACAGTCAGAAGAGATGCAAGTCACAAGTGGGGTACCTCAGGGATCAGTCCTGGAGCCAGTCCTCTTCAACATCTTCATTAGTGACCTTGCAGATGGACTAGAGGTGCAGCTTGTCTGTTTGCAGATGACACCAAGATCTGCAACAAGTAGATGATCCAGATGGGTGGGCAGAATGAAGAGATCTGGATAAACTAGCAAAATGGTCAGAAGAGTGGCAACTGGGATTTAATGCAAAAGTGCAAGATCATGCACATAGGGAAGAGAAACCCTGAAGCACCTACCTAGGCTGGGAGGGTTGCTAGCAGTCACAAAGGAAGAAAGAGACTTGCACATCATCATCACTGATGATCTGAAATCACCAAGCAGACCTCTAAAGCAGTAGGTAAGGCGGGGGGGTGTTAGGAGTATTAGTAGGGGTATCACAAGTCGTGAGGGGTAATAATCCTCTTTATAAGACACTAGTTAGAGCCCCATCTGGAGTACTGCATGGCGGTATTGGGCCACACCTTCACAAGGACATTAACAAATTGAGGCAGTCAGAGAGGGCAACCAAAATGGTGCAGGGACTGCATCAGAAGACATATGAGGACAGATTAACAGAGCTCAGTATGTATACCCTTGAGCAAAGGAGGAGAGAGGTGATATGATCGAGGCATTCAAACACCTTAAGGGCATTAACAAGGTAAAAGAGTCTAACATGTTTAAATATAAGAAAAATAGCAGGACAAGAGGACACAGCATGAGATTAGAGGGGCGATTAAGGAGATGTGAGAAATTCTTTTTCACAGAAAGGGTGGTGGATGCATGGAATGGCTTACCTCCAAAAGTGGTGGCTATGAATACAGTGCAGGGCTTCAAACAGGCATGGGATAGGCATAAGGGAGCAATACAAATGAGTATGAATAGATAGGCCACTGACAGAGCAAAGGCCGATGGCACATTTATAAGGTAGAAAAAGAAATGGGCAGACTGGATGGGCCTTGCAGTCCTTATCTGCCTTCAACTTCTGTGTTTCTATGGAAAGTAGAAATGGTTTAACTGGGAAAGGCACACTAAGCTGGTGTGACCTGGAAACACAACGGAATTAAGTGACTTGCTCAGGGTCACACAGTATACAAGTGGGGGCTGATGAGATTCAAACCCAGTTCTCCTGGTTTGCAGATCAGTGCCCTTAACCACTATGTTATACTGCGTCCTGTTGAAGGTCACAAACAATAGCTAGTTTGCAGTTTTAGTTTACTCCGCCAGTCGAGTTGGGATTTGGATGGTGGCTTCTTTATTCGATATGGCTGTGGTCTTGCCTTGCTCCTTCATTGAATGATATCCCAAATGGTTTTCTAGGCATTGAGCTCTGACATTTTGGGCTTTTTCCCTAGGGTACCTTCAGCCAAGGGACCTCACTCCTGAGACGCGTCTAGGGTTGAATCCTCCTCTAGAGGGTTTTCTGCCATCATACCACGAAAAGGTGGTAGTTCCTCAGGAATAAAGAGCACAAAAGGTCACATATATCCAACTACAATCTCTTGCATTGTAGCAGAAGTACTGCCATATCACACAAGCATCCTACACAGTCGTCCACTGGACCAGTGAACTGACAGGCTTTCCTGGGGTTCCGTGTGGCAGTGGGTGACCTCATCATACCCCCTCCAAACGAGGACTGAGAATCCCTCATGTCAGAGCATCCTCTGGATAACCATTGTTTCTAGGGACATGGATATGTTGTTCATCCACACTTATTGGCAGGTCCCTTGCCGCTTTAAATCTTGCCGGAAGGTCTTCAAGCTGGCTCCTCCCACCCACCCGGATGGTAAAACTCTCGGCTCCGCCCCATGACGCCAGATCTTCCTTACCGCTTGGAAGCTCAGGTTCCCTCCTTAGCACTCTGCATTTTCGACTGGTTCCTTAAAAGTTCGGTCTTCAAATTTATTGAAGTATCCTTGAATTCTTCGATCTTTTCTTTTTCGCTACGGCGATGGCTTTTTCCGGCCCCGATAGACTTACGGTTAGTTCCTCCAGGAGGGACTCGCACTCCATGTGCTCTTTTTGCCTGGACTTGGATCACAATCCTCAGGCTTGCAACTTTTGTTCTGCCCTTTCGGTCAGCTCTCCGGAGGACCGCGCAGCCCGTTCGGGGCTCAGACATCTGGTAGTTTCTTCTGCTCCGGAGATTCCATCGGACCGGCGGGTGCCCGCTACGACTGTTTCTCTGCAGTCTGATCCTGCCGGGGAAGGGACAGGGTTCCCCCTTCCCTCTCCTTCGGTTGTGGATCTTATCCGCTCTCCTTGGAATCCTTTTATTCAACCGTTTAGGGAGCTTAGTCATTCCTCTCTCAGGAGCCTGGTCTCGACCTATGACTAAAGGGCGCGGCGGAGTCTCTTCGTTGGGGGCAGGAAAATTCCCCTCCCTCATCGGCCGACGCTCTACTTGATTCGAGGATTAAACCGACCTCTGGCCTCACGGTACCCCGTCAGGTCAGCTGGCCAAATTCCCTCGGCGTTGTCGAGTCTCGACCGATCTTCCGGGGGGTCTGCTGAGGCTGTCTTCCCGCCGCCTTGGGGTGGTCGAGCTCTGTCCTCACCGGGTCGACAGCCCTCAGTCCATTCTTCTGAGCGAGGAGGGCGGGTGCTCCCGTTCTTCCCAAGCCCGCCCTCGGTTCCGGTTTGGGTCTCGGTCTGCTTCTCGGTCTGAGCGCTCACGCCGATGTCGGCGTTCTCTGTTGAGGCACGGGTTGAGTGGCTTTGCCGTTCTTCTCGTCCCCTCCTCGGATGAGGAGGCGGTTTCGATGCCGTTGGCGTCGGTGTTCTGAGGAACTTATGTGGCGACAACAGTTGTCTGGTTTAAATCGACCCGATTCATTCTCCAGATAGCAAGCAGCCGCTGTGGCAGCCATTCGAATTGGTCGAGGAGCCTTCTCAGGACCAGTTGCTCGTTCGACCTTCGCTGCCCCTCCGCCTTCGGCGGAGTTGAGGCCGGACAGTGGCCTGTCCTTCAGGTCACTTGGTCCTCTCACTCCTGCCTGCCCTCGGCGGATGAAGAGTGCCTCGGGCCTGCGGCAGCTTTTTGCAGACCCTTCGGAGCCTGGAACAGGCTCTGCCTTGTTTCCTGACAGGGAGGATCCCGGGTCTTCCCAGGAACATCCAGTAGACGACAGCCCATTGTCTTCGAAGGGTCTACTTCAGCTCATCTCAGAGTTTACTGGAATGCAGCTTAAGCCCGTCTCGATCGGGCTCCTTACCCCCTTCTGGAGATTCTGGATCGAAGGGGTTCTTCCACGGAAGCCTTCCCAGTGGCTGAGGCTATCGTGGGCCCAGCCTTGGAGCTATGGTGGCGGCCTACTTCTTGCCCTGCGCCTTCGGCCAGGGTAGCTCGGAAGTATCCTATCCCGGTCAGTTCTCTGCCTGGTTTCTCGGAGCACCCCTCGGCTGAAGGGGTAATTACTGACAACATTTTCCAATGTCTTGGAAACGCTGGGGATGTGGACAGACCCCCCCGACAAGGAGTCCAGAAGGATGGACTATGTCGGGCGTAAGGTTTACGCTGCGTCGTCCCTAGGCCTCCGTCAGGCCAGCTCGGTAGCACTGATGGCACAATTCTTCCACACCCTTTTGGGCTCCCTGGACGAGGTTCTTCCTCATCTCCCAGGTGACCTGCGGATCATGGTTCGACGAGTGCGGGACCAGGGTAGGGCGGTGGCAAAGCAGCAGCTCCAGACAGCTCTGGATCTAGGCGACTCCTGTGCCAGATCGGTGGCGGCCGCAGTGGCCTTGCGCCGCAGGGCGTGGCTGAGGTTAACTTCCTTCTCCTTGGAAACCCAGCACGAGTTGTCGGACATCCCCTTCTTGGGGACTGACCTTTTCGGCCCTGGAGTGGAGGGATACATCCATGGGCCCGAGAAGTCCGATGCCACTCCGGACTCGGTCACTCTCTCCCATGGGGTCAAGGGCAGCCGTCAGCCTTTGCATAAACCCCTTTGCCCCCTGAGCCCTGGGGGCCCCCCCCGCCCAGCATGAGGGCCAGCAGGCATGCGCTGGGCGGCCTGTCGCCAAACCAGTGTCCTCCTCCAAAAGGAAGCGGAGAGGCAGGAAACCGAGGGGCTTCTCGGCTCCTTCCCCCTCTAAGCCTGCTCAGTGACGGGCTAAGGGGCATTGCTCTGGCTCCGTCGTCCCAGCCCGGGTTTTCCCAGGGGGACGGCTCCGCACCTCGTTCTGCAGGTATTTAGGGTGGATCTTGTCGCAATTCGCGAGCGGATCCCCTTTGAGCCATTTCCCCACGGGGATTTTGAGTTCACTGCCCCTGTTTCGGTCGTCCGACATGCCTGGCTCTCTAGTTAGAGATGATCAGGAAGGCCGTGGCCCCCCCCCCAATTCAACCCTCGGTCCATGTCCAGGTATTCCTGGTCTCTTACGGACGGGAGCTTGCGCCCATCCTCCCGCACGCCTGGATGGCCTCTCTTCTGCAGACACTCCATCCTCAGGACGTGGTGGGTAGCTGTTTCCTGGTCTCCAGGATGTGCCTACTCCTTGTTCCGTCCGTTTTTGGGGAGGCCCCCCCCCCTTCTTGCAGGGGAGCGGCTTATGAGTTCCTAGCACTTCCTTGCTCAGTGGTCTTTGCGGCATGGAAGGGTCCGGATGTCACCCTACCCGGAAGGCAGACTGGTCTCCCATTTTCGGGAGCCATGTGAGAACTCGTATCTTAGCGGTGAAGCTTCTTCGGGACTAAGCTCGACTTTGAGTCCGAGCTCAGCTCCGGGCGAACAGGGCGAGGTTCTTCCTCCTTTGCCGGTCGGGTTGGCCGGGAAATTACGTTGTGCCAGGACCTCCTGCTCCTCCTGGGCATCAGGGCAGCCTTCCCTTAGGGAGCGGCCAGCCAGAGGTCACAACGCTGTGTCCCGTGGACCAGTTTGTGACTTACAGCCCAGGAGTTAGGTGAACGCTCCTTTGGACCGTTCTAACTTCAGCAAGAGACTATACTGCTTGTTCGCCCTGAGTTGCCTGTCTTCTCCGACCGATGCTTCTTGGATGGGTGGGGTGCCCATCTTGGGGAATACAGAGTGCGTCACCTCTGGTCCTCTTGCGAGTCCCGATGTCCTTCCTGCTCGCTGGAGATAGACGGTCCGATTAGCCGGCACCGCTCGCTCCGCTTGTACGGGGTCTAGTGGTCTAAGTCCAAGTTGGACTATTCCAAGACCATGTGCTACCTACTCCGCCAGGTTGGTCTATCCCCTTGTCTCGGTGCAAGGAGGTTCTCCGCATTGGGTGGTTGCGCAGTCAAGGCTTCCTAGCCATTTCTTGGTAGGAGCCCAATTCCCTTGCTGCTGCCCTGAGCCGGGCATAGGCTGTGCCTCATGAGTGGTCTCCCCTGCCGGAGGTAGCACAGGATCTTCTCCCTCTTCCCTCCGGGGAGAGTATGAGGCAGAGACTGTTTTTTTGCCCGCCCCTCAGCAAGGTCTGCTGCAGGGGATGCCATAGGGGCCTCGGACCCCGGGCCCCTCCGTGCCTCTCCCCCATTTCCCTTGACCTACAGGCAAGGCGAGGAGGGACTTGGCGCAGGTGATGCTGGTAGCCCCAGACTGGATTGCCAGTGCTGGTATCCAGCTCTCCTCAGTCTTAGCCCCAGGCTCCCGAGATGGTCTCTAGTCTGCCGGTCCTGTCTTTCCTTTTCAGGGGAAGGTTATCCATCTGGACCTTCAATCCCTGCACCTGTTGGCCGTCCCCTGCGCGGCTAGGGGTCAGGCCTAGGGTCTTTCGGCAAGGTCCTCGACCTTCGAGGCGTCCTGCTAGAAGTCGGCCAAGATGCTTTTCCTTTGGGAGAAGTTTTCCTTCTTCCAATGATGGGATAGGGCGGTGCCCTTCCCTGTCCCTGGGCATAGCATTCCGGACCATTTGCGGTCCGTCCTTAGACCAGGGCTTCGGTCGACAACCCTCTGGGTGCTTCTGCGGTCACCACTGTCTTCCGGGTGCGGGCTGGAGGGTAGCTGGTGGTACGGAGAAGGTGGTCTGGCACTTCTAGGCCTTGATCACGCCTCTCCTTTTGGGAGAGTATCCCCGTTTCTGCGGGTTCCTTGCTGGTATGGGCTTAGCTCATGAGCAAGCCATCTGAACCTTTGCACAGGTGCGTTTTCCCCTACCTGTTGTGGAAGAACACCTTCTTGGGGCAACTCCACCATCCAGAAGGCTGGGAGAGTTCCAGGCGCTCCTTTAACCTCCCTATCCAGTCTTCCACAGGGACTAGGTTGTCCTGCGCCCCACCCGAAGTTCCTCCGGAGGCAGTGGCGGAGTCTTCCCTTCGGGGGTATTGCCTCTGCCGGGGTTTATCCCCATTCACACCTCGGAGGCCGTATTCAGGTTCCGTGGGAACCATTTTAATGCTCACCTTGCGGGCGTAGAGCTAAAGTTCGGGAGAGGTTCGCCAGCTGTTCATCACCTTCGCTGAAGCCGCATCTGGCAGATTGCAGCCCAGTGGAAGACGAGCGGGCGGGTCACCCCTGCAAGGTCTCCCACTTTAGGGCGGGCATGGAGCCTCCCAGAGGAAAAGCGCTCTTTTAACCCGTCCTTCCACTGCATCGGTGGCTGCTTCCAGGACCCTCCGGTCCAGGGTATCCATGGGGCTTCTGCCCAGGTAAGCTTTACCGTTCCCCTTCCACATCGACCTTGGGTCGCGCCCGGAGTGCTGGTCGGGGCCTCGGTTCTCAGTCTTTTCTACCTAAGTAGGGGTGTGTGTGCCTCCCTCCTCCCGGAGAACTGCTAGGAGTCTGCCAATAAGTGTGGATGAACAACATATCCATGTCCCTAGAAATACAGGTTACTCACCTGTAACAGGAGTTCTAGGAATGGTATATGTTGTTCATCCTGGCCCTAACCTCCGGCCCCGATGCACAACCTGGTTTCCAGCGGGCTAGATCTGGCGTCATGGCGGAGTCAGAGTTTTACCACCGGGTGGGTGGGTGGGAGGACCAGCTTGAAGACCTTCCGGCAAGATTTAAAGCGGCAAGGGACCTGCCAATAAGTGTGGATGAACAACATATACCATTCCTAGAACTCCTGTTACAGGTGAGTAACCTGTATTTTGCTCCCATCATCTACCCCTTTCTTCTCCAGTGACTTGCCTGTCGCCATTTGTGCATCTTCCCTAAGGTACCTTCAGCCAAGTGACCTCGCTTCTGTGGCACCTCTGGGTGTGAAACCCTTCTCAAGAGGGTTCAGTGCCATTGTACCCTGAAAGAGTTGTAGTTTCTCCAGAACACAGAGGATAAGAGTCCACACATATCCAACTATAATCTCTTTCATTGTAACACGAGCACTACCATGTGACTCACACAAGCATGCTACACACTTAGTCGTCTGCTGGACCACTGAATCAGAGAAGAATGGCACCAACTAGTACTGCTGCTACTACTGCTGCTGATTGAAAAGTCTGGAGGAGAGTGACAGATGTACTTGAGGGCTTGGAGAACATGATCTGACAGAACTAGTGCTCATTTCATTGCAAAAGAGAAGACATGATCTTGGTATTCAAATACTTGAAGGGGATAATGTTATGAGACCACACCAGCTCTTCAGAATACTCAAGGATGAGAGAAAAAAAGGACACACAATATCATTAAAAGGAGGAAAATTCAATGGCAATACCAGGAAAAGCTGCTTCACTGAATGAGTAGTGAAATGCGGAAAAGATTCTTAGAGCAGGTGGTATCAGCAAATACAGTGACTACCTTTATACTTAGACTTGAAAGTTACTTAAAAGAAAAACTAATGACAGGCTATTCCCGACGAGCTGGTGGGAAATAACTTGATGGACCAGTGGCCTGCTTTCAGTGTTCCCTACTGCAGTCTGCTGAAGACAAGCAATTATTCAGCTGATACAATGTCAAGTTCATAGTAATGTATCGCAAACCTTAAGTCAGGAACTTCAGAATTCAGGAGTAGATAGCCGTGTGTCTATAATCTGTAACCAAGGCTATGGTTTCAAATTGGTTAACACACAGTTTGGTAAAACTAAAGCAGCCGTACCTGTAGAATGTGGTTGAACAGACACATATATGGTCAGTGCTCCAGATAAGATATGTAGCTGCCTATTTACTCTCTATATTTTATGTAGTTCTCTCCCCCCAAAATTTGAGGAGTAACAGTATTCACCTAGGACTGGCTATGGGTTTTAATTTTTTTGCATCATGGCTGGTACCCAAAATTTTTTGCAGCATGTTTTTTTTAATATTACCACCATTTCACACTTTTGGGCACATGATGTATCCACCTGCCTGCTAGAATTTGCCCCAAAAAAACAGCAACTTCCCCAGTGCATCTATAAACTCGATGCTTTTATTTCCAGGCTGAGGCTGCCCAGTACCAGGATCAGTTGCAGCTGCCTGCTGCTTTGTAGGGCACTGCACATCCCATTCAGCCACATTCCCCCAGTACCCCTAATGTCTCGTTAACTAATTCTCATACAGATCCAAATATAGTGAGGGAGTGCCAGCATGTGGGGAAACAATTACAGAAACCGTGAGACTCACTGCTCTGCAGCCATGAAGTCTTCAATGGCACTGGCTTCCCATGGACCACACTCTTTATGTATCTAAAGGCCTGCCCAGCCATAAGAAGCCCATTGGTCTTCTGGCTGTTTCCTAACGCATGGCGCATCTGTGATGATGACAGCTTAGATGGGTGCATTTACACGCTTTCAGCAACAGCAGGATCATGTTTCTCATTGCAAAGTGTCTGTTTCTCTCCAGGGAAAAAACGGCCTGCCTCCACGAACTCAATGATCCGTCCTCCATTTGCTGCCCCCTGACATGTGGCACATCCACCATGACAGTAAGGTCTTCTCCTTGCAGCAGCAGGAGCGTGTTAGCACAGTTTTCTTTTGGGCACCAAGGGTGAGTGTCAGCGCAAGCCCTTTTCACCTCAGCACTGAGAAAATACTCCAGATATGGAAGAAAACCAGTTCAACAGCACTGTGCTGCTGCTTCAACAGAAGCATTTATGAGAGCTGAACTGTTTTTACTTACCTGAAATTGTTTTACTCCGCTAATTTCATAGCTGGTAAATAAATTACTCTCACATGCTAAATGTAATTGAAGCACTGGTTAGGGCTCTTGACTTAAGAGGGATTTCTTTTTTTATAATTCATATTTTTTCACACCCTGACTACCCATCACTGAGTTGTGCCCAGCCCCTCACCCCTCCTGGATGTCTCTGCCACTTACCTGCTGGGGATTACAATCCCACAAGCTTACCCCCCTCATGGCATGGTCCAGCTGGGTTGAATCCAAATCTCCACCTCACACAGTCCATGCAGGCCGAGGTTCCATGGATTTGCCTGAGAGAGGACAATAGTCGGAGTCGGGGCCCAGGCAGGCCTTTTTTCTTTATTTCTCCTTGTTTCCTGCTCGCTGCCCTTCTGTCGTAATTTTCCCTGGTCACTAGACATCTGCCCCCCCTTTTGCTTAACCTGCCCCCTGGTTCCAGATTTTGTTTAAATTACAAATCCCCTAATTTTTTTTAGGCGGATTGCCGCCCCTGACCGCGCTTCTTCCCAAGACTGCTGCGTTCTGCAGTTGGATGCCGACCGCCCGCCCTCCTCCACAGCTGAAGGTGCGCAGCAATGGGCCCAGCCAGGCTCCAGTTCAAACCTTGGCACCTTTTTTCTTTTTGTTCTGGCCAAACTGATTGGCTTCTGTAGGATCTTTTGTTTCCTAGCCACTGTTTGGGAGTTTTGTATTAATTTAGCAGACTAATCAGGGACCTTGTTCTATATTTATCCACTGTTTGGGAGCATTGTATTAACTAATCTGACTAGCCAGGAACCTTGTGTTTTACTAAGCTGAATTGTAATTTACAAAGCTGAATTGTAACCATGTTTTTTTTTCTACTAAGCCGAATTTTACTTTCTAGCTCTGTTAAGAGCTTTAGATTGCAGACTGTGCATCTCTGCTGTATCCCTCCAAATCTGACTTTTTTCTTTTTTCTTTATTTCTCTTTGTTTCCTGCTTGCTCTCCTGCTGCCCTAATTTTCCCTGGTCGCTAGACTCCCGACCCCCTCCCCCCCTTTTGCTTAACCCGCCCCGGTTCCAGATTTTGTTTAAATTGCTACTCTTTATGACACAACATTCCAGCACTAACCACCTCAAGCTTGTGAAAAATTAGGACGCCTTCACTCAAAAGAATATATTTTATAACAGAAACATTTTATTTTTAAGACAAACACCACACATCCCTGTCTGACATGTTTTGGATGGCTTGTCCTTTATCAAAAGGCTGGGGAACACCAAACTGAGCCAGAATATATAGAAAATAGCAGTTACTTTGAAACCCTTATGATGTCACTGACTGACCTTACTGTGATTAGTCCTTCAGATTCAAATGGATTTGATTGCAATATAGACAACTATTATTTTTAATTCTATGTAAATTGATTACTAACACATTAAAAGATAATGATTAAATAGTGTATTACACTCGTGTTAAAAATATACTAAAAAATACATTATTAAAATCACATCCTAGCTGAAGTATCTATAGGAACACTGTCATGTGTAAGGGGGAGGAGGAGGAAGAAGAAGGAGGAACAGGCAGGAAAATAGTGGATAATAAAACTGTATCTACTTATAACTATACTATGTTTTTGTTATAAAATATAGTCTTTCGAATGAAGGCGTCCTAATTTTTTCACAAACTTGAGGTGGTGAGTGCTGGAATTTTGTGTTGTAAACTTCTGAATATTCTTATGAGCACCCCTCATCTGAGTGCAGATCTGTTTGTTTTTCGTTTTTTTTAAATTGCTAATCCCCTGCTTTTTTTCTTCAGGCAGATTGCCGCCCCTGACTGGACTTCTCCCCGAAACTGATGCGTTCTGCAGCCAAAAGCCACCTGCCCGCTCTCCTCCACAACTGAAGGTACGCAGCAATGGACGAACCCCACCGGTGCTGCATGCCAGCTCCCTACACACCCTATTTGCTCCCTATACCTGTCATCCACTAGTGGCACCATACTTGTAGCCTACAATTAAAAGGAGCCTGAAGCTCACTATATACAATAAAATCTGTACCATTAAGCATTTTTTTCTTCATTCTTCTCATTAAAGACACCACTATATATATTACACACTCAAAAGGAACAAGCTTTTGCCTAAGACTTATTATATGCCAAACAACTAATCTACTTAGGCAAAAAAGAGAAACATAAAACTACTAAGGCTTATTATATACCAAACAACTAAACTACCGAGCATTTTTACTCTCCTCTCTTTTTTTCTAATTTAAGTGTTCTAAATAAGAGCAAAACACTTAATCCACCATTTAGTGTTTTGTGCACAGGGTCCCATTAGTATAACATGGATCCTTGTTTGTGTACCCTCCCTATAGTTTAGCTATCTACCCCAAGTTACTTGTAGATATCTACACCTTGTTCTTTACTCCAGATCTGGCTGACCTACAATTACTTAGTTACTTTTAATTCTGATACTGTTTGCATCCTCCCCTCTCTTCAGTATAGACAAGGGGTATTCAGCCAACACCTAAGCTTCTTTTCCATGCTCAAACCAGTCAACGGACAGTATTTCACCTCCACTGTGAGATCACCACACAAGGATGTATGCACTATTATTAGTCTCTAGCAGACTGCTAACCTTCCATGCTATCTTGCGCTTATGTGAAACACTGCATTATAATCCCTCCCTTGGTAATAAACCCATAGCTTTACTGAACCACTGACATAAACATCAACGCAAGCTGCATAATATCTCCTGAAATAATGGATGTGGCAAATTATTTTCATGCTTCTTCTATTTTCAGGAAACATTGAGCTTAACCCAGGACCTAGCCCCCCGCTGGCTTCACCCTGTGTGATTTCGCCGCGGCCAATGGATTAAAATTTATGCTTATTAATATTTGTAATCTTCAGAAAAACTGACTGAATTGCAAGCGGGGATATCCCATACTAACCCGGACGTCCTGGTACTAACAGAAACATGGCTTAAGGCATCCTTCCTCGCTAAAGATGTCGTCATTCCATCCTACTCCATGTATCGTATCAACAGATCCTTGAGGGGGGGAGGGGTTGTCATTTATGTCAACGATAGGCTTACTGCTAACACCCTTCATGCCCTCTTGGTACCTGAGGATTTGAATGTTTGGTCCTTATGTTATCCATCTCATCTACAGAAACAATTAATATTCTAGGGTGTTACAGACCACCATCAGGGGGACTAGACTTAATAACTCATTTACACAGTTTCCTAGACAGTAACCCCAATGAATCATTAATATTAAGTGATTTCAACCTAGACTGGCTCAATCACAAGTCCAGACCACTAAAGAACCTATGTGATGAACTGGATCTAACTCAGGTAGTCACAGGGATTACTAGGCCAAACCCAAGAAACCATACATCTGGTACTCTTATTGACCTAATATTTACGAATAGACCACACATAAAATTCTACAAGATTCCATCTTTCATAATGATCTTGGTGTTCATAATATTCTAGTATGCATCAGGAACATACCAAAACCTATCCACAGTGGTAAAACTATCACTAAGCGAAGCCTTCGGAAATTCAATGCTGCAGATTACCTAGCTGACCTGAGAGACATCAAATAGCAATCTTTCTATTTGACCTCGACCATTAGCGAAGCTACACATACGTTTAATACCATTCTAAATGGAATTATACAGAAACATGCCCCATTAATTACTTGTAGAGTTAAAATCATCATGCCCATGGTTTAACGGAGAAGTTAAAAAAGCACTACAAAAAAGAGGCAGACTCTGGGCCATCACTAGATGCACTAAATCCCCTACCGATTGGACAGCGTTTAGGGCATGCCATAATACATGCACTAAATTAGTAAGACGCACCAAGGAAACATATTACCTGAACATCATGGAAGCAGCTAAAGGCAATCTACCAAAAATATGGCACACCTTCAAATAGATTGAAGGTCGTAATGTCCCCCCATCCCTACCTGATAAACTTAATTTCAAAGGCTCTATCATCAGTGATAACACTACAGTACTAGATAAATTCAACAAACACTTAACAATAGCAGGACTTGCTTTCGATTCTTCACCAGCTGTTCTATGTCCACCCCCCATCAGACTATGGGTCTGTCACTTCTGCCTCCTTTTCCTTTACCACCATCTCATTCAAACAAGTGGAAGAACTGCTTCTTAAACTTAACACCAAAAAGAGTGCTGGAGCAGAGTCTCAACCCTTTTTTCTTAAAACTCTGTTATCGTTATCTAACAGCTCCTATCACCCACCTGTTTAATTTGTAATTATAAGAGGGCACAGTATCCCCAGACTGGAAAATAACACACATTTTGCCTCTCTTTAAGTTCGGTGATCCATGCGATGTGAACAATTTAAGTTTTTACTTCAAGCTGTTTATTATGCAGTCTCGGAACATGTCTCCTTTTGGTGAGTGTTAGACCACATTTTTCCATTAGATCTGGTGAATTTATTAAATTGAAAACCATAAGCATATCACCTCTTAATCTTCTAGTTTGAAGAAAGAAGAGACCAGTATCTTTTAATCTGTTCTGATAATCCAAGTTTGTTAATCTTGGAATCATTCTAGTTATTCTCCTTTGAACCTGTTCAAGACTTGCTATGTCTTTTTTTTTTGGTTTGGATTCCAGAAAGGGGCCATAGTCTAGATACGGTCTAATGTATGCCCTATACAATGGAATAAGGCATTGTTCAGTGCGATTAACAAAAGTGCGTTTTATTTGCCTCAAAAGTCTGTTGGTCATGCAAGCAGTTCTAACACAGTGATCATTTGATGTAAGTTTATTATTAACATATATCCCTAAATCTTTTTCACAATTCGATGAGTGAAGTGGTAGTCCGTTTATATGATATATCGTTTTTGGATTATTTACATCGAAATGCATTACATTTGCCCAAAGTGTTAATTTTTCCAAATCCTTCTTTAATGCAGAAATATTGTTTTGATTATTAACATTGCCCCCCAATTTAGTATCGTCTGCAAATTTAACCATGAAGTTATTTGGCCCTGTTTGTAAATCACCGATAAAGAGGTTAAACAATGTTGGTCCCAAGACCGACCCTGTGGTACACCACTTGTCACACTACCCGAATCAGACAAGATATAATTAATTCTGACTTTCTGAGAACGATTTGTCAACCAGTTTAAAGTCCAGTTGACAGTATCAGGTGACAAACCTAGATTGTGCATTTTAGTAATGAGTTTTTCATGTGAGTCTTTATTGAAAGCTCTACTAAAGTCCAAAATAATTACATCAATAGGGTTACCCACATCTAGTGAGTACTTGTATTATTGGAAAAATATATCAGATTGGTGGTGCAGGAATACTTGGGAGTAAACCCATGCTGATTTGAATAATAAATTCCTAATTTTTTACAATCTTGATCTATTAGAGACTTCATTACTCCGTTCCATTAATTTACCAGCCACTGAGGTCAGGCTAATTGGACGATAATTTTGCACAGAACCTCTATTGCCTTTTTACAGTCAACCATGGTCTCCTCTTGGTGAACGTCGTGGATCACGGGCTTGATAGATCATCATTACAATGGTTTGCAAGCTACCTCAAGGAAAGGCAACAAAGAATCATGGCTAATGGGACTTTCTCTTCCCTGCTTCCTATGACAAGAGGAGTTCCACAAGGCTCGATTTTGGGCCCATTACTTTTCTTGACATATGTTAACAACATTAGCAACAATATTACTGATTCTAAAATTCATCTGTTTGCAAATGACACTGTCTTGTACACCTCTAAACCATCCCTCACCCAAGTCTGCTCTGACATACAGGCCGACTTCGTACAACTCCAGAATAACCTAATCCAGTCAAAACTTTTACTCAGTGCAAAGAAAATAAAAGTTATGTTCTTCCATCCACCTAATTCAGCCAATGCCCCATCCAGCTCCTGCCCCCAACCAACTATCAAAGTAGTGGACCAGTTCAAATACCTGTTGTTTTTTTTTACTCGACTCACATCTCTCCTTCATTTTGCATATTGAAGCCTTGCTAAAAAAACTGAGAATAAGACTTGGTTTCTTCTTCAGGAACAAAAAACTCTTCTCAACGACCTCTAGAATGACATTAGTACAAGCTACTTTTTTGCGCCTGCTAGACTACACGGACATCGTATACAATAGTTGTGCTTCTCCCTATCTGCACAAACTGGATGTTTTGCATCACCGGGCAATCCACTTTATTACCAGTGCCCCAGCCAGAACACATCATTGCACTCTTTACAAGGGAGTGAACTGGACCTCCCTGGTGAATAGGAGGCTAGAGCATACCTATATCTGGACCTACAAAGCCCTGTCAAACAGACTATCAAATTATATTACCACTCATCTGCAATGATTGCATAGTACATATGCTTTAAGGAAGTGTGATTAGATCTCCTTTGAGGTCCCTAAAGTACGCACTTATTTTGGCAAAACTTCTATTAGCTGTACACTCCCTTCAATGTGGAATAAGTTTCAAACATTGTTAAAACTTCAAACTCTGACCACACTGAATGCTTTCAAGACCCTCATAAAGAATGATATTACTGAAATCTGTCAGTGTTTCAAATTATCATTTATCTGTCTCCTCCCTCCTCTTCCTCGGAGCAATCCTTTACGTTATTATTGAGTCGCCTGTATACGGTTTACTCTGTATCTGCCATCAAAGTGTGACTAAGCCTCCTCATATCCCGGTTAAAATGTATTCTGTAGCGTTCAAACAAACACACCCCTTGTAGATACAGTCCTTGTATAATGTGTATTATATGTCCTGAATTCCTCCTTGACTTGTAACATTCTAACATTTGTTATTGATTTGATGTTCTCCTGTTTTGTATAAGGGACATTCTTGCAAATGAGCTTGCTCAATGAATTTTATCCCTTCACAATAAACTTAAACTTGAAGCCTCTGGTCATTGTGCTTGGGTGGGTTTTTCCACTTAAGTTCCCCTCCACTAGGACACAGGTGTATTGGGAGACCCAGCCAGAAGCATGCAAGCCTGACTCATCGAAGCCCTGGCTGATGTCCTCCCTCCCACAATCTGTGTCTGCTGCACTGTCACTTGTGGTTACCCAGGTGGCAGTATAGCAGTGGCAGTGAGATCCCTACCTCCATGGAGGAAGAGAGCATCCTCTGAGATGCTCTATCATTCCCCCAACTCCCCGCCCGATGACCTGAGCTTGTTCCCAGACTAGGGTTACTGACTTTGTGAGTATTAGTAATACCACTGAATCAGTGGACTGGTTGAATTGTATTTTGTGTCTTTTTGCCCATTATCCACAACCCTTCTATTATTTTAAGCATGTTTTTGCAGACAGTTTGGGAGGGAGACAGTTTGGCTTAGTGGTTCGAGCACAGAGCTTTGAACCTGGACACCAGAGTTTGAATCCCACAACTGCCACTTACACATTGTATGACCCTGAGCAAGTCATTGAACCTCCCTGTGTTTAGCCTCTGTCATATCGCTGTCTGTGCTCTTTGAATCTCCTTGTGCACTGTAAACAGCAGTAACATTATCTCCCCCTTCCTTTTCTAGATTGTAACGTGTTAAGGGATACAGACTGTATGAAAAACACTTCGAAAATTCAAGCTCCTTTCCTATAGTTCCCTCTCTCAGTGGCACTCCCCAGTCTCCTGTCCCATACCAGGCTCTCTTTGTTGCCCAGTGGCACCCTTTTACCTCCCCATGTCAGGCACACATCTGGTGTCAATGGCCCCTCCCTCTTCCTGTCCCATGTGAAGTATTTCTTGATGTCCAGTGTACTCCTCCTGTGCACAGTCTTTCTGGTGTCTTGTGGCACAGACTTCTTGATGACAATGTACATAGTCTTCCCTTTACTCCCACTACCCCCCAATAAAAAAATGGCTGCTATCTGATTAAAAATAGCTCTAAACAGCTATTATCTGAAAGGCTTGGTATTGGAAACCAAACCTTTCAGTATAATAGCAGTTTAGTGCTATTTTTAATCAGACAGTAGCCAGACAAGTAGGTGAGATGAAGGCAGGCATGCCATTGTCTGTGGTGGGTGTGTGAATCAGGGTTGAAGATGCAACTAGACACCAGGGACACATGGCATGAGGGGGAGTGTGGTACTACTGGACACAAGTAAATTTTTAAGGTTTGGTTAGGGATGGGGTGAGGAGGGATCGAGCACCAGTTGTGCAGGAAATGTGCCTTCTTTCAGTGGGGGAAGGAATTTTCCTGCCATTGGAATGGGCTCCTGGTGCTGGCCTTCTTGTTTATGGGGTGGGGTGGGAGTTCCTTGCATTGGGGCTGGGCTCTTTGTGCTGGTCTTCTTGTTCTTGTGCTTGGGGTCAGTATACCATTGATTAGCTGGACCTGTAGAGCTGGCCGTCTTGTAGGGGAGGGGCTGCCCACACCATGGATTGGCTTCTACTGCCTACCTGCTTGTGGAGTGTGGTGTGAGTTCCCTGGCACAAAGGATGGGTTTCCAGTGCCTAACTTGCCTTTGTATGGAGGGTGGTGGGTATTTTCAGGCACTGAGGATTGGCTCCAGGTGCCTACCTTTTTGTGGAGGGTGGTGGGAGTTTCTCGGCACCGAAGATTGGCTCCCAATGCCTACCTTCTTGTGGAGTGGGAGTTTTCCAGCACCAAGGATCGGCTCCCAGCCTATTGGTACTTTCTTGTAGAGTGTAGTGAGAGATTCTGGCACTAAGGATTAGCTCCCAGTGCCTGCTTTCTTGTGGAGTTTAGTGGGAGTTTCCCAGGATGAAGGATGGACTCCCAGTGCCTGTCTTGTGGAGTGTAGGAGGAGTTTTCCAGAGGATGGACTTCCGGTGCCTACCTTCTCGCGGAGTGAGTGAGCCTTTCCTTACACTGAGGGTGGGCTCCCAGTGCCTACGTCTAGAGCCAGGGTTTAACATGTTCTTAGGGTTCAGGTTTGGCAGGGTATAGTTCAAGTCCAGTTCAGTTCGATTTGATAAGTAGAAGTCTGGGTTCGAGTTCAGCTCGGTTCGATTTTTTTTGTGTGTATAATTTATCAGTTTGAGTTCTAATTCACGCTTCTGCCTCTTTGTGGGTTCTTATCATCTCACATGGTCTGGGTTCAGGTTCATTTATTTTTTTTTAGGATTTCAAGTTTGGTTTGGATTGGGTGAAAATCGAATATTTAGGGTAGATTTGGGTTCTGTTCTCAGATGAACCCTGGCTCTACCTATGTCGTTGTGGAGGGTGGTTGAAGTTTCCCAGTATCAACAATGGGGTCTCAGTGCCAGTCTTCTTTTTCATGGGGTGAAATCCTGGCACAGGTGATAGGCTCATAGTGCTGGACCTTTTTTTTTGGATGGGGTTTCCATGTGTGGGCACGTTTTCAATGAATGTGTAGTTACAAATAACAACACATATGCAATAACCAGTGTCACTCTGTGCATGTGGCAAATTCTCATCTTATGATTGTTTTCATAGTCACATGCCAAGAATATTATCTTAAACACAAATTAATTGAAAACTACTAGGTGCTTTAAAATGGAAATACCAAAAGCAGGCATAAGAAGGAACGTACTGTTGCCTGCCAGTTTTATGATTTAATGTTTTGCAGTTTGGGCTGTAGACTGTTATCAAACAAAAATAGCAAACATTTTAAAAAGTATGTTTATTAAGAATGTACAGTACCTCTGTCAACCATAGCCAGTTCTGGCTGAAATTTTCAAGATTTGTACCTGCAGCCTTATCTGTCCACTTGTGTCTGCGTAGCATGTGAGCAAAATTTAGGGTTTTATATTGATTTTACCAGAAATGAGAAATATGATCTTGCTCTTAACAGGCTGGTTTTCCAAATTTCCTCTCACCCTGGTTGGTGTCACCTTTACTTTCTCAATCATATCAGTATCTTTTCTCAGATATTGGAACCAGAACTACACACAGATTTTCAGGCATGGTCCTGACCAAGGATCTGTACACAGACATAAGTTTGTTGTTTTTTTTTTCCCCCCTGGGATCCAGGTGGCCCCCTTCGTACTGGCCACCCCAGCCCCATTGCCCCAGCTTCTCCAGGACTTACCCCACCTGTGTCTTCCTCCAAGACTTGCCCCCCAACCGGTGGGGATGGTGGGGTTCCCCAGCCTCCACTGCTGAGCAGATCTGGTAATCTGGTGCTGGGCCTGCTGGTGATCAGAAGTCATCCTGCTGCTGGCCAGGAAGTTTCCTTGGGTTTTCTTTGCCTCCATTCCCACTGGCACAGTGGAGCATGCTTGCAGTGACATAATGATGATATCATACATGCTTCCTCACATGGTGCATTATATGTCTGCCATTCCACTGTTGCTCTCTGCATTCCCTGCCCCCAGGCACTGCTAATGGTTAAAGCCAGGCTCTGTGCCACCCCCTTCCCAGAAGAGGAGAACAGTCTCTCTGTCAGACACTCAGTACTCCTCCCCTTCTCCGGCCCTTTGATGGTTTTAAGTTTGCCCCTGAACTCAGGTTGTCAGCACTGCAAGCGGTAGAGCTATTGTTCGTCTGGCAGGCTGGCATCATGATTTTGTTGATATGCCAGCTTGTTTCCCACACTGTTGCTGTCATATAAAACTTCCAGTGATCAGTAATCTCAGATCTCAGTTCAAGGGGGAGCTCTTGCAGCAGGTTACACCATAAGGACTGAAGCCGGCAGGCTCTAGGACCACACGGAAAACTTTTAGCTAGCAGTATATAGCGGGGGACCGCCCCCTGATGTTGGCCTATCCCCGACATCGGCCAGTAGTATATAAGGGGCGGTCCTCCAGCCCTACCTCAGTTCTTTGCCCGCCATCGACCCGCGCACATCGGCTCCACGGATGTCTTCTGCTGCAGTCGACCACCATTTTTTTATGATTATCTTCACTTTTTTATTTTCTTGCAAAAATACAAATTTTCATCTTTTGTTCTGTATGTCATCTCTGATCTCTGCAGTGGAACAGTGGCAGTCTAAGTGCCCTTGCGGCAAGCAGATCCCATTGAAAGATGTCCACTCTCTATGCCTTTTCTGCCTGGGCCCAGAGCACAACATTAAGGCCTGTGAACAGTGCTTGAAGTTCAAGCAGAGGACCAGGGTCTGCCGCCAAAAGGCCCTTAAAAGCTTCTTGCTAGAAAAGAAGGTTGCAGCGATATAGAAACAAATCCAGGGTAAAGGTTCCTCCTCCTCTCCAATTTCTGGGGCCTCCACCTCTTCATCCTCCCACCGGGAGAAAAAGTCTGATGGAAAACATAAACGCAGGGAGAATCATAAGGATATGTCTTCCACTCCCGGTCTCCTGTCTCTAAATCGACCGGTTCCAGGTCCTCCTCCCATGGGAGATCAGACTCGGTACCTGCAGCAGTCCACCCTCATCCAGACGTCGGGCGGTGGTTCTTCGGGGTCAGGGACTCTGTCCTCCACCTCCCAGCCCCTGCTGGTTTGGCCCTTCCACCAGCATTTGGGCCAGCAGCCAGGCGGCTCAGCCTGATCTTCTTTGGGCGACAGGTCTTTACCTGTTATCCACCTGGCCATGGCACCCACTAAGTCAGCCTTGGGCTCCAGGGCCGACGCCACTCAGCAGTGCCAGGGGCATGCGTCAGCCTCCAGCAGAGTGATGCCTCTACCCCATTCAGGAGTTAGCTCCTCTAAACAGGCATCCATCTGAATGACGCCGATGGCTTCCCCCGACCGTTGTCAGTCCACACCTGTAAGGTCGAGACCAGCCACCCTGACATTGGTCCCAGTGACTCCTATTCCTTTGTTGTTGGATTGCCCTGTATCGCCAGTGGATATTTATTTAGCTTTTGTTTACCGGGTAAGTACACTAGACAAGTAGTATGCCTATTTTCAGGAGCGACCCGGGAGAGCACAAAACATACAGTATACATACATGGCAACATTGGAGAAACAGCATGATACAGTAAAAAGCAGCTATAACAACGCTTGTATAAGGGCAGAGATACTGCCATACATAGTACAAATTGTTACAGGACATAGATAGACATTAGAATCACTGAATATATATTTCATAGACCATCGTGGACTCAGAGTGGACAATAGTGGACTGCAGAGTATTACATTACAGAGACTAGGAGCAGTCACATCTTGTCGTTTGTTTTAGGTGGGACCACAGGGAGGAGCGAAAGGTCCCATGGGAAGGGGCAGAGCGAACAGAGTCCGGAATGGAGTTCTAGAGCCTAGGCACAAAAGCGGCAAAGTCATGATCCCCCATAAGGGTCCGAGTAAGTGGAACTTTAAGCAACTCGGTGGTCTGTGACCTGAGCTGGTAGGGGATGGCGTCCAGTTTTGGGAGGAGATGCGCCAGTCCCGACGGGATGCCCGTGGCAAGCACTTTCCTGGTGAAGTTTCCGACACCAAGGATCAGGAATTCCGAAGGGGGGAGCCAGTTGAGTTTGTCATAGAGCTCACATTGGTGGGTGAGTTTGGGAGCAGCAAGTGCAAACCGACAGATATCATTATATGCCGTGTTCCACCGATTAAGATGGATTTGGGGTGACCTGGCAAATAGGTGGTATCCATAACTAAGGGAGGGGTGAAGCACTCCCCTCGCAAGTGCCAGCCTCGCTCCCGGAGTCAGGTTGTATTTGGCCCTGTAGGCAAGGCCAAGCTTACACCTGGCGGCTCTGCAGATGTTTTGGATATGGCTTCCCATGTCAAGTTGTGGGTCAAGGTAACCACTGCTGATAACCCGATGCCAGAGGGACTGCCATTGGACCTGATGACACCCACCAGGCTGATGCCAGATAACCTGACACCCATTGGGCTGACGCCGATCATCCTGACTCCATAGGATCCAACAGCTGGGTTGCCACCTCCACAGGGACTGATGCCAGGACCATCTAACATCCCTCAACCAAAGCCGGTTAACCCTCCTAACCTGCAGAATCCTCTGCAGGATCTGACTGCCCTTTTCACCTCTTGGTGGAATGTGGTGAAAGGTGACCTGCTTCTGTAACTGGCAGCCCCTCCTAAGGCTCCTACTCCTTTGGGGGTCCCGACTCTGACTCCTCCTCGAAAGCCTTCTCCGCAGCCCAGGGAGCCCACCCTGCAACTGGATGACATGAGCAGGTGATCGCTCCAAGCATCGTGGGAGGAAGCATAGGTGCTTGACCTCCAGATCCTTGGACAGGCACAGACGTCGGTCTCATGGCCATAGACACCGGCATTAGACCTCAAGGTCTTCTTCCTCAGGGGAGTTGGGCCATAGCTCTGCCTCCTCCTCAAGGTCATCCGAATTAGGGTTGTCCCCCTCTCTTGCAGACCCGGACACCCCCAGGTCACCCCCAGATGACCTCACCTTCATGGAGGTTATGCGGCACATCCAGTCGAGTATGGGCTGGGATACTACAGATTTGGACCCCAAAAGATGCTGCTTGGCTGTCTTTCTCCGCCAGAAGGACCAGAAGCCCATGGTGGTCCCTCCCCTGGTGGACACTTTTATGGACATCACCAAGTCAGCATGGAAACACCTGTCTTCCACCCCTGCTGTTTCCAGAAAAGCTGACCGCCTCTACAACACTCCCAGAGATGAACCCTGTTTCTGGGAGTGGCCTGCTGCAGACTCTAAGGTTATCACAGCAGCTCATGACTGGTCCAAGAGGCCATGTCACTTAAGTACCCAGCCTCCGGACAAGGACTCCAAGCAGGTAGAAGGGTGTATACCTTGGCTACTTATGCCATCTGCTCTTAAAATTTTTTGGCCCACTTGGTCCAATACCAGAATGACCTGTGGGAGAAGGCCATGGAACTGGTCCAGACTCAGCAGGATGGTCCCTAGAAGGCTGAGCTGCTGCATATTTTAAAATCAGGCCCAGACATTGGCACCTATATCTTCCATTCGTCCTAAGACATGGCAGACGCTGCAGCCAGGGCAGCAGCCTCAGGAATTTGCCTTCACCACTATTCTTGATTTCGCATCTCAGGATTTATTCCGGAAGTCCAAGCAAAAATTATGGACACCCCTTTCAAAGGCTCTGTCCTTTTTGGTGAGGACTCTGAGAAGACCATCATTAATCTCCAGGAGTCGGCAAGGTTGTCCGATCAGTGCACACAATGTACAGATCTAATCAAAAGCAGAATCGTCACCAGCCATTTCGCAGTTCATCTGGACAACAGTCCCAAGGCCAGCAGAATAGAGGGGCATTTAAGCATAAGGCCACTGCCCAGGCCTCCGAAGATTCAGGTCCTAGAGCCCCTAAAACCTCCCAGGCCTCCCTGCCTGTCCCTGGTTCCTCGGCCTGACTCCTTGCTTGACCCCCCTCCTTCAGCAGAATCCTTGGGGGAGGAGGTAGGGGGTTGCTTTTCGCTCTATCTAGAGGGTTGGCAAAGGATCATGACAGATAAGTGGGTTCTTCATTTGATAGAGAAAGGACATGTCCTGGAATTCACGGAGGTACCCCCAGACAATCCTTCCATAAACTCCCATTATCCTCCATCACACCTCTCCCTTATCCAGGAAGAGATCCAGGTGCTTCTGATGAAACAGGCCATAGTGCCAGTTCCTCCAGCTCAGAGGGGAAAGGGATTTTATTCCCACTTTTTCCTAGTCCTGAAATAGAAAGGGGACTTACAACCCATCCTGGATCTCAGCCACCTGAACAAGTATATAGAGTAGGTAGCACTCCCTATGGCAACACCAGCACAGCAAACCCCCCACAGTGAAACCCTGCCACGTATCTGACCATCTCTCCAACTGTTCCAGGTCCTTTCTCATCCTATCCGCCATGTTGCAGATCTTGATGTCATTCGCAAACAGGCAAACCTTTCCCTCCAGCCCAGCATCTAGTGGTGCAGGAGGCATCAATTGCAATAGGGGACATTACTTCTCAAACTTGGTTCACTTGCTAGCATCCACTGGTCCTATGGTCCTGACAGTAGCTGCTCCATGCAAAGCCAGTTTTCCCTATGGATCCCATGAAGTCACCCCTATGCCAGTTGCCTTACATCACAGCTTCTTCCGCTCACTGCATGGTGTGCTGGGAACATAGGCTCATGACTTAGTTGTGTTTTTTTTTTTTGTTTGTTTGTTTTTTACACCAAATTTTCAAGATAGTCTTCTATTCAGGCAGACCTTCTGGACACTGAGGTGCTGCCCTATCTGCATGCATCTCTCTGGACTGCGGGAGGAGGTAGCCAGACTCAGAGCGGAAGTAAACTGGGTCAGGAGTATCATCACCCCTATCCAGAGACCACCCAGTCCAATGCAACTGCCTCAAAGGATGCCGAGAACGAGGAGCACTTGGATGACAGTGGGCTCAGGGAGGTTAAGCTGTCAGGCAGAGGCACATCCCAGATCCTATTCCACTCAAGAACTCATATGCCACACTGGCAAATGAGGACAACCAAATAGATACCAGAGAAGTGGAAGGAAAGGATGTGGAGGTTAGCCAAGGAGGTGACCTCAGCGGGAAAGCAGTGGACCCAGAGGAGGAGGCGAATCCTGGTGGGGACTCCATCATAAGAGGGATCAAGCTAGGAACACAGGAGGGAGGACAGGAGGTGAGGTGCTACCAGGTGCCACGGCATGGAGGGATGGAAGGAAGATCCTGGGGATCACTGGGAAGGCAAGGCGGGAGGGTGAGCTGGATGTCATTATCCACCTAGGTACTAATGACCTGGCAAATGGGAGCCAAAGGAAGTTCAGGAAGAGTTTAGGAAACTGGGAGGGTCTCAAGCAAGTAGCTACTTCTGTTACTTTCTCAGAAGTACTACCTGTGAGAGGCAAGGAGAGCATAGAGTGCATGCACAGGAACTTTAACTCATGGTTGAAGAACTGGTGCTGTGAGGAAGGTTTGGATTCATTGGTGACTGGGGACCCACCTGGAGGGATGGAGGTTTGTTCAAGCCTGACCTGCATCCATCCTGGAGGAATCCAGCACTCAATGATAAGTATAAATGCTACATTAACAAGCATTTAAACTAGCAAAGGGGTGGCAGGCCAGCAAGGAGGGTACCTTTGCTCACTCCCACAGCTAGCAGTGGAACCAGTGAACCAGAGGTGGCTATCTCTGCAAAGCAGTGTGCAAAGATGGAGATTAGTGCCCAAGAGGTGGATAAGCAGAAAAGGGGAAAATTCAGCAGAAGGGCAGACAGCAAGGAGAACTAGGGATAAATGACAACCAAGGAAGGGGCTGAGTAGAACAGTGAAACAGTCTAGGAGGTCAAATCATGGAAGCCATGTGTGCAAATGCCAGGAGCCTTAGCAACAAGATGGAAGATCTGAGGCTGTCATGGTGCAGTCAGACCTGGACATTGTGGCCATCACGAAACCTGGTGTGATATACGACTGGAAGATGGCCATACCTGGCTACAACATATTCAGAAGAGACAGAGCAGGCAGGAAGGGAGGAGGAGAGGCACTGTATGTGACAAATGACATAAGAGCCACAGAGATCCAGGAGGAACAAAATGGGGGAGATACTGTGGGTTAAGCTGGAAAGGAAAATGGGGACAGCCATCCACACAGGTGTGGTCTATAGACCACCAGCCCAGGAGGAAGAAACAGATAGGGAGCTGATGCTAGCCATCCAAGGGATGGCAGACAAGGGTGAGGTAGTACTGGTTGGAGACTTCAATATTCCAGACGTGACTGGAGCATCCCAGCAGCAGCATCAACTAGAGCAGATTTATCCTGGACTCCTTCAGGTGCCTTCCTCAAGCAACTGGTCATGGAACCAACTCGGCAGAAGGCAATACTGGACCTTGTGCTCACAAACAGGGACAGTGTGATGGGGGTAACAGTGGGGAGCACCTGGGAAACAGTGACCACCAGTCATTGTGGTTTGAAATCACAGACAGAGCAGAACCAAACCACACAAAAACACGATCCTGGATTTTAGGGGGCAGACTTTGGGAAAATGGGAGATTCTTGAAAGAGGCATTAAGGGGAATGGGACAGGAATCAGGGGTTGAGGAACAGTGGGCAGTATTTAAAATGGGGATTTCAAGAACAACAGAATTATGCATTAAGCAGGTTAGCAAGAGGAAAAGGAAGAGGAAACCATTATGATTTTCCAAAGAGGTAGCAAAGAAAGTGAAAGCCAAAAAGATTGCATTCAGGCAATACAAAAAGACACAGGTAGAAGGGGATAGGGAGAAGTACCAGGAGAAGCAAAGGGAGGCAGGGAGGTCAGTAAGGGAAGCTAAAGCTCAGACAGAAGAGCACATTGCAAAATCAGTGGGTAGAGGGGACAAAACCTTTTACAGGTACATAAGTGAAAAAGAAAGACAAGGGAGGGATAGTGAGACTGAAGGGGAGGATGGGGCCGCGTGGAGGATGACAACAGTAAAGCTGACATATTGAACAGGTATTTCTGCTCAGTCTTTACTGAGGAAGAGGAGGGTACTGGGTCTGAAGGGAGTACAAGGGGTGAGAATGGTGCAGAAATGGACACAAGTCCCTTTACAGAAAGGGTCCTGAAGGAACTGGAAGTAATAAGAGTTGATAAAGCAATGGGGCCAGATGGGGTGCACCCAGGGTCCTTAAAGAACTAAGAGGTGGTGGCTGAACCTCTGGCTATCCTGTTTAGCCGATCACTGGAAACAGGGAGGTACCCAAAGACTGGAGGACAGCAGATGTAGTCCCCTTATACAAAAGTGGGAACAAAGAGGAAGCAGGGAACTACAGACCAGTCAGCCTCACCTCAGTAGTGGGAAGACTCTGGAAGCACTACTGAAGGAGAGATTGGTGGAACATCTGGTTGTCAATGGACTACAGGACCCAAGGCAGCATGGTTTCACCGGGGAGGTCATGTCAGACCAACCTCGTTTAATTTTTGACTGGGTGACTAGGGAGGTGGATCGGGAGGGCAGTGGACATGGCCTATCTGGACTTCAGCAAGGCCTTTGACACTGTGCCACATAGTAGACTATTACACAAACTGGGGAATATGGGTGTGGGCAGGACAGTAGTGTGGTGGGTAGGTAACTGGCTGGGTGGCAGGACACAGAGGGTGGTGGTAAATGGCTGTCACTCCACAGAGGGAAGAGTGACCAGTGGGGTACCACAGGGATCAGTGCTGGGACCGGTTCTATTCAACATCTTCATCAGTGACATTGTGCAGGACCTAGAAGGCAGAATTTCACTGTTCGCTGATGACACAAAGCTCTGTAACAGAGTAGACACACCAGAGGGTGTAGACAGAATGAGAAGCGACCTGCAGAAACTTGAAGAATGGTCAGGGGTTTGGCAGTTGAAATTCAATGCAAAGAGTGGAAGATAATGCATATGGGGCACAAAACCCTGGCACAATATATCAGTTGGGGGTGAGGATATAGCATGCACAAGCAGGAAAGGGATCTTGGGGTTATCATCTCTGATGACCTCAAGGTAGAAACATTGTGACAAGGCAGCAGGTAAAGCAAATAGGATGCTGGGATGTATAGGCAGGGCATCACCAGCAGGAAAGGAGGTCATAATTCCGCCATACAAGACACTAGTGAGGCCCCACCTGGAGTACAGTGTACAGTTCTGGAGACCATACCTATGTAAGGACATAGACAGGGTAGAGAAGGTTCAGAGGAGGGCAACAAAGATGGTGCATGGATTGCATCACAAGTCCTATGAAGACAGGTTGAAGGAACTGAACATGTACTCCCTGGAGGAGAGGAGGAGGGATATGATAGAGACATGCAAGTATCTTACAGGGAGGAACACGGTGCAGGAAAACACTATTTTTAAGCGAAAAAGATGTTCCAGGACTAGCGGGCATGGGATGAAGTTGGAGGGAGGACGATTCAGAGGAAACATGAGAAAGAATTTCTTCACAGAACGGGTGGTGGACAAGTGGAACACCCTGTCAGTGGAAGTGGTGGGGGCTGAAACAATCACGGGATTTAAGAATGCATGGGATAGACATAAAGGAATTCTGGAGGTCAGGGGTAAGGGGCAACAGACTTCTAGGAAAACAAACTGAACTTACAAGCTCAAATGGGCAGACTGGGTGGGCCATAGGCCCTTATCTGCCGACACTGTCTATGTATCTATGACCCCACCTTATGAACAAGGGCAAAAAAATTTTTCAGATCCTGCCCAAAACGTGATTTCGCCCAGGGACCGAGAAATCATCTTTTGGGACAGATTTGCCTAATGTCAGTGCAATAGTTCATGAGGCAGGGTCCCAAAAAAGGCATGTTGAAAATTTGGGCCAAAAATGGTCAGGTTATGCAACTAAGATCAAAACGCCATTGAAACATACTGAACCGCATACGTCTTTCTTCAGTTCGTGGTCCGGCTTTGAAGAGTGAAGATGTGTCTGTGGTCCAGAGAGAATTACGGTATTAAACCCCCAGTGGGTAAGTAAAGGTTTGGGGAGGGTGTTGTGGTCGGTGCTGAGTTGGAGGGTCAGGTAGGGCGACAGTAATGGCCGCAAAAGACGTCAATGGACGGTTTTCTTTTTACAGGGTTATTTAATAAGAAAAAAAAATGAGGGAAGGTTTTCTTTATTTCAGGTCATGACATTAAGGGATTGGGCACCCCCAGTGTCAGTGTTATGTTTGTGGGGGGGGGTGCAGGGTGGTGTGTGCTGAGAGGGAGGGTCGGGTGGGGAGGGTGTGTGTGTGTGTGTGTGTGTGTATGTGTGTCTTATATATATATATATATATATATATATATATATATATATATATATTCTAATTGAATAATGAAATGAGGTTCGGCCCAGTGGCACTGAGGATCAGGCACTGGATGCCTTACTCACGCTATACCGGTGACTCGTGTTGAGGGCGAGCATAGGCCATTAGAGTCGGCAGAGGAGGAGAAGGATCGAACATCCAATGGACTGCTCTTCTTCTCTGGAAGGGGGGGTTGCCAGTGACTGGCAGTGGCTGGGGGGCAGTGCGCTGATGCTACAGTAAGGGGAGGAGATGAGGCAGATGCTTGTAGGAGTCGCGCTGTCTCCGCGGGTGTCATTGCATGCCTCACCTCAAGAAAAAAAATGGAAAAGGTCCTGGCCACGCAGCTTGACACTGTCCCCTGCAGATGCCGCCCCCCCCCCCCAAGAAGATACTTCACTGGCTGGATCCATTTCAGGAGGGTTGAGATGCTCCCCACCGTTCTGCCACGAAGGGCAAGTCGTGGGAGCATAAGGGAGGGGGTCTGATCCTTGGGGGATGCACGGAGGACAGCCAGGAGGGCTGGTCAGAATGGAGAAGAAATACCATAATAAAAAAAAAATTTAATGAGGTCACAGTGGAACCACGATCACAACATTGGGGGTTGGCGCCACCGGTGTCAGTGTTACGTTTGTGGGGGTGCTGAGAAGGAGGGTTGGGTGGGGGAGAAAGTATATATAATTAAAAAATGAAAGGAGATCATGGCAGAACAGTGTCGCTACACTGGGGGATTGGGCACTCCCAGTGTCACTGTTATGTTTGGGGAGGGTGCTGAGAGGGCGGTTGGGTGTGAGAGGGGGATACATATATATATAATTAAAAAATGAAAGGAGGTCATGGCACAACACGATCACTACACTGGGGGATTGGGCACCCCCAGTGTCACTGTTATGTTTTGGGGGGGGTTTGCTGAAAGGGAGGTTCAGGTGGGGGTAGGAAAAATATAAATAAAATAGAAAAAGGTAGTCAAGGCTGAGCATGGCATAATCTGCAGTGTCCAAGATGACCACCAACCTATACTGCGCATGTGCAAATAGTCATGCATGTACAGTGCAGTTTGGTGGCCATCTTGGACACAATGGACTGTGCCATGTTCCGCTGTGACTGCCTGAAGAAAAACAGTGCAATGCAACTGCAGATGGACAGTGCAGAGTGCTTTATGGATGTGGAGGGGTCTATGAGGCAACTCCACACTGTTGTTCAGTTGGAAAAGTCTCTGTTTTTTCAATTGCAGGAGGGCTGCAGGGCTCTGTCCACTGCAGCCCTAAAAAGGAGCTCACAGGCAGAGTGGCAACAAACTATGGAAGGCCATGTATGCAAATGCAAGAAGTCTATGAACTAAAATTCTGGACCAAGAGGCCATCATGGCAGAGGCAGACCTGGATATCTTGACCATTACTGAGTTGTGGTGCACAGGAAACAATGACTGGAACATGGCCATACCAGGCTATACTCAGTTTTGGAAAGACAGGGTGGGAAGAAAGGTAGGCGGGGTGGTGCTCTACATAAGGGAGGGTATAAAAGTGATGGAGGTACAGGGAATCCAGGGGTAGTGGAGGGGTTCAAGGTACTGTGGGTCACCTTGGAGATAGTAAACAGAGCCACGGTTCACATTGGCGTGATAGACAGACTTCCAGCACAGGGGAAGAATTTAGATAATGCACTGGTGGAAGCCATTCGCACAGTGGCAGAAAAAGGGGACGTGCTGCTGGTGGGGGACTTCAGTCTGCCGGAGGTAGATGGAAGCCTCCCAGATGCAGCTTCAGCTAGAAGCAGGGACATTCTGGACTCCCTGCAGGGGGTGCTTCTCAGGGAGTCCACTTATGATGGGGCAATGTTGAGCCTGCTGCTCACTAACAGGGACAGTACTGCAGACATCATGGTGGGAATGACAGTAGAGAGAGTCAGCCCACACAAGTATGAGGGTCCTGGATTACAGGAGGGCAGATTAAAAAAAATGGGTGAATGCCTAAGAGATGACATAGTGGGGGTGGGGGGGGGGATGACCAGGGTTGGGGTGGAGGAACACTGGGTGACACTAAAGGAGGGCATAGTGAAGGCAGCAAACCTCTGCGAAAAGAAGTGAGCAAAAAAAGAGACAGTTATGGTTCTCAAAAGAAGTGTCTGAAAAGGTAAAGGCTAAAAGGGAAGCATTCAGGAAGTGTAGATGCAAAGGGAAGAGGAAAGGGAGTTGTATCAGGAGAAACGGGGAAGCAGGGAAAGCAGTAAGGAGCACAGGGGCACCAGCTGTAGAAAGAGTAGCCCAGGGGGTATAAAAAGGGGACAGGACATTTTTTAGGTACATAAGTGAAAAGAGAAAGACCAGGAGAGGGATAATAAGGTTAAGAAGGGAAGGGGGAGCTGTGCAGAGGAGGAATAGGAAAAGGCAGATATCCTGAACAAATACTTTTGTTCCGTGTTCACAGAGGAAGTGGAAGAGGAGGATCCACATAAAAGCAACAGGAGCACTGTAGGGAGGGAGGTAGATGCTAGTCCTTTTTCAGAGAGGAGAGTCCTGAAGGGACTTATAAATCTGAATGTAGACAAACCTGTGGGGCCGAACAGGGTACATCCAGGGGTATTGAGAGAGCTCAGGGAGGTACTGGCTACAACTCTGACAGTTCTTTTTAACAGCTGACTGGAAACAGGAGGAGTGGTTCTGGAGGACTGGAGGAGGGCAGATGTAGTCCTGCTTCACAAAAGCAGTATCAGGAAGGAGGCTGGCAGCTATAGGCCAGTCAGCGTAACATCAGTGGTAGGGAAGTTAATGGAGACACTCTTGAAGGAAAGGATTGTGGAGTATCTTCAGTCCACTGTGTTACAAATGCAACCCAAGGTAGCATGGATAAACAGAGGGGAGGTCATGTCAAACAAATTTGATAGATTTCTTTGACCAGGTGATCAGGGAAGTAGTTCAGGGTGGGGCAGTGGATGTGGCCTATCTAGAATTCAGTAAGACTTTCAGCACTGTTTCACATAGGAGACTCACAAGGAAACTGATTAGCTTAGAGGTGAGTTCTAAGTTGGCAAACTGGGTAAGAAGCTGATTAAGGGATAGGCGGCAGAGGGCAGTGGTAAATGGAGTTCACTCCAGAGAAGGGAGGGTGACCAGCGGGCTACCTCAGGGCGTAATATTGGGACTGGTCCTCTTTAATGTCTTTAGAAGTGACATTGCAGATGAGTTGGAGGGGAAGAAATGCCTCTTTGTGGATGAGAACAAAATCTGCAATGGGGTGGACACTCCTGGGTGGCATGGGAAGAGGTTTTATGTGATAAGGGCAATTCCTTTATCTCACAGAACATAAACTGCGACTCAAGCAGTACCCAGTGTCAAAAGGGAGACCAGCACAAAATTGACAGCCGCAAACAGCGACGGTCATTCACTGTTCCACTAAAATCAATAACAAAATTATTTTTTATGTGGAAGCTATCCCCCCCGCACCCCAGCTAAGATTTATCAACTCCGGGGTGGACTTAGAAAAATGAAACAACAAACCATTAAAAAAATTTGTCCTGCACCAGGACCCGAACACGGGTCCGCTGGCACCAAATTCAGTGGCTCTAGCAACTGCACCTAATGGCCGGCTCAGCAGGGTTTGGCTACACACCTTCCTATATCCTGCTGTAGCGAGTATAGCACACTGCTGCACTCGCTATATGGGATATCTCAATTTTTTTGCACCAGTTGCTCTAAATACGATCAGTATTATTGAGCTGCTCAATAGTACTCGCTCATAACACATGGTACCGTGGCAAGAATGTGCAGAGACCTGAGAAAACTCAAGGAGTGGTCAAGGACATAGCAGCTGGGTTTCAATGCGAGAAAGTGTGAAATCATGCAGTTATGGCACAGAAGACCAGAGGCACAGTACAAACTGGGAGAAGAGATATTGAAGGTCACCAAACAGGATAGGGACCCGGGGGGTAATCATATCTGATGACATAAAGGTGGTCAGGCAGTGTGACAAGGCAGTTGGTAGGGCCAGTGGGCTGTTGGGGTGCATAGCGAGGGTAGCACTAGCAGAAGGAGGGAGGTGGTGTTTCCACTATATAGATTGCTGATGAGACTCCACCTGAAGTACTGTGCTCAGTTCTGGAGACCACATCTCTGGAAGGACATGGATAGAATGGAGACTATCCAGAGGAGGGCAACTAAAATGGTACAAAGTCTGCATCAGGAGCCCTACAATGAGAGACTAAAGGACCTTAACATGTACACCCTGGAAGAGAGGAGGGATATGATAGAGACCTATAAATACCTTACTCAGGTAAATAAGGTACAGACTGGGAGTATTTTCAGAAAAAAGATGCATAAGGACAAGGGGACATGCAATGAAGCTGGAGGGAGGTAAATTCAGGAGAAATATAAGGAAGTACTTCTTCATGGAAAGAGTGGTGGATGCCGGGAACAGTCTTTCAGCAGAGGCAGTGGGATTCAAGAATGTGGAGGATAGGCATAAGGGAATTTTAATGGATAGCATGGGGGGATAGCTGGAGATCAGGTAGGGTCTGCAGTGACACTGTAGGCAGGAAAAAATGGGCAGACTGGGTGGGCCAAGCAGTCTTTATCTGCCATCAAATTCTATGTTTCTTTTTTAGCAGCTCAGCTGGTAGTATTACTCAGGCACTGGACTGCAAACACCCTCAAAGGTGACCCCCCTCACTTCTTGAGGGCCCTTCCTGTGCCACAAGGCTGCTAGCAGATCCCCTTAAGGGGAAGCCCCTCAAGATCAACACACCCTCCTGGTGTGTCCCCTCACATGATCCTTAGATTCAACTGTGATCCACAGCAAATGTCCCCTGATCCCCTCCCTGAGATCTACACTGCTGTCTTGGGCCAGTCCCTAGAGGCTACCAGGCAAATAGGCATTGAGGTGATCTGATCTTAATGGTCTGAATAGAATGACAGATGTGAGGTGTAAGGTCTTTGCTACCTCCAGGCAAGAGCACCTTAACACCCTCCTAGCTGTCACTAAGCTCCCCCACTGTACTATTATCGGTCAGTGTCAGTGCACAAAAATAGGCTCAGGGTCTGGCTGGCAGTGTGGTAACTAATCCCCCACTCTTAGTGGTAGGAGGGGGTTGTAACACTTCTTTCTTGAGAAGGGTCACCATGTATTTCACAGCACTGAATTTCATCAGCCATTTCTCTGCCACTTCCCAAGCCTGGGGAAGATCTGTCTGCATTTCCAGTGTAACTACTGTTCCAAATCCAGTCCTGGTGTCATCAGCAGACTTGGCAATCCAACTGTTGCTGACCACCTCCAGATCATTTAAAAACAATGATTATACCATGGACCTCGGACACCGACCAATGAAAAGGGCAGACTGGCACCTTACCTCCGTTGTAAATCCTCTGATAATCACCGCAAAAGGTGCCAGCCAGCCGCATCTCAATAACAACTAAAAAAAAAAATTTAAAATCATTCCGAGCCGCCATCTTCATTTCCTCGCTAAGTGCAAATCAGCACGGCACCCTCCCAGCCTCTTCCCCCAGCTCACAAAACATTGTTTTAAAAAACTGCCTGGCATAAACACAAATTCCAAGCTCGCATATCTCCTATAAAAACCTGGCAAACCTTTCAAAAATGTTCCTGTAATGCCCGCTCCCTCCGAATTCCATCGCTGTTGCTGCACTACAAGTATGCTTCCAGCTCCTCGCTCATACCTCACAGTTACAGAAAAAAAAAAATAAATAAATACATCATTCAAGCTGATTGCCCGAGCCAAAATAAAATAAATATGTCGGTCTGTTCCTGAAACCGACCATAAAGCAGCACTCAAGTCGCAGGGCACTTACTACAACACTGCTCCCTCGTCTCCCGTCCCTCGGCCTGCTGGCACTCGCGCGAATCCAACAGCTGGTCATCCGACGAAAAGGTAACCGTCACCAGCAGTACAAAACTCAAACTCAAGTCCTCCTGATACCAGCTTGGCCAGGACTATTTTTTTTACTGTGCAAGGTTATTTGTAATAAAAACGCCTTATATTTTCTTTTTAAAAGATGCTTTTTTTAATCAATTAAATATTTCACTGATGGCATAATAGCAATAAGCCACTTGGGGATGGGTTATCGAGGGATTCCACGGCTGGTGAGGATTTACCCACTGGCCGCGCTCATGGGCAAACCACGCTTAGCTGTGTAAATCCCTGATAACCTACAATTTCTCATGGCTTATTGCTTAAACAATGTAGGTCCAAGGATGGAATCTTCTGAAACACCACTAGTTACTTATTTCTATGTTACTAGATTACCGTTTAAGACCCTTTGTTTCCTATCCTGCAACTAGTGTTTAATTTATTAAATCACACACTTGGTTATGCCTAGGTCTCTATTTTATTAGCTTACCTCTTGTGTGGTAACTTCTCAAATATTTCAGCAACGTCCAGATGTATAACATTCATGGGCTTTCCCACAATTAGTTACTTGGTGGCTTTAAAAAAAAATCAAAATAGACAGAGTAAGATTTGTTTGACGTGATTTCTCGTTACATAAATCACACTGGGCTTCTAAGTCCCAAGTTTTGAAAATGTTCATCAGTTCTGTTTCTTACGACTGTCTACTGCGGTTAGTTTTGCAATGTGTGGCATAGTGCTGTACAATAAATATGACAAATTGTAGGTGATAACTGCCTCATCCAGGGTCATTCTAAAGAAGCAGAACATGCTATGGTGAAAATGTTGAGCTATACTTTTAGATTGCCTTTTATCTCCTGTGTTGTACAGTTACCCTTCTTTCCCCCTTTGGAATCTGCTCTAGCATTTGTTTTGCAAAGAACAATATAAAATATAATAAAAAAGTAAAGGTTAGAATCATCACCACTAACATGCACTGCTGCTATCAGGTGTGCATGCCATGTCTATAATGAGAATATGTTGGGGAGCTTCTGGTTCAGTACATGTGTGTGGTAACTGGTAGGCTAACTTCTCCCTAAGGTAGTTTGCTCCCTGGCAACCTAGCTACCTGAGGTAACTTCTGTCCATTATTGTGGATCTGGCACTGGAGCATGAGCTTTCAAATGTGCCAAAACACTTTTCTTACCTCTAGGCAGTGCTTCAGACAATTCTCTTAGATTTTTTTTTTTTGGATGAGTACCGGTACTCATCCCGGCCCTTAGAAATACTCCATAGATACTTCAAAAGGTGCTGTTTTTTTTCCAAGTTTAAAGCACTTTCGCTCATCAGAATTATATGATCTTACTTTGAGGGGGCTCTTGCAGCAGGCAACACCAGTAGGACTGGAGCCTCCAGGCACAAGGACCACACGGAAAATTTCTAGCTAGCAGTCCGCATGGGGTACTGCCCCCACCGATGTCGACATGCTGACGTCTGCCTGTCTTATAAAGGGGGCAGTCCCCAGACCTACCTCAGTTCTTTCCTGCCATAGACCTGTGCATGTCAGACCTTCACAGACACCTGCTTCAGTCGACTGCCATTTTATTGCATTTTACCCACACTTTGTTTTTTCCTTTTTCAGTGGTAAAAAAATTGAGATCTTGCTTTGAGTTGGAACTCTTGCAGCAGGCTACACAATAAGGACTATACCGACAGGCTCTAGGACCCCACGGAAAACTTCTAGCTAGTACTCACAGTGGGGACCACTTCCATCAGCCAGTGGTATAAAGGGGGAAGTCCCCAGCCCCATCTGTTTTTTTTTTTTTTTTTCAGCTATTACTTCTATGCTTCTTCTCACGGTCCTAGCTCGGGAGGGAGCCCCCAGACCTGTCCCCCGACACAACCACCAGCCGACACCGACTAATACCCCCAGGGATTACCTCCCTCGGTGGGGCCAGCAGGACTCCCCAATCCCCGCTGAAGACCAGATCCAGTGTGGCTGGCACCATGGCTATTTGGGGGAGGGACCTGTGAGGTACCCTCCCTCATCCAGCCGAAGCTTCTTTTTCCTCCAATGTGCACCCCCTCAGAGGTGGAGCGTGCAGTGATGCTGGCATCGTTAGCATGCACGCTTCCTTGCGAGTCCCGTTAGGCATCTGCCCCGCCTCTGACCCCAAGTCGGCAAAGTCGGGTGTGCCACCCCAGCCTCTGTTAGGGGCCAGGCATGCACTGACCACTGTTTGCCCCCCGGCCCGGAGAAGGAGAGCAGTCCTTAGGACTCTCGATCCTTCTCCTCCCCTGCCGATCCCCAGTGGCCCACTCTCTCACACGGGTCACCGGCATGACATGAGATGTGGAGCCCAGCACCTCAGCCCTTGGCACCACTGGATCGGCTCCCACCTCAGTTCTTTTCCCGCAGTCGACCCGTAGGCTTTGGCTCCTCTGAAGCCTTCTACCTGTCAACCGCTATTTTTCCATGAGTTTTTTGTGTGCATTTCTTTCCAAATTCTTTTGAATTTCTACCCATGCATGTCTTCTCCATCCTCCACAGAGTGGTGAAAATCGAAGTGTGCCTGCGGGAAACAGATTCTGTGAAAGATGGTCATTCTGCCTGATTGATTTGTCTTGGCCTGTCACACGACTCTGAGGCCTGCCCCCACTGTCGTAGTTTCAATCGGCGCACTCTCATGCATCTTCTGAAGGATCTGAAGACCCATCTCCTTGAACAACAACTGGCCACCATGCAGAGGACCTCTTCCAGCCACAGCTCTTCTTCCTCTGTCCCTGGGTCCTTGATGTCTTCCTACAAGAAGGCCAGCAGAAGCACTACCACAAGGAGAAAGAGAGACACAGGTCGGACTCCCACTACAGGTCGCCACATCTCAAGGCAGCCTCTTTGAGTCCTCACTCTGGCTGGAGAGCAGACTTGGCCACCTCCAGCAGCTCTTCTTCCCTCCAGGCTGCTGTTGATGAGCCCCACCCTCAACCAGATGTCGGGCACGGGGCTTCGGGGCACAGGCCTTTGGCCCCACAGTTGTCTTAGATTGTTCCAGCATCATTCCAGTTCTAAGCCAGGGGGTCCAGCGGTCTTCTCGTCAGATGGTAGGCAGGGGCCTTTTGTCCACCCGGCTGGAGCATCCTCAGGCCATTTGTCTGGGTCTGACGATCAGAAGAGACGCCAGGAGCAGGAACTCCAGGCTGGAGCACACTCCTCTGAGCCCAAGATGACAGACTCCCATCGTGAGACCCCGACGTCATCTTGGTCTGCCTCCCTGGGGTCAAAACAGGCGACACCACCTCCATCGGCTTCACGTAAGCCATTGTCCGGGGTTTCGCTGCCAGCCAAAACAGTGCCTCCGCCTCTGATGCCAGACCAGCTGTCACCCGACAACCTTACACTTCCTGATCAAACAGACGACCATGAGTCACCCTCCCTGCCACCTGAGGGATTGCCGCCAGAGGCCTCAGCATCCTTAGACCTAATGGCCGGGCCCTCAGTACCTTCAGGACCGACGCTGGGTATACCCGATGTCCCTCCTCCGGCACCAGATGTTCCAGGTCCTCTCCTAGTATCACTAGCGGATGTGGGGACCCTGTTTACATCATGGTGGAACACCATTAAAGGGGACCTCCTGCCCAGGGAACCCCAGTCACCAGACCCGATGCCCTCGAATATCCCACAGGGGTGTCCGAGGTCCCCGGGAATTGCCTCTCGTTCTCGGCCAGACGTCCATGGTGAGTCCCCTCAGTCATCCCCAGATGACCTTACATTCATGGACATGATGCATAACATTCAGTTCTTAAACCAATGGGACACCAAGGATTTGGACCCAGAGAGGCGACGATTAGCTCATTTTTTAGGCATGAGTGATCCAAAGCCACTGGTGGTCTCACCCTTGGTGGCTCCATTTCAGGATATCACCCCGCTAGCCTGAAGACACCCTTCCTCCACTTTTGCTGTCCTAAAAGGCGGACAGACTGTATAGGATCTCCAAAAATTAGCGCTTTTTGGGGGGAACATTGAAAGCGGATTCTGTGTTCATCGCGGCTGCCCATGGCAGGACCAGGCAGCCCCACCACACGAGTTCACAGCCACCGGACAAAGAATCCAAGAAACTGGATCAGTTTGGCCAAAAAATGTATTCCTCAACCACCTGCACCATATGTTCACTAAATTTTTCAGCACATATGGTGCAGTATCAAAAATCCTTGTGGCAGAAAGCCCTGGATTTGTCGCAGAAAAAGCATGACTCGCTACAAAAATCAGAGCTCTTGGATGTTCTCCAATCTGGCCTCAATGTGGAAAAACATGTCTTAAGGTCTTCTTATGACTCAGCAGACACGGCAGCTAGAGCAGCAGCCACCGAGGTCTGCCTCAGATGATACTCTTAGCTCAGGGTCTCTGGATTTAAGCAGGATCTCCAGGATGCTATCTTGGATGCCCCCTTCCATGGGTCTGTTTTATTCGAAGAGGATGCTGAGAAAATAATTATGGGCCTTCAGGATTCAAGCAGAGCTGCCCAATCTGTGTACCCAATCTTCGAGAAAAGCTCTTGCAGCAGGTGTTGCTTTCCCTTCCTTCTTTCCCCTAGTCTTTTTGCTTGGAAACTGTTGACCCCACTTGGTTCTCCAGATCATTTTTTTGTTCAGCCGGGTCTCCAGTGGGAGAACTGAGGTGGGGTTGAGGACCACCCTCTTTATACCATTGGTTGACGTCAGGCTTGTCACAGTATGAAATTCTGACAGTATGATAACCGTCACATGTAATACCGTGGTTATTGTCATACCGTGGTATTGCAGAAAAAAAATTTTTGCACAAAAAAGAAGCCTCCTCTAATTGAGTTGTCCCTGAAAATGCAAAACAACTAGTTGAAAGGTCCCACTACCACGGTATACTGTGGTATATCACAGTATACCGTGAATCATGGTTATCGCGGTATCAGAAATTGCCAACGGTATCAATACTGTGATTTCTGATACTGCAGTATACCGTGAAACTGGTATACCGTGACAACCCTAGTTGATGCCAAAGTCATTTTTACATGGGGGTGGTCCCCGCTGAGGACTGCTAGCTAGATGTTTTCTGTGGGGTTCTAGTGCCTGACGGCATAGTTCTTATTGTGTAGCCTGCTGCAAGAGCTCTTCTCGAATATCTATTGTTACGGCAAGTTCTTACGCAACTGTACTTTCTTGGTGTTTCTTCTACAAAGTTTATGTCTTCTCTAGCCTTGTCTTCCGAACAGCCGACGAAGTGTGCTTGTGGCAAGCAGATACCCACAGAAGATGGTCACTCTTCCTGCCTGCTCTGCTTAGGTCCTAACCATGACACCGAGGCCTGCCAGCACTGCCAGGACTTCAGCCAGGCCGCAGAGAGATGCCGCTTGAAGACTTTGGAAAGCTACCTGCTTAAGCAGAAGTTGGCCACAATGGAGAAGGAGCTACAGGCCTACCTCCCTGGCTCAGTCTTCTGGGGTATCCTCTTCTTCTTCTTCCCAGAAGGAGAAGAAATTGAGTGGGAAGCACAAGCACAGGGACCATTCTCCCTTTACCTCAATGGGTGGCAAGCAGTGACCTCCGATCAAACGGTGTTACAGCTTCTCAAGCACAGTCACACCCTGGAATTTCTGGACCCCCTTCCCTAGAAAAAAAAAAACCTTGCTCTCCAACTACCCTCCAGCTCACCTCTCCCTCATCTGGGAAGAGAGTCAGGCTGTAGTGTGCAAATGGGCCACAGAGCCCATCCCTCCGGCTCAAAGAGGAAGGGAGTTCTGCTCCCGCTTCTTCCTCGTCCCCAAGAAAACGGGATCTGATGCCGATCCTAGACCCCAGCCACCTGAACCTACAGTACACATGTTTCAGGGTGGTCACTTTCCAGGGGTTGCTCCCCCTCTTCACCAGAGAGACTGGCTCTGCTGCCTGGGCATGCAGGATGCCTATCTTCGCACCCTGGTCTTCCCGGCCCACCACTGCTTCCTCTGTGTCTACTTCCAGGAGGACCATTTTCTGTTTTGGGCCCTTCCATTTGGCCTTTTCTCTGCACCTCTGGTTTTTACCAAGTGCCTGGTGGTAGTGGCTGCGGCTTTGAAGAGACGAGGCTTTTAGGTATTCCCTTACCTGGACGACTGGCTGCTGACAGCCCCTTCCAGGGACCTTTTGCTGCAGACCCTGGAATGCACCTTTTAGCTTTATTCTTTTATTCTTCATTCATTACAAATCGGGTTTACAACCTTTGAGTCAGAGACTCATTTACAAAGACACCTCATCGCGGGGAGGGGGGGAGCAGACATCAAGACAGTTATTACAGTGCAGATTAAAACAGAGGATAACATTACAAGTGCAGTAAAAGGAACATTTAACATAGATACATTTAGGTTACATAATGTAGTAGTTTGTATGTTACTTAGGTTACATAATGTTACAAAATTGTGAGTTACACTCGTGGATATAAGTAGGTCCTCAGAGAAGACAATGGGTTATATCCCTGTTTGGACCTAGTAGGGAAGGGCTAGGTCTGGGGAGGGAGAGGCTGTCCAGTGGACGTTGTCGAGCCAGGGGGAAAGGCAGGAGGGAACCACAGGTTACAGCAGGGGGTTAGTTGCACCTACGGCAGCGGGTATTAAAGATATGGTTCCAAAGGGCTGTTTTGAAGGGGCCAATTTTTGGCAAGTTGGAGATGCAGCTAGGGAGGGAGTTGAACCAGGTGGGGGCTCAGTAGAGGAAAGATCCCTGGGCAAGAGAGGTCTTGGTTCTGGGCACCTTGAAAGTAGCCTTAACAGACCTATGGGTGGTGATGGACGAAGATGACTGCTGTAGGGAGGTGGAGACCCCCGGGGGGGAGTCTCAGATTTCTTAGTGAGAAGGCAGGTCTTGTGAGGCAGTCGCTCCTCAAAGTTGAGAAGATTGGTGGTAGTATAGAGAAGGCAGGTGGGAGTTCGGCAGGGTGCACTGGTCTGGAGCCTACAGGCCTTATTGATGGAGAGTTGGGTTTTGGAGAGGGCAGTGTTGTCAGCTGCAGCGTAGATGTGCAAGCCATCGTCCACGAGGGACAAGACTGAGGAGGTGATGGCCAGCCTGAGGGCAACCTGAGGCAGGCAGCCCCTCTGCCAGTATAGTAGGCTAATCCGAGAGTTAATGGCAGCTGACAGGGCATTAATGTGCGTGTGGAAGGAGAGGGCAGTATCGAACATGATGCCTAGGTACTTGTATGTGGTCACTTGTTCTAGCGGGTGCAGAGTGCTGGGGATAATCAAGAGGGGGGTATTTTTAGCTTTATTTTGGTGGTGGGAGAAGAGCATTGATTTGGTTTTCTTTAGGTTAATGACCAGTCTGCGGTCTCCGAACCACCTTTCGGCTTGGTTGTAAACTTGCTATAGGGATAATTGGAGGGAGGTGGGATTGGGATGTGAGGCAACAAGGACTGCATCGTCAGCGTACAGGAGCATTTTACCGGTACATGAGCTGGGGGAGGGTGTTGAGGTAGAGACTAAAAAGTATTGGATCCAGGATGGAGCCCTGAGGGACCCCGAAGCGAATGGGAAGAGTGCTGGAGAGGGAGCCACTGATCTTGACACGCTGGGATCTAGCAGTAGCTAGAGAGAACCAGAAATGGGACCTGAACCATGGTTTGTGGAGAAGCAAGTAGAAGGGGATGACAAGACAGTGTCAAAGGCCTTGGAGAAGTCAATGAACACTGCTCCTGCAAGGCTGCCAGAGTCGAGAGCAGCATGCAGGTGTTGGGAGAATTCCAGGAGTGCCGTGGTTGTACTATGTCTTGGGAGGAAACCGTGCTGCTCTGGGCACATAATGTCATACTCGGTTAGGTATTCAGTGAGCTGGATCAACACCACTTTTTCAAGGCCTTGGGGATCTCGGTCAATCTGGCAACGTCTTGTCTCTCTCTCTCCATGCCAGCACCTCCAGCATATTGGATCAGCCCTGGACTCTTCCCAGTATGGAGCCTTCCTGCCAGCAGACAAGGCAGAATGCTTGATAGAGCAGGCCCGTCTAGTCTCCTCCAGTCATCAGATCCTGACCAGAGCATTCCACCTGTTGGGGCACATGGTGGTGGCTATAGCTACAGTTCCCCTGGCCTGTTTGCATATGAGGGTTCCCTAATGGACCCTTCGTGCCCAGTGGGACCAGTGCACCGATGACCTAGATTAGCCGGTAATGGTCTCCGATCCTGTGAGAAGAACCTTGGAGTGGTGGCAGAACCCTGCCAATCTCCTGCGAGGGGTTCCCTTTCAGGCTGTATCCCCCCAGCAGATCCTCACTGTGGATGCCTTGGGTCTGGGCTGGGGTGCACACTTGGCCGGCCGTCAGACCCATGGTACCTGGTCCGAGGTGGAGCAACACCTCTACATCAGTGTGCTGGAGATGTGGGCAGTTCTTTATACCCTGCAGGCCTTCCTGACCTACATTCTTCCCGGTCTGCTGATGGTGCAGACAGATATGTCTGTGTTATACTGCATCAACAAGCAAGGGGGCACTCATTCTTACCCCTTTTGTCAGGAAGCAATGAGAGTCTGGTACTGGGCCATCCAGCAGAACCTGGAACTCTCAGCCGTCCATGTTCCAGGCAACCAAAATGCCTTGCCGACAGTCCAGTCCACTTCTAGTTGAGGGCTCATGAGTGGAAACTCTTGTCTTCGGTGGCCAAAGATCTCTTCGACAGGCTTCGGTGGCCGAAGATCTCTTCGACAGGCAGAGATGTCCAGAGTTGGACATTTTTACATCCCCACTCAGTGTAAAACTGCTGCTTTTCTGTTCGCTCGATCCAGGGCCTGTAGTTTTGTGGGGTGACACGTTGTCCCTCTCCTGGATGGGGAGGCTTCTATACGACTTCCCTCCCTTCTTGCTTCTGCAGAGGGTTCTTCTCCAGCTTCAGTCAGAGATGATTCTCATAGCTCCCTACTGGCCATGTCAGATTTTGTTTCCCCTGCTGCAGCTGGCAGTGGAGCCTGCAGTACCCTTGTCCCGGTGCACCGGCTTGCTCTGCCAGGAACAGGGCACCCTGGTCCATCCAGACCTCAAGTTCCTGCATCTACATGCATAGCTTCTGCAGACTTAGCTATTGCCTGCTTCAGGGGTTTCTTCCAAGGTTGCTGATATCCTCATGGCTGCTAGAAAACCTTCCACTAGAGCCACCTATGTCTTGAAGTGGAAGTGCTTCTCCTTCTGGACCGCTGCTCGCCACCTGGATCCCTTCACCTGTCTGGTGAATTTGATTTTGGAGTGCCTTCTTTCCCATTTGGACTCAAGCCTGGAGTACTCCTCTTTTAAGGTGCACCTTTCTGCCATCTCTGCATACCATGCACCTATTGAGGGCAAATCTGTTGCCCAGCTGGAGGTGTCCTGCACATTCTTGAGGGGCATCCTGCATTTGAAGTCTTCCATTCGTAATCATGTCTCCCCATGGGACCTTCTTTTCATGTTGGAAAAACTCACTTTGCCTGTCTTTGAACTGGCCATGAGTTGCAAGCTGCACTTTCTGTCATGGAAAGCGGTCTTTTTAGTTGCTGTTACTTCTGCTCGGAGGATTTCCGAGCTTCAGGTTCTGATTTGTTTTTTCACAAATACAGGGTGTCTTTGCGTACTAATCCTAAATTCTTGCCTTAGGTATTATCTGAATTTATGTTAAACCAATCCATCCACCTATCCGTTTATTTCCCTTAGTATTTATTATTCATTTTTTTTTAGCTTTTTTCCTGCCATGGCCCTAGTTGACTCACCTCCTTCTCTTCTCCTCCGGCCGCCTGCCTGCACTGATCTCAGGCCACCACCTTGTACTCCCCCACAGCTTACCCCCTGTTGCGGGGAGGCGAGGGACCCCCTAATCCCCCACCAAGCACGGATCAGGATCAGGTGGTGGTGCCCGAGGAACGGCGGGGGCTGGCGGATGGCCATCAAGCCGCTTGACCTGGAGCCACTGTTTTTCTGCTTTTCTCCCCTTGCGGGACCACGGCATGCAATGACACCTGTGACAGTGTTCATGCACACTCCCCATCATGCCCACGTCAAGTGTCTGCCACATCCCCCACCCCCCCCCATTCATGCGGCTCTGTGCCGTCGAGACCCAGCCTCTGCTAGGGGTCAGGCATGCACTGGCTGCTGCACTCCCCCCTCCCCGGAGATGGAGAGCAGTCCATCAGACACTCAGTCCATCTCCTCCCTGCTGACCCACGAAGACCCATACTCATTCCCGAACACTGGTTGCGGCAGCGCGAGGTGTGGCGTCCAGCGCCTCAGTGCCACCAGGATGATTTTCCTGAGTATTTTAATCAGGTGGAAGCTGTGCTCCATACTTTGGACGTGATTCGGTATTATATTAGCTGCACCCAGACTGTTGAGAAAACTGACCAGTTGTTTGTTTCATTTGCCCCTAAGAGATCACCTGTTTCAAAACAGTGTTTGTCAAAATGGTTAGCTAATTGCATTGTTTACTGTTACCGCAAGTACAACAAGCCTTTGCCTGGGGCGATACAAGGCCACTCCACCAGAGGTATAGCTGCCTCTAAAACCTGCTTCAAGAATGTCTCTGCTGTGGACATCTGTGTGGCTGCCACTTGGAGTTCTGTCCATACTTTCATCCAACACTACAGTCTGGACATTGCTTGTAGGTGCAGGGCCAATTTAGGACTAGCTGTCCTTCAAGGCCTTCTTTCCTGAGGAGTCTGCAGTTTCCTTTTTGCCTCCTCCGGGGTGACTTTCAGTCAGTTCTGGTACTGCTGGGGACTCCGTCCTACCAGTGTTGCCTGCTACAAGAGCCCCTTTGAAGTAAGATAGTACAGTTATGCAAGAACTTACCGTAATAGATCTTTAAGAGGAGCTCTTGCAGCAGGCCCTGCTTTCCCACCCTCCTTACTCCGATAGTTTCTTCTTCTTCTTTGCTCCTCTGCTGCTTTTCCTCGGCTCTGAGGAACTGCCTTGGTTCTTTTTTGTGCCACCTGTTCTGGGGTCTCTGGCATGAGAACTGAGGTAGGTCTGGGGGACTGCCCAATTTATAGGATAGGCAGACGTCAGCGTGCTGCTGTTGGCGGTCCACCGTGATTGATTGCTAGCTAGAAGTTTTCCGTATGGTCCTGGTGCCTGGAGGTTTTAGTTCTACTGATGTTGCCTGCTGCAAGAGCTCCTCTTGAAGATATACTGTTAGGGTAAGTGCTTATGTAATTGTACTTTACTCCCCTAATGTCAAAAATGGAGAATACATTACTCTTGAATGCCAGTGTTATCTGGAACACTACCTCTGAAATAGAAATGGATGCAAAGAACAGTGGGCTTATCGGTGTATGTTTCTTCTAACTGGCAACTGGATGATTTTAATATTTTATTCTGTCTGTTGCAACGCTTATTCACTGAAGGCGGGTCACATATTCTTATGTCAATCATCTTTTAATTAATTTTCCTGGGAATGTATGCCCACACTGGCTAAAGATACTCAGCTATGAAGGTTGCCCCATTACAGCGAGTTATGCTATCATGCTGGTGTCCCAGTAGAAGGCTGGACCCAGTATGAGATTGGATCTGTGAAGTTTGGGATCTGGCAGCCAGCTGAGCTGAGCATCTGACTGAAATACTGTTGGAAAAATACTCAGTCACATTGTTTTGTTTGTGACAGGCTCAAAAGCATTAACTCGCCTTTAGTTTCATCCTATAGTGATTCAGGGACCAGATTTGATCTGGGCTCTGGAATGGCTGCCTATTCAATAGCACAGTGACTACAGAGTACGGTTGTTGACATACAGAGCCTTGAATGAACTGGGCCCCCAGTACTTCCATGATTTTATTATCCCCTACATGCCTGCAAAGGCTGGGATATCCATGGGGCAGGGGCTTTTAACAATGTCAATGTCTTGTTTGAAGTCGGCTGGTGATGGCACCTCTGCGGTGCCTGACCTTACTCTGTGGAACTCACACCCATGATGATACCCACCTTTCCCAGTATTTTTTTTCCATATTACTTTTTACCTTTGGTTTTTCTGTTTTCTCCCTGTACACCCCCCTCCACCTCGTGGCATGAACGTGTGTGTGTGGAGGTACGCGCACATCACGTCTCCGCGCCTGACTACTCCTGGAGGGTCAACAAGTGGTGACAGCTTTCACCACTTCAGTCGGTTGTGCTGCAAGGTGGAGGCTAGGATCCTCCCAGAGCAGAATCTGGGAGATGGCGAGAGGTGTGGAAAGGATGAGAAGGGACTTGGCAAGGTTGGAGGAATGGTCAGAAGTATGGCAGCTTGGATTCAATACAAAGAAGTGCAAAGTAATGCACCTGGGAAACAAAAACCCAAGGGAAGATTACACAATGGGGGGGGAGGTAGTAACAACAACAAAAATGGAAAGGGACCTGGGGGTAATCATATCAGATGACCGTAAGGTTGGCAAGCAATGTGAGAAGGCGGTAGGAAGGGCTGAGGGGATACTGGGATGTATAGGGAGAGGTATCACCAGCAGAAAACAGGAAGTTGTTATACCCTGTACAGACAGTTGGTGAGACCCCATCTGAATTACTCGTCCAGTTCTGGAGGCGCCATCTCCGCAGGACATAGACAGGATGGAGGCAGTTCAGAGGAGGGCAGCTAAAATGGTGCAGGGTCTGCAAGAGAAGCCATACGAGGAGAGACTAAAGGAGCTTAATATGTATACCCTTGAGGAAAGGAGGGAGAAGGAGGACATGATAGAAACGTTTAAGTACCTCAGTGGAATCAACAAAGTCCAAGAGGGTAGCATCTTTCAGAAAAAGAGATGTGCAAGAACAAGGGGACACAATCTGAAGATAGAGGGAGGATGGCTCAGGGTCAATGTGAGAGTATTTTTCACAGAGAGGGTGGTGGGCGCATGGAACAGCCTTTCTGAGGAGGTTGTGGGGTCTAAAACTGTGAGAGAATTCAAGAATGCATGGGACAGACATAAGGCAATTTTTGTGGGGGGGTAGGAAGAAATAGGCTGTTGGTTAAAAGGATCTGCAGCTTATCCTCTAGGTAGGGAAATGGGCAGACTAGGTGGGCCAAGCGGTCCTTATCTGCCGTCAAAGTCTATGTTTCTGTGAAACTTCTCCCTTGTCCTAATTTTTCTCCTCCTCATGACAAAAAAAAGTCACCTTTCAACCCCTCCCAATTGTCAACCACCCCTCTATGAGGCATGACTGGCACTGACAATACCAGAGAACCTGTAAGTAGAGCCCTCCCAGTTGTACTATAGGAGGACTATAGCACCTCTCCCATATGATCCTGCTAGTGTCCCTTGCAGCTTGAATTCCGTACTCCACTGGCATGTGCCTCACATTTCTCACATTTGACCTGTGTTATCCATGGACCAGCACCCCTGATTGGACCCCCTACCTCACAGGCAGTACTACATATATGTATATGTGCTAACCTTAGAGCATAGGCACTTATCGTATAATCATAAATGTCAGGATCTGAGTTCTATTGTACTTTTATATATTTTTACTGTGACTCATAATGCTTTTGCTATTATTCTGATTGTAACACTTGGGAGATGCTTCTATTTATACCATTGTATAATGATTAGTTAGGCAATACTGCCGTCTTTAGTGCTAGTGCAGAACTGCAACTGCATAAACAACCGCAAGTGTCCTTCACATATACAAGATCCATTGTTTAGCTATCTTGTCTTTCTGCTAGTTAAGCATGCTTTCCCAGGCTAGTGAGAAGTCAGGCTATTTGCCACTGACCAATTGAAATATTTTTATATATCTTTTTAGCTGTTGTCATGGTCATTATCATTGGTGTGAGACCCTTTGCACAGTACCTGCTCTCTGAGAAGAGATGCACTGCTACCTGTAGATAAGAAAGATTGGAGGTATTCTCTCGGTGATCACATTGTTTGGTTGTAAGTCTGCTTTATATACCAGAAATAAATCACTTTTTGTGTGGGACACCACTTGTCTGTCATTTCTTCACTTTAGTGCAGATCCAGCAAGAATCTGAGAAGGTGATGGTTTTACCATCCCGTTACATTTGGTGACCGTGTGCAGGTTGGAATGTACAAAGTGAGGATTCCATTCGAGTTCGTTGAACTGAATGTCGAGTAGTGTAGTGCACTTTTGCCTACTTGGACCTACTCGTACTTAACAGTGGTTGTTCTCTTATAGACTTGTTCTGTCTTGGTTTCGGGCATGGCAGACCCACACCGGGCCACTGGTATACTCCCTTTGCGAGTAGCAACGTACCTCCTTGGCTTCACTGTTTTTCCAGGGACCGGAAAGCTGTTGGGTGACGGCGCCAAAGATTTGAGTCCAGTCTTTCGACTGCTTTCTTTGTTTTTGTGTCTACCCCTTTGTTTGGCATGCCTGAATTGTGCACAGAACTGAGACTTGATGTCTCAAACTATCTTACCTCCCATGGAGGCTGGACTGATTTCTTGCTGGATGCAAAATGGGCAGAAGACCCTTGCTTACGATCTCTGATCAATATCTTGAGTCTAAGCAAAAAGCCAAGAAATACCACACCTAAGTCTTTACATGCAGCCGTAGAAAGTTTGTTAGCACAGTGTGCCTCCCTTGAACTGCAAAACACTTCTCTAGAAAAAGAGATGGGCTTGCAGGCATTGGAGTTACTGAAAAGGGAAGAGAAACTCGTGGAGGAGACACAGTCACTCTGTGACCACAATAACAGACTGTTGCACTGTACTGCTCAAGACTCTGAGGATGAACTGTGTATGTTGAGAGATGACAATGAAAGGTTGAAGTGTGATAAGAAACAGCTATCTTATCTAAATGACATTTTAAGTGATATGAATTAAAGTTTAAGAGAAGATAATGTTGAACTGAAGGAAGAGAATGTGAGGTTGATGCATGAGCTAGACAAAGAGCTTAGGGAAAATGTCGAATTGGGTGCCGCGTACTGAGTATTGCAGCGTGAGGTTGAGAAGGGTATTGAGCGGGGCACTGCAAAAGTTTGTCATAAGAAATATAGAGAAAAGTTGTCGAGAACGCTTCATCAGCGAGAAGTTCTCGCTGGCCATGTTAAAGCCATGAAGTGGTTTTCAGTACACACCCACTGACATTACATCATCGGGCAATGATGATTCTGACTACGAGGACATAGGCCACCTCGTCACGTCCAAACCCCCCGCCCCACAGGGCGGTGGCCTTTACCAGCCATTCCCAAGATGGCGGCCACGTTGGTCTGCCTACTGACCATGTCAGCCCGCCCCCCTGTCCCACCTGCTACGCTGCCACATCAACACAAACATGGCAGCCTCCATGATACCGGAAGCCGACCACCTCTGAGTAGGAGCCTGCTTCCATTGGCACCCCTCTCCAGGGATGACAATACAGAGGTGCAAGGCATTGTACAGGATGTCTTAACCAGACTAGGAAAATTGTGCGGACAGTCGTCCATGCAATAGCATATTGAACTCATGTTTGAAAATGCTGTCACGCAGGTGCATGCGTTCAAAGCAGTCGCTGATGCGGAGGCGGAAGCTGCCCTTCGCGGGCTTTGGGTCGTGCTGAACTGACCACCACTCCCGTACGCCCACGTCCAATCCCCTACAGGTCGCTCACTTTGTTCAGCAAATTGCTGAAGGCATCGGACAGATGGGCGTGACCGACAACCTCAGTTGTCATTTGGAGAAGGTGTGCTCCCTATGCGAGAAACTTTCTCTCCAACCCGAATACCAGGTCAAGTCCTGAGACAGACCATCGAGCCTACCCTCTGGGCCAAACTCCCAGAGGCTGTCACATAACTACGAGATGCGATTACAACGATATCTCCCAGGCACCCCTTGCTGCCAACACCCCAGGTATAGGTGGAGCCCACTTGGCCTACAAGGTTAAGCAAAATGTGAAGGAAAGCCCAGCAGCTTACCATCAACAGCTGTGGCTCACCTGCGAGGCCCGCAAGGGCTTAGCAGGGGAGAACACCAACAAAAATCAAATTGAGTACAAGGATTTGTACATCCGAAACATGACTCCGGCCCTCCGGGAAAAGGTTGAACTCAACGTTTACCCACAGACCAACATCTTTGATGAGATCGCCACCAAAATGAAGTGTGCCTTCCAGGTTTACCTCCGTAACCTAGCTTCCGGTAATAACACCAAGAAGGCCGCCACCATCCAAACTCCGACAGCCCAGGGAGCCATGGTCCAAGTTGCCGCGGTGAACCCTACCCCCAACCACTATGTAGTGGAGGGTAACAATGATAAACGGGAAGCCCCTTCTGATGCCAAGCAGTTGCACAAAGGGGGGGGGCTGGAACTATAAAAACAATCGTAACTACAGCAACAACAATAATAGGAATTGGAAAAATTTAAATTCCGATGGCACGTACCATAATGGGCCTAGCTATCGGGACTTAAAAGACAAGAATGAGACCCTCTGGAAACAACTGGAGGAGGCCCGTGCCGAGAAAGAGGCCACATCTGCACATTCCGTGGCAGCCCTGGCACCGGCTAGTAACACCAACCCTTTCCTGCCTTCAGCTACTGAACAACTAAGCAGCCGAGGGAAGAACCCCTTCACGGCATTGGGCACTGGCCAGGCCGATGCAGTGATTCGGGAACCACCCATTGAATAGTTCAAGAGTGCGGCTTTGACGTCACAGGTACAGTATTCATGTCCTGTGAGGCGCCAAGAGGCATCCCAATGAGCTTCCATAGGCCTCAGGTCACAGGGACAGGATGATGAAGAAGAATCCGAGAACTACACCGATTAACAATTACAGGCCCCAGTCTGGATTGTGAGTGACCTGCTTGTCGACACAAACAGATGGCTTTGTGTAAGGCCACGGTCGGGGGCCGCCAACTAGACATGCTTCTGGATACAGGAGCAGCCATGTCTGTTCTCCATGATGAGAACCCAGCCATGTCTGACTGGTCTACCAGCTGGAAGACCAGTGCGCGGGGTGTAGATGGTACTCAACTACACACCTACCGATCTGTATCTCTACCTGTTTTTTCTTTTTGCAAGCGTTTGAATTTGCTAAACATTATGCTAAACGTCATAGCTAAACTTGGGGAAGAGGTCCTGTATTTTGGCCTCATTAAGGTTTTTAGTTGGTGTTTAGGTTAGGAGAATGAGTGTTGGGCAGGGCATGTAAAGTGAGGCAGCATAGGAGTTAGTTTTATTATTTTTAGTTAGGGGAAATGTTTAGAAAAAATTGCTACAGGATATCGAATGGCTGGTGGCTGTGTAGGGTCGTGGAGGAGCTAACTGAAGTCGTGGCACTCACCCAAGGGCAGGAGGAGGAGAGCTGGTGCTGTTGGAGGATTGGAGCACTGGCCGCCTGGTTGTGGTTGCGGACTTTAGCCGTTTACAGCTGCAGGATTTTCGGCTGATGTCCTGTGCAACGGAGGAACCCTGTGTAACTGTTACGGAGGTCGCCTCATGGGCTTAGGGGATCCGTGGTGCCTGGGGCAGTGGTTGAGCAGTGGGGGTAACCAGTGTGGCAGGAGGTGGGCGCACACTGACTCTCGGAAGAATCTCGCCTGTCTCCTGCTGCCCAAAAGCAATCTTTGGTGCAGATCCTGGGCCGGAGAGAGGCAATCCTCTTGTTTTGATTTGTTTTTGGGGTGATGTGTGCCCTTCTGTGGGGCTCCTTCTGGTTACTGGTGGATTGCGCCATCTTTCGCATTTGGATTAATCTGCACTAGAGGGACAAACTGTGCTGTATTAAGGGGCTAAGTCAGGAATTTGAGGATTTAGAGTTGTCATCGCTGGACTTTCCTGTTCTGGAGTGAATGCTGTGAATATTTGCTCCCTGAAAAGTACTGGTGAGAGTGGAATTTTTCTGTTTTAAGATCCTGATGGTCCTATGTGGATAATGGCCTATATAAAAAGACTGCTACCAGTTTTTCTGCCAGGACTGGACTGACTGTTGGTAATTGCTGCAGAAACTATATGAATGCTCAAACTGAAATTGGGCTAAAATCCCTTGGTGGATTGGATTGATGTGGCTAGCACTTTGTACTTTATTAGTTTTCCCATTGTTATCTGTTTTTAAATTTTGTGTATTGGGATAATGGGGTGATAGAACTCGCCTTTTTATTATTAGTTGGGGGTATTTTTTGTTTGTGTTAATCTGGTTGGAGAGGAGGGGGTTGGACGTTAGTGTGTGTGTGTGTGTGTGTGTGTGTGTGTGTGTGTGTGTGTGTGAATGTGGTGTATGGTTAAGGGGAAGAGTTAGTTAGTGTATGAGTGGTTGAGTAGGTGGGAAATATTTTGTTTTCAGGCCTGATAAATATGTGTCGGGGGTGTCCGGCAATTTAGAAGTGGGCTAGATCGTATGCAGGTGTCCCGGCTTTATGACCTACGGCCGCCGCTTTGCCTCAGTATCTAGTATTATAGCTCGTCATTGCGGGAGGTCAGAATGGAAGAAGATGCTTGGGCAGAAGCTGGCAGGCACCCGTGCACGGTCGAGGGGAGCAGGATAGAGGTGGTTGGGTGCCGAAGGCGCCCTGGGATGCGACAGGACTTGGAGAGGTGCCAGACGTGTTTAGTACCTGTCCCCAGGGTTCCCATGAGATCAAGTGGGCTGGTAGCTAAAAGGGCTGCACTATCCACCAATCTCCTGAGGGTGGTGCTATGCAATGCCAGGTCGATCAATAATAAGACTGCAATTATTGCTGATCTGATTTCGTTGGTCGACCTGGCTTGCATTACGGAAACCTGGTTGAGGGATGATGCTGGGCCAGTGTTAGAGGCTGCCATTCCCCCCTGGGTGTTCCGTTGTGCACTGCCCCAGGGTGGAACGCAGTGGCGGAGGAGTGGCTATTTGTTTTAGAGCTGAGCTAGGCTTCACCATGCACCCAGTGAGAACACTGGTTTCTTTTGAATGTGTGGCCATTCTTGAGGGTCTGGGCGCAGGTTGCAGGATTCTCATGATTTACCGTCCTCCTGGGAAGGCTGGAGAGTTCCTGCAGGAAGTGGGTGACTTTGTGGCCGGTGAAACATTGGAGTCCCCCAGATGTTTGGTCCTGGGGGATTTCAATGTTTGGGCCAATGACGAATCATCTAGGTTGGGTTATCACTTCCTCCAGATGATGACATCTCAGGGCCTGTTGCAAGTAGTTACTACCATGACCCACCAGGGTGGCCACATGATGGACCTGGTCTTCTCGCTGGGGCTTGAGATTGAGAATCTCAGGACTGCTCGGGTCATTTGGTCTGATCACTGCACGGTGGAGTTCTTGCTCAGGGCCCCCTCTGAGATCCCTCCCCCGTGCAGAGATGGTGAGCTACCGCCCGTTGAGGGGTTTGACCCCAGAGGGTTTCTGGCGGAGGTAAAGCAGATTCATTTCAGTGCTTTACAGTAATTGTACATCGCTATATTTGTTTTAAAATTAGATTGTGAGCTTTTAGTGACACTGTAATTTCTTTGCTGTCTTTACTTAGAATAGTTTTTGGGCTGTTGAAAATTTAAAACGTAGTTTTGTGTGCTTGTAGTGGTGCTGTATTTGTTGACTGTCTTCATTTGCTGCAAATTTTTGCCTTCCCTCCCTTCCCTGCCCCCAACTCTTAATTATATGCCCTGTTAAATCTGATTGACAGGATATAGTGGGGGTGTGGAGTAGGAGGGGCATAAGGGGGAAGAAGTCCGCCTTCAGCACTAGTGTTTTGACTCATTATTTTTTTTTTTCTTATTTAAAGAAAAGTATCTGAGGATCAGTGGCAGGATTTTTAGAACAGTAAATTAATGAAATGGGAACCAGGAGAGCTTCAGTAACATACAACTACTGGAATAGCAGTATAAGTGTAATATAACGTGGGGAGTGGTACAATGCAGTGGCTGCGGGGCAGCCATATTCAGGCAGACCTTCTGGATGCTGAGATGCTGCCCTATCTGCATGCATCTCTCTGGACTGTAGGATGAGGTCGCCAGACTCAGAACAGAAGTAAACTGGGTCAGGAGTACCATCACCCCTATCCAGAGACCATCCAGTCCAATGCAGCTGCCTCAAAGAATGCCGAGAATGAGGAGCACTTGGATGACAGTGGGCTCAGGGAGGGTTAGGGCAGTCAGGCAGAGGCACATCACAGATCCTATTCCACTCAAGAACTCATATGCCATACTGGCAAATGGGGACAACCAAATAGAGGTACCCAGAGAAGTGGAATGAGAGGATGTGGAAGTTAGCCAAGGGGGTGACCTCAGTGGGGAGAGCAGTGGACCCCAGAGGAGGAGGATGCGAATCCTGGTGGGGGACTCCATCATAAGAGGGATCCAGCTAGGAACACAGGAGGGGGAGGACAGGGAGGTGAGGTGCCTACCAGGTGCCATGGCATGGAGGGATAGAAGGAAGATCCTGGGGATCGCTGGGAAGGCAAGACGAGAGGGTGAGCTGGATGTCATTATCCACCTAGGTACTAATGACCTGGCAAATGGGGAGCCAAAGGCAGTTCAGGAAGAGTTTAGGAAATTTGGGAGGGGTCTCAAGCAAGTAGCTACTTCTGTCACCTTCTTGGAAGTACTACCTGTGAGAGGCATGGGAGAGCATAGGGGTGCATGCACCAGGAACTTTAACTCATGGTTGAAGAACTGGTGCTGTGAGGAAGGGTTTGAATTCATTGGTGACTGGGGACCAACGTGGAGGGATGGAGGCTTGTTCAAGTCTGATGGCCTGCATCCATCCTGGAGAGGAATCCAGGCACTCAATAATAAGTTTAAATGCTACATTGGCAAGCATTTAAACTAGCCAAGGGGGATGGCAGGCCAGCAAGGAGGGTACCTAAATGCGCCCCCCCCCCCCACAGCTAGCAGTGGAACCAGTGAACCGGAGGAGTGGATATCTCTACAAAGCAGCATGCAAAAGCTGGAGATAAGTGCCCAAGAGATGGATAGGCAGAAAAGTGGGCAAAATCCAACAGAAGGGAAGACAGCAAGGAGAACTAGGGATAAAGGACAACCAGGGAAGGGGCTGGAATAGAACAAGTAAACAGTCTAGGGAGATCAAATCATGGAAAGCCATGTGTGCTAATGCCAGGAGCCTTAGCAACAAGATGGAGGATCTGGAGGCTGTCATGGTGCAGTCAGACCTGGACATTGTGGCAATCACAGAAACCTGGTGTAATGATAACCATGACTGGAAGATGGCCATACCTGGCTACAACATATTCAGAAGAGACAGGGCAGGTAGGAAGGGAGGAGGAGTGGCACTGTATGTGAAAAATGACATAAGGGCCACAGAGATCCAGGAGGAGCAAAATGGGGGAGAGATACTGTGGGTTAAGCTGGAAAGGAAAATGGGGCCAGCCATCCGCACAGGTGTGTTCTATAGACCACCAGCCCAGGAGGAAGAAACTGATAGGGAGCCGATGCTAGCCATCCAAAGGATGGCAGGCAGGGGTGAGGTAATGCTGGTTGGAGACCTCAATATTCCAGATTTGGACTGGGGCATCCCAGCAGCAGCATCAACTAGGAGCAGATTTATCCTGGACTCCTTTCAGGGTGCCTTCCTCAAGCAACTGGTCATGGAACCAACTGGGAAGAAGGCAATACTGAACCTTGTGCTCACAAACAGGGACAGTGTGATGGGGGGTAACAGTGGGGGAGCACCTTGGGAACAGTGACCACCAGTCGTTGTGGTTTGAAATCACAGAAGGAGCAGAACCAAACCACACAAAAACTCGTGTCCTGGATTTTAGGGGGACAGACTTTGGGAAAATGGGGAAATGCTTGAAAGAGGCATTAAGGGGAATGGGGCAGGAATCAGAGGTTGAGGAACAGTGGGCAGTATTTAAAATGGGGATTACAAGAACAACAGAATTATGCATTAAGCAGGTTAGCAAGGGGAGACGGAAGAGGAGGCCATTATGGTTTTCCAAGGAGGTAGCGGAGAAGGTGAAAGCCAAAAAGATTGCATTCAGGCAATGCAAAAAGACACAGGTAGAAGGGGATAGGGAGAAGTACCAGGAGAAGCAAAGGGAGGCAGGGAGGTCAGTAAGGGAAGCCAAAGCTCAGACAGAAGAGCACATAGCAAAATCAGTGGGTAGAGGGGACAAAACCTTTTACAGGTACATAAGTGAAAAAAAAAGGCAAAGGGAGGGATAGTGAGACTGAAGGGGGAGGATGGGGCCCACATGGAGGATGACAACAATAAAGCTGACATATTGAACAGGTACTTCTGCTCAGTATTTACTGAGAAAGAGGAGGGTAATGGGTCAGAAGGGAGTACAAGAGGTGGGAATGGTGCAGAAATGGACACAAGTCCCTTTACACGAGAAAGGGTCCTGAAGGGATTGGAAGTAATAAGAGTTGAAAAAGCAGTGGGGCCAGATGGGGTGCACCCCAGGGTCCTTAAAGAACTAAGAGAGGTGGTGACTGAACCTCTGTCAATCCTGTTTAGCCGATCACTGGAAACAGGGGAGGTACTCAAAGACTGGAGGACAGCAGATGTAATCCCCTTATACAAAAGTGGGAACAAAGAGGAAGCGGGGAACTACAGACCAGTCAGCCTCACCTTGGTAGTGGTCAAGAGCATGGAAGCACTACTGAAGGAGAGATTGGTGGAACATCTGGTTGTCAATGGACTACAGGACCCAAGACAGCATGGTTTCACCAAGGGAGGTCACGTCAGACCAACCTCATTGAATTTTTTGACTGGGTGACTAGGGAGGTGGATCAGGGGAGGGCAGTGGACATGGCATATCTGGACTTCTGCATGGCCTTTGACACTGTGCCACATAGAAGACAATTACACAAACTGGAGAATATGGGTGTGTGCAGGACACAGAGGGTGGCGGTAAATGGATGTCACACCACAGAGGGAAGAGTGACCAGTGGGGTACCACAGGGATCCATGCTGGGACTGGTCCTGGTCCTGTTCAACATCTTCATCAGTGACATTGTGAAGGACCTAGAAGGCAGAATTTCCCTGTTCGCTGATGACACAAAACTCTGTAACAGAGTAGACACGCCAAAGGGTGTAGACAGAATGAGAAGGGACCTGCAGAAACTTGAAGAATAGTCAGGGGTTTGGCAGTTGAAATTCAGTGCAAAGAAGTGCAAGATAATACATATGGGGCACAAAAACCCTGGCACAATATATCAGATGGGGGGAGGGGGGTGAGGACATAGCATGCACTAAGCAGGAAAGGGATCTTGGGGTTATCATCTCTGATGACCTCAAGGTAGGGAGACAGTGTGACAGGGCAGCAGGTAAAGCAAATAGGATGCTGGGATGCATAGGCAGGGGCATCACCAGCAGGAAAAGGGAGGCCATAATTCCACTATACAAGACACTAGTGAGGCCCCACCTGGAGTACAGTGTACGGTTCTGGAGACCTTACTTGCGTAAGGACATAGACAGGGTAGAGAAGGTTCAGAGGAGGGCAACAATAATGGTACATGGATTGCATCACAAGTCCTATGAGGACAGGTTGAAGGAATTGAATATGTACTCCCTGAAGGAGAGGAGAGGAGGGAGACAGGGCATATGATAGAGACATACAAGTATCTTGCAGGGAGGAACAGGGTGCAAGAATACACTATTTTTAAGTGAAAAAGATGTTCCAGGACTAGAGGGCATGGGATGAAGTTGGAGGGAGGACGATTCAGAGGAAACGTGAGGAAGAATTTCTTCACAGAACGGGTGGTGGACAAGTGGAACACCCTGCCAGAGGAAGTGGTGGGGGCTGAAACAGTCACGGGATTTAAGAATGCATGGGATAGACATAAAGGAATTCTGGAAGTCAGGGTTAAGGGGCAACAGACTTCTAGGAAAACATAAAGTAAACTTACAAGCTCAAATGGGCAGACTGGGTGGGCCGCAGGCCCTTATCTGCCGACACTGTCTATGTATCTATGTATCAAGTGTGGACAGTGCATGCAGGGGAGGTGGGTGAGGCAGTTGCTGCCTATAATAGGTCAATGACTGAGGCACTTGACTCCCTTGCCCTTGTCCATTATGACCCAGATCTTCTCACCTGAGGTCCCCATGGTTTGATTGGGAGCTCAAGGCATTGAAGATCAAGGGTCGGAGGTTGGAGATGCCGCTGGCGGAGGACCTGGCTGGAGGTGGACAAACTGGCCCTGCATACACACTATAATGTGTACCAGGGGACAATCTACCGTAAGAAGGCAGTGTTCCTGTCCAGGGAGATTGCTGCTGGGAGAAACCGACCAGCTATGCTTTTTCGGACTGTGGACAGGCTATTACATCCAGCCTGTCTACAGCTGAAAAAAGCAGTTTCTGAGGCCTTGTGCAATGAGTTTGCTCATTTATTTCTCAGACAGGGTGTCCGCCATCAGGCAGGGAATTCCGCCAGTGAGCCATGTTATGGCCAACAGTGGTCTCCTGGATTGTCGACAAAGCACGCCGCCTGGTTAGGGGGAGTTTAAACCAGTGGAGGTGGCTGATGTCATTGAGGTGGTCTTAAAACTGAAGCACACATATTGTGAGCTGGACCCAGTGCCGACGTGTTTCTTAATGGGATGTGTCGACACTGCTGGCCGGTGTTCGCCTTGATTGTCCGGTGTTCCTTGTTGGAGGGGGTCTTCCCAGATTCCTTGAAGGAGGCGCTGGTGAGGCCCCTTCTGAAGAAGTCATCATTGGACCCTGACATCAAGGCAAATTATCGACCGGTCTCCAACGTTCCATTTTTGGGAAAGGTTGTGGAGAAGATTGTGGCGCGACATAGACATAGAAACATAGACTTTGACGACAGATAAGGACCGCTTGGCCCACCTAGTCTGCCCATTTCCCTACCTAGAGGATAAGCTGCAGATCCTTTTTAACCAACAGCCTATTTCTTCCTACTCCCCGCAAGAATTGCCTTATGTCTGTCCTGTGCATTCTTGAATTCTCCCAGTTTTAGACCCCACAACCTCCTCAGGAAGGCTGTCCGTAAGTCCACAACCCACTCTGTGAAAAGATACTTCCTCACATTGCCACTGAGCAGTCCCCTCTATCTTCAAATTGTGTCCCCTTGTTCTTGCACATCTCTTTTCTGAAAGATGCTACCCTCTTGGACTTTGTTGATTCCACTGAGGTACTTAAACATTTCTATCATGTCCCCCTCTCCCTCCTTTCCTCAAGGGTATACATATTAAGCTCCTTTAGTCTCTCTCCTGATGGCTTCTCTTGCAGACCCTGCACCATTTTAGTTGCTCTCCTCTGAACTGCCTCCATCCTATCTATGTCCTTCAGGAGATGGGGTTTCCAGAACTGGATGCAGTACTCTGATGAGCGTCTCACCAACTGTCTGTACAGGGGTATAACAACTTCCTGTTTTCTGCTGGTGATACCTCTCCCTATACATCCCAGTATCCCCCCAGCCCTCCCTACCGCATTCTCACATTGCTTGCCAACCTTAAGGTCATCTAATATGATTACCCCCAGGTCCCTTTCCATTTTTGTTGTTGTTACTACCTCCCCTCCATTGTGTAATCTTCCTCTGGGTTTTTGTTTCCCAGGTGCATTACTTTGTACTTCTTTGCAATGAATCCAAGCAGCCATACATCTGACCATTCCTCCAACCTTGCCAAGTCCTTCTCATCCTTTCCACGCCTTCTTGTGTATCTGCGTATTGCAGATCTTTGTGTCATCTGCAAGAGAAGCTTTTTCTTCCAGTCCCTCTGCAGTGTCACTTACAAAGACATTAAAAAGGACTGGACCCAGTACTGAACCCTGCGGTACCCCACTAGTAACCCCTCTTTCTTCAGAGTGGACTCCATTTACAATTACCTTCTGTGTCCTGTTGTTCAGCCAATATTTTACCCAGGCTACCACCCTGGGACCCACTCCCAGGCTGGTTAATTTGACTACTAATCTTTTGTGTGGGACTGTGTCAGATGCCTTGCTAAAGTCTAGGTAGGCCATGTCCACAGCCCCTCTCTGGTCTACTACTTTGGTCACCCAGTCAAAGAAATCAATTAGATTCATCTGACATGACCTTCCCACTATGAACCCATGCTGCCTTGGGTCCTGTGCCCCACTGGCCTCTAGGTACTCAACAGTTCTTTCCTTCAGAAGCGATTCCATCACTTTCCCTACCACAGAGGTCAAACTGACAGGTCTGTAGTTTCCTGCCTCTGTCTTGGTTCCACTTTTGTGAAGGGGAATCACATCCGCCTTCTTCCAGTCCTCAGGTACCGCGCCATCCTCCCATGATTTGTTAAAAAGGGTAGTCAGTGGTGTCACTAGTTCTCTTAATTCTTTTAGAATTCGGGGTGAATTCCATCTGGCCCCATTGCTTTGTCCACCTTCAGTTTTAGGAGTTCTTTCAGAACCCTTTCTTCTGTGAAAGGACTGGGATCGACCCCCCTCTCCAGAGTGCTTTTGTTAATTGGATTAGGTACCTCCCCCACTTCCTCTTTTGTGAATACTGAACAGAAGTATTCATTCAGTATCCCTGCTTTTTCACTGTGACCCTCTGCCCACCCACCATCCATTCTTTTCAGCCTCACTATCCCTCCCTTTGTCTTTCTATGTTCCCTGATATACCTATAAAAGGTTTTATCCCCCTTCTTAACCGAGTTAGCTATCTTTTCCTCAGTTTGTGCCTTTGCTATTCTGACTTCCCTCCCTGCTTCCTTCTGCCTTAACTGGTACAGTTCTCTGTCCTGCCCCTTCTGTGTTTCCTTATACTTTCTAAATGCTATCGTTTTCTCCCTAACCTTCACCCCCACCTCTTTTGAGAGCCATAGTGGCTTTTTCTTTCGTTTTGATTTGTTTATTTGCTTCACACAAAGGCTTGTTGCCTCTGTGATGGCAGTTTTGATATTTCCCCGTTGTTGCTCCACCCCTCCTTCTAGCCTGTTTGCTAGTGCCTTTCTAAGGTACTCTCCATCTTGCCAAAGTCAGCCCTCCTAAAGTCCAGAACCCTCACTTTGTATGACTTGACTCTGTAGCTGAGTTTATCGTGAACCACACTGTTTGGTGGTCACTTGTTCCCAAATGGCTACCCACTTCTAGATCTGAGATCCTCTCACTGTCCCCATTTGAGAGTACGCGGTCTAAGATTGCTCCCTCATGAGTAGGTCCCAAAACTAGCTGTTTGAGGCATGCCACCTGAAGGGCATCAAGAATGGCCCTGCTTTTGGATGCCGCTGCCGCAAAGGTGCTCCAATTAACATCTGACTTGTTAAGGTCCCCCATCAACAATATCTCCCCTTTCTCTGCCATCCTAAGTATGCCTTCTATCATATCCTTGTCCATTCCCTCCCCCTGACATGGGGGTCTATATACAACTCCTATGCGGATTGAGGTGCAGTTTCCAGTCTCTAAGGTGATCCACAGTGCCTCCTCTCCTCCTTGTTTACTCTTTTGTTCAGTTGCTTTTATCCCTTCCCTTACATAGAGAGCTACTCCCCCCCACTTCTGCCCTCCCTGTCTCTCCTGTAGGTTGTGTACCCTGGTATGTTAACATCCCAGTCATGGTTCTCTGTGTACCATGTTTCTGTGACTGCTACAATATCCAGGCATCTCTCTTCAAACAACATGAAGTCTTGCTGTATTCTGACATATGCAGTTAGGGCCTGCCTTTCAACTGCCCCGGAGAACAAAGAGTTAAACTTTCCATGGCCAGCATGGAATGTTCACCACGAGCTCGGTTGAAGCCCCTGTCAGCTGTTGTTTAAACTGCAACCGTCAGATTCTTTACTCCGCCTCACTGAACAGTTGCTCCAGAGATTTCTCCTGCTGCTCGGTTCAAAAAGTTGGTTGAAGTGTCAGTTTTCGGTCGGTTTCTGCTGAACTGCTGTTACCGCTTAGTCGGTTCAAGTCTCTGTCTGTGGTACTGTGAGTACTAGATAGGTTTTTTGTTTTGTTTCTGTGTGGAACTTGTAAATTGTGGATCGGTTCAGCTGAACCAATCAGTTTGAGGTAAAAAAGCTTGTGCTTAATTTAGAGTGTGGTAACCAGTCCGTATCGGTTCTAAAAAAAACGGATTTAATTATGTTTTTTTCCAAGACCCGTGATGCGGTCAGGAACCGATAGGGAAGTCTTGCCTGGCGGATTGCCGAAAAAGGGTACGTTTTTGGATAGGATTGGCCATGTCTGAGAAACCCAAGAAAAAAAACGGGCCCACTGGGTTTCAACACTGCAGTGTGTGTGTGGGGAAGTCTTTGCCAAGGCTGATCTCCACACCACCTGTGTTTATGATCTGGGGTTTGACCACCTCGATTCAGACTGCCAAATTTGCAAGAATTTTCCCAAATCTACCCTGGAAAAGAGATTAGGTAGACTGAGGAAAGGAGGCGAGAAGTCCGCCGACCGGATGGCCAGCCGGTTCGGTTCGACCGAACCAGAAGGAGTGCCCTCTGACCAGGCGATACTTCTTTGGGCAAAGGAGAGCCGATTCTGAGAGTCTGCTCGGTGAAAAGAAAGAAAGATAAATCGTCCAGTTCGGACCCAGAAATTCATACTCCGACCGCCGATGAGATAGCCAAGGCGATAAAGTTGTAATCGCTTAGTTTGTTCCGACCGAGACCAGCACCATCTGGCAGGGGCTAGTTCGGTCGGTTCCCCAATTCGGATTATACTTTGGAGAATTTTATGAACCGGAGGAGGAGGAGGAGGGAGAGTATGAGGATGATTATGGTGATTATGAAAGTCTGGATGTGCCTATTGACCTGGACATCTCCCCAGACAGACCTTCAGGTGTTTCTCCTCCTTGGCTTTCTGAGTCCCCTTCTCACTATATGTTTTACAAAAAAGTGACTGAGACCCTCCAGCTTCCTGTGGAGGAAGAATCAGAGGATCAGGAAGAGCCTGATTATGTTGAGATGACAGACATCCTAGAGTACAGGAGACTGTCTATTCTCCTCCACAAATCCTTTGGGAAACAGACACATAAAATTCTTAAGTCTCCTAATTCTATACCTCCTGTGGACAGACGAATGGACAAGAGGTACACTCTCTCAGGCTCAGACACGGAGTTCCTTTTTCAGCAATGCAGCCATGTTGGGGTCATGCAGACTGCTGCCTGTGATAAGGCAAATATTCCCTTGGCATCACACCCCCCAGACAAGGACTCCAGGAAGATTGATGCCATGGCAAAGAAACAATACATGGCAGCATCTTTGGGACTCAGACAGGCTAACTATATGCCTATACAGCTAGATACCAGAAGTCCAGGTGGGACACTGTGCTGGCTCTGGCTAAACAGGCCCTGTCAAGCTTGCCAAGGAGCAGGAGCAGGTGGCTGCAGATGGGATTGAGGCATCGAAGTACAGTTTCATGCTGCTGTGACTCCAGTGATGTTTCATCAAGAGTCATGGCTACATCTGTGGCTCTTCAGAGGATGGCTTGGCTCAGATGTACTAGCCTCACAGGATACCCAGGCTAAGGCCATGGATTTTCCTGTAATTGGTAATTCTCTGTTTGGGGAGCAGACAGAGAACTACATGAAAAAGATGGATGAGTACAGGACCACTTACAGGAGTGCTCAGGCCAAAGAAAGGCGAGCAACTCCTCAAAGGCAGTAGTCCAGGGGCAGGGGCAGGCCTTTCCAAAGGCCTTTTTACCAAGCTCAGGCCTACTCTTCTTCCTTTTCACAGAGGAGTTCTTTAGAGGGAGAGGCAGAAGGGGAATGAGCAGGCCTGCATCCACCCGTCAGCCTAAAGCCCCTGCCAAGCAGACACCCTGATGGGTCTGCCTGGGCCGAATCTCCCATACCAGTAGGGGGCAGGCTGGCTTACTTTGTCCAGGACTGTAAGTCTCTTACATCAGACAAGTGGGTCCTGGAAGTAGTAAGCCAGGGACTGGTTCTCAGCTTCAAAAATGTCCCAAGATGAGAACCAGATCCTTCCACCTGCAAATCTCTCAGAGACCCTTGCCCTAAAGGCAGAGGTTTCTTTCTCCTCTAGCTCTCAGAGCTATAGAGAGGTTCCACCTACACAAGGGCAAAGGATTGTACTCCAGGTACTTCCTAACCCCCAAAAAGACAGGAGAATGGCGGCCCATCCTGGACCTAAGATATCTGAACAAACACCTTTTGAAGCCAAAGTTCAAAATGGTAACTCTGGGAATTATCCTTCCCTCTCTAAGGCCAGGGGACTGGCTAACCTCCCTGGACCATAAAGATGCCTACTTTCACATTCCCATCAGGTGCTCCCACAGAAAGTACCTCAGGTTCGAGTTGCCCTCAGGCCACTATCAGTTCAGAGCAGTGCCCTTTGGCCTAACATCAGACCCAAGGGTTTTCACAAAGTGCCTGGCAGTAGTTGTTGCTTTCCTAAGAAGAAAAAAGATCTCCATCTTCCCATACTTGGACGACTGGCTCATAGTAGGTCAGTCTCCAGACCAAGTCAAGTCACATCTGCAAGTGACCCAGCAAGTGCTCACTTCCTTAGGATTCCTTCTCAACCCTCCGAAGTCAGTTCTCGAACCAGTACTGCTCCTCACCTTCATAGGTACAGAACTGGATACAGTAAAGGCAAGAGCCTTCCTTCCCCTGGACAGGGCAGGGAACCTTATGGAACTGGCCTCTTCATTCACCCTTCAGGTGTCTCGACCAGCAAGGCATTTCCTTTAGCTTCTGGGCCACATGGCAGCTTCCACAGCAGTGGTCCAAGGGGCAGGATTCCAGGTGAGGGACATTCAGTTCCACTGAAGAGCCTTCTGGTCCCAAAGAAAGGATTCCCTTACCAAACTAGTCCCAGTGACTCGAACCCTGATCCAAGCCTTGCAGTGGTGGCAGGATCAGGACAATTTGAGATAAGGGGTTCCATTAGTCGCTCAGTCTCATTCAGTGATACTTACCACAGATGCTTCCCTGCTGGGCTGGGGAGCCCATTTGGCGGATCTTACCACCCAAGGACTGTGGTCACCTCAGGAATCTCTGCTTCCCATCAGTCTCTTGGAACTCAGAGCAGTGTTTCTGTCACTGCAAGGTTTTTCCAAATCTGTACAGAACAAGGTGGTTCAGGTCAGAACAGACAACACCACCACCATGTGGTACAGCAACAATCAAGGAGGCACTCGGTCTACGGCCTTGTGCACAGAAGCAATGAAGTTGTGATCCCTGGCCTATTCCCTGCAAACCTCTCTGATAGCAGTTCGCCTCCCAGGGAAGGACAATGTCCTAGCAGATGCACTGAGCAGAATATCCCAGGGCCATCACGAATGGGTCGTAGATCCTCTAGTTTTGAAAGTGATTTTCTCGAGATGGGGCACACCAGAGATAGATCTTTTTGCAGCCCCAGACAATCATCAACTTCCTCTCTTTTGTTGCAGACCCCCAGTCTTGGGCTCAGTCCCCCTGGATGCTTTGATTCTGAACTGGGAAGGGACATTTCTGTATGCTTTTCCCACCCTTCCCTCTCCTGTTCAAAGTGTTAGTCAAGATAAGGTCACAACCATGCAAAGTGATTCTGGTTGCTCCAGACTGGGCCAGACAGCCCTGGTACCCCCTGTTGCTGTCCCTAGCAGTCTGCCTTCCTCTGTCTCTTCCCAGGATTTACAACCTGTTGACATCCTCTCAGGGGAGGATTTGGCACCCGAATCTTCAGTCTCTCAATCTCAAGGCATGGCTCTTGAAGAGTTAGAGTTTGCAGATCTGCATCTTTCCCAAGGGGTTCTGGATATCCTTAAGGCTTCTCGAAAGCCTTCCACCAGGAAGACTTACAACTCCAAATGGAAAAGATTCAGCATTTGGTGTTCTAAGAAGAATATTTCTCCAGACTGCTGAATTGCCTATGGTTCTGGACTACATGGTCCATCTTAATGGCCTAGGCCTCAGACCAGCTACCCTTAAAGTACACTTGGCAGCTGTTTCTGCTTTCTTGTCAGTAGGCAAGCCTTCCTCTCTATCATCCCATCCTGTATTTTGTAAGTTTTTCAAGGGATTGCTTCACACCAATCCCCCCTTTAGGGATCCTGCTCCTGCTTGGGACCTTAATGTTTGCATTGCTCAGCTTATGCAACCTCCTTTGAGCCTTTGTCCTCAGCAGAGCTTAAGTACTTGACTTGGAAAACTGTGTTTTTGGTAGCCATTACTTCTGCCAGGCGTATCAGTGAATTGCAAGCCCTGTCAGTGGAATCTGATTTCATCTCTTTTCACAGAGATAAAGTGGTCCTTAGAACTAACAGAAAGTTCTTACCTAAAGTGATTTTAGATTTCCACCTCAACCAGTCTATATCTCTCCCTGTTTTCTTCACTGACCATTCCTCCTCGGGAGAGAGGAGGCTACACAGCTTGGATGTTAAAAGAGCCCTTAGCTACTACATAGAGCGTACCAAGGGTCACAGGTTTGAATCCCTCCAGTTGTTCCTTTCGTATGGAGAAGTTGGTAAGGGTAAACCTGTCACTAAGAGATCTATTGCCAGGTGGATTGTTTCTTGTATACAATTCTGCTATGAAAAACTGGTAGAACTCCACCCTCAGGCCTGAGGGCTCATTCCACTAGAGGTACAGCTGCTTCCCTGGCTGCTGCCAGGGATATTCCTCTCTTAGAAATTTGTCAAGCAGCCACCTGGAAAACAGTCCATACTTTCACCAAGCATTACTCTCTGGATATCCAGGCTAGGAGTGATGCTCGGTTTGGCACAGCAGTACTTCAGAGCTTGTTTCCAAAGTAGGTTCTGTCCTTCCTCCATGGAGGTACTACTTGGTGGTCTGCATATGTCAGAATACAGCAAGACTTCATGTTGTTTGAAAAAAATAATTACTCACCTTAGTAATATTGTTTCTTCTAATGGAGTCTTGCTGTATTCTGACCTCCCTCCGCCTCCCCTCTCAGAACCTAGATTTTGGGATGTGGGTGGGCAGGAGCAGTGTTGGCACCCTAGGGGTGTCCTTTTTTCCCCCTCTTTTGGTTTGGGTGAGGGGTTGTGTTCTGGATGTGTTTTGTTTTTGGGTTTCCTGACTTGAGTCTTCCTTTTGAAACCAAAAACCTTTATATAAGTATATTTGCCAGCTGGCTAGTAAGAATTTTACAGTTTCCACACAGAACATCTAGTGAATCTTTGCTCGAAGATCTGACGGTTGCAGTTTAAACAACAGCAGACAGGGGCTTCAACTGAGCTCATGGTGAACATTCCATGCTGGCCATGGAAAGTTTAACTCTTTGTTCTCCGGGCAGTTGAAAGGCAGGACCTAACTGCATATGTCAGACTACAGCAAGACTCCATTAGAAGAAACAACATTACTAAGGTGAGTAATTTTTTCTTCCATAAAACCACCAGTTCAGGAGCTTGTTGCCCAGACTCAGGCGTTGGTACTCATTACCTTCCATTTCTTGATGGCCTTACCCTTTTGCCCATCGCTGTTCTTATTGCATTTGTCACTTTCTCCATTTACTCCTGCGCTTCCCCTATCGACATCTCTATGTTGGTGTCTATCTCACTTAGTACCCTGATATTTTGGGGGGTGGGGGCTAGGATTTCCCTGCTCCTTTCCAGTGCCCCCCCTTGTCTAGTTTAAATGCTTGTTAATGAAATATTTAAACCTATCACCTAGGATCTTGGTTCCCCTCCTGGACAGATGCAGACCATCATGCAAGTATAGGCCTGCATCCCTCCAGGTGGACCCCCAGTCCCCAATGAAGCCAAGTCCCTGAGCTCTGCACCAGTTTTTCAACCACTGATTGAATCCCATGGTGTGGAGCACCCTAGCCTCACCTGTGCCATAAACAGGCAGCACCTCCGAGAAGGTTACCGTGTGTGCTATTTGTCTAAGGCCCCTCCCCATCTCCACAGATGCTTTTTGCACTGCTCTGATCCCTTTCTTAGCCAGGTCATTTGTCCCTAGGTGGACAGTGACATCCAGCTCCCTCCCCTGTGCAGCTGCTCCTGCGATCCTGAGGATTCGCTCCCTGTCCCTCCAAGCCATGGTGCCAGGCAGGCACTTTACCTCCCTCTCCCCTTCCTTTCCCAGTTTTACCTTCCTAACAACGGAGTCCCTCACCAGGAGTCGTTTCTTTCCTCTGTGGGGTACCATGCCACCCTCCTGTGGGTCTCCTTTGTGGAGGTTCCCAGCATACTCCTTGGTCTCCACTGTGGGTGCCTCCATAGAGGAACCACACTTTTCCAGAACAGCATAGAAATTGTGGAGAGGTACAACTGGAGGGATGCGCCTCTGTTCCACCACCCTCACCCTCCCTGAGCCCACTGTGGTCCAACCACTCCTCTCTCTTGGCAACCTCTGAGGCAATGGTAGTGACCCTGGTGGTCCCTGGGTGGGAGAGGAGGTCCCACAGATCCTGGCCAACTCAGCCTGGAGATGAGCAACCTCCTCCCTCAGCCCAGAGGTGTCTGCAGATGGGACAACACTGCATCCAGAACATCTCCCGGAAGACTGCTGCTCCACAGCCACTGCACTGCACCACTCCCATCATGTCTTTTTATGGCCCCTAACTGTTATTTGGAATACTTACTCTTTCCTCTGTTTGTTTATTTCTTTTTTCTCTCCCTACTTACTTACTGCCTCTGCACCCTTTTAGCTCCTGATCTTCCTGTTCTGAGTCAAAGTTCCTATATTTCTCAGTAGTCTCTACTTGCTCAGAGTCAGACCTCCAGCAGCAAGGGAGGGGGACGAGGCTACTCTTGCCCTTCTAGGATGGTGAGTCTTTGGTGGCTCTGTAATCACTCACTTCCTGCTCCCAAACAGGAAGTTTCTGTTGTCAGTTAAATCCTGTGCCTATAAAAGTAGAACTGGTTTGGGGGGGGGGCAATATCATCCCAGTAGAGAAGTTTTAGCTCTTTCTAGCTAAGCCACTCCCCCTACTTTGCAAATCTTTCTACACTTAGTTAATTTCACAGATAACAATTCCCTTCTGACATCTGTGACAAGCACCTAGATAAGTACACAGATAACACAGTTAACAGTTTGCTTCAACTACCTCAGACAAACACACCAACTCCTTTTCTTTTGTTTTTACCCTAAATTGAAAGTCCCAGTACAAGAGATCTAGTTCTTAGTCCCAATAGAAGTTTTAGTTATACCAGTAGCTCCTTCCTCCTGGTTTTCTGTCTGCAACGGTTAGGAAAACACCTTGTGGTATTTGATATTTATGAGCTGCTCCAGTCGAGTTTTCGTGCAGGACATTCAACAGAAACCGCATTAGTTCAGGTGCATAATGATCTCCTCAGGGCGAGGGATCGGGGTGAGGGGACAGTTCTCATTCTACTCGCTCTCTCCTCAGCTTTTGGCACGGTGGACCATCGTGTGTTACTCGACCACCTGAGGGACTTCTGTGGACTCACCGGCACTGTCATCTGCTGGTTTGAGTCCTTTTTGCATCATTTGTTTATTATTTCCTTTTTTTTCCCCATTAAGTAACATACAGACATACACACACACACACACATACAGACGTGTACAAAATGAACCTTAATTCATAACCTATTTACATCAAGATCCATTTCGTTATTCCAACATCTCATTCTGTCCATTCAGTTAAAAAGTTTTCCCCTTAAACAATTATCCCGGGTGGTAAGGAGTCAGGGCCCCTGTTATTTTAGTGTCCACATATACCCCTCCTCCTTTATATTCACTTCAAACCCAGCCCTCTTTCAACATAACACTCACTGCTACCATCAACAATGATAGGTATGGTTGCCAAACTCTGTAAAAGAGCTCCTCTTTATCCTTAACAGCATATGTCAGTCGCTCCAGAGTAATGGCCTGTCAGAGCTTTCCATTGGGCTACAGTACGCGGCCGTGAGCCAAGTGTTAAGGATACAGTGCCTAGCCATATATATTAGTACCCTAAGCCATTTTTACAGGGCCCAATCTCCTTCCCCTGTTTCCTCCACCCCAAATAGCAACAAGAGAGGGGACAGAGGATACTGCTGTCCTTCTATCCTTTGCAATTCAGATACCACGTCTCCCCAAAACTTCTGTAAAATCGGGCAGGCCCAAAAGTAGTGGTAGTATGAAGCTAGGTTGTTATTACATCTAGGACATACGGGAGAGACTGCAGAATTATACTTATGAACAGCCAGAGGTGGGCAGTATAACCTATGGCAGAACTTATGGTAGGATTCTTTATATTTATTACACAAGACACCTTGATGTAGCTGGACAAGTAACTTCCAATTATCTGCTGAAATTGTGATCCCTAAGTCTCTCCCAGAGCATCCTAGTGTTTTGTGTTTTATCCGAGGCCAAGTTTTACTTTCTTTAGCCATTCTCCAGATTGTTCCCTTAGGTTTTCTTTGTCCTATCATTATTAGTTGTTCAATTGCCTCCCACTGTGATATGGAGCTCCAGGCCTCCCAATAGATCTGATATATGCCCTTATTTGGAGATAGCGGAAGAAGTGCTGGTATCCCAACCCTGTCTTATCTTGTATGCTCTCAAATGAATCCAGTTCTCCACGTGTGAATAGATGCTTGAAGCAGCTAATTCTCGTTCCCTCCCTATATCCCTGTCCTCCAGTCCCAGAAGAAAAACGGGTTTCCCCTCAATGGTAGGAGTAGTGTATCGTCCTGTCTGGTACCTCTCAGTTTAGACATCTCCCTCCAACTATCTAACACCGCCATGACCAAAGGATTCGGGTTAGGGAGTCTCTGGTATGCCTTCCAACCTCCAAGGGACAAGTATGCTGAGATTTTCCCCACACTCCCTCTCTCCTTCAAGTCTATCCAGCCAGCTTCCCGAGGCCTGCCAATCCAGTCCTGAATATATCGACACTGCATGGCCCTTTGATAATTCTTTAAGTCTGGAAACTGAAGTCCTCCCTTTTCTATAGGGGCCTACAAGCGGGCTAAGCCTACCCTGGGGCGTCTCCCTCTCCAAATAAAGTCAGAGAAAGCTTTTTCCAATTTTCTCACTTCCGTTTCTCTTAACCCAATATGAAGCATTTGTAAACTATAGAGTATTCTAGGGAGTGGGTTCATTTTGATAAGATTTCTCCTACCCAGCCATGTTATAGGAAGGTCCCTCCATCTAGACAAGTCCATAATTATATTTTGCACGCGCGGCGCATAATTCAAGTCATATGGAATCCCAATTCCCCCTCCCCACTCTGATGCCCAGATAAGTGAAAGCCTCTCGGACAACCGAAGCCCCATTTCAATTTCTGTGTAGTAATCCCACCATCTTGCACTCCACCCTCAGCTCTTCAGATTTATCCAGATTTAATTTATATCCGAACTGTGAGAACTGGTCAATCAGGCTCAAGAGAGCAGGCATAGACCTTCTGGGCTTGGTTACATATAGCAACATATCGTCCGCATAAAGTGAAAGCTTGGTCTCTCTACCAGTCTTCCCCACCACTCCTGAGATTTCAGGGTGTTTCCGAATGGCAATGGCCAGGTGTTCAAGCACCAAAGCAAACAAGAGGAGGAAAGCGGGCATCCTTGCCTGGTGCCTCTTCCTAAATCAAAGCCATCCGAGAGGGTGCCATTGGTTAGTATTCTGGCCCTAGGGTTCCGATACATCTGCCGCACCATCCCTATAAACCCTTCACCCAGACCAAGCCGGGCCAAAGCCTCCATTAAATATTCCCACTCTACTCTATCGAATGCTTTTTCTGCATCCATTGACAGCATATGCACCACTTCCCTACTATTCTTTGCTCCCCAGATTACATTCAGGAGGGTCCTCATGTTGTGATATGAGTACCTATCTCGAATAAACCCGGTCTGGTCTGAGTGAATGAACTCTGGCAACAGGCTCTCCAGCCGAGTAGCCAAAATTTTGGCCAAAACCTTGGAGTCGCAGTTTAGAGGGATATCAGTCTAAAGGAGACACACTCTAAAGGGTCCTTCCCGGGTTTTGGAATCAGGCAAATCGTGGTCTCTCCCCAGGATTGAGGTAGTTCTCCCTCCTCCTCCTCGCTCGGAATATTGAGTCCTTTTTGACAAACAGAAGACAGAGGGTTGTGATGGGAGTTGTCCTCGTCCAGAGCCTCCTGTCTTGTGGGTACCTCAGGGTTCAGTCCTGTCACCGATGTTGTTTACCGTTATATATTTGCCCTGGGTGAGATCATTAGGAAGTACAGCTTGGGGTTTCATTGTTATGCCGATGATACTCAGCTGTACTTATCCTTTGCTGGGACATCCAATGCAGTGGAAGTATTAAATGACTGTCTGGCAGAGATCAACAAGTGGATGGCCTCTAGCTGGTTGTGACTGAACCGATAAGACAGAGATACTGGTGATGGAGTCGAATAGGAGGCACGAAGGATGGTCTCTGGGGCAGATACTGGACTAGTTCTAGGGTCTGTCCCATTGATGGCCTCCTCTAAGGTGCGCAGTCTTGGCGTGGTGCTAGACAGTGGTTTCAGATGGAACATCAAGTGTCATCCGTTGTCAGGGTTTTCCATCTGAAACATTGTCAGGATTAAGCACATAATTCCGCCCTGGATCTCCCACTTTGGTGCATACATTTCTAGCATCTAGGCATGACTACTGTAATCGCCCTACCTCAGGGTCTCTGGAGGCACCCTCCATTGACTGCAGCTGGTGTAGAATGCAGCTGCCAGGTTGTTGACTGGACAGTCAAAATACTGTCACGTCACCCTGGTGCTGCGGGAATTGGACTGGCTGCCTGTTCGATGGAGGGTGCTTTTTAAGGTGGGCTTGCTCACCTATAAGGCCCTACATGGACTAGGCTCTTGCTACCTGGTGGACCTTCTTACACCCACTGCCTCGGTCTACCCCCTGTGATCCTCCTTGAGGGGCCCCCTGGCGATTCCCAGGATAAGGCTAAAAACAGCCGGCGATAGAGCTTTTAGTATTGCGCGGCTCCGTCCTGTGGAATTCGCTTCCACTATTGGTGAGGGAGGGCCCCTTCAGTGGAGGCATTCAGAGCCTGCCTTAAGTGTTATCTGTTTAGCCAGGCTTTCCTCAGGTACTGTATGAGAACATAGATTATCAGTCCCTTTTAAAAGTAAAGAGAGTGATTGTTTATATGCAGGGTACTGCTTTTTTGATATGTGATTATTTATTGTATGGTGATATATATATATATATTTTAATTAAAATTTTTGTGTGTTTGTATGGCGCCCAGAACCTCTGGGATTGGGCGCCAGAAAAATAAAATTTGCCTTGCCTTGCCTGTGCAGGTAGGCCATCTCAAGACTAATTTTGTCTTTGACCTCATGGTATTACGTCATCACCCCAGCAAACTGGGAATTGATTTCCTTGCGCAGCATGGCTGTGTTGTGGACCTAGCTAACAGGTTATTGCAACAGATCAAGGGACAATACCATGCTGTCACCATACCAGACTCACCGCGGTGGCAGCTATCTCCCATAACAACAGAAGTAAGATGTCATGGCTCTTTTCAAAAGTCATGGCGTGTTTTCTGAACTTTCACCTTTTTACAGGAACATCTTGATGTGTTTGCTACCAACAAGCATGATTGTGGTAGGATGCACACCACCACTGAAATTCCAGGGCCCAGCCCTGCAAGGCAGAAGCAGTATCCATTTGCTGCTAAGCCTTACCTCATTGAGGAGACCATCCAGTCACTGCTACAACAAGGAGTGATTAGGACTTGTGTCTGTACTGTCAGTTCACCCATTTGGCCTGTGAAAAGTCAAATGGAGATTGAAACTCATGATTGACTACAGGAAACTTAATCAAGCTACCCCAGCTGTGCCCCAACTGTGGCATCAGCCCTTGATGTCTTCGCTGCTGACACCTAACAAAAGTGGTTCTCAGCTCTTGACATCTCTAATGGGTTTTGGTCACTTACATTAGCACAGGAAAGTTAATGCAAATTTGCCTTTACCTTCGATGGGTGCCAGTCTACCTGGACCTGTGTGCCCCAGGCTCCATAACAGCACTTCTCTTCCATTTCCATATGATGGATGCCCTGCAGGTTCTCTACTCCCCAGTGTCTCCTACAATATGTGGATGACTTGCTCTTAGCCATCACAAAGAAGAACATTTGGCCCTTCTAAACGAATTACCGACCCTCCTCAGGAGAGCAGGCCTCAAGTGCAATCCCTCCAAAGCGCAATTGTGTGACAAAGAGGTAATTTTCCTTGGCCTACATATCACAGACCAAGGGAGAAGCCCAGCTGTCAAGAAGATCCAGAGCCTGCAAGATCTGTCACTTCCTACGAGCGTGGCAACACTCAGATGCTTCCTAGGAATGGTAAACTACTCCAAGGACTTCATCCTTGATTTTGCCTTGAAGGCTGCTCCCCTGTATGAACTGCTGAAAAAGGATGTCCCATGGACATTGGGCCCCACACACACCGAAGCTGTTACACAGCTTAAACAGGCCTTGGCCTCAGCCTCAGCACTGATAAACCCTAACCCAAGATTACCTTTCCATTTGGAAACTACCACCTCTGATGTGGTCATATATGCAGTGCTGGCACAAAAGTACAACAGTGGGTATCACAGACACATTGCCTATGCATCACAGATACTATCCTCCATAGAGGAAAAGTATAGTCTCTGTGAAAGGACACTCTTAGCGACCTTTTGGGCTGTCAAGCACTTTCTGTACATCATTGGGTATGCCCCTATTATCTTGCTTAGCTGTCACACCCCAACTAGCTTTTGCTTTCAAACAAAGTAAAAGATGGATCGGTCTCTAACACCAGAATGACCCACTGGTCTTTGCTTTTGCAGAACAGGGAAATCAAGGTACTGCGTGTTAAAATGCCCTCAATCTTGGTCTATGGCCTACTCTATACAGGTAAGTCCCATGACTGTGCACTCCAACCACCTGATCAACCCAACACAGGACCATTTCTACCAGCTACAACTGAGGTCCTGGAAGATACTACTATGTTTCGCATCTTTACAGATGGCTCTGCCTCCTATGTGGATGGAGAGCAGGTAGCAGGATTTGGAGTGCTCATTCAGGACTAGGAAGGTGATTTCAGGCGCATTTCTAGGAAATGCACTGTTCTCTCCTCACAGTATGCCGAACTGACAGTTGTGGCCTGTGCATAAGAGATCATGCCCCATGGCAACAGAGATGCCATAATTTTTGCATACTCCAACTGTGTTTGCTCATCACTCACGGAGTTCTTTCCATTTTGACAGAAAAACTATTTTACATCTTCTGATGGTACTCCTGTCAAACATAGGGAACTGTTTATGTGTATATACACATCCTGACACAAATGTTCACCCATAAGCTGTACATTCACTAGGTAAGGGCTCACTGTAAGTCTGACCCTTACCATGAGTTCAGTAATTGAGCAGATTCGCTTGCCAAAGCAGGCACTTGAGGGGAGAGAAATGGACAATGACTCACCCACTAGGTGTAGCAGCTATCGTGGTATCCATCGTAGCTGCCAGCAAGAAACTGGTACCAGAACCTCCACTAGACCTCTCTGCTGCACAAAACACAGACCCCGAAATAAGAGATGTGTTCAAATTCCTAGACAAAGGAACTGAACGGCCACTGCCTGTTGGCAGTCCATGTAAGAGGCACTCAGATAATATACACTTGTCCGGGTATCAGAAATGCATCTGGTATCACAAACCAGATACAGGTGACAAATTGTGGGTTGCACCACAATCTCTGTGGACCAAATTTATCTATATGGTTCATGACACTCCCACTGGTGGACACCAGGGGACAGAAAACACCCTCCAGAGACTCAAAACAGTCATCTAGTGGCCTGGTATGGCCAAATATGAAGAACACTTTGTGGACAACTGCATAGTGTGTGCTCAGAACAATCCAATGTCGGTAAAAAGAAATGCCAAACTGCTGCCCCAAAGGCAATGTGGACCATGGAATGTGATACAGATCAATTTCATTGGCCCTCTTACCAATTCCAGTAAGAACCACAAGTATGCACTTGTCGCAGATTTGTTCTCCAGTGGGTAGAAGCATTTCCACTGAGAACAACACAGCAAAAACAGCTGCCAAAATCCTGGTAGATCAATTGTTCTCCAGGTGGGACCTACCCTTAAAGGTAGACTCAGACCAGGGAACCAGCTTTACTGCCGAGCTGATGCAACAGACACTTCAGCTTCTTGGAATTGATCAAAAATTCCACATTCCCTACCACCTTCAATCCTCAGGCCAGGTAGAAAGAACTAACAGCCATATCAAACAGATGTGATGTAAATTCATCGATGATAATCCCAATGACTGGGATTCCCTCTTGCCACTGTTACTAATGGCAGTTAGGGGTACACCTGCAGCCACTACTCAGTGCACGCCTTATGAGGTTATGACTGGTAGAGCTGTGAGACTACCAAAGCACCTTCTGATTGATCTCCAATCCTACCGCAGATAAGAGTATCTGTAGACAAATACGTTGAAAAGCTTCATGGTGACATCATGAAGACACACCTGTTGACCGCCAAACAGATGGGCAAAGTGCAACAGCAAGCTAAAGCTCATTTTGACAAGCATGTCAAAGAAGTCGACTGGCAAGTTGGAGAATGAGTTATGCTTCTCCAGTACAGAGAACTCACACATTCATTTGCCAGTAAATGGGAAGGACCCTATGTCATTGTCAACAAACTCAGTCCTGCTGTGTATCAGGTCAGAGTACAACAGCCGAAAAAGACCGCTGACAAGTGGTTCCATGCTAACCAACTTAAATTTTATAAAGGTGACTAAATTTACTTTTCGTAACCCCTTTTTGGGCGGAATAGTACCCACACTTAACCAGTCCTTTTTGTTTTCTTATAGGTACTGGCAAGATGGCTATCTTGCACCCCTTTCTCCTACTGGTGGGACTACTGACTGTGACTGCACCCCCACATAAAGCCCCACAGATTCATAAGGAAACTGCAACACTTCCTTGGTAAAGTTGAACATTCAGCTCCTATCGGTGTACAGATTAATGTTTCCAACAAAATGATTAAAGTTACTCAGGCTCAGATGCCTTTCTGGATGCTGTAGTAGTTGCCCCAGATAAATCTCCACTCTCCATACAATGGCAAACTGATGCTATGGGCTACACAATCCCTGTAGCTCGCCAGTCCAAGGGTACATTCCATAACTGGCCTAACACTGATATTTCTAAAAATGGTACTCTTTCCATCAGACAGACCACTCCTAGACATACTGGTCAGTACAGTCTCACTGCTTTAATAGATCCTGCCTATTGTGATCGCCTCTCTCCAGAGGAGGCACGTGCTTTCTGTCTTCAAAACTATGCAGCTTCTGAAGCTCTTTATCTTTCCATAGTCCCACCAAGTCAGGAAGAACTGACTGCCTGCCATCTACAGGAGGACAGTCCTCCTAGTGCTTTGACCGCCACATCACTACCAGGAGCCCTGATTAATAATGTGCAATTTATGCATGTCTCAGTTGTTTTCAATGTCACACATTGGAATATGGCTGAATTTAGCTTTTGTAACACAACCAGTACCTCTAAATTTTACAGTATGATGCTGGCTGATATTGTTGCTGCTTATCAAACACGCACAAATGATCCCATAGGTGGACCTCACACTTCAGAACATGTTGGAGTCTTTAGACCTGTCCATAAAGACTATATTAAACCCAAATCAAGTACACGCACCAAGCAGGATGCAACTGATGTAGCTGGTGCTGCTGGCTCTGTCTAACCATAACTGACCTCTTTGGCTCAGGTATGTCCATTTGGAATAGAGCAGATATTGCTTCCATTAAAGCTCAGACTCTTAAATTTCAACAGACTATTAATAATGATGTGATGCCCCCTATTTTACAAGGTGTAAATTCTCTCAGTAATGAAGACCATTATACCGTGTATAGTATGCAGGCGATTGCTCAAGAATTCAATGATACCAAGCGTAAACTTAATGATCTAATTCTTCAGAATAACCGTGAGGTGGACAAGCAGTATATTGGGTGTGATATTTTATGTTCTGCTTATTGCTCCTATGTTATATCTACTGTTAATGCTCTCTTCAGGGATTTGAAATCAGGCAAAATTCCAGATGATATACATGATCTCAGATTGGGTAAATGGTATTGCCCACATTGCAAAACCACTTGTTGCATTACCATGTGTTTAAAGAATACTCTAAACATCTCTATGGCTACTGTTAGAAATATTGGTTATGTTTCTAGGTTTCTTAACCAAGCACCGTGCTATTTCACTAAGTCCTGTGCTATTACGTTCACTGTGTCTTTACCATGTTTTGATCCTGCTACAGTTGTCTTCTACAAATTAGCCAGCATTCATTCCATAGGCCATCTTGAAAATGACATTTTTTGTGAAAGAACTGAATTACCCTCCATACAGGTCTATCATCAAGTCCTCCAGGCTTGGGTTGTGCCTCATACGAACTGTTGTGCAAAGAAAGGCTACTACTTCCTGTGTTGCTTTCAATATTGTCAAACCTGTATGTGGATATGCACCTGAACACCTTGACTGGGCACTGATTTTGGGTGAAGATCTGCCGTCCAATCCTACTGATGTCGATCCAGATGATGACATCCTCCTGCATCTTCAGCGCTAGGCTGAACAACAACCGATCTCAAGCTACCTTGAAGGGTACATCGCTTCACCACCGCTCACCAACCAGTCCTTCTTGTCCAGTACATCTACATCGGTGGTGGGTGCCTTCTGTAAGAGTTACCTATACTTCTGATGGCCAGTACTGTCTGGTCACAAATTATCCAAGTTTTTCTTATGGTTCTAAGACTTGTCAAGTTACTAAACCTAACTTTTGTTTTACTCCACAGCAGAAAACTGTTATTGATCACACTGTCATCACACCTGTTCCTCTGTCTGAACCAGATGTTATTGATACTGATCCCCAATACTTGCTTGCCCTGTCTCAATACTTACCTATTTTTAACGTGCACATTGATCCCCTGACACTCTCTTTACAGTCTCTTTTAGCTAGAAAAGATGCTTATTTGATTTATATTAGTAATGATATTACCAAAGCCACTAATGCACTTAATGACCTTATCCATTTTATTTTTATTTATTCACAATTTGGATTTACAACCTTTGAGTCAAAAACTTATTTACAAAGGCACTTCGTCACAGGGAGGGTAGACAACATTTTGGTGGAGTACAACAATGGAGAACATTACAGGTGAGATACAAAAAAGAGCATATAATGCAAAGCAAACGGACATTCAAAGCAATTCCAGTGAAGCACACAGATTTCCAATTGAGGTGTAAAGGCCTCAATTAAGCTAATCTAACTAAACTAATATACATAAAATACTATGGAACCCTAGAGATACTGAGTACAGTACCTGAGGGGGTGAGGAGGGTAGTTGTTGGGAGGGTGGGGACCAGGGAGACTTTGTCTGTGGATTTGGTCAGGCAGAGCTTTAGGTATGGCCCCATCATGGGCATTTGCAGCTCCGAGAGTTAATGAGGTGTTTACGAGGCGATTTTGAAGGGGCGATTTTGGGGATGTTTGTAATCTGAGCGGGAGGGAATTATCCAGGAGGGCTCTGGAGTAGAAAGATCTTTGGGTGAGGGAGGTCCTGGCTTTCGGCACCTGGAAGGTGGTTTTGGTTGCATTTTGGGTGGTGACTGAGTGAGTGGCCTGTTTTAGGGATGAGGTAACCCCGGGGGGGAGAGCCCAAGTAGTGTTTTTTTGGCCAGTATACAGGTGTGGTATCGCAGGTGCTCTTCAAAGGCGAGTAGGCTCGTGGTGGAGTAAAGCTGGTATGTGTGCGTTCTGCTGGGGACACCTGTCAGGAGCCTGCAAGCCTTGTTGATTGAGGTCTGGACTTTGGAGAGGGCGGTGGGGTCAGCAGCTGCATAGATTGGGAGCCCATAATCAACCAAAGACAGGATGGAGAAGGTGATAGCCAGCAGGAGGGTATACTCAGGGAGGCAGTCTTTGTGGCGGTGGAGGAGTCCAATCCGGGCATTCATGGCAGAGGACAGGGAGTTAAGATGGGAGTGGAAGGAGAGAGCTGAGTCGAAGGTGATACCCAGGTATTTGTATTCTGATACCTGTTCAAGGGGGTGTAGGGTGCGGAGGAGGATGAGGAGGGGGCATTTCTGGAGTTACTTTGGCGGTGGGCAAAAATCATAGATTTCATTTTCTTGGGGTTCAGAACCAGACGATGGTTGAGAAACCATTTTTCAGCTTGGCTGAAGGAGAGTTGCAGGGAGCTCTGAAGGGTGAGTGGGTTGGGTGGAAGGCTACGAGGACTGCATCATTGGCGTATAGGAGCATTCTGCCCGAGCAGGAGCTGGGAAGGGTGTTTAGAAAGAGACTGAATAATGTGGGACCCAGGATGGAGCCCTGAGGGACACCAGAGTGTACAGGTCCGGCAGTTGACAGGGTACCGTTGATTTTGACCCGTTGGGATCTGGCATGGAGGTAGCTGGAGAACAAGGCCAGGGGGCCAGATGAAAAACCAAGTTGACGGAGGGAGTCAAGCAACAGAGGGTGACACACAGTGTCAAAGGCCTTAGATAGGTCAATGAACATTGCCCCAGCGATATCACCAGTGTCAAGTGCAGAGTGTATTTGTTGGGAGAACTCCAGTAGGGCTGAAGTGGTGCTGTATCCAGGATGGAAGCCATGCTGTTCGGGGCATAGTATGTTATACTTGGATAGATAATCCATGAGTTGGATGGATACTATCTTTTCCAGGGTTTTAGAGAGTGGGGGGAGGATGGAGATTGGTCTGTAGTTGTTTGGTAATGTGCGGTCTCCATTTTTATGTATTGGGGTAATTTCAGCTGATTTCCATGCACTCGGGAATTGCCTGAGGCATAGAGACCGGTTAAAAAGGTCAGTGAGAGGGGCTAGCATGACATCAAGAGATAGGTAGAGAATCCTGGAATCAAGGGGGTCACAATTGGGGTTGTGGCTGGAGAGAGCTTTTTGTAGGAGAGGTTTGGCGTTGTGGGGGGATATGGTGTGGAGGAGAAATGGGGAGATTCATGGCGGGGGTTGGGTCATGGATAGGGTCAAAGAAGTGGACAGGAAGGACTGCACTTAGATCAGAAAAGGCCGCATTGAGGCAGTCGGCAACAAGCGGAGGGTCAGTGGTAATAGTGCCATTAACAAGCATCTCTGGGGGGGGGGGAGCGAGATTTCCCATTAAGCACTTTGATATTATCACAGAAAGCTCGTGCAGAGCCCTAGGATGAGGCCAGGATGGTTTGGTAGTATCTGGCCTTGGCTTGCCTTATGGCCCAGGTGCATTGGTTGCGAGCAGCATTATAGATTTGTCTGTCTACTGTCCTGCCCGACTCACCCGCGATCCGCCATAGGTTGTCTCGCTGGTTCAGTTGCTGGATCGGGGAGAAATCCAGCGCATTGTGTCTTTTGGCATGAGTACTGGTGACAGGTGTAAAAATGTCACAGGCCTTGCAGAAAGCACTGGTGAGGTAGGCTAGCGCGGTGTCTGTATCAATTGCAAGGGAGATCGGGGACCAGTCCAGCTGGGCTCGGTACTGCTTTAGCTTATTAAGGCCCCCAGGGTGGAAGCAGCAGCAGTAGGTGACTTTGCATGTGGGTTTGAGCGTGGGGAGGACCAGAAGCAGAGGATAGGGGAGTGGTCGCTAAGGGAGCTGGCTAGGACACTGACAGATTTGATTTTGTGGGGGCGATTGGAGAGTATTATGTCAAGGAGGGAGTTGGTTCCACTGACCTGGTTAAATCTGGTACGACGGGTGACGAGTTGAGTTAAGTCAAGGGCAGTGAAGGAGTCCTTTATGTGTGCTGCAGTGGAGCCAAGCCAGTCGACACTGAGGTCACCTAGGACAAGCTGTTCAGCCTTGTGGGGCAGGTTGGAGAGATAGTCAGTGAGGGAGTGGATAGTTGGACCTTGGGCCCGTGGTGGTATGTGTGTATGTGGTTGTGAGATAGAGAGGGCCCCTGTCCGTGTCAGGTTTGATATTTAAGGTCATGGCTTGGGGCATCATGAATGATCAAGCTTGGGGGCAGGGAGTGCAAGGCCCAGGAGGGAGTCACGTAAGTAGACTGCACATCCGCCACCATGCTTACCCACTTGATCCTCTCTGAAAAGGGTGAAACCGGGAGGAGGACAGCTGAGTCGGGGTTAATGTGGAGAGCCAGGTCTTCACTATGGAAGGATGTCGGCCTGTGTTGGGTGACCCAGCACTGGAGTGCAACAGTTTTCTTGGGAGACTGCAGATATTCATAGAGGCAATGCGGAGGCCGTGCCCAGCGGGGGGGTGAAATGTCCAGGACCAGGATATGGGTGGACATTTCCAGAGAGCAGAAGAAGTAAGGTGACAAGTCAGAGTAGTGGGCTACGGTGATTGTGGTAAATGTGCCTAGGGAGATGCGAGGATCTGGGGCAAAGGTGCAGGGGATGGGTAGGGAGCTAAGGGCAGGTATGGCTAGGATGGGGTGAGCCCACCCTGCTACAGGGATGGGAGGTGGGAGTGGGTGTTGGCAGGGGGGTGCGGAGGGGAGATAAGGTGGTCGAGTGTGCGAGGTGAGAGAGTGGAGGGAAAGGGGGAATTGGGATAAAGGGTGGGGGTAGAAGTGATAACAGGCAGTGGTTGCTGTACCCATCCCTGGTGAGAATCCCATTTTTTTGTGAGGGTGCAAGTGTTGAGTCTAACAATAGGTAACTTTCTAGTGCAGCACAGTACAAGTGGTATACAGGTGGGGATACGAGGCGCAGTGGGTGGATTGGTGTGTGGAGGCTGCCAATCAGGCAGATGTATGTTTTCAACACTGTTGGGGAGATGCATCCGAGGGATAGTGTGGGGGGGGGTTAGCACAGGGAAGAGCAGAGCGAGTATAGGTATCACTATCAGGGACATGCTGGAGTAAGAGATGGGAGTAAGACCAGAGGAGGGTCCGTGAGGGATAAGGGGTTGCAGGTTGAATTCCCCTAGTGGCCACCACATATAATCTGCTGATGGAGAAGTGGGCTGATTGTGGGCCTCACACTGATTAGAACTGCGCCACAGTCCTGTGATTCCTTGCTCTGCCCACGCCCGCACCTGCTCTGCTTGGTTCCCCGGGGTGTCCGTACTGGCCCTCGCCACGCCGCCGGACCACCAAGGGATCCAATCTGAATTTTGGAGCTGGTGTGGAGAGGAAGCAGGTGAGTGTTATTTATACTCAGCAAACTGGGAGGAGACTTAATTTCATGCAGACTCAGAACAGTTCTATTGGGACATGCACCACAGAAATCTGTCGTTAATTAAACATGCTGCAGTAATTAGGCTAAACCAGGCTGCGTAAATACACCTAAACTTGGAATGGCTGTAGTAAATGTAAGCTTGAACACATCCTGACTACCTCCACTGCTATGCAGTAATGTTACTTTTTTTTCCAAATTAAGGCAAGCTTAAACACTTCCTGACTACTTAAGGCACAGTGTAGGAGCATACAAGGCAGTGGAGAGTATACTGAAGTACAACTATCTCCACTGCTATACAGTAATATTACTTTTTTCTCAAATTAAAGCAAGCTTGAACACTTTCTGACTACTTTCAGGCACAGTGTCGTGCATACAGGCAGTGGAGATTCTACTGAAAAAACACCTGAAATAAAACTTATTTCCACTGCTATGCCGACATAAAGTTTAAAGAAAAAGCGCCAAAGCACAAGCACACTGATTAGAACTGCACAGTCCTGATTCCTTGCTCTGCCCACGTTCCGTACCTGCTCTGCTTGGTTGGTTCGGGGTGGGTCTTACTCAGGCCCTCGCGACCGCTGGACAACTGAGGATCAGATCTGAATTTTGGAGCTGGCTGCTCTGCTTGGTTCGGAGGGCGTCTCTACTCGGGGCCCTCATGACCGCCAGACCACCGAGGATCCGATCCTGAATTTGAGCTGGCTGCTCTGCTTGGTTCAGGGGCGTCTGTACTCAGGCCCTCGCGACTGCCGGACCACCGAGGGATCCGATCTGAATTTCAGAGCTGGCTGCTCCTGCTTGGTTACGGGGGGGGCATCTGTACTCAGGCCCCGACCACCGGACCACTGAGGATCTGATCTGAATTGGAGCTGGCTGCTCTGCTTGGTTCGCGGGGGCATCTGTACTCAGGCCCTCGCGACCGTCGGACCACCAAGGTATCCAGTCTGAATTTTGGAGCTGGCTGCTCTGCTTGGTTCGGGGAAGGGGAGGGCATGATGGTGACTTGAGTCTTGCCATAGGAAACACTTGGCTAGAACTCACTTTTAAAGTTTTTGTAGTGATTCAAGCATTTTTGATTGTCTTTCTCATATTCACTCTGTGCTGCCTGCAACATACCCACGACAACATCGAGAACAACTCGAATTCCTTTGCAAGGTTCGTGCATAGGGCCTGTAAATGACTTTTCGCTCCATCCCTACCAGCTAACTTGGGATTGTTTGTTATCCATGGACCAGCACCCCTGATTGACCCCTACCTCACAGACAGTACTACATATATGTATATGCATTAACCTTAGGGCATAGGCATTTACCGTATAAGCATAGGTGACAGGATCCGAGTTCTACTGTACTTTTATATATTTTTACTGAGAATCATAATGCTTTTGTTATTATTCTGATTGTAACACTTGGGAGATACTTCTATTTACACCATTGTATAATGATTATTTAGGCAATACTGCCATCTTTAGTGCCAGTGCAGAACTGCAACTGCATATGTACCCGCAAGTGTCCTTCACATACACAAGATCCATTGTTTAGCTATCTTGTCTTTCTGCTAGCTCAGCATGCTTTCCCAGGCTAGTGAGAAGTCAGGCTATTTGCCACTGACCAATTGTAATGTTTTTATATATCCTTTTAGCCATTGTCATGGTTATTATCGGGTATAAGACCCTTTGCATAGCACCTGCTCTCTGAGAAGAGACGTACTGCTACCTGTAGGTAAGAAAGATTGGCGGTATTCTCCCGGTGATCACACTGTTTGGTTGTAAGCCTGCTTTATGTAACCTCCCTACAAATGGGGGATCCCGAAAAGTCTTCTGTGATCTTGCCTAACTGCTCACTGCCAGGCTGGTGTCCTGCATTCTAGCCATTTAAATGTTAATGCTAGAGAGTGCCTGTAAAGCCTCTGCGTACTGTCTCTTTAAGAGCTGCCTGGTTGCAGTGATAATTGAACTGGGAAGGGGGCTGAGTGTGTCCATGCTCAAGTCCCTGCCCGGACTGCTGGATAATCGCTCCGTTTCTGTCATCGCTAATTGCGCAGAGGGAGCTCTGTTAGAAGATGTGCTTGTTCACTGATTATCTATTAGAGTAATAATAATATTGTAGTTTGTTCTAACCTGCCTTCTTTGCAACAATGACTTTCCTGGCTATCTCCACCATTTTGGTCTTGAACTGTCGAACTGGACCAATCCGTACTTTGGGACTCTAAAATGGAGCCTGCTTACAAGGGCTGTGTGGAGTAAAATCTGTGGGAATTGTAGTTTTGGGCTGTTGGCGCCTTTTTGCACCTGGAGGTGGAGCCTTGTTGTGACTGACAGATGAGACAGCCAACCGAACCTGTTGGATCTGGGGGAAACGCCCGGGCTGCCTGCTGTCGGGTCAGATCTAAGTTGGAAGCTGAGGAAGCAAGAGCTCGAGACAGTTGAGCAGCCATCTGTGTAGTTTCATGCGGGAGAACTGTGGAAAGGCCTGAGATTAGGCCTCCATGTCTGCCTGCTGCCCTGCGAAGGAACAGAGTTATTTTGCGGACTAAATCCAAGTTGGTGAAAATGAAGTACGCCACTGAAGTGTTACCAGGCTCAACCTGAAGAAGACTGAGGATTTTGCTGACTGCGATCAGCCTGTCAGGATTTCCAGCTACCTCTGAACTCCTGGTTTGAGCAGAGACTTTGTGATTGTGACTGGAGAGCAGTTTGCCTGGTACTGTAGACTCTCTTGCATGTAAATGTGCTGTGTACTGATAGTGGGTCATGATTTGGTTCCTCACTGTGTAAACTGTGTTCTACTTGCTGGAAGCTGTACCCAGCCTAATCGGACTGAATCCACGTTCATCTCCATTCGGCCTGGGCCATGCTATGCTGGCCCTGCCAGACTACCCACTGCACAGAGAAAGCCATCGACAGAGACCTGCCTGGGGATCAGCCCCTGCTTCACGCCTGAACAGGAACGACACATCGGCTAATCGCAGGGCTCTGCTTCTCCTGGCACTCCAGATCAACCACCTGCTGTCTCAATTTTCATCCAGTTTGTGTCCAGTCTTAGGTATCGTGAGTAATGACCAGGGTAGCTCCCTGCAAGAACAGCTTAATCTGAGTGTGTCGTCTGATTGTTTTGTTGTTTCGTTTCCTTTATGAACTGAGTCCTCTGGCTCCGGATTACAAATAGTGTGTACTGTGCATGTTGTTTTTTCCATCACAGGGCCCCTACCAGCTGTGATGCCGGCCTACTCCAGGCAACGGTCCTGGCTAGCCCATCTCTTCTCCACCTGGGTACCTTGAGTGTGTGACTGTCTAGGGACTCTAAAGTGCATGCATAACTGTTTGATTGATAGAGCTTTTAAGTAAATCAACCTGATTACGCCCCTCCCTTGTTTAAGTCCCCTGAATAAATCAGATCTAACTTTTTCTGCATTCAACCTGACTGTGGTTCCAGTTTGTGCCAAGAGTACTGTACTGTTGCTATTTGTTGTGCCTAACCTTGTTTTACAAGGGATCCCTAGGGTTGAACCAGAGGAACCAGCCCCAGTGGTAAGTGCAAACAGTGTGGGTAATTGTAAGGTGAACCAGGGGTATTGTGAAAGTGATTATTATTGCTCCGGCCACTAGCAGGGAAAAGGGGTTACAGTGTCCCGGAGGGCTATGCCTGGTTAGCTTGACCACTACCAACCCTGACCTCTGGGTGGAGACACCTGTTTCAGAACTCAGGCCCCTTAACCAGCTACTAGCCAAGCAGGCAGGGGTAGTAGCCTTGGGATAGCGCCACCTAGAGGTTACTTTTATATCAGAAATAAATCACTTTTGTGCTGGACACCACTTGTCTGTTGTTTCTTCACTTTAGTGCAGTTCCAACAAGAATCTGAGAAGGTGATAGTTTTACCATCCCTACACCTGTGGAGCCCTTTCTGCTCCAGCCCCTACCACCCCACGCCCCCACCCTTGCTCTAACACTTCTCACCCTGTTGCCCCCTCATATCCCCCCACCCAACAGCCACATTCTCAACTTTATATCTTGACAAGGCCCTATCCTGATGCTGCTCCCCCCCCCACCATGTTCTCTCACCACTGCTTGCTGTCTCACTCACTGTTGCACAACCAAACCCACGAAACCAGTGATACGCACTAAGAATTGTAAATATATATTTTATTCCTGTGTCATGAACTGTACTTGACTAGTGATAAATTATGGTAATATTGTTATTTTTTGAGATGTTTGAATACTGTAACTCATCTTCTGTTTTTTTTGTTTTTTTTTGTCAACCTGACGTGGAACCTTTGTAAAAGAGCTTGTGCTCAAAGGTCTTTTCTGAATACCAAATAAATAAATAAAATAGAGTACAGGGGATCTGTCACGGATCTCTGGGGGGTCCCAGGCTATTACACCTTTTTGCCTCAACCTGGCTTTGGCATTTTGTGGCTTCTTCTGCCTATCCCATCCCATGGCAGAGCCACCTTCCTTGGCAGGGTGGAACTGAAACAGTTCATAGACCAGGCAGGGTTCAAACCTGTAAGGGAGGCAGTATTACAGAGGGGACACTACAAAGAGGAGTCATTTTCTGCTACCATTTGACTCTCCAGACACCAGTGTTTGGCATCCAATCACTGATGCACACTCATTCATAGGTGTCTCTCCCCACAAACCTCTGTGCCTGTCGACAGCACCCTGCAAGTAAATGGCAGATAATGCATAAAAGCGGCATGCAGCTTCTAGCACGATAGCAGTTGTTGCTCGAAGAGCAGGATATTCTACTTCCAGACCCAGGGATAGACAGTGCCAGAGTGTAGGAACCCAGTTTAGGTATAAAGCATATCTGTAGTTACGGAGGCGTATGCAATACCTACAGATTGATAGTTTACTAAAATCAAAGCAATAAACTGTCATATATTATACCTTTGATTTAGTGTTACCGTCTAACCTGACAAAAACAATGTTTGATTACTCCCTATGGTTTCCCAGTCTTTTCCTGCTGTCAGATGGAAAGTTACAGAGATGATGCCAGCTTCAGAAATGTTGCAGTCAATTTCAGCAGAACGTTGGGGGATGGCAGAGTGGGCCAGCATTAACTGGATGTGATCCTTGTCTTCTGTCTTTGCTGTTCTTTGTACCTCACCTGCCTTTGTACTTTTTCAGTCCCCTTTACATTGTTATGTCAGTCACGAAGTCACAACTGTAAAGGGACAATTTTCCAATCTGCTCACCTGGTTAACCAAATAAATAAATAGAATATTGTACTGTAAATGGTTTTCAAATGCTCATAATTTTACAACTAGTGCTTATAACACAGGCTAGTTACTGGTTTGCAATTATTCCACAATTAAGAGATAGATGCAGTGTGCTGCTGCTTTGGGACAGCTCACAGCAGACGTGCGGCGGGAGCGGAACTAGGCAGTGATCAACTAGATAAGTGAGTTTTTTACTACGGGGCTGGAATCAACTGATAAAGTGGCATAAATTCAGTGATGTGTGCTTAAACTTGTTGGGGACGGTACACGAAAGGGAGGAGAGGGAAACTATAGTGGGAGGACTGAGGGAGGGTTCTGTTAGTTTGGCACGCCCACCATTGGAGGAGACCTGACCCACGTGGCTGCAGGATGCCAGTAGGGCTCCTGTAGTTTCTATTTATCACCCACAATCCCTAGCAACCCCAGAGCATGAGTGCCATGAAGCAGAAGTGTGGTGTCTGAGACTAAGTGGCATCTGGGGGTGTCAGCAGGGCATCCTCAGGGAGGACTGCAGGCTACAAGCCATGCTAGTCAGGGCACAGTAGGTAGTACAAAACAAGGGAAGGGAGCAGAGTCTGTTAAGACATAGAGTGGACTATGCAAGTTGTCTATCTAGTGGGGGTGCAGCAGGAAAAGGGATTGCAGCAAAACCCTATCTAGGGTCAGCCTATTGGTGAAAAAGAACAAGGAACAGCACAGTAACATGAGGTGGGTATAGGCTAACTGGGGAGGATGTGGGAGCCTAGGAGCTGGCACAGACATCAGGACAGCTGGGGTGTGGAAGCACTGGGCTGTCCAGTGTTTAGAAACCTTGGGCAACTTAGGGAAGAGATAAGGTGGCTAAAATGGAAGTTGGAAAGTGTGTGTGTTGGGGGGAAGGGCTAGGCTGAAGAACAGTGACTGAAAGGGCAGGTAAAGGCTGCTCCAGGTCAAATGAACAGTAGGCACAGGATAGGAACAGGGAGGTTACCAAGGCATCCAGGGACATCTTCTCTTCAAGGGTCTTGCAGAACTGGAGTGGGGGATTGGGAGTCAGGAGGTAAGGAGAAGAGGTAGGTGGGTAAAGGAATCAGCACAAGGAGAAAGGGAAAGGAACGGGCTGGGAGAACAGAGGTATATTCTGATGTGGGGGGCCTCATGGAACAGATACTCAGTACTGGCCAGTTTGGAGGAAGGGGGCAGATGAGGAGGTAGAGGATCAAGAAAACATAGAGTTAAAGATAGTGGCAAGGCGAGAGGGAGAGTAGCTTGGGAGGGCAAGGAGGAGATGTAGTCAGGATGGGGCAAAAGATGGAGGGTGACATTAAGGAAGGGGTAGGATGGTGGCAAGCAAAGAAAGCCAGGAGAGATGGGAACAGAGAAGGTTGAAGAAGTAGTAGGAGGAAGCAGAATTGCTACAGACAGAAATACAGCCAAGACAGCAAGTGAGCAGATGAAGGGGAAAGAGGCTGCCTCACCAGGAGTGCACAGGAGGTCGAATAACATGCCTGTGGGGGTTGCAATGGTGATTGTCACTGGGGATTTCATAATTAAGGATATCCACTGGGGAAGGAAGGGGGACCCAAGAAAGAGAAAAGTGTTGTCTCTTTACAAGGGATGGAGGCAGGGAGGGCAGAACCTAGGATCAGAAGGGGGTGGCTGAAAAGACTCACTTGATCATCCACCTGGGAACCAATGATTTGGTATGGGAAGAGGTGGGGGTGGTTCAGAAAAGGCTCATAGAGTTTGTGAGGAACTGCAGGGATTCAGTGAGCTTGTTGGGCTTTTCAGAAGTAATTCTTGTCCCCAGAGCTAGCACAGTCAGAAAAAGGAGGATTGAGGAGTTTAATGATTGGCTGAGTAGCTGGTGGAAGGGTTCGATTGTATTGGAGGATGGAGAGACAGGTGGTTGAACAAGGGGCTATATTCGAAGAATAGGCTGCACCTAAATTGTAAGGGGTCAGATGCACTGAGGGACAAGCTGAGAGAATACATAGAAAAAGATCTGGGTAACTGGCCTGGTGGCACTGAGGGTTGGCGCTGGACGCCAGACCTTGCGCCACGCCGGTGACCAGTGTTCGGAATGAGCATGGGCAACCAGGGGTCAGCAGGGAGGGAGAGGATTGAGCATCCAGAGGACAGCTCTCCTCTCCTGGTGAGGGAGGACTCACATGCCTGCCGAATGACTGCCCCCAGGTGGAGGCCAAAGGGCAGAGCGAGTCAGAGGGGCCAGAAGAAGGGAGGGTGCTGTGGGACTTCTGCGGATGCGTGCATGCCTCCACGGATGCACATCCTGCGTGTGCGCCCCAGCAGTGGGAAGGGACAAAATGGAGGAAAAACACCTCCGGCTGCAGATGACGACGGCCTCTCCCAGGCTCTGCACTCGTTGACTGGGCAGGGGTAAGTCCTGGTGATACCAGGGTGGCCAGGGCTGAGGAGTCGGGTCAGAAGGGGCAGCTGGGGGAATAAGGAGCATAAAGTACATATAAAAACTAGAAAAAATCTGGGTTTAAACTGCTGAGAAGGGAGGTGGGCCACTGGGCACAGAAACTTCAGGACAGGAGGTCTCTCAGAGGTGGGCCAGTGGGCTCAGAAGCTTCAAGACAGGGAGGTCTCTCAGAGAGGTGTGCCAGTGGGCGCAGAAACTTCAGGACAGGGAGGTCTCTCAGAGAGGTGGGCCAGTGGGCGCAGAAACTTCAGGATATGGAGGTCTCTCAGAGGTGGGCCAGTGGGCGCAGAAACTTCCAAGCACAGGAGGTCTCTCAGAGAGGTGGGCCAGTGGGCGCAGAAACTTCAGGACAGGGAGGTCTCTCAGAGAGGTGGGCCAGTGGGCGCAGAAACTTCAGGACAGGGAGGTCTCTCAGAGAGGTGGGCCAGTGGGCGCAGAAACTTCAGGACAGGGAGATCTCTCAGAGGGTGGGCCAGTGGGCGCAGAAACTTCAGGACAGGGAGGTTTCTCAGAGAGATGGGCCAATGGGCACAAAAACTTCAGGACAGGGAGGTCTCTCAGAGAGATGGGCCAGTGGGCGCAGAAACTTCAGGACAGGGAGATCTCTCAGAGAGGTGGGCCAGTGCGCACAGAAACTTCAGGACAGGTAAGTTTCTGGAGTCCCCCAAACAAAAAGTAGCAGTCAGATGGGAGGACATAGGGGCAAGGAAGGGAGGGCGTCCAAGAGCAAGGGGTGAAGTTGGGAGTATAGGGATAGGCAGACCAAGAAGGATACAGGGAATAGGCAGGGAGGCATAGGGTCAAGATGTAGGGTGGTATCTCTCTCTCAATGCTTGTAGTCTTAGTAACAAGCTGGCAGACATGTAGGCCCTCTTAGTGGAGGGGAAGGCAGACATAACAGTTACTAAGACCTGGGCTTCAGTACACCATGACTGTGACCTCTCGACCCCTGGGGTACAAGCCGTACAGAAGGGACAGAACAGTAGGTGGGCGGGCACCGTACAGCAGGGAGGGGATAATATGCACTAGGGAGGAGACTGAACAGGGAAAAGTGGAATCAGTATGGATCCAGCTCCAGACCAGCAAGGGAGGAAGGTCAGGCTGGGGGTGGTCTACATGCCACCAAACCAAAAGTAGAAGGGAATACAGAACAGTGTAGGTGCTGAAGGCAGCAGGAAAGGGAGAGTTGGTGGTGGTGGTGGGGACTTAAATCTGCCTATGGTGGACTTTGGTACACCAGCCATGTCCCATGCTAGGAGTCAAAAGATCCTGGATGTGATTCAAGGAGGATTCAGGACCCAGGGAGTTAAGAAGTCCACCAGGAAGGGGGCAATCTTTGATCTAGTGCTCACAAATTTGGAGCACATACATGAGATAATGGTCAAGAAACCCCTGTGAGGTAGTGACCACAGCACAGTGTGGTTTACTTTGGATATGGGAAGGGAAAGCTTTCACACAAAGACCAAAACCCTGGATTTCAGGAGAGCAGATTTCCATAAAATGGGTGAGGGTCTAAGGAAGCAACTAGAGGACATAAAATCACACATGGGGGTGAATAGACAGTGGGCTGTCATCAGGGATGCTATACTAGCAGCCACAATGGATTGTGTTAGGAATAGGTGGAAAAAAGTGGGGACCAAATCACCCATCTGGTTCAACTCTGAGGTTACTAGTGTGGCGAGGGACAAGATTGCGGCCAGCAAGAGATAAGAGGACTGAGAGTGAAGCAGAAAAGGAGGAATACCTGAGGCTAGCTAAAGTGGCAGGCAAGGTACTGTGACATAGTCTATGATGCTGCCCCTAAGTTCTCCCTGGCCAGACTGGATACGCTCTTCAATTCCTTCTGCCGCTTTGCCTTGGATGCCCCCCGTCGCACCCACCACTGCAATCTTTATCGTGCCCTATCCTTCCCCTCTCTTGCAAATAGGTGGCTCTCCCACTGTGTTAAATTCACCTCCAAGCATTGGTTGGGTGAGCTCCCTTTCTACCTCACCTTCTCCTTTATAACCCTCCCCACCTTCCCATTCCCTTAGATCAACCGACTCTTGCACCCTGGTATTCCCCCACAGATCCACCCAAATCAGCCAATCCGGTTACTCTCACTGCTTCCCAAAAATTTGGAATTCTCTTCCCCCTCAAATCCGGCACTTATCCTCTGCCTACTCCATCAGCTCTGCCTGCAATAATTACGTTGCTCCTAGCTGCTCCTACCATGTCCCTTCTTAACTCCCTTCTCTAAGCCCTGGACAAACCCTACCCCTCTACTGTCACCTTCATTTTACCCTGTGCACACCCATCCAAATTTCTAGCTCTTTTCCCCTTCCCCCAAATTGCTCCCGCTTACTAGCCTCCCTTGATCTCATACAGAATGTAAGGGACCCCGGATGGTCTCTATGGGTCCCTCTCCTACCCCCCCCCCCAAGGGGCTTGCATCTCTCATCTACTCCCTTCCCCCACCATCTTGAAGGGGTCTCTCTGGGACCCTTCCTTATCTCCTGCTCTCTGGTCCCGCCAGCCCTCTTGAAGGGTTCCTCACATCCTGAAGTGGTCTCCAGGACACGACTCTTCCCTCTCCACCCACCTCACCATTGTCTCTTTCCCACTTTTCTTTCACTTAAGCACTTGTTTACTTGTTAAGCCAGCACTTATTATTGTCCACTCTTTCTACCTATCATGCGCAACACTGTTGTAAAACTGTTTGTAACATCTGCCTTACAACTGTATGGTAATGTTGAACTTCTAACTTGAATGTTTAATGTCTCTTTCCTGTTGTACCCCTTCCCCCCAGGTCGCACTGAGAGACGAGCGATTTGTCGCTCAGAGTGCCTTCCTGGTGAAACATTTCAATAAATAAATAAAGCTGGTGCTGCAAGCAAAGGCACAGAAAGAACTGCAAATAACAGAAAGGATTAAGACGAGGGAGAAGGCCTTCTTTCGCTACATAAACTAGAAAAGGGACAGGAAGGACAGAATAGCCTAGAGGTTAGAGTAACGAGCTGTGAATGAGCTGGGTACATCCACAGAGCTGGGTTTGATTCCACAACCTCCATTTGCATACTGTGTGACTTTGCAAGTCACTTAACCACCCAGTGCTCCCAGGTCACCCGTAAACAACTAGTTATGTCTAGTGGGCCTTACCCGGTTACCAGAAGAATAAAAAAAAAAAAAAAACTGAGGAAGAAATGAGCAAGGCAGAGGTACTGAGCAGTACTTCTGCTCTGTCTTCATTAGAGAAAAAATGATCCGGTTGGAGGGCAAAGACATGGTTATAGAGTAGATGGAGTTAAGTAAGGGACTGCAGGCAATGAAAGCAGATAGGTTCCCAGCATCAGACGGCATACACCCAAGGGTATTGAAAAAGCTAGCAGAAAGGCTAACGGGCCACTGGCGGACCCCATCAGTGCATCCCTGGAGTCGGGAGTGGTACCGCAAGACTGGAGTACAACACACGTGGTGCCTCTCCACAGGAGTGGGCCCATGGATGATCTGGGGAACTATAGGCCAGTAAGTCTGACTTTGATCATGTGCAAACTCATGGAGACCATACTCAAGGAAAGGTTGATAAGGTTCATAGAGGAGAATGGTCTCCAGGATGAGGCGGCACAAGTTTGTGGAGGGAAGATCCTGTCAGACGAACCTGATTGACTTTTTCGATGGGTCACCAGGGAGGTGGATGGGGCAAAGCGGTGTACATCAGTTACCTGGACTTTAGCAAGGCCTTCGGTTTGGTGACGCATAAGTTGTCAATCGGTAAACTGAAGGATCTGGGGATCGGAGAGAAACTGACAAGTCGGGTAGCCAGCTAAGTGACAGAACCCAGAGGGTTGTGGTGGGAGGAGAGTTATCCAGTACCAAGGAGGTAACCAGCAGAGGCACGCAGGAACTGGTGCTGGGGCAGGTGTTGTTCAATGCCTTCATAAACGACATTGGGGAAGGCATAAGCGGCAAGATGTGCCTGTTTGCTGATGACACCAAACTCTGCAGGAGGATGTATACAGTTGAAGGGATGCAGGACCTATGGGAAGACCTCAGGAAACCTGAGAGATGGTCTGGGATCTGGCAGCTTGGCTTCAATGCCTAGAAATTCAAAGTGATGCACATTGTGGTCAGAAATTGGCATACCATCGAAACAGCGAAAAAATATAGTGAAAACCATTACAGTGACAAAATTGGTATGGTCGCTGTAATGGTCCTGCTGTACACGCAGCTACTTCACCGGTGTTTCGCCCTCTAAAAACAGTATGTTTCTGATGGCACAGTGCCGACTGTCGGAATTGTGCTTGTCAATGTAATGGATTTCACAGCTTTGTTGCTCCAGTGGTTTGATGGAACCCCAGAAACTCCTGGGACCAAGTATTACCTGGGGGTCAGATAGCAGCATCGGAGGAAGAAAAGATCTGGGAGCTGTGATCACCAAGGACCTAAAACACCATGCAGTGCAAGAAGCAGCAGCGAAGGTGAACAGGATGTTGGGGTGCTTAGCCAGGGATTCAGCAATAGCGGAGTGAGGTCATAATGCCCTGTACAGGTCACTGGTGAGCCCGCATTTGGAATATGGGGTAAGGTATCCAGATCATAAGAGGGACATCAGCTTTTAGAGAGGGTCCAAATGAGGGCAAACAAGATGATAGGGGGCAGCAGGGAGGTCTTACGAGGAGGCTGGGAGCCATGAGAATGTGCTCCCTGGAGGAGGGAGGGGGGGGTTATGACAGAGACCATTAAGTACCTGATGGGAATAAATAGAGTGGACAGGGAAGGTCTCTTCAAGCTGAATGACAAGCAGATCTGTGTGGGGCACAGTTTGAAGTTGGTGGTGCTGGTGGAGGGGTTTAGGTGGGATGTTAGAAACATTTTTTCATGGAGAAGCTGGTGAACAAATGGAATGCACTGCCAGAAGAGGTGGTCTCAGCAAAGATGGGAGGCTTCAGGAGGGCCTGGGATAGGCATAAAGGGAATTCATGGGACGGGGGGAAAGAGTTGTGAAGGAAGGGTTGATGGAGGGGGCAGGGTCAGTGGCGTAAGCCAGGGACACTGCATTATTAGCAAGCAGACTCGATAGACCATTTTGGCCTTCTGCTGGCTCTTTTATATGTACGCGTGTTCACTTTTCATATGAGACATACTCTCCAAATTTCCTGATGTTCTGCTGTCAGTGGTACAGATACTTTTCTGTTCCTTGGTTGTGCAACACAAACTATAATTCCAATTGTGTGACAGTATGACTTAAAATTAGGCTATTGCTCTGTCAAAAATGAATGAAAACAGAACACGTTCATAGGTAATTTCTGACTTGTATCTTCATTATACTTCAAGAAGTATGTTAAGTAACATTTGTCAGAATTAGTGATGTTAAATCCGTTATGTGTTGTTTTTTTGTTGTTTTAGTGCTGCCGCCAGTACTGGTTCCACGACATAGTGAGTTCAACCCACAGCATAGCCTCCTTGCCAGGATTTCGCAATGCATCGCTTCTAAGCGAACCACTGATGCCGCACAATGCCACCTATCCAGATTCCTTCCAGCAGCCTCCATGCACGCCTTTCACATCATCTCCCAACAACGCCTTCCCTCAGTCACCCAGCACCATCAGCTACCCTGACTCTCCTGGGAGCTCTGTTGATCCAGGAAGCCCATATCAACTTACAGGTGAGAAAAACGGCTGTGGAATGTTGTATATTTTTTTCTCAGTAACTGGAAATGTAAGTTGTGCAGCTTGGAATGTATGGACCTTTTTTTCCATCAAAAATGCTGAATTTGAGATTGCAAGTACTGTTTCATTGTAATTAGGAAAATAACAGCATATCATATGTAGAGGAGGTTTATTTAAGCACATTAGTTCCATCCTTTTCCTTCACTATGTATCTGGGGGTGTTCTTAATCACTAGTGCACTCTGTAATTTAAAATGTAGGTCCAGAATGCAAAAAAAAAAGGCCCAAATAAGAGGGGGTCTCCAAGGGGGATCATGCCCCGTCCACCCCAAATGCATAAACTCTCCCTCATGAAATTTATTTGAGCCGATCCCTGTCGTAGCCACACTTTCAGCTGAATTTTGTTACATAAAGTCGTTATATCCTAGCTTCCTGTAGAATTTTATATTTTACTGTAATTACTCTAGGATTCAACAAAAAATGTTTAGCTGAAATGCATACCTCTCTGTGCAAATTGGTATCCTAGCTCTGGTGTGAATACATTGATTTGATTTGCTCTGACTTTACCTTTTAAATGCTCATTCTACATGTAACCTTGAAAACAATTGTTTATCATCGGGATTCAACTCTTCTTAATGTAATTCTTTTTTTGAGTGTGCTGTGCATGATTATAAAATAGACAAACTCCTGAGGCATTTCCAGCTGTGATGCTATCTCAGTACAACATGGTTTGAAACTTGGCTAAAGATACACGTCCATAAAAGCCTGTTTTAAATTCTACAGGATTCATTTTATAATTGCAAGAAAGGTACTCAGACATGTGATATGCTGATTAATGCCACTTCTAACACCGTGGCTGTGGTTGCCTTCCCACTCTCTAGCAGTTCTGCTGTATACAGCTGAGTCACCAAACGTCTTCAAGCTAAGTTTCTCCCACCACCCTGTGCGTAAGACCTCTGGCTCCACCCCTCAACATCAGATCTTTCTTTCTGTTGGAAGGGACAGATCTCCTCCTTCGCACTCTCTCTTGTGTGTTTACAGGATCCATTTTTCAAGTACCCGTAACTTTAGTAACCTTTCAGCTATTGTTGATTTTTCAACTTCAACTTTGCCTCGTCTTCCGGTTCATGCCCAGTCAAAGTTTCACCGATAGACAGACTGAAGCCTGGTGTCCAAGCGATCGTGAGATCTGACAGAAGACATCAAATATGGACCCCACAACACCTATCTTTATTGCTTGAGGGAGCATCACGACATCAAGCATTGCAGCTGCTGTCTGGCCATGCAAACCTTGTCGATAGAGGAACAAAACCTGTAGCTACACTTCAGTAGGTCTAAGTCATGTTAACTTTATTTATACAGCGCCCAACCCCTGGGGCTCTAGGTGCTTTACACATAGGTGACAACGACAAAATATACAGTTAAAATTAAGTCAGTAAATTAACCAACATACATAATATACAGTAAAATACCTCTTAAGATGTTTAAAACTCTGTATAGCATAATTAAAATGAGTGGATGTCAAACACCAGGTTAAAAGATGGGTTTTAGGCCCTGCTTCAACCTCATTAAGGGTGCCTCCTTAGAACTCTTGGTGGACAGTTACATATCACTGGTCCAGCCATTTCCATCCTTAAGGATCATAATCCACCTTCAGCCGCTGCCTTGTCAGTGGCTCAGCTTGTGGACTTCGACAAGGGGTAGGAAAGGGGGCAGGCTCCTGCTCCATCTAAGTGGTGGTCCCTGAGGCCCTTTCACAGATGATCTCCAGGAGATGTACCTGGCACATCTGACATTTGGTAAGAGCCTGCTCTTTTAGCACAAGCATAAAAAGCACCATCATCATCGCTCGTGGGACCAGGAATGTTCCCGCTCTTATGACTTCCTTGGTCAAGCTTCCTGTGGTTGAGGGGATCATCAAGGCTTTCATGATAATCCAGTTGAAGCTTTCGGCATTGATTCTGGTCGATCAGCTGATCAAGATATTTCTCAAACTGGTCGAACAGTTGTTGGAGGAGGATTCTGCCGAGGATTCGTCGATCTTTCAGACTCTTCTCCCAGTCCTCACTCAGTAGGATACAGTTGGTCTGGTAGCTCTGGTGATTCCCCTCCAGTTCCAGTCCAGGAGACCATCCAGGTCTTTCTGCCAAAGCATGTGGTCTACTCAGCTCCAGCCATAGCCCACAGCCGTCGACTTGCTGGTTGATGGTTGAGGTGCCATTCGCACTCCCATGATCGCTTGACCGATCAGCTTCATCACCAACATATATTGGATAAGGATTAACATTGTCGTCATCTTCATAAGAAGTACTAAGAGATGTATGGCATCTGTGGGCAATTGCAGGGCAGGGCCATGCTTCTGGGACCCCCAACCCTGTGGGTTACCCCAGTGGCTGCACCTCAGCTGGTGGCCCCACATACTGGGACTTCTGCATCTCCACTTTTGGTAGTGGAACCCCCTCCTGGTTTCCAGATTGCCCAGTTGCATGTATGGAGGTCACCCAGGGCTCTGGGGTGGTTCATACCCCTGAGAAATAGACTTGGGAGGTTCTAGAGAAGTCTTTGAACTGTGAGGTCAAGTCCTCCATGGGGTAAGGTCAGACACATCCACTCGACTTGGACTTCTCTGATGATCGATCCCAGTCAGGCTTGAAATCCTTTAGTGCTCTACATCAGAGCTTGTTGAAGGCTCTGGAACTTCTTTGGAGACAGTGCAGAAGCAGGCTAAATAGCTGTTTATCGACATCCTGTATTGGGATGATTCCTTGCAATGCCCTCCTCATGACAGGCCATTATGGTGCCGGCCTTGGTCCTGTGACAGCATCAGAATCCTATTCTGGTTCACAGTCTCCAGGGTTTTCTGACCACCCCTCTGTGAAGGGATTAGTATCCAGCTCCACCTTTCACAAGTCAAAGGGAAAGGGGATGAGGATAAGCCACCAGATAAGGAGTCCAAGAAACTGGACTACTCTTCCAAAAAGGTCTTTGCAGCTTCCACTTTGGGGCTCAGGCAGGCTAGCTATTCCATGCTTATGACTCGCAATGGCCATACCTTATTTAGTCTTGTAGGCAATCTCTTCCCTTCGCCCCCTACAAATGGAGGCTGGGGCACTCTGAGATCAGGAATTCCTGTTGGCAAATACCAGCTGCAGGCGACTTTGGATGTGGGTGACTTGTGCACTCGTTCTGTGGCTATGACAGTATCCATCCACCCTAGGGCTTAGCTCAGGTTCTCCACCTTCAAAATAGACAGAAAAAGTAGGGGCAGGGTACTTTTGGTGCACCGCAGACTGGAGACCCCTCAAAAGCTGCTCAGTGACAGGATGCGGGGTTCCATTCCCCCTCCAGTACAGTCCCAGCTCCTGGTCGGGGGCTGGCTCATGCACTTCTTGTCGAGGTAGTTTGCCATCACTACAGACCATTGAATTCTAGAAGTGGTGGAAGGAGAGTTGCTTTTGAACTGAGGCCTCCCACTGTACCATCCCTAAGCTCCTTAGAGTCCAAGGTCCCAAGGTCACACATCCCATTCTTCAGAGTAAGATTGATCAGTTCCTCAAGTAAAAGTCCATAGAGCAAGTTCTGGATGCCCTGGCTGTGCAGGGTTATATCTCCCGGTACTTTCTGGTGCCAAAACGGGGAGGGGGGGTTGGCATCTGCACATTCTAATCAAATCTGTGTGGAAATGGAAGTTCCACATGGTCACGCTGACCCCGATCAATCCATTCTTTGAACAAGGGGAGTGGTTCTGCTCCCGGATCTCCAGGATACATTCTTCCACATTTCAGTCCATCCATCCCACCACGGCTACCTTCTGGTCAGGGTTGAAGGGGCATTGTGCCAGTTCAAGGTCATGCTGTTTGGCCTAACATCAATGCTAAAGGTCTTTACCAAGTACCTGGCAGTGGAGGTGATGTACCTTCAGTGACGAGGCATCAGAGTCTATCCATATCTGGATTATTGGCTCCTTGGGGGCAGGTCTAGGGAAGCAGTGGAGCAGTCCAGGAATCTGGCCCACCAAACTTTCATGACTCGGTCCTTCTGTTCAGTTTGCCAAGTGAGAATTAGTCCCCATGCAGGTGACAAAGTTAATCGGGGCAGAGCTGGATTCCCTTCGGGCCAAGGTCCATCTCCCTGTAGATAAGGTGCTGGATCTTATCTCCTTTGCCAGATTATGTTGGGTTGGGATCTTGCACCCAGCTCGGGAGTTCATCCAACTGTTGGGGTATATGATGGCTTCAACCAGTGTGGTCCATTGGGCCCACGGGTGGATGCACCACCTCCAGTGGGATCTAGCCCACCAGTGTCTCAGTGCCATAGTTGCCTGGACCAACCAGTCCTGGTGGCCCAGTTGATGTGGGAAACCATCAAGTGGTGGGTGTGCCCCCAGAACTGAGATAATGGTCTTCCCTTTTTCTGTCTGGAGCCATTCGTCACTCTCATGACGAATGCATCTCTGTTGTGGTGGGAAACTCACCTAGGAGACCATAGGACCCATGGGTTTTTGTCACCACAGAAGTCCTGATTACTGGACATTTTGCTGGTGCTCCTTGCAGAGCAGCTAGCTGTGATGGAATTTGCTCTGTTGATTCTGGGTCAGGTTGTTCAGGTCCAGACAAACAAAACAATCACCATGTTCTACCTGAACAGGCAGGGTGGGTGCACTCCCTTTTGTTGTGTTGGGAGGCTCTCCGCACTTGGACTCTGGTGCGGAGCCTGCAGGCCAGTCTTCTGGTGGGGCATGTCTCAGGAGAGTGAAGCCAGCTGGCTGGGTCAGAGAGATGTCACATGAGTGGTTCCTGTATCACAACATGGTAAAACACCTGTTCTCCCAGTGAGGCACCCCTCAGGTGGATCTGTTTACCTTGTGAGAGAACATAAAGTTAAGGCTGTTCTGTGCCTGCCTGCTGGATGCTGCAGGGGATGCTTTCTCTCGGCCCTGGATCCTGGAGCTTCTGTATGCCTTTTCTCCACTCCACTTGGTTCACAAGGTTGTGATCAAGGCCCAGAGGAACAAGGTGTGGTTGATCCTATTAGCTCCAGACGGGTCCAGAAAATTCTGGTACCAGGATCTCCTCATCCTTAGCAGTGGGTCTCTGTGGAGGTTGCCTCTCTGCTCTGACCTGCTTATGAGACAAGAGGGGACAGTCCTGCACCTGGACCTACAGTCCTTACACCTTTCAGCCTGATTCTTGAGGGGCTAGAGTTCCAGGCTTTCGGCCTTTCAGAAGACATCCTCCACATTGTGGAGGCATCCCAGAAAGAGCTGACTCATGTAACATTGGTCTGCATTCAGTGAAAGAAGTTCTCACTCTGGAGCCAAGGCAAGGATCTTGGTCCTCTCGGCTGCCCAGTAGCTATGATCCTCAACTTCCTTTGGTTTCTGTCCGAGATAGGGCTGTGTGCTACAATCCTCCATCTGTTTTGGGGGGGTGTTACTGTTTGTTTCATGACTACAAGATACCCGTGGTGGATAGAAGTGTTTTTATTAAATAAATGTTTTTTATCATGCTACAATAGTGGTGCTTCCATGTGTTCCTGGACGTAGAGCCAAGTATTACTTTGACCTGACAGCTAGCTCTGCTTACAGGATATCAGCTGTTATGCAGACAGTGATACAGGAGAAGGTGATTGGGTGCTTTCCAAGAGTTTAGATCACTTGTCCCTCCATTGTATGAACCACCACCTCCATGGGACCTACTGCTGTTTCTTACTATGCTGATGGGTAAACAATTTGAGCCAATGCAGAAGCATAAGTTGTCACATTTGTCATAGAAGACTGCCTTCTTGATGGCTGTCACATCCACCAGAAGGATAAGTGAGCTCCATCTGCTCTTGGTGGAGTCTCCTATCTGGTTTCACACAAGAACAATGTCTCCTTCGCCCCTCGAAATTCCTTCCGAAGGTTATGCGGGAGTTCTACCTTAACCAGGTGGTTAACCTGGTTTATTTTAATAATCTGACCTCGAACACTGACCATCAGCTCCATACCTGGGACCTATGGCAGGCTCTGTCTTATTACAAGGAGTGAACAGGAGGGGGTTTGTAGCAAGGCTTGCGAGCTGTTGGTAGCATATGCTGAAGCCGTGCCTGGCAGTAGCAAAGTGGGTAATTGCCAGATGGTTAACATTCTGCATTGACCTCTGCTGCAGGTTGGCTGGTATGGAGTTGGACTCATCCAGAGGGTTGAGGGCTCATTCTACTAGGCATACTGCTGCCTGTGTGGCTGCTTCTGGAGATATCCCCATGGAGGAGAGCTGTAGGGCTACAGCCTTGGATAAAGCACATACCTCCATCTCCTACTACAACGCTGACGTGCTGAGTCATCATGATGCTGTTTTGGGGGCATCAATTCTCCAGTCTCTATCTGTGGGACCTATTGTGGTGTCTTTCCTTGCTGATGGGTTAAACCATTTGAGACAGTGCAAAAGTGTGAGATGTCACATTTGTCATGTAAGACCGCCTTCCTGATGGTTGTCACATCTGCCAGAAGGAAAAGTGAGCCCCAGGTGCTCTCAGTGGAATCTCCCTATCGGGTCTTCCACAAGGACAAGGTCATCGTTTGCCCCTACTCGAAATTCCTCCCGAAGGGTATGTCAGAGTTCCACCTTAACCAGGTGGTTCACTTCTTGGTTTATTTAAATAATCTGACCTCAGACGCTGACCATTTACTTCATACCCTGGACCTACAACAGTTGCTGTCTTACTACAAGGAACACACAACGGGAGTTTGTGGCAAGGCTTGCCAGATGTATGTAACATACACTAAGGTGATGCCTGGCAGCAGCAAAGTCCAGGGGCCGACTCAGTTAGAAAGGACTCGGGACCTTGTACTGGATAACAGGGAAGCTGTAAAGAATCTGGAAGTGGAGGAACCACTGGCTGGGAGTGACCACTGTACGGTGTGGTTCAGGCTCAACATGGGGAGGGAAACGGGGGGCATGGGTACAAGGGTGATTGAGTTTAGGGGGTGGACTTTAAGAAGATGGGGGAAATTTTGGGCAGGCACCTGGCAGAAATGCAACTACACATGGATGCAGACCAGAAATGGGACATCATAAAGTAAAGGCTGGCGGGCAACAGAGTCTTGCACTAGGAAGAAAAGCAAGAAGGAAGGCAAAGAAACTCAGTTGGTTGCACAGGAGGTTATGGAAGGGTGAGGGCCAAGAGGACATTGCTTCAAAGTACAGGAAATTGGGAGGGTGAAGATAAGGATACATACTTAGGAAGTCCAGGAGGTTACCAGACTGGTCAGGGCAGCCAAGGCATCCAAGGAGCTGAGACTGGTGCAGGGAATCAAAAGTGGAGAAAAGACTTCTTCCACTACATCAGAAAGAGAAGAAGAGCAAGGATCAGCTGGTGAGGATTAAGAAGGACAGGGGTGGGTGGAGAAAGGGGTGGAGCAGGCAGAGGCACTGAATAAATTCTTCTGCTCTATATTCACACAGGAGAGGGGGCAGATACCCCAGGCGAGTGTGGTGGTGGGGAGGGATGACAGATGTAGGGATTACAGAGAGCAGGGTACTAGATGGGTTGAGAGCATTAAATGTGGACAAAGCACCTGGACCTGATGGCATTCACCCTAGGATACTAAGGGAGTTGGCAGAGGTCCTGGCATGGCCACTGGCCAACCTGTTCAATACCTCCCTGGATACAGGGTGTGTGCCACAGGACTGGAGAATGGCCCATGTGGTGCCCATCCACAAAAGTGACTCAAAGGATGAACCAGGAAACTATAGACCAGTGAGCCTCACATTGATCGTGGGAAAGCTCATGGAGACCATACTGAAAGAGAGGCTAGTGAGCTTCTTGGAGGAAAACGGTCTCCAGGATGGTCAACAGCATGGATTTATAGCGGGCAGATTCTGCCAGACAAACCTTGTAGAGTTATACGGCTGGGTGACATGGGAACTGGATAAGGCCATGCAGTGGATGTCCTGTATTTGTACTTCAGCAAGGCCTTTGATTCATTGCTGCATGAGAGGTTGGGGGGAAACTGAAATATATGGGGGCAGGACCAAAAATGGTGAAATGGATTACAAACTAGGTAAAGGGAAGCAGCAAAGAGTGGTGGTGGTGGGGGACCTCTCGTCACCGAGAGCGGTGACGAGCGGAGTACCACAGGGAATGGGACTGGTGCTGTTTTGGATTTTTATTGCAGATATCTCACACGGGATCTAGAGCAAGATAAGCCTGTTTGCAGATGACACCAAGATGAGAGCTGTGGTTGATGATGCGGAGGGTGGAAGGGTTGCAGGAGGACTTGACTAAGCTGCAGGTGTGGGCATAAACATGGCAGTTGGGGTTCAATGCCAAGAGTACAAGGTTCTGCACTTTGGAGCCAGGAACCAGGGAGGATTATCACTTGAATGGGGTACAGTTGGGGAGCTCCACAGAAGAGAAGGACATAAGTGATCATTACAGGGAGCATGAACAACTCTGCTCAGTGCAGGAAGGCGGCAGCAAAAGCCAAAAAATGCTGGGGTGTATTGCAAAAGGGATCTCCCACAGAAGGAGAGAGGTTATCCGGCCCCTGTATAGGTCTTTGGTCAGGCCCCACCTGGAGTACTGCATGCTGTACTGGTGCCCATTCCTGAAGAAGGACATCAGATTGTTGGAGGGGGTGCAGCGAAGAGCCCCAAAGATGATCCAGGGATTGGAGAGCGAGCCCTTTGAAGACAGGCTGGGAGAGCCAGAATATGTATCTCACTGGAGGAGAGGAGGGATGGGGGATATGATCAAGACCTTTAAGTATCTGAAGGGGATAAACAAGAACAACACAGAAGGGACTTTTCAGATGAGAAGGGAGGGACACGAGGGCATGGACTGAGATTGGGGGGAAGATTAAAGAGGAGATGAAGAGACATTTTTCACGAAAAGAGTGGTGGACAAATGGAACACCTTACCAGACGAGATAGTGTCCTGCAAGACGGTGGGCAGTTTCAAGAGGGATTGGGACAGGGAAGGGATACTGGGAAGGGTGGGTGGGAGGGAAGCGAGGTGAGGGGCTAGCTGCAGACTCAATAGACCATGAGGCCTGATTCTGCTGGCAATTTCGTGTGTTCGTAAAGTGGATGATTGACAGGTGGATAACATTCTGCATTGACTTCTGCTGCAGGTTGGCTAGTATGGAGTTGCGCAAGGAGCTAAGGATTCATTCTACCAGGTATGCCGCTGCCTGTGTGACTGCTTCCTGGAATATGCTTAGTCAAGGAGATGCAGAGCTGCAGTCTAGGCTAAAGCATGCACCTTCATTTTCCACTACCACATTGACGTGCTGAGTCATCATGATGCTGCTTTTGGGCAGTTCTCCCATCTCTGTTAACCAAATAGGGGTGTGTGTACCTTGCCCCTCCTCCCAGGGACTGCTGGCAGTTCTGACACTTGAATCTCTCAGCTTCAGCAGCAGGCCTCTGTGGAGGTTGCCAGTCTAGCCCGACCTGCCAACAAGACAGCATGGGATGGTTCTGCATCTGGACCTTTAGTCTCTGCACCTCTCAGCCTCATTGCTGGCGGCTAGCATTCCAGGTTTGAGCCTTTCAGAAAATTCTCCACCCTCCACATTGTGGAGGCATCCCAGAAGAAGTCGATTCGCAGAACAAATGCATTAAAGTGGAAGAGGTTCTCCTTCTGGGGCCAAGGCAAGGATCTTTTCTTGTTGCCTGCCCAGTGGCTACAACTCTTAGCTAGCTTTGGTCTCTGTACCAGATGGAGCTGTGAGCCAGAACCCTGAAAATGCACCTACAGTTATCTCTGCTTACTGAGCATGGAGTGGTATGCAGACAGTGGTGCAGGAGAAGGTGGTTGGGCATTTTGGTAAAGGCCTGGATCATGTGTCCCCTCTGGTGTATGAACCACTGCCTTCGTGGATCTGCTGTTTCTTACCATACTGATGGGTAAACTTTTGAACCAATGCACAAGTGTGAAATATCATACTTGCAGAAGACCGCTTTCATGATGGCCACCAAGAGGGTAAGTGAGCTCTAGTTGCTCTCCGTGAAATCTCCCTATCTGGTCTCCCACAAGTAGAAGGTCATCCTTTGCACCCATGTGAAATTCCTCCTGAAAGTTGTGCCAGAGTTACAGTTTAACCAGGTAGTTAACCTCCCGGTTTATTTTTATAACCTGACTTTGAATGCTGACCGTTGGCTCCGTATCATGGACCTCCAGCGGGCACTGTCTTATTACAAGGAGCACACAGAGGGAGTTTGCAGTGAGGCTCACCAGCTGTTCGTAGCAGACATTGAAGCCATGCCTGGCAGCAGCAAAGCAGATGATTGCCAGGTGAATAACATTCTGCATTGACCTCTGCTACAGTTTGGTATGGAGTCGCCCAAGGCCTGAGGGCTCATTCTACCAGGCATGCTGCTGCCCATGTGGTTGCTTCCAGGGATATCCCTTTCAAGAAAATAGGCAGGGTTGCAGCCTGGGCTAAAGGAAACACTTTCATCTCCCTCTACAACATTGACCTGCTGAGTCATCATGATGCTGCATTTGGGGCATCATCATCATCATTTCCCCACTCTGTTCACCAAATAGGGGTGTGTTCCTTCCTCCTCCTCCTCCTCCTCCCAGAGAACAGCTAGGAGCTCTGGTACCCAGATCTCCTCAGCAGCAGGCCTTTGTGGATATTGCCACTCCACCTGACCTGCTGATGAGACAGTGGTGTGGTTCTGCACTGGATCTTCAGCCCCTGTTTCTATAAGCCTGGTTCCTGAGCAGCTACCTTTTGGAATACATGTTCCTCGTTGTGGAGGTGTCCCAGAACAATTCACAGAACATTTGCATTCAAGTGGGAGAGTTTCTCTCTCTGATGCCAAGGCAAGGATGTTCATCCTCTCACCTGCCCAGTGACTTTTATCCTTGACTACCTTTGGTTTCTGTCCCAAATGGGACTGCAAGGCACAACCCTGAAAATGCATCTGACAACTATCTCTGCTTACTGGGCATGGGCTGGTATGCTGACGGTGGTGCAGTAGAAGATAGCTGGATGTGTTTTCAAAGGCCTGGATCATCTGTCTTTTCTGGTGCATGAACCACCACCTCCATAGAATCTACTGCTGTTTCTTACCATGCTGATGGGTAAAACATTCAAGCCAATGCACAAGTGTGAGATGTCACAGTTGTCATGGAAGACTACCTCCTTGATGGCTGTTACATCCGCCAGAAGGATAAGTGAGCTCCAGGCACTATTGGTAGAGTCTCTGTATCTGATCTCCTACAGGACAAGGTCATCCACCACCCTATGCAAAATTCTCTCAAGGTCACGCCAGAGTTCCACCATAACCAGGTAATTAACCACTCAGTTTATTTGAATAAGCCAACATCAAATGCTGACCATTGGCTTCATACCCTTGACCTATGGCAGGCGCTGTCTTGTTACAAGGAGCACACAGTGAGAGTTTGCAGTGAGGCTAACCAGCTGTTCATAACATACGCTACAGCTGTTCATAACATACGCTAAAACCATGCCTGCCAACAGCAAAGTGGGTGATTGCCAGGTGGATAACATTCTGCATCAACTTCTGCTACTGGCTGGCTGGTATGGAATAGCCCACAGAGCTGAGGGCTGATTCTACCAGGCATGCAGCTGCCTATGTCACTGCTTCCAAGGATATGCAGGTTTGATACACAAGGGGAAGGTGCAAAGGACGAGAAGGGACTTGGCAAGGTTGGAGGAATGGTCAAAAGTATGGCAGCTTAGATTCAATGCAAAAAGTAATGCACCTGGGAAACAAAAACCCAGGGGAGGAGTACACAAAGTGTGTGTGTGTGTGGGGGGGGGTTACTAACAACAACAAAAATGCAAAGGGACCTGGGAGTAGTCATGTCAGATGATCTGAAGGTAGGCAGGCAGTGTGTGAAGGCAGTAAGGGGGGCTGGGGATATTGGGATGCATAGGGAGAAGCATTGTCAGTAGAAAACAGGAAGTTACAGCTGGCCCGTCGGCGCAGTGGTTGGATTTCCACTGCGATGCTGGCAACCCGGGTTGGGGAGTGGACTTGGGTAAGCTTGAGGCCAGCCAGGGGAGAAGGCTCGGCGTCCCACGACAGCTCGCCTTCTCCAGGGAGGAGGGCCATGGCCCGCCTTGTCTTGACAGCGGAGGCTCAGGAATGGCACGCTGATTGCAGGGAAGGCTGGCCAGGATGTGTGTGGACATCAGCGCTGCCCAGATGTCGGGGAACACACCACATGTGGGGAGAGAACCAGGAGGATAACAACCCTCCATCTCCGGGAAGACGGGGCACCAGGAGCTTGCCCTCAATATGCCTTCACCCGCCCCAACCACCTTGCCTGATGAGATACAGTAAGCATACGGGGTGTACGGGCCTCACCTCGTTACCCGCCCGTGGGGTATAGCTGCAGCTCCATGGGGTGCAGGGTGGCTCGTGGGTAGGGTGATTGGCAGAGGGATGACTCCAAGGTGCCTCCAAGAGTCTGAGACTGGGGGACATAGGAGGGAAAAATAGAAGTAAAAAAAAAAAAAGAAAGGAAGTTGTCATCTCTGTACAGACAGTTGGTGAGACCCCATCTGGAGTACGGTGTGCAATTCTGGAGACCCCGTCTCCACAAGGACAAAGGAAGGATGCAGGCAGTTCAGAGGAGGGCAACTAAAATGGTGTAGGGTCTGCACCAGGAACCACACAAAGAGAGACTAAAGAAGCTTAATATGTATACCCTTGAGGAAAGGAGGGAGAGGGGGGACATGATAGAAACTTTCAAGTACCTCAAGGGAATTGACAAAGTCCAAGAGGGTAGCATCTTTCAGAAAAAGAGATATGCAAGAATAAGGGGGTATAGTTTGAAGATAGAGGGGGGACAGCTCAGGGGCAATGTGAGGAAGTATTTTTTCACAGAGAGGGCGGTGGACGCATGGAATGGCCTTTCTGAGGAGGTCGTTGTGTCAAAAACAGTGGGGAAATTCCAGAATGCATGGGACAGACAACGCACCATGTGTTACCCCATCTCTCATTCAACAACTGAGACACAGAGATGACCTTTGGCACAGAGCTGTTGACTCTGGTAAGCTGGTGGATAGACAAGCTTATAATACTGAATGCAACAGGTGCACCTGGGCTGTCTGCAAGACCAAGGCAGAATATTACAGATCAGCTCATGCCTCTTTCTGGGGAACCGCTTGGTCATTTTGGGACAATATAAAATAACTGAATGGTAAATTGCGCTTCCCTCCCCAACCCAACTTACAGTCAATGGCTCCATCTCCACAGACCCCCAAAGCATCGTGGACTACCTCAACACTGCTTTCTCCAGCCTCAGCATAGTCCTCCCTATCAAGTTCTTTGACCCAATCCCTCCCTCACAGCCATCCACCCTCCGCCATCCTCCTTTCTAGCTCCACCCTATCTCCCCACAAGAAGCCAGGCCATATGTGTCTAAAGCCCTTAATGGCACCAGTCCCTGTAACGACCCCTTAGATACTAGGCTCCTTCGCCAAGTCCTTAATGTAGTGCTTGCCCCACTCACAGACCTGCTCAATCGCTGTCTGTCGGTTCCTGTTAGTTTTCCTGAAAATGGCAGTCATCTCACCAGTACTCAAAGTTGGGACAGCTCCTCCCTGATAACTACCGGCCGATCTCCATCCTCCTCCTGCTCTCCAAAGCCTTAGAAAAATAGTATCAGATCAGCTCACAGAATACCTAACCCACTACCCATCTTGTGTGTGCAGAGCAGCATGGCTTTCATTCGCCACAGCACCACCACGGCTCTCCTAGAGTTCTCCAACTTCCTGCACTCTGCCCTGACTCAGGCCACCTTTCTGGAGCTGTTTTTATCAACCTCTACAAGGCCTTTGACACAGTCTGTCAGCCCCTCTTGCTTGACTCTCTCCTGCAGCTCAGTTTCATCCAAGGGTCCCTCTCCTGGTTCACTAGCTACCTGTCCTCCAGGTCCCAGTGCGCAAAATTCACAGTACCCTGTCTAACATTCATCCGCTCTGGTGTTCCCCAGGGTTCCATTCTGGGCCCACTTATCTTTAGCCTGTACCTTAACCTCCCCAGCTCCTGCACTGGCAGGGTCCTTCTATGCAGATGATGCGGTCCTTCTTGCTTCTCACCTGAACCCTGCCTCCCTACAGATCTCCCTCCAGCACTCCTTCAACCAGACTGAGCTCTGGTTTCTGGACCACAGATTGGTCATCAGACTAAAAACAAAGCAATGCTTTTCGTCCACCACCAAAGCAAGGACAGAACCCCCGATACTTCACAGCTCTCAACACCCCTTGAACAAGTGTCTTCATACAAATACCAGGGCATCACATTTGATCCTGCCCTCACCTTCCACTCCCACATCAGCACCCTCTCATCTGCTACCAATGCACGGAACGGCCTTCTTTACCACCATAGGGACTGCCTACCCCAGAAGCACTCGGGCTGGCTGTCACCTCCTCTGTCCTGTTCCTTGTGGACTACGGCCTTCCAGTTTATGCAGCCACAGATAACACTGCGCTCAGTAAGATCTAAATGTCCATCAACAAGGCCTGCAGGCTCCTGACCGGTGCTGACTGACACACACACACCTGCTCACTCTGTTCCTTTGCCAGTGTGCTCAATTTTGAGGAGAGGCTCCCCTATCAATCCTGCCTACTGACTAAAAAAAATACATCTTGGTATCTCCCCTCCTGAGGTGACCTCATCCCTCCACCATGGTACTCCCGTTGTCTCCACCTGCAGTGCCTGCAAGTCCACCCTCCTTGTCCCTAGGGTCAAGACCTTGCTCGCTCAGAAGTCTTTTTGCTGCAGGGCCCCTTCCTGGTTCAGCTCCCTCCCTGCCGCTATCACCAACCTCCCTAGAATTGGACCTTTCAAAATTGCACTCAGGAACAACATATTTCTAGGGACATGGATATGTTGTTCATCCACACTTATTGGCAGGTTCCTTGCCGCTTTAAATCTTGCCGGAAGGTCTTCAAGCTGGCTCCTCCCACCCACCCGGGTGGTAAAACTCTCGGCTCCCCCCCATGACGCCAGATCTTCCTTATCGCTTGGAAGCTTAGGTTCCCTCCTTAACGCCTGCGATTAAGACTGGTTCCTAATTCTTCGAAGTTCAAATCAAAAGTTTTTGCTAAAAAGATCTTCGGTCTTCCTCGCTGCCGCGATGGACAAATCGACCCGTTTTGAGGTGCTCTTTATGGGCAGAAGATGTCTAGGACGGATCCGCACTCCACGTGCTTCTACTGCTTTGGGCCTTGAGCACGCACCCGCAGGCTCCGCGGTACTTGTGCTCTTCCTTTCGCCCACGCCCTGAAGACCGTGTTGCCCGACACAACTGGGGCGCCCGAGAAAAGAATTCCACCGGTGAAATCTAAAGAGGTCTGACAGGTGTTCATGGGCGGCGGTCATGGATCAGCTCGAGCAGATGATCGCCTCAAGAGGAGGTGGCGCGGGCCGCCCTACCGGCTGCGGCATTTGTCCTGTTTTCTCGGTGCCTCGTACTGCTTCTTTTAAGGAGCTTTGTCTGACCCTCTCGAGAAAGGTGAGGGTCCAGCTTCTTCGGACCTTTTTCCAGGTCCAAAGCAAAGTAAGTCTCTGTCGACGCTCTTGGGAGCGGAAAGATCCCTCCCTTGTCGACAGTCGGCCTCGGTCGACCCCTCAGCTTCTCGCCACTGGCTCACCGGTGTCCTGCTAATAATTGATCGAGACTCGCGACGCCGGGTCGAGATTTTCTCGACCCGCTAGACGGTTGTCGGGTGGAGAAGCTGAGAATCCTCCCTCCCTCGTTCCCCGTGGAGTTGAGGATCCCGCTGCTCATCTGTGCCTCCGTTCCGGAGCTTTGTGGACTCGTCCGAGCCGAGGAGAGTGCCGATTTCCGACATTTCTCCGCCTCGGCCCAGTCGAGACTCGGTCTCGGTCTCGGACATCCTCGCGGTCCAACCGATCCCACTGCCATAGGCGGTCTCTGCTCGGCATCATGGCAAGCGGGCGCCGCTTCTTCCTCTTCCCCGGATTAGGGGAGGCTTCGCTAGTTGCGCCGGAAGTTACGAGGAACCATGTGGCAACAGTTCTTTGACCGGAATAAGCTGACCCAGTCGCCTTCCCGCCATTAAGTGGCTGTCACCGGAGCAGTCAAACAACCCCTCGCTGTAGTCGAGATCCTGTTCTCAGGCCGGTTGTCTGCCAATTCCAGCTGCCCCACCGATTCGTGAACCTCCGCCCACAGCCATTAGTTGGGGCTCACCAAAAATTCTATGTCGGCCTTGGGTTTGCCCCATAGGTTGTCTGTCACCCTCACTCCCGATAAACCTCGGCAGGTGGAGGGTGGCTCAGGCCCGAGGCAGCTCTTGAGGACTCTTCTGAGTCCACGATGGTTCCTCCTCTCTCCAAGCTCATGGACTTGAGTCCTCGGAGGGCAGTCAATGGACGATAGCCCTTCATCCTTCTTAGGTTGCTTTACTCATCTCGGAGTCCACCGATAAAGCTGAACTGCTTTCTAAACGGGCCAGGTATCCTCACGGAGATTCTTGACCGAGGGGATTCCCACGGAGGCCTTCCGTGGCCGGGTTATAGTGAGTCCGGCCTTGAACTTTGGTAGCGCCCTGCTTCCTGCCCTGCACCTTCGGCCAGGTTGGCTAGAAGTATGCGGTCCCTACCGTTCCTGTCCGTTTTTCTGAACACCGGCCGAGGGGTTGGTTACCGAGCTGCTCGCGTGCGAATACCAGGATGTGGACAACCTCCCAACAAGGAATCCAAGAAATTGGATTATGCCGGGCGGCAAGTCTATGCTGGCCTCTTCTCGGGTTTCACAGGCCAGTTCGGCCGCCCTCATGGCACATTTTTCTCACGCCTTATTGGGCTCCCTGGATGAGGTTGTCCTCATCTTCCCGCAGATCTGCAGACTACGGCCAGGCAGGTGCAGGACCAGGGCAGGGCAGTGGCTAAACAGCAGCTCCAGACTGCGTTAGACATCAGGGACTCATGTGCCAGGGTCTGTGTGCCGCAGTGGCTATGCGCGTCGGCCGGGCTTGGCTGAGGATATCCACCTTACTCGGATACCCAGCACAAGTTGGCGGATGTTCCTTTTGGGACTGACCTCTTCGGCCCTGGGGTGGAAGGTCACCTGCAGAGGATCGAGAAGTCCAATGCTACCTTGGACTCAGTCTCTTCCGCCAGAAGGACAAAGGCCGCAAGCCACAGCCTAAGCCCTTTCGCCTCTGCGCCTGTGCTGCGCCCGCCCAGCAACGCTAGGCCAGCAGGCTCGAAAGCTTGTATCCCAAACCTAAGCTGCCGGCTTCTCCAGCAGGAAGCAGGAGGTAAGGCCCAGAGGTCCCTCTGCCGTCCCTCCTCCAAGCCTGCCCAGTGACGGGCTGAGGGTGTCGCCCCATCCCTGTCACCTCCCCTGGTTCTCTCTGGGGACGGCTCAGACACTTCTTTTCCGCCTGGTCCGCTGTTACCACGGACAGGTGGGTACTGGAGGTGGTGGAAAAGGCTCACTCTAGAATTTGAGCAGGCCCCGCCTTCAGAGCCAGCCACACTCGGGGGCCTCAGGTCCGAGTCTCACTGGCGGCTCATCGAGCCAACATCACTCGCCCTCCAAAAGGAGGTGATCATGGAGGTAGAGGACCCCTTTAGACCCGGGTTCGTGTCCAGGTATTTCCGGTTCCGAACGGATGGGGCTGGCGCCCATTCTCGACCTACACGACCTGAACAAGTTCCTAAGGTCTCTGACCTTCAGAATGGTCACCTGGTGCAGATAATACCATCTCTGAACACGGCGTGTGGTTCGCTCTCTGACCTGCAGGACGCGTCTTTTCACGTCCCTATCCGTCCATCACATCGAGATTCCTCCGCCGAGCGGAAGGATCCTCTTCAGTTCCAAGCCATGCCCTTCGGCTTATCTCCAGCTCCCAGGGTCTTCACCAAATGCATGGCAGTGGTGACAGCATCTCGCGGTGCCGAGGGTCCGGTGTACCCTTACCTGGACGATTGTTGATAGCAGCCCCTCCAGACGGAGGTGGAGCGTCCAGAGATCTGGCCCTCCAGGTTTGCTCTCAAGTCGGCCTTCTCATCAACAAGGCCAAGTCGGAACTCGAGCCGAGCAGGTGATCCTGTTCATCGGGCAGAGCTCGACTCTCTTGAGCCAGAGCACGGCTCCCCGCGGACAGGGCCGAGGTTCTACCTCCTTTGCCCAATCATTTCTGGTTGGGCACCGCGCCTGCCCGGACTTCCTGCGCCCTGGGTCTCATGGCGGCCTGTACCAGCGTGGTCCATTGGGCATGCTGTCACATGCACCCCTTTAGTGGGGACTGGCCAGCCAGTGGTCACAACGCCGGATCCATTGGACCAGCTAGTGACAGTGACCCAGGAGATGTGGAACGCCTCCAGTGGTGACCGCTCCATCCCATCTGCAGAAGGGCATCCCGTTTGTCCGCCCTGAGCCGACGGTCTCTCTATCGACCGATGCCTCTCTGATGGGTTGGGGTGCCCATCTGGGGGAACACCGAGTGCACGGCCTCTGGTCCCCGTGGGAGTCCCGATGCCACATCAACCTGCTGGAGCTCCAGCGGTCCGCCTAGCTCTCACCGACTTTGCTCCGTTTCTCCGGGGTCAAGTGGTCTGAGTCCAGACGGACAATACCACGACCATGTACTACCTGAACCGCCAGGGCGGGACGCGCTCCATGCTTCTATGCAAGGAAGCTCTCCGCATTTGGTCACTCGTGAGCAGCCTGGAGGCGGATCTCCTAGCCATTCATGTGGCAGGAGCCTCCAACACCCTGGCCGATGCCCTGAGCTGGATAGGGGCTGAATCTCACGAGTGGTCTCTCCTGTCGGAGGTAGTACAAGATCTGTTCTCCCACTGGGGCACACCTCAGGTGGACCTGTTTGCCTCCAGGGAGAATGCGAAGCTGAGGCTGTTTCATGCCCGCCCCCCTCAGCAGGGCTCGCTGCAGGGGGATGCCTTCTCGAGGCTGTGGACCCCGGGCCTCTTTTACGCCTTTCCCCCATTTCCCTTGATTCACAAGGTGCTTCTCAAGACAAGGAGGGACAAGGCGCAGGTGATTCTGATAGCCCCAGACTGGCCCCGCCAGTTCTGGTACCCAGATCTCCTCAACCTCAGCTACAGGCTCCCGAGGCAGCTTCCAGCTCGCCCGGACCTGCTCTCAGTCAATCAGGGGAAGGTGTTCCATCCGGACCTTCAATCCCTGCACCTGACGGCCTGGTTCCTGAGCGGCTAGAGTTCCAGGCCTTGGGTCTTTCTGACGAGGTCCTCAATGTTGTTGGAGGTCTGTAAAGGAGTTCCACCAGGAAATGCTATGCCTTCAAATGGAAGAGGTTTTCCATTTGGTGTCAGAGTAAGGGCTTGGACCCTTCCTCCTGTTCCTTGGCAAGCATTTTGGACTATTTATGGTCCCTTTCTAGTCAAGGGCTTAGGTCGACGACCCTAAAGGTGCACCTGGCAGCCATCTCTGCTTACCGGGCGCGGGCCAAGGAGCAGTCAGTGGCGCAGGAGAAGGTAGTCTGGCGCTTTTTCAAAGGCCTTGATCACATTTCCCCTCCAGTGCAAGAACCTCCACCTCCATGGGATTTACTGCTGGTACTGGCAAAGCTCATGGGCAAGCCATTCAAACCAGTGCACAGGTGTGAACTCTCTCACCTGTCGTGGAAGACTGCCTTCTTGGTGGCTATCACGTCAGCCAGAAGGATGGGAGAACTCCAGGTGCTCTGCATTGAGTCTCCTTACCTGGTCTTCCACAGGGACAAGGTTGTCCTGCGCCCCCACCCGAAATTCCTTCCGAAGGTGGTGTCGGAGTTTCACCTTAACCAGGTGTTGACTCTGCCGGTGTTCTACCCCAATCACACCTCGGAGGCCGAATACAGGCTCCATACTTTGGACCCTAGAAGGGCGCTCGCTTATTATAAGGAGCGCACGGCTGAAATTCGGGGAGAGGTTCGCCAGCTGTTTGTCACCTACGCTGAAGCCGCACCTGGCAGACCTGCAGCCAAGCGGACGATAAGCAGGTGGGTCACCTCCTGCATAGATCTCTGCTATAAGTTGGCGGGCATGGAGCCTCACAGAGGGATAAGAGCTCATTCTACCCGCTATACTGCTGCATCGGTGGCTGCTTCCAGGGACGTCCCTATCCAGGAAATCTGCAGGGCTGCTACCTGGAAGTCAGCACACACCTTTATTACCCATTACCACATCGACCTTGAGTCACGCCGGGATGCTGGTTTTGGGGCCTCGGTTCTCCAGTCTTTATTCCTAAGTAGGGTTGTCGCTTGCCTCCCTCCTCCCGGAGAACTGCTAGAGTCTGCCAGTAAGTGTGGATGAACAACATATCCATGTCCCTAGAAATACAGGTTACTCATCTGTAACAGGAGTTCTAGGAATGGTATATGTTGTTCATCCACACCTACCCACCCGACTCCCCCGCTTCGGACGACAACCTGAGCTTCCAGCGGCCAGATCTGGCGTCATGGGGCGGAGCCGAGAGTTTTACCACCCGAGTGGGTGGGAGGAGCCAGCTTGAAGACCTTCCGGCAAGATTTAAAGCGGCAAGGAACCTGCCAATAAGTGTGGATGAACAACATATACCATTCCTAGAACTCCTGTTACAGGTGAGTAACCTGTATTTGCCACCCGCACCTGTAGATGTGCATAATCGGCTGGGTTTCCCATGCCTGGCGGTTCCCTCCTACCTTGTTGGGCCCGAAGTCAGTATTCTCCTACTATGACAATGTCCCCCTGGGACAGCTACCATCTCACCACACCAGTGCACTGCTTGCACTACTGTTCTAATTGCCTAGCTACCACCTTGTATAAGCCAATATATTTTCTTGTGTATAGCTGCTGTTGCCATTACAACCCTGTCTGCACACTTCTAGTGTTGCACCTAATGTTCTATTGAATTTGTTCTGTAACTATATAATCCTGTGATTGTCTCTGTATACTTGGCATGGAGCCTTTGGAAATTAGTCCATGACTCAAAGGATTATAATTCCGATAAGTATAAATAAATAAATAGTGGAAGGTAGGAGGAAGTAGGCTGTTGGTTAAGGTTTACCCATAGCACTTCGACAGCGTTAGTGCCGACATCCCCTACAGCGACAGCTACAATGCCAACTGTCAGCAGTGTAGCCATGGGATATCAGCGCACACAGTCAGGGGGCTGTGCCCCCCGATGCTCCACACACACACCCGGTCTCTAGGATTCTAACTCCGAGTTGGAGTTGAACGGGGTGGGGGGCAACACCCAGCAATGCAGTCCCGATCCCACAAAGACCAGCACAGCACGGGCGGTTTTGCCTGCTTCCTGAGCTGTGCTGGTCTTCGCTGGCCAGAGTTGCTGCGGTGATGGTATACCATTGGGGAACTAGGATCTGCAGCTTATCCAGTGGGTAGGGAAATGGGCAGACTGGGTGGGCCAAGTGGTCCTTATCTTCCGTCAAAGTCTATGTTTTTGTGCAGCCTGGGGTAAAGCACACACCTTCATCTCCCACTACAACACTGATACTCTGCGACGTCATGATTCTACTTTTGGGGCATCATTTCTCCAGTCTGTGTTCGCAAAATAGGGGTGCACATCATGCCTCATCCTCTTTGAGAACTGCTGGGAGTTCTAGTACCCAGATCTCCGCAGCAGGCTCCCTTGAGGTTGACACTTCACCCCGACCTGCTAACAAGACAATAGGGGATGGTCCTGCACCTGGACCTTCAGTCCCTGCTCCTCTCAGCCTGGTTCCTGAGCGGCTAGATTTCCAGGCTGTAGAATTTTTGGAAGATATCCTGTACGATGTGGAGGCATCCCCAAAGGAATCGACTTGCGGAACGTTTGCATTCAGGTGGAAGAGGCTCTAACTTTGGGCCCAAGGCAAGCATCTTGGTTTTGTCACCTGCCTAGTGGCTATGATCCTCAGCTACCTTTCATCTCTGTCCCAGATGGGACTGCGAGCCACAACCCTAAAAGTGCACTTGGCAGCTATCTCTGCTTACTGGGCACGGGCCAGTATGCATACTGTGGTGCAGGAGAAGGGGTCTAGTGGTTTTTCTGAGGCCTGGATCACCTGTCCCCTTTAGTGCATGAATCACTACCTCCGTGAGTTTGACTGCTGTTTCTTACCATGCTGATGGGTAAACTATTCGAGCCACTGCACAAGTGTGAGATGTCAGTTGTTGTGGAAGACCACCTTCTTGATGGCTGTCGCATCTGCCAGAAGGAGAATGCACTTCTCCCGTTAAGTAATTTCAGCCGCAGTTCCATCCTTTTGGAGTGGTTAGAGATTAGCTATGGTTGCCCTTCCATACTACTGCTTTTATTGGCCACTAACCTGAAGACCAGAGGTGGTGTGACTTCAACCTTTCCTTGATGTGCCTGATTTCTGGTAGTCGTAAGTTGGAGAACGTGCCTGGAAATGTGTAAAACGGAACTTGTTCTGCTTTAATGTGGAGTGCCTATTACTTGCTGCCTGACTTTTGCTGCCGTCTTATCATTTTAATTTGCTGCCTGTGACTTTTACTGCTGCCATTTGAGCTCTCTGCTTATGACTTTATTTGCTACTGCCTGAATTTGATGCTTTATTGTTTGTTCTGCTGCTATGCCATATTGCTGCTGTTGACACTAAATCAAATTGCTGCACTCTAATGCCCATTTCACCTTTGAGGTGCTTCTGTTAGCACGGTCTACAGGACTGAGTATTCCCGGTGCCTTTGCTTGCACTAACCTGTTGTTTGGCCACGCCCCCTTCCCTCCCCTGCCGACTGGTGGTGGCAGCCCAAGAAGGTGGGGTTGTGGTGTTTAAATTGGTGAGCGGCATCTACAGTGGCGGCCAGTTGCAGCAAAGTGCATCAGAAGTCAGTGGAGTCCATGGGAGAGTGGGGAGACAAATCTTTGTTGGCAATGGTCTCTAGTGAGTCAGTAATGGCTAAATGTTATTTGATGAGTGTTTTGTTAGTATTATGTGGGGTATGTGTGTGTGATAATATTGTAGGGGACATTGTTTCCCATGGGGTAATGTAAGATAGTAAGAATGAAGGTGACTATACTATGTCTAACCTGATTGTTGGTCCGGATACTCTTTGTGTTACTAGTCATCTTCTAATTAGGAAGAAATATGAAAGTAGAATTTGTGGGCATTTGTTATTAAATGTCTCTAATTGTAATTATCAGGCCGAGATTAAGAGGATAGTGAATTTGTTTAAAAATATTGTTTTACTTCTTTTATCTGGGGATGTGGAAACTAATCCGGGCCCCCCAGTTTAGTCCAGGGTCTACTGGGCAAAATCTTTCGCCACAGTATTTTTGTAAAGGCTTCAAAGTCATTCATTTCAATGTCAGAAGTCTGGTTCTTAAGTTAAGTGAGCTTGAATATTTTGTATATCATCAGCAACCGGTTGTTATGGCAATTTCTGAGACATGGTCGAAGCCTCAAATTCCTGATAACCTGTGTACATTGCTAGGCTACAGTTTGTTTAGGGCTGACCATAAGGGTAGGAAAATGGTGGTGGTGGTGGGGGTGGGTTGTGATACATTTTAGGATCGCCTTCAGTTGACTGTTCTGGGTTCTAGTGTTGAGACTGATCATGTCTGTGACTAGTTGCTTTTGAAATTTATTTTGGGTGGGAAGAAACACCTAATTTTGGTTGTCTTTATAATCCCCTCAGTTAGTGTAGATGGATTAAAGGTATTCTTAGATATTGTTTCTCCACACTGCCTGCGTAATGATGTAGTATTGGTAGGGATGTTAATTTGAATTGGGAGCATAGGGATGGTCTTGGGTTGGAATCTTTACTGCAGTCCTATGGGTTAAGTCTAAATAAATTCACAATCGTACTTGTTTAAATACACATTCAGCTAATCACTCAATTCTTGATTGGGTTATTACCAGTCATGAGAGTATTATATCACCTCTGGCGTTATGCCAAATTCAGTAAGTGATCATTCAGCCATTTTATGTATTTTGAGTTTTAAAACTGTGAAGGTTCCTCCCTGTATTGTAAAACGATGCTTTAAAAGGGTCAATATCAAAGCAGTTAGTGCTTCTTTATCTTCTATCGAGTGGGCTTGTCTTTAGTTAATTCCTGATGTGGATTATTTTCTAAATCAATTGTTACCTGTTCAGAATACTTTTTTCTTTGCATACAGTAAGACTTTGGGGTAAATCAAATAATTGGTTTACTGATGAAATCAAATCTTATATTAAGCAGAGGAATCATACCTGGGTAAATTATAAGTGTAACCCTTCACCTGCCTCGTTAGCTGGTTATCGGAATTTGAGAAATAAGGTTTCTGAGTTGGGTGAAGTGTGCCGAAAGAGAATTTTATAGGGAACAGTTTACAGCTAACCTGTCGGATTCTAAAAAGTTTTGGCAGAATGTAAATTCATTATTATCACCTAGGACTAATAGTGATATTGATAAATTGCAGGTAAATGATGAAGTAATCACTGATCAAGCAGTGATTGCTGATTTATTCAATATCAAGTTCTCTGACTATTCAAGTTATAGGTCAGGTTTACTTAATGCATCGGTGGGTAAGGAGAGTGGACAGGTGGAGAGACCACAGTTCCGGTTTAGTGCAATTAAGCCGCATGAAATGCTTGATTTACTTTGCATTCTGCCAGATAAGAGTTGTGATTGTGGGAGAGGTTTGAATATTAGGTTTCTGAAGTTAGCTATTCCCCTTATTGTTGATCCGTTATGTTATATTTTTAATTTATCTTTGGCTATGGGTCAATTTCCACAAGACTGTAAGTGTGCGAGGGTTGTCCCAATCCCCCCCAAAACACATGCTGCTGTTCTGGATGACTGTAGGCCTATCCCTATTCTTAATTCATTGAGTAAATTGTTAGAGAAAGTTGTATCTAATCAATGGAAGGATTATTTGGATTTTTATGGCATTCTCAGTTCACAGCAGCATGGGTTCCGACGGGGATATGGGACAGGTACTGCCTTGGTCAGGTTCACGGACACTATCCTCAGGGGTTTTGAAGAAGGCCTAATGACTGGGGCGGTGTTTGTGGACCTGACCAAGGCATTCGATTTAATTGATTATGGTTTATTATTGTATAAATTGAAAGTCATTGGTTTTTCTGAAAGTGTAGTACTGTGAGTGTATGATTATGTGGCTAATCGTAAACAATTTGTTCGAGTTGGTTTACAGGATTCACAGATGGCCTCAATTAAGTGTGACATGCCGCAGAGGTCCATTTTGGCCCTTTGTTATTTTTATGCAAATACCACTTGCAATATGACCTCGCCCAAATCCCTCCCTTTGTTGACTGACCTCATGGTGTTCCTATGCTCATAAATCCCCACTAGCCCTGTTGGTCATTTGTATTTATCTCCAATCTATACCTTGCCCCAGCATTGTATCTGGGTGTACTTTCTACGTAATTGTAAAAACTGTAAAAATTGTCTTTTCTCCTGTTTCTGTATCTAATGTATTCGTCTGAACCAATTGCTATATTGTTGTACCTGTTGTACCCTTTTGTACTCTCCCGGGTCGTTCCTGAAAATAGGCATAATATTTGTCTCGTGTACTTACCCGGTAAACAAAAACTAAATAAATAATAAATAAATTACCTACTCAGTGAGGATCCTGTAACTCAATATTGTATGCGGATGATTTGATACTCTTTTGCCAGGCTAAATCATTGGAAGATTTGACTAGTGCTCTTCAAGTCAGCTTTAGGAATGTCTGCACATGGTGTGTAAATAATTCTATGATTTTAAATTCTAAAAAGACAAAATCGATTATTTTTGGGACACCTTTAATGTTGAAAGACAACTTATTTACTACTTCATGGTTGGGATTGTGCCGCATAGAACAGGTAACCCAGTTTAAATATTTGGGAGTGTGGCTGGATTGTGGCTTGACTTATTCACTACATAACAAACATGTTAGCCAGACAATAAATCAAAATTGGAAATTCTGTATAAATTTTGGTCCTATTTTTTTTAGAAACTAGGAACTCTATTGCTGTCGGCTCATTACTTCCGCGATTTTGACTATGTTTGTTATTTGTTTCAGAACTTGAATGTGAGGGAGTATAATGTGTTGACTGTAGCTTATAATAATATTTGTAGGTTTATTCTGTCAGTTCCATTCAAAACACATCATTGTACGCTGTATTTACACCTGGGCTGGTTGTCACCTCGCAAGAATTGTTTATTTCTGGTTGTATGCTTTATGATTTTTTTTTCAGGTTTTCCTTTGGCTGATCTGGTTCTTGGAATTTGTTCCTCATTCCCTAATTTAAGATCTGCTAATGGTATCTTATTGAATTCACCTGTTTATAAGACTTGTAATGGATTGCAGTCCTTTTCTATTGCAGCCCCATCCCTTTGGAAAGCTTTGCCTGTCACTCTTCATCAAGCATCATCTTTTTTTAGTTTTAAGCATAATTTTAAGTTATTTTTATTAAAGCCGTTTAAGTGTAATTGTTAATTTACTGCATTGTGTATGTTGATTGTTAAATGTTAATTGTTGTATGTCCTGGGTCGGACCTGAAAAAGGACCTATCTAGTGTCCCTACCCAGTTAACAAATAGATTAAAAAAAAAAAAATTAGTGAGCTCCAGGCAATCTCAGTGGTGTCTCCCTGTCTGGTCTCTCACAATGATATGGTGATCCTTCACACCTACTCAACATTCCTCCCACATGTTGTGTCGGAGTTCCATCTTAACCAGGTGATCAACCTCCCAGTTTATGTTAATAACCTGGCCTCAGATACCCAGGACATGCAGCAGACACTGTCTTATTACAAGGAGCGCGCAGCAGGAGTTTGCAGCAAGGCTCGCCAGCCATTTGTATCATATGCTGAAGCCGTACCTGCTATAGGTTGGCTGGTATGGAGTCACACAAGGAGTTGAGGGCTCATTCTACCAGGTATACCGATGCCTGTGTGGCTGCTTCAAGTGATATCCCATCGGGAGATATGCAAGACTGCAGCCTTTTCTAAAGCACACACCTTCATCTTCATTCTCCGCCACAGCACTGATGTGCTGAGTCATCATGATGCTGCTTTGGGACATCAGTTCTTCAGTCTGTGTTAACCAGATTGGGGGCACGCTTTTCCCCTTCCTTCTGGAGGACTACTAAGAGTCTGTCAGAGTGTGGATAGTGAAATGTTATCAACGGTGTTGGGAGATATGTTTACCCACCTGTAACCCTAGTTCTAATAGTGGTATATAGTACACATCCACACAACCCACCCATACTCCCCTGGCAAGTGACACAAGGATCTCTGCTTCCAGTGTGCAGGGTCTGAGATTGAGGGGGCGGAGCTGGAGGATGTGCACCTTAGGTGCTGAGAGGGGCTTAGCTTAAAGACAACCAGTGACTCAGCTGTATCCAGCAGAATTGCTATAGTGTAGATGTGAACTGTATACCACTATAAAGACTACAGTTACAGGCAAGTAAGCTTTATTTCTTGGGTGGTTGAAAGCACTCAACTGCTTCTTGTGTCTCACAGTGCATCCAGAACATGGCATCCTAGCATAACTCATGCCCCGATGGGCCTTATTTCTTATGTATTTACTAGACTACCGTACTGCAGGAGGCCAGTGTGAAGTTTAGGACCACGATAATAACTGGACAGAAGGTGTAAGTTTGTTTGTCATTAAAACTACTAAGGTAGCGTGGAGATTGGAAAATCCACACTACAAATATAGTCTGAATGATCTTGGGTCAATGAGCTTGGAGGACGGAGGACTAAAGGGAGATTTACTGTTCTTGTAGGATGTAAATAGAAACAGTCACCTCAAAGCTATGCTGAACTTGGAAACTGAAACTGGACACACTAAAGCAGGTGGTCATGATCAACAGCTGTGGGCAGATAACTTCAAAACCAACAAAAGAAAGGACTTCTTTGCACAGCAGGTGGTGGGAGTGTGGAATGCTTTGCTGCAATCAGTAGTAGATACTAGCAAATAAAAAAAAAAGTCTTCAGGAAACCTTTTGACCACATAATACTAGAAACATGGAAACAGAGAATTTGACAGCAGATAAGGACTGCAACTTGGCCCACCTAGTCTGCCCATTTCCCTACCTGATGGATAAGCTGCAGATTCTAGTTAATCAACAGCTTACTTCTTCCTAACCCCCGCTGGAACTGCCTTATGTCTGTCTCATGCATTCTTGAATTCTCCCACTGTTTCTGACTCCACAACCTCCTCAGAAAGGCTGTTCCATGCATCCACAACCCACTCTGTGAAAAAATACTTTATAACATTACCTCTGAGCCGTCCCCCCCCCATCTTCAAATTGTGCCCCCTTGTTCTTACATATATCTTCTTCTGAAAGATACTGCCCTCTTGTACTTTGTTAAATTCCCTTGAGATACTTGAAAGTTTCATGATGGCCCCCCTCCTCCTTTCCTCGAGTATACATATTAAGTTGCTTTAGTCTCTCCTCAGATGTCTTCTAGTGCAGACCCTGCACCATTTTGGTTGGCCTCCTCGAACAACCTCCACTCTGTCTATGTCTTTGCTAAATGGGTAAGGCTTTTTTTTTATTTTATAATCTTTATTAGGATTTCAGCATAATAAATGAATATGTAGCATAATGATGTAATGAAAGGAAAATTAGAACACATTGTAACAATATAGTAAAATTACATTGTTCACAAGTACAGTGGAAAATAACGCCCCCCCAAGTCCCAACAATAAGAACTTAAGATCAAAAACTGAACTTAGACCGCAGAGTAGACTGAATATAGAATGAATCAGTTTGAATTTAAGCACTATTAAATATAAGAAATTAAATGGGCATGCTTTAAATGCCACCATTAGGAAGTGGGGGCAGTCCAGATGGGCCTCATGGCTTTCTTCCTCCTGTAGACTGCAGTATTATATTTAAGTGTGCCTGTGCAGCTGCTTTCATGCTTGTGTAAAGTAAATAATCTTTGGCTGTTCACCTCTCTATACATGGGATATACCACCCTGTAGGGGTACAAAGGTAAGGAACCCTAGAAGAGGGCTCTACCCCTAGAGGTGCTGTGGGAGTGATTCCCTTGGCTAAAGATAGCTTAGGAAGAAGCCCAAAAAGAATGTCAGGCAAAGCATACAAGATGGTGAACACTTATCAGGGTTTAAGACCTATACGTAGGTCAGTTGGTAACATGGGATCTTACTTTGAGAGGGCTCTTGCAATAGGTAATTACATATAGGACTGATGCCGGCAGGCGGCAGGACCCCACGGAAGAATTTCTAGCTAGCAGTCCCTGGCGAGGGACCACCCCCACGTCAGGTGACCAGCGTCAGGAGACGTCGGTATAAAGGGGCGGTCCCGGACGCCCGCCTTCCAGTTCTTTCCCGCCGTTAGCTCGTGCAGCACCTCGTGGAAAAGTTTGTGTTCATCAGCCCTACCTTCGTCGTTTTTTTTACCCGAAAATCTTTATTTTAAACAAGCGTCGAGCCTAACATTCGATGTATATCAGATCCCTACACCCCTCGAGCACAAGAACAAGTGCACTTGTGTGGCTCAACTATCGCGACAAGCGACAGCCACTCCTGTGCCTGTTCTGCCTAGGCCTGATCATCAAGTCGAAGTGCCAGCATTGCCTCAGCTTTTAGCGCCACCGGAAAAGATGGCAGCAATCCCTGGAGGCCCATATTCTTAAGAAGAAAATGAGCTCTATGAGAAGGAGCTTAAAAGCTAAGGCAGGTGTCCACTTCCCCGAAGGCCATCGAAGAAGAAGGACAAGGGCAGGCACCGGAGACGAAGGCTCCTCCACTGCATCTCCCTCAGGAGTCACGGGCACACAGGTAACATCTCCGGGGATCGCTTCTCGACGCCGCCTTGAGGTTTCTGAGGTGGCGTTGGCCTTACGTCTGCTCGGCCGCTTCAGCGGCCGGGCCTTTGCGGCGCCTCGAGGCCTCCCGCCCTGGTTCGACCGCCAAACTTGCGGCCTACCATCGTGGGCGACTCCAGTAAGACGGGCGGTCTTCTACGCGTCTGAGAGAGCTGAAGATGTCCGATCCTCTGGGGCGACACACGATTCTTCCCCACCAGACCAGGCTGACCTCTCTTCTCAACCTGTCTCCGTGATGGCCCTCGTAGTCGGACGTCGGCTCCTCCGGCGCCGCCAAGAGCTCACCTCTTCACCTCACGTCGGCTCGTCCGACATCCGCCAGCGAGGAACCGGCGACGAGCCCCCAATGTCCGCTGCTCGGTTCACCGCAACCTTTGCTGCCGTCTGGGGAACCAGAGTCCCCCATCCTGACCCCGGGGGGTTTTCCCCTCCATCCCTGGGTGAAGCTGGGGATATTTTGCCTCCGTCAGTCCTTCCTCCATCTGCGACAGATCTGACGTTGACTCCCCAGACGCTGGCTGACACTGGCCCCTCCAACGTCGATACCTCCGACATCAGGGCCTCTCCTGACGTCGGCCTTACCAACTCAGGGAGAGTTCCCGCTCCCATCGGGCCCTCCCTCCGGGCTCTCTGCTACAGACCCGCCCGTGAGGTTCCCAGCCGGGCCGTCTGCTCAGGCAGTGCCCCCCGGCTTCCGGGTACCCGCTGTCTTATTCAACATTGGTGTACCTGGGAACTCCGTATCCAACGCCGCAGTACCCGATGCCAGGTTTCCCGACGCCGCAGTACTCAACGTCTCAATACGCGATGCCGGGTTACCCACAGCCGGGTTTTGGATACGCTCCATATGGGTATGGCCCATATTCTTATCCCCCGCCTCCTCCTCCTCCACCGCCCTCGCGGCCGCCGGTGGACCTGCAGAAGACTCTGGCCTCCTGGTGGGTTGAGGCCAAGGCTCAGCTCACCAAAGAGGTAGAGAGCCGCCTTCTGGCGACAGTGCCGTCCCAGGTTCCCGTATGCCCCAGGTGGCACACTCCCTCACCACCTCCAGACTCCAGGGTTCTTCCGTATGGATCCAGAGAGGGACAGGACACGCGTCCCCGGGGACTACCCAAGGGACCCGTTCTTCCCCCCAGGTCGGGAAAGGGAGTCTTACTCTTCTTCTTCCTTCTCTTCACTCTCGGACTCTTCTGATGGCTGCTCCAAGAGAGACGACGAGCCTCGCTCTCCGTCGAAGCCCCGGCCAAGGACTCCTCCGAAGTCTCCTCCGGAGGATCCTTCTTTTACGGAGTTGCTTAGAAAAATCCAGGAGGTTCATCAGTGGCGCTCTTTGGAACCAGATCCTCAGCGTCTGAAACTCGCTGAACATCTGGATCTGCCCATGACAGCTCCGACGCTAGTGCCACCCTGGATAGAGTCTCACGCCGACCTTGTCACCACGATATGGAAACAGCCGTCGGCTTTAGCCCCACTTCCTAGGAAGTCGAATAGGCTATATCAGGCTCCAGAGGGTGTTAATTTCCTGGATTCTCACCCTCGTGCCGACTCGGTCGTGATTAGCGCCGCTCATGGCTGGTCGGCGAACCCAAAACATCTTAGCTTGTCACCTCCTGATAAGGAATCTCGCCTTCTGGACCAGTACGGGAAAAAGATTTACGCTTCCTCCACACTGGGGATTAGGGCCCCGAACTACGTCGGCCACATGGGGGACTACCAGAAGGCCATCGTTACTCGGGTGGAAGCCAAGCTGGACTCCTTGCCTGACTCCCAAGTCAAACAGGAGTTGGCTGATCTGCGTCTGCTCTGTTGGCCAGTCGCCACATGCTACTTGCGACATACTGCGCAGTGGACACTGCTGGGTGGAGCTCAGATTTCGCCGTAGACCTACGACGTCATGCTTGGCTCCGCTTGTCAGGTCTCGTCTCAGAGGTGCAATCTGCTATCCAGGAAGCACTGCTTTATGGGGGTGATGTCAAGGACATCATTACCGATTTGCAGGAGAAGGGGACAGCTCTGAAATCAGTTGATTCCGTGTACTGTCCCCATCAGCAGCAGCGCCGTCCTTTTTCGCAGATGGAGTTGGCCAAAGCCGAAACCCAGGAAGGCAGGCCTGACGTTGGGTTGTGGCTGCTAAGCCCCGCCCTAAAGCAGCGGGTACTTCAGCTCATGCCTGCCCCAACCACCTGACTCTTCCTCCCACTGCCTCCGGACTCCGGAGGAACCGGGTAGGAGGGAGGTTTTCTCCACCTTTGGGATGGGATAGGATAACCACGGATTCTTGGGTGCTCCAGCTCATAGCAGAAGGACACTCCATAGAGTTTCTTCAGAAACCACCCCACCACACCCCTCTGAAGTCGATGTATTCACGGGAACACCTTCCTTTGGTCCAGGAGGAAATCTCGGCTCTTCTGCTGAAGCAAGCGATAGAGCCCGTCCCCCTTCATCTTCAGGGGATGGGTTACTATTCCCATTTCTTCCTGGTCCCAAAGAAGACGGGAGATCTCAGACCAATTTTATATCTCAGTTCCCTGAATCTTTATGTAGAGTACAAAAGGTTCAGGATGCTCTCTCTGCAGAGCCTTCTGCCACTCCTCCGGCCGGGTCAATGGCTTTGTGCCCTGGATATGCAGGATGCTTATCTGCACATTCCCATTCGCCTGTCTCATCGCAAATACCTTCGTTTTGCGTTCCAGGGGGACCACTACCAGTTCAAGGTGCTTCCGTTTGGTTTATCCTTGGCCCCTCGAGTATTTACCAAATGCCTGGCAGTGGTGGCAGCCCACCTGCATACCAAGGGAGTACAGGTGTTCCCTTACCTGGACGACTGGCTCATGGCAGCCTCATCCAGGGAGGAACTCCTTCGTTTCCTCTCCCTCACCCAGCAGGTTTTTGCCTGCCTGAGTATTACCATCAACCATTCCAAGTCTCATCTGGACCCTTCCCAGAGGCTACAGTTCATTGGGGCGATCCTCGATACAACCATGGGCAAGCCCTTCCTGCCTCCGGACAGGGCGGCCTCCCTTCAGACCCAGATAAGTCTGTTATCCGACCGCAGGAAGGTCTCGGCGAGGTCGGTCCTTCGCCTTCTCGGGCTCATGGCGGCTGCTATCCCGACGGTCGCTCGCGCTCAGCTCCACATGAGGATCTCTCAGTGGACTCTATGTTCTCAGTCGGATCAATTAGTTGACGACCTGGATCACTCAGTTCTGATCTCATCGCCGATGATGCGAGACTTGCAATGGTGGATGGTTCGAGAGAACCTGCTTCGGGGGGTTCCTTTCTTTCATCCTCCCCCCTCCCAGACTCTAACCACAGACGCCTCAGGCGAAGGTTGGGGAGCCCATCTAGGCCCTCATCAGACCCAGGGCTCTAGGTCCAGGTTAGAACAAGCTCTCCACATCAATGTGCTCGAGCTTCGGGCAGTGTTGTACACTTTCCAAGCCCTTCACCAATACATCCTTCCTGGCCACCTAGCCGTCCAGACGGACAACGTGTGCGTAGTGTGGTGCATCAACAAGCAGGGAGGAACTCGATCCTTCCCTCTATGCAGGGAGGCAATGAGGGTTTGGGATTGGGTAACACAACACGACCCTTCACCTCATGGCGATTCACGTTCCAGGGATCGACAACACCCTGGCAGACAGGCTAAGTCGCTCTTCTGCTCTGACTCATGAGTGGGAACTGGACGAAGGGGTCCTAGACAATATCTTCCAACTTTGGGGAACACCTCAGGTCGACCTGTTCGCATCCCCCCAAAACGCAAAACTTCCCACCTTCTGCTCGCTTGTTCCAGAGCGAGGCGCTTCCTGGAATGACGCTCTGTCTCTAGACTGGAAGGACAGATTCGTCTATGCCTTTCCCCCAGTTCCTCTTATCCCGCGAGTCTTGCAGAAGCTAACTTCAGAAGGAGCGATAATGATTCTGATTGCTCCTTTCTGGCCTGGGCAAATCTGGTTCTCTCTTCTACAGCAATATTCAGAGGATCCTCCTCTTCCTCTTCCTCTATCTCGAGGTTTGTTGACCCAGGATCGGGGGACCCTGGTCCATCCAGGCCTCAAATCCCTTCAACTGCATGCATGGCTCCTGCAGACCTAGCCCAATCCTGTTTTGGTGTGTCTCCCAAAGTGGCGGAGATTTTAGTGGAGGCCAGAAAACCCTCCACCAGGTCCACTTATGCCATGAAGTAGAAAAGATTCACTATTTGGGCCGCCCAAGAACGTGGAGCCTTTCTCCTGTTCAGCGGGCTTCTGCCGGAGTATTTACGCCATCTGTTCGACCTGTGGTCTCAGCCATTCCTCTTTGAAGGTACACATGAGCGGCCATCTCGGCCTATCATGTTCCCTTCGCAGACAAAGCTTCCGCCAACTGGAGGTCTCTAAGGCCTTCTCAGAGGGTCCTCCATCTGAGGCCCCCATCCGCATCCTGCTCCCCTTGGGACTTGAATTTTGTTCTAGAAATTTACCCTTCCTCCTTTGAACCTGCAGCTTCTGCAGATTTGAAGTTTCTTTTAGTGGAAGACGCTCTTGGTAGCCATTACTTCGCTTGAAGAATCTCCGAGCTCCAGGTCCTGATGTGTAAAACCTCACTTGATTTTTCACAAGGAACAAGTTGCTCTTCACATGAATCCTAAGTTTCTACCTAAAGTAATAGCATAGTCTACCTTAAATCAGTCCATAGAGCTACCTGCCTTTTTACGAGTACTCTAATCAAGGGAATATTTACTCCATACTATGAATGTTCACGGATTCTGAGATACTACACCAACAGGACGAAGGATCTCAGAAAGACTGATCAGTTGTTCGTCTCTTTTGCTCACAAAAGGGAAGGCAGTGCTGTTTCCAAGCAATGCCTGTCTAAGTGGTTGGCTCATTGCATCACTTTCTGTTATGACAAATACCACAAGACCCTCCTGGGTCAAGTCAGAGGCCACTCCACAAGAGGAGTAGCTGCCTCTGCGGCTTGTTTCAAGAATGTGTCTGCAGCAGACATCTGTACTGCCGCCACCTGGACTTCTGTCCATACCTTTACGAAACACTATAGTTTGGATATTGCCTCTTGCCGTAGAGCAGGCTTCGGGCTAGCTGTTTTGCAAGGCCTCCTATCTTGAGGCTTGCACGGCTAGAATTACTTCTTGGAATAGTTTTCCTCCTCCCAGTGCCTTTTCTTTGTTCCAGACTGCTTGGGATTCAGTCCTATATGTAATTACCTACTGCAAGAGCCTCTAGTAGATAGTACAGTTACGTAAGAACTTACCTAACAGTAGATCTTCAGAGAGGCTCTTGCAGTAGGTACACCTTCCCGCTCCATCCCCTAGGCTTTTTCAGCTCCTTTTCCATTTAGGAAATATACGCCCCTCTCATCCGCCTCTTTCGCCTGTGGCAGGAAAGAACTGAAGGCGGCATCCGGGACCGCCCCTTTATACCGATGTCTCCTGGCCGAGGTCACCTGATGTGGGCGGCCCTCCTCAGGACTGCTAGCCAGAAATTTTTCCATGGGGGTCCTGCCGCCTGCCAGTGTCAGTCCCATATGTAATTACCTACTGCAAGAGCCTTTTCAAAGATCTACTGTTACGGTAAGTTCTTACATAACTGTACTTTCAGTCGATAGCATGGGCAGTTGATCGTATTGTTTGGGTGGAGTAGGAGGAAATGACAGGTGAATAGTGACCCACTCGGAAGTCTGACTCGAAGACATGGAGGTCTGACTTCCTAAGGAGTGAGAGAATAGCCAAAGGGGGAGAAGGGACAATTATGGGGCAGCCACCCGACTCCATCCAGCAGCGGAAACCTAACTGTGTGACCTAGGGGCTACACCTATGTCTGTCTAGTATTGTGACCATTGGCACAGAGGAGAGGAAAAAACCACTTTGAGGAGGAAACCTGTCTGGATCCAGGGCCTAGGTCGCCTTCCCTCCAGGCTTTGGGATAGTTTTGTTTAGTGATGGCTCTGCTAGTGTAATTTAGTAGACCAATACTGGGGAATTACAATTTCAGGGAACACTCTTGATCTGTCCCTCTAACAGGAACACTGTGGAGGGTTGCAAATGAACTCTGCAACACCAGGGCATCTTGGTGCCAGCCTCTAAGGTGAGAGGAGGAGAGTAGCAGCCGCCGAGGTGCTCAGCTGGCCTACCAATCTAATAACAAACCAGGTGAACCAGAGGCGGCTGTAGGCAGAATAGCTTTAAATGGTGCCTCCGAATCAGGCAGCTAAAGGGGCCCTTCCCATGAGACCCCTGCCCCTTCACCGCTGAAGTCTTAAATTCTGCATCGAGATGCTGTTGGTGCTGACGACTGAAGGTTCACCTGGAGGAGGACATTCTAACTGTGGGCCAGGTGAAAGGACCCCACCCCAAGCTTCATATGCTCAAGATGCGGACTTGAGGTGCAGAGAGAGAGACTGTGGCTGCAGGCTAGTCCTGAAGTAATGGATACGGGTCACCATGTGTCCGAAGTGTAGAAGTGAGTTGTGATGAGCATGGACCCAGACCGGGTCATGATGGATGATAGCAGACATGGGGAGACCTGTACATAGGTCAAGCTGAGCAACATGGACCCTCTCATGGGTCTTCTAGTTAAAGGCAAATAGTATTTGTCAACCACAGGAATGCATGCCAACCAAGTCCATTAGAAAGCCAAATTGGGAGTGAATTGGATTGTATTATGGGTAAGTGAACGGTGAGGTGGGCAAAGCCCAGGGCCGACGGTTGGAGAGGAAGGGGCTGTGAAGCCATTTAGGTAGGAGGAGGCTGCAAGGCTGATAAGGTAGGAGGTGCAGTTTGAGGCGAGTAAACATGATATGCTGCCAGACTTGGAGGGGGATGCCAGTACGTGAAGGGGTGACTGTGTAAACCAGGTGCATAATAGTAGGGAAGGGGTGGTAGAAGGCTGGGTAAAGCCAGCTGCCCTTAGGTAGAGAGTTGCCAGGAATTGCTGGTTATGTAGTGCCATAAAGGCCATGAGAGGCAGCACTAGGAGGCTGGATGAAACAATGGCCGATAAATGTCAAAAATTATGAAGCTGCTCTCGCTGCCTGTAGCCACGATGTCCGCTGTGATACCTCAGTCCCCTGCCATAGGAGAAACAAAGAAACTACAGACATGACACCATGCAGCTAATTAATAGATTAAATAAGTAAATGCTAGTAGGTGCAGTGAAGCCAACGGGCCCAGGAGTAAAGTACATTGCAGGCAATCCGTTTAGATTAATTACCAGCAGCTGGGGCTGGGCTGCTGCAGAAGCTGATCTATAGCTGGGCTGACCTGCTGGATAATCCACATGGGGGTTGTATATAGACCCCATCTCAGGGGGGAAGAAATGGACAAGGAAATGATGGGAGACATCCTTAGACTGGCAGAAAAAGGGGAGTTATTGTTGATGGGGGACCTGAATATGCCAGATGTTAACAGGAGCTCATTTGCTGCAGCCACTTCCAAGAGCAGAGTCATTCTTGATGCCCTATAGGGGGCATGCCTCAGGCAGCTAGTGTTGGAACCCACTCGGGAGGGAGCAGTCTTAGACTTGGTACTGTCAAGCGGGGGATAGTGAGAGGATCTCAGATTTAGAAGTGGTAGCCATCTGGGAACAAGCGACCACCAGACAGCGTTCATACAGTAATCACGGCCATAGAATCAAGCCATACAAAAGCAAGGGTACTGGACTTTCAGAGGGCTGACTTTGGCAGAATGGGAGAGTGCCTAAGGATTGTACTAGCAAAAGAGCAGGAAATGGGTGGAGGAACCATGGGGAAAAATCAAAACTGCCATTACAGAGGCAACAAGCCTTTGTGTGAAGCAAATAAACAAAACAAAATGAAGAAAAAAAACCAGTATGGTTCTCAAAGAGGTGGCAAGGAAGGTTAGGGAGAAAAAAGATAGCATTCAGGAAGTATAAGGAGTCACAGAAGGAACAGAACAGAGAACTCTCATCAGTTAAAGCAGAAGGAAGCGGGGAAGGCTGTCAGAATAGCAAAGGCCCAGACTGAGGAAAAGATAGCCAACTCAGTTAAGAAGGGGGATAAAACCTTTTATAGGTACATTAGTGAGCGAAGAAAGACCAAGGGAGGGATAGTGAGGCTTAATAAAGGGAAGGGTTGGGGACAGAGTGTGACAGTGAAAAGGCAGAGATAATGAACAAATAGTTTTGTTCAGTATTCAGAAAAGAAGAGGAGGGTCCCATTGAAGTGACTAGTGGAGTCCCTCAGGGATCGGTACTCGGACCTTTCGTATTCAATTGTTTTGTGTCAGATTTACGTAAAGAAATGAATGCAAATATAAATATTATTAAATTTGCTGACGATACAAAACTGTCTAGTGAAATAAATTGTATGTTGGATGGGGAACAACTACAAAATAGCCTTGATTCAATTTCTAGCTGGTGTATAAAACTGACGTATGGAACTAAACCATAAACAATGTGTCATAATACATTTAGGCAAAATAACCCCAACTTGATTATTCAATTGATTCCGTAGAAATTACGCACTGTTGAAAGTGACAAAGATCTCGGAGTATTAATTGATAACTCATTCTAGCACAAAATTCATATCAGAACAATGGTTCAAAAAGCTAACAGAATCATAAACATCATTAAAAATCATTCGTAACTAGGGATAAACATACAATAATTAACCTCTATAAAAACTATGTATGCCCTCAGTTGGATTATGCATCCCCTTTCTGGTTACCATATAATAAGCAGGACATCTATCTTATTGAATGTGTTGAAAAACATGCAACTAAAATGACAAGTGTGTCTGTTTCCATATAGTGAAAGAATGAAAAATTTAATCTAATGTCTCTAGAGGTTAAGGAAGCATGGTGATTGTCTCCTTTTCCATAACATCATTATGATCAGATTTTAAAAATGGATGTGGTATAATTAATAATAACAGAAATAAAAACTTAAGATCACACAATGATCAATTCGAAATCCCAATGACAAATACAAAAATGAGAGAAAACTTTTTTACAATGCGTACAATAGCATTTTGAAATTGCTTACCAAGTACTGTGGTAAACATATCTGAACAAAATAAGTTCAAAAGAGCTTTAGACAACTTTTTGGGATGTTGAAAGCTGCACCCCATTTGTGTGGGGGGACGTAGATGATAGGCTTATTATGCCTAATTGCTTCCAAACCTTGCAAGTACAAAGGGGGATATACCTAAACCAAACAATAGAAGCAGTCTGGATGGGGGGGGTCGATAACCAGTCCATTCACAGAAGAAAGGGACCTGAAAGAACTCCTAAAACTGAAGGTGGACAAGGCAATGGGTCCTGACGGAATTTGCCCCAGATTCTAAAAGAACTAAGGGGAAAACTAATGACACCACTGACTACCCTTTTTTACAAATCATGGGAGGATGGTGTGTACCTGAGGACTGAGGAAGGCTAATGTGTTTCCCGCTACAAAAGTAGGAGCAAGGCAGAGGCGGAAACTACAGACCTGTTTGACATCAGTGTTAGGGAAAATGATGGAATCACTTCTGAAAGAAAGAACTGTTGAGTGCCTAGAGGCCAGCGAGGCACAGGACCCAAGGCAGCATGGATTCACAGCGTGAAGGTCATGTCAGACGAATCTAATAGATTTCTTTGACTGGGTGACCAAAGTAGTAGACCAGGGAGGGGCTGTGGACATGTCCTACCTAAACTTTAGAAAAGCATTTGACACAGTCCCACACAAAAGATTAATAAACAAGTTAGCTAGCCTAGGAGTGGGACCCAGGGTGGTAGCCTGGGTAAAAAAATTGGGTGGACAACAGGACGCAGAGGGTAATAGTAAACAGAGTCTACTCTGAAGAAAGAGGGGTTACTAGTGGGGTATTGCAGGGTTCAGTACTGGGACTGGTCCTCTTTAATGTCTTTATAAGTGACATTGCAGAGGGACTGGAAGGAAAAGTATGCCTCTTTGCAGATGACACAAAGATCTACAAAAAGGTTGATACACAAGGGGGGCGTGGAATGGATGAGAAGGGACTTGGCAAGGTTGGAGGAATGGTCAAAAGTATGGCAGCCTAGATTTAATGCAAAGAAGTGCAAAGTAATGCACCTTGGAAACAGAAACCCAGGGGAAGAGTACATAATGGGGGTACAAACAACAAAAATGGAAAGGGACCTGGGGGGTAGTCATATCAGATAACCTAAAAGTAGGCAGGTAGTGTGAGAAGGCAGTAAGGAGGGCTGGGGCGATACAGGGATGCATAGGGAGAGGCATCACCGGTAGAAAACAGGAAGTTGTCATCCCTCTGTACAGACAGTTGGTGAGACCCCATCTGGAGTACTGTGTGGAGTTCTGGAGACCCCATCTCTGCACGGACATAGACAGGATCGAGGCAGTCCAGAGGAGGGCAACTAAAATGGTGCAGGGTCTGCACCAGAAATCATACAAAGAGAGACTAAAGAAGCTTAATATGTAAAGAGGGAGAGGGGGAACATGATAAAAACTTTCAAGTACCTCAAGGGAATCAACAAAGTCCAAGAGGTAGCATCTTTCATAAAAAGAGATGGCAAGAACAAGGGCACAGTTTGAAGACAAGGGGGGGATAGCTCAGGCAACATGAGGATGTATTTTTTCACAGAGAAGGTGGTGAACGCTTGGAGCGGCCTTACTGAGGAGGTTGTGGGGTCAAGAACAGTGGGGCAATTCAAGACTGCATGGGACAGACATAAAACCAATTATAGTGGTGGTGGGAGGAAGTAGGCTGTTGGTTAGGATCTGCAGCTTATTCTATAGGTAGGAAATGGGCAGACTGGGTGGGCCAAGCAGTTCTCATTTGCCGTCAATGTCTGTGTTTCTAAAATTAAAACATTAGGGTAGCGATATTAGATAGGAAATAAATAAGGTAAAATACCTGGGATTTAAGCCAGCAACTGTTACTGCTGGTAAATCGGAAACCCCAAAGGAGCACAAATGGAGGCCCCTCAGCATAATAAGTCAGAGAGAAGGAGCAGAACAAAGGGGAACAACGCAGGAGGCAAAACTGGGCGAACAGGATGGCTGCAGAGCAAGGCAGAGTTGCAGTCGGGCAGGGAAGGGGCAACAGGAGTGAGGAGATGGCTGGAAGGAAGAACCAGACCAGGACAGGAAAGGAGCAGCAAAGGGCAGGCACAGGACTGGACACAAAGGACAGGGCCCCGAGAGAGAGTCTGAAAGGTAGTAGTGGTGCACAAGAACTCGGGCAGAGCACTGGAACACCCCAGGGGAAAGGAAGCAAGAGCACTACAGAGGTATGGAGACGGGACAGGAAGGGGGGGCCAAGATAACGTGCACAAGTGGGACACAGGATGAGAGAAAAACCCCTAGGAAGCAGAAGGGGATGGAGAAGCAGCAGAAGCGGGAAGGAGCGAGCAGGTGCAGGAGGGAATGGGCAGTCACGGAGGGAGCGGGACAACAAACAAAGCAACATGGCAAGCAGTACAGGGGAAAGGAGAGAGCAGGGAGAGGGAGGAGGGAAAACCAGACAATTGGAGCAGTCCGGCGGCTGGAGACAGCAGGAGACAGAACAGAGGAGGAAAATGGGGAGAGCTCTGGAAACGGGAGGGGAAAAGAAGAAGTGGAGGGCCTCTGGCTGCAAAGAAAAATGCTCATGTGAATAGTGAGGGGAGCAGCCCTTAAATGGACCGAATGGGGGCGTGGCCAGTTGTACCACCCTTTGAAATACAGGTTTAACCTTTCAATTAAACATGTGGGAAAGAAAGGTTTCATTCACCACTCCAAGCAAACAACCAGAAAAATCACAGGAACAACCTACTGGGTTTATTTTATTTATTAATTTATTTAGTATTTGTTGACCAGGTAAATGCACTAGACAAATTCTGCCTATTTTCAGGCACGACCCGGGGTAGAGGGGTACAATCAATCAATCAATCAGTCAATCAAGTCTTTATTTAACCAGGCGTTCATCGTTGAGCAGAAGCTCATTTGCAAGATGGACCTGGGTACAGATGAATTGCAACTGACCTTGAACCAGATTAAGCTGTTGGTGGTATTTTTTTTTTAGTTCCTTACTTAGTGTGTGCAGGTGCTATATTTCTGTTTCTTGATGGTCCAAACACCAATTTCCCCCAATATTTGGGTTGCTATGAATGTAGCTTATCTCCTGACTGAGAGGGCAGGTGAGTAGCTACCTTTACAGCTAACGCCAATTCTGTTCTGTTGTTAGGTGGGCTACTTTTTATATTACTGCAATGTTCATAATGCTGTTTTGCATGTAATGGTTATCAGATTTTATACTATGACACCCCCACATTGCACTGTCAGATGCTACTCTTTTACCCTGGCAAAAAATCCCTCTCTACAGTACAGCTAGTTCTGCGGTTGTCTGTGGCTGTATCTGGAATGTTGTTGATCATGTAATAACTGGCTAATTTGCCAGCATTACCATCAGGTAGCTACATAAATGCTTCAAGATACTTTGTGTTTGGTAGGGGTTGTACAAACAACCAAGTTCTATTCTATTCCTCTTCTATAACTGTGTCTTTATTTTTAATTATTTTTTTATTAAAGTGTTTGTCCTAATTCCAACATGCTCCTTTCAAACCAGTTATCACAACCCTGTAACCTACCATCTGTAGGATTTACCCTGCCTTGGAATCTCTGTGGCATGCCCCCCTAGCAGAGACTTTCTTTGGGGCTCTCCAGGCTCCTCGAGGTCCAGATCAAAGAGCAGTGGGTACCTTTGGTCAGTGGTGTGGGGCCTGCAAGGGATCAGGCTTCATTTTGCTGTGGCTGGTAATTGTCCTCCTTCTTTCTTCACCAGCCTCAGGTGGCTCACACAGCGTATCAAGCCATGCACCTTGGATGCACACAGTGTGCTTCTGTTGGGAAAGTTAGGTCCCTGGCCCAACAGAGCCACTGTGGTGCTGGATCATGCTGCCTTCCTCACCCAACTGGGACATGCTGCCAGCGGCAGCATCTACATGTCGTCTGGCTGCCTGGGGTCACTCCTGAACCCATGTTGCCAGCATGGAAGAGTGATGCTTCTGTTGGGCCATCGGGAATCCATAATTGTGAGTTGTTTTTTTTTTTTTGCCAAAGAAGTTTTTATCCCCTTCTGGCCTCCAGCACATTCCCCTCAGTCTGGTCCCCCCAGCCCCATCACTCAGCTTACCCAGACTTGCCTTCTTGCTGATGTCCTCCACTTGCAGGACTGTGGTGGGTGCCCAGTCACTGGTGTGGGACTTGAGAGGGACTCGATGTCATCCTGCGGCCAGAGGGTGTGTCCCTCCTTGGTTTCTCCTTGAGACCGCACACATGCAGTGATGTAATGGATTAGCTCCGCGTCCGTGGAGACATCCTCAAATGTCCACGCTCAGTCGTGCCTTCTACTTGCCCAACTGTGCTGCCACCTGGACACTTCTAGGTGGCAGTCAGTGGCAGATCACAGCACCCCTCCCCCGACGGAGAGCTGTGCTGAGGACACTCAATACTCCCCTCCCCCCAGGCCAGCCCCCGAGTGACCCATGTCTGTTCCCGAACCCGGGTCAGCACCATTGCAGGAGGTAAGGCACAGCCGCCTCAGCCCTCCATGCCACTGGGCCAGCTCCAACTGTGGGTCTTTTTTAAAGTTATTTAGATATGGTCTTGCCAAATCTGTGATACTGAAAAGTGAGGACTCTCTGGAAATTGTGCAGCCTGGATTTGCCACACAAGCCCAAGACATCAGCAGTTAGGATTACAGAATGCTCTTGCGTTCAGGGGAGATAGTGCTGTTGTGTTCTCCAACCACCCTAGTGAAGGCATTGTGGTAGTGCCCCTGACAGCATAGATACACATGCTCAACTATCCCCCTGCATGCACACTTATGGGGATGTGGTCAGGAATGTACAGAAGGAGGAAAAAGAGGACCTGTGCCACACTCTTCCCATGCCACCTGACCCCAAGATGCACCACACCTGCTCCACCAGCTGCAGTCGCCATTCAAGACCCCACTTTCTCCCTCTGGTGGCGGGCAGGAGAACCCCCAGGAAAGGGGCAAACCTGGATTGGCAGCTTGTGTTGTGTCTGTGGATGCTTGTGTTAGGCATCCATCCATGGCCAGAAGGTGTGTCCAGTGGGTAGCAGGGGCACTAGGTGGGGCTGAAGGAGATGCATGACTGAGGAGAAAATAGATGATGAAAAAAATTGGTCTTAATTTTTACTAAATTCATTATAGATAATATGATGTTGATAAGACAGCCAGTTCTTTCTTGATTGTAATCTCCATTAATTTTTTTTGTAGCTGGAACTCCACCACCCTCATATAATCCATCAGAGACACAAGGAAACCAAGATGCACAACCTTTAGTTGGAGCAAATGGCAATCAACTAATGTTGTCTTTTTCCAATCGAGGTAACTGTTTTAATACAGTTCTTTAGGGATTTATTAACAGGTATTTACCTATTTATTGCTCTCTAACCAGCAGGAAATGGTGTATCTGCACATGAGCTATTTGGTTATCACTGAAGTAACAGAACCATTTAAAGAAGTTCCCAAAAGGATAATTTATTGGCACCACAGTGATCATGATCACGGTTTAATTCACATATTACATATACATGCATATGTAAATATGCCATCACACTAAAGTGCTTCAGGACAAAGGCAGGAGGATTGAGCTCCTTGTATTCGTATTTGTCCACCAGTAGTCAGTCAGTAACGATCATAACTAGACTGCTGGTTCAGTTCATGTGTCGTAACTGCGTTCCAGCAGAGGGATGGCATTTGCTCACTTCCTACAGACTAACAGTGGAGTGCCACTGATATCAGCTGCAAAGTTGGCCACTTGTCCACCCTTCCAGCTGGAATTCAAGGAGTAGCCATGTTGATTTCCAGGATGAAGTGGTGGGGTGGGGAAGGGGGCAGTGGAGGGTGGGGAAAAGTAATGTTTGGTGCACACCACCACCGAAAAAGCTGAGAGATCTTGATTAGGTTATGAAAGTTTGTTGCCGAGGTTTCCCTGAGGCATTGCAGGTGTATTTTTTTTTTTTTTTTGCGGTTGGAAGCATGACTGACAGATGTTCATTTTATCAAACGACTGTCGCTACAAGGAGTGAAACATAAAAAGGGCAAACGTTTGGGTGCACAGTTAGGTAGCTAGAGACTAAACTACCCAACTGAAATAAGGATTCTAGGATTGTGGATATGTTGTTCATCCGCACTCTTTGTTCATACACACTCTTTGGCAGATACTTTGTTGTTTTAAGATGTGCCGGAAGTCTTCAAGCTGGCTCCTCCCACCCACCGGGTGGTATAACACTTGGCTCCTCCCTGTGATGCCAGATCTTCCTTTCCGCTGGAAGATTCAGGTTGCCTCCCTCGTGCTCATGCATTTTGTAGGCTCTGGCTTTCAAACCTTCGGTCATTCCGAAAATTCGCATCGTTCGCATTCACGATTGTAAGTTTACTGCTTCGATTATGGAAGATAAGTCTTCTCCCAGATTTCTTTGGTGCCCTTATAGCCAGAAAATGTTGCACACCGATCCCCACACCATGTGTGTTTATTGCCTCGGTGTTGACCATGACACTTCGAAATGCGATATGTGTCTCGCCTTTCTTCCCAATGTCCTCGACGACCGTCTCGCACGCCTGAAGCTGGGGAGGCCGGAGAAACGGAACCCTCTGGTGAAATCCAAGGAGTCTCAGTGGGCAGTTTCTGCGGCTGCAGGATCCGCCTAGCAATTGGAATGCATGCAAGCATTCGAGGAGGAAGTGGCTCGTGCTGCAGAGACTCCTTGGAACTTTTAGTTCCAGCTCAACCTGGGCTGCACCTTCTCGGGTTCCTTCTGAGTTGTGCCAGTCTCTTGACCAAGGGAGAGGTGCCTGCGGGCTCACACCTCTCGATCCCGTAGCAGAGAAAGGATCCAGGATCATCTTCGCCTCGAAAGATGTTCTTGGGAGCGGAGAGATCTTGGTCCCAGGAACACGCGTCTCGACTTGTCGAGATTGTACCGACCGCTGACTTTTCAGCTTTGCTGTCTGGTCAGTCAACCACCGTTGATCGACTATGTAGAGATCATCATTGGCCTGATCGATCCGTTATCACCAACTCCGGTTGACGATTCTCTCGATCGAACTCCTAAATTAGTCTTCCTAGATGATGAGACCCAGTCTGCTGGGACTCCCATCGAGGAAATGGTCCCCAACTCTGGGAAATCACCGGTCCCACCGGTTTCTCCTGAGTGACCAAGTCGGCCTATCCAGTCTCGATTGAGGTATTGGACCCCCTTGACCGACAGGCCGAGGAAGAGCCATAAACGCTCTAAAAAGAGGCAACACCATCGGTCGTCCTTGTCCTCCTCAGATGAGGAGAGGCTCCGGTGGAAACTCTGTCGGCACTACAAGGATCTTGTGGCAACAGCTGATTTTGACCGGGCACAAGCCAACTCCGGCTTCCACACCGGCCATTACCTGGCTTTCACCTCCTAAACCAACTCCTTTGGAACCGATAAGTCGGTTCCCCAGCCCATGGAGCCGGTAAAACCTCCAGTTCTGTCCAAAACGGTCTCTCCACCGATTGTGGTGGAACCACTGCCTAAGCCACCTGTGGGAGGGGCTCCTTCCAAGGAAGATAGACCAGACACCAGGCTTCCCCTGCATTTGTCGGTCACGGTCACCCCGGACTGCCCTCGGTGAGTCGAAGGTGACCTCGGTGGTCGGCCGTTGTATCCGGATTGCTCGTATTTGGACATCATCGGCTTGCATTCTCATCCAGGTGATGATGAATCAACCATTGGCTTAGAGACGGAGGAAGGTCCCTCATCTTTTCAGGGTATTCTTCACCCCATCTCGGAGACCACAGGGATGCCCCTGGAGCCGATCTAGAAAAGGCAGAGTACCCTCTGACAGACATCTTTAAGAGGGAATACCTGATGGAGGCCTTTCTTGTGGCTCAGGCTATTGTTGGCCTGGCCCTAGAACTTTGGCAGCACCCTGCCTCTTGTCCAGCTACGTCTGCCCTGCAAGTATGCGGTGCTCATAGGGTCCCGTGCGGGGTTCACAGAGCACCCTTGAGCCGAGAGCCTGGTGACCACCTCTGTGTTCAGGCATTCTGGCAGTTCTGCCGACGTTGACCGACCTCTTGATAAAGAGTCCAAGCTTCTGGACCATTCAGCCAGGTAGGTCTATGCGGCTTCCTCCTTAGACCTTCGTCAGGCAAGTTGGGCTGTCATCAAGGCACACTGCTCTCACGCCTCTTATGGTTGTTGGATGAAGTCCTACCATATCTCCTGTGGACATGCAGACCATGGTCAAGCAGGTCCTAGATCAGGGCCAAGCTGTTGCCAAACAGCAACTTTAGATGGCCCTGGACATTGGGGATTCTTATGGCCGTTTGATGGCTGCCGCAGTTGCCTTTCGTCACAGGGCTTGGCTGAGGCTCTCCTCCTTCCCGGCGGATACCCAGCATAAACTAACTGATGTGCCCTTCCTAGGGACCAACCTGCTTGGTCCAGGAGTAGCTGGTCACCTTCAGCACATCGAGCAGTCCAGTGCCACCTTGGATGCTACTTCTGCCAAGGGTTCTTCGAGCAAGAACCAGCAGAAGAAAAAGAGGAAGCCTTTTTGGCATTCTTCCCACGCAGTGCAACAGTCCTCCTTTCAAGGTGGACAGCAGCAGGCTCAAGCTTGGCGCCCCTGGCCCAAGCCCAGGTCTTCCCAGGCCCGTAAAGGAGGCTGAAGTTCAGGTCCTGAAGCCTCCTCCTCCAAGCCTGCTCAGTGACGGGGTGGGGGCTGTCAACACCTCTGCTGTGGGTCCCCCTGTGGGGGTCTGGTTCCGCCACTTCCTTTCTGCCTGGTCCGCTGTCACTTCGGACAGGTGGGTTCTCAAAGTGGTTGGTCAGGGACTGCCTCTGGAATTTGAGCAGTACCCTCCAAGCTGAGCCCACGCCCCTTGGGAGGAAAGAGTATCTACTCAGATTCAATTGGCTCTCCGAGACGACATTGCTCAGCTCCTCCTCAAGGATGCAGTAGCTCCAGTGGTGAATCCTCCAGCAGATCCAGGCTTTGTCTCCATATACTTCTTGGTGCCCATGTGAACAGGGGGCTGGAGCCCCATTCTAGATCTGCATGACCTGAATCAATATCTCAGGTCACGCACCTTCCGGATGGTCACTCTGTCCCAGATCATAACCTCCCGGGAGCAAAACATGTGGTTCTATTCACTGGATCTGCAGGATATGTTCTTTCATGTCCCAATCCGTCTGTCCCATCAGCGGTTCCTCCGCTTCAGGGTCGAAGGGACCCTGTATGAGTTCCGAGCCATGCCGTTCGGCCTGTCAGCAGCCCCAAGGGTCTTCAACAGATGCATTGCAATGGTGGCGGCCCATCTTCGGCGTCAGGGAGTTAGGATTTATCCTTACTTTGACAATTGGCTTCTAGCAGGTTCCACCCAATGAGAGGTGGAGAGGTCCAGGGACCTGGCCCTCCAGACCTACTCCCAACTCTGTCACCTCATCAGCGAGGCCAAGTCGGAACTCATGCTTTCTCAGGTGATGGGCTTCATCGGGGCAGAGCTTGACTCTTGTCAAGCCAGAGCTTGGCCTCTGGCGGACAGGATGCAGGTTCTTTCCTCCTTTGCCCAATCATTTCAGGTTGGGCAGTTGCACCCTGCCTGGGACTTTCTGTGCCTCCTGGGTTACATGGCGGCGTGCACCTCAGTGGTCCATTGGGCCCGGTTGCACATGTGCCCCCTCCAGTGGGAGCTGGCCACCCAGTGGACTCAGCACTATGGTCATTTTGACCAGCTGATCACTGTAACCCAGAAGATGTGGGACACCCTCCAATGGTGGACTGCCCCAGACTGGTTACAGGAAGGGATCCCATTTGTCCGCCCCGCACCGATGGGCGCCCCACGACCGATGCCTCTCTTGTGCTGGGAGCCCACATGGAGGACAAAGTACCATGGGCTCTGGACCCCGAGAGTCCCGATGCCACATCAACCTGTTGGAGCTCAGAGCAGTCAGACTGGTACTCTCAGCTTTCGCTTCTCGGCTCCGGGGTCAAGAGGTTCAAATCCAGACGGACAATACCATGACCATGTACTACCACAATAAACAGTGCGGTACGCACTCCCGTCTGCTTTGCAGAGAGGCACTCCACATCTGGACACTCGTGAGCCATCTGGAGGCAGATCTCCTAGCCATCTATGTGGCAGGAGCCTCAAACCACCTGGCAGATGCTCTCGGCCGCCTAGGCGAGAGATCCCACGAGTGGTCTCTCCATCCAGAGGTAGCTTACAACCTGTTCTCCCACTGGGGCAAACCAATGGTGGACCTGTTTGCCTCCAGGGAAAACACCAAGCTGAGGCTGTTCCATGCCCGCCCCCTCAGCAGGGTTCACTGCAGGGGGATGTCTTCTTGAGGCTGTGGACCCCAGGCCTCCTCTACGCCTTCCCTCCATTTCCCTTGATCCACAAGGTGTTACTCAAGGTGAGGAGGGACAAGGCAAAGGTAATCCTGGTAGCCCCAGACTGGCTGCACCAGTTCTGGTATCCAGAGCTCCACAACCTCAGCTGCAGGCCCCCGGAGCAGCTTTCCACATGCCCGGACCTGATATCTCTCAACCAAGGGAAGGTATTCCATCCGGATCTTCAATCCCTGCTCCTCACAGCCTGGTACCTGAACGGCTAGAGTTCCAGGCTTTCAGTCTTTCCGAGGATGTCTACACCGTGGTGGAGGCATCCAGAAAGGAATCAACCAGGAAATGTTACGCCTTCAAATGGAAAAGATTCTCCATTTGGTGTCAGGGCAAGGGCCCGGTCCTTTTGTCCTGTCCAATGGCTAACATTCTTGACTACCTTTGGTCTCTCTCTCCAAGGGGGTTCAAAGTTTATCGACCCTTAGGGTGCACCTAGCAGCCATCTCGTTTACCAGGTGTGGGCTGGTCAGCTGACGGCGCAGGAGACAGTGGTCGGGTGCTTTTTCAAAGGCCTGGATCACATATCCCCTCCGGTGCATGAACCTCCACCTCCATGGGATCTACTGCTGGTACTGGTAAAGCTCATGGGCAAGCCATTCGAACCAATGCACAAGTGTGCCTTGTCACACTTGTCATGGAAGATGGCCTTCCTGGTGGCTTTCACATCTGCCAGAAGGACAGAGGAGCTCTAGGTGCTTTCCGTGGACTCCTCTTATCTGGTCTTCCACAGGGACAAGGTTGCCCTGCTCCCCCACCTGAAATTCCTTCTGAAGGTGGTGTCAGAATTTCACCTTAACCAGGTGTTAACTCTGCTGGTGTACTACCCTAATTACACCTCGGAGGCCGAGTACAGGCTCCATACTTTGGACCTGAGATGTGCTCTCTCCTATTATAAGGCGAGAACGGAGGAAATTCGGGGAGAGGTTCACCAGCTGTTTGTCACCTATGCTGAAGCCACTTCTGGCAAACCTGCAGCAAAGAGGACTATTGCAAGATGGATTACGTCATGCATTATCCTCTGCTATGAGTTGGTGGGCAAGGAGCCTCCCAAAGGGATAAGAGCTCATTCTACCAGCCATACCATTACATCGGTGGCTGCTTCCAGGGACATCACCATCCAGGAGATCTGTTGGGCTGCTACCTGGAAGTCAGCAAACACCTTCATTACCCATTACCACATCAATCTTGAGTCACGCCGGGACGCTGGTTTTGGGGCCTTGGTTCTCCAATCTCTGTTCCCTAAGTAGGGGGTGTGCACCTTGCCTCCCTCCTCCCAGAGAACTGCTAGGAGTCTGCCAAAGAGTGTGGATGAACAACATATCCAAGATCCTAGAAAAACAGATTACTCACCTCCAACAGTAGTTCTAGGAGTGGTGTATGTTGTTCATCCACACGGACCCACCTGACCTCCCCAGCTGTGGATGCACAGCACCTAACTTCCAGCTTGCTAAGATCTGGCGTCATGGGGCAAAGCCGAGGGTTATACCACTCGGGTGGGAGGGAGGAGCCAGCTTGAAGACTTCTGGCACATCTTAAAGTGGCAAGGTACTTGCCAAAGAGTGTGGATGAACAACATATACCACTCCTAGAACTACTGTTACAGGTGAGTAACCTGTTTTTGGTCTAGGAAACTTAATTATCCACTTTAAGAAGATTAGGAAAGAGGACTGTCACACCGGTGCATCGGTAGCGCTACTGCTTGCAATGCCAATGACCTAGGCTCAGAAGGAGTCTGAGCTGTCTGAAGGCCAGCCAGGGGAAGGAGGATCGAGTGTCTAAAGGACCACTCTCATGCTTCTCTGGGAGGGTGGGGATCATCTCCATGCTTGACTGGCCTCTGGTGGAAGCCAGAGGAAAGGCAGCCCAAGCCTAGCAGGTGGGGAGATGGGGCAGACGACGATGCACCTTGAGATCAAGCGTACACCCTCCAGGAGAGGAAAATGGAAAAGTCTCCCAGCTTGCAGGATAACTGTCAGCTTCCACAGGCCTCGCACCCAGTGACTTGGGCTCTTCCTGGAATCTGGATCCAGTCCTGGCAGGTTGATGGACTCTCCTGCCCTGCCAGGGAGGCAAGCCAGGTGACTACGGGAAGATAAGTCCTCAGGGGAGCCAGGTGACAAGACTGGGAGAGCCGGCAGGAATGAGGGCCAACCAGGAACAAGGAAGCAAAAAAAAATTAAGAAAAGGAATTAGAGGGGCTTGAGCCTTTAGCCATATGTTTACCTTCACCGAAGCACATTTCCAGACTAAAAACTAAGACAGTCACAGTCATCAGTTACTCTACAGATAGATATTACCATTCTGGCTGTGAAATTACACTGCTTATTAAATGGGTGGGAAAAATCCTACCTTACCATTGGTACAAATATATCATGTGCCCATACATTATTCCTCAGTGACTGTAGGCCTACACCTTTTGTGTTTTTTTTCCCCGGATATTAATTTTGTGCCCAGTTTATAACTGCGATAACACACTTCACTGTGGTTGTGCTCCGTTGCACATACTTCTCGGGTGATTGAAAGCACTCAGTTTGCCTCATGCCTCTCAACACACCCAAGATGTGAGTATATGTTACTGCATACCCTGCTGTAGTTTATTGCTTACTGATTGTATGGATCAGATTTTTTTTTTTTTCCTTTTAAACCCATTTTATAAGTGTAATAATACACTTCATAGAGTGTGGTAATGCAGTGAACTATGACACTCAGGGCTCTTAGGGACACAAGTATCTGCCTCATTTGCACACAGCCGGCATTAAAGATACAGATGCTTCACTGATGGTCATCCCCAGGATGTGCAGTTCTTCTGCAGTTCAGCCCTTTCCTTCTCCATACCTGTGGTAATATTTCCCACAATTGTGGTAAAACGTGCTGAACTATGGTAGTGGTTTCCTTCAGCTTGAGACTTTTACAGCAAGTGCATGCTCCGAGACTCTCAAAAGTGTCCAGAATCCTCAAATAGAAAATACTGCTGAGAGCTGTGGTTCTTCCAGAGTGGCTGAAGGCACCAGCTGTGCCTTTGTGCCACACAAACCACCAATGGCATGTGGTAATTTAGCTTCTAGGGACATGGATATGTTGTTCATCCACACTTATTGGCAGGTTCCTTGCCACTTTAAATCTTGCCGGTAGGTCTTCAGCTGGCTCCTCCCACCCACCCGGGTGGTAAAACTCTCGGCTCCGCCCCATGACGCCAGATCTTCCTTATCGCTTGGAAGCTCAGGTTCCCTCCTTAACGCTCTGCGTATAAGACTGATTCCTAACTCTTCGGTTTTCCGAAATTAAACTCCTAGGTTTTCTAGACTTCGGTCAACTTTTTCCCTCGCGGCTGCGATGGACAAATCGATTCCCGGTTTCCGGAGATGCCCATGCGGGCAGAAGATGTCTCGGACGGATCCGCACTCCACGTGCGTCTACTGCTTGGGCCTTGAGCACGACCCGCAGGCTTGCGACCTGTGCTCTTCTTTCTCAGCCTATGTCCTGGAAGACCGTGCTGCCCGTCTGCAACTTGGGCGACCCGAGAAAGCGTTACCCTCCGGTAAAGTCGTAAGAGGCCCAGTTGGCGGTTTCCGTGGCGGCGGGCTCGGCGGATCAGCTAGAGCAGATGATCGCCCTCGAAGAGGAGGCGGCGTGGACCGCATCTTCCTCGGCCGCGGCATTTATCCCGCTCTCCCTGGGATCCTCATATTCTGCTTCCTTTAAGGAGCTTTGTCTGTCTCTCTTCACCAAGGGAGAGGGACCTTCATCTTCGGGACCTTCCTCTCAGTCCAGAAAGAAGAAGGACAAGGGTAAGTCCGTCCGTCAACGCTCTTGGGAGCGGAAGAGGTCCCCTTCCCCGAGTGGTCAACCATCGACTTCGGTCAATCCTTCGGCTTCGGCCACTGGCTTCATGGTGTCCCCATCAGGTCAGTTGACCGAGACTCCTGTCGACGCAGTCGAGATTTTTCTCGACCCGTTGGACGGGTTGTCGACCGGAGAAGCCGAAAATCCTCTCTCCCCGGTTCCCCCGGTGGCGGTTGAGGATCCCGTGGGCTTGCCAGTGCCTCAGGTTCCGGAGCCCTTGGGTGTTCCTTCCGAGCCGAGGGGAAGGCGTGTTTCCCCCGCGCCTTCCCTGCACCCTCCTCGGAAAATCCGAGGTTCGTGGTCTCGGTCTCGGACTTCTTCGCGGTCCAGCCGATCCCGCCACCATGGGCGGTCTCGGTCTTGGCACCGCGGCAAGCGGCGCCGCCGCTCTTCCTCGGATGAGGGAGGCTCACGCAATAGGCGCGACGACGCGCTAGGACCTCATGTGGCAACAGTTCTGTTGGCCGGGAATAAGCTGACGACGCCGCCTTCCTGGCCATTAAGTGGCTGTCACCGAGCGGCCGAAGCAACCCCTCGCTTTAGCCGAGGTGCCTGTTTCCAGGCCTGTTGCTCAGCCGAAACCAGCTGCTCCACCGATTATAGTGGAACCTCCGCCTCCACAGCCGTTATTTGGGGCTCCAATCAAGAACTCTCGGTCGGCTCAGGGTTTACCCCGTAGGCTGTCGGTCACCCTCACTCCCAATCGCCCTCGGCAGGTGGAGGGTGGCTCAGGCCTGAGGCAGCTCTTTGTGGACTCTTCTGAGTCCGACGACGATTCCTCCCTTTTCTCCAGGCGAGTGGACTTGGAGTCCTCTGGGGGTCAGTCGCTGGACGATAGCCCTTCGTCCTTTCTGGGTTTGCTTAGGCTCATCTCGGAGTCCACCGGGATGCAGCTCGAGCCCATATCCAAGCGGGCCAAGTATCCCCTCACGGAGATATTGGGCGGGGATTCCCCTCTGGAGGCCTTTCCTGGCCGGCCATTGTGGGCCCGGCCTTGGAGCTCTGGCAGCGCCCTGCTTCCTGCCCTGCGCCGCCAGGATGGCCAGGAAGTATGCGGTCCCTACCGGTTCCCTGTCCGGTTTCTCAGAACATCCCTCAGCCAAGGGGTTAGTTACCGACAGCGTTTTCCCGCATGCCAGAAATGCTAGGGACGTGGACAAACCTCCCGACAAGGAATCCAAGAAATTGGACTATGCCGGGCGAAAAGTCTACGCTGCGTCCTCCCTTGGCCTTCGTCAGGCCAGCTCGGCCGTGCTTATGGCACATTTCTCCCATGCCCTGTTGGGCTCCCTGGACGAGGTAGTCCCTCATCTTCCGGCTGACCTGCAGACTACGGTTAGGCAGGTGCGGGACCAGGGCAGGGCGGTGGCAAAGCAGCAACTTCAGACTGCTTTGGACGTTGGAGACTCATGCGTCAGGTCAGTCATGGCCGCAGTGGCTATGCGCCGTCAGGCATGGCTGAGGATATTCACCTTCACAGCGGATACCCAGCACAAATTGGTGGATGTCCCCTTCCTGGGGACAGACCTCTCCGGCCCTGGAGTGGAAGGCCACCTCCAGAGGATCGAAAAGTCCAATGCCACTTTGGACTCGGTCTCATCCGCTCAGAGAGACAAGGGCCGCAGACTGCAACCCAAGCCCTTTCGTCCGTCTGCGCCCTCGGCACGTCCGGCCCAGCAACATCAGGGCCAGCAGGCTCGCACTTGGCGTCCCAAACCCAAGCCCGTGGCTTCCTCCTCCAGGAAGCAGGGAGGTAAAGGCCCAGGAGGTCCCTCGGCCAGTCCCTCCTCCAAGTCTGCACAGTGACGGGTTGAGGGATGTCACTTCACCCCAGGTTCCTCCCGTGGGGGGACGGCTCCGGTATTTCCTTTCCACCTGGTCTGCTATTACCACAGACCGGTGGGTGTTGGAAGTGGTAGGAAAAGACCTGCCTCTGGACTTCGAGCAGGCCCCGCCCTTCAGAGCCGTCGCCCCCAGGGGGGCCTCGTCCGCGAGCCTCGCTGTCGGCTCACTGAGCCAACATCGCCTCTGCTCCTCGAGAAAGAGGTGATCAGAGGTGTGGACCCTCCCTCAGACCTGGGGTTTGTGTCCAGGTACTTCCTGGTCCCAAAACAGACGGGGGCTGGCGCCCCATTCTCGACCTACGACCTAAACAAGTTCCTAAGGTCTTGGACCTTCAGGATGGTCACTCTGGCTCAGATAATACCATCCTTGGAACGCGGCGTGTGGTTCTGCTCTCTGGACCTGCAGGACGCATTTTTCACGTCCCTATCCGTCCGTCTCACCAAAGATTCCTTCACTTTCGAGCAGAAGGATCCCTTTTCGAGTTCCGAGCCATGCCCTTCGGCCTGTCTCCTGCACCCAGGGTCTTCACCAAATGCATGGCAGTGGTGACAGCATTCCTGCGGCGCAAGGGTCCAGGTGTACCCTTACCTGGATGATTGGCTGATAGCAGCCCCCTCCAGACAGGAGGTGGAGCGGTCCAGAGATCTGGCCCTCCAGGTTTGCTCTCAAATCGGCCTCCTCATCAACAAGGCCAAGTCGGAACTCGAACTGAAGCAGGTGATTCTCTTCATCGGGGCAGAGCTCGACTCTCTTCGAGCCAGAGCACGGCTCCCAGCGGACAGGACCAAGGTTCTTTCCTCTTTTGCCCGATCATTTCTGGTTGGGCAATTGCGCCCTGCCCGGGACTTCCTGCGCCTTCTGGGTCTCATGGCGGCCTGCACCAGCGTGGTCCGTTGGGCCCGCTGGAACATGCGCCCCCTTCAATGGGGACTGGCCAGCCAGTGGTCTCAACGCTGCAATCCATTGGACCAGCTAGTGATGGTGACCTAGGGAATGTGGAATGCTCTCTAGTGGTGGATCGTTCCAGCTCATCTGCAGGAGGGCATCCCGTTTGTCCGCCCCGAGCCGACGGTCTCTCTGTCGACCGATGCCTCTCTGATGGGTTGGAGTGCCCATCTGGGGTAGCACAGAGCGCATGGCCTCTGGTCCCCGCGGGAGTCCCGATGCCATATCAACCTGCTGGAGCTCCGAGCGGTCCACCTAGCTCTCACCGCCTTCGCTCCGTTTCTACGGGGTCAACTGGTTTGGGTCTAGACGGACAATACCACGACCATGTACTACCTAAACTGCCAGGGCGGGACGCGCTCCATGCCTCTGTGCAAGGAAGCTCTCCGCATTTGGTCACTTGTGCACAGCCTGGAGGCGGATCTCCTAACCATTCATGTGGCAGGAGCTTCCAACACCCTGGCCAATGCCCTAAGCCGGATAGGGGCTGTATCCCATGAGTGGTCTTTCCTGCCGGAGGTAGTACAAGATCTGTTCTCCCATTGGGGCCACACCTCAGGTGGATCTGTTTTGCCTCCAGGGAGAATGCGAAGCTGAGGCTGTTCCATGCCTGCCCCCCTCAGCAGGGCTTGCTGCAGGGGGATGCCTTCTCAAGGCTGTGGACCCCGGGCCTCTTCTACGCCTTTCTCCCATTTCCCTTGATCCACAAGGTGCTTCTCAAGGCGAGGAGAGACAAGGCGCAGGTGATTCTGGTAGCCCCAGACTGGCCCCGCCAATGCTGGTATCCAGATCTCCTCAGCCTCAGCTCCAGGCTCCCGAGGCAGCTTCCAGCTCACCCGGACCTGCTTTCAGTCAATCAGGGGAAGGTGTTCCATCCGGACCTTCAATCCCTGCACCTGACGGCCTGGTTCCTGAGCAGCTAGAGTTCCAGGCCTTGGGTCTTTCCAACAAGGTCCTCAATGTAGTTGAGGCGTCCCATAAGGAGTCGACCAGGAAATGCTATGCCTTCAAATGGAAAAGGTTTTCCATTTGGTGTCAGGGCAAGGTCCTGGACCCTTCCTCCTGTTCCTTGGCAAGCATCTTGGACTATTTATGGTCCCTTTCTCAGCAAGGGCTTAGGTTGATGACCCTAAGGGTGCACCTGGCAGCCATCTCTGCTTACCGGGCGCGGGCCGGGAAGCAGTCAGTGGCGCAGGAGAAGGTGGTCTGGTGCTTTTTCAAAGGCCTTGATGACATTTCCCCTCCGGTGCGAGAACCTCCACCTCCGTGGGATCTACTGCTGGTACTGGCAAAGCTCATGGGCAAGCCATTCGAACCAGTGCACAGGTGTGATCTCTCTCACCTGTCGGGAAGACCGCCTTCTGGTGGCTATTATGTCAGCCAGAAGGATGGAGAGTTCCAGGCGCTTTCCATCGAGGTCTCCTTACTGGTCTTCCCACAGGGACAAGGTTGTCCCTCGCCTCCACCGAAATTCCTTCCGAAGGTGGTGTCGGAGTTTCACCTTAACCAGGTGTTGACTCTGCCGGTGTTCTACCCCAATCACACCTCGGAGGCCGAATATAGGCTCCATACTCTGGACCCTAGAAGGGCACTCGCTTACTATAAGGAGCGCACGGCTGAAATTCGGGGAGAGGTTCGCCAGCTGTTTGTCACCTACGCTGAAGCCGCACCTGGCAGACCTGCAGCCAAGCGGACGATAGGCAGGTGGGTCACCTCCTGCATAGATCTCTGCTATACTTGGCGGGCATGGAGCCTCCCAGAGGGATAAGAGCTCATTCTACCCGCCATACTGCTGCATTGGTGGCTGCTTCCAGGGACGTCCCTATCCAGGAAATCTGCAAGGCTGCTACCTGGAAGTCAGCACACACCTTCATCACCCATTACCACATCGACCTTGAGTCACGCCGGGATGCTGGTTTTGGGGCCTCGGTTCTCCAGTCTCTTTTTCCTAAGTAGGGGGTGTGTCTTGCCTCCCTCCTCCCGGAGAACTGCTAGGAGTCTGCCAATAAGTGTGGATGAACAACATATCCATGTCCCTAGAAATACAGGTTACTCACTTGTAACAGGAGTTCTAGGAATGGTATATGTTGTTCATCCACACGACCCACCCGACCTCCCCAGTTTCGACGCACAACCTGAGCTTCCAGCGGGCCAGATCTAGCGTCATGGGGCGGAGCCGAGAGTTTTACCACCTGGGTGGGTGGGAGGAGCCAGCTTGAAGACCTTCTGGCAAGATTTAAAGCGGCAAGGAACCTGCCAATAAGTGTGGATGAACAACATATACCATTCTTAGAACTCCTGTTACAGGTGAGTAACCTGTATTTTTCTACAACTCTGTAATGTGTTGTTATTGCTTACCTGCAGGAGGAAAGACAGGCAGAACCTTAAAGGGACATTGTCAGGATTCGGGAGATCGCTAATGCACATGTCTGGAATCCCGGCTTCAGTTTTTGGATGCAAAATGCAGAACCTTAGAGTACTCATTTCATTGTAAGATTCAGTTTGTGCTACTTTGTTCTGCTAGCGGTATCAAAAATAGTGTTCAAGTTACATGTCACCAAAAATGTTCAACTCGTTCATGAATGAGCTTCCCCTCAGTGCTGCGCTACTGCAGTGAGTGAACGCACAATGCCGAGATTTCCGATGGCCTGAAGGAATGGAAATATTACAAACATTGCAAAAATTAAGCACGTCACCATAAATTTAAAGGCACCTGTGGATTTTACATTGGCACTTGGTACACCACACACCTTAACTTGCAGCACTACAATTTCTCCCTAATCCAGACAGTGTTCCTTTAAAAACAGTTGAGTAGGACTGGCCCAGCAGAGTGATGGGCTGGGACATTGGTTGCCAGACTACCTACCACAGATAGAGGGGGATGGCTCTAGGGCAACATCAGAAAGTACTTTTTCATGGAGAGGGTGGTGGACGATGGAACTACCTTCCTGAGGCGGGTCGGGGTGAAAAACAGTGGAGAAATTCAAGAATGCATGGGGCAGACATAAGGCAATTATAGTGAAGGGTAGTAGGAAGTAGGCTGTTGGTTAGCTAGAGTCTGCAGCTTATTCACTACATAGGGAATGGGCAGACTAGGTGGGCCAAGTGGTCCTTTTAGGGACATGGATATGTTGTTCAATCCACACTTATTGGCAGGTTCCTTGCTGCTTTAAATCTTGCCGGAAGGTCTTCAAGCTGGCTCCTCCCACCCACCTGGGTGGTAAAACTGTCGGCTCTGCCCCATGATGCCAGCTCTTCCTTACCGCTTGGAAGCTCAGGTTCCCTCCTTAGCGCTCTGCGTTTTAGGCCTGGATCCACACTCTTCAGTTAACCTGAAACTAATTCTAAAATTTACAAGACTACGGTCTTCGACTTTCCTCACGGCTGCGATGGACAAATCTCCACTCCATGTGCATCTACTGCCTGGGGCTTGGCTACGATTCGCAGGCTTGCGAATTGTGCAGCTCCTTCTCGGCTTCAGTCTTGGAGGACCATGCTGCTCGACTACTTTTGGAGCGCCCTGAGAAATGGCACCTGCCGGTCAAGTCGGCGAGGCCCATAGCAGTGTCCACGGCGGCAGGCTCCTGGGAGCAGTTTGAGCAGATGATTGCCTCGAGGAGGAAGCGCCCTGGGCTCTTCCTAGACAGCGCTTTTAGGAGTTTGTCAGTCCCTCTCCACCAAGGGAGAAGGACCATCGGACATTCGAGTCAGTCCAGAAGAAGGACTCAAAGGTAAGGCCACCGTCGGCGTCGTGGGGCGGGAGACATCCCCTTCTGGATATCGACTTTTGACTTTGGTCGAGGTTGCGGCTAAGGCCGCTGGCTTCACGGTGTTCCCGTCAGGACAGCCAGCCGAGACACCCGTCGACACAGTCGAGATTTTTCTCGACCTGTTGGATGGTTTGTCGTCTGGAGATGCTGACAACCCTACTTCACCGGTTCCCCTGGTGGAAACCGAGGACTTGCCTGTGCCTCCTGTGCCGAAGTCCCTGGTTAAGGTCTCTGTACCAAGGGAGGAGCAGGTTCCCCTGTCCCCTCTCAGACCCACCCTCGGAATCCCTGAAGGTCTCGGTCTCAGTCCTCTTCCAGGTCTAGCCGATCCCACCGACATCGGCGGTCTCGGCACCATGGAAAGCGGCGTCACCGCTCATTCTCTTCGTCCTCTTTGGAGGATAGGCTCTGGCACAAGTTGCATCGGCCCTATGAGGACTTAATGTGGCAGCAGCTCTTACTGTCCAGTAACAAGCCGACTCTGTCGCCTTCTCCGGCCATTAAGTGGCTGTCACTGGAGCGGCCAAAACAACCCCTCGCAGTAGTCGAGGAAGCGGTGCCGGTTGTTTGGCTGAAACCGGCTGCTCCACCCATTGTAGTGGAACCTCCGCCTCCACAACCGAAGACTGGGGTCCCGACCAAGGATTCTCGGTCGGGTCAGGGATTACCCCATAGGTTGTCGGTCACCCTCAAATCCGATCGACCTCGGCACATGGAGAGTTGCTCAGGCGCTCGGCAGCTGTTCGCAGACTCCTCGGAGTCTGACGAAGACGACGACTCCTTGTTCTGCAGGCTGCTCGACCTGGAGTCTGCAGGGGGTCAGTCAGTGGACAAGAGCCCATCCTCGTTTTTGGGAATGCTTCAACTCATCTCAGAGTTTACTGGGATGAAGCTCAAACCGTTTCAAAACAGGCCAAGTATTCCCTCACATAGATACTGGACCGAGGGATTCCTCTGTGGAGGTCTTCCTGTACAAGCCATTGTTGGCTGCCCTGGAGTTCTGGCAGCGGCCAGCATCTTGTCCGCACTTCGGCTGGATGGCTCGAGAAGTATGTGGTCCCCACGTTCACTCTCCGGTTCTCGGGGCACCTCTCTGAGGAGGGGTTAGTGACCGATAGCTTTTTCCGCATTCCGGGAATGCTCGGATGGGACAAACCCCGATAAGAGTCAAGAAATTGACCACTCAGGGCGGAAGGTATATGCTGCTTTCTCCCTAGGCCTTCGTCAGGCTAGCTCGGCCGTTCTGATGGCACACTTTTCACATGCCCTTTTGAGCTCCCTGGATGAGGCGATTCCTCATTTCCTGGCTGACCTTCAGATGACGGTCAAGCAGGTGCGGAATCAGGGAAGGGTGGTAGCTAAACAGCAGCTCCAAACTTCGTTGGACATTGCTGATTCATGTGCCCTGTCAGTAGCGGCCGCAGTGGCCATGTGCCGTAGAGCTTGGCTGCGGATCTCCAACTTTACGGCAGATACCCAGCACAAGCTGGCAGACGCTCCCTGCCTGTACTGACTTGTTTGGGCCCATGGTGGAGAGTCATCTCCAATGGATTGAGAAGTCCAATGCCACTTTGGACTCTGTCACGTCTGCCCAGAAGGACAAAGGCGCTAGCAGCATGGCTACCGTCCTTAGCCCCTGTGTGCACGTCCAGCCCAGCAACACCAGCATCAGGGACAGCAGGCTCACGCTTGACGCCCCAAAGCCAAGCCTGATGCTTCCTTCAGCAGGAAGCCTGGAGGGAAAGGCCCAGGAGGTTCCTCGGCTGGACCTTCCTCCAAGCTTGCCCAGTGATGGGTTGAGGGGTGTCGCCCCCAACCTCGTCACTCCTCCCCAGGCTCCCCCTGTGGGGGGACGGCTCCGCTACTTCCTTTCCACCTGGTCCGCTATCACAATGGACCGCTGGGTGTTGGAAGTGGTAGGCAGGGGTCTGCCTCTGGAATTCGAGCAGTCCCCCCCCCCCCATCAAGCCGTCGCCCCACAGGGGGCTACAGGTTCCGCAGCATCTCTGTCTGCTCGCTGCCGATACTGCCTTGCTCCTCCAGAAGAAAGTGATCAGCGAGGTGGCAGACCCCCCCGCCAGACCCAGGATTTGTGTCCAGATACTTCCTGGTCCCAAAACGGACGGGGGGCTGGCGCCCCATTCTTGACCTACACGACCTGAACAAGTTCCTAAGGTCTCGCACCTTCAGGATAGTCACTCTGGCTCAGATCATTCCATCCTTGGAGCCAGGCGTGTGGTTCTGTTCTCTGGACCTTCAGGATGCGTTCTTTCATGTCCCAATCCATCCGTCCCACCAGCGATTCCTCTGCTTTTGAGCAGAGGGATCTCTTTATGAGTTCTGGGCCATGCCCTTTGGCCTCTCTCCAGCTCCCAGGGTCTTCACCAAATGCATGGCAGTGGTGACAGCATTCCTGCTGTGCCGAGGGGTCCGGGTGTACCCTTACCTGGACGACTGGCTGATTGTAGCCCCCTCCAGATTGGAGGTGGAGCGGATTAGGGATCTGGCCCTCCAGGTCTGCTCTTAGATTTTCCTCCTCATCAATGAGGCCAAGTCGGAACTTCGTACCTTGAGGTGATTCCAGTTCAGCGGGCAGAGCTCAACTCTCTTCGAGCCAGAGCCCGGCTCCCAATGGAAAGGGCGAGGTCCTTTCCTCCTTTGCCCAATCATTTCTGGTTGGGCAACTGTGACTCCCGGGACTTCTCAGCCTTCTGGGCCTCATGGCGGCCCGCATCAGTGTGGTCCATTGGTCCTGCTAGCATATGCATCCCCTGCAATGGGGCTGGCCCCAATGGTCACAGCGCCCGTCCTCTGACCAGACGGTGACTCAGGAGATGTGGAACAGACTACAATGGTGGCTCGCTCCAGCTCATCTGCAGGAGGGTATCCCATTTGTCCGCCCGAGCTGACGGTCACTCTGATGACCCGACACCTCTCTGATGGGTTGGGGTGCCCATCTGGGGGAGTTCAGAGCCCACGGTCTCTGGTCCCCTCAGGAGTCTCGATGCCACATCAATCTGCTGCAGCTTAGAGAGGTCCAACTAGCCCTCACCACCTTCTCTCCTGTTTGTTCGGGGTCAAGTGGTCCAGGTTCAGATGGACAACACCACGACCATGTACTACCTGAACTGACAGGGTGGGATGCACTCCTTGCCACTGTGCAAGGAAGCTCTCTGCACTTGGTCTCTCGTGATCAGCCTGGAGGCGGATCTCCTAGCCATCCATGTGGTAGGAGCCTCCAACAGTCTGGCCGATGCCCTCAGCCGGATAGGCGCTGCTTCTCACGAGTGGTCTCTCCTGCCATAGGTAGTACAAAATCTGTTCTCCCATTGGGGCTACCCTCAAGTGGATCTGTTCGCCTCCAGGAGAATGCGAAGCTGAGGCTGTTTCATGCCCAACCCCTCAGCAGGGCTTGCTGCAGGGGATGCCTTCTGAGGCCGTGGACCCTGGGCCTCTTCTATGCCTTCCTCCATTTCCTTGATCCACAAGGTGCTTCTCAAGGTGAAGAGGGACAAGGCGCAGGTGATTCTGGTAGCCCCAGGCTGGCCCCACCAGTACTGGTACCCAGAACTCCTCAGCCTCAGCTCCAGGCTCCCGAGGAGGCTTCCACCCTGCCCGGACCTGCTCTTGGTCGACAAGCAGAAGGTTCTCCACCCGGACCTTCAATCCCTGCACCTGACGGCCTGGATCCTGAGTGGCTAGAGTTCCAGGACTTGGGTCTTTCCGATGAGGTCCTCAACGTAGTTGAGGCATCCCGTAAGGAGTCGACCAGAAAATGCTATGCCTTCAAATGGAAGAGATTCTCTATTTGTTGTCAGGACAAAGGATTGGACCCTTCTTCCTGTTCCTTGGCTAGCATTCTGACTACCTACAGTACACTTTCTCAGCTAGGGCTTGGTCGGCGACCCTTAAGATTACCTGGCTCTCACTTACAGGCGTGGGCTGGCGAAGCAGTCAGTGGCGCAGGAGAAGGTGGTTGGACGGCTTTTCAAAGGTCTTGATCACATATCCCCTACAGTGCGAGAACCTCCACCTCCGTGGGATCTACTGCTGGCATTGGCTAAGCTCATGGGCAAGCCATTCGAACTGATGCACAGGTGTGACATCTCTCACCTGTCATGGTAGACTGCCTTCTTGGTGGCTATTACATCAGCCAGAAGGATGGGAGAGCTCCAGGTGCTTTCCATCGAGTCTCCTTATCTGGTCTTCCATAGGGACAACGTTGTCCTGCGCCCTTACCCGAAATTCCTTCTGAAGGTGGTGTCGGAATTTCACCTTAACCAGATGTTGACTCTGCCGGTGTTCTACCCCAATCACACCTCTTATTATAAGGTACGAACGGCTAGAGTTTGGGGAGAGGTTCACCAGCTGTTTGTCACCTACGCTGAAGCCGCACCTGGCAGACCTGCAGCCAAGCGGACTATAGGCAGGTGGGTCACCTCCTGCATAGATCTCTGCTATAGGTTGGCGGGCATAGAGCCTCCCAAAGGGATAAGAGCTCATTCTACCTGCCATACCGCTGCTTCGGTGGCTGCTTCCAGGGACGTCCCTAACCAGGAAATCTGCAGGGCTGCTACCTGGAAGTCAGCACACACCTTCATTACCCATTACCACATCGACCTAGAGTCACCCTGGATGCTGGTTTTGGGACCTCGGTTCTCCAGTCCTTATTCCCAAGTAGGTGCTGGGCCTTGCCCTCCTCCCGGAGAACTGCTAGGAGTCTGCCAATCAGTGTGGATTGAACAACATATCCACGTCCCTAGAAATACAGGTTACTCACCTGTAACAGGAGTTCTAGGAGTGGTATATGTTGTTCATCCACACAACCCACCTGACCTCCTCAGCTTCGACGCCAACCTGGCTTCCAGTGGGCTAGATCTGGCGTCATAGGGTGCAGCCGAGAGTTTCACCACCTGGGTGGGTGGTAGGAGCCAGCTTGAAGACCTTCCGGCAAGATTTAAAGTGGCAAGAAACCTGCCAGTAAGTGTGGATGAACAACATATACCACTCCTAGAACTCCTTTTACTGGTGAGTAACCTGTATTTATCTGCCGTCAAAGTCTATGTTTCATACTGTCAACCTGGATTGGGGAACAGATAGGGGTCGCTTGGGGCTGATGAGGGGAGGGAGGGACTGAGCATCTCAAGTAGGTAGCCCTCCCTTGGGGAGGGGGGGGTACATGAATGCCACTGGGCACGAGTGCCACCTGGTAGAATCTGGGTGACAGCACACAGTGGGATGCTAGGGTAAGAAACCCTTCCTGGAGTACGCTGGGAGTGTCTCCACAGAGGCAGAGAAACACAGAATTTGATGGCAGATAAGGACTGCTTGGTCCACCCTAGTATGCCCTTTTTCCTTACTACATTGTTACCACAGACTGCACTTGATGTACCCCGAGTGTGCACAGTGCATCATTTCATGTGCTGCGGCCCAGTGGTAGAAAACTGTGGAAAATCCAGACCATAGCTGGTGATGGCCCATTCCCTACAAGCTCCACACTGGTAACTAGACACCTCTGGGTTCTGTGGCAGAGGACAATCAGTACATCAGGTAAGTCCCAGAGAAGCCAAGTGAGGGGGCTGGTCCAGAGGGGAACAGGTCAGCTAAGAATAGGAGATATAATATTGATTAAAAAACATTGTGTGATTATGGTGTATTGACAGCAAAGTACATACATAAAGTCAAGATTATGATCCCGTCAGTAAGTGGAACATTTTAGAATACTTACTGACCATCTCCTGTTTGTGTCTATTTGTATTTTATTAACAGATGTTCGGCCTGTTTGCTATGAAGAGCCGTAACACTGGTGCTCTGTTGCTTACTATGAACTAAACAACAGGGTTGGTGAGACTTTCCAGGCGTCGTCTCGAAGTGTGCTCATTGATGGATTCACAGACCCCTCGAACAATAAGAATCGATTCTGCCTTGGACTTCTGTCTAACGTCAACAGGAACTCTACCATTGAAAACACCAGGAGGCACATAGGAAAGGGTCAGAGCACAATATTACTTAACAAGCATTTGTCAATGCCAAACATTGCTTGCCTGTATTTGTTGTTTAGGTATTTGGCACTGATAGTGCACTTTCAGCAATGTGTGCCATAATTAAATATGTCAGGCAGCGGTGTTCAGATCGCTGTCTCCCTACAGTATATGCAGTCCCAAGGATTGCGGTGCCATAGTACTGCTGTTGTATATGCCGTTTCAAGGAGTTGCAGTGCCATAGTACTATTATAGTACAGTATATGTGCCCTAAAGGACTTGAGGTGTCCTAGCACTGCCAAAGTGTATGCAATCCCAAAGAATGGTAGTGTCAAAGTACCGCAAAGGTATATGCAATCTCTCAAAAAAGTTGGTAAGCACAGATATTATAGTATGGTTTACAGAAGATAAAACCTCTATTTACCTGTTGTTTCCATTTGTTTTGCAGCTGGTGATCAGCAAACTAGTCCTCACCAATGCATTGGGCAGTATGCAGTGGCAAATAATTGTAGCAATACAGTGCAGCACTGAGCAGAAAGTGAAAACATTGTCTATACCCCCTGTATTCTTTTCATCCCATTAGTTTAATTTTAGAAATGTTTAATGAAAACAAGTTATACAGCACACGAAATGAATAGGGCATGTAGTATTGGCTTTATTCCTGAACCTGAAGTCCAAAATGAAGAGTAAATAAGAAGAAACTAGGACAGAAACGTAGGGTTGTTAACATAGAAATTAAAAGCGCCTTTGTGATTTTTTAGCAGCTGGACAGTAGCAGTTCTCACAGTCTCAAAGATCCTGCTGTTTTTCTGCAAGACTTTTATAGACTGAAGCTGTGTGACACTGCCTGCCAATGAGAAGCTAAATCCGTGTTGAGATCAACTCCCCCTCCCGCAGCAAGAGCAGTTTAGCACCTCATGGACGAGCCTAGCTAACATTCAGGGATATAACAAATCACATTTGATTGCAGTTAAATATTTTTGCATTTCCTTATTAAAGTTTTACTGTGAAAGTACTGTTCCATTCTTAATGGGAATGGTGGATTCCAAATTCTTAACATGGTTCACCAAAGGAGCCGACTTTTATTTTTCTTGTGGGGGAGCTCAGTAAATTTCCAAGGGTCTTGTGGCTGCCAAGGCCCCCAAAAGCTCTGGGGTTTTGGTGTTCTGTGGTGCATTTGCTTTACTGAACAGACAGCATAGCATAAAGCAGTTATGAGCCAGTAATGGAATTTATTTAGAATATTTAGCCAGGAAAGGCACACTGTACCAAATCTTGTTCCCCAGTGCAACACAGGAGCACAGGAAGGTTAAGTGACTTGTTTAGGGTCACAATATGCAAGTGGTGCTTGTGGATTCAAACCCAGGTCTGCTGGGTCTCCAAGAGCAGTCTAACTCTTAAGCCATGCTGCTGCTTTTATTCTTCAATATACCCAAGAAGTACAGTTATTGCCTGTAATTGCACACATCACTGAAGATTCTTAGGGCTTTTGATAGTAAAATGTGGAGAAATGCATTTAATAAATGGGCATTGTTTTTGACCGAGTCATAATACCCACCATAAGTTTGCTCATCAGCAAATACAATTTTTCTCTTATTTAAAATTGTAGTTATAAAGAAATAATGAAAGATTCCTGGTGTTACATTAGTTGTCTGTCTTATGACTCTTCACAGAGGGCAGTAGAAACGGCCGCACTAGTCGGTGTACTTCAGCCTGTATGCAGATTATCCCTGCTGGGTGGGTTATAGCAAAGTGTTGACTGTCTGTTGCTGACTTCCCAGAGACCCCTCATAAAAACTAAATGCTGGTGAAGAAGCACTAACTGATAAGCCAAGTTCGCCATTGTTCTTCCATTGAACACTGATCAATAAACAAACAGTGATTGATAACCTGGTGCCATCCAACAGAACACAGTTACTAATAAACAGACATACATCATGCTGTAAGCATACAGCATTTCTGAAGTGTTAAAATTACACGCCATCAGATTAAATTCAATTCAGTTTCAGTTTTGTATAACATTTTCCATACTGGGTATGTATTTTATATGGGGGTAAAATACTCATCAGAAATGTGCAATTGACACAAAGTGAAATTAAAACAGCATTGTCCAGCCTGAGAATGCTGCTGCATTTTAAGTGCAATTAAGCACAATATTGACACTGTATGGTCCAGTAGGAAGACTTGCTAAGTAAGGGCAACTGCTAAATGTTAAACTTCCTTTAAGACCTTCTTAATAAAGGCCAATGGAAAGGAATGGAATTTTGTTGTCTAGGAGTGTGGATATGTTGTTCATCCACACTCTTTGGCATATCCTTTCCCTTTAAATCTTGTGACGGAAGACTTCAAGCTGGCTCCACCCACCCACCCGAGTGGTATATACCTTGGCTCCGCCCCATGAGGCTAGATCTTCCTTTCTGCTGGAAGATACAGGTTGCCTGCCTCCTTCGTGCTCTCACATTTCGTATGCCCTGACTTTCAAAACTTCGGTTTTACCAAAATTAAAACACGTCAGAGTTAGCGATCGTGCTTTTGCATCCTCTATCATGGAAGAGAAATCTTCTACAGGATTTCCGTGTCCTTGCGCCAGAAGATGTCACGCACTGATCTCTATCTCACATGTGTCTACTGCCCTGGGTGTCTGCTATGACACCTCGTCCTGCAACTTTGTGGCCTTCATCCCCAGCATCCTGGACGACCACACTTGGCCACGTTTAAGTTGGGAGACCGGGAAAAGGAATCCTCTGGTGAAGTCCAAGGAGGCTAGGTGTGCAGTTTTCGTGGCTACGGGTTCCGATGAGCTACTAGAACACATGCAGGCTCAAGAAGAAGCCACCCATGCTCGGACACTTGAAGCTTTTTCTGCTCCACTCCAACCTGGGCTCCACCCTTCACAGGTTCCTTGTTGTGCCAGTCTCTCCCCACCTGGGAGGAGGCACCTGTGGGCTCCACCTCCCGATCTCATAAAAGAGATAAGGAACGAGCACGTCTTCATCTTGGCAAGGTGCTCTTGGGGACCGAGAGAGGTCTCAGTCCCAGGAGCATGTGGTCTCGACCTCGGCCGAGATCGCTTCATCGGCCGCAGGCTTCACAGATCTTCCGTCTGGCAAGATGACTGAGGATGTGGCCGATGAGGTTGAGATCGTTCTCGATCCAGTTGACCTGCTGTCGCCGGCACCAGTCGACAACTCCTTGGAGAGGACTCCAGTCCTTGTGTTCCCCGATGAGGAGACCCAGCCCACTGGTGTCCCCATCGAGGTTCCTGTTCCTGACCCCACAGGTTTCACAGATTCCTCTGGTGTCTCCCGAGTGACCAAGTTGGCCTGCCCATCTCGGTCGCGGTCTAGAACCCCTTCAGCCAAACGGCCGAGGAAGAGCCACAAGCACTCCAAAAGAGGCAACACCACAGATCGCCTCATCCTCCTCACGGAAACTCCGTCGGCGCTCACGAGGACCTTATGTGGCAACAGCTGATTTTGACCGGACATAAGCTGGCTCTGCCACCCTACCTGCCTTACTTGGCTTTCGTCTCCTAGGCCGAAGCTGACCCCCTCGGAACCAAAGCCTTCAGTTCCACCACCAGCAGGGCCAGCGTGTCTGCCTGTTTGGCCTATACCAGTCTCTCCACCGATGGTGGTGGAGCCGCTGTCTAAGCATCCTGTGGGAAGGGCTACTTCCAAAGAGGACTGACCAGATACCGGGCTTCCTCGATGTCTGTCAGTCATGGTCACCCCGGACCGCCTTCGGCTGGTCGAGGATGATTTGGGCGACAGTTCGCTGTAACAACGACTTCTCAGACTGTGATGTCACCGGGCTCCACTCTCATCCTGGGGATGATTAGTTGTCCATTAGCACAGGGATGGAAGAAGGTCCTTCCTCCTTCATAGGGATCGTTCGTCTCATCTCTGATTCCACAGAGATGCCCCAGAACCCATCCAGAAAAAGGCGGAGTACCCTCTCATGGATATCCTCAAGGGGGGATACCTCGATGGAGGCCTTTCCTGTGGCCGAGGCCATTGTTGGTCTGGCCCTCGAACTGTGGCAGCGTCCTGCCTCATGTCCAGCACCGTCTGTCCACATGGTCTACAAGTATGCGGTTGGGCAAGTATGCCCTTGTGGGGTTAACAGAGCATCCTTCAGCTGAGAGCCTGGTGACCAGCTCTGTGTTCAGGTGTACTGGCAGTTCTGCCGAAAGTGACTGACCTTCTGACAAGGGTCCAAGCATTTGGACCATTTGGGGCAGAAGGTTTATGTGGCGTCCTCCTTGGGCCTTCATTAGGCAAGTTCGGCCGTCATCATGGCACACTTCTCTCGTGCCCTTCTCTGGTCATTGGATGAAGTCCTCCCACATCTCCCAGTGGACATGCAGACCATGTTTAAGCAGGTCCGAGATCAGGGCCATGCTGTTGTCAGACAGCAGCTCCAGATGGCCCTGGACATTGCTGACTCTTGTGTCCACTGATGACTGCCATAGTTGCCTCTAGCCACAGGGCTTGGCTGAGGCTTTCCTCCTTCCTGGCGGATACTCAGCACAAGTTGTCTGATGTGCCTTCCTTGGGACTGACTTGTTCAGCCCAGGAGTGGCCGGTCAACTACAGCGCATAGAGCTGTCAAGTGCCACCTGACGCCACTTCTGCCAAGAGCTCTTCGTCCAAGAACCAGCAGAAGAAAAAGAAGAAGCCCTTTCAGCACTCTTTTCCTGCAGTTCAGCAGTCCTCCTTCCAGGGCGGACAGCAGCAGGCTCAACCTTGGTGCCCTCGGCCCAAGCCTGGTCCCCAACAGGCCCACAGAGGAGACTGAGGCTCAGATCCTGGAGCTTCATCCTCCTCCAAGCCTACTCAGTGACGGGATGGGGGTTGCCACCCCTATTACCATCACGCTAGCTCTGAGTCTTCCCACTGGGGGCCGGCTATGCCACTTCCTTTCCACTTGGTCCGCTATCACTACGGATAGGTGGGTTCTCAAAGTGGTCAGTCAGGAACTGCCTCTAGAGTTTGAGTAGTACCCTCCCTGCCAATCCCGCGCCCCTTGGGAAGAACAGGTTTCCACATGTACCCAGTCGGCTCTTCGAGATGACATCGCTCAGCTCCTCCTCGAGGCAGTAGCTCTTGTGACGGATCTGTCTGCCAACCCAGACTTTGTCACCAGGTCCTGGTGCCCAAGTGGATGGGGGGCTGGTGCCTCATTCTAGATCTCCACGACCTGAATGAATATCTCAGGTCACGCACCTCTCGGATGGTCACCCTGTCCCAGATAATACCATCCTTGGAGCAAAACATGTTCTGTTCACTGGATCTGCAGAACGCGTTCTTTCATGTCCCAAACTGTCCATCCCATCAGCGGTTCCTCCGCTTCAGGGTCAAAGGGACCCTGTACGAGTTCAGAGCCCTGCCATTCAGCCTGTCATCGGCCCCATGGGTCTTCACCAAATGCATTGCAGTGGTGGCGGCCCATCTCCGGCATCAAAGGGTCAGAACTTACCCTTACCTCGATGATTGACTCCTTACAGGTTCCACCCAACAGGAGGTGGAGAGGTCCAGGGACCTGGCCCTCCAAACCTGCTCCCAGCTCGGCCTCCTGATAAACAATGCCAAGTAGGAACTCGTGCCTTCTCAGGTGATGGGCTTCATCGGGGCAGAGCTCGACTCATCAAGCCAGAGCTCGGCTCCTGGCGGACAGGGCATAGGTTCTCTCCTCCTTTGCCCTGTCATTTCTGGTTGGGCACTTGCGCCCTGCCTGTGACTTTCTGCACCTTCTAGGTTACATGGTGGCGTTCACCTCAGTGGTCCGTTGGGCCCACTTGCACGTCTGCCCTCTCCAATGGGAGCTGGCTGCCCAGTGGACTCAGTACCATGGTCATTTCGACCAGCTGATCACTGAAACCCAGAAGATCTGGGACACTCTCCAATGGTGGACCGCCCCAGACCGGTTGCTGGAAGGGATCCCTTTTGTCTTTCCTGAGCCGATGGTCGTTCTTACAACCGATGCCTCTCTCATGGGCTGGGGAGCCCACTTGGGGGACAACAGAGCCCATGGGCTGTGGACCCCCGAGGAGTCCCGATGCCACATCAACCTGTTGTAGCTCAGAGCTGTCAGACTGGCACTGTCAACTTTCACCCTCAGCTCCGGGGTCAAGTGGTTCAAGTCCAGAAGGACAATAACCACGATCATGTACTACCTCAACAAACAGGGTGGCACGGAGTCCCGCCTGCTGTGCAAGGAGGTGCTCCTCATCTGGACCCTTGTAAGCTGTTGAGGTGGATCTCCCAGCCATTCATGTGGCAGGAGTCTCAACCAGCTGGCAGATGCTCTCAGCCATATAGGCCAGATATCCCACGAGTGGTCTCTCTATCCAGAGGTAGCTTACAGTCTGTTCTTCTGTTGGGGTGAACTTGTGGACCTGTTTGCCTCCAGGAAAACACCAAGCTGAGGCTGTACCATGCCCACCTCCCTCAGCAGGGCTCGCTGCAGGGGGATGCCTTCTCGAGGCTGTGGACCCCAGGCCTCCTCTATGCCTTCCCTCCATTTCCCTTGATCCACAAGGTGTTACTCAAGGTGAGGAGGGACAAGGCCAAGGTGATTCTGGTAGCCCCAGATTGGCCTCGCCAGTTTTGGTACCAAGATCTCCTCAGCCTCAGCTGCAGGCCCCCGGAGCGGCTTTGTACATGCCCGGACCCGATATCATTGAACATGGGTAAGGTATTCCATCCGGACCTTCAATCCCTGCACCTCACAGCCTGGCACCTGAACGGCTAGAGTTCCAGGCTCTGGGTCTTTCTGAGGATGTCTACACCATGGTGGAGGCTTCTTGTAAGGAATCGACCAGGAAATGTTATGCCTTCAATTGGAAAAGGTTTTCCATTTGGTGCCAGGTTAAGAGTCTGGACCCTTATCCTCCTCCGTGGCTAACATTCTAGACTACCTTTGGTCGCTCTCTCCAAAGGGGTCTACGGTCATCGACCTTAGGGTACACCTGGCAGCCATTTCTGCTTACCAGGCACAGGCCGTCAGCCAAGGCATTGGCGAGGAGACAGTGGTCGGGTGCTTCTTCAAAGTCCTAGCTCACATATCCCCTCCGGTGCATGAACCTCCACCTCCGTGAGATCTGTTGCTGGTTTTGGCAAAGCTCATGGGCAAGCCATTCGAACCCATGCACAAGTGTGAGCTCTCACACTCCTCATGGAAGATTGCCTTCCTGGTGGCTATCACGTCTGCCAGAAGGACTGAGTAGCTCCAGGTGCTTTCGGTGGACTCCCCTTATCTGGTCTTTCACAGGGACAAAGTTGTCCTGCACCCCCACCCAAAATTCCTTCCAAAGGTGGTATCAGAGTTTCACCTTTACCAGATGTTGACTCTACCGGTATATTACCTTCATTACACCTTGGATGCCGAGTACAGGCTCCATACTCTAGAACTGAGATGTGCTCTCTCATTATAAGGAGAGAATGACGGAAATTCTTGGAGAGGTTCGCCAGCTGTTTGTCACTTACGCTGAAGTCGCTTCTGGCAGACCTGCAGCCAAATGGACCATTGCAAGGTGGATTACATCATGCATAGATCTGTGCTATGAGTTGACGGGCAAGGAGCCTCCCAGAGGGATAAGAGCTTATTCTACCCGCCGTACTGCTGTATCGGTGGCTGCTTCCAGGGACATCCCTATCCAGGAAATCTGTTGGGCTGCTCCTGGAAGTCAGCAAACACCTTCATTACCCACTACCACATCGACCTTGAGTCATGCCGGGATGCTGGTTTTGGGGCCTCGGTTCTCCAATCTTTATTTCCCAAGTAGGGGGTGTGCGCCTTGCCTTCCTCCTCCCAGAGAACTGCTTGGAGTCTGCCAAGAAGTATGGATGAACAACATATCCACGCTCCTAGAATAACAGGTTACTCACCTGTAACAGTAGTTCTAGAAGTGGTATATGTTGTTCTTCCACACGCACCCACCCGACCTCCCCGGCTTTAGGCATACAACCTTGCTTCCAGCGGGCTAAGATCTGGCATCATGGGGCGGAGCCGAGGTATTTACCACCCGGGTGGGTGGGAGGAGCCAGCTTGAAGACTTCCGGCAAGATTTAAAGGGGAAAGGGGACATGCCAAGAAGTGTGGATGAACAACATATACCACTCCTAGAACTACTGTTACAGGTGAATAACCTGTTCTTCTCTCTCATTGGAGTGGTTCATTCGTTTCAGCTACACAAGTTTTCAAGTTTATTGTTCAACCATCTTGAATCAACATTCAGGTTATTACAAATTTTTACATTCTTTAATATAAAAAATATATGCATATAAAAAAGGACATATATAGTCGACAGTACTATAAAAATTATTAAAAATACATAGACACAAATAATATTTTCATGGTATAAAATAACTTAGCTTCATTCATCTGTTGCACCTTTAGCTTATCAATAGATTCACACAGTATTTTATTTGATTTAGCAAACGTCCTAGATTATTTTAATGGTTTATGTTTCTTTTCTGAATATTTTTTTTTTTTTTTCAATTTAACAACTGATGCTAAGAATTTGGCTATAGGCTCAATTTCTTCTGGATGTCTTGCCAAGAACAGGCAGACTGCATTAGTTTCAGACTGAATTTGGATGTTATGGTGAAGAGTAGAATGGCTCTATTTTGCAAGAGGCTGACATTGTTTTTGTTTTTATTTAAGTATTGTAATAGTAAAAAAAAGGTAATTGGTCTCATTCCAGTCAATGACAACTGTATAAAAGGAAAACAAGTACAATATTTTGGTATGCTGAAAACCAGGAGAAATACTGCATCACAGTTACCCACTGAAGCAAATCTCAATGCAGTTTCAGGAATCTTTCATCCAGTGGATTCAGATTGAATCCTGTGGTTAAACTGAGTTCCATAAAAGCAGTTTCAGCAGATCAGAGCTTACTACCTGTCGAAGATCTGGATACTGTACTTTTTAAACATTGATTGCTTAAACAAGGTCTTTAGGGGCTCCTTCCAGGTATTAACAGTGTCAGATGCTTCTTTGGAAGGTGACAAACAAAAGAGTGGTCCTGAATACTTATATTATACCCTTCATACCTAGAAAAATCTTTCAAGGTGCCTTTTGAGATTTCTGATAAAATATACAGAAATGACAAACACTGACTGTTTCTTTTTGCAGGAAAGGAATTTATCCTTAATTGCTCCCTTGCTGTTGTATTAAAGACTTCCATGGGGCGCAGCATTAGGACCAAGGTCCCGTGTGCCCACACCCTGCCCATACACCCGCAACATCTCCCCCGAGATCTCAGCTGCTGCACCACTACATGTACACCAGCAGGTGGCAGTAATGTAACCCCTAGGTGGTGCTATCCCAAGGGCTACTACCCCTGACTGCTTGGTTAGTAGCAGGTTAAGGGGCCTAGGTTCGGTGACGGGTGCCTCCACCCAGATGTCAGGGTTGGTAGTGGTCAGACTAGCTTGGGCACAGCCCTCTGGGACACTATGACCCCCCCCCCAATTCCCACTAGTGGCCCACACAATACACAATGAGTACCATCACAATTGACACTTACCACCAGGGTCGATTTATCCAGTTCGAGCCTGAGGACCCCCTGTAAAACAAGGTTAGACAGCACAAATGACAACAGTACAGTAATTTCAATACAAATGGAAACCACAGTCAGTTTAAATGCAGAAATAGTAAGATCTGATTTATTTGGGGGGTGGGGTTCAACAAGGATAGAGGCAATCAGGTTAATTAGCTTGCTTTCTATAAAAATCACATTGTTATGCATGCAGTACAGAATTCCCCCACACTGTCACACTCACACACACACACACACACACACACACACACACACACACACACTGGGTACCCTGGTGAAAGGCAGATGGGCTAGCAGGATCATTACCCGGGGAAAGCCAGCGTCGCAGCTGGGTGGGGCCCTGTGATGGAAAAACCACATGCACACACAACCAATTTGTAATCCGGAGGCAGATGGCTCAGTTCGAGAAGAAAAGAAACAACAACAATTAGGTGACACACTTGTGATTTAAAGGATGGTTGCAGGGAACTACCCTGATAGTTACTTACTGTACCCAAAGCTGACCACAGGTTGGAAGAAGGTCGTGGCGGTGGATGGGTGTTTTGGTGTGCCAGAAAAGCAGGGCTCTAATCGATGAATCTTCTCTATACAGCAGGGCAGGAGGATAAGACCTTCGTGGCAGGGTCTAACTGCATTAGTCAGAAATGTATTCAGTCTGAAGGTAGCTGGGTATGACTTCCAGCCCTCAACACATAACTCAGTCTGGGGGAAAACCAGATCATGACCCCCCTCCACTTCACAACACATTTATTTGTAAAAGCCAGCAGCTCACAGTTCAGGCTGGGGGAAAACAGATCACGACCCCCTTCCAGTTCACAACACATTTATATGTAAAGGGTATTACTGTACCAGGCAGGCTGCTTCTCGATCCTGATCGCAAAGTCACTGCTAACACCTGGGAGCACAGAGGTGGCTGAAGTTCCTGACAGGCCGATCGCGTTTGGCAAAATCTTCGGTCTTCTACAGGTTGAGCCTGGTTTCTAAATCAGTAGCTTAATTCAGTTCTGCACACCAGACTTAGTCCGATAAACCAAGCACTTTTCTCCTCTCAGGGCAGAAAACAGCAAGCAGGCCAGAAGCCGGGCCTTCCGTGAGTCTCCCACGCGAACTACAGTGCAAAACAGCTGCCCAAGCTCTACGATCTGCTTCTCTCTCAGCTTCCCACACAGATCTGGCTCGCCAGCAGACAGCTCAGGGGCTTTCACTCAGATCTGAAATATTCGGTTGATCGGTTCAGATGTCAGTCGCAGCAGTGCTCCCTCTATAGGTGCAAAAAGGCGCCAACAGTCCAAAAACTACAATTCCCAGAGTCTCACTCCACACAGCCCTATTTCAGCAGGCTCCATTTGAGAGTCCCAAGTACTGATTGGTCCCAGTTGGCAGTCCGGGACCAAAATGGTGGAGCTAAACAGAAACAGTCCTTGCTGCAAGACGGCAAGTTAGAACAAACTACATTTTTACCACTATTTAAACAATCTACAAGCAATCAGTTACATCTTTTAAAAGGGCTCACTCTGCACTTTTAGCGATGGCAGAAACGGAGCGATCATTTAGCAGCCCGGGCGGGACTCGGGCATAGAAACACACAGTCCCTCCCATTCAAATTAATTAGGACTGCAAGCAGGCAGCACTTAAAGTGCTTTTAAAGCTTCCATGTACTGTCTGTACATGGAAGCTTTAAAAGCACTCAGTGGTAATCACATTTAAACGGCTTAGGCGCCGAACACCAACCAGGCTGTGAGCAATTAGGCAAGCTCTTGGAAGACTTTTTGGGAACCCCCTTTTGTATGGGGGTTACACCTTTCCTGGCCTGGAAAAACATGGCATCCGTGTCAAGTGGGTACCATCACTATAATTTCAGATGCAAATTATACTATGCAATTATACCATTAACAAGTTATACCAATCACATTTTATACATCAGTCAATATTATTAACCTTTACTATACATATTCTCTACATTTTATGTTACTATACCCATTTTTTGAATTACATCAGGCACACTTTACACAGGTAACGTACACATACTACTATACAACTTCAGGTTATTGAACAATGGTAATGGGGCCCCTTCCCTATCAGCTACCTCGGGGCTAGATGGAACAAGGGCACCATACCTGGAGGGCAGAATAATCAGCCGAGAATTTGCACTTATGCTTAGTCTGGGCAGTGAGCTCTGGGACACATGAACTCCCTTATGGACTACATTGAGAGGCAAATCCACAGGCCTCCCTGGGAATCATAGCTGAGGCGCACTATTGGCTTGACATCTCGGCCAGTCTTCCTGGGGGGAACAGTCACAGTCTCTGTGCCTTTCACTTCAGTCTCTGCATTTTCCTCACTTACAATGGGAGTCTGTATTTGAGCAGAAAGTTCAGACTTGAGGCACTCTCAGCCTCTGGATCTGCAAGTTCTGGTTCCACAGCACTTTACTCACTTGAAAAGCACTCCGGCACTGGAAGGGAACTGTCATTATGCTCAACATACCCTTCCTGCTCTGGTAGGTCACCAGTCAGTCCTAGCTCATCTGTTTCTTCCTCAGGGAAATCACACAGTTCCACCATACATAGTGATTCAGTATCATCAGACTTGACACTGTGCACTTCACTCTCTGGGAACATTGACTCCAAGGACGAAGCTGGGGGCTTAGGCAGTCCAGAAGGCCCAGCTTCATCCCCATAATTGACCAGGAGGTTACCTTGAAACAACTGACTTAGTTCATAAGAAGGATAATAACCATAGTTGTGCAGTTCATAATAAGGATAATAACCATGGTTGCGCTCACTCTCATCTTAGGTGTCAAGCGTGGCTCAGTTGGTAACACATCCGCCTCTGGACAGAAGGTTGTGGTTCGTCCCACACCGGATTGGACTTGCACCTAAAAATCGCTGGCATCCGAGTGCAGTATTGGGGGTGCTGTACTGCTGGGGTGTGCCGTCCTTCGGATGAGACGTTAAACCGAGGTCCCTTCTACCCATCCTGGTGGGTGTCCAGGTGGAAGTAAAAGAACCCAGGGCACTCTTCGCAAAGAGTAGGGAACATTCCCAGTGTCCTGGCCAACATTCCCCTTCCCATAAACCGGTTCATGCAATTATCCAGGCTGTGTGTGGGTGATGTGCGATATAGCCGCCACCACACATTCAGTCACTTCACTACCAGTCTAGCATTGCTTGTAAAGCGCTTTGGATGTATGAAAAGCGCTATATAAATACTGATTATTCTTCTTCTTCTTCTTCTTCTTCTTCATCTGAGGTGGACTGGCAGTCGTCATTGATCTGGGTTTGCTGGGAGAGACCTGAATCAGTAACTGCAGGGGCAGGCTTTCTCTGTCTTTGCCTTGCAGCAGCCCTTGTAACCGGTCCAGGAGAGCAATTTCTGAGGCTCAGATTCAATCAGTATTTGACCAGTGGGCAACAAATGGCTTCGATGTATTGTCTTGACATCTTTTGAGTTGTTTTCAGGCCGCACTTTCTACACTGGCAAGTCATTTAATTTGCCTACTACGATGTGTGGGAGATGGTGCCACCGGTCAGCAATTCTGTGTTTGCCATGCAGTCCCAAATTCCGTAACAATGCATGGTCTCCTGCTTGAGGCTCTTGGGCCTTCACCTTTTTATCATATCTTTCTTTATTGGCCAAATTTCTCTTTGCAGCCATGGTCTGAGCTAGTTGGTATGCATGGTTCAGTTGAGCTTTTAACTTTTGCACGTATTGTAGGTATCTGTCAGCTTGGACCCCATCGGGGGAGATGCTGAAACAAACATCCACTGGTAGCTGAGCCTCTCTTCCAAACATAAGGCGGTAGGGGTAGAACCCAGTAGCATCATTTCTGGTGCAGTTGTAAGCGTTTACCAAGGTGCTAATTTGCTGGCTCCATCTGGGCTTGTCTTTCAGGTGGAGAGTGCCTAGCATGTCAAGCAGGGTATGATTAAAACATTCTGTCTGCGGGTCCCCCTGTGGGTGGTAAGGGGTAGTTCTATATTTCCGCACTCCCCACAGAGAGAGCATCTCCTTGATTAAGTGAATCTCAAAATCTCGTCCTTGGTCTAAATGTATTCTCTGGGGGGCTCCATAGTGAACAAAGAAATTCTCTACCAGAACCTTGGCCACAGTGGATGCTTTTTGGTCCTTGGTGGGGAATGCTTGTACATACCTTGTAAAATGGTCAGTGACCAACACATTACTAACATTCCCCGGTCGGGCTCCAAACTCAGAAAGTCAGTACAAACTAACTCCATGGGGGCACTGGTGGTGATGTTAACAAGGGGCAGCCCTCTGGGGCAAGGCCTTTCTCTGCAGGCAGCGACTACAAGTCTGTACATGATGTTCAACATTGGCCCCATCTTAGGCCAGTAGAATCTAGACTGCACTAGATTGAGTGTTTGGTCTATACCGAGGTGACCCATGTGGTTGTGTAGGGACCTCAGCACCAAGTCTCTGAAAGCAGTGGGCAAAACCAACTGTTGTTTGTCTATTTGACCTCCCCTGTCTACTGTCTCTCTGTACAGCAACTTGTTAATCAGTTTCAATTTAGGGCCTTCTTTGTATAACAATGCAGTCCTCAACTCAGAAGAGCGCATCTTGGACACATCTTTCCCTGTGTAAAAAGCTTCAAGTGCTGATTTGATCATAGGATCTCGGAATTGAGCCCGCTGGAGACTGTCATTATCAAACTGAGGCAGTGCACTAATATCTAATGTGGAGAAGTGGCACAAGCAGCAGGTATACAACTATCAGAGGTCCCCAAGCAATCTACTAGACAGTCCACTGCGTCCGCGGGACATTTGTTCCTCCTTGTCAAACTTTTGGCATAGTGCTCGAATGTCAGGTTCAGTCAGTCTGACCCAATCACTTCTGGAAACAGGCCTCCGGATGAGCATCGGCATCTACATGATTCAGGCCAGCTCTGTATTCAACAGCGTAATCATAGGTAGATAATGCAGAAAGACACCGATGGCCAGTGGCATCCAGTTTGGCTGAAGTCTGCACATAGGTCAATAGATTATTATCTGTCTTTACCAGTATCTTTGCTCCATACAAGTATTCATGGAATTGGTCAACAATGGCCCACTTCAACGCCAAGAACTCCCAATTTATGCACAGGATAGTTTTTCTCAGATGGGGTCAGACTTCTGCTGGCAAAAACCACTGGTCTCAGGCCACTCTCGTCGTCTTGATATAACACAGCCCCAAGCCTTGTAGGCTAGCATCGGTATGTAATACATAGGGTTTTGCAGGGTCAGCATAGGCAAGGACAGGAGCGTGGTTGAGCTGATATACGATTTCGTGGAAAGCAGCTTCACAATCTGGTGTCCAGCGTGATACAAAAGATTAATTTGGGCAGAAGTATACTCTCACAGTTTTGGCGGAAGCCGCTCTCTTGAATTTTTTGTTCATGGGAGGATAACCTTGGATAAGATTCAGAAGTAGGTGAATCACTCTTGAGTAGTCCTTTATGAACCGCCTGTAATAACCACAAAATCCTAATTCTTTTAGATTGTGGTGCTGGGGCCAGGTGGTCAAGGCCTCAACTTTGCTAGGATCAGTCTCTATCCCCTCGGTGGACACTATGTGCCCCACATACTTTACTGATGTCTGAAAGAACTGGCATTTGTTGATAGACAGCTTAAGGCCGAAATCTTCCAGTCGGTCCAACACTTTAAAAAGTCGGCTTTCATGTTCCTCCAACATACTTCCAAACACAGTAACATCGTCTGGATATACCAGGCACTCCAACAAGTTCATGTCCCCCACTGCACGCTCCATCAATCGTTGAAAAGTTGCTGTGGCACCCGAAATCCCCTGATGCATCCTCATAAATTCACAGAACCCAAGCGGACAGATGAAGGCTGTCTTCTCACGGTGTTCTGGGGCCATGGGGATATGGTAGTACCCACTGCGGAGATCCAACACTAAAACCACTTGCTTCCATTTAAACAGTCCAATGCATCCTGAATACGGGGCATGGTGTATTGATCCGGAGTGGTCCGCCTGTTAAGGGTCTTGTAATCTACACATATTCTTACTGTCCCATTCCTTTTTCTCACCACCACAATAGGTGAAGCATAAGGGCTTCTGGATTCTTGTATCACATCAGCTGCAAGCATCTCCTGCAGGTGTCTTCTTACATCATCTATATCTGCTGGTGCTAGGCGCCAAGACCTCTTATGGAATGGGCATTCATCATGCAGGCATATGTGGTGCTCCGCTCCTTGGACACATCCCACATCTTCAGTGAAAACACCTTATCTTTCTGGGCGAATCTCTGGCTGATTCTAGTCTTCCATTCAGCTGGCAACGGGGAGTCACCAAAGTCAAACAATTCGGGTGTCACTCTATCGGTCTCCCCCAAGTACTTGTTACTGGATAGCACTGCAGTATCTGCAGTACACGGTAGCCAGGGTGCAGCCTCTATTCACCCGAATTTCTCGGTCTGATACATTATGAACCTGGACCATTACCCGTCGAGCATAGGCATGAACCTGAGCAGGTAAGATACTGGGCCTAACCAACAGTACTTCCGGCAGTTTTCCATTGCCTGGAACATCCAGCATGAGTATCTTATTCTTGACATCCTTTCATAAGTGGACCTCCCCTTGTAAAGTACACTGAGCATTGGGAGTCAGGATCATGGACTCAGGATCCTTCTTCCATACAACCCCAACTGATTCATCAGCATCCACCTCTTCGAAATTCTTCCGTGACTCATAAGCCTTCTTGATCAGGACAGGGACCCTCAAAGCTCTACCAGTCCGCTGCCCCTGTTTCTCATAGCATCCCATCCAAAGAGCACCACTGTCACAACCACTGCTTCAGAGGTTGCCAATTATGAAGAGCAGCTGGACCACAGTGGGTTCTGGGAGGGTGCGGGTGGTGGAACAGAGGCAAAGACCCCTAGTTGTACCTGTCACAAATCATATGCCAGTCTGGCAGAGCAAGGTTCCTGTAGGATGGCACCTCAGTGGAGACCAAGAAGAATGCTGAGGACATCCACAAAGGAGACCCACAAAAGGGTGGCAAGGGACACCACAGGGAAGGAAACAGCTTCTGATAGGGACTCAGTTGTTAGGGAAGAACTGGGGAAGGAGAGGAGAGAAGAAAGGTGCCTGCCTGTTGCCATGGCTTGAGGGACAAGAAGCTAATCCTCAGGATTGCAGAAGCAGCATCACAGTAGAGGGAACTAGATATAATTGTCCACCTTTGGACAAATGACCTAAGCTAGGCATGGAATCAGTGCAGTGCAGGATGAATTTGTGAAGTTGGGGAGGGTCCTCAGACAGGTAGCAAGCACAGTTACCTTCTCAGAGGTGCTGCCAGTCCATGGCAGGGGTGAGGCTAGGTACTGCACACCATGCAGTTTAATGAATGGTTGCAGAATTGGTGCAGAGCACAGGGCCTTAGCTTCATTGGGGACGAGGGTACCTGGAGTGATGAAGGTCTATACTGGCATGATGGTCTGCATCTGTCCTGAAGAGACCAAGCTCCTAAGTGACAAGTTTAAATGCTTCCTTGGCAAGCTTTTAAACTAGCCAAGGGGGGAGGTGCTGATAAGAGGCAGGAAATGTCAAGCCTCCCCCCACAAAACATGGCAGGTAGTAAGGTAAACACTGAGGTACAGAGCTCAGCAGAGGGCAGGACAGGGGTAAATGGAAAAATAGACAAGAGCAATAAGAACTGGGATGGGGGGAGGATAAAGCCAACATTAAATGGAGGGTTAATGAGTACCAATGCCCGTAGTCTGGGAAACAAGCTTCCTGAGCTAGTAGCCCTGATGGAAGATGAAGAATTGGATATTGTGGCAGTCACTGAAACATGTTACACGGAGAACCATGACAGGGATGTTAACATACCGGGGTACACAGTCTACAGAAGGGACAGGGAGGGTAAAAGAGGAGGTGGAGTAGCTCTATACATAAGGGAAGGGATCAAAGTTACAGAACTAAAAAGTAAAGGGGAGGACAAGAGGCACTCTGGGTCACCTTGGAGACAGGGAATGGCATCACAGTCCATATGGGGTTGTATACAGACCCCATCTCAAGGGAGGAAATGGACAAGAAATGATAGAGGGCATTCTCAAAATGGCTGAAAAAGGGAGCTACTGCTGATGGGGACCTGAATATGCCAGATGTTAACTGGATGACATGTACTGCAGCCACATCCAAGAGCAGGGTCATTCTACAGTGATGCCCTGCAGAGCAAACCTTAGACAGCTAGTGTTGGAACCCACTTGGGAGGGAGCAATACTAGACCTGGTACTCTCAAATGGAGAGAGGATCACAATTTAGAAGTCAGTAGACATCTGAAACAAGTGACTACTGCACAGTGTGCTTCACAATAGCACAACAATGGAAACAAGCCATACAAAAACAAGGATACTGGACTTCAGAATGGCTGACTTTGGCAAAATGGGCGAATAGCTGAGGAATGCACTAGCAAATGGCCAAAAAGGAGGGGTGGAAGAACAATGGAGAAAAATCAAAACTGCAATCATAGAGGCAACATGCCTTTGTGTGAAACAAAACAAAGAGGAGTAAAAAAACCACTGTGGTTCTCAAAAGAGGTGGCAGGGAAGGTTAAGGAGAAAAAGGCTGCGTTCAAAAAGTATAAGGAATCACAGAAGGAGCGCGACAGGGAACTGTATCAATTAAAGCAGAAAGAAGTGGGGAAGGCAGTCAGAATAGCAAAGGCCCAAACCGAGGAAAAAATAGCCAACTCAGTTAAGAAGGGCGATAACACCTTTTATACGTACATTAGGGAGCATAGCAAGGTTAAGAGAGGAATAGTGAAGAATTATAAAGGAGAGGGGAGGTGGGCAGAGGGAGACAGTGAAAAGGCAGAGATACTGAATGAACACTTTTGCTCAGTATTCACAAAAGAAGATGAGGAGTTACCTAAACCAGACAATAGAAGCACTCTGGGTAGGGGGTTTACACCAGTCCATTTACTGAAGAAAGAGTCCTGAAAGAACTCCTAAAACTCAAGGTGGACAAAGCAATGGGGACTAATGGGATTCACCCCAGAATCCTAAAAGAAATAAGGGAGGACTTAGTGACACCACTGACCACAGTTTTTAACAAATCATGGGAGGATGGGGTGGTGCCTGAGGACTGGAGGAGGGCAGATGTGATTTCCCATCACAAAAGTGGGAGCAAGGCAGAAGCAGGAAACTACAGACCTGTAAGTTTGACCTCAGTGGTAGGGAAAATGATGGAATCACTTCTGAAAGAAAGAATTGTTGAGTATCTAGAGGTCAGCGGGGCACAGGACCCAAAATAGCATGGATTTACAGCAGGAAGGTCATGTCAGACGAATCGAATTGATTTCTTTGACTGGGTGACCAAAGTAATAGACCAGGGAGGGGCTGTGGATATGGCCTACCTAGACTTTAGCAAGGCATTTGACACAGTCCCGCACAAAAGACTAATAATCAAGTTAGCCAGGCTGGGAGTGGGTTCCAGGGAGGTAGCCTGGGTAGTAAATTGGCTGCACAACAGGACACAGAAGGTAATAGTGAATGGAACACATTCCGAAGAAAGGGGGGGTTACTAGTGGAGTACCTCGGGGCTCAGTACTGGGTCCAGTCCTTTTTAACAACTTTATAGGTGACATTGCTGAGGGTCTGGAAGGAAAGGTAAGCCTCTTTGCAGATGACACAAAGATCTGTAACAGAGTTGATACACAGGGTGGTGTAGAAAGGATAAGAAGGGACTTGGCAAGGTTGGAGGAATGATCAAACATATGGCAACTTAGATTCAATGCAAAGAAGTGCAAAGTAATGCACCTGGGAAACAAAACCCAGGAGAAGAGTACACAATAGCAGGGGAGGTATTAACAACAACAGAAATGGAAAGGGACTTGAGGGTAGTCATATCAGATGACCTAAAGGTGGGTAAGCAATGTGAGAAGTCAGTAAGGAGAGCCAGGGGGATACTGGGATGCATAGGAAGGGGCATCACAAGTAGAAAAAGGAAGTGGTTATCCTCTGTACAGACAGCTGGTGAGATCCCATCTGGAATACTGTGTGCAGTTTTGAAGACCCCATCTATGCAAGGACATAGACAGGATGGAAGCAGTCTAGAGGAGGGCAACTAAAATGGTGCAGGGTCTGTATCAGAAGCCATATGAAGAGAGACTGAGAGAGTTTGATATGTATACCCTTGATGAAAGGAGGGACAGGGGGATATGATAGAAACTTTCAAGTACCTCAAGGGAATCAACAAAGTCCAGGAGGGGGTAGCATCTTTCAGAAAAAGAGATGTGTAAGAACAAGGGGGCACAATTTAAAGATAGAGGTGGGATGGCTCAGGAGTAATGTGAGGAAATGTTTTTTTCACAGAGAGAGTGATGGATGCATGGAACCGCCTTCCTGGAGAGGTTGTTGGGTCTAAAACAGTGGGGGAATTCAAACGTGCATGGGACAGACATAAGGCAATTGTAGTGGGGGGTTGCAGGAAGTAGGCTGTTGGTTAACTAGAATCTGCAGCTTATCCAATAGGAAGGGAAATGGGCAGACTGGGTGGGCCAAGTGGTCCTTATCTGCCATCAAAGTCTATGTTTAGTTGTGCCAACCTCCTGAACATATGATCATTTGTCCCAGTTAGCAAAGGAACCCCATCGTACAATCCAGTAGGGGACACCTAGGCCAAGGTCTCCACTCTGTTCGCCCACTCAAGCCAATCAAGTAGGAGACAGTCAAATCCAGATATACCCAGAGTATGGATACGACTTTTCACTCAACCCCAAGACATGCAAACCTTCCAAGGGTTGTAATGGCACATCAGGCAGGTGCTTACTGTACCAATCTTGAAATAGAATAGTCACTTGAGACCCACTGTCAAGCATGGCTCTGGTGGACACACCATTCACTTCTACTGTGGTTTCCATTGAAGGGCCCAAGACCTTGGACCATTCAGGAGGGACAGCAGCAGAGGTCTGGACAGATGATTTGGCCACATAGCGATTTGAGTTACTACTTCTTGAACCCTCACTGCGGTCATTTTGGGTGCTCCTCGACCTCTGATTCGCTTTCCATAGCTCTCCTTGAAGCCTGTATACAACTTTATCTAGGTCTTTTGTGGACCGGCATTCTCTCTTCATGTGCCCATCCTTCCCACAGTTATGGCAAAATATGTTTTCTGGGGTTTGGGGTGGCTGAGGCATCACACTGGGAGCTGGGGTGATGGCACTACTCACAAAAAACCTTGGTGCCACCTCTGTCTGCGCTGTGGTGAGCATTTGGAGACATCTCATCAATTCTCTCACTTCCATAATCAAGACATCAAGTTTTGAGCTGCTGTCAGCAGGAGATGCCTGGGTGAGCACCCTACCCCCATAGCAGATGCAGTTGGACAGGGGTCGATACCTGTACTCGCAGGAGCGGCCTTCGTAAAGAGACTGTCTTTTGTTTCCCTGAACTCCCTCAGCAGTTCATCCCATGTTGGAGCATCCGTAGCCATCCCTCTCTGGCTGGCATTTAGTCCTCTGATTCCGTCATGTGGTTTGGTGATTCCAGGCCATCAGCGGCCGACCCCGCACCTGGAGCAGGGATTGTAGCAGCTACGACTGCGCAGGGCTCTGAAAAACCTTCCCCCTCCTCAACTTCCTGTACCTCCTTTATCAACACATGGAAGGGCAAGGGACCAGATTTCCTTTGATGCAGTTGCAATTTGAGCAACACCCAGCTGGAGTGCGGGCAGAGCAGAGTATGTGATCCAGTCTTACATGGTTCACTTCACTAGAGATCCAGCCTCCCTTCTGAAAATGGTTTGTAGGATTCCCTCTAATTGATCCATATAGGGCAGATAACAATTCCATGGCTGTTGTCTAACATAGAAACATAGAATTTGACGGATAAGGACCGCTACCCACCCAGTCTGCCCATTTTACCCACTGGATAAGCTGCAGATCCTAAAGTTAACCAGCAGCCTACTTCTTCTTACCCCACCCCCAGAATTGCCTTATGACTGTCCCATGCATGCTTGAATTCCACCGCTGATTTTGACTCCACAACCTCCTCGGAAGGTTCCGTCCATCACAACCCTCTCTGTGAAAAATACTTCCTTAAATTACCTCTGAGCTGCCCCCATCTTCAAATTGTGCCCTCTTGTTCTTGCACACCTCTTTTTGAAAGATGCTACCCTCTTGGACTTTGTTGATTTCCTTGAGGTACTTGAAAGCTTCTATCATGTCCCCCCTCTCCCTCCTTTCCTCGAGGCTATACATATTAAGCTCCCTAAGTCTCTCTTCATATGTCTTCCGGTGCAGACCCTGCACCATTTTAGTTGCCCTCCTCTGGACAGCTTCCATCCTGTCTATGTCTTTGAGGAGATTGGGTCTCCAGAACTGCACACAGTACTCCAGATGGGGTCTCACCAGCTGTCTGTACAGAGGGATATTAACTTCCTGTTTTCTACGGTTATGCCTCTCCCTATGCATCCCAGTAACCCCCCAGCCCTCCTTGCTGCCCTCTCACATTGCTTGCCCACCTTTAGGTCATCTGATATGACTACCCCAGGTCCTTTCCATTTTGTCGTTGTTAGTATCTCACCCCATTGTGTACTCTTCCCTGGGTTTTGTTTCCCAGGTGCATTACCCTGCACCCTTAGCATTGAATCTAAGCTGCCATACATTTGACCATTCCTCTAACCTTGCCAAGTCCCTTCTCATCCTTTCCACCCCACCTGTGCATCAACTCTGTTGCAGATCTTAGTGTCATCTGCAAAGAGACATACTTTCCTTCCAGTCCTTCTGCAATGTCGCTTATAAAGACATTGAAGAGGACCAGTCCTAATACTAGACCCTCGCGGTACCCCACTAGTAACCCTCCTTTCTTCTGAGTGGACTCCATTTACTATTACTCTCTGTGTCCTATTCTCCAGCCAATTCTTTACCCAGGCTGTCTTCTTGGACCCACTCCCAGACTGGCTAACTTGTAATTAATCTTTGTGTGGACTGTGTCAAATGCCTTGCTAAAGTCTAGGTAGGCCATGTCCACAGCCCCTCCCTGATCTACTACTTTGGTCACCCAGTCAAAGAAATCTATCAGATTTGTCTTTGAGTTTCCATTTCAAGGCCTCAACACTAGTGGTGTCCCCAAACACATTTTCAAGGGTGACTATGTACTCTTGGGCTTTGGTGTCAGAGTCAGAGGACCTCAGGGAGTGCAGAGTACATTGGGCGGGTCCCTGGAGGCTTTCTCCCAGGTGGACAACTTTTTCGGCCTCTGAGCATTGCCAGCCTTGTACCGTAAGAGTAGCAGAATCTATCCGGGTCTCCAGGTCGACTTCCCCATTTTGGAGTAGGGCAACTGCCAGAGAATACCTTGAGCTTGCGGTAAGGTCCATGACTACTTGCTGGCTCAGAGGCAGGTATAGAAGTTGGTGAAAGGACAGGGGCTGGAACAGGAGGGGGTGTTGGGGAAGGCACACCCCCACGTGACAGGAATAGTTTCTTAAAATCCTCTATGGTTTTCCCTTCCTCCAGCAACAACTTAGCAAATTTCTTTTCAAAAGTCTCAGATAGTGGGGTGGGGGCTCATCCTCCCAGGGTCTTTACTGTCTCTAGTTATCACTCTCAGGCAGTGAGGGCCCTTTGGGGTAATAGTCTGTGGCACTTTGAAACTGTCTTCTTGGTCCTTATATCTACTAGGGCCATGAAAGTTTGGGTGAGCAGATTAGCCTGTCACCCACCCACCACAGGGATTTGTAAACATTCAGCCTTGGAAAGTACTTCACTCTACAGTGTCCTTATTGGTACCCAGGGAATATCCAGTATAAAGATAGCATTTTGGGGTCAGTCTGTTGCCCAGTACACCACCCCACCACCTGGTGTACAGCCACTTCTGTTGGGGCAGCCGTTTATTTTTTAACAGCAATTACGTAAGTTTGGTCACTAGGGGCGGCTAATTCCAGCGGTGCCTCAAGATGTCACCCCCGCAAGGGGCTACTACCTCTGCCTGCTTGGTTAGTAGCAGGTTAAGGGGCCTAGGTTCGGTGACGGGTGCCTCCACCCAGAGGTCAGGGTTGGGCACAGCCCTCTGGGACACTGTGACCCCCCTCAATTCCCACTAGTGGCCCACACAATACACAATGAGTACTGTCGCAATTGACTGTTACCACCAGAGTCGATTTCTCCAGTTCGACCCTGAGGACCCCGTGTAAAAACAAGGTTAGGCAGCACAAATGACAACAGTACAGAACCCCCAATACAAACGGAAACCACTGTGAGTTTAAATGCAGAAACAGTAAGATCTGATTTATTCAGGGGGGTTTTAACAAGGATGGGGCAATCAGGTTAATTAGTATACTCTCTATAATAGTCACACTGTTATGCATGCAGTACAGAATTCCCCCACACTGTCGCACACACAGTGGGTACCCAGATGAAAGGCAGATGAGCTAGGCAGGATCGTTGCCTGGGGATGGCCGGCGTCGCAGCTGGGTGGGGCCCTGTGATGGAAATACCACATGCACACACAACCAATTTGTAATTCGGAGCCAGATGGCTCAGTTCGTGAAGAAAAGAAACAACAACAATTAGGTGACACACTTTTGGTTTAAAGGATAGTTGCAGGGAGCTACCCTGATAGTTACTCACTGTACCCAAAGCTGACCACAGGTTGGAGGAAGGTCGCGGCGGTGGATGGGTGTTTTGGTTTGCCAGAAAAAGCAGGGCCCTCATTGATGAATCTTCTCTGTACAGCAGGGCAGGAGGATAAGACCCTCGTGGCAGGGTCTCACTGCATTAGCTAGAAACAGATTCAGTCCGAAGGTAGCTGGGTATGACTTCCAGCCCTCAACACACAACTCAGTCTGGGGGAAAACCAGATTGCGACCCCCCCCTCCACTTCACAATACATTTATATGTAAAAGCCAGCAGCTCACAGTTCAGGCTGGGAAAAAACATCACGACTCCCTTCCAGTTCACAACACATTTATATGTAAAGGTATTACCGTCACAGGCAGGCTGCTTCTCGATCCCGATCGCAAAGTCACTGCTAACACCTGGGAGCACAGAGGTGGCTGAAGTTCCTGACAGGCCGATCGCGTTTAGCAAAATCTTCGGTCTTCTACAGGTTGAGCCTGATTTCTAAATCAATAGCTTAATTCAGTTCTGCACACCGGATTTAGTTTGATAAACCAAGCACTTTTCTCCTCTCAGGGTAGAAAACAGCAAGCAGGCCAGAAGCCGGGCCTTCCATGATTCTCCCACGCGAACTACGGCGCAAAACAGCTGCCCAAGCTCTATGAGAGCTGCTTTCCTCAGCTTCCCACACAGATCTGGCTCGCCCAGCAGACAGTTCAGGGGCTTTCACTCAGATTCAAAAGGTTCGCTGATCGGTTCAGATGTCAGTCACAGCAGTGCTCCTCTATAGGTGCAAAAGGCGCCAACAGTCCACAAAACTACAATTCTAGAGTCTCACTCCACACAGCACCATTTCAGCAGGCTCCATTTGAGAGTCCAAGTACTGATTGGTCCCAGTCGGCAGTCCGGGACCAAAATGGTGAGCTAAACAGAAACGGTCCTTGCTGCAAGAAGGCAGGTTAGAACAAACTACATTTTTACCACTATTTAAACGATCTACCAGCAATCGGTTACATCTTTCAAAGGGCTCACTCTGCACATTTAGCAATGGCAGAAACGAGCAATTATTCAGCAGCCAGCATGGACTCGGCATAGAAACACATAGTCCCCCCATTCAAATTAATTAGGACTGCAAGCAGGCAGCACTTAAAGAGACAGTACATGGAGGCTATCTCTGCACTGATAAGCCAACAACATTGAGTTTTAATAGTGTGACTAAAAGTAACGAGACTAAAGTAACCTGGGCTCTGGTTACAGTAACTTGTTTTTAGCAAGCATTTCAGCACTAAGGTTGATTAAGCCTTAAATCCCAAATTGAAAAGAAAGATACAAACTGCACAGGGCATGATTGTTTGATTCAGGTTGAAGTTATGGGAACAGAGACTTTTGAAATGGCTATGAGATTTGATTTAGTATGTTAATGAATTCTGCTTGACCTACTAGAGTTGCATTACTTGTCACTGACATAGCTTTATTCTTGCAGGTGTTCATCTTTATTACGTCGGAGGGGAAGTTTATGCAGAATGCTTGAGTGATAGCAGCATTTTTGTTCAGAGTCGCAACTGCAACTATCAGCATGGCTTCCATCCAACCACAGTCTGCAAGATTCCTAGCGGTTGCAGTCTTAAGATCTTCAACAACCAGCTCTTTGCCCAATTGCTGGCTCAGTCTGTTAACCATGGCTTTGAGGTGGTCTACGAGCTGACCAAAATGTGCACTATCAGAATGAGTTTTGTGAAAGTAAGCATTTGGCAAAGTTCAAGTTCTTTTTTTGGGGGGGGGATGTTTTCAACCTTTGTTTGCATTTTTATTTTGTTTGTTTTAAAAAATTTTTATTTATTTTAAGTCTAGGATTACAAGTACCATTAAGCCAAGGCTCTTTTACAAAGGTTCCATGTCAGTTTAAGGACAGTCACGACAAGATTACAACAACGCTGGGTAATACAGAAAAGGCAGGGTAAACAGGTTAGACAGTTTTGCAAGTCAGTTACTAGTGGAACATGTAAATATTTTTTGCAAAAACATGTACAGAAATTAAAGGCAAGATAACAGGTTAAACAAGTTTGCAATCGGTTACCAGAGGAAGGTGCATACATCTTTGGCAGAACAGATCGGGGCAAAAGAGGTGTGCAACAGCATTACAAGACATGGGTAAGACACTGGGAGGGATATGAGCTGCCAGTGACATTGTCGCCAAACATAGAGAAGTGCAGGAGGCCGATTTTGGGGGTAGGGAGTGAGGTGGGGCGGAAAGATGGGAAGAAAGGAAGGGGAGGGGAGAATGACCATGGGAAGGGGGTAAAGTGCTAGCTGGGGTACTGAGGCAACACTGAGAGAGTAGCCAGGGGTTGCGGCTAGATGTGGTAGGTGAGGTACTGAGACAGAGAGAGAGGAGCCTGATTTGAAAGGACAAGCTGGGGTGGAGAGATTTCTGTTGAGATTATTTAACCAGCTTGGCGCCCTGTAGGCAAATGAGCTTTGACCCATTGATGTTTGGCAGTGAGGAATCAGCAGAAGTTGAGAGTCGGATCTCCTGGTATGGCGTGGATTTCTACTTGGGCTGAGGAGGGCTTGGACACCAGGGGGAGCAAGTCCTAAGGTTATTTTCTTTGCCATAATGACGGTTTGGTATTTTAGATGGTTTGATAGTTGCAGTCAGCCAGTTTGGGCGTAGAGGTCACAGGTATGGGTAAGGCGATGGGCACCAGTTATAAGATGACAGGCTTTGTTTAGGGTGGTTGAAATGCATCTGAGGGCTGTCGGAGTGGCAGAGCCATATATTATGAGGCCATGGTTGATAACGAAGACTACTGAGTTTTGGACAGCGACCCTAAGGGCTTTGGGGGTAAGGTGCGCCCTATGACTGTAGAGGAGTTTTTTTTGTCCAGAAAGTTACTGCTATATGCGACAACATCACAGAATGTGTAATTTATTAAATTTGAAAAGTTTGATGGTATCCATACAAGCCATTTTGACACAGTGGATTTAAGCTGGATAGACTTGTGTTTTTGTGGTACCCAATGACCACACTTAAAAATCAAAGATCCCTGGTATTTCTCCCATGGTGAGAGAGACCAGTGCTTGATTCTCAGTTTGGGAATCCCGCCTGCCTGGTGTAGTTTGAGTGGCATCATGGACATGGATGAGATGCTCTCAGATTTCAGAAGGAAACTACGATTGCATACTGCTTTTATATTTCCTGTGGTACAGTTTACAAGTGGCATGGATGGGGCAGGCACATATTGACCCGCAGCATATCATACACTACAATGCACCCTGTTCAGGAGGTGCGTTGAATAGGTCAGTCAGCGGCCCAGCCAACACCTCCACCATCTCCTCAACACCCTAGGGTGAATGCCATCAGACCCGGTGCCTTATCCACCCTAGGTGCCTTCAGACCTTCCAATACCCTGCTTTCTAGAATCACTGCAACAGTCACCTCCTCCCCCCTTGTCCCTGCCCTTCCAGTCCATGGAAGTAGCAGACCTCCTACCTCCCTCATGAACACAGAGCAGAAGTATTCATTCAGTACTTCTGCCTGTTCCTCCTCCTCCTCCTTCTTCATCCACCCGCCACGCTTCCCAAACCAAACTATCGATCCCTGCAGTTCTTTTTTTTCCCTCACATATCTATAGAATCCTCCATGCCCTGAGCCAGCCTCAGCTCCTTGGTGGCCTTGACCTCTCTTACTAACTTGGTTACTCCTTGGACCTCTTGCGCATAGCTCCTGTCCCTCCCTCCCAGTTCTTTTCATTTTTCTAAAGCAACTCTCTTGACCTCACACCTCCAACACACACTCCTAATCATCCATGGCACCTGGCCCTGGACTTCTTTCTCAGAGTCCTGGTGCACGCTACAGTAGCCTCCCTCAGCCCAGACTTTATGATGTCCCACTTCTGATGTGCATCTGTCTCCGACCTAATCCCCCTCAAGGCACCCTCTCAGAATTTCCTTCACCCCCCACCCCAAAGTCCACCCGTCTGAAGTCCACTACCGTTGTTGCTGACGCCACAGCCTCTCTGCTCATGCTCAGCCTGAACCACACTGAAAGGTGATCATTCCCCACTAGTGGGTCCTCCACCCGTGGCAGCTCCTTCACCATCTCCCTGTTTGATAATGCCAGGTCCAGTATGTTACCCAGCCTGGTAGGTTTGCCAACCAACTGCACCAAGTGGCTATCCTGGAACGCATCCAGAAGTACCTCTTCCCTTGCGCTAGAGGTGGCTTAGGTTCCCCTGTCCACCCCAGGTAGATTGAGGTCCCCGACAGTCACCATGCTCCGCTTACTACATACCCATCAAATCTGATCCGCCTAACTCTCACACTGTGCTGGTGGTCTATACACCCCTAGCCTCGGTTTCCTACCCTTGGGTCCAGGAACTGCATCCACGGTGCCTCCGTCCTCCCTCCTCCCCATGTTCCTTGTGCATCTGATCCCATCCTTTACATAAATTGCCACCCCACCCCCTTTCCCCACTCCTCTGTCCTTCCTTTACACCCTGTACCCGGGAGTCATCAGATCCCAATCCTGATATTGGCTGGCCCACGTCTCTGTGATGGTTGCAACGTCCACCACCCCTATGCTTAAGAGAGCCTGTAGGTCAGCTACTTTGTTATCTGGGTCTCTCGCATTCAGGGAGACTACCCTCAACCCAGCACCTACCTTCTTCTTGCCCCATGCCCCCTCCACCTGACTTCCTCCTCCGGCTGCCTCACATTGCAAACCCTTCTGCTCTGGGGGTCAACTCGTACAGCCCCCTACCTGGCAACCCTGCACACTAGCTGCACACTCACCTCCCCTTCCTAGTTTAAAACCCCATGGAAGCTATGTATTCCTCCAGTTTCTGCTTCAAGACCCCTGCCCAGCCCTACTCAAGTGCAACCTGTCTGCTGCATATATAGGTCACTGTTGACCCATATGTTACCCCAGTCCCCCACCAGCCCATATCCATGTGAGCGATGCTACTCCACCAGCCATGAATTAAACTCCACAATCCTGTCCTTCCTCACCCTGCTCACCCTGGGTACTGGAAGCACTTTTGAGAATGCCACCGAACACCCAGCCTCCATGCACAACTTCCCTAGTTCTTCAAATCTCTCCCTAACCAACTCCACCTGACTCTTCACCAGGTCATTAGTGCCTACGTGCGCCGTCATGTGAGGTTTTTTCCTTCCCCTCCTGACGCTCCTAAGCAAAGCCTGCCCTGCCCTACCCACTGTTAAGCCTGGTATGGATTCCACCAAAATCCGACTGTGTCATTCGCCCCTTCCTCCCCACCTGATCCCCTTATGTACAGTCTCCTAACATCGCTACTCCACCTCTTTCTTCCCCCTTTGCCTATATCTGCCTGTAACCCCTTTCCCCCCTTGAGTATTGCCCTTCCCTGTCCATCAGCACACAGACCCCACACAGTTCCCCCTTCCCTTCATGCTGGGCCTCCTTACACCCCTTGCCTGCTGCCCCTCTCCCATTGTCCAACGCACCATCTATGATCCCCCCACTCCACCAAGTGCCACTCCAACTGTCCCTTGGCTTCTCCCAGAACTGCTTCCCCTGCCCTGTCTCCCCTTCTCCTAACCCTACTTTTCGGAGCCACCCCCCTCTGTCCATCAGGACTCCTGTTCCCAGCATTCTTACTGTCCTGACTGTCACCTGCCTACTCTTGGGAGTAGCATCCTCCTTCTCTGCTACCAACATCAGAACCTTGTACCTATTACTTATCCCCATCCCCCCTCCTACTGGCATTGCCGCTGCTGCCACCCTGGAGAGGCCAGGGACCTGCTTTTTGGACTGGGCCAACTTCTCCCCTGCCCCCAGTCACCTCAAACTCTGACTCCTGTACACTCGAGGTGGTGCTCTACTATCCTCACTCTGCTCATTCCTCTCTTAACTTTCTTATCTCCTAACAACCAGCTGATCTGTGCCTGCAATTCTCTTAGCCTGCAACAAATGGGACATTCCCGAAGCCTCCACAGTGTACCCATACATACGACTACCCCACAGCCACTGCATCCCACCAGCCTGTCACCCCTGGACCCCTTAATCCAAAGGAGTCAATATGGAAGTTATTTATGTAACAAGTAACTGTCGATGGTCACCAATCCATTATATAGTGCTTGTAAATTACTGAGAAGTCTGTGTTATCACTGAGTTGGGCTGCTTATAGGGCATTATGTTGATGGAGAGTAGGGCTGACCTATGTCTGTGAAGATGTAAAAAGGCACCCAAGTGCGGTGCCTTTTTAATTTTTACATCTGCTGAGAGATCCAATAATATACAATTAATTAATAATAAAAACAGAGGTGTTCATACAATTGGTAATTTCTCCAGTCAAAATCTAGCTTTTTAAAGCTCAGATCCAGTGCATGTCTAGTACACAGTCCAGCTCAGGGGCTTTGGAAAAATAACTTTGCATGGTGGGGCCTACTTACTTTTTTAAGATTCACTGTTATATTCCCAAGGAGTTACCCGACTGCAGCTTTACTTTTTCAGACTCCACTTATGCAGTAGGCACCCTGCATTCTGAGGATCTATGAATATGTTTGTCTTCCTTCCCATTCCTATGTGAAGGTGTGCTGGGAGCTGGGTGCAGCAGGGCAGAGGGAAGATCAGATCACATAGGCAACGCTATATCCCTTCAAATGCCTTTCTCTGGGAACTGGTCAAGTACAATAGATTTGTGTAGAGCTGAATCACAGTATCATTCACCATCTGTTCTTGATCCATTGTGCTGAGTCAAAGCATGATCTCTTAGGTGTAAGTAAGAATGACCTGCTTTATGTTGTACCAACCTAAATCTAAAGCCAAACATGTAAGAGGCAACCTGATTATTTTGTTCTAGTCCAAGAGTAAATCTTAATCCCAGTTTACAGATATTGCATAAATCTCAAAATGACACGAGTTTCCCAGAACAAGAACAGATAACAAGACTCATACTGCGTTATACAAATACGATAAAAAAAGGTCTGTTATTTAGTTGGCATTCACTGAAGCAATACAGATGTGAAAAGATGTATCTTCATCGAGGATATCTCTTGCAGAAAGCCTCACCTTTGGAACTATAGCCATCAGGCACTAGGACCACACACATACTTTTTAACCAGCAGCCTACTACGTCAGCCGACATCACCACCCCCCTTTTACCATACATGGGTGGCCCCGTGCCATCCTCAGTTCTTTTCCTGCCATTGAGCAGTGCATGTCAGATTTCCCCAGAGACACACTGCTTCAATGGACTGCCAAAACTTCTTTCTCTACCTTATTTTTTATTTTCTCACCCTAGTTTGCCAAATCAATTTATTTTAAAGTGATTCTTTTGTCCACTTGTGTATGCTGACCGATTCTTCCAAACTTTTCTGTGAGTGCGGAAGGAAAATCTACAAAAAGGACATCCACATTGCCTGTTTCTGCTGCCTTGGCCCGGACCACGACTTGAAAGCCTTCGAGATCTGCTGCAGGTTCAACCAGCTACGTGGAGATGCCACCTGAAGGACCTCGAGAAATTCCTGCTGGAACAGCAAGTCAAAGTCCTGGAAAAAGAGCTCCAGGCCTGAAGATCCTCCACCTCCCTGGCCCTGTCCTCAGGCTCTTAGTCTTCCATGCTCTGGGTAAGTTGGCCATGAAGTACAAACTCTGGGAGAAGGACAAACACTGAGACAGCTCCTACCCGGCTCGCTCACGGTCACCGCGTAAGGCAACGGCAGGGTCATCGCCATCTCTGGTGTCGACCTCTGCTGCAACTCATACAATTTCTTCTGCAGGGTCAGCATTTGCAGCTTCCCCTCCCCATCTCTCCTTTTCAGGTGAAGGGATTTTGGTGTCAGGTCTGCTTTCACCCTGCCACTTTCTCAGCCTCTGCTGTTCTCACCCTTTTCTCAACGGGCCTACAGTCAGGGGCTCTGCCACTCCAACTCCGATGGGCATGGGACTATTTTTGGCTGAGTTCTACCTCCTTGGCATCACCCTTGGCCCTTATTCCTGGCTCCACAACCAGGCAGCCTGCCACTGGCAAGCACCAGTCTGTTGCCCTCGGGCCCCTGTGGGCTCTGCTTGACGTTGGGAACACGGTCTCCCTGTCATTGCCCCAGACCGCTTCCTCAGTGACAGGAACCCAGTCTCTCCTGTCAGTGTCCCTGGCAATTCTGGCGATGCCAGGCTTCCCGCTCCCGCCACCAACATCTCAGCCCATTTTGCCAGTATCAGGTCCTCAATTGCCCCTGCTGACACCTCAGCCCGCCCCGGCACTGCCAACAGGCCCAGTTTCCACTGCCATCACTGCAGCCCAGTGTCTTCTCATCAATGTCCAGATCATGTTGTTTTAATTTTGGGACTTCATGCATCATCTTGCTCCTCCATCAGGGCTGATGATGCTAGGGCCTATAGTACCCAACCCCACACCATCACCTCCCATGGTGCCACATCCTCCTCGTCTGTGCTCTAACGTGCTATCGGTACCCATTTCGGACCATGGCGAAGAAGATGAGTATCATCATGACCCATCTGCCAGGGGATAAGGATGAGGAAGATGAGAATGATGAGGGCAGCACCGCTAGCCCTGCTCCCCTTCTTTTCTGGTCTCCTTCAGGGGAGGACTCTTTGAACACACCCAAGCCCCCCACCCCCACCTGACGATCCTTCTTTTATTGCCATCATGAAGCAGCTCCAGATTGCCATGGGCTTCATGGCAGAGTAGCAGGACGTCATCAGGAGGAACCTCACGGAGTACTTGGAGTTACCAGACTCCCTACCTATCATAATCTCTCCTTTATTAGATGCTTATGAAGATGCCACCATGGCTGCCTGGTACAGGCCAAACATTGTCCTGGCCATGCCTAGTAAGGCCTACAAATTATACTAGGCCCCCTCAGGGAAACCCTTCTTTGGGGAGCAACCTCAGGCAGACTGTGTGCCATTAATGCGCCCATGACAGGACTAAGGTCCAAACATCTTAACTGTCTTCTTTGACAAGGAATGCAAAAGCTGGACCTTATGGGAAAATGGACATTTGCTCTCTACCCTTGGCAGTTAGGGTTCTCAACTTTATTGGCCACATGGTAAAGTACCAAAACTCACTCTGGAGAAAGGCCAGAGCCGCTGCAGAGGTCCTCCAAGAGGGCACTCGAGGCAAGAGCTGCTCAAGGCCCTTCCAGGCTGGGGCAGATGGGCGAGCATCTCTTACAGTCAGTCTATGATGCAGTCGATGCATCCATGAGAACAGCCACTGTGGGCATTTGTCTCAAGGCATTCTTGGCTTAGGGTGTCTGGTTTCACCACTGGTGTTCAACAGTCCATCTTAAATTTCTTCAGGGGCTATAAACACTTTGGGGCAGATGTACAAGATATCCTTTCCAACCTGCAGGCCTCAAGCAGGACCCTGTGGTCAGTTCACTCCTTTATCATACCCAGCCAAAAGGTACCCAGAAGGTGCCTTTCATGAGGCCTGCAACAAACCTAAGCAGGGCACCAGATCCCCAGCCAATCGGTGGGCAGCTTCAGCCTGCCCACCCTGCTGCCAATGCTTCCAGGTGGGGTTGTGACACTGGTCGCACATGCTACTTCAGTGTGACTCTTACCAGACCTCCACCCTCCAGATCTTCAGGCGGTGGTGGCGGTGGGTCACTTCTCTCCCACCTTAACAAGTGGCGGCAGATCACAATAGATGCCTGGGTATTACAAATCATAGAACATGGCCACATTCTAGAATTGCTAAACTGCCCTCTAGAGTGTCCTCCACTTCAGACTCATTACCCACCAGATCACATTCCTGTGCTGCTGGGGGAGATTCAGACTTTGTTACAAAAAAGAGCCATTGAACCTGTTCCAGTGCACCAGAGAAACGGGGTTCTATTCCCACTTCTTTCTCATCCCCAAATCCACAGGGGATTTGCTGCCCATTTGGGACTTAAGGAACCTCAATTCCTAAATCCAGTACAAAAAGTTCAGAATGGTGACCCTACAGAGCCTATTGCCCCTGCTACACCAAGGAGCTGGATTTGCTCTCTGGACATGCAGGACACGTACCTGCAAATCAAGATGTTTGCCCCCCACAGGCAGTACCTCAGGTTCCACTTCCAGGGAGCATTACCATTTTTGAGGCTTGCCCTTCAGCTTATCCTCTGTGCCCTGGGTCTTTACCAAATGTCTGGCAGTGGTAGTGGACATCCTCAGGAGGGAGGGCTTGTACGTCGTCCCCTACCTGGATTATTAGTTACTCAAAGCACCGTTCAGGGACCTGTTACTTCAGACTTGACCGTGTACCATTCAGTTGTTCCAGATGCTGGACATCACGGTCAGTCTGCCCAAGTTAATCCTGACCATAGTCAGCACCTTCAGTACATTGGGGCAGACCTGGATATGGCTCAGGGCTTTGCCATCCTGCAGCAGGACAGGGCAGAACACCTGCAGGCTCAGGCTCAACTGCTTTACAACAGTTGGTATATACTAGTCAGAACCTTCTTGAGGCTTCTGGGTGTGATGGTTGTGGCTGTTGTTATGCTGCCTGTAGCCAGGTTGCACATGAGGATTCCTCAGTGGACGTTGAGGGTCCAGTGGAATCAATGCACCAGTGACCTCAAACAGCCAGATCTGGACTCCTCCCCAGTAACAAAAGAGTTGCAGTGGTGGTTAGAACCCAACAACCTATTGAATGGGTTTCCTTCCCCCCCCCCAGCAGATCCTCACAACGGATGTCTTGGGGTCAGGCTGGGGAGCTCATCTGGGGTCTCATCAGACTCAAGGGAGATGGTCTCCGGTGGAGGCTACCTTCCACATCAGCATCCTGGAGATTAGTGACTTTCTGTATGCCCCTCAGGCCTTCCAGTCCCATTTGTCCCTGGGATATCTGCTGGTCTAAATGGACAACACCAGCAGTGTCTATTATATCAACAAACAAGGGGGATACTCACTCATACTACCTGTGAAGTGATGAGGGTCTGGTATTGGGCTCTAGAACACAGTCTAGAACATTCAGCTGTCTGTGTTCCAAGTGTGAAAAATACCCTGGCATGCAGCCTCAGCCACTCATAATCCAGGAAGCATGAGTGGGAGCTGCTGACCTCAGTCATAGAAGACTTGTTCGACAGGTGGGGCCATCCAGAACTGGACCTTTTTGCATCCCCACTCAATGCAAAACTGCTACTTTTCTGCTCGCTTGCTCCAGGGCCTGGAGTTTTCTGGGAAGAGGTGTTGTCCCTCTCCTGGAAAGGGAGGTTCCTCTATGCCTTCCCTCCCTCCCCCTAATTCAGAGGATTCTGAGCAAGCTTTAGATGGAAGTGGCCAGTCTGATCCTAGTAGCTCCTTTTGGGCTTCACAGATCTGGTACCCTTTACTACAGCAGTTGACAGTGGAACTCCCTGTACCTCTGCCTCTGTGCCCCAGCTTGCTCTCACAGGAGCAGGACACTCTAGTCCATCTAGGATATCAGCCATGAGCATCAGCCCGAGTGCTAAGTTACTGCTGAACCCAGCTGTCTCTTCATCTTCATGCATGGCTCCTAAAGACATAGCCATTGTTAGGTTTGGTGTTTCTCAGAAGCTGGCTGATGTCCTAGTGGCTGTCACATGGTAGGCCTAGATCCATTTATGTGGGTTCATATTGTAGATGCTGTAATGTACTTTAGAATTAAGATACTGTCCCTTTAACAGGTAACAGCAAAATAACTGTTATTTCTATAAAGGCTAGTGTGGACCTGTTATGTCTCAAGATAAGGGAGACAGATATATAGGCCAGGAAGGCATACAATATCCCACTGTGGCATTCCATGACAGGGAAAGGTAATGTAGTGACCTAGGAGTCGGGGTTAAGCCAAATGCATGGGCCAGATGTCACTGGGATTGACATGGAACCACAGTGACACATATAAGAAAAGGCAAACCGTTACACCCTAATATCTGTATTGTTTTGGAACCATTAACCCCACCCCAGAGGGAAAAAAGGTGAGTGTGTCCTAGAAATGACCATCAGGTATATTATAAATCACATTTTGAACTCAGAGCAGTTGAATAGTGTTTAAGTTGGAAGGCAGATAGTCTGTCCAGCTGGCATATGCTTGTAGACCAGAAGTATATGTGTAGGCCTAGAAAAATCTCTAAAACCAGACCTGAATGTATGGAAGTTTGACTTCTCACATACTGAACAGAAAATTCTGATTTTTAAGTCAGAATTTTGGAAACCAAGACTTCGAACCAAGGAAGTGCGTAGATACTTTTTTTTAAAAAGGACATTTCAGAGAACTGACTTGGAACACAAACTTGCTACAACTCTGCTGCCTATTGAACTGTTACCTTTACAAGAACATTTAAAATCTTGTCTGGACTCTAACATCAAACTAAGGTATAGTTTAGAATACAGTATCTAGTGTTTTCTGTAAACCATCCAGTTTTACTGTTGTTGTTGTCTGCATTTCAGAGTTCTTCCAAACTAGACTTTTTCTGTATTGCCTTTATTTTAAGTAAACTTTTATGATTACTTAATAACTCTGCCTGGGGTCTTGATTGTGTGATTTAACATTTTAACAGAAGGGTTTTGAAAAGACTGTTTGCCTTGACAAGATAGAACCACTGCCATCGAGATAAAACTATCTAGGCAAAATGTAGCCAGTGGCCATGGTGGGATTCAAATACTGAAAGTAGTGCAGAGTTAAAGGAACTCAAAACTACTGAATCCACCCTCCCACTGGGAAAAGGAAGGCTGGTAAGTCTCCGGAACCCTTACTCCTGCTCACGAGTTCTAAAAGGGGATCCTGTCTGCAAACAGGAGGTCCTGCCTGGCTGTCCGAGGTTTGGGGGCCAGAGGCACGTGACAAATTTGGTGCCAGCTACTGGGATTTTGAATGGTCTTGCAAAACCATCACACAGTCAAAGGCAGAATTTGGAAAGGGGGAAAAATAAATTTGTTTGCAGACAATAGACCCTATCCTGTTTGAATTGTTTTTTGAGCAGAGTAGTGTAGATAGAGGAGTGTCTGTTTGGTACAGCAAGCTGAACCTAGAACAGCTGAGAAAGATCAGTGGGGAGAAGGGCATTCCTAGTGAAAACCAAAATAAAAGGCAGCTCACATAGGCCCTTCTGGCAGCTGAGTCGGAGGACGCGCCACCCCACTTAGTGCCAGAGGTGGTGACTTCAGAGGTCCAGAGCACAGAGGAGAAGGAGCCATCTACAGACCAAGACTTTGAGCTGAGGAGGCTGCAGATACAGGAGAAACAGCTTGAGATGGAGCAAAAAAGGTTCAAGATGGAAATGGAGGACCGACGGCAACTGAGAGAGGCCGAAGAATGACAGCGCCAGGTTGAAGAATGACAGCACCAGGCAGAGGAACGATAGAAACAGAGAGAGGCCAAAGAACAACAGCATCAGGCAGAGGAACAATGGCAACAGAGAGAGGCCCAAGAATGGCAGCGCCAGGTGGAGGTGGAAGAAAGGCAGTGCCAGACGGAGGCTGATGAACGACAGCGCCAGCAGGAACATGGGCTGAAAAAGCTGACACTCCAACCGACAACAACCCCATAGCAGGTAAGTGGTGGATGGAATGGGTTTTGAATCTCCAGGACTGGGGTACGAGCTAAATTCAAACTTAATTGTTGAGTTTAAAGAGGGGGAGGATATGGACATGTTTTTAAATTCATTTGAAAAGGTCTGTGTCGAGGCCAAGTTGCCCAGAGAAACCTGGATCTTTCTCCTGTCTCCACTACTTATTGGCAAGGGGAAGGAAGTATTGGGGCAGATGGACAATGTTGAAAGTAAAGATTCTGACAAGTTAAAAACTGCTTTATTAAAAAAAAATATGATCTGAACCTTGATGCATACAGAGCAAAGTTGTGGAAACTCCGAAAGTGGCTGAAAATGAGCTTTGAGGAGATTGCCACAAAACAGCATCAATATTTAAAATGGTGGGAGGGGTGGAAGCAGATTCTGTTGAAGCTGTTGAAGAGGTGGTATTGCTTGAACAGTTTTATTGGATTTGCTCACCTGACTTGAAGCTTTGGCTAGAGGACAGAGATCCTAAGACTGTTAGAGAGGCTGCAGAGCTGGCAGATCGCTGTGCTCACAGCAGGGCTGCTCCCAGGGGGAATGCAGTGGCGAAGGAAAAGTGGGCATTTTGGGCAACCAAAAGCCATGGCGCCTCTGCAAAAAGAAGGGAATCCCCAGGTGCCCAAAAGGGAGGTTGGGGACAAGAAACGTGATGAATGCTGGTATTGTCACCGATAGGCTATCTGTCTAGGCAGTGTCCTAAGAAACCCCAGAAGGTAAAAAGGTTTGTGCAGTTGGAGACAATAGCCCACTGTATAGCTGAGACACTCCCTGACAATATGAGGGTGCACATTCACCCAGTCACGGTGAATGGGGTACAAACTAGAGGGCTAAGGGATACAGGAGCATCTCTTGGTGAAAGGAGATTTGGTGGGGGCTGGACAAATACTGCCAAAGCAGTTTGTTTCTGTGAGGGATTACACATGGGAAAGGAGAACTTACCCATTAGCCAGTGTTACCCTGGATTGGGGAGATGCAGGTGAAGGGGTAAGAAAGGTGACTGTAGATGAAAAACATATTATGGATGTTATTGTGGGGAATGATGTTCCACAGGGAGTGATTTGTGCTGTGACCAGGAGCCAGAAGAACAGAGACTTAGGTGATCCTCAGGACCCCACAGAAATTCAGACAGGAGAGGTTGTGAGACAGGCCAGCCAACTCTCATGAAAAGAGGGTAATAATGGGGATGGAACTTCCTCTAGTGGCAGTTAACCCAACTGCTATTGAAGGTTGCTCTCAGGAGGGAGGGGGTGACACATAGCCCTAGGGAGGGGGAAGGTTGCAATACTGAGTCCCCTGCTGCCACAGCTGTGGACCTCAACCTGGGAACTGATGGGGGTATGCCCCATGCTCTGGGCAAGTTGGAAAACTTAGCAGCAGCACAACAGCCAGACCCTAGCTTAGAGAAGCTGAGGGCCTATGCAGAGTCTGATGGGACACAGGGAGATGATGGAAAGCATAGGATGTATCAGGAAAATGGACTGTTATACGCACAGGACATCAGAACAGAGGGTGAGGTGATGGGCAGGCAGCTTGATGTTCCCCAGGTGTATCTGGGTTATTGCTCAAGGTAGCTCTTGATATTCACATGTCCGACATTTGGGCATTGCTCGCACTATGCAGCTTTTAGCCCACAATTTCTGTTGGCCCAATATTGCCGGTGATGCGCTCCTGTGTCATGAATGAAGATCCCGTGCATGCGCAGGAGCGTGTCATTGGTGCACATGTGCGAGATTTCAGCTCTGCTTTAAAAATGAAAATGTTACTTCTAGGGACATGGATATGTTGTTCATCCACACTCATTGGCAGTATCCTTGCCGCTTTAAATCTTGCCGGAAGGTCTTCAAGCTTGCTCCTCCCACCCACCCGGGTGGTATAACTCTCGGCTCCGCCCCATGACGCCAGATCTTCCTTACCGCTTGGAAGCTCAGGTTCCTCCTTAGCGCCTCGCGTTGCGACTGGTTCCTATTTCTCCGTTTATGGATTTAAAATAAAATTTGCAAAAGACTTCAGTCTTCGATCCCTCGCGCTGGGCGGACAAATCGACTCCTCGATTTGGAGATGCCCATGCGGGCAGAAGATGTCTCGACGGATCCACACTCCACGTGTGTCTACTGCTTAGGCCTTGAGCACGTCCCGCGAGGCTTGCGACCTGTGCTCATCTTCGCTCACGCCCCTCGAAGACCGTGCTGCCCGATTGCAACTGGGCCGCCCCGGAAGCGCTTCCCTCCGGTGAAGTCCAAGGAGGCCCGGTTGGCGGTGTCCGGCGCGCGCGGCTCGGGCTGGATCAGCTCGGAGCGGATGGTCGCCCTCAAGAGGAGGCGCGCGGTCAGATCTTCCTCGGCCGCTGCATTTATCCCGCCTCTGGGTTCTTCCTACACGGCTTCTTTTAAGGAGCTTTGTCTGTCCCTCTCCACTAAAGGAGAAGGCCTGCGCCTGCTGGACCTTATTCTCGGTCCAAAAGAGGGACAGGGTAAGTCCCTCCGTCGACGCTCTTGGGAGCGGGAAGGTCCCTCTCCCGGGCGTCGTCCGTCAGGCTTCGGGTCGACCGCTCGGCACGCCACTGGCCTCACGGTGTCCCTGCCAGGTCAGTTGACCGAGACTCCACTGATGAAGTCGAGATTTTCTCGACCCATTGGACGGGCTGTCGCCTTTAGCAGCGAGATTCCCTCTCGTTCCCGGAGGAGTTGAGGATCCTGTGGCTCGCCTGTGCCTCCGGTTCGGAGCCCTCGGATGGACCTTCCGAAGGCGGGAGTGCCGGTTCCGCCGACACCTCCTCGCGACCGACCCCGGAAATTCCGGGACTCTCGTCCGGTCTCGACCTCTGCGGTCCAGCCGTCCCCACCGCCATAGGCGGTCTCGGTCTCGGCACGTGTAAGCGGCGCCGCTGCCGTCTCCTCGCCCTCCCTCCTCGGATGAGGGAGGCTTCGCGCAAATTACGCCAGATCGGTACGAGGACCTTATGTTGCAACAGCTCCTCCTGGCCGGAATAAGCCGACTCCGGCGCCTTCCCCGCCATTAATGGTTGTCACCGAACGCCGGCTGACCAACCCTCGACTTGTCCGAGGGAGCTTCATACCCAGGCCGGTTGTTCGGCCAAACCAGCTGCTCCACCGATTCGGTGGAACCTCCCGCCTCCACAGCCACCATTGGGGCTCCGACCAAGGATTCTCGGTCGGCTAAGGGTTTACCCCATCGGCTGTCAGTTACCCTCACTCCCGACCGACCTCGGCAGGTGAAGGTGGCTCAGGCCAGAGGCAGCTCTTCGAGGACTCTTCCGACCGAAGATGATTCCTCCTTCTTCTCCAAGCGACTGGACTTGGAGTCTTCAGGAGGTCAGTCAATGGACGATAGCCCGTCGTCCTTCCTAGGACTGCTTCGCTCATCTCGGAGTCTACCGGATGGAGCTCGAACCCGCTTCCAAACGGGCCAGGTATCCCTCACGGAGATTCTGGACCGAGGGATTCTCCGACGGAGGCTCTTCCGGTGGCCGAGGCCATAGTGGGTCCGGCACTGGAACTTTGGCAGCGCCTGCTTCCTGCCCTGCGCCCGGCCAGGATGGCCAGAATGTCACCAGTCCCCCGGTTCCTTGTCGGTTTGAACACCCCTCTGCTGAGGGGTTGGTTACTGACAAGCGTTTTCGCCAGGCTGCAACGCCAGGGATGTGGACAAACCTCCTGACAAGGAGTCCAAGAAATTGGACTATGTCGGGCTAAAGTCACGCCAAGGCCCTCTCTCTCGGCCTCGCCAGGCCAGTTCGGCCGTCTCATGGCACATTTTTCTCATGCCCTGTTGGGCTCCCTGGATGAGGTCATCCTCATCTTCCGCCGATCTGCAGACTACGGTTAAGCAGGTGCGGGACCAGGGCAGGGAGTGGCCAAACAGCAGCTCCAGACTGCTTTGGATATAGGGGACTCATGTGCCAGATCGGTGGCGGCCGCAGTGGCTATGGCGGGCGGGCTTGGCTGAGGATATCCACCTTTACTGGATACCCAGCACAAGTTGGCGGATGTTCCCTTTGGGGACTGACCTCTTCGGCCCTGGGGTGGAAGGTCACCTGCAGAGGATCGAGAAGTCCAATGCCACCTTGGACTCGGTCTCTTCCGCTCAGAAGGACAAAGGCCATAACCACACCTAAGCCCTTTCGTCCTTCTGCCCTGCGCGCCCGCCCAGCAACGCCAGGGCCAGCAGGCTCGGCCTTGGCATCCCAAACCCAAGCCACCGCTTCCTCTAACAGGAGGCAGGGAGGAAAGGGCCCAGGAGGTCCTCGGCCGGTCCCTCCTCCAAGCCTGCCCAGTGACGGGCTGAGGGGTGTCGCCCCATCCCCGCCACTCACCCCTGGGTCCCCTGGGGACGGCTCCGCACTTCCGTTCCACCTGGTCCGCTGTTACCACGGACAGGTGGGTCTTGAGGTGGTGGGAAGAGGCCTGCCTCTGGAATCTGAGCAGGCACCACCCTTCAGAGCCGTCCGCCTCGGGGGCTTGGGATCCCAGCCTCACTGGCGGCTCGTGAGCCGACATCACTCTCCTCCTCCAGAAGGAGGTGGTAAGAGAGGTGGTGGACCCTCCTTCAGACCCAGGGTTTGTGTCCAGGTACTTCCTGGTTCCGAAGCGGACGGGGCTGGCGCCCCATTCTCGACCCACACGACTAAACAAGTTCCTAAGGTCTCGAACCTTCAGGATGGTCACTCTGGCTCAGATAATACCATCCTTGGAACGCGCGTGTGGTTCTGCTCTCTGGACTTGCAGGGACGCGTTTTTTCAGTCCCTATCCGTCGCTCTCACCAGAGATTCCTTCGCCTGAGCGAAGGATCTCTTCGAGTTCCAAGCCATGCCCTTCGGCTTGTCTCCAGCTCCCAGGGTCTTCACCAAATGCATGGCAGTGGTGACAGCATTCCTGCGGCGCCGAGGGGTCCGGGTGTACCCTTACCTGGACGACTGGCTGATAGCAGCTCCCTCCAGGAAGGAGGCGGAGTGGTCCAGAGATCTGGCCCTCCAGGTCTGCTCTCAACTGGGCCTCCTTATCAACGAGGCCAAGTCGGAACTCGAGCCGAAGCAGGTGATTCTATTCATCGGGGCGCAGCTCGACTCTCTTCGAGCCAGAGCGCGGCTCCCGGCGGACAGGGCCGAGGTTCTTTCCTCCTTTGCCCGATCATTTCTGGTTGGGCAATTGCGCCCTGCCCGGGACTTCCTGCGCCTCCTGGGTCTCATGGCGGCCTGTACCAGCGTGGTCCGTTGGGCCCGCTGGAACATGCGTCCCCTTCAGTGGGGACTGGCCAGCCAGTGGTCACAACGCTGCGATCCCTTGGACCAGCTTGTGTCGGTGACACAGGGGATGTGGGACGCTCTCCAGTGGTGGACCGTTCCAGATCATTTGCAGGAGGGCATCCCGTTCATCCGCCCCGAGCCGACGGTCTCTCTGTCGACCGATGCCTCTCTGATGGGTTGGGGTGCCCATCTGGGGGAACATCGGGCTCATGGCCTCTGGTCCCCGCGGGAGTCCCGATGCCACATCAACCTGCTGGAGCTCCGAGCGGTCCGCCTAGCTCTCACCGCCTTTGCTCCGTTCCTCCGGGGTCAAGTGGTCCGAGTCCAGACGGACAATACCACGACCATGTACTATCTAAACCGCCAGGCGGGACGCGCCTCCATGCTTCTATGCAAGGAAGCTTCCGCATTTGGTCACTCGTGGCAGCCTGGAGGCGGATCTCCTAGCCATTCACGTGGCAGGAGCCTCCAACACCCTGGCCGATGCCCTGAGCCGGATAGGGGCTGCATCCCACGAGTGGTCTCTCCTGCGGAGGTAGTACAGCATCTGTTCTCCCTTTGGGGCACACCTCAGGTGGACCTGTTTGCCCTCCATGGAGCAGCGAGGCTGAGTCTGTTCCATGCCCGCCTCAGCAGGGCTCGCTGCAGGGGATGCCTTCTCGAGGCAATGGACCCCGGCCTTTTACGCCTTTCCCCCATTTCCCTTGATCCACAAGGTGCTTCTCAAGGCGAGGAGGGACAAGGCGCAGGTGATTCTGATAGCCCCAGACTGGCCTCGCCAGTTCTGGTACCCAGATCTCCTCAGTCTCAGCTCCAGGACTCCGCGGCAGCTTCCAGCTCGCCCGGACCTGCTCTCCGTCAATCAGGGGAAGGTGTTCCATCCGGACCTTCAATCCTTGCACCTGACGGCCTGGTTCCTGAGCTGCCAGAGTTCCAGGCCTTGGGTCTTTCCGACGAGGTCCTCAATGTAGTTGAGGCGTCCCAAGTGAGTCGACCAGAAAATGTTATGCCTTCAAATGGAAAAGGTTTTCCATTTGGTGTCAGGGCAAGGCTTGGACCCTTCCTCCTGTTCCTTGGCAAGCATCTTGGACTATTTATGGTCCCTTTCTAGTCAAGGGCTTAGGTCGACGACCTAAGGGTGCACCTGACAGCCATCCTCTGCTTACGGGCCGGGGAAGCAGTCAGTGGCAGAAGGAAGGTGGTCTGGCGCTTTTTCAAGGCCTTGATCACATTTCCCCTCAGTGCGGGAACCCCCACCTCCGTGGGATCTACTGCTGGTACTGGCAAAGCTCATGGGCAAGCCATTCAAACCTATGCACAGGTGTGCTCTCTTCTCACCTGTCGGGAAGACCGCCTCTTGGTGGCTATCACGTCAGCCAGAAGGATGGAGAGCTCCAGGCGCTTCCATCGAGTCTCCTTACCTGGTCTTCCACAGGGACAAGGTTGTCCTCATGCCCACCGAAATTCCTTCCGAAGGTGGTGTCGGAGTTTCACCTTAACCAGGTGTTGACTCTGCCGGTGTTCTACCCCAATCACACCTCGGAGGCCGAATATAGGCTCCATACTCTGGACCCTAGAAGGGCGCTCGTTTATTATAAGGAGCGCACGGCTGAAATTCGGGGAGAGGTTCGCCAGCTGTTTGTCACCTACGCTGAAGCCGCATCTGGCAGACCTGCAGCCAAGCGGACGATAAGCAGGTGGGTAACCTCCTGCATAGATCTCTGCTATAAGTTGGCGGGCATGGAGCCTCCCAGAGGGATAAGAGCTCATTCTACCCGCCATACTGCTGCAACGGTGGCTGCTTCCAGGGACGTCCCTATCCAGGAAATCTGCAGGGCTGCTACCTGGAAGTCAGCAAACACCTTCATTACCCATTACCACATCGACCTTGAGTCACGCCGGGATGCTGGTTTGGGGCCTCGGTTCTCAGTCTCTCTCTTTCCCAAGTAAGTATATGTAGGTTGCGTCTTGCCTCCTCCTCCCGAGAACTGCTAGGAGTCTGCCAATGAGTGTGGATGACAACATATCCATGTCCCTAGAGATACAGGTTACTCACCTGTAACAGGAGTTCTAGGAATGGTATATGTTGTTCATCCACACGACCTACTTCGACCTCCTCGCTCGACGCACAACCTGAGCTTCCAGCGGCCAGATCTGACGCCATGGGGCGGACGAGTTATACCACCCGGTGGGTGGGAGGAGCAAGCTTGAAGACCTTCCGGCAAGATTTAAAGCGGCAAGGATACTGCCAATGAGTGTGGATGAACAACATATACCATTCCTAGAACTCCTGTTACAGGTGAGTAACCTGTATTTTTTGCTGTACTCGGTTTACTGTTGGGCATATCAGCAGCGTTTTTTTCGTACAGCCCCGGACAAGATAAACATTCTGGGATGGAGTATTGCCTTGCAAGCTTATGACATGGAGATTGCGCATAGGTCTGGATCCAAAAATGGGAATGCGGAAGGCCTATCCCGCATACTAGATCTATAAGAGAACTGAGAAGAACTGCGGGGTGTGTTCCCCCCCCAGGTTGTGTTTTAGGAGGGAGGAATGTTACATGATAGGCCTAGATCCATTTATGTGGGTTCATATTGTATATGCTGTAATGTACTTTAGAATTAAGACACTGTCCCTTTAACAGGTAACTATAAAATAACTGTTATTTCTATAAAGGCTAGTATGGACCTGTTATGTCATCAGATAAGGGAGACGGGTATATAGCCCAGGAAGACCTAAACTATCCCACTGTGACATTCCACGACAGGAAAAGATAATGTAGTGACCTAGGAGTCAGGTGTTAAGCCAAATGCATGGGCCAGAAGTCACTGGGATTGACATGGAACCACAGTGACACATACAGGAAAAGGCAAACTGTTGCACCCTAATATCTGTATTGTTTTGGAACCATTAACCCCACCCCAGAGGGAAAAAAAGGTAAGTGTGTCCTAGAATTGACCATCAGGTATATTATAAGACACATTTTGAACTCAGAGCAGTTGAATAGTGCTTAAGTTGGAAGGCAAAGGTGTCAGGAAATAGGGAAGGTCGGAAGCAAAGCCAATGCTGCCCTTTTTCACTTACCACTTGTGAAGGAGCTATTCCAAAAGGTTGGAATGGATATTGTGGGTCCTTTGAATACCTCAAGTTCCTCAGTAAAAAGGTATATATTGACAGTTGATTATGCTACCCACTATCCTGAAGCCATTGTGCTGTTCTCCACTAAGGCGGACCAGGTGGCAGATGCTTTGCTGGGGATTTTCTCCCATGTTGGGTTTCCACAGGAGGTTATTTCTGATCAAGGGGGTAACTTTATGTTGGACCTAATGAAGTGTTTGTGGGAGAAGTGTGGTGTTGTGCAGAGGCACACAATGCCTTACCACCCACAAGCCAGTGGTCTTGTAAAAAGATTTAATGGGACCCTAAAAGCTATGCTTATGGCATTGCAGACCAGCATGGGCAGAACTTGGAGAAATACCTGCCCCACCTGCTGTCTGCCTACAGGGAAATGCCACAAGAGTCAACTGGGTTTTCACCCTTTGAGCTCTTGTATGGATCATAAGTAGGGACCTTAGATTTAATAATGAGATCTAGGAAGGTAAGCATGCTAACCTGGGACTCCTATAGTGGAGTATGCATTGAAATTTAGGGAGCTGCTGATGGAGGTTATGGCATGGCCAGAGCAACCTGGCAGTTGCCCAACAAAAACAAAAGACGTACGATCGTGGAGCCAGAGCTCTGTCATATGGGGCAGGACTACATGTAATGGTTCTGATCCCGGTCCGGAAGGACAAGCTGCAAGCTGAGTGAGCAGGGCCATATAAGGTAGTCCAGCAGGTAAACAATATTAACTATCTTGTAGAGTTACCTGACCAAAAACCCACTCACAGGATGTATCATGTGAAGATGATGAAGCCATATTTTAATAGGGCTGACACGGTACTTGAGGTTTGCAGTCCTGGAGAGGAGTAAGGTGGGGAAGACCCCTTTCTCAACTTCTTAGCCAAGAGCAAGCAGGCATCATCTGTGGAGACCATCACACTGTCACCCCAATTGACACCTGAACAGACCCAAGAATTGAGGACCATTTTGCGAGACTTCGTCCCTTTATTTACAGCACAGCCTGGATGGACACCGCTGGCAGTGCATGACATAGACACGGGGACCCAAGCACCCATACACAGGACAGCTTACCGAGTGTCAGAGACAGTCCTCAAGGGCATTAGGAGGGAGGTGGGGGAGATGCTAGATCTAGGGGTGATCCAGAAATCCCACAGCCCCTGGGTCTCACCTGTAGTTCTTGTACCAAAACCGGATGGGACTAAATGGTTCTGCATAGATTATCATGGGCTTAACGCCATCACAAGATCTGAAGCCCACCCAATGCCATGCACAGATGAACTGCTTGACAAGCTGGGAAGGGCGATATACTTGACTACAGTGGTCCTGACAAAGGGGTACTGGCAGGTGGAACTGACTGACAGGGCTAGGGAAAGGTCAGCATTCGTCACCGCAGTCGGCCTGTTCAAGTTCAGGGTCATGCCCTTTGGGATAAAGAATACCCCTGCTACATTCCTGTGGTTAGTAAATCAGGTGTTACAGGATATGGAGGGCTTTGCAGTCGCCTACCAGGACGACATTGCTGTCTTCAGCAATTGCTGGGAGAAACACCTGATACACCTGAGAGAGGTGTTGGTCCGAATACAGGCCACAGGTTCTGACTATTAAGGCAGAAAAGTGTCAGGTGGCCATGGTAGAGGTCGCTTATTCAGGATATGTGGTGGGGCGAGGCCAACTTCACCCAAACCAAGCAAAGATAGAGGCTACTCTGTCATGGCCTACACCTGAAACCCAGAGACAAGTTTGGAGCTTTCTTGGGACAGCAGGGTGTTATAGAAAATTTGTTTCTAACTACAGCTCCCTGGCCACTCCTTTATCTGGGTTGCTGACAAAGAATAAGCCTAGGAAGGTAAAATGGGACACAGCCTGTGAGGAAGCCTTCACGCAGCTGAAAACCTCGTTGTGCAGGGCACCAGTGCTGGCTAGCCCAGACTACAACAGGCCATTTGTGGTACAGACGGATACCTCAGATGTGGGAATAGGGGCAGTCCTCAGCCAAGTATCCAGTCAGGGGAGAGAGCATCCCATTGTATACTTAAACAAGAAGTTGCCTCCACGGGAACAAGCCTATTCAACAGTGGAGAAGGAATGTCTTGCCTTAGTTTGGTCAATAAGAAAACTAGACTCATACCTGTATGGGAGGCATTTTAAGGTCCAAACGGTCCACAACTTGTTAATATAGTTGGGCCAAATGGGGAAAACAAATGGGAAACTTCTGAGATGAAGTATTGCCTTGCAAGCTTATGACATGGAGATTGCATATAGGCCTGGATCCAAAAATGGGAATGCGGACGGCCTATCCTGCATACTAGATCTATAACAGAACTGAGAAGAACTGCCTTCAATAGGGGCGTGTTCCCTCCCCCAGGTTGTGTTTTAGGAGGGAGGAATGTTACGTGATGGGCCTAGATCCATTTATGTGGGTTCATATTATATATGTTGTAATGTCCTGTAGAATTAAGACACTGTCCCTTTAACAGGTAACTACAAAATAAATCTTATTTCTATAAATGCTAGTGTGGACCTGTTATGTCTCAAGATAAGGGAGACAGGTATATAGCCCAGGAAGGCCTAAAATATCCCACTGTGGCTTTCCATGACAGGGAAAGATAATGTAGTGACTTGGGTTTTAGGGGTTAAGCCAAATGCATGGACCAGATGTCGCTGGGACTGACATGGAACCACATTGACACATACAGGAAAAGGCAAACTGTTGCACTCTAATATCTGTATTGTCTTGGAACCATTAACCCTATCCCAGAGGGAAAAAAGGTGTGCATGTCCTAGAAATGACCATCGGGTATATTATAAGACACATTTTGAACTCAGAGCAATTGAATAGTGTTTAAATTGGAAGGCAGATAGTCTGTCCAGCTGGCATATACTTGTACACCAAAAGTATATGTGTAGGCCTGGAAAAATCTCTAAAACCAGACCTGAGTGTATGGAAGTTTGACTTCTCACATACTGAACAGAACATTCTGATTTTTAAGTTAGAATTTTGTAAACCAAGACTTTTCTACAAGGAAGTTATTGTCTGCATTTCGAAGTGCTTCCAAACTGTAGACTTTTTCGGTATTGCTTTTATTTTGAGGAAACTTTTATGATTTTCTTATTAACTCTGCCTTGGATCTTGATTGTGTGATTTAATATTTTAACAGAAGGGTTTTGAAAAGACTGTGTGCCTTGACAAGCTAGAACCACTCAGCTATCATATAAAACTACCTAGGCAAGACATAGCCAGTGGCTGTGGTGGGATTCAAATACTGAAAGTAGTGCAAAGTCAAAGGAACTCAAAACTACAGAACCCACCTTCCCACTGGAAAAAGGAAGGCTGGTAAGTCTTCTGGAAACCCTTACTTCTGCTCACGAGTTCTTAAAAAGAGGGATCCTGTCTGCAAACAGGAGGTCCTGCCAGGCTGCCCGAGGTTTGGAGTCAAGGGCACGTGACAGTGGCCACCAGAAAATCCTCCACCAGGGCCACTTATTCTATGTAGGGGAAGTGCTTTTCTCTGTGGGCTGCTTCTTATCACCTGGATCTTTTTACTCGCCCAGTGAATCAGATTCTGTACTCTTCCATTAAGGTTCACCTGTCAGCCATTTAGGCCTTCCAGGTACCCATTGATGGCCATACAGTGGCCCAGCTGGATGTGTCCCATATGTTCTTGAGAGGCTTCCTAAACTTGAAGCCTTCCATCAGCAATCCAGCCCTACTTAGGATCTGAATTTTGTGTTAGAGTTGTTTACTTTGGCTCCATTTGAGCCAGCCACAACTTGCTAGCTACACTTTCTGTCATGGAAAGCATTATTTTTAGTTGCTATTACTTCTGCTCAGATAATTTCTGAGCTTTAGGATCTCATTTGTGAGCCTCCTTATTTAAATTTCCACCAGGACACTCTTTGCATACCAATCCTAAGTTTCTGCCTAAGGTGGTGTCTTGAGTCTGCTTTAAATCGATCTGTCCACCTACTAATGTATTATCCGGAGATTGCCAATCCAGGGGAAGCATTGCTTCATACCTGAGATGTACATAGACTTCTCAAGTATTATGTTCATCCTACAAAGGACATAAGAAAGTACTCACAGCTGTTTGTTTCTTTTGCCCATGGGAATGAGGGCGTTCCAGTTTCAAGCAGTGTTTGTCCAAATGGTCAACTGCATTACTTTTTGTTATAGGAAGTATGGAAGGGAACTTCTGGCACTGTACGTGACCACTCAACTCAAGGTGTGGCTATTTCTACTGCTTGTTTCTGGAATGTTTCAACTGCTGAGATTTGCACAGCTGCTACCTGGAGTACAGTCCTCACTTTCAGTAGACACTACAGTGTGAACATTGCTTCCAAAAGAAGGGCAGGTTTCGGCCTAGCTGTGTTACAAGGCCTGCTTCCTTAGGCCTGTTGTTTCCAGCCCCCCACACCTTGTACAGTTCATATCCACACAACCCACCTGACCTCCCCTGGCAAGTGGCACATGGATCCCTGCTTCCAGCATGCCATGGTCTGGGGCCAGATATTCAAAACTGGGACTGGGTGGTAAGGGGTGTTTGCTCATGCTAACCGGATTTTGTGTCCAGTTTGTGGGTGGGGTCTATATTCAGATCCCCTCAACAGCATAGGCAAAACTCAGTGCCAGAGCATTAGGTTACCACTGTGCCCATGCAGAAGAGGGTGTCCACCCCTGCATACAGGTGCAGCAAGAAATTCAGAGAATCGCACAGGCAGTAAATGCCACCCGAACAGGCACAAGTTACCACCTTTGCAAACGCCAGCTTAATGGAGTGCAAGGCCCTGGTATTGGCCAGTGGTACTGCAACTGCCCCCCGAACCCCGGCCTGTTGAAGCAGTGACATCTCTGGTGTCTATTAGCACCCTCTGATCCCCATGCTTGTACGAAGAATGACATCCCTAGTTTCTAGTGGCGCACCCTTCGATCATCTGCAGCCATATTAGGAAAGAACTCCCTTGTGTCTAGTGGCACCCCCCTCCATCCAGTTGCCCGTCGCGATATTAGAAAAGATGTCTCTGGTAACCAATGATACCACTCCCTCTGCCGATGGTCCATTCCTGTGCTTCCTCTGAGCAAGCCCCGATGGCTACTGGCCCCACGCACCAACAGAACCATGCCCACCAACAAGCCAACCCTCCATGCCTCTTGGGGGGGGGGCATGCGGTGATCCTGCTACAATGGCCAGCGCAGCCTTCTTCTCACCCTCTTGACCATCTGCCATATGGGATGACAGGGAGGGTGCATACAATATACAGTACTGTGCATCCTGTGACAACTGGCACAGCCCTCCTGTCACCTCCTCAGCTAGCCACCGTATGAGATGACAGATAGCATGTGTATAGTACTGTATACTGTATGCACGCTCTCTGTGTCTTCCCATATAGTGGCCAATCAAGGAGGTGAAAAAAGGGCTCTACTGGTTGTTGTATCAGGATTGCCACACAGCCCCTTTCTGAGAGTTACAAGTGGTTGACAGTTGTGGGGATGGTTCCAGTGGTGAGGGAGGTGCTGCTAGCCACCAGGGCCTGCTCGGAGAATGCACTGGAATGGATCATTGGCAGGCGGGGGGGGGGCACTGGTCACCAGGGACATCTTTCCTAATATGGCAGTGGGTGATCAGAGGGAGGGGGTGCCACTAGACACCAGAGAATTCTTTACTGCTACAGTGGTGGGCAACCAGGGAATTCTTTCCTAATATGGTGGCGGGTGATTGGAGGAGTGGGTGCTATTAGACACCAGGGAATTCTTTCCGAATATGACTGTGGGTGACTGGTGGAGTGTGCCACTGGACAGCAGGGATATCTTAAATAATACAGCGGCAGACGATCGGAGAGTAGGGGGTGCCACTAGACACTGGGAACCATACTACAGTTACCAGAACAGGTGAGTGGAGGGCAGGGGGTGCCACTAGACAGCAGGGTACATCTTATTATGGGGATTGGGTGCCACTGGACAGCAGGAATTATGAATATTATGGGATAGGTAATCGGGGGTCACTCTTGCTGAAGTGCTGGGGTTTGGTCTGAAAGTCCTGATCAATAAATGAGCATTTTGCTGTAACAAGCTTTTTGTAATAGCCCTTTTTGCCTGAGTAGTATGTGTGTTGATTTCTGGTCGCCACCATGCCTGATGTTGCAGCCGGCCACAGGTGAGGTGCAAACCTGCTGCTGCTTGCCATACAAGTGAGCCCATAACAGGCATGCATTTGGCCCCTTAGTGCATTACATGCCCAATTGGCTCATATGCATGTTATAGACTGAATATTGCACCATGGCTCCCGGTCTTGGGGTGCAGTTCCTTGTAGGCTGCATACAGCCCAGATCCATGTTGAGGCAGCACCACTCGACTTCGTGCTGCACTGATATGGCCGTTTATTCAAGTCAGATAGTGCTGGTGCACTATCTGACTGAATATAGCAACCTCTGGGTCAGGCACATGAGCAAACGCAGTACAAACCTTAGTGCTCCACTTTTAACCACATTTGAATATTGGGCCCTGATGTCATTGGGTGAAGCCAGAGGATATTCCACTCGGGTCGCGGGAGAAGCATAGTTTGAAGACTTCTGATATCTCACCTGTTTCCAGGACGTGAATGTGAACTGTATAGTACTCCTAGAACTACGATTATAGGTGAGTAACGTATATCAGTATAACAAGAAAAAAGGCAGTGCAAACAAAAAGTTGCATTTCAAAAGATATTTTATTTTTACTTTTAAATTTGTCAAAGCACCACATAACTAAAAATTTCAATGCATTAAATAACGTACTACACATACGAATTGTTGCCTTGATAAACTGGATAGTTCAGCGAGGCAGTGAATAAGACATGCTTACATCACTGACAAGTATGTACACTTAAAAGCAGCCCAAAGTATGATATTTGCAAAGAGCTTTCAAGCTAATAGATTTCAACGGGAACTGCTTTCATAAAAGAACAACCGGCAGTGATAAATGCAGAGACGTTTTTGTGAGTCTTCCATATGAAGCATCTTAATTATAATGATGCACAATAGTTCTGCCAATTTTTCTTGGTTCCTCTCTACTGTTCAGGAGTTCATCACTCGTAGTTAAAAAGAATACTGTACCAAAAAAAACTTATAAGTTTAATGTGTTGTACTGCACCTAGTAACAGGGTTACTGGTGTACAGTGGGACTGTCTCTAAGATTAGTGGGTGACCTGATTAGGCAGTAGGGTGTATCTTGGACTGGGGGGAACCTGGTGGCTCACCCAAGGAAACCTATTTGGAGGGGGATGGAACCACACGTCATTAGGGCCGGCATCTTTGGGAGGGTGGTGGGGTGCACAGGGTGTGGAACAGCCATGATAAACTGGACTGGGCTTGGAAGTTCGGTGGTTGCCCAGTGTGCTACCAGCTAGCACAGCTTAGGGAGGTTGTGGGATAAGGAGAAAGCTGGGGAAGGGGGGTGGTATGGTTGGGGAAGGGGCTGGGAATCTCCATGGGGTTGCACAAGCACTGGGGGTGGGGCATAGGGAAAGGAGTGCAGGAGAATACTCAGGGGTCACATAGGGACCCTGGCAGTGGGGTCCAAAAGGACACTACCAAGGAAGCAGGCAGGTAACTGGGGATCCTCACAAAGGAGGGACGGAGGGACAACATTCTCAGGGAAGTAGGCAGATGGCCAGGGCTGGACAGAAGGAAGCAAGGCGGGGAGGTGGATCAGACCTTACACTCAATAACCGCTTCAATTCTCTTCTTCTGCTCGAGGATGAGGGGGGTGATGTAGCCACGACAGGGGTGGTTAGAGACGGAAAGGGAGTGGGAGGCAGGAGGCAGGGCCAGATAGCAGGAAGAACAGGGGGACCTGGAATGCAGGAAAATGGGGAGCAGTGAATCAGAGCAGGAGGGGCAGGGGAAGAGGGAGGAAAGGCAAGGAGAAGGACCAGTTGGGAGGAAAGGTAAAGTAGAAGGACCAGAAGTACAAGGAGGAATCAGTAAAGGGAGCTAAGGGTTTAGGCCAGGGGAGCACGACGAGCAAGGAGGAACTAAATGGAGACAGGAAGGAAGGGAGGATGAGCCAGGCTAGTTTAGCAGATGGGGAGAGGAACAGCCAGTGGCAGGAGGGGGAATTAGCAAGGTACAGAAGGATACTCAGGAGGAGGAGAGGCAGATTGGAGGGAGGGGTGGCCATGGTAAATAAGGAGGGTGGCATGTGGCACCCAGATAGGGGAGGAACAAGGAGCTGGCTGGGTGGAGGGGCTGGTAGAAAGGATGAGGGACATGGAAGGGGGAATGGAGAAAGGAGCGGTCAGAGTGCTCTGTTGAGATTCTATGATCAGGTGTATCAAATGGGATAGGGAGAAGCACAGTTAGAACAAGATGCTTCCCTGGACTAACGGTGCACAGGGCTAAGCACGAGGTATATCAGCTGGCAAGGATTGTGGGGTTCCCCAGACATACTGGTCCACCTGGGTACAAATGACATTGAGGAAATAGCGAGCTAGAGATACAGGCAAGATTCAGGGGAGCTCGCCAGGGTCTGTCATGACATAGGATGCACAGTTTCCTTCTCAGAAATCCTGCGGTGCCAAGGGCTAGTGGGGGAACACAAAGGAAGATTAGGATAAACCAGTGGCTCAGGGAGTGATGTGAGGCCAGAGGTATGGGTTGATGGGGATTGGGGAGACCTGGGAGGATAAGGAGCTGTATGCTAGAGATAGACTCCATCTCAATTTGAGGAGGGGAATCCTTGTTGAAAATAGAGGGTTCATTGGTGAAAAGGGGGTTTAAACTTGTGAAGGGGGCGGGATGGGAGAAAAGGCTGTCAAGGGGTGCCGATAAAGGAGGAATCTGTCTCCGCCCCTGGGGACCAGGAGGATTGCAGGAAAAGGCCGACTGGCAAAGTGCAGACCAGGGAAAACAGAATCCCATGGGAACACGAGCAGGGGAAATGGAACTATAGGGAAAGGGTGGAAGGTAGTCCTGCTAAATGCCAGGAGCTTGGGCAATAAAATGCCTGAGCTCCAGGCGATGCTAACTGAGGGAGCAGTGGATGTGGCAGCGGTCACTGAGACTTGGGCCACTGCAGGACATGGCTGGGACCTGAACCTGGAGGGTTACACTATGTTCAGGAAGGACAGGGGGGAGGGAAGGGGAGGAGGAGTAGCAATGATAGTCAAAAACTGCATTGGCATAGGGGAGTAGAGGAGGTGGAGGGAACCGTGGAGGCGATTTGGGTCACCTTGATAACAGGGGCAAGAGGTAAAAATAGGAGTGGTGAATAGACCCCTGCCTGGCGGAGGAGCTGGAGGACAGTCTGGTGGCAGATGTTGGTAGAACACTGCAGACTGAGCAGAGGAGCGGTGGTGGTGTTGGGGACTTAAACATGCCAGGAACAGTCTGGAGACTATGACATCCTCTGTGACCAGGGAACAGAGGTTGTTGGATGTCTTTCAAGGCGTTCCTAACTCAGCAGCTGAGGGAACCAACCAGGAGGCGTTGGTACTGGATGTGGTCCTGGCAGACAGTGACCAGATTGGGGCCTGGAGGTAAGGGACCCATTGGTGGGAGTGACCATGCTACGGTCTGGTTCTACCTGGACCTAGGAGGGGTAGAAGGCTGCACAAAGACGGAAGTAACTGACTTCAGGGGGTGGATTTTAAGGAAATGGGAAGGATCCTTAAGGAGCATTTGGATGGGATTGGGTCAGACATGGGCGCTGATAGTAGGTGAGAAATCATCAGGGTGGGGTGCAGGATGCTACCAGCACCTGTGCAAGAGTAAGAGCAATGCGGTGGGGGCCCAAAAACCCTGCTGGTGGACCAGGGAGGTCCAGGAGGTGGTGCAGGGAAAGAAGGCAGCCTATAAGCAATTCAAGTGCTCAAGGAGTGGAAGGATCGAGGGAGCACGAGCTGATGGCTAGAAGGGCCACTAGGTGGTGAGGGCGGCTAAGGCAAGAAAGGAGCAGAACCTGGCCAGGGAAATTAGAGAGGGAACAAGGGTTCTTTAGATACATTGGGGAAAACGAAGGGTGAAGGGGCAGATTAGCAGGATTAAATCAGGGGAGAGATGGGCAAGACCGGGGAGCTGGCTGGGTACTAAATGAGTACTTCACCTCAGTTTTCACCAAGGAAATGGGGTGCTGCATCATACATGGGGAGACAGAGATGCTGAGGAGGAACCCTTACCGATCGGCGGGTCTGGGGATAGGGGAGGAATCACTGGCAGGTGGGGGAGGGCTAAGCAGGGAGAAGAGGTACCGGAAGTGAAATCACAGCAGAGAGTGAGGAAGCCCTCAGCTCCCTTAAGAAGGAGAAAGCACGGGTCGGATAAATTACATCCCAGAGTGCTGAAGCAACTTGCGGATGTCCTGGCGAACCCCTGGGCAGACTTTCACCATCTCTGAGGACAGGGTGGGTGCCCCAAGACTGGAAGGTGGCGATATAGTGCCTATCCACAAGGGGGGATCAAGGGAGGTGGCAGGGAACTACAGGCCTGTCAGCCTGACATCGGTGGTGGGCAAGGTGATGGAGGGCATTGTCAAGGAGAGGCTGGGGACCTGGATAAGTCAGGGTGCCTGGACGATAGACAGCATGGATTCATACCGGGGAAATCGTGTCAGACAAACCTGGTGGAGTTCTATGACTGGGTGACTAGTGCTTTGGACCTGGGTAGACCAGTGGACGTCCTCTTTCTAGACTTCAGCAAGGCATTTGACTCTGTTCCTCACGTGGGCCTGTTGGATAAGCTGGGAGAAATGGGGGTGGGGAACCAGATGATCAGATGGATAGGCAATTGGCTCCAGGACCGACCCAGAGGGTCGTGAGTTGGCGGGATAGTCTCATCCCCAAGGAGGTCATTAGTGGGTCCGACAGGATCAGTCCTTGCTCCTTCTGTTCAACGCCCACGCCTCTGACATAAGGACAGGAATCAGGAGTGAGATGAGTCTTTGCGGATGACTCGAAACTGGGGGCGGTGGTGGATGGGGAGGAGGGGTGGGTGACCCTACAGGGTGACCTGGAGGCTCTGGAAAGATGGTCTAGAAAGTGGAAGCTGAGGTTCAATGCAGGGAAATGCAAGGTACTCCACCTGGGGGCCAGAAACACAGGCCAAGTGTACACCCTGGTGGGGGGGATGCTACAAGTCTCGATGGCTGAGAGGGACTTGGGGGTGGTGGTGGATGTCAAGATGAACAACTGAGACTTGTAGGAGGGCAGCAGCCAAGGCCAACAGGATGCTGGGATGCATCGCTAGGGGGATCACCTCCAGAAGGAGGGAAGTGATACTTCCTCTGTATAACTGCTTGGTGAGGCCGCACCTTGAGTACTGCGTGCAGTTTTGGAGGCCACACTTAAAGAGGGACATTAACCTCCTGGAGAGGGTCCAGAGGAGGGCAACCAAAATGATTTGGGGCTTGGGGGACAGGACCTATGAGAAGAGGCTCGAAGAGCTAAATATGTACATTGGAAGAGAGAAGGGACCGGGGACATGATGGAGGTCTTCAGGTACATGAAGAGGGTAAATAGGGAGGAACAGTCGGGGTGCTTGAAGGAAGGAGGAGGGGCCACTAGAGGCATGGGTGGAAGCTGGAGGAGGAAGATTCAGGGAGAAAGGAGGAGGTGCTACTTTACTGAGAGGGTGGTGGAGCCATGGATGCACTGCCTAGGGGGCTGGTGGAGGCAGAGACAGTGGAGGGGTTCAGGAGGGGTGGGACAGGTACAGGGCAAGGGTTCTGGAAGCAAAATCCAATGCAGCAAGAATATCCGAACTGGGAAGGAGAAGCCAGAGAAGGCGAGGGGGACAGCAAGGTCAGCACCCAGGGTGGGGGCTGACCAAACAAGCAGACACGAAAGACCGTTAGGCCTATTCTGCTGGCATTTTAGTATGTTAGTAAAGTAATTACAAACAAGAGAAAATATAGAAGAAATATTGCAATACATATTTACTATTACATTTGCACAGTATAATATATTTAATAGACTAAGTAACTACCATATTTATCTACTGATTTGTGAATTGGAATCTATGCAAGCCATTTTATACATATTAAATAAGCAGACCTGACAGAGATAGAAGAGAACAGCAGCCTACAGTGAAAAACACATCCAAGAAATTATCTAAATGTACAAAATGCTGTGCAAACGCATCATGCTGAAGGTGTGAAAAAGGATTAGATTGTATGGTATTATGTAGTTTATTACTTTAACAGGAACCGTGTCTAACTCCACAGTCACATATAGGTACTGAAATCAAGTGCTTCATTCAGACCTTTTGGTAGCAATGTATTTAAAGGGTGTATCTACCACTCTTATGTTAAATAAATACTGTAATTGTAGTCCCCTCTCTCAGACATGAAATGACATCTAATACCGTACATCTCGGGCTTTCTGGATTGCTGGTGTGAGCTTCAGCATAATGGGTGCCCAATGCATCTGACAACTCCAGATTTTTTATCGCTCCATGTTCTTGTAGTGTAACTCGCACCTGTTCAATAGTGCGACCCACTTTTATTTTCTTACATGGGCATCAAGCTGCATAGATTATATAATTTGTTGCACAACTAACTTGTGTATTAAAATGTAGTTTTAAATTAGTACCCACATTTTCTGTTTTAAGTCCCGCCACTACATGCGTACTTGCACTGCAGCATGAGCATGTACAGAATCACAGATTTCTTTCTGTTAACCGATCTTACGTTTTGTTTTTTTTCCAGAATTGAGGTGACTGCTGGTAACTAGGTCACCTGGAGCTCTAGCAAAAGTGGCCATTGGCTTTTCTTTAAAAATGGCAGCAGTTAACTCATCGGTTTGAAGAATATGGCAATTGTTTTATATATATTTAAAAAAAATGTTTCTTGCTCTTTTGTCATATCTAGTGACAAACATCAACCTCTGATTGTTCTCCAATGTCTTCTCATTTTTAACTTTTAACAAGTCATCTTGATTCATCCCCCTTTTTAACACTCTGTTCAGTCATCATTTCAGCTTGTTCCAAATACAGTGCATTACTGGAGCAGTTACAGTTTAATCTGATGAATTGCCCGAGTTGGATACTCTGTATCCAGTTTGGTTCAGGGGTGCTTTTTCAGCTCGAAGTAGACGATTTCCTGCTGTAGGTTTCCTATAGTCATCAGTTTCATGTCTATTCTCTGCATTGACAGAAAGCTTTAGGTCAAGATACTCAGTAGTTTTATCAGAAGCCTTGTGGCTGAAAGATAAATTGCAATTGTTATGCTACAACTAACATACTAACATACTAAAATGCCAGCAGAATAGGCCTAATGGTCTTTCGTGTCTGCTCGTTTGGTCAGCCCCCAACCTGGGTGCTGACCTGGCTGTCCCCCTCGCCTTCTCTGGCTTCTCCCTTCCCAGTTCCGGATATTCTTGCTGCATTGGATTTTGCTTCCAGAACCCTTTCCCTGTACCTGTCCCACCCCTCTTGAACCCTCCACTGTCTCTGCCTCCACCAGCCCCTAGGCAGTGCATTCCATGGCTCCACCACCCTCTCAGTGAAGTAGCACCTCCTCCTTTCTCCCTGAATCTTCCCCCTCCAGCTTCCAGCCATGCCCTCTAGTGGCCCCTTCCTCCCTTCCTTGAAGCACCCGACTGTTCCTCCCCTATTTACCCTCTTCATGTACCGAAGACCCCTATCATGTCCCCCGTCCCTTCTCTCTTCCAATGTGTACATATTTAGCTCTTGAGCCTCTCCCATAGGTCCTGTTCCCCAAGCCCCAAATCATTTTGGTTGCCCTCCTCTGGACCCTCTCCAGGAGGTTAATGTCCCGCTTAAGTGTGGCCTCCAAAACTGCACGCAGTACTCAAGGTGCGGCCTCACCAAGAAGTTATACAGAGGAGTATCACTTCCTCCTTCTGGAGGTGATCCCCTAGCGATGCATCCCAGCATCCTGTTGGCCTTGGCTGCTGCCCTCCTACAAGTCTCAGGAGTTGTTCATCTTGACATCCACCACCACCCCCAAGTCCCTCTCAGCCATCGAGACTTGTAGCATTTCCCCAAGGGTGTACACTTGACCTGGGTTTCTGGCCCCAGGTGGAGTACCTTGCATTTCCTGCATTGAACCTCAGCTTCCACTTTCTAGACCATCTTTCCAGAGCCTCCAGGTCCCCTGTAGGGCCACCCTCCCTCCTCCCATCCACCACCGCTCAGTTTCGGTCATCTGCAAGAGACTCATCTCACTCCTGATTCCTGTCCTTATGTCAGATACGTAGGCGTTGAACAGAAGGGCCCAGGACTGATCCCTGTCGGACCCCACACTAATGACCCTCCTTGGGATGAGACTATCCCATCAACTACGACCTCTGGGTCCGGTCCTGGAGCCAATTGCCTATCCATCTGATCATCTGGTTCCCCACCCCATTTCTCCCAGCTTATCCAACAGGCCACGTGAGGAACAGAGTCAAATGCCTTGCTGAAGTCCAGATAGAGGACATCCACTGGTCTACCCAGGTCCAAGGCACTTGTCACCCAGTCATAGAACTCCACCAGGTTTGTCTAGCCACGATTTCCCAGGGATGAATCCATGCTGTCTATCGTCCAGGCACCCTGACTTATCCAGGTCCACCCCTAGCCTCTCCTTGACAATGCCCTCCATCACCTTGCCCACCACCGAGGTCAGGCTGACAGGCCTGTAGTTCCCTCCACCTTCCTGATCCCCCTGTGGATAGGCACTATATGTGCCACTCCAGTCTTGGGGCACCCACCCTGTCCTCAGAGAGATGGTGAAAGCTCTGCCAGGGGTTTTGCCAGGACATCTGCAAGTTCCTTCAGCACTCTGGGATGTAATTTATCCGACCCGTGCTTTCTCCGTCTTAAGGGAGCTGAGGCTTCCTCACTCTCTCAGCTGTGATTTCACTTCCGGTGCCCTTCTCCTGCTTAGCCCTCCCCCACCTGCCAGTGATGCCTCCCTCTCCCCAGACCTGCCGATCGGTGAGGGCCCCCTCCTCAGTATCTCTGTCTCCTCCCATGTATGATGCAGCGTCCCCATTTTCCCTGGTGAAACTGAGGGTGAAGTACTCATTTAGTACCTCAGCCTGCTCCCGGTCTTGTGCCCATCCTTCCCTGATTTAATCCTGCTAATCTGACCCTTCACCCTTCGTTTTTCCCCAGTGTATCTAAAGAACCCCTTGTTCCCTCTCCTAATTTCCCTAGCCAGGTTCTGCTTCTTCCTTGCCTTAGCCGCCCTCACCACTCTAGTGGCCCTTCTAGCCATCAGCTCGTACTCCCCTCGATCCCTTTCACTCCTTGAGCACTTGAATACTTATAGGCTGCTTTCTTTCCCCGCACCACCTCCTGGACCTCCCTGGTCCACCAACAGGGTTTTGGGCCCCACCGCATTTGCCTTACTCTTGCACAGGTACTGTAGCATCCTGCACCCTCTCCTGATGATTTCACCACACTATCAGCCCATGTCTGACCCAATCCCATCCAAATGCTCCTTAAGGATCCTTCCCATTTCCTTAAAATCCACCCCTGAAGTCGGTTACTTCCGTCTTTGTGCAGCCTTCTACCCCTCCTAGGTCCAGGCAGAACCAGACCGTGGCATGGTCACTCCCCGCCAATGGGTCCCTTACCTCCAGGCCCCCAATCTGGTCACTATCTGCCAGGACCACATCCAGTACCCGTGCCTCCCTGGTCGGTTCCCTCACCTGCTGAGTTAGGAACGCGTCTTGAAAGACATCCAACAACTTCTGTTCCCTGGTCACAGAGGATGTCATAGTCTCCCAGTCTGTTCCTGGCATGTTTAAGTCCCCCAACACCACCACCGTTCCTCTGCCCAGTCTGCAGTATCTCCTAACATCTGCCACCAGACTGTCCTCCAGCTCCTCCGCCAGGGCAGGGGGTCTATACACCACTCCTATTTTTACTCTCTTGCCCCCCTTGTTATCAAGGTGACCCAAATCGCCCACACGGTTCCCTCCGCCTCCTCTACTCCCCCTATGCCAATGCAGTTTTTGACTATCATTGCTACCCTCCTCCCTTCCCTCCCCTGTCCTTCCTGAACATAGTGTATCCCTCCAGGTTCAGGTCCCAGTCATGTCTTGCAGTGGCCCAAGTCTCAGTGACCGCCACATCCACTGCTCCCTCAGTTAGCATCGCCTGGAGCTCAGGCATTTTATTGCCCAAGCTCCTGGCATTTAGCAGGACTACCTTCCACCCTTTCCCTATAGTTCCATTTCCTGCTCATGTTCCCATGGGGATTCTGTTTTCCCTGGTCTGCACTTTGCCAGTCGGCCTTTTCCTGCAATCCTCCTGGTCCCCAGGGGTGGAGACAGAGCCCTTCTTTATCGGCACCCCTTGACAGCCTTTTCTCCCATCCCACCCCCTTCACAAGTTTAAACCCACTTTCACCAATGAACCTCTATTTTCAACTTAAGATTCCCTCCTCCAAATTGAGATGTAGTCTATCTCTAGCATACAGCTCCTTATCCTCCCAGGTCTCCCCCAATCCCCATCAACCCATACCCTCTGGCCTCACACCACTCCCTGAGCCACTGGTTTATCTCCTAATTTTCCTTTTGTGTTCCCACTAGCCCTTGGCACTGGCAGGATTTCTGAAAAGGAAACTGTGCATCCTATGTCATGACAGACCCTGGCAGTAGCTCCCTGAATCTTGCCTGTATCTCTAGCTCGCTATTTCCTCAATGTCATTTGTACCCAGGTGACCAGTATGTCTGGGGTACCCCACAATCCTTTGCCAGCTGATATACCTCGTGCTTAGCCCTGTGCACTGTTAGTCCAGGGAAGCATCTTGTTCTAACTGGCCAGGCTTCTCCCTCCCTATCCCATTTGATACCCCTGATCATAGAATCCCCCAGCAGGAGCACTCTGACCACTCCTTTTCCTCCATTCCCCTTCCATGTCCCTCATCCTTTCTACAGGCCCCTCCACCCAGCTGGCTCCGTGTTCCTCCCCCTTTCTGGGTGCCACATGCCGCCCCCTCCTCTCCAATCCTATGCCTCTCCCCTCCTGAGTATCCTTCTGTTCCTTGCTAATTCCCCCCTCACTGCTCGCAACTGGTCCTTCTCCCCCATCTGCTAAACTAGCCTGGCTCATCCTCCCTTTCTTCCTGTCTCCATTTAGTTCCTCCTTGCTAGTCGTGCTCCCCTGGCCTAAACCCTCAGCTCCCTTTACTGAATCCTCCTTGTACTTCTTGTCCTTCTCCTTTACCTTTCCTCCCAACTGGTCCTTCTCCTTGTGCTTTCCTCCCTCTTCCCCCTGCCCCTCCTGCTCTGATTCACTGCTCCCCCCATTCTCCTGCATTCCAGGTCCCCCCCTGTTCTTCCTGCTATCTGGCCCCTGCCTCCCACCCTTTCCATCTCTAACTACCCTGTCATGGCTACATCACCCCTCATCCTTGAGCAGAAGAGAATTGAGCGGTTACTGAGTGTAAGGTCTAATCCACTTCCCGCCTTGCTTCCTTCTGTCCAGCCCTGGCCATCTGCCTACTTCCCTGAGAATGTTGTCCCTCCGTCCCCCCTTTGTGAGGGCCCCCAGTTACCTGCCTGCTTCCTTGGTAGTGTCCTTTTGGACCCCCTCTGCCAGGTTCCCTATGTGACCCCTGAGTATTCTCCTGCACTCCTTTCCCTATGCCCCCACCCCCAGTGCTTGGTGCAACCCTGTGGGAGATTCCCAGCCCCTTCCCCAACCATACCACCCCCCTTCCCCCAGCTTTCTCCTAATCCCCGCAACCTCCTCCCTAAGCTGTGCTAGCTGGTAGCACACTGGGCAACCACCGAACTTCCAAGCCCAGTCCAGTATCATGGCTGCTCCACACCTGTGCACCCACCACCCTCCCAAAGATGCCGGCCCTAATGATGTGTGGTTCCATCCCTTCCAAATAGGTTTCCTTGGGTGAGCTACCAGGTTCCCCCCTAGTCCAAGATACCCCTACTGCCTAATCAGGTCACCCACTAATCTTACAGACAGTCCCACTGTACACCAGTAACCCTGTTACTAGGTGCAGTACAACACATTAAACTTATAAGGGAAATGAACAACTCCCAAAGCTCCTCTCTCCCAGCCTTTAAATCCTACCCCCAGTGGCTAGAACTACATGAGCTGCACCTGCAGCCTCTTCCTCCAATTGCAGGGCAGGTGTTCCCCTATAAATTTGCAGACTTCTGGGGAGGGAGGGTGGGGAGGGTGGGTCTTGGGCAGACACCTGACTCGAGAGAGAGTGTATCAGCCCTGTGTCTCCCTCAAGCCCAGCAGCCAAAGAACTAGGCCCAAGCAAATCCCACCAAATAGGTTTTAAATCAGAAGAAATAGGCCTCTACCAGCGCAGCCTGTTACACAGTGAAACATCCACAAAATGAGCCCCACTTACAGGCACCAAATCAGTTTACAAACATCCAACAGCACCCAAACAATACCCTGCTAGCCCCTTAGAAGTAAGAAAGAAAAGAACTAACCTACCAAGTAAAATCCACAAGAACCCTGTGAAAACAACAGCAGCAGCTACTGTCCTGGAACACAACTGATCCTGTCCCCTTCCAGTTCTTTCTGAACTATTCAATGAAATCATGCTTTTCTGATTCAGTACTATCCCATAGGCAAAAAATGTTATCTATAAAGCAATACTATCTTGCCACCTTCCCCAGGGATGCATTTCTATCAACAAGAACATGGGTTTCCTTCAACCAACCCAGGAACAAATTAGCATACAATGGTGCCATAGTGGCACCCATCGCAGTGCCCCTGAGCTAGTGGTTGTATTGACCATTAAACAAACAAAATCATGTTTTAAAATAAAATCAAGTCCCTGGAGATGTGTCAAATGGCTCCGCCCTTGTTTAATCAGGTTCCAAATGATATTTAACTGCACTGATGCCCACTTCATGTGGTATACTAGTGAACAGTGACAATACATCCACTGTCGAAAACCGTACTCTGTTGTCCACTCATAATCTTTTTACTTCAGTAAAATGTTTTGAGAGTCTCAGAGATTGCTGTATCAGTATTGTGAATTCAGACCAGAGCTAGACGACAAGCACAGCAACTGGGGAACCACTGGATCTTACTTTGAGATACAGCTCTTGCAGCAGGTTACACCATAAGGACTGAAGCCAGCAGGCAGCAGGACCCCATGGAAAACTTCTAGCTAGCTATATAAGCGGGGGACCGCCCCCGACATCGGCCCAGCCCCAGACGTCAGATACCTCATAAAAGGGGCAGTCCCCCAGCATACCACAGTTCTTTTCCCGCCGTTGACTCGTACGCATTGGCTCCACAGATGCCTTCAGCAGATAGAATGACGCCAGAACTTTATCCTGCATTTTCTCCAAGTTTCTTCCAAAACTTCAATAGGTACCTGCATGTCTTCTTCCCTGACTCTTTCCACAGAAGTGTGCTTGTGGCAAGCAGATCCCCTTTAAGGATAGGCACTTGGCCTGCTTGCGATGCCTAGGCCTGGACCACGACACCCAGGCCTGCCTCATCTGCCAGCAGTTCAATAGCAGACCCAGGATCTGCCGCCAGAAAGCACTTCAGAGTTTTCTTCTGGAACAGAAGTTAGAAGTGATGGAAAAAGATCCTTCCTCCAGAGGGGAACCTTCTCACAAGCCGGGGAGGCATAAAGAAAAGCACTGGGAGAGGGACAAGGATTGATCTCTGAATCGGGCCAGTTCTAGCTCTGCCCGATCAGACAGATCTCCCTCTCCAGCTCAATCTCAGCCCCCTCTGGTGAAAATCTAGTCTTTGGGAGGCTCCAGTTTGGTCTTTCTGCAGCCCTTGAAGACCTAGTCCAAGGATAGTCGGCCGTCTGGTTCAGCTGCCAGGTCTGAGGCTTCAGACCACCACAAGCACCAGTCTAAGTCGACTGCTAGGCTTAGCACCGGCGTTGGGACACTGAACATTCAGTCTCCCAACCTCCGAGGGGCTCGGATGCCCCCCCAAGGAAAACGTCAGAGTTGACCTCCCTCGATTGGACATCAAAGGCGAAGCAGACACCGGACCCAGCACCGCCAAATGTCCTAGAGACCCAGCGCCACCCCCTCCTCCACCACTGGACACTGGTCACAGGGGGACATCAGAGAAGGACATCGGGGCACATGCCACCGACGACCAGATGTCAAGGGACATTGAAGATATCGAACTACCCCAGGGTCCGACGCCAGACCCGACTACACCTCAGGCACTGGTGCCCGACCGTAAGGATGGGCAGGCACTGACGCCAGGCCTGTTGTCCAGCCTCAATATTCAGGAGGTAAAAGAGCTTTTTACCTTGTGGTGGGATACTGTTAAAAAGGATGTGGCACCCACAAAGCACCTAGGAGAAGTCTCACCTCCTAGAGGACTTCCAAGGGCAGTGACCCCCGAACCCAAGGATCCCATCCTGCCGCCCAGGGGCAGATCCAAGGAGAAATGGCCAGGAGATAAGAAAACACACTCCAGGACCTCTTCAGGGTCCCCTAGTAACCACAAACATAAAAGGCCCAGATGAGATCCCGCTCTTCGTCTGGGTACGATTCACATCCAGATTCATTGGAAACCTCTCGGTCTCCCTCTCCTCTCAGCATTCCGTCACCAGACCCCCGCAACTTCCCTAGGTTACCGTCAGATAACCCCTCATTCTGTGACATAATGAGGCATATTCAAGAGAATATGGGGTGGGAGACTGAAGAGCTAGACCCCAAAAGGCAACGCCTGGCAAGGTATTTGCAGCAAAAGGACCTCAAGCCTGTGGTGGTTCCACCCTTTGTGGATACCTTCCTGGATGCAGCCAGAGCTGTATGGAAGCATCCATTCTCCACTCCAGCGGTTTCCAAGAAAGCTGACCACCTTTATAGGGCCCTACTGGATGATCCATATCTGGCTCAGCAACCCGTGGCTGACTCAGTCGTTATCACGGCCTCGCATGACCATTCACAAAAGCCTCAACACCTTAGTACCCAGTCACCGGACCAGGAATCCAAACAATTGGATTCTCTGGGTCGGCGCATGTACTCGGCTGCTACATGCTCCATTAGTTCCCTCAACTGTTTGACGCACATGGTGCAATTTCAGAATGCTTTCTGGGACCAGAGTCAAGACCTGGTGAAGGATTTTCTGGGTGGCAAGAAGAAGGAGGAACTATTTAAACCTCCTTCGCACAGGTTCAGATGTTGGGACCCAAGTCCTCCAAGCCACCTACGACTTGGGCTCAACAGCAAGAGGTGCCGCCACAGGTGTTTGCCTCTAGAGACACTCTTGTCTGAGAGTCTCTGGGTTTACCCCGGATGTCCAGAAAGGAATCATGGACATCCCCTATAATGGTTCAGTTTTATTTGGTGAAGGCTCCGAAAGAGTCATCACTAAGTTGCAAGATGCCAGGAAGACAGTTAGGACAGTACAGGTGATGTACAAACCTAGACCTGGCTCCTTTCGTAAGAGCCAGAACCATTTTCATGGCCGGCACAACAAGCAGCAGTCTCATTCTGGCCAAAAATCTAGGGGCAATTATGGATGAAAGAACCAGCCTAAGTACTCTGGAGGTCAGGGTCAGAGACACCCAATGCCTACCCAACCTGCCAGAGCCAGCACTGCCACAGCATGACTCCTTCCCAGCCCCTGCCCCACCTCTGGATCAAAGGGAAGAAAGGGTCGGGAGTTAAGTCGCTTACCACCTGTCAGGGTGGCAGAGGATCACCTCCAATTGGTGGGTTATTCAACTCATAAATCGGGGACACTATAGAGTTCCTCGACCGCCCACTGTCAAGATCTCCTCTGCATTCCCGTTACTCGGGACGGCATGCCCTGCTCATCCTGCAGGAAATCTCAGCACTCCATGACGATGCCATCGAGGTCATACCAGCGAACCACAGAAAAGGATGATATTATTCCCACTTCTTCCTGGTTCCCAAAAAAACAGGGGACCTGTGCCCGATCCTGGACCTCAACGATCTCAACACCTTTGTGAGGTACAAATGCTTTCACATGGTCACCCTACTGGGTCTCATCCCCATGCTCAAGCAAGGCGCATGGCTTACGTCTCTGGAAATGCAGAATGCATATCTACATCTTCCCATCACCCGATCGCACGGGAGATTCCTGCACTTCGAGTGTCTGGGATGCCATTATCAGTTTCGAGCATTCCCCTTCGGTCTGTCCTCGGCGCCACACGTCTTTACCAACTGCCTGGCAGTCATAGCAGTGGTACTCAGGAAACGGCCATTATGTCTTCCCATATCTGGAGGACTGGCTTCTCATGGCCACTTCCTCAGAGGCTCTGGTGAAGGACATTCATGACACCCGCTCACTGTTCCACTCATTAGGGCTCACCGTCAGTTGGGAGAAGTCATCCCTTGACTCCTCACAGAGACTGCAGTTCATTGGTGCGGTTCTGGACACCCGCCAAGGAAGAGCTTTTCTGCCTGAGGACAGGGCAGAACACATCAGGTCCCTGATACGGACCATTACAGCACAGAAACTGGTTCCTGCACGGACCCTGCTGTGCCTACTCAGACACATGGTGGCTGGCATCACCACAGTTCCCCTGGCCCGCCTCCACATGAGATCTACTCAGTGGACGCTGAGAGCCCAATGGGACCAGAGGCAGGATCACTTACACCAGCTCGTCAGAGTCACAAAGCCAGTCATTCTGGACTTACAGTTGTGGCTTGTCCCGGAGCATCTCTCTGAGGGGGTCCCCTTCTTGGCGCCTGCTCCAACTCTGACTCTCACCACGGACACCTCGGGGTATGGGGGGGGGAGCTCACCTGGGCAGAAGAAGGACCCAGAGAACTTGTTTGCCTCTGGAAGCTCACCTCCATATCAATGTCTTGGAGATGAGGGCGGTCCTATACGCCTTACAAGCTTTACAGTCTGAGATCCCACCAAGTCGCGTGTTAGTCTAGATGGACAACACCTCGGTGGTGTATTACATCAACAAGCAAGGAGGCATTCACTCATACCCTCTTTGCCTAGAAGCAAAGCGGGTGTGGGATTGGGTACTACTGCACGGTGCCACGATTACCGCAGTACATGTTCCTGGTGTGGACAACACTGTGGCAGATCTCCTGAGCTGGTCAAGGGCCAGAGCTCGCGAATGGGAGCTGCTGCAAGAGATCGCAGAGTACCCTGTTCCAACAGTGGGGGACACTGCACATAGACCTATTCGCGTCCCCATACAGCACAAAACTGCCCAAGTTTTGCTCACTAGATCCAGGGCCTGGTGTTTTCTGGTGAGACGTGTTGTCCCTCTCTTGGATGGGCAGGTTCCTCTATGCCTTCAGGCCCTTTCCTTTGATCCAGAGGGATCTCCTCAAGCTCCAATCAGAACCAGCATCGATGATCTTGGTGGCGCCCTTTTGGCCCAGTCAAATTTGGTTTCCGCTGCTTCACCAGTTGGCTCACTGTCAGCTTGCACTTGTTGTCTCAGGAGGCTGGATCTCTGGTCCATCCGAACCTCAAATCCTTGAGCCTGCACGCTTGGCTCCTAAAGACATAGCCATTCTTAGGCACACAGTCTTGCAAGGGGATGCAGACCTTCTGGTAGCAACTTAGAAACCTTCCACTCACGATACTTACGCCATGAAATGGAGATTTTGTCTTTGAGCTCGGGCTCATGACCTGGATCCTCTTCGATGCCCCGCGAAGTCTGTTTTGGACTACCTCCTATCCCTTTTTCAGTCGGGATTGGCGTATTCCTCTCTGAAGGTACACCTCTGTGCCATTTCGGCATACCATGCACCAGTTGGTCAACAGTCTCTAGCTCAGCTAGAGGCCTCGCGTGCTTTTCTGCATGGCATTCTGCATCTGAGACGTCCCATAAAGGACCCAGTTCCCCCTTGGGACCTTCTTTTTGTCCTGGAGCAGCTCACGCTGCCTCCTTTTGAACCAGCCGCAGATTGCAAGCTGCGCTTCCTTTCTTGGAAGGCATTATTTTTTAGTTGCTGTGACTTCAGCAAGGAGGATTTCAGAACTCCAAGCACTCATATGTAAAGAGCCTTATTTGATTTTTCTTAAGGACAGAATGTCCTTAAGGACCAATCCTAAGTTTCCTCCCAAGGTGGTCTCAGTCTTAACCTTGAATCAGGACATTGACCTACTGGTGTACTTCCCCAATCATACTAATAGGGAAGAAGCCCTTCTGCACACTTTAGATGTACATAGGATCCTCAGGTTTTGCCTGGTCAGAACTAGACTGTTCAGGCAGTCCGATCAGCTGTTTTTGTCTTTCGCCCACAGGATGCTGGGCGTACCTGTGACAAAACAAACACTCTCTAAGTGGCTGGTACCAGAAGCGCAATAAACCCTTGCCAGGATAAGTTAAGGGTTATTCGATGAGAGGGGTGGCTACCTCCTTTGCTGCACTGAGGAGCGTCACAACATCAGCCATTTGTGCAGCTGTCACTTGGAATTCAGTGCACACTTTCATTAAACCTTACTGTTTGGACATTGCCTCAAGGCGCAGTGCCGGTTTTGGCCTGGCAGTCCTCCAGGGACTTTTGTCTTAAGAGGCATCCTTTTTGGGTTCTCTCCCATCCTCCTCCTGACTGGATTATTTATACCGCTGAACTGCTTGGGAATCAGTCCTTATGTTGTAACCTGCTGCAAGAGCTGTATCTCGAAGTAAGATAGTACAGTTATGTAAGAACTTAGCGTAACAGTAGATCTTTGAGAATAACTCTTGCAGCAGGTAGTTTCCCTTCCACCTTCCCCTCAGGAGGTTTGGTTCTTCATAATGTCTCGGACGTATCAGATTTGTCTTCCTCTGGAAGTTGATCCTCGGTCTCCCCTTCTGAATCACATCACTATGTAGGGAGTCTCCGGCTGGAGAACTGAGGTATGCTGGGGAACCGCCCCTTTTATGAGGTATCTGACGTCGGGGTGAGCGATGTAGCTAGCTAGAAGTTTTACGTGGGGTCCTGCTGCCTGCCAGCTTCAGTCCTTATGGTGTAACCTGCTGCAAGAGCTCTTCTCGAAGATCTACTGTTACGGTAAGTTCTTACGTAACTGTACTTTATGCTATCAGCCTTTGTTTTGTGCCCAGAACCAAGTCTTTTCACAGGTTGGCAGGGCTGAGATGGCATTTGCTTGAATACCATCAGCCTGCGTGTGTGTGTATGGGGGGCAGGTTGGCCTGGTTTGTCACTGCGGGGGTGATCATGGTGCTTCATAAGGGTGGACAAGGACACCCTGCTGCATGCAAGAGTTGGAGTATAAAAGAAGCGGTGTCATTGATAAATGGTGGCCCCAGCACTTTTAGCTTTCACACTGCGCCTAGCTGCACCAAAAGAGCTCCTATTCCTCTGTTGGTGAACTCATTCACTGCAAGTTGAGGGGCTAGCTGCACAATTGAGCAGACTCGATAGACTGTGAGGCCTGTTTCTGCTGGTATTTTCGTATGTTCATTCTTCTGGGGGTCTTACTATCAGTTGGCTCTCCCCAGCCTCCAGGCCAATCACACACAAGGTTGAGTCCCTCACTCTCACACAGATTATCTCCGATCATGCTCAGCTCAACCCACACTCCCAAAACCACACCCTTTTGGATTGGGCTCTCTCATCCTCACCATGTTGCTGAAGCTGGTATTTTGCCTGATGCTTTCAGTGACCATGGCATGACGTTTTGAGTCAGGAAGATCAGAAACCTTCCCTCCTCTCCAGAATACATCTGAAGCAAGCCCCTCAGGTCACTCAACACTCAGACCTTCCTCAGTGGCCTTGCTGTATCAGATTGATCAGCTTTCCACATCACATCTGACATTGACATTGCCCTCTCCATGTTCCATTCAAAATTCTACTCAGTCTGGGAGAAGCATGCCCCACTCAAAAAATCCAGCGTCAGATCTCACCATCACCCCTGGATTACCCCAGAAATTATTGATCAGCCCAAGTCCTGTGACCTTGCCTAGTCACGCTATAATATATCTCGTTCGCTTCCTGGCCTCCTCAAGTATAGTTCTAGCAGAAACTCCTGCACAAAGGCTGTTAGGTCTGTAAAATCTCATTACTTCATGGTGGCCAACCTTCAGAATAATCTTTGCAACCCTTTGAAGTTCTGGAAGGTAATTCACTCCCTTTTTGACACTCCCACCTAATCTGGCCCAGTTCTCCAGATTAATGGTTCACCTGTATCCGACCCTTCCTCTCTTGCTTCCCACCAGTGCTCCCATGTTGTTTTGGCATTTTCCCTGTAACTCCAGGGTGATATTCCTGTGTTTTCCTGTAGATTACATTATTTCCTATGGAAGCTGAATTGCCCTGTTTTCCTGTATAACCAGTGCAAGTCTATGGGAAGAGTTTTCCTGTAGATGCCTCCAAATCCCTGTAAAATACAGGAATCCCTGTAGATATGGGAGCCCTACCCACGTAAATGAATTTTTTCATCACTTGTGCTCTCTCTTCCTCTCCTCCGCATGTCACAACTCCATCATACCACACTCCTTCTTTCCTCTCCTCCCAGGGCTTCCACTTCTCCACAGTTACCACCCAGGAGACCCTGACCGCCATTTACTCCCTGAATTTCAGCAAGTCTATCCTTGACGGACTTGATCCCAGACTTCTTCATATCCCTGCTCCTGCCATTGCATCTCCTAGACTCACTTTTTCAACCTCTCTTTCTCCCTCAGGGCAGTCCCACAGTCTTGGAAGTTAGCCGGAGTGATATTACTCCATGGGGGGGGGGGGCTTCCTCCTCTGGTAAATATTGGTATATCTCCCTCCTTACTCTCTTGCCAAGCAACAAGAGAAGCTTGTCTACAGTAGACTTTCTGACTTCCTTTCCTCATCTGATTTCCTGTCCCTGTTCCAGTGTGGTTTTAGGGAGGATCACTCCACTATGTTGCCCCTGCTGTGTGTATCATTCTCTCAGGGATGGATCAGGATCACATCACGGCAGCCATCTTTATTGATCTGGCTAAGGCCTTTTACTCTGTGTCTCACCCTCTCCTCCTGAATAAGCTGGGTTCTGCTGGCATCTTAGCTGCTGCTGTTGACTGGTTCTGTTCTTACCTGGCAGGCCGTCTACAGTCAGTTCAGATTGGTAGCACCCTGTCACCTCCTTTTCCCATCCAAGCAGGGGTCCCACAGGGTTCCCTCCTGGACCCCATACTCTTCTCCTTCTTTCCTCAGAGAGCGCCCCTCAGCCTTTGTCACCTTGCATATTCAGATGTATGCAGATGACACAGTCATCTACGCTTCAAGTCCATCCACCTCAGAGGTGGAAGGTCTGCTACAACAAAATGTCTACAACATCCTACAGTGGTTCCAGTCAAACCAGCATTGGGACAACACTTATTGACACCAGCCAAAAACTAGCCAAACTCCCATCATTGCCCACTTTCTTCACCTTGGATGGTTCCCCACTTGAAGTAGTTCCTTCCTTCAAGTACCTTGGTGTGTGGCTTGACTTCAGTGCCCACATTGACGCCTTCCACAGTAAGCTCCAACCTAAATATGGTGCCATGTACTGAAATAAAGATTGTCTTCTTTTTTTTTTTTTTTTTTTTAACCAGGAGAGACACACTAAGCTGAAGCTTGTTTACAGCTGCGACCTGGGAGCACAAGGAAGTTAAGTGACTTGCTCAGGGTCACACAGTATTTATTTATTTAGTTTTTGTTGACCGGGTAAGTGCACTAGACAAATCCTGCCTATTTTCAAGCACGGCCCAGGGGAAGGGGATACAGGTGAATGCCAACTGACCTTGAACCAGATTAAGCTGATGCAAGTTGGGGCTGTGGAATTCAAACCCAGGTCTTTGGGTTTGCAGCTCAGAGCCTTAAACTACTGCACTATACTGCCACCTTTCCCTTCAGGTTCTCTGAGAATTTGTTACCAAACTAATTTATTTATTATCTTGGATTAATACCTTTGAGAACAAGCTCATTATATAGGTTCCACGCCAGAGGTAATAACAAAAGTGTTGAATAACGACGTCTACAATATATTTATACATGAAGGATTATAAGATATACCAAGAATCATGGGGTGAAATCATCATACACGTGAGACTAGAACATATTTGTATAAGCAGTGAATAGACAAATAAGACAGCAGTACACAAACAATGACAGCACTGCAGAGGTTGAGAGTCAGCAGGAGACATGCAGTCACTGTGGGGGGAGGAAACATCAGCCTAATAGGCTTTGTGAAGTTGGCAAGAGGAAAGAAGTGGGAAAGCGAGAGGCTAAGGAGTAGGTGAGGCAAAGGGAGAGCCCAGACTAATAGGCCATAGAGTGGGAAGGGTATGGTAGCTAGGGTGGGGTAGTAGGGGGACGAGAGGAGGGGGTAAATAGGTAGGGCAGGTGAAGCTGCGTGTGGACATAAGTCAAACAGGGAAAATAAGTGCAAACAGGTGGAAAATAAGAGAGTGACAGTAAGGACCAGTATTATAGAAAGCAGTCACAGCTAAAACTCGTAACTAGCTGTTGTCTCAGTTTTCTTTTAAAAGGGCCTGACAGAGTAACCAAGGAGATTGGGGGGGGGGGGGAGTTCAGCCAACATGGTGCATGATATGTGAAAGATATTTGACCCATGGTGGTCCTACATTGGGGAATTTTAAAGATTTGACTTTCTGAGCTTCGGGTGCAGTGTCTGTTGTCACACAGGGAGAGAAGATTCTGTACCCCAGTGGGCATCAATCCTAGACAAACTTTTTTCCAAAAGACAGGCTTGGAACATAAGTCTGCCTGAGAACTGTGGCCAGTTAGTCTGCGCATCAAGACTGCATGTGTGCGTCAGCCGAGCGGATCCAGTAACAAGTCAGCAGACTTTGTTTAGAGCTACTTTATACAACGAAGGGTAGTGTCAGACGCTGACCCATAAATTACCAGCCCATAGTCAATGAGTGATACCAGGGAGCTGTGGGCAGCTAGTTTCAGTGCCTCTGGGGTCAGACTGTGCTTGTGCCTGTGCAACAGCCCAATGCGTGTATTGACGGCCTTTGCAACATTGTTCATGTGTTGGGCGAACAACAGTATGCTGTCAGCTGTAATCCCCAGGTATTGAAAGTGTTACACAAGCTCCATGGGAGAATCCACCTCATTAGTGATGAGAAGGGGGTGTGATTTGTGCTGGTTGTGGGTGGTGGAGAACATCGTTTTTGTCTTTTTATAATTCATCACTAATTTATGCTGTTTAAACCATCAGATATATGTGATGTTAGCAGTTTAAATGATTTGCACATGTGTTAAGCACTTTATTAATTAGCCTGCTTAAAAGACTATCTACACCAGATATCCAACATATATACAGTCATGGCCAAAAATATTGGCGTCCTTGCATTTTTTCAAATAACTCACAATTCCTCTAAACATAAGTTGAAATTAACAACAGTACAGTATTTGGTCTCCACAATTCTTTATTCCTCTGTTAATATTACAGAACCTTTGTTTTTGATTCAGAATTTAATGTATCCTTTTAAATCAGAAAATGAAAAGAAATGGCATTGACAAAATTATTGACACCCTAGACTTAATATTTGGTAGCACAGCCTTTGGTCAAAATAACTGCAATCAACCGCTTCCTATAGCCATGGATGAGCTTCCTGCACCTCTCTACTGGCAGTCTGGCCCACTCTTCTTGTGCAAACTGCTCCAGTTCTCCCAGATTGAAAGGGTGCCTTCTCCCAACTGCTGTTTTCAGATCTCTCCACAGGTTTTCAATGGGATCTAGATCTGGACTCATTGCTGGCCACTTCAGAACAGTCCAGCGTCTTGTCTTGAACCATTTCTGGGTGCTTTTTAAAGTGTGTTTGGGGTCATTGTCCCGCTGGAAGACACATGACCTTCGACGGAGACCCAGCCTTCTGACGCTGGGTTCAACATTGCGCTCCAAAATGGCCTGGTAATCTTCAGATTTCATGATGCCATGCTCACGTTCAAGGCACCCAGTGCCAGAGTCAGCACAGCAACCCCAAAACATCACTGAACCTCCTCCATGTTTGACTGTAAGGAAGGTATTCTTTTCTTTGAAGGCTTCATTTTGTTTTCTGTAAACGTAGAGATGATGTGCTTTACCAAAAAAGCTCTAATTTGGTCTCATCTATCTACAGGACATTCTCCCAGAAGGATTTTGGCTTGTTCAGGTGTGTTTTGGCAAACCCCAGTCGGGCTTTCTTATGTCTCTCTCTCAGCAGTGGGGTCCTCCTGGGCCTTCTACCATATAACCCCCTTTCATTGAGTTGGCAACGGATGGTGCGAGTTGAAACTGTCGTACCTTGTGTCTGAAGGTCAGCTTGAATCTGTTTGGCAGTTGATCGAGGTGCTTTCTCCACCATTCGAACAATCCTGCACTGCAATCTTCGATCAAGTTTTCTCTTACGGCCACGTCCAGGGAGGTTGGCAACAGTGCCATGGCCTTAAACATCCTGATAACATTACGTACTAGTGGATACGGGAACGTCAAGGTCTCTGGAGATTGATTTGTAGCCTTGAGATTGTCCATGCTTGGCTACAATCTTCTGTCTGACCTCCTCATACAATTCTCTGGCTGTCTTTCTTTTCTCCATGCTCATTGTGGTACACACAGTGACACAAAACAGGAGAATGGGTCCTTTTCTCTATTCAGACTGGTTGAATGAGTGATTTTTATATTGCAGGCACCTGCAACTCACCATAGGTGAGTTCAATTCCAAAGTGAAGGAGAATCACCTGCTTGAAATCTAATTATTTCTAACTACTTCTAAAAGGTGCCAATAATTTTGTCTGGGCCATTTAAGGATTTCTGTGTGGAATAAGCTAAGACTTAGTAAATTTTCCTGCTTTTTGTGATTTATTCCACTACAAACCAAAGAAATACATATGTGGATACCAAAATATTTTTTACTTTCAACAATTTTCTGGAAAGAATGGTGCATTATTAGAAAAAACTGCAAGGGCGCCAATATTTTTGGCCACAACTGTATGTTGGTTTAAAGAGCACAAATTAGTGATCAATGTCCAAACAACTGTAGTCATACTCCTTTACAGGCTATATTATTTATAAACTGATAATCCCAGTTTTTGAGTATGTGGATGTGGTTTATGGTTCCACCTCCTCAACTTCCCTGGCTAGACTGGATACCCTTTGTAACTCAGAGCAAGAGGCAGAGCCGCACATGAGAAATGGGTGCTCTGTGATATACTAGAACTAGGAAATACGGTAATCATGACACTAACCACACAGATCCAAATGAACTAATGTCCAAACAACTAGTCTGTGCAAAGATTTCGTTTACTAGTGCCGAGAGATAAAAGGTCCCTTTCGGGTACAGGAAACAGAGAGTGCAGGTAAGCTTCTTATGTTTCACCCAATCATGGGCTTTAACAAAGATAATGCCCTCTGGTGTAGATATCCTTTTATAGCAGGCTAATTAATAATGTGCTTAACACATGTAAAAATCATTTAAAGTGCAAACATCACATGTATCTGTGCTCTTAAATTATGTAAATGTCATACTGTGCAATATCCACGCCCAGATTACATTAAAAACTTTTTCCTCCAGATGTATTTTGGTTATACATATCTTGCCTCTTTCCTCTGTTCAAGAATTGCATCATAAATACTTGTAATAGCTACTCTAGGAGTCATACTCCTTTACAGGCTATATTATTTATAAAGGGCAGGTGGAGGAAATAGGAAAGCCTGTTAAAAGATGTACAGTGGTGTCTCCAAGGATGGAACCCAATTTTGCAGCACTCTGCAGAATGCTGCAGAAGATCTACTGAATAAAGCAATGTACTGTAATTTCAATGGCAATTAGTCCCTATTATCATTCAGGAAAATGTGACACTGCCAGGATGAAGTGAATGTCATAGTTTCCTGCATGACAAAGGGGACTAATTGCCATTGAAATTGAATTGCTTTATTCAGTAGGTCTGCTGCAGTATACTGCAGAGTGCTTTAAAAGTGGGTTTTCATCCTGGGGGGGGGGGGCGCCACTGTATGTTGCTAAAGGGGGACAACAGGAGACTAGAGGCATGGGCTGTGTGCCAGGTGCTTCACTTATGCATATGTTGCATTCAGGAGGTGGAAAAGGAGACACACATGGGTACTGCATGCTATATACTATAAGGGAAGAAAACAAAAGCGAGGAGGGAGTGGGGGGGCGAGGTAGGGTATGGCATTTGCATAATTTAAGAGCACAGTTATATGTGATGTTTGCACTTTAAATGATTTGCACATGTGTTAAGCACTTTATTAGTTAGCCTGCTATAAAAAGCTATCTACACCAGAAAGCATTATCTTTGTTAAAGCCCATGATTGGGTGACAACGTAAGAAGCTTACCTGCACTCTGTTTCCTGTACCCGAAAGAGACCTTTTATCTCTCAGCACCAGTAAATGAAATCTTTGCACGGACTACAGTTGTTTGGACATTGTTCATTTGGATGTGTGTGGTGAGTGCCGTGATTATCATATTTCCTAGTTACAGTATATCACAGAGCACCCATTTCTCATGTGTGGCTCTGCCTCTTGATCTCAGTTTGTGTTTGAGCTATGCACCAAGATCACACACAGCCATTTAAGGTGCTGTATCTAGCAAGGATGCATTGAGCATGCAACAGAGCCTGCCGACATTGCTACCAGCACCAACGGAGGTCACAAGGAACATACAGAGGCAGTTGGAATAATGGAAAACCTGTTCTCAAGGCTGAAGGAGCCCAATCCATTTAGCACAAATGCTAACTTAGGAGTACAATGGAGCAGTGAGACATCGGCGGAAAACCAGGAGAGAAATACTGAAAAGTACCTAATACCAATGTATAGAGTCCTGGATTAATTGCTAACAGCATTTTGTTTATTCATTTACTGCAAGCATAGAAGGTATCACATCCATAGTAATGGTGTACATTTTAAATAACGTGTATTATGTAATATGTGGATTATCAAGGTTTTTATGTATTGTGACCAGTTTGTATATGTTGTAATGTTTTGACAACCAATCAACAATAAACTAAACTAATACGTATCAGAGGTGCATTTTTTGCTTATGAATGGTTAGCATTGAAAACTAGAAGAAATCACTGGCAAACAAAAGGCATAAAGGTGTACTTAGACGCCGGAAGAGCGCCAGGGGGTTTCAGAATAACAAAGGACCCTACGTTTGGTCTAGATGATGAGGAGTTTGTCAAAGAACGGAGGGAGATTGCTAATGAAGCAAAAAATAAATGGATGAAACTTATCGTGAAAAAGTCTGCAGCCATGCAAGTTGCAATTGAGGAATTGAAAGCAAAGGAAGGTGCGCTTCAAACATTTTCCGAGCATAGAGACTTTGGTAGTTTTAAAACAGAATTACAAAAAGAGATACAGTATCAAGATGGCAAGATATGTGCCACTAAAAAATGGAAATTCACTAAAGATGAAAAAGACTGTCAGAACAGACAACACAGTAAAAAACCAAGGGTTAGATTTGAACCTGTCTCTATTTTGAGGAATACATCTGGGAATATCTCTGCGGGGTTAGGGGCAACAAATGGGTCTGAGACCAGTGGCACTAGTGACTTGGAACCTTCTGAGGGGCCTTTTTAGAACAAAGAGAGCCACTGAGGGGCAAAAGAAAGGGCCGCTACCAGCCACAAGCAGAAGTACAAGGAGAAGGAAATGGAGGAAACGGGCAGGGAGGACAGATACAGAAAAAGAGGTATCAGCAATCGTAACAGCTCTGCGAGAAATTGAAAATTGTGCAAATCCTGAGGACAACAACATCATTAATTTGTTGGAGTGTACCCTCCAGGAAAGCGAAGTATTAAAGGAGAAGCGAACAAGTGTTATTGAAGTGGCAGTTTCCATTTCTTGCATACACATCTTTCTAGCTCCCCATACCGGAATTTTTGTAAGAGAGGTATTTACTTGGAAACATTTGCAGCTACCCATGGCCTGGTGACCACCTGGTAGCTCTGTTGGACACTGCACATCATTCACATGGGCGCAAGACATCCAGCACCATGGGCCAAATCATGATGGTTCACCTGAACACTCCTAGGTCTTTGAGCAAGTGGAAGATTTTTTGGACTGCTTTTTGCACATTACTTGGGGGCACAGTACAGCAGCCTGACATATAATCCTCAGGACATGTGTAGTGTGGTGTGGAATCCAGCCATTGGTTCTCTTTTTTTCATTTCTTTTGTTCCTCCCATGTAGGATCCTATAGCTTTTAAGTTGGATATACAAACTTAGAAGATACTCTACCTTGCTCCCCCCAACTCCATCCCCACCTTTTTGTTTTCTCCCCTTGTAGTGCATAGCATGCAGGACCCCCGTGTATCTTCTTTTCCACCTCTTGAATGCAACATATGCATAAGTGAAACACCTGGCATCTAGCCCATGCCTCTAGTCTCCGGTTGGCCCTTTTGGCAACAACATTTTTTAACAGGTGTTCCTATTTCCTCCACCTGCCCTTTATAAATAATATAGCCTGTAAAGGAGTATGACTCCTAGAGTAGCTATTATAAGTATTTATGATGCAATTCTTGCACAGAAGAACGAGGCAAGATATGTATAATCAAAATACATCTGGAGGGAAGTGTTTTTAATGTCATCTGGGTGTGGATTTTGCACAGTATGGCATTTACATAATTTAAGAGCACATATATATGTGTTGTTTGCATTTTAAATGATTTGCACATGTGTTAAACACTTCTTAATTAGCCCGCTATAAAAGACTGTCCACACCAGAGGGCATTATCTTTGTTAAAGCCCATGACTGGGTGAAACGTAAGAAGCTTACCTGCACTCTGACTGACTGACTTGAGTATTGTCATGTATGTGAAAATATACTGTTTTTCTATGTTTAAAGCTGTATATTTTATGTATAGTTAGACTCTATTAGAAATTGATAGTATTAAGTCATCTTAGTTGCTTAATGTTTTAAGTAAATTGGAATGAATGAAATGTTAGAATGTTTGAAGGGTTGTAAGAGATAAATGTAATGACTGTTTAAGCATTGTCATTCACTCATGAATAAAATGGAAAGTAAATTAATGGCACACCCAGTATTAAAAAAAAAATTAAAAAAATAAAATGTAAAAAAAATGCACCAATTCAGACCCATAAAAAAATAAATTGTGTGACCATACAGAACTCACCTCATTTTTCTATCTCATGGATGATATAACAGCAAGGACCTCTGAAGGTTCGCTGTCAAGGTCCATATTCTGTTACCTTAGTGCCTCGATAGAAAAAACAGACTTGTGTATGGTCGCCCATACATTATTCCTTATATCCATGTTTTATATGCTCAGCTTGCAGGTCTTTGTATTTTTGCTCACATGGCAATTGCAAGTCAACATAGATTAGCCAGCTCCAAATACAGTCAACAGGTAATAATCTTGATAGTCTGCTCATATGGCTTTGTAGGACCAGTCCAGTCTTTCATAATTGTTTTTGTTTGAACTTTGATTTGCAGGGCTGGGGAGCAGAGTACCACCGTCAGGACATCACAAGTACTCCCTGCTGGATTGAGATTCATCTGCATGGACCACTGCAGTGGCTGGACAAAGTCCTTACCCAAATGGGGTCACCCCACAACCCTATCTCTTCAGTCTCTTAACAGTATACCTATAGTATGCTATTGCAGGCAGTGGCTTATAGGATATCTAATTCTCCATTTACTGACATTTATAAATTTAGTCTGCAGTCCATGTTCTCTCCATGTAATGTTCCCTGATATCCAGTAAATATGAACAAGAAACATTTTTAAAGGAGATTGATGTTATAAAAGATTACTAGAAGGGATGGCTGTATAGTTGTTTTTTTATGAAACTCATAGTATGGCATACCCTACCTGCCAGGGATGTGCTATGCATGTGGATGACGATCCTATACAGTGGACTGTCGCCTCGTCTTGTCTGTGACCTAGCAGCAGAATAATGTGGACTGTTTACAGAGAAGGATCAATCAGTACTGCAAGATCCCAACATTTTGATGAATTCACAGCCTAAATATAGATAGTACATTTCCACCAGACATCTCTGTGTTACTTTGTTGGTAAGAGCACAGATCTGTGAACCTGGAGACCGATCAGGCCCATGCTTGAATCCAACGACCACCACTTACTTTGTGACCCTGAGCAAGCCACTTAAAGGAAAACAATGGAAAACCTACCAGCTTTCACGGCTGGTGCCAAAATGCCTTATTAGCGCTTTTACACAATATGCAACATTTTTACAGTAATTGTACATGTTTTTTATTTAATCAACTTCTGTTCTCCATTGCTGGAAACCACCATCTCATGAGCAGCAGTGTGCTTCCCTTACTTACTTTATGCTAATATGCCCTGCCAACCAGTGGCTAAAGTCAGCAGGGCATATTAGCATAAAGGAAGCGAGGAAGGCACGCCACTGCTTGTGAGATGGCGGTTTCCAGTAATCGAAAACGGAAGTTGTGGTGCGTTCTTTCAATTAAATATAAAACATGTACAATTACTGTAAAAACTTTGCATACTGTGTAAAACTGCTAATCAGACATTTTGGCACCAGCTGTGAAAGCCAGTAGGTTTTCCATTGTTTTCCTTTAAAGCAGCGGTATTTGTTAGTCAGCAAAAAAATTCATCATGTACTTTTTTTAACAGAAAGTATGTCTGATATTGATTCCTCAGTGTATTTTTAGTTTTCTGAGATATTTGTAAAACAATTTTTATAGCTAATATTTTAATTAATGACTGACGTCATTAAAGATGAATGCCATTCACAATTTAAATAAAATCTCTTCTGTTGAGGTTACCTGTTGAATGTATACGCTAGATTCATAATGTGGATATATTGGAATGGTGTAATCATATGTTTCTAATTATAAACAGCACAGCTCTGTACCAAGATATTTATTTTTTTTTTAATGGCAGGCAGGGCATTGGTGCAGGAACATTTAAAAAACGTCAGAACCCCATATCTTGGTTCAGGAATGAAAGAAAACTGAGTATCTTGATACTTTTCCAGGAAAATATTGTTGAAAAGAACTGGTGACTAACAGATTCTGCTGTTTTAACCTCCTAGTGCTGAATTGTCTCCCTCTTTCTTACTCTGTACATAACCCCTTGCCCTCTCATTAGCCTGTCTTTGTATGCCTGATGGCTGCTGCTCCTCATGGGCATACCTCTCAACTGCTATGAATTCCACATAGCGCTATGACATTCACACTCAAATGCACCCATACTCCTCACAGGTTTACTGGTATTCCTCATAATGTTACAGCTGTTTCTGGACACACAAACTATTAAATCATTGAACAAAGTTGATAGAAACATTCTTTATCACTAACTATATGGGGCCCACTATATTGTAGACATAATATTGTTTAAAATAAGAAAGTGCTACACATTCTAGCCCTTGGCTATGATTTTTGAAGTCCAGTGCTTTTATTTTTAGTGCTGAGAGGTTGAGAAGTATGCTCATGGGTTGTAAAGTGCTTTGGGATATAGTGTGACTGAAAGGTGCTATATAAAACCTAATTTCTTTCCTCTGTAAATTATAGTGTGAACAGTGGTATGCAGATACACTAATGTTAAAAAGTTGTCTCGGGGTGGGTGGTAAGTAGCGAAAAAAATTCACTTTCTATCAACTGCTACATAAAATTATTGATGCAAAGTGTTCACTTGATATGCATTTGATTTCAGCAGAAACTGGACATACAGTTACTTCACATGGGATTACTGTTCATACAGAATAATACAGATGTTTTTGTAATTGCTACTTACATTCAGTTTTGTTTCATGGTGATGGTTACACAAACGGCTAAGATAAAAATATACCCTGATCATGAGACAGTTTCCCGAAATACAAAAACTTATTTGTCAGTAAAGTCCAAACCACATGTTAAGACAAAATAAGATTCACATCATAGAAACATAGACAGTGATGGCAGAAAAAAGACAAAAAGGTCCTCCTAGTCTGCCCAGAGTTACCTATCTGCCTCAGGACATATTGTCCATACATAGTTTTATCCTTCCTGGTCTACCTCCCTGCTCCCCTCTCTACTGCTACCAACCTGAACAACCACCAAACCCTTCACTCTGTCCCAGCCATGCTTGAAAGCATGTATGGTCTTGGCCCCTACCACCTCCACTGGCAGACTGTTCCATGGCCCCACCACCTTCTCCATAAAATAAAAGGTCCTCACATCCCTCTTAGACCTTCCCCCGCCAGTTTCCACTCATGACCTCAGGTTCTTGATGCTGTACACCTGCTGAATAGTTCCCCACAGTTCACCTTGTTTATTCCCTTCAGGAACTTGAAAGTCTCTATCATGCCCCCCAAAAAAATCTGGTCTCCATTGAGTACATGCTCAGTGCAAAACGTTCTTGCCCTGTTGGCCCTGAATCACTTTGGTCACCCTGCGTTGCACTATCTCCAACCTGTCCCTCTCCTTCCTTAGGTGAGGACTCCAGAACTGAGCACAGTATTCCAGATATGGTCTCACCAGTGACCTATATAGAGGTAGTAGTACCTCCTTTTTACAGCTGTAAATACCCCTTCTGATACATCCAAGCATCTCATTAGCCTTGCTATAAGCCTTTTATACTGGCTTGATAAGTTGAGGGAATCACTAATAATGACTTCCAGGTTCCTATCCTCTACTATAGTGCTTAGTTTAACCCTTCCCAGCCAGTACTGTGTCCTAGTTTTTTTTTTGTCCCCTAAGTGCATAACTTTGCCTTTTTGGGTGCTGAATTTCAATTGTCAAACCTTACACCACCGCTCTAGTCTTTGTAGATCCCACTGCATCTCCCTGATTCCTTTGTCACTATCTACCCTAAAACAGAGCTTCACGTTATCTGTGAAGAGACACAACTTACCCTTTGGGAGGCCCTGAACATGTACTCCCTGGAGGAGAGGAGAGAGGGAGAGGACATGATTGAGACCTTCAAGTATTTGAAAGGAATAAATAGGGTGGAGAAGGAGGGTTTCTTCAAGCTTAGTGGGAACTGAAACACAAGAGGACACTGTCTCAAGTTGGAGGAGGGGAGGTGTAGGGGAGGGGCTAGGAGGCACTTCTTCATGGAGATGGTGGTAGCAGTTGGAATGGGCTTCCTGAGGAGGTGGTTTAGTTGTAAACAGTAGCTTCAAGAGAGGCTGGGATAGAGTTAAAGGGAAAATGAGGGTCAAGAGAGTGGTGGACATAGGGGAAGGGTGGATTGGTGAAGGGGGCAGGGTCAGTAACTGATGCTGAGGACCCTGCAACATGAATAGACTCAGTAGACCTAATGGCTTTGTTCTGCTGGCTTTGTCTTATGTTCATATGGAATTTGTCCTCTCCAATGTCATGTTTTGAACTGTTTTTTTCAAGGGGAAGCGTTAGCACCCTCACACCCAAGTGTGGGGCTAGGCTTAGTGTCACTGTGTGCGAAAACATTTTGGTTTACTTACTGTTTACTGTAGTATAGTAGATTGTATCAGACTAATTTTGCTGACTTCTAGTCTGACATCTTCTGTAATAAATCCCAGAATCCCCTGCAACTGACATCAGAGCAGTACTGCAGCAGTGGGAGATTCAACAGTTGCAGTGCATGTTAGAGTTGATATAAGCAACAGCAAAAAATAAAACACCTGTAGCAGCAGAGCACAGACAGGACGCAAGTTTAAACTTTCTTCAGGTCCTCATTTTAATGTAAGTAGTGCAAATAACACACACGACAAAGGAGCAAGCAAAACTCCAGTAAACCATCGCAAAAGGCTGCTAACGTTTCACTTGGCTACTGCCAAGCATCATCAAAGCAATCTGATACACCTACAAAGTGCCTCACAGAAATAGTGTGGTTAGAAAGGTCACATGGTACATCCTTAACCAATAACATCAAAAACGTATTAACACATAAGTTGATTTGACAGTCCACTATACCTAGTAATTAAAAAGACCAGTGTGTTAGCTCAGTTAAAAACACATTCATTATACTATGGTATATATATATATGTACGCAATTGCATAGTAATCCTCACTGGTGACCATTTAGTACCAATATAAGAGCAATAAATGTGGCCTGGCAACACAGTAAATGCCTTGAACAATTCAGCAGCTAAATTTTTGTAAAAAGAGAACAATTCAGCATCTAAGATGCTGAATTGTTCTCTTTTTACAAAAATTTAGATGCTGAGTTGTTCTGTGTTTATAACAGTGACACAGTATCTATTTTGATGCTGACACCTGTAAGATTTAAAATTAAGTTTGTGCCTGGTTCTGAGCTCACAGCATGACTGAACAGGGATTCATGGTAAAAATAGACATTTGTTCCTATTGGTCTCTGCTCAAATCATTTACTGTGTTGCCAGCCCAAGTTTATTACTCTTACATTGGTAATAAATGGTCGCCAGTGAGGACTACTATGCAATTGCGTATATATATCATAGTATAATGAATGTGTTTTTAACTGAGCTAACACACTGGTCTTTTTAATTACTAGGTATGGTGGTCTGTTAAGTCAACTTATGTGTTAACGCGTTTTTGATATTATTGGTTAAAGATGTACCATGTGACCTTTCTAACCACACTATTTCTATGAGGCACTTTGTAGGTGTATCAGATTGCTCTGATGATGCTCGGCAGTAGCCAAGTGAAACATTAGCAGCCTTTTGCGACGGTTTACTGCAGTTTCGCTTGCTCCTTTGTCGTGGGTGTTATTTGCATTTCTTACATTAAAATGACCTGAAGAAAGTTTAAACTTGTGTCCTGTCTGTGCTCTGCTGCTACGGGTGATTTTATTTTTTGCTTTTGCTGACTTGTGTGACATTAAGCACTGTAGCCTTGTTCCTGGTACCCCTGCTCTCCAGCTCAAACTAGAGTTTATGTAAGGTCTGTCTTTTGTTTGCTGGTCCCACTGTCTTCCCAGGGCTAAGTACAGTCACAGAGGACAGTACTTGATCCCTGGAGGTAAGCAGAACAGGAACACTTCTGACCGTAGATAATAAAAGCTCCAAGATGGACTGCAGGCCATTGACTCTCCCGCTGCTGCAGTACTGCTCTGATGTCAGGTGCTGGGGATTCTGGGATTTGTTGTTACAGAAGGTTTCAGCCTAGAAGTAAACAAAATTAGTCTGATGCAATCTACTATCCTACAGTAAACAGTAAGTAAACAAAAATGTTTTTGCACACAATGTGTACATTTAGACCAGCCCCTTCCTTCAGTGTGGAACCATTTGTGTGGACTGTTCCCATTTACGTGGGATACCTACATCCACCAGCATATATTACTGACAAAGGCAGTGGTGCGTCACTCAAGTAAAGGGCTGCATTACAAAGTTTTTGCACAGTAATACGAACACTGTTGATGTTACAGAAATAGTAAGAAACAACTTGGCTTTGTGTAAAAACTTCTACATTAAGATTCTTAACTTTGTGACTAGGAGCCTTGTTTGTTTCTTACTTCACACTTACTGTTATTCTTTACTTTTCGTGGTAAAAAGTGATGATAATGTTGCACTGGTGCAAAAGTTTAAGAAGGAACCAATGTGTGGTGAGCAGTACAGGACATTTGCACATGATGAAAAGTTCTCTTTTTCTGTCTCGTGTTGTCTTGCATGGCTTTGTGTGGTGAAGATGAAATTAAAAAATACAAAACATGTTTACAGTTACAGGATTATGCTTTGTAAGGGAGTACAAACCTTTTCTGGTTTCCAGCAAATAATACACAGTTGACATCTGCGGAGTTCAGTTACATAAAATTCCCCCCAAATCTGATTCCCTTTTTCATTTTTATCATGGAACAGATTTTCATTAAAGTAGGATTTTTTCCCCTTAGACTTTATCTGTTCAAGTTGATTTTTTCTGCCGTGAAGTCCTAATCCTCTGCTTATGATATCACAGTCTGTAGCGACAGAAATCTTTCATGTCACAAGCAGAGGGTTAGGACTTTAGGACACGAAAAGCAGCAGAAACAGATGAAATGTAAGGTGCAAAGAACCTGGTTTCCCCAAAATGTCTAAATAAAGTGAAATACCCTGAGCTTCAAATTAATATATATATATATATATATATATTTGAGTCCTGCAGAGGCTAACAGTTTTTTTCCCTTCAGGAAACTGGTAGATTATATTAAGGTACACTTTCTAGTTCTATTATATTCTAACTTGATTTTGTTTTCCAGATTACATTTCAAAAGAAAGCTAACTACTCATCTTACCTCATTAAACATTTCAGACAAATGGCCATTGCATGTTGGGAGTATAAACATGCTTAAATGTTTTACTTGTGAAGCAACTACATTCAGATAAATATACAGTATCACATTTCTACGTCAAACTACACATTTTAATAGTAATGGAATGGATAGTGTGATGGTCTTATCAGTTGTGCCCCTCCCCCCGCCGCCAGTCTTCAGGTCGCAAGACATAGGAACTTGGGCCAATCTTTTATCACAGTGGATTGGGAGTCCCTGGCCATGTGGATGACCTGATTTGTCATCCTGAACATGGATCATGGTAGCTGACTGGCAGGAGGCAGATTGAGTGTCCCAGGGGAGGCTCTCTTCCAAGTAAGAGCGGAAGCATTGGCCAATCCCTGATTATCAGGGGAACTTCAAGCAGCGTGTTGCAGTCTAGTATGTTTGTCCAGATATGCAGCTTCAGTGGGGCATGAGAATGAGGTTCTTGGACTGGAATATGTGTGTGTGTTGGGGGGTCATTGGTTATAAGCAGGAGTAGCTGGTTTATGAAGTCACTGCCACCAATCTAGGCTGCTCTAGCCTTCTGTTCTGCCTCCCGACTTGGAGGGCACTGACCGAGGGATTTGCTTTGCTGGCTCGGCCAAGAGAAGGTGTGAGATGGCAGCACCGTGGATTAATGATGGGGGGTGGGGAGTGGGAGAAAATCCAGTGGCACCCAGTGAGGATGAGGGGGCATATGGATGCAGCGGTTTCCTAGATGGGTACCAAGCTCCGGCTTTAAAAGGTAAGAAAAATGGGGCTAAAACAGAATTCAGAAACAAGATGAGCTTGGCCTCACTTCAGTTTCCAGTAGGTGACCCTGGATCACAAAATCACCATATAGTCCTCCATTTTTGTGAAAAGAAGGCTTGAACTGGATGAGCTTGCAGACCAGCTTATCTCTCTGAGACCTTAAAAGGGGGTATTAAGTGATCTGAGTTGAACTGGTGGAGAGTTTGGCTGCTAGGGTAAAGCAAGTTTGCATGGCACCCAGTCATACTCCCATAAAGAAACAGAAGGCTGCAATTATATCAGCGATGTCAGTTCCTAATGTTTTAGAAGTTTCTAAGCTATTGGCAGGTGTTTAGACATTTCTGTGTCCATCACTAATTTGATTCATGAAGAAAAACAAGGAAGTGCAGATGATTCCTAGAGTGACATCCAAAGAAAGGCTGACTACAGTAAACAAAGAAAGGTAAGGATGCACACACCAACACCAACCAGTGATGGAATTCTCAGAACAGTTGCTTTACATTGTAGATTTATTTAAATGATCATGCAAAGTAAACAGCAGAGTGGAAAGACGGACATTCCAGCGTTTCGTAGTATCTCATCATTGGGGCATCTGTCCGCTTGGCTGGCAATTACTTTGCATGGCCTTTTAAATAAATCCAGTATGTGAAACAACTATTTGGAGAACTCTGTAGCTGAGATGGAAGCATACATCCCTACCTCATTAGTTTAAGTCAGTTCAAGCTGGAGAGATCCAGATTCACTGCCGCAACCAAAATATAGGTTTACTGTAGTTACATCCAGTTGGGTGTGTCTTTTTTTTTTTTCCACATTACTTTTTTCTGCTGTTGTTTCCCCATACACCTTCCCCCTTGCAGCATGAACATGCGCATGTGGAGGCATGTGCACGTCATGTAACTGCACTTCTGTGTCTCCCGACCACTGGCGCTGCCCTCCAACCTCCACTATGAGGCAGCTAAAGAGTGGGACGACAACCCTCCCTGGGAGAGGAGAGCAGTCCATTGGACGCTCAATCCTTTCCCTCCCCTGCTGACTCCCAGCAACCTGAGGTCGCTCCCGACCCTGGGTCACCAGCGTGGCATGAGGTGTGGTGTCCAGCACCTCAAGTGTGTCTTTATAGTTTAAACACAGATATTGCCTAAATAGCAGGATTACCATTAAAGGTAAATAAAACGTGACTGTGCTCTCCTGGTAAATTGTTATTTTTTTGCCTTTTCATTTTTCTGTTCCATGTGCAGATGTGGTTCATTGTCTTTGGTACTGAGATTGTAAAGTAAGTGGAATACAAAAAAATTCAACAGAAGGAGAAAATATGGGATTTTAATTTAGAGCCAAATTATAAATGTTGTATGTAGCAACATGCAGTAGAAACCTTCCAAAGTGCTCTCTCGCTCTGTCTGGTCAAGTTAGAATGCTGCAGTGATAGTGCCCAGAATAAAATGTGGTGACTTATTGTTTGGTTGGTTAAGAGCAGCAGGTTTTTAGATTATACATTTGTGTAACTTTAGCTACGAGTACTATGTTGAGGTTGTAATCCTGTCTGTCTTGAGCTGTCAATAAAGTAAACAAACTTGAAAACTTGCAAGTTGTTCAGCGTAATGCTTTCCATATCTCTCTTGTGTACTATCAGTGCCCATCGTTGTACATACATGGAAAATATAGGGCGGTGGGTTTTGTTTTGTTCTGCATCGGATTCTGTGTGTTTACCACTACTGGTGAGAGTAGGGAGTGTAAATAAAACAACAAAATCAAATACTGTCAATAGTTACTTAGCCTTGGGGGTTAAAAAAGTAATCGGCTGCATCAGAATAATTTCATTTTTGCAGACTCGTTCGTATGGGTGTTGTATGGAATGTGTAACTGGCTCTGACATCCTTTCAGAAGTTTCCTACCTCTCTCTTTCTCTCTCAGCCACCAATGCATACTGCAAAGAACTTCACTCTCTGACTGCAGTAGAATCTAATTTCACAGCATCAGGCAGAACACAGATTGTCAGTGGCTGATTCCCAGCCCTCATGTCTGTTGACTGTGTGCCATCAAGAGGTGTGGTGGAGATTCCGAGACAGAGTATTGATTTTTCTTTTCCTGTTAAGGCCAGACTAAAAGGATATTTTAATAACTGAGATTATGGTTTCTGAGTTTTCTTCTTATCAGTGGTGGTGGGCCTTTTGCTATACAAGAAGAGTACTGGACCTCAGGATGTGCATTTAGTCCTTCTCCATATATTCTAATAGCCATAACCACTAATATTATTGATCAACAACATTATGTAGCCAAGCACTGAAACTCCATACTGCATGCTTTTACAGTCACTTCCTCTAAGCCATTCAGAAAATGAACAGCCCTCTGTATGAGGTAGTATTTCCTGAAGTTACCCCATTCCCTCTCCCCGAGCATAAATTCATACCCTTGTTTTCTACTACATTACTTTGAAAATTTTTCTGTGATCTGTGTTCTTAAGCTCACAAAATTGTAAGACATGTATTGTGTCTTTCTGGAGTATTTTCTTTTCTAAGGAACATTCCCCAGTTCTCCAACCTTACTTCATTACTCAATCCTTCTTCCCCCTTATCATTTTAGTAGTCCTGCACTGCACCATTTTCAACTCTGACATCAGTGCCCTTCCTGGAATGGGGGCCCAGTACTGCACACAGTTTTCCAGGTAAAATCAAACCACTCTGTTGCACAAGGGTAACAATATCCTTTGGCCTGTTTTCTCTTTCCCTCTGTATGCATCCCACCATCCACTTTGCCTTTTTGACTGCCACTTTGTACTGCTTTGGATGCTTCAGAGATCTCTGTCCTGTTACCCCCAAATCCTCCTGATCCAAAGCTCTGATTTCCCTCCCAGTTTGTACATATTTTAGGAACACTGGAATTGAAAGTGGAAGCAGGTGATAGCCAATAATGGCAGTCCCTTACGCATCAGCATAAATCACGTATGTGATATTGGCTTGGTGCACAGAACCACTGTACCTCTTATCCTATGTACAGTGGTCTGTCATGCAGGAATGGTAGTGAAGCCGGCAGGCTAGCACAGCGGTAGAGTTTCTGCTTGCCATCTAGATGACCCAGGTTTGTGCCCTGAGTCCAGGCCATCTGGTGCTGACTGGTGACTGCTGACAAGGCAGGAGGTGTCCTTTGGACACCTCCTGCCTTGGGAAGGGAAGGCACCTCCTTCCACTGCATGACCACCCCCTGGTGAGCCAGGGGAGGGGAGGTATCATGTGGGAAACAATAAGTGGTCCATCTGGGATGACCTCACATTGCCTAGTGGGTGACACAGATGCATCATCCACCTAGAGTAGGGACCAGCAGAGGAGCACCGAAGGAGAGGTGGGGCTTACCCACAATTCCAATGCCCTGATAGGCTGATTGCCAAGTCACCTCTCAAGACCACACCCTGGGGTGGGGTAAAGGGCTGGCCTAACAGGGGACAAAATACCCCCAGCATCACTGGGCAGATGAAGCCACCCTGACCCCCATGCCCCAGCAGGGTCACTTTGACTCCTGTGCCTTGCCGGCTTCTCCTCACAGGCCCTGACTGTTAAGTGAAGTGTGGGACAAGCTGTGGGTTACAGTTGGGGTGTCTGGGGAGGTTGTAGAAGAAAGGCTGGTGGTGGGCAAGGACAACCAAAGAACTCCTGCAGTGGGCATACAAGCTTGGGTAGGTGGAGGGAGGTCATGGCAGCTGGTGAGGTGAAAATGGGGGACAAAATAGAAAAAAAAGGAATGATAGTGAAGCATTCCACTTCAGGACAGGGGGAAGGATAGGCTTCATTTACTTGTTTTTATTTCTTAATCTGTTTATCCACCCTGCACCAATCAGCCTCCATGCTTTGGTTTCCCAGACACTGTCACCCTAGCGTCTTCCAGGATTTACATTTCTCTGGCATGTGCCCCCAAGGGTTAACCCCCTGGTGGGGTCCCTCAAACCCCATCAGACATAGGATCCAGTTGGCATGGATGTGTCTGAATAGTCAGGTGCCGGGCCTGCAGAAGATTGGTGTCATCCTGCCAGTCAGTGCTATTTTCAGTTTTGCTTCCCCATGGGAGGTGCGGACATGCAGCACCACAATGACACACACCACATGCTCCTGCATGACATGCATTGACAACCGCCACACCTCCGTGCATCTTGACAGACAGCATGCCTGACTCCTGATCTCCACCAGGTGTCATGCAAGTGTTGGGATCAGTGACCCCCTCCCAACCCCTGGAGGAGGAGGATAGAAGTCCCTCAGATGCTCAGTCCTCTTACCCCTGGCTAGCTCTCCACCTCTCGAGCTTGATTCTGAACTTGTGTCATCGGTGTTGCAAGCAGTACCGCTCCCACAGCGCTGGTGGGCCAGCCATAGGCTTCAGTTACTTTTAACATAAAGAAATGCTACTTAAAACTTAAAAACCTTATTATAAATCACCCTAGCTAACTCAAGCAATTCATAATAAGTTAACAGGGCCTCCAAAGGATATCTCCTATTGTATAAGATACTTCTTGTTATCGACTGAGTTGTACTTCAGGGACTGAAATCTTTGCCTGTAGATCTCTCCTGTCATATCTTTTCAGGATTTCTCTTTTCACCAGGTCATAGTTTTCTGACTGTGCAGTGTCCATATTGCTGTAGGCAAATTGGGCTTTACCTGTGAGATAAGGTACCAGCCTAATTGCCCATTGCTGCTTTAGCCATTGGCAGGATGTGACAACCCTTTCAAAACTTGTCAGGTGAACCAGCCTGGTGGCGCTGAGGGTTGAGGCGATGGACGCCACACCTCGTGCCACGCTGGCGACCCAGGTTTGGGAACAAGCCTGGGTTATCAAGGGTCAGCAGGGGAAAGGGAAGATCAAGCATCCAGAGGACTGCTTTCTTCTCCTGGGGTGAGTTCTGGGGATTTTCCTGCTCAATGGTGGCTCCTGGTGAATGCTGGGTGTGAAACACCTGGGGCAGGGACAGAGAATGGGAGCTGATGTCCATGGTGTCTGCGGGGTGGGCGGGCCTGCTGCATGATGCCGTGCTGCGGCTACACCAGGGGCGGAACAAGGAAAATGGCCCTGCCCCCTGGTAGGCAAAGGGGGGTACAGGGGCCGTCCAACCACACCCAGGGTTGGGTCTCTTCGTTCACGCCGCTGGCTCTCCTCCCTGCCTGCTCACTCTGGTAGACTGTAGATAGATCACCAGGAGGACTCAGAGCCAGGGGGTTGGGTGATCAGGTAGCAGATGGAGAGGAGGCAGACGGAGGAGGAACAGGGGACTTCAGGAGGGCGGGATTATGGCCGAAGCCGAGCGACCCCCCGCTGGAGAAAGTGCAGATAAGACACTGTAGTAGGAGCATAAAGAGAATTGAAAAAAAAACCTGTCAGGTGTGCTTTAATATCATCTGAGGGACCCATTTTTTTAAGTTTAATGTCTTTTAAAGAGCTGGTGACACATTCAAGACAACTTTAACAAAACCTAATATGTAGACACTGTCCAGCCTGTATTTCCCACTAGTGCTGTATTCCGCCTCTCCATTATTTATTACTGAGGTCATCTGTATGAAAACTGGATCTTTGCTCCCGAAGTGTTTGTCTATTCCTGCTACTTTCTCCCTACCTGAAGTCACAGAGTGGTGCTTGTGACATCACAGTTACTCTCTTGGCAACATATTGTGATGTCACAACAGAGGATTATGACTTGAAGTAGGGAGTTAACTATATAGGCAGATGGACTCTAAAGAAACTCTAAGGGATAAAGATCATATATTCATGCAAATTTCCTAAGTAATAAATAATGATGAGGAGAAATACATAAAATATAAATGGAATGCAGGCAGAATTGTACCTAATTATTAAGCTTTTTAAAGTTTTCTTTGAGGTGTCAAAAGCTCTTTAAGTTGTGTTTTGTTGCTCTGCTGGACCTGTGCCAGATCCTCCAGCTTTGATAACTTGCAAGGCATCCAGCCATCGCAGCTCCAGTCACTGCCATCTCTTGTCTTCTCTGCTGCTCCAGTCGCTGCATCTCTTGTCTTCTCTATGCTCCTCCTGTCGCTGCATCTCTTCTTTTCTCTGCTGCTCCTGTCACTGCATCCCTTCTTTTCTCTGCTTCTCTGTCTCTCTCTTTGTTGTTTAGCCCACTATTTGAAGAAGGCAGACAGGCTTTCAGGTTCTGTCCCTGCTTGTTCTTCATCCATCACTGGTTCCAGCAGTACAGTTTCAGTTTGGACTTTTGTTTTTGCTTCTAGTTTAGCTGCTATTCTTCTAGTAAGTATTCCTGGGCTTGCTGTTACAGGATCCATACCTTTCTTCTTTGCTTCCCTGGTACCAGGTCTAGTACCCACACACAAAACTCCTGGCTCAGAATTTGCACAGTGTAAATCCCACTGCTTACACCATCTGTGTTGAGGCGCAGGTCAGAAAGCATAGGAAAGCCAGGAGCAGTTGTAAAATTCACAAGTAGCACTTTTTGTTATCAATAACAATAAAAAAATAAAATTTAGGATAGCTAAAAGACAGTACAAACAAAGAAAAAATCCTTCATCTGAGGTTATATCTGATTCTAAATTTCAGTTTCTCTAACAAAAGATTGCTCTCTTTGTATAAGAAGTTTTGGCCTGGCAATTAATTTCTGCAACCTGAGCTCATTAATAGACATCCTGTTTCTCGCAAAATGTAACACAACTTTGTCAGTTTCTTTCCTTGCAAGTGCAGCAAAATAGAACACTATTGCAGAACTAATCTCCTGTTGACAACTCTGCAAATGAGCTTGTGCAGGTCAAACTGCATCCCAAAGTTAACCCCTTGAGTTTCAAATCGCTTTTTGCAATCATTTCAAGAATATACTATATCCATTTTCAAGCCAAAGGGTCCTAGTTTCACATGAAGATCCACATATATTATTATAACCATTGATAAGCAAGGCGGAAGAAAAGATAGAAACAGCAAGTGAAGGCAGGGAAATAGCGGAAGGGGAGGAAATCGCGAGACCGTCACAGTGATCAGTTCCTGGGCCTCACAAGAAGATGTGATTGCACAATCAGGCATGCAACACTGATTTTGCAGTGCCATTCTCTCAAAATAAGCTGAATATGCCACCTCTGTGGATTGATGGAAACCAATTTTTTTTTTACAAATACAGCTTTTATTGATAGATATATAACACACCACTGCCACCTCCACACAGCTCCCAACCCCCTCCCTACCTCCCCCCTCGTAACGCAGCCTCATTATAGTCCCTCCATCTCCCCTTCTCCCTCTCCCCTTCTTTTTGCCCATAGCTAAACGTTTCCTTTTCACTATTCTAGGTAGTCATGCATACCTACTGTTCACCAAAGTTGCATTATTGTTATAAATAATCTTTCTTAGCTAGTCAATGCAAATTTCCGTAATATGTAGTAACCTTAATTTAATTTATTACATAGTCTCCTGTATATACGATGTATTTTCACCTGTTTGTATGTGATGTCACTCATGTCCCCGGGTTGCACCTGGAAACGAGCCTCAGCTCTGTGTGCCTTTCCCAGTTAACACATTTTAAATAAATAAAATAAAACAAAAAATACTAACAGTAATAAGTGCCATTTCCATTATAGCCCAAGTAATATACAAAGTACAAGATATTCATATTGCCGACCTATTGCAAACACAAAATAGATATAATGCCTAAATGGTATGGAACTTCTGTCTCAGTATCAAAGGGACACTGTCGACTTTTTTTGCAACATATTATTTTTAGGTAAAAACCCACATTTTATGATTGCTTACCTTCTCTAAAATGCATTGATGTTACTGGGTGTTTTAGCTGCCTCCTTGTTTATTAGAACTAAAAAGTATAGCAATTTATAACTATACCCGGCCTTGTTTTGCTTCAAATCATTGAATCACTCTTACTGTATACTTCCTAAACATTAGAAACACACCCAAACACTGCAGCCACTCATGATACAATAGTCTTCTCTATTCTCACTGCATGAGAGGCACTTGAGTTAATATCCCAATACTGACACTGTAGCACAGCATGAGGGGGGTGCTGCACTCCTGAGGTGCCGTTTTTCGGATGAGATGTTAAACCGAGGTCCCATCTGCCTCTTCTGGTGGTAGTTTAGGTGGATGTTAAAGATCCTATGGCACTTCTTGAAAAGAGCAAGGAAATTTCCCCGGTGCTCTGGCCAAATTTCCTCCATTCACGTAAAATACCACCAACAGCTTAATCTGGTTCAAGGTCAGTTGGCATTCATCTGTATTCCCCTCCCCCGGGTCATGCCTGAAAATAGGCAGGATTTGTCTAGTGCACTTACCCGGTCAACAAAAACTAAATAAATAAAATAAAAATGAGTGGCTTGATTGTATTGGGGATGTTCCTGAATCCAGGAAAGATGCAGTAGGATTTGGTCAAGAAATGTAAACAAACATGTTTTGGTGTGGTAACACCAGTATGAGGGGCACTTAGTTTTTCACTTTTAAAAAGAAAAAAGGGATCTGAATCAAATTATCAGCTGCATCAACAGTCTCTATAGAATGTGAATAATTATAAAATGTGTTTTTTAAACTAGGGTCACTTTGAGGCCTAAGGGGGCTGACAGTGTCCCTTTAAAGCTTCATGGAATAAAGTTAGGTTTTCTAGCCATGATGCATGTCACCCATCTGTGCCACCCGATTTCAAATGTTGGGTAGGAATTATTTAGATTGGCGGTGAGCTTTTCCATCTGGTAGATGGTACACATCAAATTTTGCCAGGCTTCAATAGGAGGTGCTTGTGACATCAGCCAAAGTGTCGCTATACTTAGCAGTTTTCATGTGTCTGGAGCCGTGAAACCTGCTGGTAGATCCAAAAAAAAAAAAAGAAATAGTAAAGGTTTAAGTTAAAGATCTGTCCTCCAAATATCCCTAAGGGCCTGTTGTAATTATTGTGTGAAGGGCACCAAGACGGGACAAGACCACAGGATATGGCATGGCCATTTGTCACTGGAGTATATCCACATTGTCTCCAGCAATAAGCACCTCTGAGAGGGAGATATTTTTATTTATTTAGTTTTTGTTAACCGGGTAGGTGCACTAGATAGCAAGTGACTATTTTCAGGCACGACCCGGGAGGTACAATTACAATACAAGTAGAACGGTGCAGTTTATACAGTACAAGTACAGGTACATAGATACAAGCATACAATTTTTTATAAGTAAGCAGAGGGTACTGGAGGAAGGACAGATTTTGGATTAGATTTGGGGAAACTGATGGGGGTGGGCAGGAAGGGTGAGCACAGCCCAAGGTAGTTGGAAGGGGGCTGGAACCAATGAAGATCACTCTGCCAACTGTTTTGGCCAAGAATCTTAGGAAAGTGTAGAGTGGGACAGCAGAAAAGGTTGTGGCAGGAGGCAAGAGTCTATAATCGGGCTTGTGGAACCGATTCCGTATGAGAGGCTTAGGTGGGGGGGGCCAGGGGTAGGCTGGCTGGCGATGGGTAGGAAGGAAAGTGTATAGACTACAGGGGCTGGAGACAGGGAAGCGGTAGGGTTACATAGGGAGTTGTGCTGAGAATGGCAGGAGCAGGCATGAGTACGGCCGATGCGGGGAAAACATGGAACAGCAATCGCACTCACGGGAACCTTGGGTCAGAATGAAAGGCAGGGGCCCAGCTGGAGGGAGCCCAAGCTGGGCAGGGTTGGCATTCTGGATGAGCGAGGGGTTCCAGAGCTAGACAGGTTTGTTCACGAGCATGGTGACCCGCGAGGAGGTCTATATAGAGGGGAAGGCTGAAAACCGGCATCAAGGAAGGGATCAAGGAAGCGGGAAGATACGGCATTAGCGGTAGAATGCTGCAGTCGGCGTCCGGGCTTATGGAACTGTAAGCCGGCAGGGAAAGTAGGGGACTCGGTCACTAGGGGAGAGTTACGGCCGACACGCTTAGCGAGAAAAGGTGCGTAGCGACCCAGTGCTATGGAACTGATGGCCGGCAAGAAATACCAGGGGTAGTCGGTGGGGGGAGAAGATGAGGAGAGACCAGTACCAGTTTTCAATAAATACATACGTCAAAAGATTAGTGCAAAACAGCAGGATGTTTCAATACATACGTCAAAAGATTAGTGCAAACAGCAGGATGGGAAAGCAGGTACCACAATCATAAGGTAATTGGCAATTGTTACACAACAATTGTAACAATAAGGTGACTGAAGACATTTGTAATACATAATACAGCAAGTAAAAACGGCAATTGTCGTAACACAAGGTTAAGAAAGGTAGAGTGATAGAGGCATATATAATACATCAGACAGTACAGTCATATAAGTTTCTTTGTGATCATAAAAGAAAGTGCAAGCAGTCCAAATAACCAGTATGCAAGGCATCAAGTAGGGTGTACGTAGACAAATGGGCATGTAGATAGGGGGAGGGAGAGGTAACATGAAGAAAAGATTTAGGTAGGATCAAAACAGGCACATTGGTCCATAGAAGTAAGGTGATTCCGTAGTCTTCGCTTGAAAGCAAGGTGTGAGGAAGCTCATCTTGGGTCAATAGGTAGTGAGTTCCACGCTTGGGGGGCAGCATGCCTAAATGCACCAGCGCCCTTGGAAGTGCGGCAGAGGGGAACTTTGGAAAGACTTATCAGATGATCTCAGCTCACACGGGGGGATAGCAGGCTGGAGCAGCTCAGATAGTGTAGCAGGTTTAAACACTGATTATGGAGTCTGAGAGGCAGCAGAGGTAGTACTGTCTAGTGGAGGAGGGGGAAAGCCAGCCTAGGTCCTTATAAAGTTGGCAGTGATGTTTAAGGCGGGGGGCCTTTGATGCATATCGGCAAACATTGTTGTAGGTGGTATCCCACTTTTGAAGTGCAGTTTTGTTTGCCATGGTTAGGATGGGGGCGCAGTAGGATAGAGTTGGCAGGAGGATTCCTCTGGCAATGGCCAGCTTGGCAGTGGGTGTGAGCATGTAGTTAGTTCTGTAGGCAGCCCCCAGTTTGCAATTAACTGTTTTGCAGGTTTCTTGGATGTGCTGGTTCAGGTCAAGGGTTTGGTCGAGCAGTATGCCCAGATAGCGGAACGTACTTACAGTCTCGAGAGGGGTTCCGTTTAGGTCAAGTATATTCAGGGGAGATCAGCAGGATCTAAGTTTATGGGTTGTTCCCAAGTAGCATGGCTTTTGTTTTGTTAGCATTAAGTATGAGGCGATGAGCATTTAGCCAGTGTTGAGCCGAATGGAAGGCAGATGTCAGAGTGGCATTGAGATGGTTAATACAGCCTGAACGAGCATAGATAACCAGGTTTGTTTATCAGGGATGATAAAGAATCTTACCACAGTTGTCCAGCAGAACTCCTTCCATATACTGTATGTGAGGAGGTTACTGTGTGTATAGTTTGGAGAGTGGAGTCCCACTGTTGCTTCGTGAGGTGTATATCAAGGTCCTTTTCCCAAGCTACTTTATTATGAGCAACTGAATGACTGGAGTGCCTGCAGGGCCCTGTATAATTGTGAAATGAGATGTGTTTTTTTGTGATCCTCCCCCATCAAAGTGTGTCCTAGCAGATGCCCCATTGTGGGCATCCCCTGCTGATTATGCTGTAAGTGTAGGGATTGACATAGGTAATCCAGAGCCTGTAAATAGTGGAGGAAGTGTGATTTTGGTATGTGATAGTTAGCTACCAACTCTGCAGCAGTTGAAACCGGTATGTCAGACCTAATTGTGCTCAGTGTTGAAAACTGTGATCCAAATAGGAAAATTTGCCATACTCATGATGGAGAAAACATGATAAATAAAAGAATGCAATTCTTTTTTTTTTTTTGAGCATTCTGAACCAAATTTGAAGCATATTATCTGTGTATAGATTGTCTATCTCTGAATGGTCAGGAGGTGGTGCTGTTGTCATTAAGAATTTTTCACGGTGGGTAAGATTTCCCTCATGTAGTTCAAGTGTTTTCCAATGTGCCTGGTATTTATCAGTCAGCCAGTAAAATACAGTGCGAAGTTGCGCTGCTTTGTGATAAAGCAAAAGATTAGGGAGTGCAAGGCCATCTTGCCTTTTCGGTAATTGTATGACAGAGTAATGGATATGTGTCTTTTTCCCTTGCCAGGTATATCCGGTGATTAATTTATGCCATGTCTGAAAGTACCTACGAGAGGGAGTGACAGGGAGAGTTTGTACAAGGTATAACATCCTCCATAAAATTGTTAAACATATGCTATCTACGCGCTGGAAAAGTGGAAATGGAAGATGGGACCAAACCTTAAAGGAGTAGTACATCCAAAATCCAGAAAAAAGCTGCTAGTGTGAATTCAATTTTTCATCCTGACACTTACTGGCAGTCCTTTTCCAGCTTGTGTCAGAGTTTTTTTTCTCAGTTGTATCTGTCCATTTTATTGCCTCTGGGAGTTGCCATCTAGGCTTCTCTTATGGCCCCTGCTCATCCCACAATCCCTCTGTTGATGACGTGCAGGAGACCATTTGAAACTTTTTTTTCCTTGCATGCAGTCAGTTTCCATGTCCCCTATACTACTTTGGTGGTAAGTGCTGTTTTTCTTACACACTAAGGGAATATTAACCAATGTTTGTTTACTAATAAATGTTTCTGTGCACTAAATCCGTGTCAGTGATTCTTTTCTAGTCAGTGTCTGCTTTCTTTCTTTTTTTATTTCAGTCATACCCCTTTGTCCCTGGGCCCAGATATTCAAACTGCGCCACGAAAGTGCGCAACAACAGGAGCAGGCAGAAATCCAGTGCGCCCATGCACAATATGTACGATACTCAAACTGCGCAGTCAAGATGTGCCTGTGCCACACAACTGAATATCGCGCCAACTGCGCCGTGGTGCAACCAGGGATGCGCAGTGGCGCAGGTCTGATGTGCAATAGCACAACCAGGGATGCGAGGGAGCAGGGTAGCAGCACATCAGCACAACCAGGGATGTGCAGGACAGGATGCAGGGTCCACCACCCATGGTAGATATGGGCAGAGGAGCACACAGCAGAACAGACATCGCCTCCCACCCCATGCACCGCACAACCTGAGGAGAGCTGGAAGAACCACCGTCCATGGACACCAGCAATAATCCCACAGCCGGGCATGTGACCCAGCACACCCCCGGCAAGCTGTGATCGCGCACACAAGGATGTCCGCCACCCCGCGCCACACCATCCCACCACGCAGAGCACACCTGCACCACGATCCCCAGACTCCTGCCCAGGAGTAGTGCCCAACAGTGCAGGACACCCCAAGCATGCCACCACCCCCACTGTGACAATACAACCCTGTTCACCACAGAACCATGCAAAGCAGCCCCACCACGAGTAGTCAACAGCGGGAAGCAGCAGCAGCAGACAGTGAAACAATGGCTGCAGACACAGTGCCGCCATGCACATTCCTCCCCCCCCCAGGTAAAGCTGTGAGGCCGACCATGCATCAGCACATGAGGTACCACACATGTGACAGGGCATTCCCCGGAACCCACCACCAGTGTCACAGCACCCTGCCCACCCTCCCAAGGATGCACCCCGTCCCAGCACTGGCCACAACAGCCAGTGCAGACACCCACAGTGTTGCATGGAAGCATGCGCCACACAAGATGCAACACAGTGCACAGACAAACAACCACCCATACCCAAGGGCACACCAACACAGTGACACAGTAGGGTCAACCAAGCCCCGGCATGTGACCACGGCAGCCATGTACACATGGCCAGAACCTCTCCACGGCACAGGTGTGCTAGCAACCCTGTGCAGGCACCACGATGCTGTACACCACCAGCATGCAGCTGGAGCACAAGTGACGAACAGTGGAGCACATCCCCTGCAACAGACACAGGTGACAGCAACGAGGTGGGACAACAGCTGATGCAACAGTGCCACCCAAGGCAGACGTGCACAACACCAGTGACAGGAGGCAACACGGCATCGCGCTGGGTACAGTGGCAGTCCAGCATGGGCAGCCACCACTGACATGCCAGCGGACTGTGCAGATCACAGACATGCAAGGGTGGCAGCTTCACAGGCCATGGATGGTCTGACAGGTGCGCCATGGACACAGCGCATGCACCGTGTACCACTGCACACAATCATCCATTGCATAGGGAACAACACACAGACCACAGACAGTGACTGAGAGCTATGCCCACACCACATTTGCCTCCCCTACAGACAGACACACACACATACCCCCCCATGATAGCACCAACCCCGACACCATGCACGCCACTGCAGCTGAGTGCCATTAGCCTGCTACAAATCAGAGACCACAACAGTAGGCATAACTAAACAAATATATCATAAAAGTGGTAACAAAACTATGTACAAATATATACATTTGAAAGGGGGTGAGGGACACAAACAGGATGTAAGTGGGTAAGGGGCAGGGGTGAACAAATGGGAGAGGGAAGGAGGGGTGTGAGGGTGGCTCCACGGTGCTATCCAAGATGTAACCAGGGTCCATCTTCATCGGGAGCCCCGCTTCTGTGGCGCTTCCTGGCATGACGTCACCTCACACCATGTCGCTCCATCCTTTCGAGGATGGCCAGAGAGGCCCTGGCCACCTGCAAGAGCTCCTTCAGCGCACGCTCCACATATACCATCCTCCGTCCACCTAGGACAAGACAGCAGAGTCAAATAGGCGTAAATGCACAGCCCCCTGCAGCCTACCCATTGGGCATGGCATACAGCCATGGGACACGCCCCTGTGATGGTGTGCAACCACCCACAGTGATGTCCACAAGACCTGCCCACCCAGGTGCACATAGCCATGTGGACCGCTGCATATAGCCACCACCCAAGTCCTGAACAGCACCACCATGGCTGTTCAGTGACATGGCCTTGCGGTGCGAAGACGGGCACAGCCATGTACCCAGTGCACGCATGGACCACCATTGACGCACTCCCAGACATGCAGTGCCACTGGACAGTGCTGACTGTACCATGTTGCGTGCACGGCAGTGGTGTTAATGGATGGTGGCCATGCCCCGCCGCCCACCCTTCTACACAGCATGCACAAAAGATCCTGGATGTAAGGCACTCACCATCATCAGGCTGGTCCCAGTGCTGGGCTGGTATGGGTGCTCTTCCATCTTGCCATGCCTCACGCTGCAGCTGCCTCTTCCTGGCACGCCGGCGCTCCTCAGGGCCTAGGGTGCAAACATGGAGAGAGGAACATCAGTACAATCCGGTAGCAAAGGTCCCCCAACCCCGGGTGTGTGCGATCCCACGCAGCCAAACCCATCTGCCCCCCACCCCTATACCACCACCACTACCACGGCCCACACTGGATGGACCGCCCCCGGGTGCTGGACACATGCCCACCACGAAACCCGTATGGACGTAATCAGTGTATGGATGGTGCACCTACCTGGCCGTGGAACTGCGCCCCTCCTGGCGTGTGCCCGCAGGTGGGCAAGCCTGTCCGGGTCCCTCCGCTGGAGGTCCCCATACCGGTGCCTGTACTGCTCTGCTGTGCACTGGATCCCTGTCGCCTCCTCCAGGGCCACCACCACCTCCTCCCACATGGCACTCCTGGCCCTGTCCAGGGGTGCCTCCCCAAAGAGTGCACCAGCATGGGGCTCAACCAGGGACATGAGGTTAGCCAAATCGACCTGGCTCCAGATTGGTGCCCGTCTCTGTGCCATCTTCAAAACATTGAGTATCAAAATGGTGCTCCGTGGCCAACATCCGCCACGTGCGGATGCTGCGCGGTACTGCGCTGCCATTCCCCATCGTACTGTCACCGAACAGCACAATAGAGGTGCACCCATGCGGACCCATGGTGCCTAGGGGCAAAGGTTGGCACAGGGTCAGGGGTTCCTCGCACATGGACCGCCACAGTGCGATTGGTACTTACCGCGTGTAGCGCGGTAGGGTGCCTGTGTGGCACTTCCTGTAGCAGCCTACCGCGCTGGGGCTCCACGATGCCTACGGTGCCCCAATGTAAGAGCACCATACATGTGAACAGCGCACTAGCGCCACTAGCACAGTGGTGGCCGTGCCCTGCACAGCACATCAGCAGCGTGGCAGGCGTCAGTGTCAGCACCCCGGGCATGCGCCGTTCGGTGTCTACTGCACACATCACAGAGCTGCGCCCTTGCCTGAGCACATTCAACACAATTGCGCAAGGCGTAACAGTGCGATATTCAGCTGGCATATGCAAATCAGCTCATCAGCAATTCAATGGCGCAGCTACTGGATTAGCATCAACTTAAAATTGAGCCTCACCTCATTTGCATGCGTTGCACTATATAAATGCGACATGGGGCTGCAGAGGCCATAGTCTGGTATTGCAGTCTATTGTGGTGAGTTGCATGCTGTTTGGGAGTGTGGACTATGGTGTGTGGGAGATGCATGGGACTGCACAGTCAGAGGTAATACCTGTCATTCCCACAGGATCATTGATGACTGAACGTGAGGTGGAGGAGGAGGAACACAGACGTAGGAGACGGAGGAGGCCCAACTTTACCAAGGCAGAATCAGATGCCCTGTTTGAGGCCTACCTTGACCAGGAACCGCTGCTCAGCAGACAGCGGGGAACACCACAGGCCCATGCTGCGGCATGGGATGAGGTGGTGCGTGCCGTCAATCAGCATGGCAGCCACCAGCGGTCCGTGCAGGAGTGCAAGAAGAAGCTGGGCATGGACAGGAGGAGGATTAAAGATAAGGTGGCTGCCATCAGGGCAGCACGGGCCGCGACTGGTGGGGGACAGCTGGCCATGCAATGCCTGACGCCACAGGAAGAGCGGGTTGCTTGCAGCATGCAGCGTTGAGCCATCAAGGGTGTTCCAGGTGGTGGCTTCCAGATGGGTGGTAGCCTGTCACTGCATGGTAGGTCCTGATCTGTCACTGTGGGGGGGGGGATGCCACAGGGTAGGGCAGATGCATTAATGATACGGTGTTCCCTTACAGCACCTGAGCGGCTACATGGGTCAGCGGTGGTGGGCTGATCCACTGAGGATGATATCCTAGACACAGAGGAGGGCCCTTCCACCTCCACAAGTGTCCGAGGGTCAGGACGACAGTGGGCTCGCCTGGCTGTCCAGACTGATGTTGGTGGAGCAGGTGCAGAGGAGGCCCTGCCCTTGTCCCAGCGTGACAGCGTCCATGGATGCCAGCATGCTGAGACTCGGACTGGTGCCAGATCTGTCACTGATGATAATGGAGCTCACATCATGGACAGTGATATGTGTGGGCCACAGGATGGCCACACAGCAAGTTACAGCATGGGCATAGCTGTGGGTGGTGCCGCCGTGGAGGCCTGTGTGACATCACAGTCCCAGTGCCTGTCTGCACCAGTGGGGCAGCACTGGTGTGTGTCCAGGAAAGTGGGGCTGTTGCGGCAGCTGCAGTGGCACCGTTGAGCCCTGGAGAGTGGTGGCTGGAGGGGCAGTATCAGCAGTCGGCCAATGGTGATGGGGGGACAGTGTCGGGGGGCGGCGTCAGTGCACCGCCTGTGGACATGCCCAGACATGGCCCTGGTGTGCAGTGCCCAACCTCAAGGGGTGCTGACCAGCACGGCCGCGAACACCATGAGGGACAGCATGCTGATCAGGCGGATGACCTCTTAAATGAGCACACCTGCATACTCCATGAATCAGTGGATCAGCAGTTGCGGCTTGTGATGGCAGTGGATGCACTCAGTGCGGTCCTGCAGCAGGGACACCAGTCTGTTTCTGGTAGGGAAGGACCAGCTGTGGGAGGATGTGACCACCGCCATTGACAGGCAGACACAGGCATTCACAGCTGTCATGGGCACACAGTTATTTGCCCATGTGTTGCAGACACTGTGCAGTGCCATGTCCACCCCCTGTTCCCAGCATCGTGCAACACCCTCCTTGTCGACACCAGGTTCAGCTCTGGGCATCCTGAGCACGCTGGCACAGGCATGTTCGGTGAGCTGCAGACCCCTGCTTGAGAACGGTCATGTTCCCACAGAGGCACCCCTGGGGGACCATCGGTGCCACTCCATGAGGCCATTGGTCAGCCTGTCACAGCTGGCGGGTCTCAGCAGGGCCACCCACACATCCATGGTGGCCGTGGCACTGTGCCACTTGACTAACCTGTCTCCCACCATGGCTACTGTCTGACGCTGCCCTGTGTGCAGTGTTTTGTTCAAAGTGCAATGCACGGGTGGGGTACCCGGCCCTGCACACACACACACACACACACACACACACACACACACACACACACGTTCCATATGCACACCCTCCCAGCTGCTGGCCACTATGGAGTGTGCATGATGATGCCTGCATTGCGCTGTCCACCACTGTGCAATGGTGCCCAGCGACTGAGACACGCACAATGACAGGCATTGGGCGTGGTGCTATGTGGACGTGTGTGTGGCTAGGAGTGGCGGTTGGGGTCGGCGTGCCTCCTACCCTTTGTGCATGTCTTATGGGGTGGGTGGGTGTGTGTGTGTGTGTGTGTGTGTGTGTGTGTGAGTGAGACCGCATGCCATGTTAGGCCTTGCCCATCCCTGACGGCGTGTGCAGTTCCCTGCTCAGCCAATTCCCTTTACGACATGCACCCCTGTGGTTTGTCCATGCGTGTTTGTGGGTTGTGCACTTGCCACTGGTGGTTGCACGTGGCCCCATGACTTACCTGCGTTGGTTGAAGTGCTCCTCTGTGATGGTGTCCCGGTGCAGCTGTGACATCCGGATCAGCCAGGGGTCCCTTTGACCAAGGGGGGGCTGCCCATCACCATCTGCACCAGCGTCCTCATCGTCCCCATCGCTGCCCCCCTCTTCGACCTCTACAGCTATCCCACAGTCATTGGCCATGTTGTACAGAATGCTACAGGCCAGGAATAGCCCACAGGCCTTTGAGGGGCTATACTGTAGGGCACCGCCAGACGTTTCCAGGCAACGGAAACGTGCCTTCAGCGTCCTGAACATCCACTCTATGACATTGCATGTGGTGGCATGTGCCTCATTGTACCATTGCAGCGATGGGGTCGTGGGCCACCGGTATGGTGTGAGCAGCCAGGAACGGAGTGGATATCCACTGTCACCTGTGTGTAGAGGGTGGACATTAGTTTGGTGATCAGCGTCGCCCTGCCATGGGCCATCTAGGCCAGTACCCATGTCACCTCTGACTATGCCCCTCCCAAGATCCATGTCTTTCTGCGTGATTTGCATATTCACCCACTAGGTGGCCAATGGTGATGTCCCCACTCTCGAACCTGTGGCACAGTGCAGACTGGTGCCAGATGAAGGCATCGTGTGCTCCCCCAGGGTGCGTGGCACAGACATTGGTTATGCACCCCCCTAGCATCGCACACCACCTGGCAGTTGATGCTTGCATAGCCCTTCTGATTAACGTATGCAGCACCTTCTGGGCCAGGTGGCGTGCGGATGGCCATATGGGTGCAGTCAATGGCCCCGAGCATGCCAGGTATATGTGCTACCCTGTGGAACTCTTGCATGTGTGCTGTGCGCTCTGCCTGTGTGCTGGGGAAATGGATGTACTCCACAGCATGTGGCAGCAGTGCGCTGAGGAATTGTGTGAGTAGGCGTAATGCGGCCAACTGGGTTATGCCTGTTTTGTCCCCTGTTGGTCTCTGGAAGGTACCCGTGGTGAGCAGGCACATGACAGCTATCACCTTTGTCTCCACTGACAGAGCATAGCTCCGTCGTGTGGGTGCCTGCATCTCATCACTGCACAGCTCACAGAGCCACCTCAGGATCACCTGGTTCAGGCGGTACCTGACCACTATCTTGGTGTCACTGTAGTGCTCGAAGCTGATGCAGGCTTAGTACTGCCTATTGGGGGCATACCACCGACGGGCCCTTCCACAGCCGTGCCCCCCTTCTGCCTGCCTTTTCACACCCCTCATTACTGCCTCCATCTGAATGGTGGCACTGGCCATGTCCCTGGCTTGTGTTCCCCCCCCTGGCAGCTGTATTCCCGTCCCCCCCGCTGTCCTTTATGCTACCCGCCCGCACCGGGACCACCGCCAAGATTTGGCTGTCCTGCCCACTGTCACTGCCCTCAGTCCACTGTGGCACTTCCCTTTGACTCCTGCACAGTGGCACAGGCTCCCCACTCCTGTCCTGTCCCTGGTAGTTTCCAGGTGTGCTCTGTTCTGCTCCTGCCCAGTCCTGCTCACTGCTACCCTCTGCCTAGTTGCTGTCACCTCACTCCCACCTCTGGCTTCCATGCAGCGTTCTTGCACCTCTCTTTTGTTCCTTTTTATTTTGGATCATTTCCGCTATCGTGCAACTTCCGCTTGCTCCCCTATTGTGCATGGCACATGCTGTTGAATATCGCACTGCGCCATTAATTCATGGTTCCTCCCCCTTCAGTTGTGCATGCATTCATTACCATTGCGCTTTTGCGCATTACGTTAGAGGCGCCACTGCCTTCAGCTGAATAACGGCACAATGGCTCATTCGGACTTAACGCTGGCATATCTCTGTGCGCATGGCGCAACCATTTTGAATATCTGGGCCCTGGACTACAACCATTTGCGTGTTTGATAATGGCAAGCCCCACTACACTTAGGGTTACCACCTGTCCTAATTTTCACAGGACAGTCCTGATTTGGACAGCTGTGTCCTGCATAAAAACATGAAAAATACTACATGTCCTGACATCACAGTAGAGCAACATGTTTTCTAAATTTCCTCTAAATGTGGCGAAAAACTATAATTCCTTAACTAAAATACCTTAAAATGATAAACAGTAGAAACAACTAAAAAATACAATACCTAGTCTTAATTGTGATTGTTTGCAATCAATGCTGCATTCCTCAATAATTGCCTTGTATACATGTACATTTGAACCAAGTTCAAACTCCAATTTCAGTGTAATCAGTGCTGCATTCCTCAATTGGAAGATCATGTAAACTCATTCTGAGTTGGGTTCCTGTTTCATTTGGAACTGGGTTCAACTGCAGTGGTTCAAAATCACTGATTATTTTGAACCTGGTTACTTTGTATATGTATATGATTTGTGAATTGATTCTGCTATGCTTACTGTTGAAACTGTTGCAAAAGGAATGCAACCAGATTCAAAATCCTCAATTGCTGTGTTAAAATGCAATGGAAATTGGTCACCTTGTAATCAATTCAGTTAGAACTGATTGCAAGGTGACTGATTCCCATTACATGTAAACACACAGCAACTGAGGATTTTGAATCTGGTTGTTCATCCTCATCAATCCAACACCATGTAAAGCAAAAAGGACTACGATCTGAATGAAAAGAATTGATTACAAAGTAATTGATTCCCACTACATGTCAACATAGCAAATTGGAAGCTCATGTAAACTCATTCTGAGTTGGATTCCTGTTTCAGTCGGAACTGGGTTCAACTGCAGTAGTTCAAAAGCATTCAAATTATTTAGAATCCAGTTACTTTGTACATGTAAACCATTATTCCTGAATTGATTCTCCTATACTTACTGTTGAAACTGCTGCAAAAGGAATGCAACCAGATTCAAAATCCTCAGTTGTTATGCATTTACATGCAATGGGAATTGGTCACTTTGTAATCAGTTCAGTTTGAATTGATAGCAAGATGACTGATTCCCATTGCATGTAAACACACAGCAACTGAGGTCTATTGCAACTCCCTTTACCTAGGGCTTCCTGTGGTAGAAATCTGCTGCCTGTAGCTGGTGCAGAATGCAGCGGCTCAGCGTTTGACTGGTACCTCTCAGTCCAGTCATATTTCACCAGTTCTGCGCGGACTGCACTGGCTGCCAGTTTAGTGGTGGATCACCTTTAATGTTGGTCTTCTGACTTTTAAAGCCCTACATGGACCTGGTCCAGACTATCTGAAACTGCTTCTGGTCCATTACTGCCCTGGGCGATTACTCTGCTCAGCTGACGAGAGGTTGCTAGAGATTCCAAGGGTGTGTCTGAAATCTTCTGGGGCCCATGCACTTATACATGCGGCCCCTACCCTCTGGAATTCTCTACCCTGTCAGTTACAAGAGTGCGTGATCATAGAGGGATTTAAAAAGGCCCTGAAAACATATTTATATATTCAGGCTTTCGGTGATTGATTTAAATTTTCTAAATGTAACAGTTGTTTTAATTATTCAATATGTTTTTAAAAATCTGAACGGCACCTTGGTTTTTTGAAAGGCGCCAAAGAAATAAAGGTATTATTATTATTATTGTTCATCGTCATTAATCCAACACCATGTAAACCAAAAAGGATTACAGTCTGAATGAAGTGAATTGATTACAAAGTAATTGATTCCCACTACATATAAACATAGCAAATGTGGAGTGTGGAGCACCTGTCAGAAGATAATGCTGGGTGGATGGGTGTCCCTCCCGATTTTAGCCAGCAGCCCTAATGAACAGTTGATACCATATCAATAATCTATATCTGTGTGACAAGTTACATGTGACAGATATTGCTGTATTAGTTTCAGCAAGTCATCCCATCGCCACCCCCTCCACATTCTAGCTCCTCTTCAGAGACATTCAACCACAAATATTCCTAACCTGCAACCACTGACAATCTGCCAAACTGTCCCTCAGTCACCCGAAACACATGTTTGACACATCGGTCAGAATTTGTCTGTTTGCCCAGCATCTGGCTAAGGGTTCTAAATACAGGGCAAATAAAAGTGGAGACGGGGCAACCCTGCCATTTTCCCCTTTCCAAAGTAAAAGGAGAGGACATTTGCCCATTGACCTTAATGTAGGCCATAGGGCTATCGTATAAGGCCTGCAGTATGTCAACATATTGTTAGGGTATTCCAGTATGATGCAGTACTTGAAATAGAAATGACCATGCCACCCGGTCAAAAGCTTTCTCCGCATCTAGGCAGAGCAGCAAAAAGGGCTGATTCAACCGGGTGGCATGATGGAAGATGTGGAGAGTTCTTTTGCTATTATCTTATGTCTGTCAGGAAGATACGAATCCAGCTTGGCCCCTGTCAATCAGCAGTGGTAATAATGACGCAAGTCATTTGACCATTATAGTGGTAAATATTTTGTAGTCAATGTTGAGGACTGTAATAGGTCAGTACCATGTACACAGGGACTTGTCCTTCCCTAGTTTTGGTATAGCTGATATAGTTGAATGTTGCCATGTAGGGGGTGATTCTTGGTAGCAACAGGTCTGTTACAGAGACAGGGACCAGCAACGATTGCTGTTTGGAGGCAGAGAGAGTAGGACGCTGCAAAGGATGCAAGTATGGTTGTATAGTGTCAATAGTAGGATTTATGTCCGCAGCATATAACTGAGTATAATAGATTTTAAAGGCACCTAATATGTCTGTTGGGGTGGTACTTAAACATTGGGAATCTGGATGTCCAATTTGAGTGATGGTAGTTTGCACAATCTGCTGCTGAAATCTGTAGGCCAAAATTTTAGTGGCCCTTGCCCCTCCTTCATAGTATTTATGCTGGAGATACCAAAGTGCCATCTCTGTCTTCAAGTCTAATATCTCCTGTATTGTACTTCTTGTTTTTGTCAGTTCGGTATGAATGGTATTATCTCCACTCATATGCTGTTCTTGCAGAATTACCAGTTTTTGTTGCAGTTCCTCGAGTTGAGCCTCACCATTCTTTTTCAAATGGGAGGCATATTTTATAACATCACCTTGGAATAAAACTTTAAGTGTATCCCACAATATAGCTGGGGATACCCTCTGCCCAAATTTTCTTGAATGATTTGTTGTAAGTGATCTGTCATGCACTGCTTAAAATCTTTCACATTCAAAAGAGAACTATTAAACTTCCATGGTGAGGGGCCCTTACAATGCCCTAACTGTATTTCTAGGTGTATGATCGGACAGTAACCGAGGGGATATCTTGCAGCTCTTTAAATGATGAGCATACTCCTGAGAGATGAAAATCCAGTCTATCCAAGTATAGATATCATGAGGTGCTGAATAATGTGTGTAAAGCCTATCCGAGGGGTGTAGGTTTCTTCATGTATCAGTCCATCTTACCTCTTTAAAGAAGGACCGGGTGGTCTGCTGTGCTAATGTAAAGTGATGGGGCTTAGGACTGGAAGTGTCCTTATTGTCCAATATCATATTAAAATCCCCTCCTACTAAGATGCCAGTGTGAAAGGTTATGATTGTTTGTAAAAGCTGTTTATTGAAGTGTGAAGTAGAACCTGGGGGTATATATAAACTCAAACTAATGTAAGAACCTGATCATAGTAAATGCCCTGAATCATGGCCAGACAACCATGTGAGTTTATCTCAGTAGCAAGCAATTGGAAGGGGGTAGTTCGGGGTACCAGTACCACCATGTCTCTCTGGTTACCCTTCTCTTTTTTTTTTATGTATTGTTTCTTTTTGCCGCCCCCCCACATGCTGCCAGCTCAGCCACTCCTTCAGGCTGTGCCAAGGCTGCATCTGATCCATCCTGTTCCCAGGCCTGGTCCCTCATATTGCAGTCATCCCCAGGATAACCAGGACCTAACCCTTCACTGGGCAGGTTCCCCTCCTCCGAGGGGGAAGGCACCAGAGACAGGCCAGCACAATACTTGGCCCCAGGGAACTGCTGAGGGACCGGTAGCTCTGGGACATTGATGGCATCAGATCTCCAGGTGGCCGTCATCCGGCAGAAAGCGGAGTCATTTTCTGTTTTCTGGTGATGTTCCTTTGCGTTGCATCTGCATTGCCCCCCCCAGTCTCCACTGGAGGCCACTGCAGAGTGACGCATCCCCACTACCCACCCCAGGAGAGGAGAGCAATCTGACAGATGCTCATTCCTTTCCTTTCCCCTGCCAGCCCCCAACATCCAGAGTCTGTTCCTGAACCCAGGTCACCGGCGTGGCTCGAGGTAAGGTGCCAGCGCCTCAGCCCTCTGTGCCACTGGGTCAGCTTCATTACTTTTCTGATATGAAGAGGCTGCTACAACTCCAAAGTCGAAATGGGATAGCTTGCTGTGCCCCTCCACCGACAGGTGGGTTTCCTGCTATTTTTCTTTATCGCGGCTATCATTTTGTACCCTTTAATGGGGCTGTTAAACCCATTTACATTATGGGAGTATATCTTTGTAGGCCTAGCCAAATGGGATAAATAAAGCAGGCACAAGCCTATGAGAGTTCCTCTTTATAGGTTTCATAGCTTCTAAACTAGAACCCTGTATAGCCTGTCGCAGAGGAACACAATTACAGAAGTCTAATCCCACAGGATAGGTTGGCAGATAGGTGGCATGTATCACATGATAGTGGCAGCTGCAACTGACAACACAAACCAAACAATGTAAACAGGTAGCAAATACCAAACAGGATAACAATAAATACAGTATGTAGAAATCATTGGTGGGGCTCTTATAGAGCCAGTCTGGTAACTCACTGTAAAAAAGGGCTTCCAAGGCAGGAGGGCACATTTCCCAACCCTCTAGGTGATTGGACTCTCATTGTAAAGGCAAGATGTTGCCGAATTAGGGGAGTAAAATCCTTCTGATTGGGAGGGGCCCCCGCAGTACAGATCAGCTGATCTGGACCTTCCTGCAAAGTACCAGTACCCATCATGGGGATGTGGGGTATATAACATCTCCCAATTCCACTTAGGCTTGGCAGAAGAAAAACTAATTTACAGTGATCCCATCCTGAACCTATGATTACACAGTAGATGGTGAAATAAAAGATTCAACAGTCAGCAAAACATAATTACACTGTCCCAGCTTATTCTATCATTGGACCCCCAACCCACTTAATGCTGCTTGAATTAGAAAGAAAAATAATTAGACTGGCATTAACACATGAATGAACATTCCACATTAGCCAAGACAGGGAACTGCAGAAATAACAATTCTAAATACTGTATAGCAGCTTATATTGGTGCCCTCTTTATTTAGCGTGAAGTTGGATGCAGTACTATTTAGCTTCCTGTTAAATTAGTGCATCAGCGTCATGTCCAATTATAGCATTATGCTCCCTGTAATATTAGCAATCAGCTTATTTTACCGCTTTTGTCAGTTAAGCTAATATAGCGAAAATAAACTGAAAGCTAATATTTCCTGCTATACAGTAATAGATCTGAGGATTAGCAGTAAAAAAAAGCCACAGTTAACAGTGGCACTGCTGACCAACCGAGTCAACTCCCCCCAACCCCATGTAGCACAAACAGCTTCGGACTGAGAGGATAAGTTCTAAATTTAATCTTGAAAGGGCCATACTTACAAATCAATCATTGGGTACCCACCATTGGTGCAAGGGAGTTAATAGGGGCAGGCTGCCTAGTAATGAAATGTCATATTTGATACTTATAGTTCAGACAGCTCCTTTCCCCTCAAATTCTCATGCCCCACTGCATCAGACAGAGAGTAGGTTGCTGAGGTATACATTGTGGACTAAAATTAATTACGGGGAGAAGAGTCAAACAATTAGGTGTCCTCTAATGAGTCCTGCATTTGGGAGGAGGGGGAAGGAACAGCCCTCCAATGCCAGTTGGCAAGTTTTTGCATAGGGTAAGCACAGTTTGGCTGTATCAATAGAAATTGGAGGGGATATCCTGAAAAACAAAAAAGAGCAATCCTATTTCTCAGGTGATACTTAGAGACTACCTTACTCTCGTAGCCAATAAGTCATCAGGAGAGATTAGTGTTTAAAAAAATTTCCAATTGCCAGCCCGGTGGTGCTGAGGGCTGAGGAGCTGGATGCCTTACTTTGTGCTATGCTGGCAACCCGTGTTCAGGAATGAGCATGGGCCACTGGGGGTTGGCAGGGGAGGAGAAGGATTGAGCATCTGATGGACTGCTCTCCTTCTCTGGGGAGGGGGGATCACCAGTAGTCAGCATCTGACTGGCCCCTAGCAGTGGCTGGGGGGCAGTGCCCCAATGCTGCAGAAAGGGGAGGAGATGGGGCAGATGCTTGGAGGAGTGTGTACGGAAGCGTGCACGCTCTCTCTCTCTGTGGGCATCATTGCACACCCCACCTCGGCAAGGGAGAAAACTGGAAAATGTCTTGGCCGTGCGGTATGAAGCTGTCCCCATGGCACCGCCCCTGAGAAGGCACCTATCTGGCTGGATCAGTTTCAGGTGGGTTGAGATGCTCCCCACCACCCTGCCATGAAGGGCAAGTTGTGGGAGCTCAAGGGAGGGGGTCTGATCCTTGGGGGATGGCGCTGGAGGTGACAGCTGAAGGTAGTAGGTGGGCTGGCCAGGACACGGAAGAAATACCATGATAAAAAAAAAAAACATTTTCAGTCGCATTTCTCCACACCCCATCCCCCAGCAAGACAGCCAGTCATTAATATTTTTTTTTTATAATTTTATGTTTATTAATTTTCTGGTTAAACAGACAATTAACATCATTCTAGCTCATACATGGCATAGGAAAATAACAGTTACATTCCTAGTACAGGCTATATTAGTATAGTATAAACCATGTATTCTGATACAGTAGGAGATAGGGGGAGTCCTGGACAAAAGTCTGATTTATGACAAAAAGTCAGTAACGTTAATGAAAGTTGCCAGCCTCTTCAACGGCTAAAGGTATTTCCAGAGGTAGAACTTCAGCAAGAGGTGATAATACAGTACTATGACTGTTATTTGAACCTGTTATATGTTTTTAAGGATAAACATAGGAAAAGTAAATGCACCCCCAATCGCCCCCTGCTTACACTTTTGGCCAGTAGTCAAAAATATCTCTTTAAAACACTTTCCCAAACTGTTATTTTGGACCTCTTTCATCAATCGTAAGGATTTTAATAAGCGCTAACAGTTTTAACAAACATTTACCACAGCAATCACACAGAGTCCTCTTAAAGTTACAGAGCATAACATCATGACTCGCTTATTACTTGCAGGGGTTCTGCAAACGTCCACGTGGCATTAATGCCATCCGTATGTCCAGAAAAACTTACTCTATTGAGTCCAGAATCATGCCCTTGTATTCCATATTTGGTAATTTTGTGTTGAGAAAATAATTCCCCAACAGTCCTCCCAGAAATAAAAGAACAGAAACGAGGGACTTTGCTTGAAAAAAAAAATTGCTGCTTTAAACTCTCAGAACTTTTTACAAGTGTCCCCGACTCACTGATCATGTTTCCTCTGATTCAGAGCTCCGTGGTTCCGAAGGGTCACGCTGTCCAGTAAACTCCTGTTCCACCTTCTCTATCCAACGCCCCGCATCTTGAGGACTGGTAAACTGCCAAGTTTTTCCACCATAAACGATCCGCAGACATGCAGGTAAGAGGAAGGAGTGGATAATCCCAAGGCCCCTCAGTCTTCAGCTTACTGCATCAAAGGCTTTACGTTTTGCCCTAGTTTGATATGAGAGGTCCGGGTAGAATTTTATATCTGCCTCATTCACATTCAGGGGATAAACTGTTCTGGCAGCTGTGATTAGCGCATCCCTGATTTCAGAGCCTCTTGATCTTACAAGTACTGTACGAGGTTGGGTAGGATCTGCAGGACAAACACGAGGGGATACTCGGTAGGCCTTTGTAAGAGCCTCCCATTGAAATCCTGCTTCCATCTGTAGATTCTGTTTAAACCAGTTCAACAGGTAGCCAAATAGTGAAGTCCCTTCAACTCCTTCGGGGAGACCAACTATCCGGACATTGCCTGCTCTGATCTCGTTTTCAAGGGCCTCCAAATGACTTCTGAGCTGATTATTTTCTTTAGTTAAAGTGGCCACTGCAGTCATTGTAGTCACCGTCCATTTTTCCATATCCACTACGGTACCTGCCAGAGTCTGGATAGCCGAGTCGCGTTGTTAAAGTTTTTGTAATGTTTTCTCGATTTTTTGAGTCCATGGCACGCATGGACTCAAGCATTGTCTGCCAGGGAGGTTCCGACGTTTGATCCAGGGTGCCGATTCCGTTATCTTGCGAGGAACACGCGGCCTTGTGAATCTGGAGCGGTGGTGCTTTCTGCGCTCCTTGCTGTAGCCCCTTTGTTCTTCCCATGTCGTTTTTGGTATCTGGCGATGCAGAAGTACTTGCAGGATCGAGTTCTGAGGTCCGTTTTTAAAAAGAAATATTGTATTTTTGTTTTTTTCTCTATTTTAGCCAGCAAGTGTAGGAGAGCTCCTGAAGGTGCTTCCAGCCTGGAAGATGGCTCTCTAGCGCCCCCAGGGTGCAGGTTAATTTCGCCCCTGGCACTGCTGACTGAACAGCACTGGATGATGGAACTAACATTACAGAATGTCCAGGAAACCCAGACACATACAGCAGTAAACAAGTAAAAGGAAGAATGCAAGGTGGAGTGGAGTCTGTGGCAGTAAAAAAGTAATCAAAAGTACCAAATGTACTGAATGGCAGCAAACTGAATTTTTAAGATGATACTCCCTATCTTTCACTACATTGACACTGTATATAGTGCTGTGCCTAAATCCACCCTGGCTAGACTGCACCCCTTTTTCCACTCTTTCTGCTGTTTTGCTCTTGACAGTCCCCTATGCTCACATTGTTTCCTTTACTCTTCTCTTGTTCTCCCCTCTCTCAATGTCAGGCACATCTTCCCCTGTGTGTCGTTTATCTGTAAATTCTGGTTTGGCTCTCTTCCCCCTACCTTAGTTCCCCTCCTCACGTGCCCCACTCTCCCACTTACTGCCTTCAGAACTCTGACCCTCTCTTGCTAAATCTTCAGTAGTTCAAGCTGCATTCTATATCAGATTCTCCAAGCTTTGGTCTGCTACCCCCCCCACCCCCGCTACCCATTCTCCTTCCTCTCTTTTGTCTCAGAAAATCCTTTTCCTGACTTCATATTGCAAATGCTTCTGACCCCTCTTAGTCCTCCAGTACGCACTAGGAGTGCCCCCTTCCTTGTTTACACCTTATTACTGGCAACTTCTACTTTGTCAATAGTGTATCCTGCTTCCCCAATGTAGTTATTATGTACATTTGTTAGTTATTTTGCACCTTTGTATTTAAAGGGGAACTAAAGTCAGCCATGTGCAAAATACGCTCAGTCACCTAGTGGAGGAGACTAGTAGGCTCCTCCAAATCAGGACAGAATGGGGAGGAACAAGTGTGGAGTGGGGCGGGGAGACTGGGGGAGGAGGGGGGGCAGGAACAGGGGTAAAGTTGGGGTCAGAGTCACAGTTGAGGGTAGTATCTGAAATCCAGAAGCCTGGGAAATAAATAGCTGAGATGCAGGTGACAATGGTTGACAAAGAGGTGGATATGGCAGCCATCACAAAGACATGGGCCATGCCAAACCATGACTGGGACCTCACAGTCCCTGAGTACAAAATGTTTAGAAAGGATAGGGAAATGGGAAGGTGTAGCCATGGCTCTGTATGTGAAGGAGGGGATAACCTGTTCCAGAGAGGAAGGGATGGATGGAAAGCCAGAATCATTATGGGTGCAGATCAAATCCACTAAGGGAAGAAAACTAAGTGTGGGGGTAGTTTACAGACCACTTTCACAGGGAGAAGACTTAGACAAGGTACTGGGATCCCAAATAATGGAAATGGTGGGCAAGTGGGACTTCAGTCTACCTGGGGTGAATTGGAAAATCCTGGTTACCTTCAGCACCATGGAATAGGTACTGCTGCATGCATTCCAGAATCGATTATTGACAGAGGGTGTCATGGAGCCCACTAAGGAGAGGGTCATATTGGACCAAGTCCTGCCCAGCTGTGGGTATGTAAAGGCGGAAGCACCATTTGCAGGGAGTAACCACCATGTGGTGTGGTTCCACCTGGACATGGGCAAAGGGATGGTCAGGACCAACATGAAGGTTTTGAATTTCAGGAAGGCAGACTTTAATAAGATGGGAGAAATTATGTTAGGACACTTTGCTGGGATCAGTAAAGAGAAGGAGAGGGAACGAAAATGGGCCATAATAAAGGAGGGACTGATGGAGACCATTACTGAGGGTGCCAAAATCAAAAGCAAGAAATCCAAGGCCAAAAAGCTCAGCTGGTTCAGAAAGGAAGTGGCAAATGTGATAAAGGAAAAGAAGTCTATAACGATAAATCAAAGCTAGTGTGCAGAGCGGTTAGAGCGACAAATGCTGTAAGGGAAGTACGGCTGGCACAGGGAGTAAAATTGGATGAGAAGACCTTCCTGAAATGTATGAGGGAGAAGAAGGATGTTAAAGATGAGATTGTCAGGCTAAAAAAGGAGTAGGGTTGGGCAGAAGGAAGTGAAGAGAAAGCGGAGGTGCTTAACAGGTATGTCTTCTCCATTTTCACCAGAGAGAAGGATGAACCCGCACCACAAGGAAGCAGGGGGTTGGGGGCACAGAAGGGGGAGGCACCAGTGGTGTAATAGAGGTGGACAGGGTGCATAAGGGCCTAAAGGCCCTGAAGGAAGACAAATCCCTAGGGCCAAATGAAGTGCACCTGAGGGTCCTAAGGGAATAGGTGGAGGTGGGCCCTCTGCCCGACCTGTTTAACACCTCTCTAGAATCCATGAATGTGCCCTGAGGCTGGAGAAGTGCACATGTGGTACCTCTTCATAAAAGTGGTCCAAGGGATGAACCAGGGAATTACAGGCCAATTAGTTATTTATTTCAGTTTTGGATTACAACCTTTGAGCCGAGGAGCTCTTTTTCAAAGGTTCCAAGTCGAATAGACATGGCAATATATTGAATATAAAAGTTACAGGTTGACAATGATTGTTATTACAATGAGATTACATTGCAGGTTTCAGTTACAAAGTGCTAATGGGATAACAGCAACACCACAATAATGCGGTACAAAGATTAAGCAGGTACTTAGTACATTTTAGGTTCAGGAAGCTCGAGATGTTACTAACGTACAGTGTGGTGGGTGGACTATACACAACCAGAGGAAGCATTGTCAGGGGTTCAACAGAAGGACACAGCTTTTTAAGAGGGGAAAGTGTAAAGCAGAGAGCCAAGGTATAGAGGAGGAGAGGTTGAGTAAGGATGAGTGGTCAGTGGGATGGGGGGAGGCTGCCCCTAAACATGGGGGAAACTGAGTGAGCTCTAGTTTTATTTTGGGGCAGACCATTTGTTCACAGGACAGCAGCAGTTGTTTTCAAGGGCTAGGTAGGAATGGAGAGCACTTTTAAATGGGCCAAGCTTACTGATTTCCAAAAGGGGTGCAGGGAGGTCGTTTAACCACTTAGGTCCACAGTACGATAGAGATCTTTAAGCAAACCTAGTGCACTTAAGAGGCACCTGAAACAAACCCTTAGCTGCACTTCTAGTGTTCTTGGAGGTCAGGGCAAATTTGAAAATATTAACGGTGGGGTCAGGTGTTTGTCCTAGTAGTGATTTTTTCCCTAACAGGCAGGCCTGGAATTTTAGTCTTTGATGAAGTGTGAGCCATCCAGTCTCACTGTATAGTGTACACGTCTGGGTCAGGTAGCCCACCCCAAGAATCAACCTACAGGTCTTGTTTGGGAGGGTTTTGATCCTTTTCAGCACGGTATCCAAGCCTGCTCCATAGATCACCGGCCCATAATCTATAGTGGATAATATAGATTAACAGGTGACTAGTTTCAAAGTGTCTGGTGTCATGGTAACCCATTAAAATTGTGAACGCATAATAGCGAAGAAAAAACAGTGATTCAATAATAGCGATTTCAATAGTAGTGACCACGCAATAATAGCGGTATGACATAACTAGGGCTGCCACCTGCCACTGATTAAACAAAAATCATGAATATGCTAAATTGTGATTCTTGCCATCAGCTGCTCACCAGATCATGGGGGGTGGGGGGCAGTTGAAGGAGACACAATGATTGCCATTAGCTGATCACTGGATGGCAGATGATAGAAAGTATACTTAGAATGGCAGAAAAAGGGGAGATATTGCTGATGGGTGATCTGAATATGCCAGATGTTAACTGGAGTGCAGTTGCAGCAGCCACTTCAAAGAGTGGGGTTATTCTAGATGCCCTACAGGGGGCATGCTTTAGACAACTAGTATTGGAGCCCACTCGAGAAGGAGCAATCTTAGACCTGGTTCTCTAAATGGAGATGAGAGAGGATCACAGATGTAGAAGTGGGTAGCCATCTGGGAACTAGCGACCATCGAACAGTATGGTTCACAATAAACACAGCAATAGAGTCAAGCATACAAAGGCAAAAGTACTGGACTTTAGGAGGCTGACTTTGCCAAAATGGTGAGTGCTTAAGGAATGCGCTAGCAAATGGGCAGGAAGGAGGGTGGAAGAACAATGGGGAATAATAAACTGCCATCACAGAGGTAACACCTTTGTTGTGTGAAGCAAATAAAAAAACAAAATGATGTAAGAAACCACTATGGTTCTCAAAGGAAGTGGCAGTGAAGGTTCAAGAGAAAAAGAAAGCATTCAGGAAGTACAAGGAATCACAGAAGGAGCATGACAGAGAACTGTATCAGTTAAAGCAAAAGGAGAGCTGGAAGGCAGTCAGAACAGCAAAGGCCCAAACCGAGGAAAGATAGCCAACTCAGTTAAGAAGGGGATAAAAACCTTTTATAGGTACATCAGGGGCGAAGGAAGACCAAGGAGGATAGTGAGGCTTAATAAAGGGGAGGGTGGGCAGAGGGTGACTGTGAAAAGGCAGAGATACTAAACAAATATTTTTGCTCAGTATTTACAAATGAAGAAGGAGGTACCTAAAACAAACAGTAGAAACACTCTGGATACAGAAGTTGATACCAGCCCATTTACAGAAGAAAGGGTTCTGAAAGAACTCTAAAACTGAAGGTGGACAAAGCAATGCTCGTGATGGGATTCATCCCAGAATTCTAAAAGAACTAAGGGTAGAACTACTGACACCACTGACTACCCTCTTTAACAAATCATGGGAGGATGGGGTGGTACCCCAGGACTGGAGGAGGGCAGATGTGATTCCCCTTCACAAAAGTGGGAGCAAGGTAGAAGCAGGAAACTATAGACCTGTTAGTTTAACCTCAGTGATAGGGAAAATAATGGAATCACTTCTGAAGGAAAGAATTGTCGAGTATCTAGAGGCCAGAGGGGCACAGGACCCAAGGCAGCATGGATTCACAGCGGGAAGGTCATGCCAGACGAATCTGATAGATTTCTTTGACGGTGACCAAAGTAGTAGATCAGGGAGAGGCTGTGGACATGGCCTACCTAGACTTTAGCAAGGCATTGACACAGTCCCACACAAAGATTAATATACAAGTTAGCCAGCCTGGGAGTGGGTCCCAAGATGACAGCCTGGGTAAAGAATTGGCTGGAGAATAGGACACAGAGTAATAGTAAATGGAGTCCACTCTGAAGAAAGGGGGTTACGAGTGGGTACCGTGAGATTCAGTATTAGACCCGGTCCTCTTCAATGTCTTTTTATAAACACATTGCAGAGGGACTGGAAGGAAAGTATGTCTCTTTGCAGATGACACAGAGATCTGCAATAGAGTTGATGCACAAGGTGGAGTGGAAAGGATGAGAAGGGACTTGGCAAGGTTAGAGGAATGGTCAAATGTATGGCAGCTTAGGTTCAATACTAAGAAGTGCAAGGTAATGCACCTGGGAAACAAAAACCCAGGGAAAGAGTACACAATGGGGGTGAGATACTAACAACAAAAATGGAAAGAGACCTGGGGGTAGTCATATCAGATGACCTAAAGGTGGGCAAGCAATGTGAGAGGGCAGCAAGGAGGCCTGGGGGAATACTGGGATGCATAGGGAGAGGCATCACCAGTAGAAAACAGGAAGTTATTATCCCTCTGTACAGACAGCTAGTGAGACCCCATCTGGAGTACTGCGTGCAGTTCTGGAGACCCAGTATCCGCAAAGACATAGACAGGATGGAAGCTGTCCAGAGGAGGGCAACTAAAATGGTGTAGGGTCTGCACCAGAAGACATATGAAGACAGACTTAAGGCACTTAATATGTATAGCCTTGAGGAAAGGAGGGAGAGGGGGGACATGATAGAAACTTTTAAGTACCTCAAGGGAATCAACAAAGTCCAAGAGAGTAGCATCTTTCAAAAAAAGAGGTGTGCAAGAACAAGGGGGCACAATTTGAAGATAGAGGTGGAGGCGTCTCAGAGGTAATTTGGAAGTATTTTTTCACAGAGAGGTTGTGGATCGTGGAACAGCCTTCCGGAGGAGGTTGTGGAGTCAAAAACAGTGGTGGAATTCAAGCATGCATGTGACAGTCATAAGGCAATTCTAGGGGGTGGGGGTAGGAAGAAGTAGGCTGCTGGTTAACTAGGATCTGCAGCTTATCCAGTAGGTAGGGAAATGGGCAGACTGGGTGGGCCAAGTGGTCCTTATCTGCCATCAAATTCTATGTTTCTATGAGTCAAGGAACATCAAGGAGATACAAGGAATGGACATTGGGTGGGGGAGGAGGGGCAGTCAAGGAACACTGAGGAGCAAAGTGAGAAAGGTGACGGTTGGGGGGCAGGTAGTCAAAGGAGATGGCAGAGGAGTCAAGGAACATCGAGGAGACACAAGGAATGGCCGTTGGGGGCAGGAACCAAGGAATCAAAGCCAAGAGCTTAGTGAGTATGTGTGTGTCAAAATAACGACATTTCCACAGAAAAAACAATCAGAATGATTGATTCCACACTGTGAAGTCTGCTGTCTTCAGAGCCTGTCTTCAGCATGTGCAAGTACAGCAAACTCTTCAGTCTTCAGAGCCTGTTTTCAGTGCAATTAAAAAGTCATACTTTATTATCCCAAACAAAAAAATGTAGAAAAAAATACTGCATAGGGTCAACAATCCATCAGCCTAATACTTGATCTGGCACATTCCCTTATGTCTGCCATTACCTTACAGACCCCAGCATCCCCAACGTCAGGAACATGTGTGTGTTCCTTGATCTGTGCTGCAACCTTGTTTCTGACGGTATGGAGTCTGGCTAAATAACTGTATTTATGAGCTTCAGCACAACGCCACCAAACATTTCCTGTGGCATCCTTGTCCTTCTGATAAACAAACCCAGCATACACAGCTAGTGACCTACATTTTTGGCTGGTTATTAATTCAAATTCCATTATAGGAATCCTTCAGCTTAGTCAGTGCTTACTGAGTGCGTGGTCACCCTCCACGGCACCATTTAATGATTTAGTTAAAAGCATCTGTGCAAAGGCACATGGAATTCTGGGAGCAGGTAACTGGGTAAGCAGGAAGTAATGTTGTGCAGACTACTGCTTAGAGGGAGAATTTCTGTAATGCATTCCAGCCATGTGTAAAAACAAGTAAGTGAGAAGTTCCCCTTGTTTTGGTTAGACCGCATGTCTTGTTCATGTGTTCGGTCCTCTAAAAAACGTTCCTTTTTTTTTAACAGAATTGCCCGTTATGCTTGCTAACTCTCAACAGTTTGTGAACTCTCAGCCACATAATTAAAGGGCACCACCGGAGTCTGCTAGCAACTATGTCATTTATTACTACCTAAATAAAGAAAGACATGAAAGCATCTGTCCGCCACTGCTCACTATTACCACGCAGCAGCTAATATTGGCGGTGCTAGAAAGTAAGGTAGCATTGATAGTGCTCGCTATTAAATCATCGCCAATAAGTCATTTGTGATTTTGTAATCACAATTTGAGCATGGAACCAGTGTCATTGCATGTCTGTGGTGGTAAAGTTATCGTAACTTTGAGTTTGCAGATTTAACTACATGTTCAATATGTGAGGTGAAGGTGAGGGTGTCATCAATAGGTATGCCCAGGTATTTGAATGTGGATACCTGTTTAAGAGTTGCACTTTTGTGGCTTTGAATTATCAGTGGCCCGTACTTTTTCTTTCTATGAGTCAGTGTGATTAGCATGTCCTTGTGTTTTTTTGTAATTGAGCAGGAGCCTATTCTGCATGAACCATGTTTTTAGCACTTGGAATTTGGATTGGAGAGCCGAAGTTATTTTGGACAGTTCCTTACCAAGTACCGAGATGACAGCCTCATCAGCATAGTCTGACTTCAATAGTGGGGAACTGATGAAAACTATCCTGAAGGAGAGACTGGTGGGCTTTCTTGAGGAAAGTGGGCTGCAAGATGACAGACAGCATAGGTTTACATTGAGGGGGTCCTGCAAACTAATCTGGTTGATGTTTTTGACTGGGTGATCAAACAGAGGACAGGGGCTAAGCAGTTGATGTCCTGTATCTGGACTTCAGCATGGCCTCCGACTACACCTCATGGGATACTGATCAGAAAGCTGAAGGATCTGGTGGTGGGAACCAAGCTCGCTAGATGGGTCACAAACTGCTTGAAGGACAGAAGCCAAACAGTGGTGGTCGGGTGGCAATTTTCAGAAGCTAGGATGATGCCTTTGATGCATGGCCAGCTGGTAATGATTGTTGTATGCTATTTGTAATATAAAAATATAGCTTGTGCTTATGGGTGCCCCCCCCCCCAGGTTTCAGAGAAGCTACATGATATATTAACCTGAAACCAGGAGGTAATTAAAAGACCAGAGAGACTTAATTAAGGGTCTCCTGTTTTTCTGTCTTAATTAGAACTGACTCAGCTGCCAGGATATAGGGCTCATAAACTTTTATGATACATATAGGAAGAACATGTTATACCACCATGGTGCTAAAGGTTATAAAATCCTTTGATATGCCTTGGGAATAGGAACTGCTCAAGATCAATGAGAAAATGTTAATTAAGGAGTCATATTTGGGAAATGAGTTTTTGTTGATGTCACCTTATTTAATATACCTCCTGATAGGACATCCTGTTTGTATATTTTTTATATTCAACAAGGAGGAGCTAGATGACTCACAAAAGGGGTGTGAGAGACACACAGTTTAAACTAGGACTTGTGTCTGATCTTTGTGACATATCTTTTTGGGCTCTTAAGAAACAAGATCTAACTATAAGCACTATAGAGGTAATACATTAGATAGAAAAAGTCTAACTGTATTGTGGTAGGAGTTTTTGTTTGTACTTTTCCTTGTTTTCTTTTAAGTGATTGTATGCTCTTTGATATATTGTTCTGTGTTTACATTTTTCATATTTTTATCATCTTTAAGTAAAGTACCCTTTATTTTAAAAGACTGCCTGGGTCTGCCAGTATTCTATTTGCATGTGACGTATAGAGGGTTAAGACTGACAAAAAACTGTTCAGAAGCTTGATGGTGTTACTAAACTGGGAAAAGGTAAGAATATACCTAAGGTCTTTTACAGAGTTTTAAAGGTTCATTTTGGATACCTGGTTAGGTGCCCTTAGGCGAAAGATATATTGCATCCCCCGAAGTGAATATTATCTGAGCATTACATTTGGTTATGCTAGCATAAGATTCACAGTTTGAATCCCCCCAGAACTTGAGACTAAAGGTGATTCGGACCCACAAGCAGACAGGAAGGTTACTGTGTCTGTTACCTGTTCACACTCTTGCGCTGGGAGGTTGGCACTGTGGGAGCAGAGGGCCTGACCTGCTGAGTGCATTTGTGATAGTGCCCAGTGGGATCTCTCAGGGCTTGGTTCTTGGACCGATGCTGTTTAATATCTTCAGTGATAGCGGATGCGATCAAAAGTAAAATCTGTCTGTTTGCAGATGACGCAAAGGTCTGTGAGATAGTGGACATAGACAAGGGATACAAGAACTAAGGGATGACCTGGTTAGGCTACAGAAGTGTTCTGGCACTTAGCAACTGGAGTTCAGCGCTAAAAAGTGTGAAGTTACACACTTAGGGGTGAAGAGTCCAGAGACAAAATAGTGGTTGGGTGGTGTGCAGGTCACCAGGTATGAGGAAGAAAAGGACCTTGGGGATTATCATAAAGAGTGACCCGAAGCACTCTTTGTACTGCAAGAGAGCAGCAGCAAAAGGAAATCATATGCTGGACTGCATAGCCAATTGGATTACCAGCAGGAAGGCAGAGGTCATACTAGTGCTGTACAAGTCAGTGGTGAGACCACATCTACATTATAGTGTGCAGTATTTGTGCCCTTATCCTAAGAAGGATGTCAACTTGCTTGAGACAGTCCAATGAAGGGCAGCCAAGATGAAGAAGGGCCAGCAGGACGACACCTATGAGGAGAGACTCAAGGGGCTCAACATGTACTCCCTTGAAGACAGCAGGGAGAGGATGATATGACTGAGACCTTCAAATACCCTAAAGGTATTAATAGAGTGAATATGGAGGACCTCTTCAGTCTTAGTGGAAAAAAAGTTCACTAGGAGGCATAGCCTAAAGTAGGTAGGGGGAAGACGAGAGAGAGAGAGATGAGAAGGTACTTTTTCACCGAGAGAGTGATGGCCAAGTGGAATGAGTTGCCAGAGGAGGTGGGCTCCCTGAAAATGGTGGCTAACTTCAAAAGATGATGGTAGAGAATGAAGGGGAAAATTAATGGGGGAACTGAGGGGGGGTCAAGATTTGTGGAGTGGAGGCAGGTCCCACTGTCAACATAGGAGGAACCTGCATAAGACTTTTATTTGCTGGCATGTTCGTATGTTCGTAAAGTGAAAATTTACAAAATATATGTTGTGCAGAGTGTTTTGATTTGTAGGTGTACTCCTAGTAAGTCCTTTCCTTTATTTCCTGAAAGGAGTTTTTTCTAAATTTGCTTGCTGGTTTTATGGCCCCTGGGAATCTGCATATTAACATTTCTAATGGCATTTCTTGATACAATGCCTCCTGTCTCATGCGACTGTGATGCATCCCAGACCATTGATTCAGAGAGTAATAACTGCTGCTGCCACAGCAAATGCTGTTAGGAGTCTGATATTCTGGGTGGGATATTCAAAGGGGTTGCGTATGGCACAACAGTGTTGCACCACGCGCAACCCACTGATCGCCCACCATGATATTCAGAAGGATGTTCGCCATGCAGATCCCGATGCACCGGGGTGCACCAGTAATGTATGTGGTGCAAGTGCGGGGGACGTGCCAATGCATATTCCACACATCCTGATATTCAGCCTGGGATGTGCGGTGCATATGCTGGTGCAACCCCTACTTGCGCCACACACTGGTGCTCAAAGTTGAGCCACAAAGAAATAGGAGCAAGGGCTGGCCACCCACAGATGAGCTGCCATATTGCAGGGTGCAACATGGCAGCCACCAGCTGTGGTTGGCCACCTGAGTTCCAGAGCCAGGGTCTGTTGGCGTTGCACCCCCCCACGCCCGATCACAGGCATTGCAATAGAAATGATATCCCTGGTGGTCCAGTGGACCATTTCCAGCCCGATCGTGGGCATAAGTATACTAAAACATTTTAAATTACCCCTGGTGGTCAGCGATACCCCCTTTCCCACCACCACTGGCTCCCCACCCATAAGCGCCAACCGCCCACCAACTGACTGCGTACAGTATGGCTGTATGCCCATTGGTCCACAGTGTGGGCCAATGGCGTGCAGGTACTCATACCGTGCTACACAGTCCGATATGTGAAGGATGGGAGCTGTGCCCGCCGCTGACCGGGCGGGGAGCGGGTGACGGGGCTCAGTGGGCGGGTGGGGAGGGGGTACCACTGGACCACCAGGGATAATTTAAATGTTTTAGTATACTTATGCCCGCGATCAGTCGGAAGCAGTCCACTGGACTACCAGGGATATTGGACCTGATTTATTTTACACTTATGCCAGCAATCGGGCTGGAAGTGGTCCACTGGACCACCAGGGATATTGGACCTGATTTATTTTATACTTATGCTCGCGATCGGGCATTGGGGCACTTTGCCATGATTTGCAGGGGGCGTCGGTCCCCAATGGCTGCAGCCTGGCAGGGCGCCAGGTGCAAGTCGCCAGGGATCAGCGTATCTGCATGCAAATGATGCCATAATGACATGTTAATGGGTCCAGTTGCGCCTTGCATGCATTATGGCCCCATTTGCATTTCCACCACTGAATATCATGGTTCCTGCACCTAGCGCAACCGCACTTGCACTGGCACATTCCCCTGCTCCTTTCTTGCCACTTGCACTGGCGTAGTGCCACTGTGCCATGCACAATGCGGGAGGCCACGTTGCCATATTCAATGGTGCTGAGCCATGGTGCAGCACCACTGAATATCGCCCAGCACACTCCCTGACACATCCCAGTTGCACTGCGCCTGGCTTGCACCCCTGCCTGGTACATTTCTGAATATCCCACCCTCTGTCTTCAACTAAATAACTCTTGTCTAATCCAAACTTTCTGTTTTCTAGGTATATGTCTAGGTCTAGCTAGCAGAAGTGAATGTTTTGTTTTTAAAGTTTTTCATTTAATCAAACTACACACAACCATTAAAAAAAACGCACAAATCAATCAAGGTCACATATGTTAAAATTAGTGATGACTCTGTTTCCTTACAGAGTAGCCCACTCAATTAAACCTCAGGTGTTTACCATCTGTAAATGTAGCCTTCATTAGAACTCTCTGGACAAGGAGAGTTACTTAAAATCACACCTCTACTACTGTAAACTTGACAAAAAACAGCTCTGGGTGAATCAGTGGTCCTGGATACATCACTGTCACATAGGACAGGAGCCATTACAGGAACAAGATGAGCCATAAAATGCTTGATATTCCAAGGGGCCATAAAACCAGCCAGAAATTTAAAAACTCATTTCAGCAAACAAAGGGAAGGACTTACTAGGAGTAAACCTACAAATCAAAGCACTGCACAACCATTTTTTGTAAATGTTGACTGTAGTTGTCCTTTAACCAACCTGTGGTTCGCTCCTCTTTGAGCTGTCCCTTTTACTACTGCACCGTTTTGTAAGGCAACATTCACTGTGCTGAAATTGTTACTGCCCTGCATCTATGTTCCCCATATACTTCCCAGTATGTTTATTGTGAACTGCACCTGTTGCATAATTGGTATTGTTCTTTTGCAGCAACTTCTTTTTTCTACACTTCAAACACATTTATATTTATTATGTATTAGATGTTATATTACTGCATTGTTTTTGTGCTATTACTTCTTGCTCCCCCTTCCCTCAGGACACATCTAGAAATGAGCTGTTACCAGCTCAGTATGCTTTTCCTGGTAAAATATTTGAAATAAATAAAATTAGATTCCATGACAGAAACATGATCACATTAACCAAAGTCACTCAGGTCTACAATCAAAATGAAAAATTTGATAGTAATGATATGCACATAACGCTTTACGAAATGCCTGCCTGTAGCACAAAATAGGATTCAACCATCTAGATTAGTGAAAATACAGGAAAATAACAGCACTGCTCCTGTTCCCCCTGTAGATGCTACTTAACAATAACACCACTTCCCTATGCTTCCACCCTCCTTTCACAGACCTGCAAATGGCATGGTCCACCATTGTCCTACAAACTTGGTGGCTGTGGAGTTGCTGTCAGTGACCAACTAGCACTCTAGTTACTATATAATTAATACTGTAGCTAAATAGGTGCATTTTCAGTAGTGTCTGCCCTAAATTAGGTGCTGTCATGATGTCTTCATTCCAAAGTGCTTTCTCCCAAAAAATAGAAAGTAAAAAATATAACATTCCACAAAATGTTGTAGCCCCAAACAGGACTAAATGGTGTACCTAATAGCCAAATAAAACCACAGATAGATTTTTTTATCTTTCTCAACAGGTTACATAAAGTACGTGCAACATGACTCAGAGTATTATGTCTCCTGTTTACCTGCTCCATAATACAGAACATTATGTTCATGCTTCTACAAAGAGGTATCAGAAGGCCTATGGGTGGCAAAAAGATTGTTCAAGTCCCCTGGTCAGATGTCCTGCATTCAAACATTGAGGTGGAGGGGTGACTGTGAAAGTCTCTCAATGGACAGAAAAAATAAATTCCTCTCCAAGATTTTTAAGAGGTAGGTAGTGTTTCCCCAGAATGTTAGCATATAAGAAAACAACACATGTGACTCTGTTTTGGAAATTATATGGTGGATGGAGTCTAGTGAAACCATAGGAGCTCATCTACCATAACCCATGAACCCATGGAGGATGACTGACTTATGGCTGTAACTCAACATGATTAAGTTCACCCTTAACCATAATAGTGTGGCAGTGGCTAGGCTTATATCTGCACAGCTTGGTGGAAGGGGCACAACCCTTGGAGCTCCACCCAATCCCTCAGAAAGCCAAAAGACAGTTAATATAGATATTGTTTGGTGCAGATGAGCCCCCAACTCCCATAATGCTGTAGTTTCTGACCTACAACCCCACAGGCCTGACCACAAAACCAGCCATGAGGAGCCACATCTGAGGAGTACAAAGAAAAGAAAAACCTAACACTTTACCTCAGAACAATCACTCACAAACTGTCACAGATAGTTTTTAAAAGAATAGAAACAAATAGGTAATACCCAAAGAGGATGGCAACCCTTCGAACCATAATTTTCAGTGGTCTACCTCTAGTGGGTTGAGGACAGTCATATTCTCCTTTGTTACTTAGTGTGCTGCACTGCCAGATCCTACCTCAAGTAGTAAGGGAGATTGTAGGGGCTCCAGACCAGCCCTTTGTCTCAGCATTTTCCACATTGACATAGGCACAAACCATGCTGGTAATGAAACTAGGAGAGTGGCCTGGGTTCTTGATTTTCAGGCAGGAATTGAAGAGTTGGGAGAATTGTTAGCTATGCTGATGTAACTTAGCCTTCAGATCTGTAAACTGCTGTCACTTGAGCTGAAGCTGTAGTCAGAAAGGATGTTGATCCTTTCTCCATTTAGAATGATGGGTCCCCTTGGTCTAGCAGCTCTCAGTACCATCTCCTGGTCCTGGAAACATAGGTATTTTATTATAAAGTGACAGGATCCATCCCCTGATTTCAGATTTAGGCCCAGGGAGGAGTGGGTTCCTCATTTATTTCATGATGGAGCCTACCTGATCCAGTTTCAAATGCTGTATCAGCCACTGCTGAATAAAAGCAACAGAGTTCTGGCTGTCCAGCTCTTCCAGCAGTCTCACAGTCCAGGCAATGGAGAGATACTTATGATTCTCTTGATCATCTGTCTTGACCTGCATCATGATTCAAAATGTGGTCTTCAAGAGTGCAAATCTGATGCTCAGCCTCTGTGATTCTAGAGCCATGTTTGGTTATTATCTCAGTAAGGGATTCCCAAGTCTCCTGTAGGTCAGAAACCTATGCTATCATTTTTTTGAATCCCAATTTCATGTCGGCCTCATCTCATTTAACAGAGTAGCAAGGTTGGGGTCCAGTGGAGGCCTTATCAACTGCATACCATTGGAGAGGGCTGTAACGTGCAGAGCCCTGGATGAAGATTGGAGAACCCCAAATGTAGCCATTTCCCTGTCCTTGGTGTCCACAGCTCCATCACCCCCACCATCCCGAGGACTGAGCTGTTCCACTGCCCCATGGTGTGCACCCCTATGGTGAGGCCGCTCGCATGGGACTAGGTCCTGGTGGTGCCCAAATCTGCATGGTGCAGAGCTGGATTGGCAGATGTGGGTTTGCAAGACACCAGTGTCATCCTGTCACCAGGCCAAGATTTTTCTTGTTTTCTTGTCTCTCCTCCAGAGTTGATGGCATGAACGTGGGCATGCGCATTCGCAGGCTGACCAGCAACCCCAATTATCTTCTGGCCATGTACAACTGCATCTTCTCTGCTACCAGGTGCTCCAGCAGAGGCAAGATAACCATCCTCCCATGAGAGTTTGAGTGTCCTCTGAAAAGCTCACTCCCTCTCCTTCTGTCCGGCTCTTCAGCAGCCCTGGCTTGTTCCCGAACCCAGGCTACCAGCATCGCAAGTGATAAGCATACCACTGCATGGACAGGCCTGCTTAAATAAAGTAAGTGATATAAAAAAGGAAAGAAAGAGCTGCTTTAAACACCTAATTTTTAAATATTAGAGTGCCAGATGAGAAAGCAAACCTACCTTGTGTCCACCATCATTTGCGGCTCAGCATTTTAAACCCACCCGCACAAGTTTGTTTTTTTACCTTCTGTGCCACCCACAAATTTCCCTCATTACAATGCTGATCCAGCACCCTATTGTGTATCCTATGTAACTGTCACCCAGCACCCTATTGTGTATCCTATGTAACTGTCACCCAGCACCCTATTGTGCGTCCTATGTAACTGTCACCCAGCACCCTATTGTGTGTCCTATGTAACTGTCACCCAGCACCCTATTGTGTGTCCTATGTAACTGTCACCCAGCACCCTATTGTGTGTCCTATGTAACTGTCACCCAGCACCCTATTGTGTGTCCTATGTAACTGTCACCCAGCCCTGGCCTGGCAATGTACTCCATGGCTCCACCTCACAGGTCCACCAAGACGAGCTCTTTTTCTAGTTTTGGTTTGGTCTCAGATGCCAACATGCTTTCACTTAGACACTGGCAAATGTATCTAGGGCATCCCCTGCCCTCAGCCAACAAGCTGCAGCCCCATGGCTAGAGATGTTGGTACCTAATATACTAAATCAACTCAAAACCCAGCTGCAGGGATTGCTGTGACAATATGCGCCCCTCTCCTCAGGATGGAGAGTACTTCCTCAGGCATGCAGAGATCCAGTCTTCTGGCGTGAACCCAGGTCATTCATGTGTACTTGTTAGAACTACACCCAATCTCTAGGCATGCCGGGGGGCACAGAAATAGATATCATACCTTGAAAGTCTCCCTGTTTTTCCTGAGACTCTAAGTTTTACTTAGTTTGACATTCCGTGCTTTTCAAAGCACCATTTCAATTTCCTAAATATCTTATCCAATAGCAAACTGCTACTCTTGTCTTTAAATGGTTCTAGCACTGCATTTTTATCATTGTATATGCCAGCACATTAATTAGGACCTTGGCAAATCTCAGATTTAGTGATTGCAAATTAGATTGCCCTTATTTTAGGGAAACTGACTGGAAGCTCAAATATAATATGACAAATAAACACTAAACAGATATTGGAAGTCTCATTACCTTTGTGCTCTTAAATGAATGATCTGTAAGGATCATATTGCTCATAGCCCTAACAGACTAAACTTCATTAGCAAAAGTCCTGCTCCATAGACTGTCACTAATCTAAATCACTAGGGCTCTCCCATCCTGGAGAATAACACTGGACAGCACCATATTATGAGTCAGACTCATCTCACCCTGACTTTCATGGTCCCAATGACAGGTTTTAAATTCTTGCTTTAAAAATACAATTATCCTGCTTTAACACACAGATGAAACAGATACAAATCCATCAGGGATAATTTATTTATTTATTGAGTTACAGTTTTTGGACCAGGAAAGGCATGTGATAGCCTGTTTTTAAGTGGGTGCTGAGTGTGGGTTACATGGGCCTATTTTATTGATAATTTCTAGTATAAAGCCTTTGTCAGACCTCACCTCTAACTGTGCATAGTTCTGGTTCCTACGTCATGGGGAAAATATCAACATCATTGAAAAAGTACAAAGTAGAGCAAAAAAAAGACAATTTAAGGTATGGAAAGCATTTGAATAATGATTATATAGAGCTTCAACACTTAACAGATGCTTATAATAGCATCTGCCATTTTGCTTTGCTTGCTCTGGCTTGTACCCATCATTGTTCCCACTATGCTGATTTAGGTTGGCTTTCTCCAGCTGCTCGAATGAATTTTTTTTTGGGGGGGTGAAATATTCATAAAGCATTTTTTTCTTTAAATGATTTAACAATTTTAAGTAATTCTAAAAATCTATGTTTATCTAAGGTGATGTCTTTGCAAACTCGAATTTTGTAAAACTAAAATGGGATCTCATGCCTTCTCTATGACTGCTCCAGCTTTTTGAAACAAGCTACTTGAGATCATTTGTAGGTTTTTTATTTATTTATTTGACAACTGGTAACTCGGAAAGACACACTGAGCCAAGGCTCTTCTCCAGATATGACCTTGTGGGAGGGCAGAGGACATACATTATGGTACAATGAGCAATGTAATGGTACAATGCAAAGTGCATACAGTGCACAAAATACATAGATGATAAAAGGCAGGGGCAGTGGTATAATAAAGTGTAGGCAAAAAGAACAAGGTGTTCCAGTTTGTGTAAGAAAAGCATAACATATATAAAATATATGTAACCAAAATCAAAATCCAAGATCAGTCACCCGGGGGGGTTGGGGAGCCTGGCCAGTTTCTTGCTGGCACCAAAGGTCGAAAACAATGGTTTCTTGGTGATGACCTGGAGCTGGTTGGATTGGAACTAGCATGGGACATTGCTCTATTCCCACAACGTGCCATGCTGGTGGCCTTCTTTTGGCATTGATAAATTTTTGTAGTCTTCTACATAAACATGACCTCCTCCAAGGGTGGATCCTACAGCACAACCCAAATATATTAGCGGTGGTTGAGACCTGGCTCTCCCCTAAAGTAGCTGACTCTGGCATCGCCTTGAGCAGCTACCTACTCTTTAGAGAAGACAGGTTGGGGAAAAAGGGATGGCAGTTGTGCCGTCTACGTTCGCAATTCTATAAAAGTGCAGGTTCTCCAGACTACCCACCCCCCCATCTATGGTGCTCAGACTCTGTCTGCGAAACAGATTGGCTATTGGCAACTCTGGCAAACAACTTACTGTGATGTCTGTTTACCTCCCTCCCTGGAACACCAAGCCTGCCCCCCACTCCTTCTTAGACTGCATCTCCCAGTTTCCCAGGAATGCTGAGGTTATCGCATTGAGTGACTTCAACACTAACTGGTTGCCCCCTGCGGCAGCTCAGCAAAGGGACACTGTGGCAGCCATCAACTTAACACAGGTTGTCCTGTCTCTAACCAGGATTAATTATAAAACAGGCACCAGTATCCTTGTAGATCTAATCCTTACCAATCTCCCACAGTGACTCTGTAATGTTACGGTACTACCTGATGCATTAAGTGTCCACTCCCCTATTCTATGCACATAGACACATCATTCCCAAAACCCACATCCTAAGTTCTCTTACCAGCGCACCCTTAAAAAGGGTTCACTGTGGAAGTTCTCAGATTATCTCCTGAACTGTGACTTGACTCCCCTGAACACCGCCTCCCACATAGATAACGCCCTGGCTTTCTTTATCACAACCTTTAACATCGCCTGTGACATCTCTGCCCCATTCTCTAAATGAGTTATAAAAGGCCAAAACACCCCATGGATTACCAGGGCTCTCCTGGATCTCATGCATGCTCGTGATAAGCTCTAGCACAAATTGCTAGCCTCTGGTCTCCCCTGCTGACAGGCAACATTACTGGGCTGCTAGGAATACGTGCACTTGGGAACTTCGCTGTGCCAAGGTAGCCCACTTCTAAGCCTCACTGTTTTCCACTTGGGGCTTGGGAAAAAAGTTTTGGGATAACATTAAGGACCTTACAGGTAAATCCCCCCCCCAACAATGGTGTTTCTACACAGGATCCACTGCTCATTGCTAACACCTTTAACAGTGCATTTTCCAATCTTAGCAGATTCTACCCCCTGATGTCTTCAACACATCCTCCTACCCCCTTCTTCCTCCCCCCCCCTCAGGTATTCCCCCATTGCACTTTAGGACTGTCTCCCCTGTAGAAGCTAAATCATACCTCTCTAAGGTTTGCAGGAAATCTCGCTTCAGCAGAGATTCCCTAGACCTGAAGCTTCTGCATCTGGTCCTAAATGCGGTTCTATTCCCCCTTACCAAAATTCTTAATCTCTCCCTGTGCTTTGGCCAATTCCCCTATCAATGGAAATCTGCTGTTGTAATGCCAGTCTTCAAGAGTGGTGATAGAACATCCCATAATAACTACCAACCAATATCTATTCTCCCCACCATCTCCAAAGCCCTGGAAAAAAATTGTTTCCAACCAACTCTTTGATTATCTCTCCACTTAAAACCTCCAATGTTGTCAGCAACACAGTTTCAGGAAGGGTCATAGCACCACCACAACCCACCTGGAATACACAGACTTCACACATAAAGCCCTTGACTGTTGTCATCTAGTTGGGTCTGTGTACATAGACCTGACCAAGGCTTTTAATAATGTCAATCATGCCCTCTTTGTTAAAAGCCTCCCATCATTGGGCCTCTCACTTGATGCCACCTCCTGGTTTGCCAACTATCTCAGTGGGAGGATCCAGCAGATAAAAATCAACAATACTCTCTCTGCCAGTCTGCCGGTTCGGTCTGGGGTCCCCCAAGGGTCTATCCTTGTCCCACTGTTGGTCAGTCTATTCCTCAACACCCTCTCACTTGCTTGCTATGGGCAGATGATACTGTAAGCAGATGATGCACTAATCTACTGTGGTCACCCTGACCCCTCCCCACTGCAATCGGAACTACAAAGATTCTTCTCTGAATCTTGGTTCTCCCAACATAAGCTCATCCTCAATTGAAAAAAGCAAAAGTGATGGTGTTTGCAAATCCCCAAAACAAATACAAAGGCGTCCCTTAACCTATTCTCAACTGTCATAACTTACCCCTAGAGCAAGTCAATACGTTCAAATATCTTGGGATCCCCCTTGATTCCATCCTCTCCTACCACAAACATATTAACATAGTCTGCTCGGTAGTTAACACCAGGTTAGGACTTCTCTATAGACATAGGTCTTGCATGACACCTTAAACCCTCCATCTGGCGGTAACCAGCTCGATCTTGTCTATAGTTGACTATGAAACAATGTTCTATGGTGTGGCCTGAGACTCTGTGCTAAGTAGAATTAGGGTTGCCTTGAACAAGGCGTGTCAGCTAGTAACCGGTTGTGACAGGCTCACCCACACCTGCCACATCTATCAACGTACCAACTGGCTTAATATTGCAGGGAGGCTCTCTTACCAAACCAGCTTGTTAGCTAGGAAGATTGGCTTGGATCTCTCCCCCCCCCCACTACCCATTATCTCTTAACCCTCACACCCATCACTTGGATCACCAGAAGCACTTCTCAAGCCTCCTTCATGATTCCACACTGTAGGACTTCCTTGGGGCAGCAGGCCTTCATGAACAGGGCACCTCACTATCTGAATGGTCTCCCCCCCTCAGAACTCCTCAGTTGCCAAATTTGGTCCGTTCAAGTGCAGTCTCCAACAGAATCTTCTCACCTCCGCCCACTGTGACTGTCTCTAGCCCACTGTATAATCCCTGCCTCATGTTCTCCCCTCTACATCATTCCTCTTCCATACCAATGTCACCTTGACAGCCTCGGACCACTACTCCCCTCAACTCCCTCTCTCACCCTTATTCTATCCCCCTTCTTTTCTCCTCTCAACTCTCTCTTTAATGTTATGTACAGCAGGATCTTGACTAAACCTGCCTATTGTGTCCTGTACTACTTGGCTTGATTGTTAAATTTTTAGTACTGTGCTGACTGTAAAATGTTCCAGTATTGTTCTGTGGCTCTTTGTCCTGCAACATCTGTGTAACTCGACACAAGTTTCAACTGTTTTCTTATTGCTCCTATGTACTTGCACTTACTGATAGTTGCCTGTAACTGTATGTCTGTTTGATCTCTGACGTGGAACTTTTGTAAAACAGTCACTGACTCAAAGGATTGTAATTCCAATATTTTCAATAAATAAAAATAAAAAATTAATTGCTGAGATCATGTAAAGAGGGATTCTTTCAAGGCCAAAGCCAAGGCACCTAAAGCAAAAATAACACTGTCATCTGCATACACGTGAATATGCGTATTGGCACAGACAGACTGAAGGTCATTTAAAAAAAATGGAAAATAGGATGGAATCCAGCATGGAGTCTTGGTGGACCCCAGAATGGATGAGGAGGAGCACAGTACCTCCAACCTGTACAGACTGGAGATGGCCAGAGAGGTAGGATCTGAACCAGTTCACAACAGAAGCTGAGAGGTCAGTTGAGCTTAGTTTATTTAGGAGGAGAGGGTGGACTACCAAATCAAAGGCCTTAGCCTGGTTGATGAAGATGGCAGCTGTGATAAATCACTGATCTATCCCAGTAAGAAAAGAATCAGTGACATGAAGCAGGGAAGAGGCTATGGAGTGGTGTTTGTGGAAGCCAAACTGGAAGGGAGAGATGAAGCTGGAGGAAAAGAAGTTGGCAAGCTGGGAGTGAGCAAGTTTCTCCTGCAGCTTGGTGATAGTAAGGAAGTAAGGGAGATGGGTTGGATGTTGCTGGGAGAGGTGGGATCACCAGCTTTGTGAAGGGGGAGAACCTTGGCAAACTTCCAGGACTAAAGAACAGCATAGAGAGAGAGAGAGAGAGAGAGAGAGAGAGAGAGAGGGAGAGACAGAGAGGTTGAGAAGGTAGGTGAGGTGAGAAGCAATGATAGGGCAGAGAGCTTTGGGTCCAACCCATGAAGACTAGATTTAGAGAAGTTAAGGTAGGAAAAGAATATGCAGGGTCTCCTGCAGAGTGACAGGGGGGATGTGAAGCCCCTGAGGTGGATGAGACAGACAGTAGAGGATTGAGAATAGGACAGAGAGGCAGTAGGGGGAGCACAGTTAGTGAAAAATTCATTGAACTGAGGAGGGAGCAGAGATAGGTGAACCATTCATGAGCAGGACTGGGGAGGTGGACTGAGTGGGGTTGGGGTCAAAAGGATTGAATAACCTTCCAGAAATATACAGAGGAGTTAAGGTTTTTTTTATAATTGGTTTTGAAGTAATTTAATTTCACAGCTCAGACAGCCATGGTGCAGCAGTTTCAAACCTTCCCGTAGGAAAGAAGGTCTGAAGGTGAGCAAGACAGCTTGAAATGGGCCTACGCATGGTCACAGGACTTATACAAGTCTGTGAGGTCCACTGTAATCCAGGGATGGTGGGTGCCCTTGACCCTTGACATTCTAAGGGAGGCATTCTTGTCTCACATGTGTAAGAATTTGGAGTAGAACAAGGAGATGGCCACATCAATATTGGTAGCAGAAAGGATGGGAGACCAGTCAGTGGCTATAATGTCAATGTTAAGTGACCAGAGTGACCTAGACCTCATATATTTGGGAGGGGCAGGAGTGAGACAAACATTTCTAATACAGGATGCCATGCAATGGTCACTGAAGATGTCCGGCATAATACCAGCTGTGGCTATGCGGTGAGGATGTGAGGAGAGAACCCAGTCCAGTAAACTATGGTTTGAGGAGTGAGGATTAAGTTGCATGAGCTCAGTGATGAGTTGTGCAAGGTTTAAGCAACTCAGTCCTTTGGGAAGTCAATGAGGAGGCAGGGGGAAAGTCAACTGATGTTCAAGTCCCCTAGTAAAATAAATTCAGCAGAGGAAGAGTGAGTGTCCAGAGAGGAGTGAGAGACAACCAACATAGGGGGAAAGATTTTAGGGGAGGCATAGATAACACCAGTGAAGATGGGTAAGGACGAGTGAACAGAGAGTTTGGCTAAGAGAAGCTCATGAGAAGAGAGTGCAGATTCCCTGAGAGAGATAGAGCAGCTAAGACTGTCACATGTAGAGGGCAACACTGCCCCCTCATTTACCACTGTGCTGCCTAAACTGAGGAAGCAATATCACTAGCACAAACAGTAAAAGAAGGTGGCAAGACTTTCTGTAGATACATTAATGAAAAGAGAAAGTCCAGTGGGGGTATTGCTAAGATCAAAGGGGATAAGGGGGCATGTGAGGAGGAAGACCATGTAAAAGCATGTATCCTAAATAGATACTTCTGCTCAGTATTTACTGAAGAGAAGGTAGGGTAGGGCAGGGCCCACAGCTCAGCACCATGGACACAGGGGGAGGGAGGTGTGCACTAGTCCCTTCACAAAAAAAAGGGTCCTACAAGAGCTCGATAAGCTCAGGGTGGACAAGGCAATGGGACCTGGTGGCATACATCCCAGGGTACTAAAGGAGCTAAGGATGGAACTAGCAGAGCCATTATCAGAACTGTTTAGTGAGTCTCTGAGCACAGGAGAGGTCCCAGAAGACTGGAGAAGGACTCATGTGATCCCGCTGTACAAGAGTGGTAGTAGGGACGAGGCAGGGAACTACAGACCAGTCAGTCTTATCTCAGTAGTGGGCAAGATTATGGAGGCATTCCTTAAAGAAAGGATAGTGCAACACCTGGAATCCATAGGAGCACAGGATCCAAGACAGCATGGGTTTACAAAAGGAAGGTCCTGTCAAACTAATCTCATAGATTTCTATGACTGGGTAACCAGAGTGGTGGACCAAGAGGGAGCAACTGATGTCACCTACCTTGACTTCAGCAAAGCATTCAATACTGTCCCACAAAGAAGATTGATTAGTAAGCTGGGTAGACTTGGGGTGGGTCAGAAGTTGGTCAACTGGGTGGCAAACTAGTTGGGCAGAAAACAGAGAGTGGTGATAAATGGTATACAGTCAGAAGAGATGCAAGTCACAAGTGGGGTACCTCAGGAATCAGTCCTGGGGCCAGTCCTCTTCAATATCTTCATCAGTGACATTGTGGATGGCCTGGAGGGTAAGGATTGTCTGTTTGCAGATGACACCAAGATCTGCAACAGAGTAGATTATCCAGGTGGGGTGGGCAGAATGAGAAGAGGTCTGGATAAACTGGCAAAATGGTCGGAAAAGTGGCAACTGGGTTTCAACGCAAAGAAGTGCAAGATCATGCACATAGGGAAAAGAAACCCTGAAGCCACCTATAGGATGGGAGGGAAGTTGCTGGCAGTCACAAGGGAAGAAAGAGACTTGAACATCATCATCACCGATGACCTGAAATCATCCAAGCAGATCACTAAAGCAGTAAGTAAGGCTAGGGGGATGTTGGGGTGTATTAGTAAGGGTATCACAAGTTGGAAGAGGGAGGTAATAATCCCTCTTTATAAGACACTGGTTAGGCACCATCTGGAGTACTGCGTGCAGTACTGGAGGCCATGCCTTCACAAGGACATTAATCAAATTGAGGCAGTCCAGAGAAGGGCAACCAAAATGGTGCAGGGACTGCATCAGAAAACATATGAGGACAGATTAACAGAGCTCAATATGTATACCCTAGAGCAAAGGAGGGAGAGAGGTGATATGATCAAAACATTCAAACACCTTAAGGGCATTAACAAGGTGAAAGAGTCTAACATGTTTCAATATAAGAAAAATAGCAGGACAAGAGGACATAGCATGAGATTAGAGGGAGGCCAATTAAGGGGTAATGTGAGGAAGTTCTTTTTCACAGAAAGGGTGGTGGATGCATAGAACAGCCTACCTTAGGAAGTGGAGGATATGAATACAGTGCAGGGCTTCAAACAGGCATGGGACAGGCATAAGGGAGCAATACAGATGAGTATGAATAGATAGGCTATTGACAGAGCAAATGCCGATGACACATTCATAAGGTAGAAAAAGGAATGGGCAGACTGGATGGGCCTTGCAGTCCTTATCGGCCATCAACTTCTATGTTTCTATACAATGGTTGTTGGGAATAGTCAAGCTGGAGTCAGGTATTTTGGAAGATAGCCAAGATTAAAGGATACAGAATAGATCAGGTGAGTGCTGGGTAAGCCAAACTTTCAGTAGGTCTGCTTTAGCTAGGAGGCTCCTAGTGCTAAGGTGGAAGAGATTTTCAGGGAAAGAAGGGGGAGAAGGGATGGGGGAAGCAAGGCCAGGTTTAGATTCAACATTGCCAGCTAGGAAGAGACGCAGAATGAAGAGAAGGATAGAGTGGTAGTTACGTCCATGGCGGTGGGGAGGGAGGAGAGATGGGGAAGAGAAGAAAGTGAGAGGAAAAATTGCTCTGTGTAAGAATTCCAAATTTAGGGAGGGGGAGGAAAGAAGATCAGGGTGGACAGAAGGAAGAGAGGAAGGTAACGGGAGACATGGAAGGGACTGGGTGGATGGTGAGCAGGGAAAGGAGCAGGTCAGGAAGAAGGAGACAGAGGGGCAAGATGCATGACTTACAAATATAAAGGCAGGCAGACCTGTAAAAAACTCAAATTAGGAACAATGTAGTGCAGCACAAAATGAGGTGCTGCTTAATAAAAGTAGCTAGGTGACTACGCAAGTAAAAAGTGAAGGTGCCACAGCAAGTAGCAGAAAAGGAGGGGGCTGCAGGCATAGCGCAAGGAGGGCAGAGTTAAATAGCCAAATTATACAAGTAACACAGTTGGAGGGAATACACTGACACTCGAGTTAAGCTGGTAAATTGTACAAGTCATGCAAATAGGGCAAGCACTGAAAGATCACCAAATTAGTAAAATAAAACTGGCAAGTAAGGTTCACTCAGACAAGTGGTAGGTGGGAGTCATAGAAACATAGAAGTTGACGGCAGATAAGGACCGCAAGGCCCATCCAGTCTGCCCATTTCTTTTTCTACCTTATAAATGTGCCATCGGCCTTTGCTCTGTCAGTGACCTATCTATTCATAGTCATTTGTATTGCTCCCTTATGCCTATCCCATGCCTGTTTGAAGCCCTGCACTGTATTCATAGCCACCACTTCTTGTGGTAAGCCATTCCATGCATCTACCACCCTTTCTGTGAAAAAGAATTTCCTCACATTCCCCCTTAATCGGCCTCCCTCTAATCTCATGCTGTGTCCTCTTGTCCTGCTATTTTTCTTATATTTAAACATGTTAGACTCTTTCACCTTGTTTATGCCCTTAAGGTGTTTAAATGTCTCGATCATATCACCTCTCTCCTCCTTTGCTCAAGGGTATACATATTGAGCTCGTTAATCTGTCCTCATATGTCTTCTGATGCAGTCCCTGCACCATTTTGGTTGCCCTTCTCTGGACTGCCTCAATTTGGTTAATGTCCTTGTGAAGGTGTGGCCTCCAATACTGCACGCAGTACTCCAGATGGGGCCTAACCAATGTCTTGTACAGAGGGATTATTACCTCCCTCTTACGACTTGTGATACCCCTACTAATACACCCTAACACCCCCTAGCCTTACCTACTGCTTTAGAGGTCTGCTTGGATGATTTTAGGTCATCAGTGATGATGATGCCCAAGTCTCTTTCTTCCTTTGTGACTGCTAGCAACTCCCCTCCCAGCCTATAAGTGGCTTCAGGGTTTCTCTTCCCTATGTGCATGATTTTGCACTCTTTGCATTAAATCCCAGTTGCCACTCTTCTGACCATTCTGCTAGTTTATCCAGATCTCTTCTCATTCTGCCCACCCCATCTGGATCATCTACTCTGTTGCAGATCTTGGTGTCATCTGCAAACAGACAAGCCTTACCCTCTAGTCCATCTGCGAGGTCACTAATGAAGATGTTGAATAGGACTGGCCCCAGGACTGATCCCTGAGGTACCCCACTTGTGACTTGCATCTCTTCTGACTGTATACCATTTACCACCACTCTCTGTTTTCTGCCAGTCAACCAGTTTGCCACCCAGTTGACCAACTTCTGACCCACCCTGAGTCAGGATGAATATTTAGAAAATATGAAGCAAGCTTGAGGAACACGGTAACGGAGAACAGCAGACTAGTAGGCTACTTAATAAGCACTGCAAAGAAGCAGCCCAGGAGGGATGCAGCCACATCATTCAAATAAGTCTTCTTACTGATGAAGCTACTTAATAGGGATGGTTCCGTGGACTGCAATTCTTCCTTGTTAAGCATCCCTCTCTATTATCAGAAGATGATATTCAGCAGTTAAAACAAAAAGATGACCAATGTTGTATGCTTTACAAAAACAGATTTACCACATTGAACACAGAATGTACTGTACTATTTAAATCTTACATCTTTTTACAGCACTGTATCTTAAGCTTCTTCACACCAAAATAGCAAAGGTGCCAAAAATAAACAAAAATTAATGCGCTCAACTGAAATGGCTTAACTACTAAATTGCTACTGCTACAGTATCCACAGTGCTAAAACAGAACAGTGCTTATTTGAAAAAAGCCCAGTATTTCTTCCTGTTTGCTTCAGAGCAGATCTTGTTTGTCAGTGATGTCCCTATGCTCAGTAGCTTACTCCATTCATTGTGTTCTCCATTTTGAGTGCACCATGACATTAGGGAGTGTAGATGAACAATGGCATCCTTATTTGTGACCAGAACAGTTGGGGGTTGTCCTTTACCTCTGAGTTGTCATCCAAGTTGATTCTTTAGATTGACTCACAGATATCTGTGTCTGTGAACTCTCCTCCAGTATGCAATTCCTTGTCCATATCCATATCCACAAACACTGAGAACTCCTCAGAAGTCATGAATTCAGGTGTTTCTACATCAGCTAGCTCTGACTGGGTTTCAGAAGGGGTCTAGTGGGGTGCTGCACTCCTATCAACTTCAAAGCTGGCTTTTTTGAAACAGTTGTTGATTGCTAGAACTTTTATATTGTTCCAGGCTTTGGCAACTATTAGGCTGCATCCAACGGACTGACAGCTTTAATAATTGCTGATACCCGTGTGAAGGCCCCCTCATCAATTACACTGACGATGCTTGTGGAATCCTAGAGGCCAGAGGGGCACAGGACCCTAGGCAGCATGGATTCACAGCGGGAAGGTCATGCCAGACAAATCTGATAGATTTCTTTGACTGGGTGACCAAAGTAGTAGATCAGGGAGGGGCTGTGGACATGGCCTACCTAGACTTTAGCAAGGCATTTGACACAGTCCCACACAAAAGATCAATATACAGGTTAGCCAGCCTGGGAGTGGGTCCCAAGATGACAGCCTGGGTAAAGAATTGGCTGGAGAATAGGACACAGAGAGTAATAGTAAATGGAGTCCACTCAGAAGAAAGGAGGGTTACTAGTGGGGGCACCGCAGGGTTCAGTATTAGGACCGGTCCTCTTCAATGTCTTTATAGTTTACATTGCGGAAGGACTGGAAGGAAAAGTATGTCTCTTTGCAGATGACACTAAGATCTGCAATACAGTTGATGCACAGGGTGGGGTGGAAAGGATGAGAAGGGACTTGGCAAGGTTAGAGGAATGGTCAAATGTATGGCAGCTTAGATTCAATGCTAAGAAGTGCAAGTAATGCACCTGGGAAACGAAACCCAGGGAAAGAGTACACAATGGGGGTGAGATACTAACAACAACAAAATGGAAAGGAACCTGGGGGTAGTCATATCAGATGACCTAAAGGTGGGCAAGCAATGTGAGAGGGCAGCAAGGAGGGTTGGGGTTACTGGGATGCATAGGGAGAGGCATCACCAGTAGAAAACAAGAAGTTATTATCCTTCTGTACAGACAGCTGGTGAGACCCCATCTGGAGTACTGTGTGCAGTTCTGGAGACCCAATCTCCGCAGAGACATAGACAGAATGGAAGCTGTCCAGAGGAGGGCAACTAAAATGGTGCAGGGTCTGCACCGGAAGACATATGAAGAGAGACTTAAGAAGCTTAATATGTATAACCTCGAGGAAAGGAGGGAGAGGGGGGACATGATAGAAACTTTCAAGTACCTCAAGGGAATCAACAAAGTCCAAGAGGGTAGCATCTTTCAAAAAAAGAGGTGTGCAAGAACAAGAGGGCACAATTTGTAGATAGGAGGGGCGGCTCAGAGGTAATTTAAGGAAGTATTTTTTCACAGAGAGGGTTGTGGATGCATGGAACGGCCTTCCGGAGGAGGTTGTGGAGTCAAAATCAGTGGTGGAATTCAAGCATGCATGGGACAGTCATAAGGCAATTCTAGGGTGTGGGGGTAAGAAGAAGTAGGCTGCTGGTTAACTAGGATCTGCAGCTTATCCAGTAGGTAGGGAAATGGGCAGACTGGGTGGGCCAAGCGGTCCTTATCTGCCATCAAATTCTATGTTTCTATGTTTCTATGACATCAGAGAATGGTAAAGTCCCTGTAGGTTTCAGATTACACCCATATGTATGAGTTGTGTGAGGCTGGTCATGTTTGGTGTTGTAAGCCTCAAGTAGCTCACTCACTGGGAGAGCACTGGCAACAAAACTGGATCAAGTAAAACAGAGGACACACATGTATGACAGCATTTCAGGGATTAGGCTTGTGTATGCAGTTTGTAAGCAGAACAGCTACAGGTGTGTCTCTGTAGAGGGGCAGCATGGCTGGCCACCGGCTGCCTCTATGAATGACTTCCATGGTGGACTCCTGTCGCCCTTTGCACTGTAGCCCTTCACACTATGAACCACATTTGAGACACTGATTTAGTTGAAAGGGGCTCTACCCTAGGCAGTATTCAGGAGCTGGAATTAGTTGGAGTCAGGTGCTAGAAGAGACCACCCAATTATTGGAAGACCTGGTATTGGCAGTTGGTGGGGGAGTGATTCAAGCTGACCCTGTTGAACACTTAGAAATCTATGGAGCAGCATGGAGGAGTCCAGTAGAGCAGAAATTTCTGGCATTTAAAATCCATGCTCTGCTGGTGTTTTGCCCTGGGCAGGAATGGGGCGCTGGGCTTGACTGGGGTCAGGTACTACAAGAGGCCGTCAGAGTGTTGGAGGAACTGGCAACGGCAATCAGTGTGTGGTGGTGGTGGTGGTGGTGGTGGTGGTGGGGTGAATGACCCAAGCTGACACTGTTGACCCCTTAGAAGTCTTTGGCATGGTATGGAGGAGTCAGTGGAGCCACACTTGCTTGTGTTTACAATCCACACTCTGCTGGTGCTGCATCCTAGACAGAATTCAGGTGCTGAGATTAGTTGGGTCCAGATGCTACGAAAGGCTGATATGTTTAAAAAAATGCTTTCATCAATATTTGGTGTCTCAAAATGTTTGTAACTGCGTATGATTTGTTTTGCATTGTATTTATTGAAATTGTATGTATTTAATGCTTGCCATGATTTTGGCAAGGGTCGAGTCTGAAAAATGATCTTTTGTTCAGTTGCTCCTACCGGCAATGACATTTCCAGTAAAATAAAATACAAAATATGGGCAGATGCAATTTTTTTTTATTTTATTTGATTTACACTCACACACACGCACACTCTCTCTCTCACTCTCACTCTGTTTGTGATGACCTTCTAAACCACTAAAACTTTGCTCTCTCGGTTTGTGAGGTAATCACAGACCACAGGTGTGTCAAAAATACGTTATAATAACTGGGGAGTAATTTCTCCCATAGTGAATCCCGGTTATAATTCGCCCGGGTTTTTCTTGTTCTGCGCATGACTGCACTGCCACTGGAGACTCTCTCACCGTCACCTATGCCATGGGTCACAGAGACATCAACGAACGATACTTTATTACCTCCCAATACAGGTAAACCCACTTCAGTCTTATTCCTGGCTGCAGTTCATGCTTCTTCTGCTTCGAGGTCACCAAAAAAAAAGAGAGAGAAGTAAAAACAGCACTTCAGCCTGATCACCACAGAACTACCGGTACTGCTACAATTTGTCTAAATACACAGACATACGCAAGAGGGAGAAAGAGAGAGGGGGGAGAAGGAGGGGAGGGGAGAGAGGAGAGAGAGAGAGAGAGAGAGAGAGAGAACCACTTTTTAAGACGCCCAAAGTGGGACATTTCTTATTGAAACATGATTTTTCGCAAGACAGTATGTAACCTCAAATAATGCAACTGACTTGTTTTCGCTATATAATCAGAATTAAGACCAAATGTTGTCATTTTTAGTTGCTTCTGTTGTTTCTAATCAAAGTATTATAGTTTTCTGCAACATTTAGTGGAAGGTTAGAAAATATTTTTTCTGCTATAAAGTCAGGACATAGTATTTTTCATGTTTTTTGCAGGACACAGCTGCCCAAATCAGGACTGTCTTGCGGAAATCAGGACAGGTGGTAAACCTGAGGGGGGGGGGGTTAGAGGATTTTAAACAACACCATCAATGTTACTTTAATGCTATAAGCAGCAGCTCCATCTCCTGGCCACAGTTCTTTTTTCCTTCTTCTTCTTGTTTCTTTATAATGAAACAGGTGAGAAAACGCTCCCCAGCATATTATATACATTAAAACATGGGGTGGTGTGTAAAACTCGATTTTTACACATACTCTTGGTGTTGGATACTTAAATAAACCCCTCAAGCTTCGTTCTCAGGGTTTATGTAGCATCCAATACCTTGTGTGTGTGTAAAATTCTCATTATACACACCACCCCATGTATTATTCTATATGTAATACACCCCCCCACATATATTATTTTGTGTTACACCCTTACGTGTGCAGACTAAATCAGGTCTTCATGAAGGCATAGCTGGTGTTAGTTAAATTTGATAAATCTGTAGCATGAATGGAATTTATCTTTCAGAACCCTCTTTTAAAGCAGCAGTGCATGATACTGGTGAACATTTTATCCATTTGAATATATATATTTTTTTTTTACTAGCACTTTATCGCCTAATCTCCCCTGGCTGCTTCCGTCTAACTGACTCACCCCCAGCCCCATCACCTCCAGGACGTACCTTCACCTCCCCCCTCTGCCACAGGGCTGCGGTGGTGCCTGGCCACCGGGTGTAGAGCCTACAGGGTGGGGAGTCGATCTTCATCCACAGCCTGGGGTGTTTTTTCCTCTTTTTTCTCCTTTTCCCTTCCCCATTGCTGGGGCGAACACATCAACGTGTGTGTGTGGAGACGCGCACATGCTGCAGAAGTCCCGCAGCACCCTTCCATCTATTGGCGCCCAACAGTCCTGCACTACCCTTGGGCCTCCACCTGGGGGCAGTCATTTGGTGGGAATGCCAGTCTTCCCTCCCCAGGAGAAAACAGTCTTGCAGATGCTCGATCCTCTCCCTCCCTGGCTGACCCCTGGCAGCCCACGAACACGGGTTGCTGGTGTGGCAGCAGGTAAGGCATGGATGCCTCAACCCTCCATGCCACTGGGTTGGCCTCTCTATTTGTATTTTGATAACTGGTTGGGCTCATCGAGACAACATGTCCCTTTTTCAGGGGCGTACTGGAGTAAATCACATTCAATGCACAGGCAATAAGATATTGCACATTTTTGGCCTATATTTTTTTAAATTCTTTTTTAGATTGCTCCATATTTCTTGACTTAAGTGATAACATTCAGTTTTGTGGAGTATAGTAAACAATAATGGCTTCAGTGGGTGATTAAATGCCGAGGTGTTTAATCACCCACAGAAGCCAGTTATTTTGAGAATATGCCACAAAACTAAATGTTATTACTATTTTACCACTAGGACTTTTGTAAAAGTGCCTTTTTTAAAAAGACTGCGAATCAAAAATGAACAGCCTAATGTGGTGAAATCTGGCTTTGAAAAGTGAAGCTGGGACTCTGGTCATGTGGATTACTGCCGGCGCTAATGTGCATGCCCACTGTCACAACTTCCCTTTCCAAAGGCAGATTTCATCATATTAAGTTGCTTGTTTTTGATTCTCACTTGGAAACAGTGACTCAGAACACAAGATACTTGCAGTAACTACATTTACCTGGCTGCATTTGGAAAATGTAAGAGTCCTCTATGAACAAGACTTTACTGCGGCTCCGTGCTGCATACTGTTGCTGTCTCTGAGGCATGGATAAGTTATAACCTACTGTGGGCATGGATAAAATGTAGATAACCTACTGTAGGTGTGTACAAAATGTACTGGTGGTAGTTTGTGCTATAATAATTGACAGCTTTCCTGTGTTCCGATTGGCTCACATTAGATACCTGTGGTATAATTAAGCAATAATGCACGACAGGATGTGGTATATCATGGGATATCGTCACGCCTCGGGTGGTTGGGAATGAGGCCGCAGGCTGAGTGTGTCCAACGACCTGAGTAGTGACGATATCCCATGATATACCACACCCTGGAGTGCATTATTGCTATTATGAAGTGGTTGAAATTTTTTTTAATGTAAAAAAAAAAATATAGAAACATTTTAAAAATTTGTTTTGGGGGTGTTGGAGACTTTAAATAAAATAGTTCCTGGAGGGCTCTGGGCAGCAGGTGGCGCTGTTGGCAGTGGTAGAGGAAGTGGAGCTCTTGTGACTGGGTGACCCGCTCCTTACCATTGCAGTTTTCTTTTTTTAAAGTGTTCTCCATTCACAGTGCACTTTATTTTTATTATTTTTGTTCTGGGAATTGGATGCTGAGGACTGGTAAGCTGAGAGAGAAGTTGGAGAGGCACGCCAATGATGAACGAACGAGAAAAAGGTAAAGTCATGGTGCGATTCATTTGGGACTGTTATTGTAAGAGCTACTATTAGAATGGTTAGGAATGTCTGGGACAAGACTGGCAGTTTTTTCTATGTGGCTGGGACGTAGCTTTCTTTTTTTGGGGGAGCAGCGGTTTGTGTGAGAATGACTACAATGCGTGGGTCTGTCATTTGTCCTTTTCAGAGAAAAAAAAATGATTTGTCCGTTGCTGCCACTCGCATGCTGCCGGATATGTTGCCTTTGATAGTATTGCTCCCAGCGGCTTCCGTTGTGCTGAATTCTGTTGTGTGCGCAGCAGTTGGGAGTTCTTTTTTTTTTTTAAACAGCGGTCGACTGGAAGTCTGACTCGTTGCGAACTGCTGGAGATGAAGAAGACTGCACGGTCAGTGAGGAGGCTGGTGGCCAGAGGTTTTCTGAAGCCGTGATGATGTAGCCTGATATCATCACGGCTTCAAAAACCTCTCAGCCAATCAGTTTCCCATATTTACGATGTTCAGTTCATAATGTACGATAACCTTTTTTCCCAGTTTTGAGTCTGCTTCACCTCTTTTTTACACATTTGAAGTAATAAACAGAGCACTCATTTTAATATGTCTCAGACCAGGTTTATCATCGGTATTCTAAACTGTTTTTATACACCTGTTGTCCTATAAGGTCAGGGAGCAGTATCTGTTGCACACGAGTTCATTATAGCCATATGAAAAGTGATCTTAATTATTGGTTGTTCTAAAAACAAAGAATACTGGTTTTATTTATTCATTTGGTTTTAGGTAACTGGTTAAGTACACTAAACAACTGAATACCTATTTTCAGGTATGACCACGGAGAGTACAAGACAGGTAAAAACAACAATCAACAAATGGATGAACAATACAGGTTACAACAATTATAGAATATCAAAAGCGTTTAACAATGAATGTTAAATTGAGACAGCAAGTAACAAAACATTTTATGAAATTATTGTGACAACTGGAGCTTAATATTCAAAGCTTTGCCTGGTGGGCAAAGTGATTGCCCACCATTTGCACCCAAGCACAATATTCAAAGGGGTCAGGAGTGGGCAATAAATGGGATAGCGCATGCATGTATCAGTGTGCAAAAGAAGGGGCAGGGACGTATATGGGCACAGAACAATATTCAGCCTGTTAGTGCTGCGCCAAAGGAATAGCACTGGCTACTTTGCACAGTGCAAGAACTGCCAAATAAAGGCTGACCTACTCCGAGTAACCCTAGCAGCCAGTGAAGACACTGCAGCCAACAACCAAGTTGGTGCTTGGGGAGCATAACTGTTCCCTGGTCTAGTGGCAACCCCCCCACTGAATCCCCTTCCTGTAGCAGCACAATCATTGCCTAGGGTCCAGTGGCAACCCTGCTGTCTGATCCCTGGCCCCATTAAGTACTAATCATTCCCTGGCATTTAATGGTACCCCCCCCCCAATCTTCATCCCCATTTAGTAGACATCTAATGATACCCTGCCCTCTAGTCCCTGTCCCCATTAAGCGGAGATCTGTCCCTGGTGTCCAGTGGCACCCCTGCCCTCTGATTCCTGGCTCCATACAAAATATAACAGACCCTGGTGTTCCCGACCCCGTATTATATTAAATATTCCTTGGTGTCCAGTGGTATCCCACAATTTCCAGTCACTGTCCCAATGAAACTGTTATATTCCCTGGCATCTAGTGGCACCTCCCAACCACCAATCCCCTTTCTCATACAAATGTAAGTGGTCCCTCACATCTAGCGTCCCCTTCCCTGCAGTGCTGGTGCTGAGCAAACCACGCTGCCACCCCCATACCATTTTCAATGATGCTGCAGATCCAGTACCGTACAGAGGACTCATGCTGCCTTCCTGTCAGTACATAGAGAGACTGGCCATGGTGGTGAGAGGAGGGCTGTGGTGGCCACCATACTGGATCCATGGAACTGGTAAAAACAGTAAGGGGAGATGGTGGCAGGGTGGTTCGCTTGGTGTCAGTTGTGTGGGGAGTGGTGCTAGATTTCAGAGACTACTTATACTTGTATAGGGATGAGGAGCAGTGGGTGAGAAGTGCTACTAGATGCCAGGGAATATTACAATGTTCCGGGGATGGTGATCAGAGGTTGGGAGGGTGCCACTAGACACCAGGGAATATTTAATATAATACAGAGTCAGGGACTGGGGGATGGAGGTTGCCACTGGATACCAGGGACTGTTATATTTTCTTCAGGGCCAGGGATTGGAGGGTGGGGGGGTACCACTGGACACTGGGGAAAGATTTCTACTTAACAAGGACGGGGATCAGAGGGCAGGGGAACCACAGGACACCAGGGAAAGAGCTCTACTTAACAGAGACAGGGATCATAGGGTGAGGGAGGTACCACTGGGCACTAGGGAAAGAGCTCTACTTAAAAGAGACAGGGATTATAGGGTGGGGGAGTACCACTGGGCACCACGGAAAGATCTTTACTTAATGAAGATGGGGATAAGAGGGTGGGGGGTGCCACTAGATGCCAGAGAATGATTATTACTTGACACAGATGGGGATCAGAGGGCAGGGGGTGCCACTGGACACCAGGGAATATTTATTTTAATATGGGAAACAGTGATTGGAGTGGGGGGGCAGTTGCAAGGACACAGACCTGCCACTACTTGCCATGCAAATGTGCCTATAATGGGTATGCATATGGCCCAATGGGTTCATTTGCATGTTGCCAGCTGAATATCATGCCAGGGTTCCCTGCGCTAACAAGTGTGGTGTTGCACCAGTTCCATACACTTTGTATAAGCTGCATACAGCCCAGATCTATGTCAGAGCAGCACTACTCAACTTTGTGCTGCCCTGAAATGGCCATATATTCATTCGGATTATGCCAGTGCACTATCCAACTGAATATCACATCCTCGAGGTCTTGGGCAAGGACAAGCAGAGCACAAACCTTTGCGCTCTGCTTTTGACCATTTTTCAGTATAGGGCCCCATGTGTTAGACAGTGCATAACATTTTCCATGGGGAGATAACAGCAGTGTAGTCTAATCTGCTAAGAGCAGAGACTTGACATGAACTGGGCAGTTTGACCGCACAGTGTAGAAAAGTGTTTAGTAGGCAGTTGGTGGAGGGTAAAATGCTAATTACATATACAGGCAGTTGATCTGAAAACCTAGTCCAAGCCATATTAAAAGGAGGGCTCCTTCTATTATTTCAACTGTAACAAAAGTTGTAAAGCAAACTCAAATTGGGGGTAATCATACTAATGTGGAGATAGATGGCTATAATAAGAAAAATATACCGTAGATCAAAATTTTCACCACTGTTATGTACTACTGCTGCTTTAAATATGGGATAGAACTCATGAACAGGGTATGTTGTTGTATCAAAATATTTGCACATCATGGTTGCACTGGCAAGAGGCCAAAGGCTGAGTGGCATCAGGACCTAAGAAGTACATATTGATCAATGATTGCACATTCTAGAGTGTCTTAACCAGATTATAAAATGAATATATTTTGTAATTAAACAATAAAATCAGGCAAAGACATTATAAAATAGTCAGAATAAAGCATGCGATCTGACTGGTCAGTTTGAATCGTTACCTGTTGCTAAATTCTTCAACAACCTACGGCAAACTAATCAATCTGTCTCATTATCTGCATTAAAATCCTTAAATAAAAAAAAGCAAGTTAATGAAATGCTGTTTCCCGTTATGATCCCCTCGTAACACACATTATGTACACTAATTTTCATGGGCTGACTAGGGGCTGGATGGTGTAGGGGCAGGAAAAAGCATACTAAATAAAATAACTAAATAAATGATTTAGTGTTCATTTGCCAAACATAAAAAAAAAAAATAATAATTTTCCTTACCCACTTGCCTGAGCAATCTTGACTGCACCTTGCCACATATAAAACAGAGGCCCTGGATCCATATTATTTTTATTTTTATTTAAAATTGGTTAACTGGGTAGGAACCAAAGGGCATAAATGCCCATTTTCATGGATGACCTGGAATCCTACAGAGATTTACATAAGACAATCATATTCAAATCACATTTCACAAACTTGACATTAAATATCCACAACACATACTGTATAACCCCGATTACCCGAAACCCTTTTATTCAAATATATGGATTATGCAATATCATGCCTTGTCCCCCAGTGTCTAAACGTCTGTGCTTAATGACCCTTTATTTCACTGTCAAACCACAAATTAATTGCAGTAGCAGACCGCAATTAACTTAAGTGTTTTTAACATAAAATCAGTTAGCAGCTTGTTAATACACGGACAATCAGGATAAAGCTGTTAACCCTGAAGCTAAAACAGGCAGGCTGACAATTAAAACTAACAACAGCACTATGGCTTCCAAATGAAAACGCTGTGTTCTGGACATTCAGGCAAAACTCTGCATCCTGCAATGTTTGGAGAGTGGAGTGCATTGTTGATGTTGAGGCTAAGTTTGGCACAGGTAATTCCACAGTGTGTGACATCCGAGCTGCAAAAGAAAAAATCAGGGAGTATGCTTCCACAATGGACTGTTCCGGAGGGACCTAGCAGTCAGAAAACAATGAAGGATAGCAGAGATGAAATGTTTGATAAGGCATTGTATCTTTGGTTTGTCCAGAATCAAGTTAAAGGATCACTCATATCTGGGCCTATTCTGAAGCAAAAAAAACATTGCACTTCATAGAAACCTAAACAGAATGGATGAATCATTTGGAGCGAATGAAGGATGGTTTAGCCATTTTAAAAAATGACATGGCATATCGCAGCATACTGTTGTTGGTGAACTTTTATCTGCTGCCAGTGCAAACATTGCTCCTTTTAACCGGAAGCTAAGTGACCTTATGACAGCAGAGGGACTCACAGAGGCTCACATTTATAATGCAGATGAAACCGGCGCCTACTGGAAGATGTTATCCAAAAAGTCTCTTGCAAGTTGGTCTGAGAAGTTTGCGCCAGGTTTAAAAAAAACAAAACAAAGAGAGATTGACAGTCCTGGGTCATGCCAATGCCTCAGGATGCCATCGACTAAAACTGTTGGTTATTGGCAAGTCATTGAGACCCCGATGCTTTAAGCATGTCAATATGCAGACCCTACCTATCACTTATACTGCCCAGATTAACGCCTGGATGAATGACACAATCTGTAAGAAATGGTTTCATAGTGATTTTGTGCCAGCTGCCAGAGTGCATTTATGATCCTTAAACCTCCCCCCACGAGCAATCATTTTACTGGACAATGCCGGAGCTCATTCAGATCCTGACCAGCTGATTTCTTCCGATGGTGGTGTACACTGTATCTTTTTACCCCCAAGCATCACATCTAAGCTTCAACCAATGGACCAGGATATTTTAGCCACAGTAAAGAGGCTATACTGGTCCACGTTTTTGTCCACAGTGCTAGCAGAAGAAAATGGCAAATTGTCCCTTACTGAAGCCATAAAAAAAAATTAACAATTAAAGATGCCTTCTACCTGCTAGCTGAAACGTAGTCGGAGGTGTGGCAGGAGACAATTGTGAGGTTCTGGGAGAAATCTGAAGTGCTTCATGAGCCACAAGAAGAGCCAGTTGTTGTGAAACAGGTGATCGAGGCAAGTGCCGAACTGAACTTAATTGCACAGCAAACAGATTGCTCCCCCGATGTGGAACATTGGGTGCAAAGTGATGCAGATGATAATGTCTATGGGGAGCTTAGTGATGATGACATCATTAATATTGCACAAAACATCCCAGAGGTAATGGAGGCAGCAGAAGATGAGGAGGAAGATGGAAAAGCCACCACTATGCAGGTACCAAAACCCTCTGAACCCGTAGAGGCGTTCAATAAGTGTTTGCAGTGGCTTGAAAGTCAAGAGAGTACGGACTATCTGCACACCTTATCGGTGCGCAAGTCAAGACAGCAGGCTTTAGAGAAACAAAGCAAAAAAATGTCTGCCATAAAAAAGTGTTTTTTTACTGTTGTGAGCAATAACAATTGAAGTGAAGTGAAATGCTGCTTCATAGGTGGACTTTACTGTTGCACTTTGAGTACGGCTTTGCCAAAATGTTTTTACATTATTGTAGTTGTTCTTACAAAATTAAATTTGTACCTGCATTTTCTATAAGCATTGCTGTTTGTGTTATTTTCAGAACCAGGGTCGTTATCAGGGACAGGTACTATTTTAAAGTGACTGCTAATGGCAAACCGATAGCAAAAGTGAAGGATGCTATTTAAAAAAGTGCTCTCCTGATTTACCGAACCCCCGATTATCTGAATTATTTAGATGTCCCCCAGTACATTCGGATAACTGGGGTTGTACTGTACAACTAAATTTAGCCCTTTGGCTGTGAGCGTGTGAGGCAGGGGTATGCAAATCCATTTTTTTTTTTGGCAAATGGCAGCTATTTTCTCCCATCCATAAAACCTTTAACTTGGTCCTAAACAAAATAAACGAAAACAAAGAAGCTCTCATAAGTTAAAAAAAAATACAAAAACACCATACAAAAAATGTAATTCTGTTTCCTCTTATGACTCCCTCATTACACACACACACTAATTTAACAGATGAAGTCCTGCTGTGTTCCTTGTAAAAAATATTATGAATCCTGACTGTACACACACCTGAAAAATCTTGGCTGCTTACCCTATCACTGATAAAACTGAGGCCCTGGCTCCATATGAGGCCTTCTGCAGTGTTTGAAGCAGGCTGCAGGGGTGTGCAAATCTACTCTCTTGGTGCCAGTCCAGATTGAAGAGAATAGAAAAAAAGGTTACTCATCTGTAACTGCAGTTCTCGGAGTGGTATATTGTTCACATCCACACAATGGCAGTTCTTCCATAAGAGCTGATTCACTAGAATGTTTTTAAGCAAAGCTCCTCCCACCACACCGGTGGTATATTCCCTCAGCTCCACCCCATGATGTCAGATCATGCACATTGGAAGCAAGGATCGGTGTGCCACTTGCCAGGGGAGGTCAGGTGGGTTGTGTGGATGTGCACCATATATCACTCCTAGAACTACAGTTACAGGTGACTAACCTACAGGACTGACAGTATGCCCAGATGTCCTTGTCCTGATCATCTGTCAGACAGCATGGTGCTAGAAGGTAAGGCGGAGCACCGTACAGCTCTGCATATACCTCATCTGGTACCAGAATACACTCACCACAAGACACATGAAAAGAATCCTCTAGGCAGTAAAATAGCACAGTATAGTCCAGGGAGGCTGCAACTTGGCCACTCTGACCCATTTCAGATCTATCATATACACAGTGATGGGAGGCTGTAAATCATACTTTTCATAGCCTAGGGCAACATATTGTAACATAACACTGGAGCCTCGCACCAAATAAAACAAGGGTTCACCACTCCCCCTGACAGTTTAGTCCAGGGAAGCTGTGACTTGGCCATCCTGGTCCATTTCAGATCTATCATACACAGTGATGGGAGGCTGTAAATAACACTTTCTGGAGGCTAGGGTAACACATTGTAGCAAAACACAGGCGCCTCACACCAAATAAAATAAGGGTTCAGACCACTTCCTCTCCTTCAAGCCACATAACAAAGGGGGGGGGACAAAAGGTTGCCACCTTTTGTTGCCGGTCACCCCTCTCCTCCTCAGAGAGGCATCTTCCTTGTGATGGCTCTGGCTCCATTCAGTCATGATTATAGTTATACCCCCTCTAAATCTTCCTCTTGACCTGCTGTCAAGGTCAGGGTCACCTGCAAATTAGGTAAGCTAATTCACTCTGCATTGGCACACCTAAACGTGCCTGTAGGGACCTCTCTCTGACCAGAGGGATCCAAATGGACTCAGGAGTCTTTGCATGATGAACCTGTGGATCGCTGCTAGATAATCCAGTATATTCAGCACAAGAATAAACAGAATAAACATTATGCAACTCAGCTTTACCACTGCCAACAGTATCACAGGTGCACCCCTCCTCCAGCTCACTGGTCCAGCTGGGGGGGAGTGAAACAGACATACTGAATTGAATTACACAGTCCAGACGACCGATCCCTTAAATGAAGGGCCTCCTAGTCCTACTGCAGATCTTACATCTTTTGTTATTGGTCTGCGCTAAGCCATGGTGTCAAAAAGAATACCTGAAAAGGAAGACTCTTTTTGTTGCTTATGCCAGAGTCTCCACATTATGTCTTGTCACTCCCATTCTTGGAAAGGGGAATGGAGGAAAAAACATTGCTGACTGCAATATGTGGTCTTGCCCACTGGGAAGGCCCTGAACTTCTGTCTGGCTCATCATGTAACACAGAGTCACACTACGGGGACACACTGTCCTCCTTAATGGGTCTATGCACTGTTGTCAAAATCCTTTAAGTTGTGCAAGGACACTGACCCATTAATGTGCACATTAAGTACCAAGCTCTATCAAATGATGCATCAATAAATCAATATGCAGTCACACACAGAGGCTCCATCAAATCCATATTCAATCACACGTGTAAACTCCAGCAAATAATGCTAGCCCCGGTGTGATGGGCTTGCAAAACTATACAGTCATGTGGCAAAGTTATTACAGATTGCGAGGGCAGAATTACTGGAGAAAGAGAGACTTGCCAGGGCTTGGCACCCCCTGCTCCGGAGTGAGCCCCAGCTCCCACATCACTGCAACTGACTGGGGGGGAGGGAGTAGGAATGGATAATGCCCTTACAGGACCAGCCCGTCAGTGCAGCAGTAGGCTTTCTGCTTGCGAAGCCAATGCCCCAGTTTCAGGAACAGACACAAGGAACTGGAGAGCCAGCCAGGTGGGGAGGAGGAGGAGGAGGATTGAGCATCCCACGGACTGCCTCCTCCTCCGGGGAGGGTGGGTTAGCACCTGGCACATGGCTAACCTCTGATAGAGGCAGGGCAGTTGCTGGAGCTAAGGTGTGGGGAGACATGCCAGACACTGGTGCATTGGTGCCCCATGCCATTGTACAACATGCCTCCCATATGGGAAAAAGCATTACAAAAAAATGAAGACTGTGGGTGACTGGAACCGGCTTGGACAGTGGGTCTGTCCTTTGTGACCAGTACTGTCTCAGGTGAAACTGGATGTCTCTCATCTGGAGTCTGGAACCTGGCACCACTATGGTGGAATCTGCCATGTGTCCCAGTAGCCTGAGAAATTCCCTGGCTGGTTTGGCCTTGCCCAGCATGAAGGAACTTGCAACCTGTAGGATGCTGTCCACCCTGTCCTGGGGTAGGAAAGCTCTGCCCAGGCTGGTGTCCAGCTCTGCTCCTATGAAGTCCAGCACTTGTACTGGCTCTTGCTGTGATTTTTGCTCATTTTTGAGGAAGCCTAGAAATTCCAGCATGGATTTTGTGAGTGCCAGTGACTGCCTTGCATGTTACAGGGACTGGCCTTCGACTAACCAGTCGTTCAGGCAGGGGAAGCCTGTCACACCTTGTTTTCTCAAGTATTCGACTACCATTGCTAGGCATTTTGTGAATGCCCTTGGTGCAGAAGTCAGACCGACTGGAAGTGCTGCGAATTGGTAGTGACTTGAGGCTAGTCTGAACCTCAGGTACTTTCTGTGAGTTGATCTGACAGGAATGTGAAAATAGGCATCCCTAAAGTCCAGGGATGCTAACCAACTCCTTTTTGCAGCATGGGGGATGATTATTGAGAGAGTCACCATTTTGAACTTTGGCTTCAGAAAGTGCTTATTTAGAAACCTTAGATCCAGGACAGGTCACCAGTCCCCATTTTCTTTTTGATAAGGAAGTATTTGGAATAGAAGCCTTTGCCCCTTTGGTTTAGGGGCACTGCTTTCGCTGCTTTGATTGATAGGAGGTGCTTTACCTCTGCGTCCAGGAGGATTCTGTCTGCAGAAGTGACTGGGGCAAAAGTTCTTGCTCTCAGTTTGGGGAAGTGATTTGAAGCTGAGTGACATCCCCTGGCTCATTACCTCCAGTACCCACTTGTCTGTGGTGGTGGCATGCCAAACCTGGAGGTAGTGAGCCAATCTGCTACCCAACGGTCATGGTGGTGGAGGGGCGACCTGTACCAGCCCGTCAGGAATTCTGTGTGGGCTGAGCCTGGGTTTGTGGTGAGGTAGAAGCCAGTCTCATAGCCCTCCTACCCCTCCCTCTGAAATAGCCTCTCAGCTGAGAAGCCTGTGCTTGGAAAAAAAGGTCTGGGGTAGGATCCCTTACCCCTGCCTCCCCTATTGTGGGCCCTATAAGAGGTGGAATGCTTTTCTTTAGAATTACTTCTATAGGTGGCCTTATATTCCTCCACCTTTTTCATGTAGGTCTCTGTTTTGTTTCTTGCAGGGAAGATCCATAGCCTTAGCGTGAGTGTCCATGGTTAGGTTGGTAGCTCTCAGCCAGGCAAATCTCCTGAGGGAGACAGATAAAGCCATCAGTGTGGCTGTGGTGTCATTAGCATCCATTGCCATGTGGAACTGATATTTGGTGGCAGCCCTTGCAGTTTCTTGCAAGTCGATTGCCACTTCACCTGAAACTTTATCAGACAGAGCAAGGACATAACTCCATAGTGCCTTCTGGTATTGGACAGCATAGACCATATAATTTGCCTGCCTAACAGTGAGTGAGTGAGGAGCCATATACCCTTTCCACCCATGGTATCCATCTTTCTTGAGTCCTTGTCAGGGGGATGGGTTGCTAAGGGGATCCTGTCCTTATCACAGGCAGTCGCCTGGACCACCTCTTCAGGATCAGGGTGATGGGACAGAAAATCAGCAGTGGTTCTGTCCAGCTGATATTTCTTATCTATTTTCTTGTCCACTCCAGGTATTGGAGTTGGAGTCTTCAATATTTACAGCACAGCATTTTTTAAAGATTTCTGCTAGGCAACCGAAGGCATTTTGTAGGAGCTAATCTCATCATATCAAGGAAATCTGTTTCCTCCACATCCTCCTCCATCTCCTGGAGGGGGAGATTGAGGGTATCCACCATGTTCTTTATGAAAGCATAGTGAGAGGTGTGGTCCTCTGGTCCCCTGGGAGGGGAGCAAAAGTCCTGCTCTGGGGAGACCTCTGGTTCTATAGGTTTCCCTTCATCCTCCCCTGGATTATTATAGAAACATAGAAACATAGAGAAACATAGATTTTGATGGCAGATAAGGACCGCTTGGCCCACCCAGTCTGCCCATTTCCCTACCTAATGGATAAGCTGCAGATCCTAGTTAACCAGCAGCCTACTTCTTCCTACCCCCAACCCCTAGAATTGCCTTATGACTGTCCCATGCATGCTTGAATTCCACCACTGTTTTTGACTCCACAACCTCCTCCGGAAGGCTGTTCCATGCATCCACAACCCCTCTGTGAAAAAATACTTCCTTAAATTACCTCTGAGCCGCCCCCCCCTTCTATCTTCAAATTGTGCCCCCTTTTTCTTGCACACCTCTTTTTTTGAAAGAGGTTGAGGTTCCTGCAGTGCTGGAAATTGCACAGGAACCGGTGTGGGAACCGGGACCACAGCACTGTAAGGCTTGCAAAATCTGTAAAGCCTTTGCAATGTCCTTTGCTGAGGGCATATTTTGTTTGTCTGCTGGGAGCTCCTTAGCTTTCTTAGCCAGAGGCACAGCAATATGTTTTTCTTTGTATTTTTTCTTAAGTGGGACAGCTTCAGCTACTGTCTCAACAGCCTTTTTGATCTACCTTGTTCAGTCTTATCTGACCCCTTGTCAGCATCCTTGGGCTTACTCTTGTCTTTATGAGGGACAGAGGAAGAGGGGATTTTCTTCTGCAGTACTAGCAGAGGCAGAAGCCATTTGCTCTAATTTTTTAGAGCTCTTTTTCAAAGTCTTGGGACAGAAAGTTTTACAAATTTCATGATTTGAAAAAATATGACTAGTTCCCGAACAAAACACACAAAGAGAATGCGTGTCTGCTTTACTATAGCCTGACCACAAGACTCTCAATATTTAAACCCAGTGGGTCTTGTGCGTTTTTTAGGTTTATCAACAGGGACCTCTGACATTGAGCAAAGTACATAATTTAAATGTTTGTGAAAAATAATTGGTTCCCTGGAACCGACAAATTTAAATATAAGCAACCGCTAATGGTTCCTGGAGCTGAGCGCTAATCAGTCCCCTGACTGGAAAGGGAACCAAAAATAAACTAAATTTAAATAAAAATAAAAACACTAACAGTTGACGGATCCCAAGGGGAACCGTCGAGTAAGTGAGAATTAATGCTAAATTTGAGGTAAAAACTTCACAGAGAACCGCGAATCCCTCAGATCCTTGGAACTGTGAGGGAACCGAAAAAAAACAATAAAAAACTAATAAACTACACCAAACTAACTTATAAGGGCAGCAATCTAATATGAATAAATATAAGCAACCGCTAATGGTTCCTGGAACTGAGCGCTAATCGGTCCCCTGACTGGAAAGGGAACCAAAAATAAACTAAATTTAAATAAAAATAAAAACACTAACAGTTGATGGATCCTAAGAGGAACCATAGAGTAAGTGAGAATTAACGCTAAATTTGAGGTAAAAACTTCACAGAGAACCGCGAATCCCTCAGATCCTTGGAACTGTGAGGGAACTGCAAAAAATCAATAAAAAACTAATAAACTACACCAAACTAACTTATAAGGGCAGCAATCTAAAATGAATAACTTAAAACGGTATTTATCAACCAAATTAAAGGATTTTAAGTAAGTTGAAGGCGAGCTGTCCAGGGCGTCTTCACTAGGCAGGTGGAGTAAAGAACCTAAAGCACTCAGAGTGCAGCAGTTGCCAGGGAAGCAGTTTGAAACTGGCATGAGTTAATGAGAGTTCCATCATATGCATAGCATTCCATCTCTCCTGGCAGTTCAACACAGGAGGCTAACTGCATCCGTTTAATCATAATGAGCGATTCCTGGGGTTAGAAGAAAAAATTACTCACCTTAGTAATTATGTTTCTTCTAATGGAGTCTTGCTGTATTCTGACTATTGCAGTTAGCTCCAGCCTTTAAACTGCCCCGGAGAACAAAGGGTTAACTTTCTATGCATGGCATAGAATGCTGAGCTCAAGCTCGGTTGAGGTTTCTGTCTGTTTCCCTTTGAAATTCAACCGTCAGATTCTTACGAGCAAAAACTCACTAACTATCCTATGTGGAAATTATAAAATTTTTACTAGCCAACTGGCAGCAAGGAGTTTTGGATTCCCAAAAAGACTTGAGTCAGGAAACTCAAAACCAAAAACCCATCCCAATAAGGGATAACAATAACAACAAAAAACACCCAAACAAAAAGGGGAGGGTGTGTAATAGGCACCTCTGGAGTGCAACACTGCACCTGCCCACCCACTTCCCAAAAACAGGTTATGAGAGGGGAGGCAGGGAGGGAGGTCAGAATACAGCAAGACTCCATTAGAAGAAACATAATTACTAAGGTGAGTAATTTTTTCTTCAAACAACATGAAGTCTTGCTGTATTCTGACTATTGCAGACTACCAAGCAGCACCTCCATGGAGGAGGGACAGAACCTACTTTGGGAATAGGCTCTGAAGTACTGCTGTGCCAAACCAAGCATCACTCCTAGCCTGGATATCCAGAGAGTAATGCTTGATAAAGGTATGGACTGTTTTCCAGGTGGCTGCTTGACAAATTTCTAAGAGAGGATATCCCTGGCAGCAGCCAGGGAAGCAGCTGTACCTCTTGTAGAGTGAGCCCTCAGGCCTGAGGGTGGAATTTTTCCTAGTTTCTCATAGCAGAATTGTATACAAGACACAATCCACCTGGCAATAGTTCTCTTGGTGGCAGGTTTGCCCTTTCCCACTTCCCCATAAGTAAGGAATAACTGGAGGGAATCAAACCTGTGACCCTTGGTATGGTCTATGTAGTAACTAAGGGCTCTTAACATCTAAACTGTGTAGCCTCCTCTCTCCTGAGGAAGAATGATCAGTGAAGAAGACAGGGAGAGACATGGACTGATTCAAGTGGAAGTCTGAAACCACTTTAGGCAAGACTTTCCTATTGGTTCTAAGGACCACTTTCTCTCTATGGAAAGAGATAAAATCAAGTTCCACTGACAGGGCTTGCAGTTCACTGATACACCTGGCAGAAGAAATGGCTACCAAAAACACAGTTTTCCAAGTCAAGTACTTAAGCTCTGCTGAGGACATAGGCTCAAAAGGAGGCTGCATAAGTTGAGCAATGCAAATATTTAAGTCCCAGGCAGGGTCAGGATCCCTAAAGGGAGGATTGGTATGAAGCAATCCCTTGAAAAATTTACAGAACACAGGATGAGATGATAGTGAGGAAGACTTTCCCACTGACAAAAAAGCAGACACAGCTGACAAGTGTACCTTGACAGTAGCTGGTCTGAGGCCTAGGCCATTAAGATGGACCATATAATCCAGAACTGTAGACAATTCAGCAGTGTCAGGAGGGATATGCTTCTTGGAACACCAAATGCTGAATCTTTTCCATTTTGAGTTATAAGTCTTTCCGGTGGAAGGCTTTCGAGAAGCTTTGAGAATATCCAGAACCCCCTGAGACAGATGCAAATCTGCATACTCTAACTCTTCAAGAGCCATGCCTTGAGATTGAGAGACCGAAGATTGGGGTACCAAATCCTCCCCTGAGAGGAGGTTAACAGGTTGTAATTCCTGGGAAGAGACAGGGGAGGATGGACTGTTAGAGACAGCAACATGGGGTACCAAGGCTGTCTGGCCCAGTCTGGAGCAATCAGAATCACTTTGCAAGGTTGTGACCTTATCTTGACTAGGACTTTGAACAGTAGAGTAAAGGGAGGGAAGGCTTACAGAAATTTCCCCTTCCCAGTTCAAAATCAGAACATCCAGAGGGACTGAACCCAAGACTGGGGGTCTGCAACAAAACAGAGGAAGTTGGTGATTGTCTGGGGCTGCAAAGAGATCTATCTCTGGAGTGCCCCACCTTGAAAAAAACACTTTCAAAACCAGAGAGTCCAGGGACCATTTGTGATGGCCCTGGAAGATCCTGCACAGTGCATCTGCTAGCACATTGTCCTTTCCTGGAAGGTGGACTCTATCAGAGAGGTCTGCAGGGAATAAGCCAGGGACCACAATTTCATGGCTTCTATGCACAAGGCCGTAGACCGAGTGCCTCCCTGCTTGTTGATGTACCACCTGGTGGTGGTGTTGTCTGTCCTGACCTGAACCACCTTGTTCTGCACCAACTGAGAGAAGGCTTGCAGGGCCAGAAAAACTGTCCTGAGTTCCAGGAGATTGATATGAAGGAGGGACTCCTGAGGGGACCACAGTCCTTGGGCTGTGAGATCCCCCCAGATGAGCTCCCCCACCCCAAAAGAGAAGCATCCGAGGTAAGGACCACCGAATGAGACTGAGTGACAAAAGGGACCCCTTGCCTTAAATTGTCCTGATCCTGCCACCATTGAAGAGCTTGGATCAGTGTCCTAGTCACTGGAATCAGTTTGGTAAGAGGGTCCTTCCTTTGGGATCAAAAGACCCTCAGGTGGAACTCAATGTCCCTCATCTGCAATCTTGCCCCTTGGACCACTGCTGTAGAAGCTGCCATGTGGCCCAAGAGCTGAAGGAAGTGCCTTGCTGGTTGGGACACCTGAAGGCTGAAGGACGAAGCCAGTCCTATAAGAACTCTTGCACTTTCCAGGGGAAGAAAGGCTCTTGCTTTGACAGTATCCAGCTCTGCCCCTATAAAGGTAAGGAGCTGAACTGGTTCGAGAACTGATTTGGGGAGGTTGAGAAGAAAACCCAGAGAAGTGAGCACTTGCTGAGTCACTTGCAGGTCTGACTTGACTTGGTCTGGAGACTGACTCACTATGAGCCAATCGTCCAGGTATGGAAAAATGGAAATCTTTTGCCTTCTTAGAAAGGCAACAACTACTGCCAGGCACTTTGTGAAGACCCTTGGAGCCGACGTTAGGCCAAAGGGCATTGCTTTGAACTGATAATGGCCTGAGGGCAACTTGAACCTGAGGTACTTTCTGTGGGAGCACCTGATGGGAATGTGAAAGTAGGCATCTTTGAGGTCCAGGGAGACTAGCCAGTCCCCTGGCCTTAGAGAGGGAAGAATTATTCCCAGAGTCACCATCTTGAACTTTGGTTTTAAAAGGTGTTTGTTCAGGTATCTTAGATCTAGGCTGGGTCGCCACTCCCCTGTCTTTTTTGGGGTAAGGAAGAATCTGGAGTACAGACCTTTTTCCCCAGTGTAGGGTAGGAGCTCTCTCTATGGCTCTTAGAACCAGAAGAGATTAAATCTCTGCCTCCAGGGCAAGGGTCTCAGAGAGACCTGTAGGTGGAAAAGATCTGGTTCTCATCTTTGGAAATTTTTTGAAGCTGAGAACCAGTCCCTGGCTTACTACTTCCAGGACCCACTTGTCTGATGTAATAGACATCCAGTCCTGGACATAGTAAGCCAGACTGCCTCCTACAGGAATAGGAGAGTCGACCCGGGCAGACCCATCAGGGTGTCTGCTTGGCAGGGGCCTTAGGCTGAGGAGTGGATGCAGCCCTGTTCATCCCACTTCTGCCTCTCCATCTGAAGAACCCCCTCTGTGAAAAGGGAGATGAGGCCTGTGCTTGGTAAAAAGGCCTATGAAAAGGCCTGCCTCTGCCCCTAGATTGCTGCCTTTGAGGAGCTGCTTGCCTCTCCTTGGCCTGAGCACTCCTATAAGTGGTCCTGTACTCATCCCTTTTCTTCATGTAATTCTCTGTCTGCTCCCCAAACAAAGAATTACCCACCACAGGAAAATCCATGGCCTTAGCCTGGGTGTCCTGTGAGAGGCTAGTACATCTGAGCCAAGCCATCCTCCGAAGAGCCACATATGTAGCCATGACTCTTGATGACACATCACTGGAGTCCACAGCAGAATGAAATTGTACCTTTGATGCCTCAATCCCATCAGCAGCCACCTCCTCTAGCTCCTTGGCCAGCTGGGGGGGGAAGCCTGTTTAGCCGGTGCCAGTACAGTGTCCCACCTAGACTTCTGGTACCTGGCTGTATAGGCCATATAGTTCGCCTGCCTGAATCCCAAGGAAGATGCCATGTACTGCTTCTTTGCCATGGCATCCATCTTCCTGGAGTCTTTGTCTGGGGGGTGTGAAGCCATGGGAATATTTGCCTTGTCACAGGCAGCAGCCTGCACTACCCCAACATAGCTGCATTGCTTGTATAAAAACTCCATATCTGAGCCTGATAGTGTATACCTCTTGTCCATCCTTCTGTCAACAGGATGTACAGAATTGGGAGACTTTAGGATTTTTTGTGTCTGCTTCCCAAAAGATTTGTGAAGGGGAATAGACAGTCTCCTGGACTCTGGGATGTCAATCATTTCCACATAATCAGGCTCCTCTTGATCCTCCATTGCCTCCTCCATAGGAAGCTGGGAGTGTTTCAGCCACCTTTCTGTAAAACAGAAAGTGGGAAGGGGACTCAGAAAGCCTAGGAGGCGATACACCAAAAGGTCTGTCTGGGGAGATGTCCGGTTCTACAGGCACATCCAGACTTTCACCATCACCATCATCATCTTCAAACTTCCCCTCCTCCTCAAACTCCGGTTCATAAAAGTCTTCAGGGGTATAATCTTGAACTGGGGGAACCGACTGAACCGAACCCCTGCCAAAAGGTGCCGGATCGGTCAGAACTGGGTGAAGCGATTCCACAATCTGAATCACTCTGGCTATTTCCTCGGCAGTCAGAACATGAACCACTGGATCAGAACCGGTCGATTTTTCTTTGCGTTTTCTTTTTGTAGGAACCGATCCCTCAGGATCGGCTCTCCTCTTGCTCAAAGAAGCATCGCCCTGGTCAGAGGGCACTCCTTCTGGTTCGGTCGAAACTGAACCGGGCTGCCCATCCAGGTCAGCGGACTTCTCGGCCTCCTTTTCCCTCAGTCTACCTAATCTCTTTTCAAGGGTAGATTTAGGAAAGTTTTTAAATATTTGGCAGTCTGTATCAAGGTGTTCAAACCCCAGACAATAAACACAGGTGGTATGGGGATCGGCCTTAGCAAAGACCTCCCCACACTCACTGCAGTGTTGAAACCCAGTGGGCCCGTATTTTTTCTTGGGTTTCTCAGACATGGCCAACCTAACCAAACTTACCCTTTTTATGGCAACCGCCAGGCAAGACTCCCTTATCAGTTCCTAACTGTGTCACGGGTATTGGAAAAAACATTCAAAACAAGTTTTTTTTAGAACCGATAAGGACTGGTAACCACACACTAAAGTAAAATACAAGAATCCACTACAAGTGATCAGTTCAGCCGAACCGATCTAATCACGTTACAATTTCCACACAGAGAATCAGACAAAACCTATCTAGTACTCACGGTACCACAGACAGAGACTGAACTTGCTATGCGGAAACAAATTTGGTTTAAAACCGGCCTTTAACCGAGTTTCGAACCGAGCTGAAGGAGAAATCTCCAGAGTGACTGTTCAGTGAGGCAGAGTAAAGAATCTGACAGTTGAGTTTCAAAGGGAAGCAGACAGAGACCTCAGCCGAGCTCGAGCTCAGTATTCTATGCCATGCATAGAAAGTTAACCCTTTGTTCTCCGGGGCAGTTTAAAGGCTGGAGCTAACTGCAATAGTCAGAATACAGCAAGACTTCATGTTGTTTGAATGTCTTTTTCCAGCCACCACTGAAGTGCCTGAAGGAGTGTTCTTGTGACTTGCACCAGCTTTGACAGCGAGTCTCTTTTTTAATGCCAGTGCAACTTAAGATGAAACTGAATGTCTCTCATTTGGAATCTTGCCCCTGACACTGTTGCTGTGTAAGCTGCCATGTGGCCCAGCAACTGTAAGAAGTGCCTAGGCTGTGCAGTTTGAATGTACTTGCCAACTGTATCACGTTGTCCACTCATCTGTGGGAGAAAAGCCTTTCCTCTCACAGTGTCCAGCTCAGCTCCTATGAATTCCAGGAGCTGTACTGGCTCCAATATGGATTTTTTCAGGTTTACTAGGAACCCTAGTGATTGCAGGACATCCTGTGTGTGTCAGGGACTCCCTGACCTGTTGAGGTGATCAACCTATGACTAGCCAGTCGTCCAGATAAGGGAACACTGCCACAGCCTGTCTCCTTAGGTGTGCCACCACCATGGCTAAGCATTTTGTGAACACCCTTGGAGCAGAAGTCAGTCTGAAAGGCATTGCCTTGAACTGATAATGGCCTGATGACAGTCTGAATCCAAGATATTTTTTGTGGGACTGCTTGATGGGGATGTGAAAGTTAGTGTCTCTTAGGTCCAGAGATGAAAGCCAATCCCCTTGTCTTAGAGTTGGGAGGATTGTTGCCAAAGTCACCATTTTGAACTGTGGTTTTAACAGATGTCTGTTTAGGTGTCTGAGATCTAGTATGGGTAGCCACTCCTCAGTTTTCTTTGTTGTAAGGAAGTATCTTGAATAGAGGCCCTTTCCTTTCTGTGCCTGAGGAACTGGCTCTACTGCCTTTTGTGACAGAAGGTTGGATACTTCCTCCTCTAACAGAGCTGTTTCTGATGGGGAAAGAGGGTCTGAAGACCCTTGCCCTCAGCTTTGGCATGAACTTGAAGCTGAGAGCTAGGCCCTGGCCCACTACCTCCAAGACCTACTTGTCTGTGGTGATGGATTGGCATTCTTGGAGGTAGTGGGCCAGCCTGCCCCCTACTGGGGTTGGGGAGGCAATCCGAGCAGACACCTCAGGATGTCTGCTTGGCTCGGGCTGCTGTCTGGGTGCTGGGGCTAGTACAGTTGCTGCCTCTCCTGCCCCAGCCCCTGAAATAACCCCTCTTCGGCTGGTACTGGGGAAAAGCTTGAGGCAGAAAAAATGACCTATAATGTCCCCTACCCCCTCTCCAGCTTGTTGCTTCTGGGGTGTAGATACCCTTTTCTTGGCAGTAGCACTTTTGTAGGCTGTTTTGTAGTCATCCATTTTCTTCATGTAAGCCTCTGTCTGCTCCCCAAACAGGGATGTAGGCTCACATGGAAAATCCAAAGCCTTTGACTGTGTGTCTTGGGTCAAATTGATGGTTCTGAGCCAAGCAAATCTTCTAAGAGACACAGAAGCAGCCATCTGTCTGGCAGCAGTGTCATTATTGTCTACAGCCATCCTGAACTGGGCTTTAGATGCCTCTATACCCCTCTTTGCAGCCCCTTCCAGGTCAGCTGCCATGGGGACTGGGACAGATGTTATCTCCATAACAGTGTTCCATAGTGTTCTCTGCTATCTAGTGACATAGGCCATATAGGAGGCTTGCCTGATAATCAGAGAGGATCCCAGATAAACTTTCTTGGCTATGGAATCCATTTTTCTGGAATCCTTGTCCGGTGGGTTGATGCCAAAGGTATGCCAGCTTTATCACAAGCTGCAGCCTGTACCACCCCTTCATGGCTTGGGTGCCCAAAGAGAAATTCTGCTCCACTTTTAGCCACTCAGTATTTCTTGTCCAGCTTTCTATCCACAGGTGGCACAGAAGTGGGTGTCTGAAATACCTTGTTCATCTGTTTCTTCACGGACTTATGGATGGGTAGTAGCAGTCTTTTGGAGACTGGAACGTCCATCATTTCCATGTAGTCCTGTTCTTCCTCCTCATCAGTGGACTCCTGAGTAGGGAGGTTCAGGGTTTGGGCCACTTGCTTTATGAAAGCAAAGTGGGATGTATAGTCCTCAGATCCCTTATCAGGGGAATCGGGATGGTAAGGATCAGGAGAGATATCTTGCTCAATTGACTCTCCATAGTCTTCATCCTCATCCTCATCTTCATCTTCATCCTCTTCAAAAGGTTCTGCCTCTTGTTCCAATGGACTGGGAACTGAGAAAGAAGCGTAGGTTTGTGACTGTAACCGCTTCTCAACCAGAACTGGGGTACTCGGTTGAAGCGATTGAATAATTCGTATAGCATTTGCTGTCTCTTCAGTGGTTGGAACCGGTGTCTTTTTCGGTTGCAGTTTGTGCACTGTGTGCTTTTCCTTTTTCTTCCTTCTCCCTGCAGTCAGTTCAGTGGCACTATCCGCGGGCCGTTTTTACCTGAGGAACTGTCACCCTTGTCAGAGGGCTGTTCCTCTGGTTCTTTATGGCTGGTAGCCGGTTTGTCTGTAGCCGGGTCAGCGGCTTTCTCAGATATCTTCTCCTGCTGGTGTTTAAGTCGCCTCTCAAGCGTCGACTGAGAGAAGTTCGTACAAATATCACAGTCCTCTTTGAGGTGGTCAAACTCCAAGCAAAATATACAAATCAGATGAGGATCTGCTTTAGCGAACAGTTCCCCACACTCAGTACAATGTTGGAAACCTGTAGGGCCCGTTCTTTTCTTGGCCTGTGACATTTAGCTCCCCAAAAACACCTAAATCTCTTTTTTTTTTTTGGTTGGTTAAACTGAACAACTGAGATTTACCCCAGTAAAATTTTTAGCTAAATAAGGACCGACTTATCTTGAAAGTCAGAGTAGCAGAAAAATACTAAATTTACCTTAGGAAATAAGGAAAATATCAGTTCCTTCTTGGTTAAGAAGAACCGATAAAGAACCAAAAAAACGTACCCAATAGATACTAATCTAGACTAAGTCTACCTGTGAATCAAGGACAGTGCTCTAAAAATTGAAATTAATAAATGGACTTCAATAAACTGAGAAAAAATAAACTTCTTCAAGTAAGTGAAAGAGAGCTCTCCGGAGACGTCTTGCTGAGGCAAGCTGAGTAAAGAATCTGAGGGTTGCAGGAAGTGCAACCAGGGACAGTGGTTTGAAAACCGAGCTCAAGCCTAGCATTCCACTATTTGCATAGGTTCTATTAACCATTTTGGCTCCGGGGCAGTCCTATGGTGAGACCATACTGCATTTATCAGAATACAGTAAGATTTCCTGGGGCTTGAACCAGTGTGAGTAGCTAAAATTACATCCATGCACCGCTGGAATGTAGCAGGTGCACCGTGTAACCTAAATGGCATGGTGTTGAACTGATAGAATCTATGAGGAGCGACAAATGCAATTTTGTCTCTGGATTCCATAGCTATGGGAATCTGACAGTAACCCTGGGTGAGATCGAGGGTACTGATGTACTTGGCACTTCCCAATCTGTCCACCAAATCATCTTTCCTAGGCATAGGATAACTGTCAAATTCAGATACTTGATTTCAAGTTCCCTAAAATCAAGGCTGATTCTTGCACCCCCCTTGTTTTATTTACAATCACCATTGGTGATGACCAAGTACTTCTCGACTCTCCTGTGATACCCAGCTGTTTCATTTTTTTGTATTTCCTTAACCATGTCTGCTCTTAACCGCTCTGGTAATCTGTATATCTTTTATCTAAAAGGGCAAGCATTCCCTGCCACTATTATGTGCTCGACCCTTTTTGCTCGGCCTGGCACTGTGATAAAAGTAGTGTTAAATATCTTTACAAAGTTACGAATTTATGCTTTTTTTTGGAATTCTAAGCAAACCTTCACTTTTACAGCATCAGCAGTTATAGTTTGGTCCACTCTGCCATAAGCTATATCAATATCTTCTTTATCAGTTTCTGGTAATACTAACAAAGCAGCTTTTGGTGTTTTTTCAGCCCATTTCTTCAGGAGGTTAGCATGGTATATCTTGGTAGGATTTTTCCTATCGGGGTCTCAAACTCATAGTTAACTGTGCCAGTACGTCTAAGTACTTTATAAGGCCATTGCCACTTCATTAACAGTTTGTCTGTAGTGGGTAACAGTAGCAAGACCTTTTTGCCTGGCTGAAAAACTTTTTCTTTTACCCCATGTTCATAATACACCTTCTGCTGGTTTGGGGCCTCTTCCTGATTACTACGGGCAATTTCAGTATATTTTGCCAGTTTCTTTCTCAGGGCACACATATAAGATGTAATAGATTCTTTCTAAGCAAAGTTATCATCCCACGTTTCTTTTATTACATCTAGTGGCCCTCTAGGTTGTCTACCATACAGCATTTCAAATGGTGAAAAACCTGCTGATGCTTGTGGCACTTCTCTGTAAGCAAAAAGCAGGTAAGGTATATAGTGGTACCAATCTTTCCCTTCCTCTTTTACAAACCTTTTTAACATGCATTTTAGGGTTTGATTAAAATGCTCAACAAGACTGTCTGAGGGTGATAAGGGGAGGTTCTTAAGGCAGCCATACCTAGTAGTCAGTACAGCTCCTTCAGTAATGCAGCACCAAAATTACTACCCTAATCAGTAATAATCTCCTTAGGTATGCCTAACCCTGCTGAAATTTTTGGCAAGCTCTGCTACCACTTTTGGGGCTGTGACAGTATGCACTGGAACTGCCTCTGGGCATCAAGTAGCATAATCACATACTACCAGAATGAATCAATTACCCTTTTTACTTTTGTCTAAGGGACCAACCACATCCATTGCAATTCTCTCAAAAGGTACATCTATCAAGGGTGGGGCACCTTGTCTTTTTCAGTCACGGGGCTACTTTCTGAGATTCAGCACAAGAACTGTAATAGGTAGCAAAATCTTCATGAATTACAGGCCAGTAAAATCTGAACAGCAATCTGGCAGGGATGCGGTCCCTCCCCAAGTGACCAGCCATAAGACTATCAGTGTTATCTGTAACAACTCAGTGCTATACTTCTTTGATATGACCAATTGTTTTATCTGTTCCAGTGTCTGAGGATTAGCCCAAACTCCGTACAGTAGCCCATTACATTTTTTAAACATTGGTTTACCCCATTTTTGTTCGATCTCCTGCTTAAAATAACCTTGGAGAGAAGCATCATTAGTTTGCTCTGAAACAAAATCACAATCCGTTAATAATTTAGTTTCAGCATTTTCATATATTAACCCTTTGTGCACATCAGTCTTTTGTTACCACCATTTTTTCAGGTGTCTTCTTTCTTTCCTGGATGTCAGGATCTTGGAGGTGTGCTCAAACAAGTCCGCATCAGGAAGTCACCAAAAAGAAAAGTGTCCCCACGTCTGAGATTTTCTTTGCATGTGCTCTTGCTACCACTGCTGCTGAAACTGAAGGTTTCACTTCCTCTGGGATTAACTCACTAAATCCTGGAAAGTCATTTCCAATAATCACAGGTACAGGTAATTTAGGTACTATCCCCACTTTCATTTGTTGCAACACTCCCTTACTATACAGAGTCACTTGGATAGTATTGAGTGTCCCCATCGATACAGATGACAACAGTACCTGGTCCGTTTGCAGCGTTTTCCCAACACTTCAACGTGCACTAGGGTCTGTCTGCTTCCCAGATTAATAAGTCCCTTCACAGACTTGTTTCCCACCTTGACATCTGTTAAATACTTGCCCCAATTTCCTAAGGCCAAATCTGCTCCAGTGTTACCCTCCCTATTTCTATGGCAGTTTCTTGCAATATGGCCTGGTTTGTTACAGTCATAGCAAGTAAAGTCTTTGGGTACATATTTGCTACCCCCTCTAGAGTTTTTATCTGCTCTGGAGTTAAATCAGGAAAAAGGGGATCTTACCAGTCCTTGGCTGTTACCTCACTGCTGTGTGGTCTGTCAGGCCATCTGATAGTACTAATCCAAAGAAAATCCCTTTTCACACTTTCTGGGCTCCGAATGGAGGCAAGGGTTCTGATCCCACTCTGACACCATCTGCTGTTGAGGTGCAGGTCAGAAAGCATAGGAAAACCAGGAGCAGTTATAAAATTCACAAGTAACATTTTATTATTATCATTAACAAAAAAATAAAAAATAAAATTGTTCAGGATAGCTCTGTACAAAGGCAGTACAAACAGAAAACAAAGTCCTTCATCTGAGGGTTTCTTTTCAATTTAAAATCTCGAAAACTCTGTTTAACAAAAGACTGCTCTCTTTGAATATAATCTTTTCCTGGCAATTAACTTCTGCATCTTGAAGGCGTTAAAAGACATCCTGTTCTCACAGAATGTATAAGAACTTTGTCAGTTCCTTTCCTTGCAGGTGCAACAAAATAGAATATTGTATCCCAGAGCCAATCTTCTGTTTACAACTCTACAAATGAGTTTGCAGAGGTCAAACTGCATCTCAAGATTATCCCCCGAGTTCCAAAATAGCTTTTTGCAATCACCTTAATATAACTATATGCATTTTCAAACCAAGGGATCCCAGTTTCACACAAAGATTCACATATATTTTTATAACCACAGATAAGCAAGGGGAAGAAAAGATAGAAACAGCAAGAAAGAGGTGTGAAGGCAGGAAGATAGCAGGAGGAGGAGAATCTCAAGACTGTCAGAGTGATCAATTCCTAGGTCGCACAAGAAAATCTGACTGCGCAATCAGACAAGAGACTGAAAAGTATAGGATAGAACAGATCCTTGCTTTTAACTCTTTCTGCATAACAAATGGGATAAGGTCTTATTCAGCCCTGTCACACCCACCATATGACAGGCAATGCACCTGACCCAATGACGAGATTAAAGGGCTACTGTCCGACCTTTATCATGGATCATACCTTGCAGTCTCTGAATATTTTGCTGAAATGCCCCCATACATACTTATTTCACTCTGTTTTCCATATTTCATTTTACAACCACTGTATTCCTTTTTGGAATTTTCAGGAATCGTAACATCTACCTGCGCTCCCTCAAATGCTTGCTGTCTATAATGGTTTGCCTGTAGCTTCCTGCCCTGCAACATAGATCCCAGCAACTGCAGTTGTAGCCAAAACAGTCGATGACAGTCGGTAGAAGAGAGATGGGGGCAATTAAGGGGGCCATTCTCAAGACATCTAAGGTATGCGTAAGAACAGTAACCAAAAAAGCCAGGTTTAAGAGATCATTTATGGTTCTCGGCAAGAGTCAGGGAAGTGGGAGGGTCAAGAAGGACTTCTATAAATAAAGAAGAAAAGGAGGGGAGGTAAAATGGTGGGAATGCATACAGAAAAATATGGAGGCAAAGAGGGCTGTTAATGAGGCAAAAGCAGACACAGAGCTGCCTATTGCAGAGGAAGTCAAGAACGAAAAAAAATCAGTTCTTCACATATAATAGAGAAAAAGGGAAGAAAGATAGAGGAATCGTAAGGCTAGTTGAGGGGAGCAGGGTGATAGAGGACAATGGGCAAAAGACCACCATCCTTAAGGATTACTTTTGCTCAGTTTTCACTAGGGAAGACGGTGGGTCCTTACCAGAGAGTGGCATCAAATTGATCATTAAGGAGGTCCAGAAGATGAGACAGCCAATATTTACTAGTGAAAGAGTCTTGAAAATGCTGGCAGCCCTAAAGATAGCTAAGGTCCCATGACCAGACGGGTTACATCCGAGGATATTCAGGGAATTAGCAGTGGAACTGGCTGATCCCCTGGTAGGTTGATTCAACAGCTCGCTTAGGGTGGAGGACGTTCCGAAGTATTGTAAGGCAGTAGATATAATTTTGCTTCATGGGGCGGGGGGCAAGGAGCAACCAGGAAACTACAGACCTGTCAGTCTAACCTCCACTGCAGGGAAGCTGATGAAATCACTGGTCAAAGCGGGCCTCAGACTACCAGGAGAGCAACAGAATATCCAAAATAGTAAACATTGTGGATTTGTGGCAGGAAGAGCTTGTTAGACTAACATGATAGCTTTCTTTGACTGGGTGACAAAGGAATTGGATAGGGGCCACACTGTGGATCTGCTGTACTTTGACTTCAGCGAGGCTTTTGACTTAGAACCTCACAAATGACTGCTGAGGAAGATAGAGGACTGGGTGTGGCTAATCTCATAGTAAACTGTAGTGAGTGGTTAAAGAGTAGGCAGCAGAGGGTTGTGGTCAATGGGGTTACAGCAGAAGTGAGGGAGGATATGAGAAGGGTTCCACAGGGATCGGTCCTGGATCCGGTCCTCTTCAACATGTTTATCAGTGACACTGGAGAGGGAATCCAGAATAGGTTGTGCCACTTCACAGATGACAGGTAGCTCTGTAGGTGGGTGGATAGTAACGACAGAATACAAGAAATGCAGTGAGACTTGTAAAAGAAAAACATTACTCACCTTAGTAATTGTGTTTCTTCTAATGGAGTCTTGCTGTATTCTGACATATGCAGTTAGCCCCAGCACTTGAACTGCCCCAGAGAGGAAAGAGTTAATTTCTATGCCAGGCATAAATGTTGAGTTCGAGCTTGGTTTTCAAACCTCTGTGGTAGTTCAGAGTGTAACTGTCAGATTCTTATGAGCAAACTAACTACACTTCCAGTGTGGAAATTGTAAATATATAAGCCAAAGGGCAACGACATGGGTCCAAAAGACTCAAGTCGAGAACCCAAGAGAAAAAAAACCAGGTAATGAATAAAGATATATAAATATAACAACTACCCCACCCTAAAGAAGAGGGGTACAAGGTACACTCCTGAGGTGCAACACTGTACCTGCCAGCCCACTTCCCAAAAACTAAGTTCTGAGAGGGGAGGCGGGAGGTCAGAATACAGCAAGACTCCATTAGAGGAAACAATTACTAAGGTGAGTAATTTTTTTCTTTAAACAACATGAAGTCTTGCTGTATTCTGACATATGCAGACTACCAAGCAGTACCTCCAAGGAGGAGGGCTACCGAACCTATTTTGGGAATAGGCTCTGTTGTACTGCTGTACCAAACCTAGCATCGCTCCTAGCCTGGATATCCGGAGAGTAATGCTTGATGAATGTATGGACTGCTTTCCAGGTGGCTGCCTTGCTGATCTCTAACAAGGGTATATCTCTGGCAGCAGCCAGAGAAGCAGCTGTACCCCTAGTCGAGTGAGCCTTCAGGCCTGAGGGAGATGTTTCACCTAGCTTGGCATAGCAGAACTGTATACAAGAGACAATCCACCTCGCGATAGTTCTTTTAGTAGCAGGCCTACCTTTCCCCACTTCACCATAAGTGAGAAACAATTGATGACAGTCATTCCTGTGTGCCTTAGTATGCTCTATGTAGTAGCTAAGTGCCCTTTTAAAATCCAAACTGTGTAATCTTCTTTCTCCTGAAGAAGAATGATCAGTGAAAAACACAGGAAGAGACACGGACTGGTTCAGATGATAATCAGACCACTTTGGTTAAGAACCTCCTATTAGTTCTGAGGACCACCTTATCCCTATGGAATGAGATAAAATCAGGTTCAACTGACAGGGCCTGTAATTCACTAATTTGCCTGGCAGAAGTGGTAGCTACCAGAAACACAGTTTTCCAAGTCAAGTACTTAAGCTCAGCCGAAGCCAGAGGCTCAAAGGGTGGCTGCATAAACTGAGCAATGCAGATTTTGAGTTCCCAAGCTGAGGTAGGATCTCTAAAAGGAGGGTTGATATGAACCAGACTTTTAAAGAACTTACTAAAGACTGGATGATATGCCAGGGAAGAGCCCTTCCTTGTTGACAGGAATGCAGACACAGCTGCCAAATGAACTTTTAAAGTGGTTGGCCTAAGGCCTAAGCTATTAAGTCGAACCAGGTAATCCAAAACTGTAGCAATGCCAGCAGCATCTGGTAGAATATCTTTGTGAGAACACCAAATGCTGAATCTTTTCCATTTGGAATTGTAAGTTTTGCTGGAAGAAGGTTTCCGAGAAACCTTAAGAATGTCCAAAACTCCCTGAGAAAGATGCAGGCCTGCATATTCTAACTCTTCAAGAGCCAGGCCTTGAGATTGAGAGACTGGAGAGTGTGGTACCAGATTCTCCCCTGAGATGAGGTTAGGAGACTGTGTCTCTTGGGAAGAGACAGGGGGAGTGCGACTGCTAAGGACAACAACACAGGATACCAGGGTTGTCTGGCCCAATCTGGAGCCACTAGAAACACTGTGCAAGGTTGTGACCTGATCTTGACTAGAACCCTGAATAACAGGGGAAAGGCATACAGGAACCTGCCTTCCCAATCCAATATCAGAGCATCCAGTTGAACAGTCCCTAGGACTGGAGGTGTGCAGCAGAATTGGGGAAGTTGGTGATTGTCTGGGGCTGCGAAGAGATCTATCACTGGAGTGTCCCATCTGGTGAAGATTACTTTCAGGATGAGAGGATCCATAGCCCACTCGTGATGGCCCTGGGAGATTCTGCTTAAAGCATCTGCTAGCACATTGTACTTCCCTGGAAGGTGGACTGCTATTAGGGAAGTTTGAAGGGAATAGGCCAGAGACCATACTTTCATGGCCTCCGTACACAAGGCCATGGACTGGGTGCTCCCCTGCTTGTTGATGTACCCCATGGTGGTGGCGGTGTCTGTCCTGACCTGAACCACCTTGTCCCTTACCATGTCCGAGAACGTTTGAAGGGCTAAGAATACTACCCTGAGTTCCAGAAGACTTATGTGAAGGAGAGACTCTTGTGGAGACCAAACACCCTGCGCTGTGAGGTCTCCCAGGTGGGCTCCCCAGCCCAAGAGAGAAGCATCTGTGGTAAGAATCACTGAAGGACTTTGATTAAGGAATGGGACACCTTGTCAGAGATTGTCCTGATTCAGCCACCACTGGAGAGCTTGGACCAGAGTCTGAGTCACTAGAATCAACTTGGTAAGCTAATCTTTCTTCTGAGACCAAAAAGACCTTAGGTTGAACTGAATGTCCATCATCTGGAATCTGGCTCCTTGCACCACTGCAGTGGAAGCTGCCATGTGGCCTAAGAGCTAAAGAAAGTGTCTTGCTGGACAAGAAACCAGAGATGAAATGAGGAAGCGAGATCTGTAAGGACCTTTACCCTTGCTTGTGGGAGGAAGGCCTTTGCTTGAACAGTATCTAACTCTATCCCTATGAAAGTGAGGAGTTGTACTGGTTCGAGAACTGACTTTGGCGGATTGAGAAGGAATCCAGAGAATTGAGCAAATCTTGAGTGACTTGTAAAGCTGACTTGACCTGGTTGGAAGACAATCCTACAATGAACCAGTCGTCCAGGTATGGGAATAGAGAAATCTCCTGCCTTCTGAGGAAGGCCACTACTACTGCAAGGCACTTTGTAAACACTCTTGGAGCCGATGTTAGGCCCAAAGGCATGGTTCTGAACTGATAATGGCCTGAAGGCAACTCGAACCTGAGGCACTTTGTGAGGAAGCACCTGATAGGAATGTGGAAATAGGCATACTTGAGGTCCAGGGATGCTAACCAATCCCTTGGCCTTAGAGAGGGAAGAATTACTGCCAGACTCACCATTTTAAACTTTGGTTTTAAGATGTGTTTGTTCAAATACCTTAAGTCTAGGATGGGTCACCACTCCCCTGTCTTTTTTGGGATAAGGAAATATCTTCAGTACAGACCTTTGGCCCTGTGTGTAGTAGGAACTCTCTCCACAGCTCCAAGAGCCAGCAGAGAAGAAACATCTGCTTCTAGAGCAAGGTTTTGGAGGTGTTTGCAGGAGGAAAAGACCTGGCCCTCATTTTTGGAAACTTTTTGAAACTGAGAGCCAGTCCCTGGCTTACTACCTCCAGGACCCACTTGTCTGAGGTAACAGACTTCCAGGCCTGGAAGCAGTAAGCCAGCCTGCCTCCTACTGGAATTGGGGAGTCGACCTGGGCTGACACATCAGGGTGTCTGCTTGGCAGGAGCCTTGGACTGGGAAAAGGATGCAGCCCTGCTCATCCCCCTCCTGCCTCTCCCTCGGAAGAACCCCCTCTGTGGGAAGGGAAAGGAGGTCTGGGCTTGGTAGAAAGGACTGTGAAAAGGCCTGTCCCTAGACTGCTGCTTTTGAGGAGTGGCTTGCCTTTCTTTGGCCTGTGCACTCCTGTAGGTGGTCCTGTACTCATCTATTTTCTTCATGTAAGCCTCTGTCTGCTCCCCAGAGAATTATCCACCACAGGGAAATCCATGGCCTTGGCCTTGGTGTCCTGAGAAAGGCCAGTGCATCTGAGCCAAGCAAATCTCCTGAGAGACACAGATGTAGCCACGACTCTCAATGCCACATCGTTGGAGTCCACAGCAGCATGGAATTGCACTTTGGATGCCTCAATCCCATCAGCAGCCACCTCCTCCAGCTCTTTGGCTAGCTGGGGAGGCCTGTTTAGCCAGTTCCAGAACCGTATCCCACCTGGACTTCTGGTATCTGGCTGTGTAGGCTATATAATTAGCCTGCCTGAGTCCCAAGGAGGATGTCAAATATTGTTTCTTGGCCATGGCATCCACCTTCCTGAAGTCTTTATCTGGGGTGTGTGAAGCCAAAGGTATATTAGCCCTGTCACAGGCTGCAGCCTACACTACCCCAACATGGCTGCAATGATTGAATAAAAACTCCATACCCAAGCCGGATAGCATATACCTCCTGTCCACTGTGTTATCCACAGGAGGTAAAGAAGTTGGTGTCTGTAAAATCTTTTTTGTCCGTTTCCCTAGGGATTTATGGAGGGGAATATACAACCTCTTGGACTCTGGGATGTCCATCATCAACAAAATCAGGCTCTTCTTCCTCGTCAACAGCTTCTACCATAGGGAGCTGGAGGGTTTCAGCCACCTTTTTGTAAAACAAATAGTGAGATGGGGACTCAGAAAGACTTGGAGGGGAGACATTGGAGGGTCTGTCTGGGGATGTCCGGTTCAATGGGCACATCCAGACCTTCAAAATCATTGTCATCATTATCATCCGGTAACTCTTCGTCCCCCTCCCACTCCAATTCATAATAAGCATCTGGATCATAATCCAATGGCGTTGGATCTGATCGAACCGGGCGCCTAACTGGTGGTGCCAGTTCAGATGGAACCGGGTGAAGCAATTGCACAATAATGATCGCTTTGGCGATTTCTTCAGCGGTTGGAGTATGGGGTGCTGGATCCGAATTGGCTGACTTTTTTCACCTTTTTGATGGAACCAACCCCTCGGGGTTGGCTCTCCTTTTGCCCGAGGACGTATCGCCCAGGTCAGTGGGCACCTCAGGTTCGGTCGGAACCAAACCGGGCTGGCCATCTGAGTCAGCGGACTTCTTGGCCTCCTTTTCTTTTAGCCTACTCAATCTTTTTTCCAGAGTGGCCTTAGGAACATTTTTACAAATTTGGCAGTCTGTCTTGAGGTGGTCAAACCCCGGACAATAAACACAGACGAGGTGGGGGTCGGCCTTGGCAAAGGCCTTCCCACACACTGTACAGTGTTGAAACCCAGTGGGGCCGTGTTTTTTCTTGGGTTTCTCAGACATGGCCAGACAAGAAAAAATTACCCTTTATAGCTTTCAGCCAGGTAATACAGCCCTATCGGTTACCAACCGTGTCACGGGTTATGTAAAGAAACCAGTAAAAAGCCATTTTTCTTTTTTAAACCGATAGGAACCGGCACACCACAACTAAATTCCCAGAAAATAAAATTCAGCACACAAGGTCGGTTCTGAACCAGACTGACAGATAGGAACCAAAGATTACAATTTTTACAGTAGAAAAACCAATATCACAGTTCACTACCTATCTACACTACTTACTGTACTGTAGATTGAGGCACAAAACTGAAAATAAACACATTGGTTGAAAAAAAAAAAAAAACCCGATGCGTTTTGAAACTTTACCAAACCGAAGCGAAGGAGCAATCTCCGGAGTGACTTCACAGTTAGGCAGAGTAAAGAATTTGATGGTTACACTCTGAAGTACCACAGACAGAAGTTTGAAAACCAAGCTTGAGCTCAACATTCTATGCCTGGCATAGAAATTAACTCTTTCCTCTCTGGGGCAGTTCAAGTGTTGGGGCTAACTGCATGTGTCAGAATACAGCAAGACTTCATGATGTTTGAAGCTAGAGGGGTAGTCAAGTGTTAGGTAGTTGAAATTCAATTCCAAAAAGTGCAAGGTAATGCACCTAGGGAACAAGAACCCTAAGATGGAGTACTGGATGGGAGAAGTGAGACTTGGCACTATGGCTGAGGAACAGCATCTTGGCCAAGCCCACTGCAGAAGGAATACTACTCAAGAAAGAGCTGGGGAAAGCCTGTACCAGTCAGGACTATGGAGGGCAGTGAATCCACAGTCCACATGCCCGATCACTGGTGAAAAGTATATTTAAATAGTGTTTAAGATTACTGCACCTGCCTGTCCTGTGCCCTTTCTCCGCTCTCCCGTCCCATTGTTCAAGACCAAGAGACCTATTTTGGGATTTAGAAAAAGATTCAATTGCTTGTCCGCTGGCTGCTGCTGCTGCTATCAGACCAGCAGTTTGACTGATATAGTACTGCCTCACACACAAAAAAAAGTGTAGGGCACTAGGATTCCATAGGTAATGCAGTCACTCATGATTTGGATCTCTCACTGACTGATGAAACACGACACGTGCACACACACACACACACACACACACCTGGTGGGTGAAGGAGAGGAGGGTATTACTGTGGGTGTTAGGATGTGGGGGTCAAAGTAGGGCTTGCTGGTAAGGGACAGTTTGTGTAGTGCTGGGTGGCGATGAAAGGACAGAGTCGCTCTGGACTGGAATGGCTCTGTCCTTTCAACTACAAGAAGTTTCCCCCCCAGCAAGCCAAGAACAGTGTCATGACCAGATTTGCTGATAATTGGATTGTCACTGTTGAGCCTACTGCAGCCTGAGCTGCACTGGACTGGACACTTACACACCTCTCAAAAAGCCCTTAGATGTTCACTTAACGTGGCATGCACAAGCATACATAAAAATGGTTATCAAAAGCGTCTAGCTTTCACTCGTCCTCAGGCTAGGACAAGAGATCCGAGGCCCTGCTTGGCTGAGCTTTTCAGTTAGCCTTGGGCATCAGGGAGTGGGGTTTGCACAGCCCTGTTACGGGGTAAACTTTCTGACAGAATTATGCCGAATTTTAAATTATACAATGGTTTAAAACTTGCTAACATCTGATTGGCTACCTGGCACCTCCTAGCCATGGTAAATCCTGATATTACCAACGGTAAGAGGTGCCAGCTAGCTGAACATTAAGAACCTAGAAGAACATGTACCAATCCGAACCCCAAAAAATGCAGAGAGACCCATCTTGCCCAGTCGCTTAAAACCCAGGTAAAGCAGCACAAAATAACATGGATAGCAGAATTCACACTGCAGCTTAAAATTAATAAATACCGAATAGCTGACAATAATTTTGGTGCTCCAGTCAAATAATACACTGCTTGAAGTCATTTAGATACAACTCCTAAGCGGACTACGGCCAAAAGTGAGACTGCAGCTCTGTGTTACCATGCCATGGCTTTCTCAACTCTCCCTGTTGGGAGCTGCGCAACCCTCGTTGCCTGTGCCCGTAAGTGTGCAACTCAAATATTTAGAGCCCTGCTGCCTCCCCCATCAAGTAAAAAGATGCAGAAACGAAAATTTCTGTAGGTACCTTTCCTGACACTTAACTGTCTAATGGAGCCCATTATCAATAATGGAGTCAGAAGCACGTCTTTCTTGGGTCAGGTATGGTTTTGCCGATGTGACCAACAAGCACTAGACAGCACAGCCTTTCCTTGTGTGCTAGCTAGTGGCTTGCTGACTGCATGTTAAATGTTACTGCAGCAGCATAGCAAGTTGTTTTTTTTCTCAACATTTCTTTACTTGCGTGTAGCTTTATTATTTACCCGTCTGCGACTGTGGCTCATTTCAGACGAAATTTCATACCAGTAGGCAGTGATGGTCTAGCTACTGTAAACATACTAAAAAGGCACAATGAGCACTGCAGCCATTACTGCCATGTTCCTTAGTAATGTTTTCAGAAACAGGATTGTCCCTAGCATGCCACCATGAGAATGTGGCAGCTGTGCCATAGCAACAGCCCTAACAATGAAGGACTATATTTTTTTGGCGGAGTAACAAATACTATAAAAATAAATTAAAACACACAAAAAAAACCTTTTTTTTTTTTAACTTTATATCTCAAAAAAAGGGTTCCACTGTATAATCGCAATAAACCACTCCAGGGTGTGGGTGATGCTGGGATTTACCCAAGCCTGGTGAAGTTTGGTCACTAGGCCTGTGGCCTCATTGCCGAACCATGCCAGGCATGGTTAAATCCTGTATCATCCACATCCTGTCATGGTTTATTGCTTAATTCTTGTATCCCATAGTAAACATTCCATGTATGTGGGTGGGGCTGGAAGTGAACATGCTGCTAGCAGAATTTTGAAATCTTGTATTCCATGATGAACAATCATTCCATTAATTGAAAGTGGGGAAGGGCAAAGAAAAAGTAAACAGGGTTGAGAAAAACAGACCCATAGCACTTAAAAAAAAAAAAAAAAATTTACTGTACTTTTTACAAGCACATTTACTGGAAAAAAGGATGGGTGAACCTTTTCAGGAAAAATCACCTTCTGTGATATAAATACTCTATGCCAGCTGCACATCACTATTGAATTTGGGACTAATTTATTGATTTGTGGATGCATCTCAATATGTTCTGATGCATTTTTAATAAAACGTGATTACAATTTCATTTACTTCTTGTTTTAGTGTTTGTGTAATCACAACCAAGCACTTCAGGACTTACGTTATTGTGGAATTTAGCTATTTCTTCTGTGGTGTAAGGAAAAAAAAAAAAAAAATCAGACAACGACCCATGCCTTCTTGTGCCTTATTGTATAATTAATAACCATTTAAACACAGTATGTGCTGTTTGCATAGCTGTTTCCATTTATTTCATTTTGACTGCAAAAAAAGCCAGACTGTGATGTCATCAAGTATTGTTAAAGCTGCCTTGCCACTTGCTGGTGTGACTACAAAGAAATGAAAATGAGCAGAGTGCTGGCTTCAGGGATTATATTGTGGCTTCTGGGCTCATCAGCTAACCACATCACTCACATTATAGTTCATTTCAGGGTTAATTTTATAATTGTAGATCTAGGTAGCCCAAGTAGTTCTAACGCACTCATTCATTCATTCATTCATTCAGAACAGGTTAACATATACACATTACTTTTATCTGAAAACAGTCATAATATAACCTGTAAAACTTATTTTTTTATTACTCAGATCAGTGGAACAAAAAACAAACAGTTTAACATTACACATTTAAATTGCAGTTTCTGTGATGCACGTTCTGCTGTGGGATTTCAAAACTAATGGACACTGATCCCTTCAACAACTTGTTATTCCTATTGATAATTACACATATAAACAGTGTTTAAAATAGTTTATAAAAGGCTATTCTGTAATGTCATCACTGTTGCTCATCACTTAAAATGACAATACTGTTAAAAGAAATTATTTACACAGCTCCACACTTTAAATGTTCAGCTTTAAAACAAATTCTGTTGCATAAAACAATAAGGTTAAGATTATCAGAGAGGCAGGACACCGGCGCATGTGCTGATTTTTCGCTCCGTCAGCATTCTACTGCTTGTGCCAAAACTCGAGTACCCTATTTTTAAAGGTTTAGTTTTTCCAACAGTTTCCCAGCTATATGGCAGCCTGTATTGAAAAATATCCCCACTGTGTTGACAGAAATACTGACATGCTTAATGTAATTGTGGCAGATGTTTGGACATGTTTAGGTCACCTTTTAAGGAGTCTAAGTCTCTGCCGCAAGTTTGTGGAACATCACAGCGGATTTCTTCAAGAGCCCAGTCCAAAGCGTTTTAGAGACACACACACACATGAAAAGCAAGTAAATGGTGACACACTGTTTAAACGTAACTTCTGAACACTCCATTTATGTACACTTTGTTACTGGGCTTGCAGAACCACATGCAGTTGTCATGAAAGCACTTTAGCAAAAATTAACAATGAAGCACTTTGTTGGGATTATGATTCCGCTGTTTTGTATCCTCTTGCTGGCTCGGTAAGTACCAAAGAAATCCTGTGTGATCCTTAAGGTCAGAGTCTTATTTTGCTGTGCTAGTTCTCCAGAACTGTTGCATGAGGATAAACAAGACACAGTACTAACTACATTATACACCTTCAAACACATGGAGCAAATGGACATGGAAGGGAATCCTTGTGATGTTGCTCTAAAGGCAGAACATGTAGCTCCTGCAACACATGTTGAAAGCATATCGCAACAGTCTCCTTTTAGAGCTGTAGCAAGACAATGCAAGGCAGTGTTGTACTGTATGAAGATCTTTTATCTTACAGCCATAGCAGTCTTGTGCCCAAGTGCAGTGTGTTCTGAAATCACACTGGTGCTCCTCGAAATTGTTGCTGCCTCTGTGCCTGTTCACTCAGCATCCGCTGCTGTTGCTGCAGAAACTGGACAACCTCTGGACTTCTCAACAGAGACTGGGGGGATACAAAGAAAAACATATCAGTGCTACCTAGTCCCATTTACTATGCAATTCTGAAGCAGGTTCAAGGTACACTTCATTACAGCAACAATATTAAAAAGGAATAAAAATGGTTACCGGATAGGGAGGATTTCAGCTAAGATAGGAAAGAACTAGATGCAGGTCAAGCACTCTGATCTGGTAATCCAACCAATGAATGATTTATCAGTGGGTTCTGCTGGTGTGACTGAGGAATAATGTAGGACACTGTTTGGTATATGTAATCAATATGCTACGGCAGGGTATGCATTAATTAAGCAATAATACATGACGGGGTGTGGGTTACTAATCCTGAACCAAATGCTCAGGTGCATTGTGAGGTACAAGGCACTGAGTGCCTTTAATCACTTGGAAGTGTGGTTCAGGAATAGTAACCCACCCCCTGAAGTGTCTTACTGGGTTCATAAAATGGGTCTACTGTATATTAACAAGAAAGTTTAGCAGTGCAGTTACTATTGCTGAACTGCAATGGTTTGGGATCTTCTCTACCAGTCAAGAAACAGGGTTTCCCCTGCTCATTTTATAAAGGATTTTAATGCACACCTCATGGGAGTGAGGCATGATACTGATGGCAGAGTGTCCATACGCTCCTGAGAAGTCCTTTAATGAACACCTTGGAGTCACTTATTGCGCTTATAAAATGGCTCGCTGCTCTTGTACATACAGTATATAAAAAAGAACATTTTTAACACGAATGTTTTACATGAAACCATTTGTTTACATACAGTTTAAATGGAAAAACTATACACATGAAATAGCCCCTGATTTTGTAAGTAATGAGGCTTTTTTAGCCTGTAATGAGATCTGGCAACTGACAGTGTATTGCCAGCTTTTCCGTGCATGGTCAGGTCATGTGTCTCAGTCAATGAGGTTTCAAATTTTTCTTTTTCATTTTATACCATGGCATATCATCAAGCCTAAGGTGCAGTGAGCCTTGTGCCTTCAACTATCCGAGAAGTGACATTCTTTCATGGTGTAACAGACCCTGGAGTGTATGTTTCCCATTATTAAATAGATTCCTCATGTTTTTATAAACTAAATAAGTCAAATATTTAACATTTGAACAACATTTTTGAGTGTAACCCCACCACCCTGAAAAATATGTCTTCATTAAATGAGTATGAATTTGTATTTGTTTTGTACAAGATGGAAAGAGGAGAGGAGAATCTATAGTAGGGGATGGGAATGAGGAAGAGGAAGAGCCAGATGAAGCTCACCTGGGCATTTCATTGTGAAAAGGGGCTTGGGAGAAGAGCTGCTACTTGTGGCAGCTGATCTGGCCCAACTGGATGCTTCAGAGAGTTGCTGACGATGGTGGTAACATATCTGGCCTCATCAAGGGCTCAGCAGACATGCCACCTGTGGTAACAGTCAAAGTGGCCTAATCAGCCCAAACACTATGGGGGTTTCCTTTATATCCATACTGTATTGCAATGGACGCTGTCTGGCCATTTAATGAGGAGAACAGCCATTCTGCGTACAGCCGTCTCCTCGTGCTGTGCATCACACAGCATCTGACATAGGCAAAACCACTGTAGCACAGCGGGTGACAGCAGGTGTGCATGAAAAATATCATATTTAAAAATGAAAAAAGTAAAAGTTTATATTAGTGGCGATTCCCTGCCATATGATTATAGGTATAGTTAGTGATATTTCTTACTGTTTCACAAATGTCTCTCGTGCTGGTTTTGGGTAGACAGAACAGCTCAGCTATGATTCATGGTCATCTTGCCCAACCAGCACAAGAGACACTTGTGAAACGTAAGAAACACCACTTACTATACCCATAGTCATATAAAATCAGATCTGAAGATCAGCTGAAAACTGGACAAATGACAAACAAAAACACAACTAGGAGAAAACATTTTAAAAGCATCTTGCCCAAGGAACAGCCATACCATGTCTAGCCCTGTTATTACATGTTCTTATGCAAGCAATTCCAGGCTCAGGAAAGGATAGTTACTGACTAGAAATACTAGGTATTTGAGAGAAACTCCTTCATACAGCCACACAGAGGACTAAGAACCCTGTAGGAAACTTTTTCAGAGCCCTGCACATCCCATCCCATCCCATGCTGATCAGGACCGCTCCCCCTACGGTACCACCTACACAAGGTGGGCTGGCCCATATCACATCAGTTGGAATGAGTCCTGCTGGTGAAAAGAGCGGAGTCACTATGCCTATGTCAGACAGGGAAAAACCATTGCATGCCACCAAGAGGAGCAGGAAAGCACAGAAGATCATCCAGTGTATAAGGATGACCACAATACACAACTTGACATCTAGCAGGAAAAAGGAGTAATGAGCATATAGAGCCCATCAGGTAGTAGGAAACCCTGCTCTGACAATCCTAGAAAAGAGACAGGGAAGAAAGAGGGCATCGAAAAGAGACACTCAAGATATGCAACGGCAAACAAGGACACTGTGCCTAGAGCTGTGCAGCAGCCATGTCCTCCCACAAAGGAACTGAGGGCGGGAAGCCATGGCTCTAAGAGGAGATTCTCTTGAAGAGCTACTGCTTCTTAAGTATGGATATGAACCACATTCTGGAGTGACTAAGGAGAAAAAACTAGGACATCCGACAAGGATGCCATGCCTCCAGTACATGCCAAGCGGCAGTGTCATAAAGTATCAGGGAAAGGGTCTTTCCCTGTCTGACATGGGCATGGTGACTCCTCAGCCTATAGCCTTCCCCCTGCTAACAGACTGGACATCTACCACCTAAACGCTAGATGCCTTCTGCCCAAGCTAGATTACATTAAGACTTGGATATCTCAGTGTTCACCAGATATCCTCTGCATCTCAGAAACATGGTTATTCACCAAAGTCCCAGATACTTCAGTCACCATTCCTGGGTACTCCATACTCCATCTAGACAGGGGTAAGCGCAGTGGTGGTGTTGCTATCTATGTCCAAGAGTCCCTATATGCCAACATTGTCTCACAGGAGGTAGCACCAAAATCACATGAGATCCTACTCTCCAAACTGGTCTTCCCTTCTTCGTCTCCCCTTTTGTCGCTGTCTATTATTTCTCTCCCAGCACTTCACCTTCCTCCTTGTACTCCAAACTTGCCACCCTAACTTATTCAGCTGCCTCGTGTGAGCTTCTAATCCTGGGTGACTTCAACTTTAACTGGCTTGCCCAACACTCTAAGGCCATCACTCATAAGATCGAGGCACTCAACCTGACTCAACTCATTACTGACCCTACCATACTCAATCCCCGCTCCTCTAACTACTCGCTGTTGGACTGGATCCCAACCATCCACCCTATCAAATTCTCTTCAGCTGGCACCCTCCCAGATGCCTTCAGTGACCATAGTATCACCTTCTGTCCCAGGAAGCAGTGTCCTCCCCAGCCCTGCCCAAATATATGTGGTTCAGGCCCCCAAGGTCCCTCAACCAGCAGGCACTACTAGCCAACCTCTACCAGGCTGACTAATCCGGAGTCTTCACGACCCTGGACATCGACTCTGCACTGGCAGCATTTAACTCCACCTTCCTAGGCATTTGGAACTCCCCCCCCCCCCAAAAAAAAAGTGCGTCTCTGGTGTAGGCACCATCCCTGGATCTCCCCTCACCCAGTGAAGCTTTTCAAAGCCAGAGACAAAGCATGGAAAGCATTTAAGGCCTCCTCTAATGCCTCAGACGTCCAAATATACAGAACTCTGGGGAAAGCATGCACTAAGGCTGTACGTTACACCAAAGCTGGCTTCTTTAAGTCTCAGCTTGAGGATTGTTGACCTACCCCTGCTGCATTCTGGAAAACTCTCTACTCCCTGCTTGGCTCCACTCAACAAGCCCCTTCCCCATGCTCGGACCCCGCTGATGATGGCTCTGGTGCCATCGACTCTTCCATAAATCCATTTTTCACAACCTGTGCCTTACCCCATGGGCAACCACCTACCCCACTCTCCCCTCCCTGCAAACACCAATATGCCCCTTTCCCTCCTGGGTCCAGTCAGTTATCCGATCAGTCCACCCCCCCTTCCCTCTCCCCTGGTGCTCTCCTTCCCATCCCCTCACACAATAACACCTTCCCTCCCATTACCTCCTCAGCGGTACTCCGAGCCCTCAAATCTCAACTCCTCCAAACAAAGTCCAGATGATATTAATCACATCCTCTTGAAAATCTCTGCTCCTGCCATTGTCCCCCCAATTACTCACATCTTCAGTCTCTCCCTCTCCTCATGCTCCCTGCCCAAGGCCTGGAAATTAGCCAAAGTCATCCCCCTACACTAAGGGGGTGACCCATCCATCCTCAGCAACTACAGACCTGTCTCCCTCCCTCCTCCTCCTCCCCTCCATCTTCAAAATCCTGGTGTCCCTCATCTCTAAAAGACTTAATGCATTCCTCGCCTCCAAAGACATTCTGACTCCATACCAATTGGGTTTCCGTCATTTCCATTCCACTTATTCCTCCCTTCTCCACCACACCAACCACATCTATCTGGCCATGGATAAGGGCCATCTGACACTGGCTATATTTATTTCATTTTTAATTTTTACACTTGTCAGCAAGATGAGCAAATTACCCATTTTTACAAGCGACAAGTAAAACATAGCACTAAAAACATTAAGGACATACTTATTTAAATATAACAAGCATTCATACAAGACAAACATACAAGCTACAATACAATATTAACAATTACAATTACAATCAGAGATGGTATTCAGCCATTAAGCAAGATTGTTTCTGAACCTACGTACTGTTATAACATTAGTAACTGTGGGTGGAATACCACTGAAAAATGTAATTGACCTAAATATAACTGACCTCTAACCAACTGTTTTTTTTGTTTTTTTTTTTTATAAAGAGGGACTCTAAATAAACCTCCACGCTGGGACCTTGTCTCTAGGTAGCTTTGATGAGTGGGTAAAAGATCTTGAATAACCTGGGGGAGTAAACCCCATATTCTTTTAAACATAAAAACTACCAATTTTATTTTTATCCTGTCTGAAAAGGAGGGACATTTGACTTCCTTTATCAATACTCAATGATGCGTTCCAGTTGGGAGGCCTGTGAAATCGTAATACACTATGAAAGGCTGACTGTAATTTGTGAATCATTTTATCACTAGTTCCTGAGTAAATCATCAGACCATAGTCAAGCATACTCAATAAAAAAACTATGTCCTAGAAGTCTCCTAGATTCAGGGATAAGAAAAGATTTAATTCTGAAAAGCATTCTTAACCTCTGATGTATTTTTTTGGATATCATGGTAGCTTGAAGATCAAAAGTAAGTTGAGAATCAAAAGTGACCCCCAAATAATTAAAGCTATCCACCAACTCAATAAGGTTCCCTTTCAATCATCAATCTGAACATTTATATCTCTAGCTTTCCAGGGACATGTAAAAACCATACATTTAGTTTTCCCTGAATTCAAAACAAGGTTACAAGATAGCAGCCATTTTTGAAGTGTGTCAAAATCCTGTTGGACCCTGACTAACGCAAGGTCTGGTTTGGGTCCATCTGAAACAATCACCACATTATCTGCATACATGATTAGACTGGACCCAACACAAGTAGATGGAACAGAATTCAGTAAAAAGGAAAAACAAAAATGGGCCCAATATTGAACCTTGTGGCACCTAGCAAGAGATTAAGTGGGAATCAGAGCATGCTTGCCCAATGATGGTTCTGTGTTCCCTGTTATTTAAATAGCCACCTATCCATTACATGACATCCTTGGAGAAATAAACTTCATTCAAAGTACTCAACAACAGGATATGATTTACTAGATCAAAGGCCTTGGTGAGGTTCATGAATACTGCAGCAACGCAGTGCCCTACATTGAGGGAACTCCGTATGCTGTTCGTGAACCCCACCAACGCCGTTTCAGTATTATGATTTTTTCTGAAACCATGTTGACAGTTAGTTAATAGATTATAATTTGATAGAAAGTCCTGTATTTGATCAAACACGATTCTTGCAAGAATTTTAGATAGTGGTGCAAGTAGGGAAATAGGTCTAAAATTTGAAACAATATTCTTACTACCTGATTTGTGGATGGGTTTAATAAGTGCTAACTTTCAGATCTGGGAAAAAACATTAAGACATAATGAGTAATTAAATAATGTTGTAAGGGGGTAGCCAATACTTCAATTTCCAGTGTCAGTAATCTAAAATCAATCAGTCTTGTCCAATCATTGGTCTGGGGTTACACTTCAAAACATAAATCAGCGACTATTTCTGGGGTCAAGTTACGAAAATGAAAGAGGGTGATTATGGTTTTGGTTCTTATCCAGGGCCAGATTTTTACTGATTGACGATGTCTGATTTTGAAATTTTGCTAGGTCCCCAAAATATTCATTAAACAATTAAGATAGATGGGTGGGATCACTAATTAATTGATCCCCATCTTGAAGTGTAATTTCTGTTTCATCAGTATTCCTACCCATCATATTGTTGAGTGTATGCCATGTTTGTTTTGGATTACCTAGAGACGACAGTTTATTTTTTAAAAAATTCTACTTCAGCTTTTCTAATGGCTGCCTTACATTTATTCCCAAGGATCTTATAGTTTAATAACGAGATGGAATTTTTATATTTTTTAAATAATTTCCCTGCTCCATCTCTTTGCCTTATTGACACTATTAATTCTGAGACCCATTCCTCTTTATTTGCCCAGATTCTCATCTTTTGAGGAGCTAAGTAATTAACAACCTGGTTAAAAATTCACTAACTAGCCAACCGGTGGCGCAGAGGTTAGTGCTGGGCATACACCTCGCTCACGCTGGCGACCTGGGTTCAGGAATGGACTCGTGTTGCCAGGGTCGGCAGGGGCAGAGAGGGATTAAGCATCCGTAGACTGCTCTCCCTCTCTGGGGAAGGGGGTACTTTAGTGGTCGGCATATCAGCGACATCTAGTGAAGGTTGGGATTTGGTGCGTTGGCACTACATAAGAAGGGGTGGGGTTAGGCCACGACACCAGGAGGGAGTGCGTGCGGACGTGTGCACGCCCACCCTCCACTGGCGTCACTGCACGCACCAAGCACACCCTAGGGGATCAAAACAGTGGAAAATGGCTCCAGTCATGGCGGCATGATGGCAGTCTTGGGATCGGTCGGCTCCAGGGTGCGTGGCATACACTGGATCCCAGTTCGGTGGAGTGTGAAGGGGGGCTCTCTGCCGCCCCACCACGGGGGTAGCGGCTGTGGGACCTTTACGGGAGCCGACTGGATCTTCGGGACGGCAGCCTGAAGGACCGATGGGATGCCAGGAAGTCAAGGCAGGCAGACTGGGAGCTGGGGAGAAAAAGGACTAACAAAAAAATAAAAATAAAAAATAATTCACTAAATATTTCTAACATCTGATTAATATCCTGAAGATTTTCAAGGCAATCAATTACAGTAGTCTACATGTCTCAGTCACAGCTGCAACTCCATTTATATATATATAGTGGAGGACTGTGGGACTGTTTAGATGACCACATACAAAAAACAGGACAGTGGTCACTAACCACGTCAGACAGAACTCCAGATTCAATTATCTTTAATGGGTGGGTGACCACAACCCAGTCAAGTGTAGAACCTCCTCCAGCCTTGTAATTAAATCTGGTAGTCTGAGAAATTAACTGTTGAACTCCTAACTCTTTAAATAAATCAATCACATAAGAATTCTGGTCAGTGCCCCAATTAAGATTAAAGTCCCCCATCAAAATCCACTCCCTTTTGATTGGTAAAGATTTTCTAAAGTCGGATACAATATCTAGTCCTTGCTTAGTTAAACGAAGTGAAATATAAATAGAGGTAACTATGAGATGTTTATTAGAGCCTAAGAACAGATCGATAGAAATAATGTCACACCCTGATCCATTTAACTGAGAAATCATTTTGGTTGCCATAAACTTAACTATGATATACATAGCTACCCCCTACCTTTCTTTTCCACCCTGTCTTGTCCATACAGATTATAATCAGGGAGAGATATTTACGGTTGTGGATTTTATCTGTCAACCAGGTTTCTGATAATGTTATAATATCAAAATCATGTTGTACTACCCAAGCCTCAAACAACGTCCATCTAGCAACAAGACTTTGAATATTAAGATGAACAATCTTAAGTGCTGACTTGGCTGACTTATCCTGAATGAGATTACTGAGACTAAGGTGGGGGTGAACTGAACCAAATAAAAGCAATAACAACAAAATTATCCGTCTAAGCATCAATTTAGTTTTAAAACCGTCCGATTTTCTCAATGATCCCATCACATTCTTATCCTTAAGGGAAATACCAAGCTGGAAAAGGGCCAGGGTGTCATATTGAGAAAACCTATACAATAAACACCCTAACTCATGGATTACAGTACAGTTGCTTTCATGAGCAAAACCAAAGGGAGCAGAAGTAATACTCCATTCAGTAAAGTTCATACAATAAGTGAGAGCAACTGTGTTTGTAACAGCAGGAATTCTAGTTGTACCCTTGTGCCAATGGGCCCCACACATTAAAAAAAAAACAAAAAAAAAAAAACTAAGTCCAACCACTTAATTTTAATAGTAAGTAGTAGTACCTTACTACACTTAAACAAATACTTAAAAAAAAGAAAAATAGGTAATGCATATTACTATGTTAATACAAACAGTAAACTCAAATTAAAACAGTATGTCCTATCAAGGCCTTTTCTAAAATGTATGTATTTAAACACCAACGCATACACACTTCAATGAGGTGCAAATCTACAATATAAAACTGGGTTAAAGGAAGTAGTGTTCCAACTTTCTTCACACAAATCATTAATAAATCAATCATACCTTTGTTACGGGAAAACAGGAGGAACACTTAGCCAAGTCCTTTGACTCTATTGCCTATAGACTACTCCTAGATGACCTCATGGCCATTGGACTATCTCCATCCTCTACTGAATGGTTCAAGGCTTACCTAACAGCCAGGTTTCAATTCGTCCAGCTTGGGGAAACCAGATCTGCTCCCCTCCCCGTTCTGGTGTCCTTCAGGGGTAGATCCTTGGTCCTATCCTATTCTCCATATTCGTGAACAACCTTCCTTCTGTCTGTTCTGACTCACACGTTCAAATGTACACCGACGATACCGTGATCTTTGTTTCTGGTTCCTCCCTAGCCCAGGCTGAACCCATCCTTCAAACCGACTTTGCGAACACCCTAAAATGGCTTGAAGACAAATCACTCAAATGCAACACTAAGAAAACGGTATCTATGGCATTTGGCACTGCCCAGAAAACAGCTGGCTGGACCCCAAACTGGACTTCTCCCTGCACCTGGATTCTATTCACAACAAACTGCATCCAAAACTAGGTATGTTCTATAGACATAAGGACAGCCTATTCCCCATATTAGCAGGGAAATAATCTCTAAGCTTATCCTTCCTTTGTTCAATTATGCGGATGTGGTCTATAGTTCAGAGCAGCTATCTTCCCTTGCCAAATCAGACCCACTGTTTCATGCCTTCTGCCATTTTGCCTCTAATCTCCCTTATCACACCCATCACTGCCTCCTCTACCAATCTGTCTCCTTGTCCTCTCTCACCGATTGTTGTCTGGCACACTGCGCAACCTTTATCGCTAAATTCTGGTTCAACACCCTTCCCTTCTACCTCTCCTCATTAGCTTCAGCTCCCAGCATTGGCTACTCCCTGCACTCACGAGACCACCGCTCCTTTGCCCTGGCCAGACCTCACTCACATGCTGGGAAAATATCCTTCGCCCACCGGCTCCCTGCTCTCTGGAATTCCCTTCCCCTCACTGTACGAAGCTTGCCTACCAAGCTACCCATTAAAAAGCACTTCAAGTGCCTCCCTCTGTCCCCACCTTGCCAATGTTTCCACCCTTCCGAACTTCTAGCTGTCACCGACAATACTGACCATACCCTGTATTACCGACCCAACCCTAGCTCTGTGTGTATAATCCTGGCAGCATATTACTTGTGCACTTTTGTTCTGTACCAAAGCTCCTAGCCTTATTATGATAGCTCATGCTTTACTATTTCCTCAGATGTCATTGTCCACTGTTAGGCTCCACTTTTTCTATAAGATGTAATGTATTCCTCCATATCTCTCTTTTTTTTTTTAAGACACGTATATATTTTTTTGCATATATTGCACCCTTACCCCTTCCCCGGGTCACACCTGGGAACAAGCCTTGGCTCAGTGTACCTTTTCCGGTTATCAGCTTTTAAATAAACAAATATTGTAAGAAAACAAAAAAGTAGACTAGGGCCCATATAGAAGGGCCAGGGGTCCCAGGCAGAGAGGTCGCAGGGAACAGCCACGGCAACAAGCAGGCCTGGATGTAAAATTAGATGACATGCTAAAAAAAAAAAAAAAAAAAAAAAAAAAAAAAAAAGATAGGGATAAGACCATCCAGATAAGGCAGGATACGGAGGCCTAGTACTTATCTACAAACTCCCAGAAGTCAGTCAACAGGAAAACAATTGGGAGCAGTAAGCCCCAAACTTCAAAACACAGGACAAAGAATCTGGTTACGATTAACGCGCTGGAGCTGTCTGCCTGACCTCTCACTTTATGCCACTTGAATAAAACAGACTAAACCAATTATGATGCCATAGTTTCTTTTACTCCTTTTTTTGCACCCAACAATTTGGTTTTGAGGGGTAAGCCAGACAGGGCAAAATGAGGTCAGTGATGCTCACCATAATCAGGAGGTGCACACGTCAAAAAACAGTGCACCAGAGGTCGCAGAAACAGGGAGTGAAGGAAGTAGAAGCAGAACAGGCTTAGCACTACATTTTTTATTCATTTATTTAATTTTAGTGCAAAAAAAGACATAACATGGTGGGAGACAGAGCTCATGGCATCACTAACAACAGGCCATGAGGGGGTGGAGCTAGCAGCGCAGTCAGGCACAGCGCTTTTCTGGAGCTCCTGCCATCGAGCCCTAATACTGTACTGATTTATTTAACTGTTTGGATTTTGTTAAGCGGGTGGGCTCACTGAGACAAACTCTTTTTTTAGGAGTGACTTGGAATTAATTACATACAACAGCCATAATTATCATGGTACATGCAACAATCATAATTAAATACAATAGAATTAACAAGTGATAAGAATATAGAAGAAGTTAAAGGTGATCTAGGAGAAGTTATATATAGGATAAAGTATGGAGTGCAGTGTGTTACAAGAATTTAACACACACCCGAGTTGTTGGATGGCACATTGCCCTCGGGGTTTATGATAGCCATCAAACAACGAGGGTGTGTGTTAAATTCGAGTAAAACACACTGCACCCCATACTTTGTTATATATAATTAAAGGGTTTTAATTTTTCTGGTAGGTTTTTAAATACAAAAAAAAAAAGAAACTGGAGTCCTACCTCGTGGTGAATAAATGGTTTAATGAGGAACAGAGAACTGCAGGTTTAACATGTAACTCAAAAGTATTTAAGAAGAAAACTAAACAGTTCAGTACAGAGCGAATGTCAGTGAGGAGGTGAGTTGTTGTAGACACTGATTTGTGCGACAAAATGGACATTGTGAGGCTCGTGCTGACTTTCTCTTTCTGTCTCAAGTGCATCAGGATTGGAAGAAGCCATGTGAATGCCGTAACACCTACTCAGGTGTTACGGTATTTAACACACATTTTTTTCCACTGAAGAAAATGGAACCCAGTAATTATAAAATGTTAAAATTGTAAACCAAGATTACTGATGCCAGATTTAACAACACATTTCAACAAATGTGCAAGACTTACAGGAAATCCAAAAATTGGAAGAATGGAGACACCAAAGAATGCTCCAACGCAGGGTTTTCTTCCACGCATGTGGTGGGTCAACTAAAACAATGAAACATGCACTGTCTAGCCAGCTGACACAAGACTAGGCCGCAAGCTCTCAAGAAAGCCCTTGTGGTGCTCATGTATGCTGTATAGAAAATGGACCGTAAATTGGATTCCATTTCCCAGCGTTTAACCACAACTGAAATGAAGGTAGACACTATGGGGGAACTTTGTGACTGAACTAAGCGCAGTGAGCAGCAAAGCCATGGCAGTTCTCACTGCACAGGAATGCTGCAGAGTAATCAAAAGGGAGTACAGCCAGCAATAAACAAAATGTTAAGTGTTTGGGGGTTTTACTTTGAAATGTGCTTACTGCTTTTAGAAATGCTGATCTGACTTTGTTACTGAGGGGACTTTGATTCTGGGAGAAGGGAGCAGGCTAGCAAAGGGAGGGCTGAGGGTGGGTGTAGAGCCATACCAGCTTGTGCCATTGGGAGTTCTCCGCAGACCACGTTGCTGTAGCCAGCCAACAGGGCAACTGTAGTCCTTTAGATTAAAAGGGCCGTTTTTTGCAGCCTGCTTTCTCACTGCATAGGAACACCGCCAATCGACCAAGAGCAAGCACAGCCAGCACAAAGAAAATGTTAAGTTACCGTGGGAGTTTCAGTTTGAAAAAGTTGTTGGGGGGGTGGGGAGGAGTTTGAAATCTGCTTACTGCTTTTAAAAATGCTGATTTGATTTTGTTACTGGGGCTCGAGTTCTAGGAGGAGGGAAGATGTCAGCAGAGGGTGGGCTGAGGGTGGTTGTAAAGCCAGACCAACTAGTGCCATTGGAAGTCCCCGCAGTGCAGCCAGCTAACAGGGTGGCTATAATCCCTTACATTAAAAGGGCTTTTTTTTTTTGTCTGCTCCCTCACTGCATAGGAATGGTGCCGAGCGATGGTGAGGCAGCAGAGCCAGCCTACCTAGACTTTAGCAAGGCATTTGACACAGTCCCACACAAAAGATTAATCAACAAGTTAGCTGTCCTGGGAGTGGGTCCCAGGGTGGTAGCCTGGGTAAAAAATTGGCTGGACAATAGGACACAGAGTGTAATAAAACAGAGTCCACTCCTGAGAAAGGGGCGTTACTAGCGGGGTACCACAGGGTTCAGTACTGGGACTGGTCCTTTTTAATCTCTTTATAAGTGACATTGCAGAGGGACTGGAAGGGAAAGTATGCCTCTTTGTAGATGACACAAAGATCTGCAGCAGGGTTGATACACGGGGGGGTGGAAAGGATGAGAAGGGACTTGGCAAGGTTGGAGGAATAGTCAAAAGTATGGCAGCTTAGATTCATTGCAAAGAAGTGCAAAGTAATGCACCTGGAAACAAAAACCAAGGAGAGAGTACACAGTGTTGGGGGTTACTAACAACAAAAAAAATGGAAAGGGACCTGGGGGTAATCATATCATACGAACATATGATGAAGCAAGCAGAAGAAGACCATTTGGTCTATCAAGTCTGCTCGTATTGCAGGGTCCACAGCTTGAGCTAATGTCCCTGCCCTCCCTCCCCACTCCTCCCATCCTCCCATGATTCTTACCTTCCCCCATGCCTATCCCAACCTCTCTTAAAGCTGCCCACTATCTTCAACGCAGCACATTCCAAGTGTCCACCACCCTCTCTGTGAAGAAGTGCTTCCTGATCTCCCTCCTAAACCTCCAACCCTCCAGCTTAAGACTGTGCCCCCCGTGATATGGTTGCCACTCAGCTTAAAGAGGCTCTCCTTATCAACCTTATTTATCCCTTTCAAGTACTTGAATGTCCCAATCATGTCCCCTCTTTCTCCCCTGTCTTCCAGGGAGTACATGTTCAGTGCCCTCAACCTCTCCTCATATGCCTTGCCCTGCTGACTGGTTATCATCTTTGTAGCCCTCCTCTGTACCTTCTCCAGCAGGTTAATGTCCTTTTTGAGGTGTGGGCACCAGTACTGAACTCCATACTCTAGATACAGCCTTACCAGTGACCTGCACAAGGGCAGTATAACCTCCTCTCTCCTACTACTGATCCCCTTAGCTATGCAGATGACCTAAAGGTAAACAAGCAATGTGAGAAAGCAGTTAGGAGGGCTGGGGGGATACTGGGATGTATAGGGAGAGGAATCACCAGCAGGAAACAGGAAGCTGTTATCCCTCTGTACAGACAGTTGGTGAGACCCCACCTGGAGTACTGCATGCAGTTCTGGAAACCCCCATCTCCACAAGGACATAGACAGGATGGAGGCAGTCCAGAGGAGGGCAACTAAAAATAGTACAGGGTCTGCACAGAAGCCATATGAAGAGAGACTAAGCGAGCTCAATATGTATACCCTCGAGGAAAGGGGGGCATGACAGAAACTTTCAAGTACCTCAAGGAATCAACAAAGTCCAAGAGGGTAAAATCTTTCAGAAAGAGATGTGCAAGAACAAGGGACACAATTTGATGATGGGGGGCAGCTCAGGGGCAAGAGTGAGGAAGTATTTTTCACAGAGAGGGTGATGGACGCATGGAACAGCCTTCCTGAGGAGGTTGTGGGATCGAAAATAGTGGGGGAATTCAAGAATGCATGGGACAGACATAAGGAAATTCTGGTGGGGGTAGGAAGAAATATGCTGTTGGTGAACTAGGATCTGCAGCTTATCCTGTAAGGAGGAAAATGGGCAGACTTGGGGGCCAAGCGGTCCTTATCTGCCATCAAAGTCTATGTTTCTATGTTAAGTGTTTGGGGGGGGGAAGGGTTAGTTTGAATTCTGCTTACTGGTTTTAAAAATGCTGATTTGATTTTGCTACTATGGGGTTTGGGTTCTGGAAAGAAGCTGGCAGACGGAGGACTGAAGGCTGGTGTACAGACAGACCAGCCGGCACCAACTGAGGTCCCCACGGACCATGTGGCTACATCCAGCCGACAGGGTGGCCGTAGTCCTTACAAATTATCCAGTGGTCCAAGCAACTTGAAGCGCGAGTGACACCGAAGCATGAGTGCCATGAAACAGGAGTGTGGTGGCTAAGTGGCGTCTGGAGCGTCCACAGGCCACAGGGTATTCTGCTCAGGTGAGCACAGGTGAGGCACAGGGCAATTCCTGTACACTGAAATAGTGAAACAAGAAAGGGGAAGGAGGAACTGTGCAAAGTGTAGGACGGTAGATTTAAGGATATCTAGTGCCTTGACCTAATCCCTATCTGGGGTAGGTTCATACTAAGGTTCACACTAAGGTAGATTGCAAGAGCAAGAAGGCAGAAGCCCGTGAAGCTCTTATACTAATCCAAAACATAATAGGAAAGGTTATACCCTTTACAAATAAGACCATCCAATCTGTATTTAAAAATACTTTTAGTTTCACTAATAACAACATTTAGTGGTAGCCTATTCCATGGACCAACAACTCTAATGGTAAAAAAATATTTACGACCTGACCTAACAAAGGGTTTTCTAACTAATTGTAAGGGATGTCCTCTGATATTGTGACCACAGTTTTTAAATTCCAGACCCAATTCAGACAATAAATAAGGGTCTTGAATAATATCTACAATAGCATAAGGTCGCCAACGAAGAATGATGTAGATAAGGGCATAAGATTTAAAATAGCAAGTCTATTCTCATAAGGAACATCAAAAGCCCAGATACTTTTTAGTGAATTTTCTCTGAACTCTTTCCAATAACAGGCATTCTGTTTTTTTTATATGGATTCCAAAGCTGTGACGTATATTCCAAAGTGGTCTTGCATATGCTCTATATAGAGGTAACAGTACATCCTGTTTTCTAGATCTTATATTATGCAATATAGACCATACCACTTTACCGGATTTGTTAATGATATTATGTACATGATTTTATAAGAGAAGTTATCTGAGATATTAATTCCCAAATCTCTTTCATCAGATGTAGTCTCCAGTAATATACCATCCAAATAATAGGGTCATTGTGAATTTCTAAGGCCCAAATGCATAACTTTGCATTTGGAGATATTAAAGTCATACCCACTTCTTGACCCATGTTGTAATGTGGTCTAGATCCTGTTGAATGGCATCAACTTGATAGTCAGAGGCACATGGCCCACCTATTTTGATATCATCAGCATATTTTATAGTGAAAGATGAGCAACCCGAAGTAAGGTCAGCAATAAATGCCTGAAACAGGCATGGGGCCTAATACTGAACCTCTGTGGCACCCCGCTAGTCATCATACCCCTGGCTGAAGTACTTCCATGAATAATTACTTGCCGAGAGCGATTGTAAAGCCAATTGATTATCCAATTAACTAGAAACCAGTTTATATTTAGTTTATGAAGTTTAGAAGTTAAGGCCCAATGAGGCATGATGTCAAAAGCCTTACTAAAATCAAAGTAAATATCACATGGTATGTTTTTATCTAGTAAAGAACTGATTTGTTCGTAAAAACATATTAAATTTGTCAGATAATACCTGCCTTTTTTGAAGCCATGTTGTTCTACATCATGACAGTCCAGGACTGGGGATAGTAAATCTTTAATTAAACTCTAATAATTTACAAGTAGAAGAAAAACTTATAGGCCAATAGTTTTCCCAGTTGTTTTTTTGGCCCTTTTTGTAAATAGGGATTACATAAGCTTCTTTCCAGTCCAGGGGAACAAAATTGGTGGCCAAAAAATATTCAAACATCAATTTTAAAGGAACTGTAATTACATCGGCTAATAAAAATAATAAATGTCCGGCTATATTGTCTGGACCAGGACTAATTTTTCCTTTAAGTTTTAATAATTTATCTCTGATAGAGTCCAGCGAAAATTTCACTGGTGAAACATTGGCAGTATCTAGTAAAGCATAATCATTATTTGAGACTGAAGAACCAGTGAAATTTTTACAAAAATTTTTATTAAACAGTTCGCCATTTTTTTTTGGCTCATATATCAAAGTCTCACACTCCAATAATGGACCTACTTGACATGTTGGTTTCCGTAAAGAGTTAATATAAGAATAAAATTGTTTACTGTTAGATTTATTGGCGCTAGATGCTAGATTTAGTTCCCAAGTAGATTTGGCCTTCCTGATCATTCTTTTGCATTTTCTTTGTATATGTTTATAAGAAATCCAACTGGAAGGATTTTTAGTTTTTTGATATTTAACATATTTCTTATGTTTTTGTCTAATACATTTTTTAATAGATTGATTCATCCATTTGGGAGCTTTAATATTAGTCTCATTTTTTATTTCGGATGGAATATATTGTTCTTTAAGTTGAAAGATGGTATGCTTAAAATATTCCCAGTATTGTTCCGGAGTAAAGTCAGACGATAAGATGTCCCAATTAATATTTCCCATAATCTGTTTCATAGTACCTAAGTCAGCTTTATCGTACAAATAAATTTTAGTACTGTTGGAATTGTATACATAAGTTTGTACAATATTAAATGTAATAGTGTTGTGATCACTGTTCCCTATAGGCTCGCTGACTAACATATTTTCTAACTCAAGGTCATCGTCACAAAGAACCAAATCTAATATTTTACCTCTCGTTGGACAAAGTACATTTTGCCGAAGTCCCAACTGGGTAAATGTATATAATAACTTGTTGCCTTTGCTGGAAGTTGCACTTAAATTATGCCAATCAATCGAACCAATGTTAAAGTCTCCTGAGACTACAATTTTGCCTAATGATATAGCCTGTTCAAATTCTGATAAAATTGCATCTAATATGTCTATTGATGAATTCGGGGGGATGATAACAGGAACCCAATATAAGGGCCTCAGATGTGGAGAAATTTATCTTAATCCAGATAGTCTCAGTTTGTATATCATGATTTTTAATACACTTTGTTACATCGATAGAATTAAGTTGGTTCTTAACAAATAACGCCACTCCACCCCCTTTCCTATTTGGTCTATTAAAAGTGTAAGAAGTAAATCCTGGTATAGTTGGATCCCATGATGTTTTATCATCTCCCCAAGTTTTGCTGACTGAAATAATATCAACACCACCTTTATTAATTCGACATTTTAATTCATCCAGTTTTTGAGTTAAACACCTAGCATTAAAGTATAAGAAATGTATTATATTGCATTTCACAAAACTGCTTACTGGAGATTTTAGAGATGGCGGCCTATCCACCTTCTCACCCCCGAATTTAAAGTAGTGGTATAGCGGGCTTTACAGCTACTCTCTATCTAGGGTAGGCCCGAAAAGGTACGTAATTGGGGTGAGTACAACTACTTCCTGTCTGGGGTGGACTACGGATACAGACCAAATCAAAATGACCGATACTCTCTATCTGGGGCAGGCTTACAGAGGCAAGAAGTTAGTCGTGCTGCTAGCTACTCTATAACTGGAGCAGGCAGAGGCGGATGGTTTAGAAAATGGTAGATAAGAGCTAGAAAGGCTACCTGGCTGAGTAAGTAGTTTTAAACAGGAAAGGGAAGATTATCACTGCCAAACTACTAAAAAGCACAATAGGAGCTGGTCAAGGAAGCAGTAAGTGGGGAGAGAACATATACAGAGAGCAGGAGTTTAAGGGCAGGGTGGTGAGCTGTAGGGAGTGTGGGGCTGCAGCATTACTGCTGAAAATGTGGGAGGCAGGGGCTGCTCAGTGTGCATGTGGTTAAGCTACTTGATGGCGGAGTTACAACAGTTAAGGTGGGAGCTGGGAACACTGGTGGGGGGGGAAGAGAGCAGGCTAGGTCAGGTAGGAGGGAGATGCTGGGGGGCTGAGCAGGCAGGAAAAATGAACAGTAATGGAAGGCACAGGAGAGGCAGTCCCAGATGTATTTGGTCCCTATACCCCAGAGTGTGAGAAAGCCGAAGGAGGGAGGTGGAGTGTGGTGAGTGGGGGTTCAGGCAAGAGGAGGCGAGTGGGAGCACCTACCACGTACCAGTGTGTAATGAGTTGGGAGGGGATGGGGGGGCCAGGAAATGAATGGGGGAGATCAGCTCAGGTTGGGGAAAGGGCATCCACATGGGTGGAGGTAGGTGGAAGAGACAATGGCAGAAGAGGAGGGATTAGATGGAGGTGCCAGGAGGGTAGGAGCGGGAGGGGTAGCAGAAAGAACATGAGGGTAGGTGTAGCTGGGGGAGAACGAAAAGTGGAGCAGGTGAGAAAGGTAGGGGAGCACATGCAGCTGGAAGGGGTGGCCAGAATGGGAGATGGGGGGGGGCAGTAGGGTGGGAGATGATATGTGGGGCAACACAAGAATCAGAAGAAGCAGTATGGGGGAAGGGGAATAGGACAGAGGAGGAAGGGTCATAGTTCTGGGACACTCAACTGTGAAAGGGTCAGTTGGGCTAAGAAGGGGGAAGCACACTGAAGCAGGAAGGTAGTGTATATACCTGCAATGAGGGCAGAGCGGGTGTGCCCAACGGTGGGTTGTATATGCCGGTGCGACAAAAAAGATTGCAACCGGCATTATAGTGATGGGCTCCATGATGACTGCAAGTTGCAGTCTCATGGAGCTGCACTGTTCAAGACTATTTTTCCATTGGGGGCTTCGCCCCCTTCCCCCGAGCTCCCCACACGGGAGGCATCACAACTTGCACCCCCTGAACTAAAGGATTCTAACTTCACGTCGGAATTAGTTCAGGGATTGGGTGCAAGTCAGGGGAAGTGGTTGTCCCCTTCCAGCAGCACTTCTACAGCTGCATGGCGCTGTAGTCGATATCGATGCATGTCACCGTAGAAATGTTGCTGTTAGGGTGGCATACCGCCAATGGTAGGCTCACTCATGCAAGGGATGGAGGGGAATCTCATGCAATAATACACCTAGGTACTAATAACCTAGCAGGCAGAGAGGTAGAGGTAGTACAGGAGAGGCTTGGGGCAGTGTGGTAAAGCTGCAGGGGAGTGGCTAGATTGGTAGCCTTCTCAGAAGTGCTACTGATACCGAGAGCCATCACAGCAAGGAAACAGAGAACTGAAAATTTCAAAAACTGGCTGAGGGAGTGCTGCAGATGGGAAGATTTGGAGGGGAAGGGAAAGGGAACATTGTTTAACCAGGAGTAGCACACTAAGCCAAAGCTTGTTTCCAGATGCGACCTGGGAGCACAAGGAAGTTAAGTGACTTGCTCAGGATCACACAGTATGCACCTAGGTGGCTGTGGGATTCAAACCTAGGTCTCCGTAGCTCAGAGCCTTAACCCACTGTGCTTTACTGCCTCCATAGGGAGCTGGGAGGGCACCTAGAACAATAAAACCCTGTACGCACCAGATAGGCAGGCTATATCTAAGTAAAGGTGGATCCAGGGTGCTTAAGGAAAAACTGGGGAGTATATAGTATAGTATAGTATATAGACAAGAGCCTGAATTTAAATTGGGGGGGGGGGGGAGACAGACAGAATGGGTCATTGCACCCAGGTCTCCCAGAAGGAGGGGGCCTTTTGACCTTCCCCTATGTTAAATTGATGAAAACATCAGGGAAGGAGGGAAGGGCAGAAAGCAACAACAAGCAGAAGGGAATAGATTCTGAAGGAGCTACAAGTCTAGGGAACAAAATGGATGACCTGAGGTGCTGATGGAGGAGGGGAAGGTTAACATAGCAGGAGTCATGGAAACTTAGGCCATGACAAACCACAACTGGGACCTCTGTATTCCTTGACACAAGTCATACAGAAGGGGTAGAGACAAAGGGAAGGGGGAGACACAGCAATCTAAGTAAGGAAGGGCATAATGAGAACAAGGGAGGAGACAGAAGGGGAAGGCAGAGGTACTGTGGGTATAATTACAAACGGCAAAGGGAACAAGAGTGTGGCCGGGGTCAGTGTACAGACTACCTATATAGGAGGAGGAAAGGGAGAGGGAGTTGGGGACCACAATCAGGAAGGCAGCAGGCAAGCCAGGAAGGTAGCAGGCAAGGGCAAAGTAGTGATAGTGGACATTTCAATCTGCCCAAAGTGGACTGGACGATCCCATTCATGAGCTGTGCAAGGAGTCAGTTAATCCTGGATGCAATTCAGAGTGGGCTCTTGGTTCAGGGTGTCACTGAGCCCACAAGGGAAGGTATAATCCTGGACCTGGTGCTAATAAACAGGAAGCATGTTCAGGATATTAAGGTTGACGAGCCCCTGGGAGGTAGTGACCACCATACATCTGCTTCAAAGTGAACATTGCAAGGAAAAGGCAAATACTAGGACAAAGGTCCTGGACTTCAGAAAGGAGGCTAGCTTTGCAGAGCAGCTGGTGGTGGATCAGAAGTGGTCCATCATTAATAACAGGTCAGCAGCTGCCACAAATAAGTATATCAGGTTGAAGGGGAAAAGACCTCTAAAACCAAAGGGTCAAGTTGGTTTTTAAGGGAAGTGGACTAAGCAGTCAAGGACAACAGGACCACACAGAGAAAATGCAGGTGGATCCATAAGGATTAAGTTAAGAAAGAATATCCGGGGCAGGCAAAGGAGGCAGGTAGGTATTCTGGCTTGCTATGGCTAGAAAAGAGTTACAATCAACAGAGGGTATCAACAAATGGGAGAATGCCTTTTTCCAGTACATCAGGGAAAAAAGTGATAGGAAGGATGGTACAGTGCAGCTAAAGGGAGAGGGGGTTGTATACAGAAGGCAGATGCAGTGAATAAACAGTTAGAGGCATCTTTGCTTTTTTTTTTTTAACATTAACACTAGAAGTCATAAGATGAAAAATTAAATGTTTCTTGATAAGTGCTTGTCTCCTTTTAAAGTGTTTCAGCTCTGATTTTGATAGTTATACAAGTTTGTTTTAACATTTCATTGTTAAAGTGAGTATGTGTAATACTCTCTGCTACTGTAATGACTTTAATAAGGATCTTATTGATAAAAAAAGGAACCCGACAGCTGAGTACAGCCTGGGAGGTGGGTGTGTCCAGATAGCCAAATCAGAGGAGGAAAAGGATTTAGGGGTGCGCATCACCAGTGACTTGAAACATTCATTCAATGTACAGTAGGAAGGCAGCAGCCAAAGTCAACAAAATGCTGGGCTGTATTGCCAGGGAGATCATGGGCAGGTGGGAGGAGGTCAGGAGGTCATAGTGCTGCTATAAAGATCCTTGGTGTGCCACACCTGGAGTATGGTGTACGATACTGGCACTCCTACCTGAAAAAGAACATAAACCTGTTAGGAACAATTCACAAAAAGGCAATGAAAATGGTTCAGGGTCTGCAGAGGAAGGTATATGAGGAAAAGCTAAAGGACCTCAACATGTACTCGCTTGAGGAGAGGAGGGAGATGGGGGACATGACTAAAACCTTCAAGTACACAAGAGGTATTAAGCAATAATGAACGATGGGGATTACGTTAATGTTCTAGTTAATCACCCCCTTCGCCTGCATATTGCCCCCAGGGGGTGATTAATTTGAACAGTAACGTACGCCCCCCCCCGGAGTTCATTATTTCTATTATTATAATTGGGTTATGAGTTACTGTAGGTTTAATATCTTTAATATTTTTTGCTGTTTTTTTTTTTTGAGAAACTGACATAAAATAGTTCCTCCACCATGCTAAATTGCATAGGATTTATGATCTGGATCGGTGTGGGCTACACTGATGTACAAAATATGTTGTAATTACTGGGACCCTTATAATAATGTGTCGTGAGCACTGGCCTGCTATCTTATCTGCTGATTTTTAGCACCATACTCCTCTAATCCCCCCTCACTGCCTGGCCTGGTTTATTTTCTCTTTCATTAGAAAAGAGAAGAAACAGTATTTTCAGTGTCCTTTTTCTGTGATGGGGTCTAAGCTTATCAGGCTAAATAGTTTGAGAGCTTGAGCTCCTCTGTAAAAGGAAAGAGGAGCTTCGTTTTATTTTTCTATCTGATCTGTGTGCTTGCAGAGAACTGTCTTCACCTCACAGACCCCCGACTTACTCCATAGTCAGGTTGTGTTGTGGTCCATTACAGACACAGTACATTTACATGACAGATTAGGCAGGTTGTGTTAATTTCACTTGTTAGGTGCCTCTGGGCATATAAAAATACAGAAGTATGTATGTTACATTGTGTCTTGTTTCAAACAAACAAACAAACGAGAAAAAACTTGACAGTTACAGAAAGTCTGTACTTAGTGTAGCAACACTGTGAATTCAAATCAGAATGTCAGTTACACCGAGTGCAGAAAGGGGAACTTGCAATGTTTTCTTTGATGTTTTTTCCCCCCTTTCTGTTTAATGAGACTGGCGAGATAGAGGCCATTAGCTCCATTTCACTCAAATATAGCAAACCATTTTCATTCTGATCTGAACACACTGGGTCTTGCTACACTAAGTACAGACTGTCCCTAACTGCAATTTTTTTCCCCAGAAACATGCCACCACTACCGCTCTTGTGTTTTTTAGCAGCGTTCTGAGTCAGTAAGTGGACAGCAGCTCTACAAGGCAGCAACATTTCATACTCCACTCCGCCGCAGCACACCTCTATGGTGGCTAATCATGGTGTTCTCCCCTTAATGATTCCTCGAGTGAACAGCAATTGCAGATGCATCCTGGGAGCTGTAGGCTGAAAGGTCCTTTTAATGGCCTTCACTGTGTGATTGACTCACCAAATCAATCAATCAAAATCTTTATTTAACCAGGTGGACACCATTGAGTAAGCTCATTCGAGGCTTTGTACAGTGAGTGGAGTATACCAAGTGTGGTTATCTGTGCTTTCTGCTAGAAAGTTTATATCAAAGGCCGTTTTATCAAAGTATCGAAGTCAGAAGAGCCACATGTCATGTAATGTGTTAGACTGTTAAAGTGGTAAGGAGCAAGCTGCTGCTGCCGTTGTTTCAATGGTATGAAATCTGTGCAGCCGTGGCATGCCAGTTGGAAGTTGCACTCCGACAACGTCCAAAGTTGTGGCATCAGATCGGTTCAGTACAGCAACATTCCACATGCTGTGATTTGCTACATCCCCTCGTAATGTCACTGATCTCAGCTGTCACAAGAAGAAAGGTTTGAATTTATGTTATATGAGGTGGACATGGTAAGGCTTGCTGAATGACACATGATGAATGGGCATGTCAAGGTCTTTTTTTTTTTTTTTTATTACAAGACCTTCTTATGCTATGGCATGAAACAGCAGGTTTTGTTTTGGGGCACTGCTGGAGGCTGACAGTAGCTGTACAAGCTGGTGATCAGACACTGATTTAGCAGGGCTCGATTTGTATTGGAAAAAAAAAAAAACAACAGATCAGAAAATGCTTTGGTGGAGCAGGAGCTGTGTCAGAGTGAGGTAGGGGTGCAGTTTAGATAGGTGCTGAGTACAAACAAAAATGCAGATTGGAATAAACAGGTCTGCTCACCAAATTCTGCGATAAGATATAGATTTTATTTTCTTTTATTCATTTATTTATTATATTTTAGTCATTGGTAACCGGGTAAGGCCCACTATGCACAAGTGCCTGTTTTCAGGGGTGACCTGGGAGCACTGGGCGGTTAAGTGACTTGCTCAGAGTCACACAGTATGCAAGTGGAGGCTGTGAGAATCAAACCCAGGTCTGGTCTGCTGGATGTACCAAGCTCATTCACAGCTCACTATTTATTTGCTTTTGGTAACCGGGTAAGTGGACTAGGCATAGGGATGCCTATTTTCAGGCACGACCCGGGAGAATACATTTTAGAAATACAAAACCGTATATGTGATGCAGCAGTATAGTACATAGTCAAGTAAAAACTTCAGGTGTGGGGAGACAAATTTAGTAACAAGCACGAGTAGGTTTAAAACAGTATGATGAAATTGCAGAACAGTATGACAGGTAACACAATAAATAAGAACATAAGTATTACAATAAGGGCATACATAGAGAACAATATATAAAGTCACAATGAGGTGGTTGAAAAGGGAGGAGAGGAAGGGAGTGCGATAGGAGGGGGAGAGAGAGAGAGAGAGAAGAGGAAGAGGGAGAGGGAGCGGGAGAGATATAGACAGAAAATAAGAGAGCGAGGGAGAGAAAATAGAGAGAAGGAGGGAGAGGACCTAGAGGAGGGTGTAAGAGCGGTGGGGAAGAGAAATACCAGAGAAGAAGATTGAAACAGTGCAGGAGAAGAGGAGTGGAGCTAAGGTGGATTAAAGCAAGTGCAGGAGGTGATATAGTGAAGGTGCTTTTTGTGAAGTTTCTTAAAAGTGGCATGGCTGATTGCTTGCCGAATAGCTTGGGGTATGGAATTCCAGTATTTTGGAGCAATGTGAGAAAAGGTGCGTGAACCCATATTAGTTCTGTGTCTGGGAATGTGAAAAAGGGCTTGGGCAGTCGATCGCAGTCCACAGTAGAGAGGCTGTGTGACCAGTAGGGATGTGAGGGATAGTGGGAGGCCCGATCTGACAATGGAGTCAATTAATGAGCCAAAGGCCTGTAGCCTGTGAGCAGAGGGGCACAGCCATTTTAGGTCACTATAGAGCTGGCAATGATGTCTGAAACGAGGAGGTGCGGAGGCATAGTGGTAGATGCTGTTGTAGGTGGTATCCCACTTATAGAGGGATGATTTGGAGGCAAAGAGGTAGGTGACTGAGCCATATGCAAGGGCTGGGAGAAGAAAGCCTTGGGCCACAGCAAGTCTAGCAGATGGGGTAAGGGCATATCTAGTTCGGTAGGCACTACCTATTTTGGCATTTACCGATTTACAGGTGGTTGTAATGTGTAGATCAAAGTCAAGAGATTGATCGAGAGGAACACCCAGGTATTTCAAGGAATTGGTGCTATTCAGTGAGGAGCCGTCCGCACATGGGATAATTAGGGCATTTTGATTCACTTTAAGTCTGGCAGATGAGCCAAACAGCATGGAGTAAGTTTTACTAGAGTTGAGAATAAGTTTGTTTTCAGTGAGCCATGATTGAATATTAGCAAAATCAACGGCAAGAGGGTGGTTTAAGTCGATAACAGTTCTAGCACTGTGGTAAATAACTAGATCGTCAGCATAGAGCAGAGATGAACAGTTGGGTGCAAGGGGGATGTCATTAATAAAGATGGAGAAAAGTAAGGGCCCAAGGATTGAGCCCTGGGGCACTCCGACATGAATAGTGGAAAGATCTGATACAGCTGAGTTAAACACTACAGTTTGTTTTCTGTCGGACAGGTAGCTTTCAATCCAGGCCACTGCATCAGTGGCGAAGCCTAGGGAGCGTAGTTTTGTAAGAAAAATGGTATTGTTGACCAGGTCAAATGCCTTAGTTAGGTCAATGAAGACTGCACCTGTTAGGAGGCCCGAGTCCATGGAGGCATATATGTCATTGGTGAGTTTGAGGAGGGCAGTGGAGGTACTGTGTCCTTTGAGGAAGCCATGCTGTGAGCTAGATAGAAGATTGTATGTTTGGAGATATTCTATGGATTGGGTGGACGCTAGTTTTTCCAAAAATTTGCTAAGTACAGAGAGGATTGCAATGGGACAGTAGTTCTTTATTTCTTTGGGGTCACCCTTTTTTGGGATTGGTGTGACTTTAGCCGTTTTCCATATGTTAGGTATATGGCATAGAGACAGGTTGTAAATTTTAGTTAGGGGAGAGGCAATGAGTGGTGCGGCGGCTTTTAGGAGCCGAGGTTCAAGTCCATTAGACCCTGTGCTGGTGCTGTCAGGAATAGTGAGTAGCAGTTTTAACACTTCTCCTCTTTTTATACTCTGGTACCTAAAGGGTTGGTGCATGAGTATCGGATTGGTATCGCTAGGGGGTGCAGTGTTGTGGACAGGAGGGAAGGATGTGAGGTAGTTTGAGAGATCTGTAAAATGGTGATTAAAAGAGTTTGCTATGGCTGTCGGATTGTTGCAGTGAATGCCATTTAACAGCATGTCACTAGTATGAGCCCTGTGATTTGCTCCAAGGAGTGTTTCTATGGTTGACCAAAATTTCTTAGAGTCACCTGAGGCTTTTATTAGCAGGTCCTTACTGAACGAGCTTTTGGCTAAGCGTATATTTTTCTTGCATGAGTTTCTCAGAGATCGATATAGATTATGGTCAGTCTGCATCCCAGTGATCTTGAACCACCGCCATGCTTTATCCCTGGCTCTTATTTGGGTAAGTAGGGCTTTTGTTAACTACTTTGAGTTCCACGAATCCGTCGGGTGACTCGGGGAGCATGGGTGTCTCGGAGAGGGCTAAAGTGGGCCAAGAAGTAGTCAAGGGCTGTCTGGGCACTAGTTGAAGTGTAGATCGGGGACCTGTCAATCAGCGAGAGATCATAAGTAAACTGCCCTAGGTTAAAATTGGCCAGATTGCGGAAAGTAATGAGTTTTGGGGGTGGAGATGGTTTACTGGTAGACCAGATACAGTAGATAGGGGAGTGATCACTAATAGCGTCTGCAAGGGTGCCTGCACCTATTATGCTGTCAGGGTGATTTGTAAGGATCCAGTCAATAAGGGTACTGGTCCGAGGAGAAGCCATGACCCTAGTTGGGTCTGTGATCATTTGGTGAAGGTTGTGGCCTTGCACCAAGGATTAAGAGGACTGGATTGCATTGCCAATCCAGTTTAGGTTTAAGTCTCCCAGTATAAGGACTTCATTATGACTAATGGTGCTGTCTAATAGGGAGAGGAGTTCTTCAAGACCCTTGCTGCCACAAGCAGGAGAGTTGTAGGTGCAGACTATGTGTAATTTCTTTGAGCCTAGCTGTAGTGTGGTATGAAGTGCTTCACAGTGAGATGGTGTAGGCAGTACATTATGGGACAGCAGCAGGTGCTGCTTATAGAAGATGGCAACTCCACCTCCACGTTTAGATGAGGATCTGTCTTGTCTGATGAGACTGTAGTTGGGCATGGAGCAGAGAGCATCTGGGGTGGAGGGTTTTAGCCAAGTTTCAGATAGAGCAGTAAACCATTTTGAGAAAAGTATAATATGATATAGAAGCTGCATCAGCTTGCTTGGGTGCCAAAGTGAGTAGCAGCCTTTACTGAATTTAAAGGGATAGATACACATGTAATGAAGGCATACTGAAACTTAAAGCACTTATTTCTGAATTTTTTTTTGTTTAGATAAAGCTAAATCAGTTCCCTGATGAAGGGGAAAGTATTCTCCGAAACGCAGGATTATAGGGCTGGATGTGAATAGAAAATAAAATCTATATCTTATTGCATAATTTGGTGAGCAGACCTGTTTATTCCAATCTGCATTTTGTTCACTTAGCTCTTGACTGATCGGGTCTCTCCCTCTACCGAATTTGATCTTGTTGTTTATCTTTCCCTTTTTCCAGAGGTTGGCTGAACCGGATTTCGGCTCAAGGTGCTGGGTACGAGCAGCGCTGAGCACGTGATATGCTAGGGCTATCAGTTTCAAAAGAACACTTTTATTTTGTATTACTGCGTGAGAACTATTAGAAAAATAATACTTTGTGCCACCTCAGTATGGAGGGTGCAGTGTGGTTTGCTACCGAGTTGGGGGGGGGGGGATTTTGTTATTGTCTTACAAGCACTACACATAATGGTGGCCCAGAATTCTCATATTGGGATTTGTATTAAAACTAGTGCCACACAAATCAATAGGCTGTACAGTACATTAATAAGGAGATGTAACATAAAGGCTCTCAGAATGCTGACAACCAATCAGATTTCAGCATTCCTGAGACCCTTATAATAATCAACAATAACACAGCTGATGAGGCTCCCAATACCGTTTTGAAATTGAAACTCATTTTGGTTAGAGTATTACAGCAATGCAGGGACTACTGGCTCCACCCATGTCCTGCAGCTTGTGCAAGCCCCTGCATTTACTTGCTGACCATACTCGTTACCATTTCTGACCCTAAGATACGAGCTACACCAGCTGCTTCGCTTTCCTACAGCAACTGTGGCTTTGGTTCTCTCTTCGTGTGCATATAGTTTTAAAGCATGTCATGGGAGCAGCTTTTACTTTTTGAGGCTTCAGCACCTCACACGCTCAGTAGTGTGTGTAAGGAATGTGCATATGAAGTCAGTGGCCAATAGTTTTTACACGACTGCATGTTGCTGGGTGGGCAGGGCAAATGTGTCTATTTCTGGTCATGTAACCATGTTTTGGCCAATCACAGGACAAAATTGTGATCCAAAGTTTAATACATTTTTAATAGGCATTACTTTTTAACTTCTTGTTTTCTCATCTGACTCTGTATGCAGCTGTTTAAGAAAATGTCAGTGATTTATACATTATGGAATACTTGCATTCATTTTGATTTTTTTCTTTGGGAATTAGATGACACTCAGTGACAGAACTATTGTCATTCTTGGTACACACTGTCTGATCCTAAGCATTTCCTTTAATTTTTTATAGCACACGACAGACTATCAAATAACTTTTAACCCAATATTCTGGATACTTGTCTATCTTCATTCTGGGCATTCAAGCAGTACATAACACACTATCTGCAGCGGCCAAATGCATCTCATATATATCTCAAAACCATGCCATCTTCTCTATAGTTTTCTGCAAGACAGACAGAGAGATGGAAATGAAGCCTTATTCACTGACATTGTTGCCACAGCCACAGAAGGGGAGACATGCTTTTGTGACTAGGACTGTTGGTCTTTCAGGTGGAATACCAAAATCATAACTGTGGTATTCTGTGCAAAATGTGGTATACCGTTTCAAGCTAAGTAGCTCTACCTCAGTCAAAGTATTTACAGAATATCTGGAATTCAAGAAACTGGAGTGCCAGCAGTGTTGGATGTTTTGCTCACAAGTTTTGGTGTGCCCGGAATACCAAATGTATGTACAATTTGAGTCCTGTCCTGATTTAATGAGATACAGACAGTTACAGTATTACTTACTAGTCTTTTCTGGTTTAACACTTGTTCCAGAAGGGATGGTCTTGCAGGGCGATCTCCCGGAGAACCCACACGCTGTTTAGTAACACAAAGCGTCCCATCTGCATTATCCTGTGCAGGAAGAAAACAAACACTATAAAATAAAGATAATAGATGCTAGATCCACAGTACTGCAACAATATGCATAGTGGTGCAGAATCCCAGCTCAAGGGGAAAAAAAAAAAAAAACTTCCAAGTGTGATTTCAGGTCACTTTATAAGCAGAGATGGACGAGAGGCAAATAAAAATCTTCCCGTACAGCAAAATGAACTGCCAGCATGTTATGATTGTGATTCGGATGAGATGTTAAACCGAGGTCCCATCTGCCTGGATTGGTGGTAGTTCAGGTGGATGTTAAAGATCCCATGGCACTTATCGAAAAGAGTAGGGGAATTTCCCCGGTGTCCTGGCCAAATTTCCCTCATTCACTAAAAATACCACCAACAGCTTAATCTGGTTCAAGGTCAGTTGGTATTCATCTGTATCCCCCTCCCCCGGGTCGTGCCTGAAAATAGGCAAGATTTGTCTAGTGCACTTACCCGGTCAACAAAAGCTAAATAATAATAAATCATAATTTAAGAAGCAGATTTCTAAGCCAGTCGGATAGCAAGTGATGTGCTGGTCTCTAACTGCAAAAGTAAAACTACTGTTTGCCTAACTTTTACTCAGATATAAATACTTCTCAAATCTTTTAATTTGTTTAGCCAATATCCAGAGGGACATGTTCAAATATCAAAATTAATCAATATGAATAGTCCAAATGATGCTTGAGAGAGAGAGAGAGAGAGAGACACACACATGAGATGGGGGTTCAGAAGGCAGCCGTATTTTGATTAGTTAACATATTATTTACACTGTCCTAAAGTACCTACCAACCATGAAGAGTGGCACCAGTCCTTTGGGGTGCACAGAAAGGGATTGATACCAATGGAGGTAATGTTCCAGATCATGACAATTAAGCAATAATACTCCAAAGGGTGCGGTATATCATGAGATATTGCCATGCCTTTGGTGCACTGTGAGGCATGAGGCAATGCAGAGTGCCTTCAGCCACCCATGAAGTGGTGATACACCACGGTATACAGCACTTGCCCAGAAATGTAGGAAAAAGCTGATCTTAGAAATCAGTTTTAAACTGTGACGATGCACGATATCTTCATGTGTCAAAGATTACTTCAGCCAACCAGCTTACAGGATTTCTGCTATCTATTCTATGACTCAGTTCACGTACAGGTTTGAGTCACTGGTGAGTAAATGCATCTTCTATATGTGGAATAATGAATTTTACTGGAAGCTCTACTTTTCTGGGTTTTCACTGTAAGCGGAGTGTTGGTTATGCTCCCCCCCCATTATTTTTTTTTTTTATGGCTGCCCTATAACCCAGGGTGCTACCATGCCAGAGAAGAGGTTTGAGAGTAAGCCAGGGAACCTGGCAAGTGGGCTGCAGAAATCAGAGTACTGTTGCTAGCAGCAACATGTCCTCAATAAATTGGGAGGCACTGCACATCCGTGACATCAGCAACCCCTGTAGTAGGGCCCTGGAAAGTTCTACTTTCAGCTGCAGGGGAAGCTGCATGTGGGGAAGAGGCCTCCACTGGCTGAGCATGGCACTGCAGTGGGAGACAGGTAGTAAGAAATAGGGAGGAAACTGGGGGAAGGGGGGTAAAATTGCTGTGTGATCTCAATGATAGCTTTCAGTACCTGTGGGCCCTGCTGCTGCACTGACCCTGCAGAGACACAGCCTGACACTATAGTGGATTACGTGGCTGGGAGGTTGCCGGAAAAAAGAAAAGGCCAGATGACTGGTAGGGCCAGCAGGAGTGAAGAGAAGAACAGTTACATACTCAGGGTTAATTTCAGATATTTATCCATGTGGGACACTGACCCACTGAGCAGAAAAAGTAAGGGTCAAATGACAAAAATAATGGGTCATATTGTTCAACCAAGCCCAGATTCATAAAACAGCAGTTTAAAACCTCTACAACAGTGAGCAGGTTGTCCCCAGGATAGGATGAAAGGTGGGTCAAAATTAAAAACTGTGACCCAATCCCCCACCCAAAAATGAAACCTGCATACTCACCGTAGCAGCAGATCTTTGAGAGAATCTCTTTCATCAGGCCACACCTATGGAGATACTGTATAAGCTGCCAGGCACTAGGGCCACACAGAAACCTTTGTAAGCAGTCCACTGGGGCCGTCCACAACGATGTCAGATGTTGGGTTTCCTATATAACTGTGGACGGACCCTTGCCTCCTCAGTTCCCCGCCACAGACCATGCTCAAAACACCTACCTGTAGGGAACCAGGAGAGAACCAGTGGCGGATCTAGAGGGGGGGGGCTGAGGGGGCAGTCGCCCCTCCTGACTGCCCCAATGTGAGTAGTGGTGCCCCACCACCATCTTTATTCAATGTTTAGTGCCCATTGTGGAGCCCATGATTGACTGAATGGCCCCCCCAGCTCCCAAATGCTCCCAAACCTGGCTCCGCCACTGGAGAGAACCCAGGGTTCTGCTGACCAGGCGAGACAGACAGCAGCAGATAAACCCTCATGGAGAAGGAGACAGCATTCCTCAGATTCTCAGGACTGGACAGGGGATGGAGGGTTGGAATGTCCTGATGAAAGAGATTGTCTCAAATATCTACTGTTACAGTGAATACCTGTTCTATCTTTTTCAAGGATATCTCTTTCATCAGGCTGCACCTATGGAATGAGCACCAAGCAGTACTGACCATAAACAGTCTGCGTGGCAGGAGCTGACAGACCTAAGAAAGTAGGCCTTGGAGCACAGCTAGGCCAAAGCCAGCCCTTTTTCTTGAGGCAATGTCCAGACTGTAGTGTTTAGTAAAGGTATGGATAGTACTCCAGCTAGCAGCTGCACAGATTTCAGCAGCAGACATATTTTTGAAACATGCAACAGATGTGGCCATGCCTCTAGTGGACAGGCATTGTCTGGAAACTGGAGCACCCTCTTTCCCAGGGGTGAATGAAGCAAAAAGCTGTGAGGACTTCCTGCAGTCCTTAGTGTGTTGTGTATAGTTCTGAGTAATCTATGTACATCTAAAGAATGGAGCAATGCTTCCCCTAGATTGGAATGCCCAGGAAAATAAACTGGCAGGTGGATGGTTTGATTTAGAGTAAACTCAGACACCACTTTTGGTAAAACTTAGGATTAGTATGCAAAGACATCCTGTCTTTGTGAAAAATCGAGTAAGGATGCTCTCACATCAGAGCCTGTAGCTCTGAAATTTTGAGCAGAAGTCATGGCAAACAAAAACAACAGTTTCCAGGAAAGAAAGTGTAGGCCACAAGTTGCGGCCAGCTCAAAAGAAGCCAAAGTAAGCTTTTCCAACACAAGATTCAAGTCCCAAGCTGGGACTGGATTATAGTTAGGAGGCTTCAAGTGCAGAATGCCTCTTAAAAATGTACATGCCACCTCCAGCTGGGCAAACGTACGATCCTTAATAGGCAAATGGAAAGCTGAGATAGCAGCCAATTGCGCTTTAATAGAGGAATACTGAAGACCTGCATCTTACAAGGACAGTAGATACTCTAGAACCCGATTTACTGGACAGGTAAAAGGGTCTCAGGGATGCGAAGCGGCCCACAAAGCAAACTGCTTCCACTTCATGGAATAAGTGGCCCTGGTAGAAGGCTTTCTAGCAGCCACCAAGACATCAGCCACCTTTTGGGAGACCACAACTCGAGCTATGGCCATCTTTTCAGGAGCCATACATGGAGATGAAGCAGTTAGAGGACCAGATGGACCAGGGTTCCCTGCTCCTGCGATAAAAGTCCCTGGCATAAGGGCAGGGGTACTGGTGGTTCCATTGCCAGTTGCTGCAGTAAGGGGAAGCAGATCGGTTGAGGCCATAGGGAAGCAATGTAGATTAGAATTGCCCCCTCTATCTGAAGTTTGAATAACACCCTCTGAATCAGAAGGAAGGGAGGGAAGGCATAGAGAAATTTCCCTTTGTAAGAGAAGGAGAAAACGTCTCGCCAGAAAACTACAGACTCTAGAACAAGCAAGCAGAAAAGCAGCAGTTTTGCACTGTTTGGGGTAGCAAAAAGGTCCAGTTCGGGATGACCCCATTTGTTGAACAGGTCTCCCACCACTGAAGTCAGCAGTTCCTATTCGAGCATTCTGAACTGTGACCAGCTTAGTATGTCTGCCAAGACATTTTAGGTGCCTGGAGCATGTACTGCTGACAGTTCTAGACTGTGTTCTAGAGCCCAATACCATACTCTCATTGCCTCCTTGCACAGGGGGTAAAAACAAGTTCTCCCTTATTGGCTGATGTAATGCATCACACCGATATTGTCTGTCTGTACTGAGGACCTAGAGACAGGAGAGCTTGGAAGGCCTGTATATCGTACAGAACAGCTCTCATTTCTAGAACTTTTATATGCAGGGTGCTCTCCACTTTGGTCCATACACCCTTCATTTTATGAGGCCCTAAATAGGCCCCCCTGCCAATCCTCGAGGCATCTGTTGTTGAAATCTGGTGAGGAGGAGGGATCAGGAAAGGAACTCCCTCTAGCAGGTGGCTGAGTTCCAACTATCACTTGAGCACCTTGGGTACAGGGGAGGTTATTAGAATCCTCTGTTCTAGATCGTCCAAGAGTTGATCCCACTGGACTCTCAAGGTTCACCGAGGGATCCCCATAGGTAGCCTGGCCAGAAGTACTGTGATATGGCCACTGCCATTAGGTCCAGAAACCGAAGGAATGTTCTGGCTGTGACACATCAGCTGTCGTTAACTAGCTGGGCCTGTGCAATCAAATGTTCGGCCCTCTCCAGAGGCAGGAAAGCTGAGCCCAGGGCTGTGTCCAAGACTGCTCCTATATACTATAGATGCTGGCAAGGAATCAGGTCAGACTTTGGCACAGTGACAGTGATCCCCAGAGCATCAAACAGTTGCCTGGTTCGGGCTAGGGTGTGAAGGAGTTGCTCCCTGGAGTGAGCTTTCAGTAGCCAGTTGTCCAGGTAGGGAAATACAAAAAAGCCTTCCCTGTGAAGTGCTGCTGCTACTACTACTGCCAAGCATTTCGAAAAGACCTGTGGCGCAGATGACAAGCCAAAGGGCAAGACTCTGAACTGGTGGTGTTCCCCTTGAAACAGGAATCTCAGATATTTCCTGTAAGATATTTGAATTTTGATATGAAAGTAGGTATCCTTCATGCCTAGAGAACAGATCCAATCCCCTACCTGCAGTAGTGGGAGTAGGCACTGCATGGCAAACATTCTGAACTTTTTACATTCTATAAAGAGAGGGGGGAAATGGGCAGACTAGATGGGCCAAGAAGGTCCTTTTCTGCCAACACATATCTATGAATCTATAATCTATAAAAAAGTTCAGATCCTCAAGATCCAAAATAGGCCTCAGATCCCCTGTCCATTTTGGAACTAGGAAATACAGAAAATAGAACCCCGTTTCTCTGCTGAACGGGTACAGGTTCTATTGCTCTCTTCTGAAGCAAGGTGTGGACTTCCCCCAAAAGCAGTGGGATGTGATCTGAAAGATAATGTTTAGGCACTGGTGGATGATCTGTAGGTAGTTCTAGAAGTTCCACAGCATGTCCCTGTGCTATTTCCAGGACTAGAGCATCTGTGGTCACCTCCTTCCACTGGTCCAGGTGGAGGGAGAGATAAGCCCCAACAACCACCCCTGGAGATAATGGTGTAGGAAGACTGTTCCCCTGATGACTGGTCTGAGACCAGTTTCCAAGCAATCTGTTCTCAGACCAGTTTCAGAGCTGCCTGGTCTTAGACCAGTTTCCATGCCACCTGGTCTGAGACCAGTTTCTCCTTCCAGCTGAACTGGTCTGGGATCAGTTATTGTTACATGCGTGTCTAACCACAGGCTTGCTAGGCAGTAACCAGCATTGTGTAGTGGTTAATGCACTAGGCTGTGATCCTGAAAGTGACAGTCTTAATTTCACTTTCCTCTAAAATTCTTTGGACCCCAAATTTCACTGGCGTGGTGATCCATGGTGGCATGGAGTTGGTAACAGTAAAATCTACACTAAAGGGAGTTGGTGCAGGGAAAAAACTAAGTGCAACAAAGAAGAAAGCTCCTGTACAGCAGTGAAACTGGCCCCAGACCAGGTGGCTCGGAAACTGGTCTCAGACCAGGTTGCATGAAAACTGGTCTCGGACCAGTCATCAGGGGAACAAACTTCCTGCAGCAGAGGCAATGGTGGCCTGGGGTGTAAAAGGTAGTTAGGTAGGCAGAGCCAGTTACGGCTCCTGCTGCACTGCCACCTCTAGGGGCTTTCGAGTGGGCACTTGGAGTGACTGCTGGATCAAGCAGGACTCCTGCTCATTTACCCTTACCCGATTGTCTGGTAGTGGTATGGTGTCTAGTACAAGCCGGACAAAAACGCATCCTCAGTCTGCTCCTTGGCTCGGTATGATAGAGGGAGTGTACTGATTTCAAGGTTCTGTCTGAGGCCTGCAAATTAGAAAGGATATCTTGAACATTGGCACCAAACCTGCGGAATCTCCTGGTAAGAAGCAGCCTACCTACTCTTAACAGTGCCTCCCTACCAGGTACCAAACTTTGCAACAGAACTCGCTGCTACACCTGCAAATAATTTTATACTGTGACTGAAATTAGGGGTTTCTTAGGTGTTTTTCACATCACCAAGGAGTTCTTATGCACTGCCACTAATGTGGTATATTGTATTCTCTGCAGGAAGTGTGCGGTTATTTACATCGGAGAAACTGGTAGACTCCTTGCTGACCATTTCAGGGAACATTACAGGGCAGTCAAGAATGAAGATACTGAAAAACCCATTGTATCCCACTTTATCTCCAGGGACCACAGTGTCTGAGGAAGCCTATATGGCAAAACGTCAGCTAATTAGCACGCTGCACCTTGCGTGCATGTTGCCGTCCTTGTTGCTGGCACACTGAACTGCTACGATATGCACCTAAGGGGTGCCGGAGTGTGTGCTGGTTTTATGTATTATACGTTTTAAAAGCAGTCGCCACAATTTTGTTTGCATTTGCATTTTATGGCTACGTGATTCCAGCACCTTTTCACTAAATAAAAAAGATTTCAGCTAAAGGTAAGCTGTCTCCTATGTATTTTCTGAGAGTCAGGTGCTCCGAGTCTGTGCAGTAGCAATTGCCAGGGTTACTTTGGTTCCCTTCCCCTTTTGCTTCAGCTTACACGTAATGGAGTTTTTTCAGAAACTTTCGGCGTAGAAGCATGCCGTGACAAAGTAGTACCTTTGCAAGGTCTCATGAACAAATATTAAACGGTTCCATAGTTCTAAGGATTTAAAATTTTTTCTGTGTTCTGAGCATGCTCAGTAGGGGTTTTCGGAGAACGTTCAGACACGAAATGAAAAATTACACTTTGCAAGACTGTTTTTGTTTTCTCAACACTTGCTTCTAACATACTAAAATGCCAGCAGAATAGGCCTATCGGTCTTTCACGTCTGCTCGTTTGGTCAGCCCCCACCCTGGGAACTGACCTTGCTGCCCCTCTCGCCCTCTTGGGCTTCTCCCTTCCCAGTCCCGGATATTCTCTCTGCCCTGGACTTTGCTCCCAGAACCTTTCCCCTGTACCTGTCCCACTCCCTCTTAAAGCCCTCCACCATCTCTGCCTCCACTAGCTCCCCGGACAGCGCATTCCATGGCTCCACCACCCTCTCAGTGAAGCAGCACCTCCTCCTTTCTTCCCTGAATCTCCCCCCTCCAGCTTCCACCCATGCCCTCTAGTTGCACCCCCCCCTTCTCACATCACAATAAAAATGTTCATATCATGATGGTGGCCATCTTGTTTTCCCCCAAACTAAAAAAAACATGGAAAATACATAAAAATGGTGTAATTTTAAAAACCAAATATCTGGACCTAGCTAAACAGGACCCATTTAGCTACATTCTGATATTTGCTTGTTTTTTTTAAATGATCAGAAATACCATTTATTGCCACCCCAAAATCCAGGGTGCCCAGCTTTGCAAGAAGAGCCACTGACCCACATTCTGTGTATGAGAACAGTAGGACTTTTTTCAATGCTGAAGCTGCAGCAGGAGTTGTGCTGCTGGCTTCAGCTGAAGCAGTGAGATCACCTGTTCTCTATGTCCCTGTCTGTCTATCCATCCATCTCATTACAGTATTTCTTAAGCTGACCACGGTTCCCTCTCTCTGTACTGCTTATGTCTCCCCCACTCCCCATTCCTACTGTTTATACATTTTATATGTAACATAAGTGGACTGGGGTGCCCACCCTCGGTCCTGCTTCTGTTGATGACCCTCCCCTCCAGGTCACCCACCTCATTCCCATTATGTTCATGGCAGCGCTGGGGTGCCCACCCCCAGTGCCACCTAACAGTAGCTCGACACTGGGGTGCTCAACCCCAGTGTCAAGTCCCCTGAAATAAAGAAAACTGTCCCTTGTTGATTTTTTCTTTTAATCTGTAAAAAAGAAAACAGTCCCTCATTGATTTGAACCCCTCCAAACACACCTCCACTTCCCACTCAGCACCCACCACCCCACACCCTAAGGAAGACCCCACCACTGATTCACCAAGACTCCAAAGACCCAAAACCCTACAGTTTTTTTTTTTTTCCTTTTGATGTTGGGGGGGGGGGTAGTTAGGGTTAGAAACCTTAATACCACATTTTCCAACTTTTTGTGACGTTAACTTGAACCCTAACTGGTGCATTAAAGTTTTTTTTTTTTTTGCAAAGAATATATACGCTATACATTTATACACACACACACACGTACATACATGTTAACCTACATATTTATGCAACACCAGTGAGTATATTAAAGGGAACATATCAGTGATATGTTTCCTTCCCTGGGACCTAGAGTGAGAATATCGAAATATTCTCACTGTAGGTTCCCAGGAGGAAATATATTTGCACTGTAGAGCCGGCAGCATGAGCCGCACAATCAGAATGCAGCTACTTGCTTGTATACCGGCTCCAGTTGTCAGTTTCATTTTCTCCCCCGATGTCCCACACTCTCAAAATTCCTCCCAAAAATGTTGAGTTGACCACAAAACACTGTTTCAAAAGTAAGTCTGATCCCCTGCCTTCCAAAGCAACACCCAACCACATTCTTTGCCTTACCTCCCTCACCATACCCGACAAGCACACCTCCCACTTCTGACCGCCAGTCCTACATTCTCCATGCCGACAATGAGCACTCCTTTGCCAGCCTCTCCACAGCCACAAGCCGCTCCCTCCTCTGGCTCCGACCACTATCGCAAAGCCCACAACTCTGAATGTGTAATAATGCATGGACACATGCAAGTGTTGCATGTGTCAAAAACTGCTGAATGTCCACTTGGCCATCCGAAAATCACACTTGGTCATCCTGAAAATAGCAAAAACAACAATTTAAAGGAAAACAATGGCATAAATACTAAAGCAACAGACAAACTGTGATGCATAAATAAATATGCTATGGCCCTTACGTGAAATATCGCCGAGATTTCCACTCATGCAGTTCGACTTTTGACACCACTGATGGCTTTGCCACTCATGATCTCATAAGGTCAAACTGCACGCAGGAGAAATATCGGTGACATTTCAGGTAGGGCCATGGCATACATGGATGGCATCTTTTCTCCGTAGAAAAGGCCATCATTTATTTCCCTGTATACTTGTGGCTACGCTATCAATTATTCTAAATGTAGTATTTTCAGAATCACTGTATTATAGGACCCTCGAGTTTGTAACCTAATTTGTTGCTCCTTAATGTATTGCATTCTGTATATTTAAAATGCTTTTATCTCGTACCTTTATCTGCTGTGTACGGCATCTTGATGGCCTGGGTCATGCCTGAAAACGGTCCCTGGGACCAACATAACTACCCAGCTAACAAATGAATAAATATATAAATAAAATAAAAGTATATACCTGTACCAAACAATTGCAGCTATATACCTGTACCAATCAAACAAGTACAGCTATATACCTGTACCAATCAAACAAGTACAGCTATATAACTACACTAATCAAAAAATGAATGGGACAATACTGATAGCACAATTAACACATCATTAGGAAGCTAGCCAAACCAATTAACAAGCTGCCAAACCAGGAAAAAGACACATAAAACCATCCCAAACCCAGAAATCCCCCAACTCCTTCCTCCATACAAAAAATTAAAAATACTTCAGATATAAGAAGTACATACAAACGGGAGAGAAAGAAGTAAGTGCCTCAGCTGGGACTTTAACTCAGGCCACCCAGAATACTGTTCGTGTTGTGCTACTAGCTGTGCCACCAAGGCAACTGGAAACTGGGCCGTCCCAGAGCACATTACTCTTTCTTCAATGCACAACCTGGGGCTGCACAGGTAATTACATTTTTCAATCACAAGAGTGTGGTGTGCATATTTATGGAACGCATACAATTGGAAGAGAGAAAGTAGTATGTGCCTCAGTTTGGACTTACTTCTTTCTCTCCTCCTCCCTGAAGAAGGAATAATCCGAAACGTATGAGGACAGATTCATTTCTATACCTATACACTGTTCTTTCTACATAATAAATATCTATTTAATTTATTACACTAGGTGAGTGGGTCTACATTGTCCAATCTGATTTTCATCAGTACCGGTTAAATCCCACAGATGGTGGGTGACTGGGCTGGGGAGGACCATTCGAACAGTACAGGGGAGAAACATTAAACGAAATAAATAAATGGCAAACTGACCGAGGTGTGACTGACCAAAAGCCAAGACGGCTGAACCTGTAGATCAAGCCAGCAGGCAGATTCAATATTTATTTCGTTTTTATTTACCAGGTAGGTGCACTGGTAAACAGCTGCCCCTTTTCAGGCACAATCTGGGAGATCACAACACAGGAGAAGGACAATAAATCAGCAGTAATCAGGGTTCGATTTTAACATTGTTTTACTAGCCCAAAGCTAGTGCAAATTGTACAGGGCTAGTGCAGCTAAGAAAAAACTACTCACCTTAGTAATGTTGTTTCTTCTAATGGAGTCTTGCTATATTCTGACATATGCAGTGAGTCCCAACCTTCGAACTGCTCCAGAGGTGAAAGAGTTAACTTTCCATGCCAGGCATGGAATGCTGAGCTCGAGCTCGGTTGAAACGCTGTCTGTTGTTCTTCAAACTCAAACCGTCAGATCTTTACGAGCTAAACTCACTGAGGTCCTGTGTGGAAGCTGTAAACCTACACTAGCCAACTGGCTACTAAACATAAGAACACATTTTGGTCCCAAAACAAAGACTCAAGTCAGGAGACCCAAAATGAAAACACAACACCAAATCACCCCAAGAAAGGAGGGTGAAAAACAACAAGGTGGGCACCTACTAAGTGCCAACACTACACTGCCACCCACATCCCAAAAATAGAGGTTCTGAGAGGGCAGGCGGGGAGGTCAGAATATAGCAAGACTCCATTAGAAGAAACAACATTACTAAGGTGAGTAATTATTTCTTCAAACAACATGAAGTCTTGCTATATTCTGACATATGCAGACTACAAAGCAGTACCTCCATGGAGGAGGGACAGAACCTACTTAGAAATAGGCTCTGAAGCATAGCTGTGTTAAAACCGAGCATCACTCCTAGCCTGGATGTCCGGGAGTAATGCTTGGTAAAAGTGTGAACTGTTTTCCAGGTAGCTGCTTGACATATCTCTAGAATAGGGATGTCCCTGGCAGCAGCCAGGGAAGCAGCTGTACCTCTGGTAGAGTGAGCCCTCAGGCCTGAGGGAGGAACCTTACCCAGTTTTTCATAGCAAAATTGGATACAAGAGACAATCCAACTGGCAATGGATCTTTTAGTGGCAGGTTTCCCTTTACCAACCTCACCATAAGTGAGGAACAGTTGGAGGGAGTCAAACCTGTGACCCTTGGTATGCTCTATGTAGTAACTAAGGGCTCTCTTCACATCTAAGCTGTGCAGCCTCCTCTCGCCAGAGGAGGAATGGTCAGTGAAGTACACTGGAAGAGATACAGATTGATTAAGGTGGAAATCTGAAACCACCTTAGGCAAGAACTTCCTGTTAGTCCTGAGGACCACCTTATCTCTATGAAAGGAGATAAAATCAGGCTCCACTGACAAAGCTTGTAATTCACTTATGCGTCTGGCAGAAGTGATGGCTACCAGAAACACAGTCTTCCAAGTCAAGTACTTAAGCTCTGCTGAAGACAAAGGCTCAAAGGGGGGTTGCATAAGCTGAGCAATGCAAACATTAAGATCCCAGGCAGGGGCAGGGTCCCTGAATGGAGGCTGGTGTAAGCAATCCCTGGAAAACTTGGAGAATACAGGGTGAGCAGAAAGAAAGAGGCTTACCTGCTGAAATAAAAGCAGACACAGCTGCCAGATGCACTTTTAGGGTAGCTGGTCTCAGCCCCAAGGTATTTAAGTGGACCATATAATCCAGGACTGTGGGTAAATCAGCAGATTCTGGGAAATATGCTTTCCAGAGCACCATATGGAAAACCTCTTCCATTTGGAATTATAAGTAGCCCTGGAAGGTTTTCTAGAAGCCTTCAGGATATCCATTACACCTTGGGAGGTGTAAATCAGCAAACTAACTCTTCAAGAGCCAGGCCTTGAGATTGAGAGATTTGAGGTTCGGGTACCAAACCCTCCCCTGAGCACAGGTTAACAGGTTGTGATTCCTGGGAAGACACAAGGGAAGATGGACTGCTAAGGACAGTAGGAGTGGATACCAGGGTTGTCTGGCCCAATCTGGAGCAATCAGGATCATCTTGCAGGGTTGAGATCTGATTTTGACTAGCACTTTGAACAGGAGAGGGAAGAGGGGAAAAGCATAAAGAAACTTCCCTTCCCAAGTGAGAACTAAGGCATCCAGAGGGACTGAGCCCAACATTGGGGGCCTGCAGCAAAAAAGGGGAAGTTGGTGATTGTCTGGGGCTGCAAAAAGATCTATCTGCGGGGTGCCCCATCTGGCAAATATCACCTTCAAGACCAGGGGGTCCAGTGACCATTCGTGATGGCCCTGGGAAATCTTGTTGAGAGCATCTGCCAGGACATTGTCCTTGCCTGGGAGGTGAACTGCCGTAAGGGAGGTGTTCAGGGATTAAGCCAGAGACCACAACTTCATTGCTTCGGTGCACAAAGCCGTAGACCGAGTGCCCCCTTGCTTGTTGATGTACCACATTGTGGTGGTGTTGTCTGTTCTGACCTGTACAATTTTGTTCTGAACAGATTTGGAAAAAGCTTGAAGAACTAGAAAAACTGCTCTGAGTTCCAACAGATTGATGTGGAGCAGAGATTCCTGAGGGGACCACAACCCCTGGGTAGTGAGGTCGCCCATGTGAGCTCCCCACCCCAAGAGGGATGCATCTGTAGTAAGGATTAAGGAGTGAGACTGGGTGACAAAAAGAACCCTTGTCTCAGATTGCTCTGATCCTGCCACCACTGTAGGGGCCTGGATCAAGGTTAGAGTCACTGGGATCAATTTGGTTAGAGGGTCTTTCCTTTGAGACCAAAAGGCTCTCAAATGGAACTGAATGTCCCTCATCTGAAATCTTGCTCCCTGCACTACTGCTGTAGAAGCAGCCATGTGCCCCAGGAGCTGTAGAAAATGCCTTGCTGGTCGAGACACCTGCAAGGTGAATGAGGAGGCCAGAGAGACCAGGGTCCTTGCCCTGTCCAAAGGAAGGAAGGCTCTGGCTTTCTCTGTGTTCAGCTCTGCGCCTATGAAGGTGAGGAGCTGGACAGGCTCTAGAACGGACTTTGAAAGATTCAGAAGGAAACCTAGAGAGGTGAACAGTTGCTGAGTTATCTGTAGGTGTAACTTGACTTGGTCTGGGGACTGGCCTACTAGGAGTCAGTCGTCCAGGTAAGGGAAAATGGCAATTTTTTGCCTTCTTAGAGAAGCAACTGCTACTGCCAGGCATTTTGTGAATACCCTTGGAGCAGAGGTGAGGCCAAAGGGCATTGCTCTGAACTGGTAATGGCCTGAGGGCAGCCTGAACCTGAGGTACTTTCAATGGGAGCTTCTGATGAGAATATGGAAGTAGGCATCCTTGAGGTCCAGGGACGCTAACCAGTCCCCTGGCCTTAGAGAGGGTAGAATAATTCCCAGAGTCACCATTTTGAATTTTGGTTTTAAAAGGTGCTTGTTTAAGTATCTGAGATCCAGGATGGGCCGCCATTCTCCTGTCTTTTTGGGGTAAGAAAGTACCTGGAGTACAACCCTTTGCCCTGGTGTGGGTGGAACCTTTCCACAGCTCTGAGAGCCAGGAGGGAAGAGACCTCTGCCTCTAGGGCAAGTGCCTCTGGTGGATTTGCAGGTGGAAAGGATCTGGTTCTCATTTTTGGAAACTTTTGAAGCTGAGAACCAGTCCCTGGCTTACTACTTCCAGGACCCACTTGTCTGATGTCAGAGACTCCCAGTCCTGGACAAAGTAAGCCAGCCTGCCCCCTACAGGTAGCTGAGAATCGGCCCTGGCAACCCCATCAGGGTGCCTGCTTGGCAGGGGTTTTGGGCTGAGGGGTGGAAGCAGGCCTGCTTGTACCCCGTCTGCCTCTCCCTCTAAAGAACCCCCTCTGGGCATAAGCAGAAGAGGAGGCCTGGGCTTGGTAAAAAGGCCTGCCCCTGCCCCTGGGAAGCTGCCTTTGAGGAGTGGCCTGCCTTTCCTTGGCCTGTGCACTCCTATAGGTGGTCCTATACTCATCCATTTTCTTCATGTAATTCTCTGTCTGCTCCCCAAACAGGAAATTACCCACAACAGGAAAATCCATGGCCTTAGTCTGGGTATCCTGTGACAGGCTAGTACATCTGAGCCAAGCCATTCTGCGAAGTGCCACAGATGTAGCCATGACTCTTGACACATCATTTGAGTCCACTGCAGCATGGAATTGCACCTTGGATGCCTCAATACCATCAGCAGCCACCTGCTCCAGCTCCTTGGCAAGCTGGCCAGGGACCTGTTTTGCTAGAGCCATAACAGTATCCCATCTGGATTTCTGATATCTAGCAACATAAGCCATATAATTTGCCTGTCTGAGTCCCAAGGATGCTGCCATGTACTGTTTCTTTGCCATGGCATCAATCCTCCTGGAGTCCTTGTCCGGGGGGTGTGAAGCCAAGGGAATATTTGCCTTGTTACAGGCTGCAGCCTGCACTACCCCAACATGGCTGCATTGTTGTGTAAGGTACTCCGTATCAGAGCCTGACAATGTGCACCTCTTGTCCATTCTCTTATCCACAGGAGGTATAGTGTGAGGAGTTTTTAGAATTTTAAATGTCTGTTTCCCAAAAGATTTATGCAAGGGAATAGACAGTCTCCTAGACTCTGGGATATCCATCATTTCCACATAGTCAGGCTCCTCTTGATCATCCACAGCTTCCTCCATAGGGAGCTGGAGGGTTTCAGCTACTTTTTATAAAACATAAAATGAGAAGGGGACTCAGAAAGCCTAGGAGGAGACACTCCTGAAGGTCTGTCTGGGGAGATGTCCGGGTCAATGGGCACATCCAGACTTTCAAATCCACATTCACTCTCCTCATACTCCTCTTCCCCCTCCTCCGGTTCATAATATTCCTCTAAATCATACTCTTGAACCAGTGGAACCGGCCGAACCAGGCGCTTACCTGATGGTGCCGGTTCGGTTGGAACCGGGGAAAGCGACTGAACAATTTTAAGCACTTTGGCTATTTCTTCAGCGGTTGGAGAGGAAAGTTTTGGCTCCACACCAGCTGATTTCCTAGTCACAGATTAAGATATTTTAAACAACCTGATCGGTTCAAACCGAACCGATAAACCTGAACCGACCGGTTATGGTTTAAATTCGGTCGAAAACCGAGAAAAACAATACTTTAACCAACAAAATGAACCGAGCAGAAGGAGAAATCTCCGGAGCGACTGTTCAGTGAGGCGGAGTAAAGAATCTGACGGTTTGAGTTTGAAGAACAACAGACAGAGTTTCAACCGAGCTCGAGCTCAGCGTTCCATGCCTGGCATGGAAAGTTAACTCTTTCACCTCCGGAGCAGTTCGAAGGTTGGGACTCACTGCATATGTCAGAATATAGCAAGACTTCATGTTGTTTGAACCCTCTACTTGTCCACCTTGACTAGTGCAGGTTTTCCATGGCTGTTAATGAAGTTAAAAATGTCCCTATTTTAGCAGGCTCTAGTCCTGGTGCTAATCTCTCTCAGTGTTCCAGATGGCCAGGTGTAATAAACACCTCATTAAGAGCTGCAGTTATCTCGCAGTTCAAGAGGGGGATCCCACAAAAGGCTCAATGTGAGTCATCATTATCTCTCCACGGTTAGAACTTTCTGCTAGTGTCCAGCGTGTGATCAAGGGTAGAAGCTGTTAAGTCACTAGCTTCCAGTTTTCTGACCATCTTCCCATCTGACAATTTGTCCCACATTATTAAGACCAATGCCCCTCATTTCTGTACATTTTGAGTGTTTGTATCCAACATTTCAGTGAAAAAATGCTAAGAGGCATACCAGGTCTGTTCTGCAGGTGGTGGGTTGTATCCCAGCCTCATCATAGCTGCTCCCTCTCTCCTCTGTACTTTCCATGGACACCACTGCAGACCATACTCTTAAAACTCTGAAATGACTATGGATAGACCCACAGCTGCCATTACTGGCAAGTGCAGGGGTCCCCAGCTCTTCTAAATGGCCATGCCAGCCAACACCATCCATACAGTCCCACCCTTATCCTACCTAGCATGTCCTTTCACCCCAAAAACAAAGCTTTGTAACGTGTATGGCACAAAAGAAAAAATTTCTCACCATAGTAATGTTGTTTTTTCTAATGGAGTCTTGCTGTATTTTGACTATATGCAGTTAGCCCCAGCACTTGAACTGCTCCGGAGAGTAAAGGGTTAACTCTATGCAAAGGCATAGAACATTGTGCTCGAGCTCGGTTTTCAAACCTCTGTCTCTGGTACTCTGAAGTGTAACCATCAGATTCTTACGAGCCCTAAACTAACTCAAAATAAGAAATTGTTTCAAAATGTTTGTGCCAAGTGACAAAACAAGGTTTTAGGGTCAAAGACTCAAGCCGAAAAAAACAAAAACAAAAAGAACACAACAGGTAGTGAGTGATTCACCAAACTAAAAGAAAAAAAAAACCTAAGAGATGGAGGCATGTCCAGAGCACTTCTGGGGTGCAGCACTGTGCCTGCCCCACCACATCCCAAAACTACTAGGTTCCAGGAGGGGAGGCAGGGAAGGAGGTCAGAATACAGCAAGACTCCATTAGAAGAAACAACATTACTATGATGAGTAATTTTTTCTTCAAACAACATGAAGTCTTGCTGTATTCGGACTATATGTAGACTACCAAGCACTACCCCTTGGAGGAGGGAGTCACAGAACCTATTTTGGGAACAGGCTCTGCAGCACAGCTGTGCCAAACCTAGCATGAATGTCCAAAGAGTAATGCTTGGTGAAGGTGTGAACAGATTTCCAGGTAGCTGCTTTACATATATCCACTAAAGGTATATCTCTAGCTGCTGCAACCAAAGCAGCTGTATCTCTGGTAGAATGAGCCCTCAAGCCTGAGGGAGGTTCCTTCCCAAGTTTACAGTAGCAGAATTGAATACAAGAAACAATCCACCTGGCAATAGACCTCTTGGTAGCAGGCTTGCCCTTTCCCACCTCAGCATAAGTGAGAAACAACTGAGAACAATCCTTCCTATGGGCCTTAGTATGCTCAAAATAGTAACTAAGAGCCCTTTCCACATCCAGACTGTGTAACCTCCTCTCTCCAGAGGAAGAATGATCAGTGAAAAAGACAGGCAGAGACACAGACTGGTTCAGATGAAAGTCTGACACTACCTTAGGAAGCAACTTTCTATTGGTGCGGAGGACCACCTTATCTCTATGAAAGAAAATTAAATCAGGTTCCACTGATCCTCCTAGCGGAGGTAATGGCCACCAGGAATACAGTTTTCCAAGTCAAGTATTTCGGCTCAGCTGAAGATAAAGGTTCAAAAGGGGGCTGCATAAGCTGTGCAATACAGATGTTCAGATCCCAGGAAGGAGTAGGCTCCCGAAAGGGAAGACTGACATGGACTAAACCTTGAAGAATTTTTTGAAAACTGGATGAGAAGCTAGGGAAGAGCCCTTACCAGCCGAAAGAAAGGCAGACAGCTGCCAAATGCACTTTAAGTGTAGTAGGCCGGAGGCCTAAACTGTTAAGATGTACCAAATAGTCCAAAACAGTGGCAATGTCAGCCAGCTCTGGCTTAATATGCCTACTGGAACTCCAAAAAACAAACCTTTTCCATTTGGAGTTGTAAGTCTTCCTAGTAGTAGGCTTCCTGCTAACTTTTAAAATATCCAAAACTGATTGGGAAAGATGCAAACTTGCATACTTTAGCTCTTCAAGAGTCAGGCTTTGAGCCCGAGAGTCTGAAGGCTGGGGTACAGAATTCTCCCTTGAGAGGAGATGAGAAGATTGTACTGCCTGGGAAGACGCAAGGGCAGTGTTACTGACAGTGACAACAGTAGAGGATACGAAGCAGTGGCTAAGGAAGAGAAAGATGGGCCCCAGTGCAGGTTGTAATTTTGGGCCCCCACTCCCATACCGCGTCAACCCCACCCCGATTTGTTTTTGTTTTTTTACCTGTTTACGGTGTTGCTGAGGCGGGGAGTTGGGACGGGGTGCCGGACAGAAAAAAAGAAGCAGTGACTCACTCAGTCTCCGGAGACCGGAGAAGTTAGAACAACACACAAGTCAATACTGGGTACAATACTAGGTTAATAGGACTAGCAGAAGGCTCTGGGCCCATATAGCAAGTCCCCCCACATTGGCAGCATTAATACACACAGACCACTCACTCATTCGAGACAAGTAGAGAAGAACTCGTCGGCTCGGCCAGGTCTGGGGAGAGAGAAACAAGTAGAAAGCAGACTGCAGACAAGCACAGGCAGCAGCGCCCCCCCCCCTCGTACTACACAAATAATAACATAACAGTATGTATAAAAAAAGAAGGTGAACCAACCGTGGCAGCAATCGCGATGCTGTTGCTGTGTGTGGAATGGAGCTGGAGCCGGAGGATCAGGATGCTAACTTCACTTGCTTGCATTTAACTGCCGGCCTGCTGCAACTTAAGTTTAAGTTGCTTGTTGTTCTTTTCTTGCCCTGCCTTGCCCAGCCTTAATGCCCTTAGTGCTTGTCTCTGCGCGACAGCGACATGTCCCTCCAGTTAACTCCCGCAACTCTGTGGTCAGTGCTGCCATCTGCAGTCGGGGGGTGGTGGTGGCAGCAAGCACAGCAGGCTTGTGCGAGTCATATCAGAAGCTGAGTTAGTCAGTGTCAAAAAAGACAACGCCAATCCATCCGATTGCTGAACAAATGAAATCCTTGATTTTTACAATGGGCCCCTACGTGTCAGGCCCCTGTGCCACTGCACCGGCTATTCCTCCGTCACTGATACGAAGGCTGTCTGGCCCAGTCTGGAGCCACCAGAATCACCTTGCAAGGCTGAGACCTGATTTTTATCAGGACCCTGAATATCAGAGGAAAAGGAGGAAATACATACAGAAACCTGCTTGTCCAATTTAATAGAAGAGCATCCTAGGGAACAGGACCCAGTAGGGGTGGTCTGCAACAATAAAGAGGAAGCTGATGATTGTCCAGGGCTACAAAGAGATCTATTTCTGGGGTGCCCCATCTCCTGAAAATGACTTGAAGAATGACAGGGTTCAGGGTCCATTCATGGTGACCCTGGGAAATCCTGTTGACAGCATCTGCTAGAACGTTGTCCTTCCCTGGGTGAGGCACAGCCAGGGAAACCTGAAGGGAATACGCTAGAGACCAAATTTTTATGGCCTCTGTGCACAAGGCAGAGGACAGAATGCCTCCCTGCTTGTTGCTATACCACATGATTGTGGTACTGTCTGTTCTGATCTGTACTTTTCCTTGGACAACCGTTGAGAATGTCTGAAGAGCCAGGAAGACGGCTCTTAATTCGAGAAGATTTATGTGCAGAAGGGACTCCTGGTGTGACCAACTTCCCTGAGCTATGAGATGATCTAGGTAGGGCCCCCACCCCAACAGGGAGGCATCTGTGGTGAGAATCACAGAAGGGACCTGACTGATGAAGGGGACCCCTTGTCAAAGACTGTCTTCCTCCAACCACCACTGAAGGGCCTGGACCAAGGTTTTGGACACTGAAACCAGTTTGGAGACAGGGTCCTTTTTCTGAGACCAGAAAGATCTGAGATGAAACTGAATATCTCTCATCTGAAATCTTGCTCCCTGAACTACTGCTGTGGAAGCTGCCATGTGGCCCAGCAGCTACAGAAAGTGTCTGGCTGGCCGAGACACTAGAGGACGAAAAGAGGAGGCCACAGTGACCAGTGACTGAAACCTTGACAGAGGAAGAAATGCTCTTGCCTGAACTGTATCAATTTCCACCACTACGAAAGTGAGAAGCTGGGTTGGCTCTAGAACAGACTTCTCTAAATTTAGAATGAAGCCCAAAGACTCTAGAAGTTTTGGGTGACCTCTAAAGCTGACCTGACTTGGTCTGAGGACTGGCCCACTAGAAGCCAGCTGTCCAGGTATGGGAACAGAAGGATGCCCTACCTCCTGAGGAATGCCACCACCACTGCAAGACACTTGGTGAATGCCCTTGGGGCAGATGTTAGGCTGAAGGGCATGGCCCTGAATTGATAATGGCCTGAGAGCAACTCGAACCTGAGGTACTTTCTGTGGGAATGTCTGATAGGTATGTGGGAAGTAGGCATCCTTGAGATCAAGGGAGGCTAGCCAGTCTCCTGGTCTCAGAGAGGGAAGAATTACTCTCAGAGTCACCATTTTGAACTTTGGTTTTGTCAAACATTTGTTCAGGTACCTTAAATCCAATATGGGTCGCCACTCCCCTGTCTTTTTTTTTTTTGTTAATCCTTTTTACCTGGCACCGGTCTGCTTTCCACGTCCCGGCATCTGTCCCATCCAGCCGCCGTCCGATCTGCCATGGCCCTGGAGAGCCCCATTGCTAATTACCCCCCGCGGCTTACCCCCCCCCCGGTGGGGTGGCGGAAAGTCCCCCTTACTCCCCACTGAACCAGGATCCAGTAGACACGGTGGAGTCCCCAGGCCATGTGTCCCTTAGACGACCATCAAGCTGCCGCGACCGTGTGCCCTTATTTCCTGTTTTCCTCCCTTGTACGCGAGTGGGGCGTGCAATGACGCCAAGGGGGGGAGCGTGCATGCGTCCACACGCGCTCCCTCCCGGCGCCGTGCCTCAACTCACCAGCCCTCAGTGAGACATCAGCGCATCATCCCCCAGCCACCGCTAGGGGTCACCAGAGTGCCGACGTCTGGAGCCCCCCTCCCCAGAGAGGAAAAGCAGTCCTACCGACGCTCAATTCCTCCCCACCCCTGCCAACCCCCAGCGACCTGAGTCCATTCCCGAACCCGGGTCACCGGCGTGGAGCGAAGTGTGGCGTCCAGCGCCTCAGCGCCACTAGGCCCCACTCCACTGACTTTTTGGGGGTAAAGAAGTATCTTGAATACAGCTCTTTTACCCTGTAACAAAGAGATATCTTCTCTACCGCTTGCAGAAGCAGGAGAGGGAGACTTCTGCCTCTAAGGCCTTTGTCTCCAAGCAAGAGGGAGGACTGAAAGACTTTGCTCTCATTCTTTGGAACCTTTTGAAACTGAGAGCAAGACCCTGGCTAACTACTTCCAGGACCCATTTGTCTGAAGTAATAGACTCCCAGGCCTGGGAGTAGTGAGCCAGCCTGCCCCCTACTGGGATTGGGGAGGCTACCCTGACTGACACCTCAGGGTGTCTGCCTGGCAGGGGGCTTGGACTGAGTAGCTGATGGGGTCCTAGTTACCCCACATCTACCTCTTCCCCTAAAGAACCCCCCCCTCTGCTGAAAAGAAGAGGAGGAGGCCTGAGCTTAGTAAAAAGGCCTGCCCTTGCCCCTAAACTGCTGCCTCTGAAAAGTTAATCTGCTTCTCTTTTGCTGCAGCACTCCTATAGGTGGTCCTGTACTCGTCCATTTTTTTTCATGTAGTTCTCTATTTGGTCCCCAAAGAGAGAATTACCAGTTACAGGAAAATCCATGGTCTTAGCCTGGGTATTCTGTGAGATGTTGGTGCACCTAAGCCAAGCAAATCTCCTCATGGAGATAGATGTAGCCATGACCCTGGAATGAACATCATTGGAATCAACGGCAGCGTGGAATTGCATCTTAGATGCCTCTATACCATTTGCAGCCACCTGCTCCAGCTCCTTGGCTAGCTGGGGAGGGGCATCCTTAGCCAGTGCCAGAACCGTATCCCACATAGATTTCTGGTACTTGGCTGTGTATGCCATGTAATTAGATTGTCTGAGTCCCAAAGAGAATACCAAGTATTGTTTTTTTTGCCATGGCATCTGCTTTCCTGGAATTCTTATCTGGGGGGGTGAGATGCCAGGGGAATATTAGCCTTGTCACAGGCTGCAGCTTGTGCTACCCCAACATGGCTGCCATGATTTGAAAGGAATTCTGTCCCTGGACCTGACAAAGCATACCACCTGTCCATTCTTTTTTCCACAGGAGGAATGGATGTAGGACACTGTAAAATTTTTTGTGTCTGCTTCCCCAAGGATTTGTGTAAGGGGATATACACTCTCTTTGATTCTGGGACATCCATCATTTCCAGGTAGTCAGGTTCTTCCTGATCCTGTTCAGCCTCTTCCATAGGAAGCTGAAGAGCCTCAGCCACTTTCTTGTAAAACAAGAAATGGGAAGGGGACTCAGAAAGCCTGGGAGGAGAAGCCTGAGAAGGCCTGTCTGGGGAGATGTCAGGCTCTACTGGCTCATCTAGGCCCGCACATTGTTCTTCTTCATAGTCTTCATCCTCCTCCCAATCACCCTCATAGTATGCTTCAGGATCTACATCTGAAAAAAGCACTTCCGACCGAACCGATCAGGTCTGAACTGAAACCGGTTCGGTCGGAACCGGGCAAAGTGACTGAACTATTGAAATCGCTTTCGCGATCTCATCAGCGGTGGTCGGACCATGGGAAGCGGAATCAACCAGATGATTTCTTTCTTTACTCGAACCGGCCCCACCGCATCGGGCTCTCCGCTTGCCCAAAGAGGAATCGCCCAGGTCAGTGGCACTCTTCAGGTTTGGTCGCAGTGAACCGGCTGGCCATCCGGGTCAGCGGACTTCTCGGCCTCCCTCTCCCTTAGCCTACTCAAACATTTATCCAGAGTGGCTTTGGGAAAGTTCTTACATATTTGGCAGTCTTCCTTGAGGTGGTCAAACCCCAGACAGTACACACAGATGAGGTGAGGGTCGGCCTTAGCAAAGGCCTCCTTACACTCGGTACAGTGCTGAAACCCAGTGGGTCTGGTTTTCTTCTTGGGTTTCTCAGACATGCCTTAAACCAGAAAAAAAATCACCTTACACAGCGGTTAAGTCAGGCGATTACAAACTCAACGGTTACAACCCTGTCACAGGTCGGTTAAAAAAATCCTAAAATATCGGATTTTTTTTTTTTTTAGGAACCGATGAGTACCGACCGGAAAAACCACACACACTGTAATAATAATCAATAAAGAAGATAAGCTTCGGTTCTGAACTGGACCGACCAGCAAAGAACCGAAATAAAGCAATTTCTTAGCAAACAACACAGAAAATAACCACTACCTATAGCTACAACTTACTGTACCGAGACAGAGGTAAGAATACCGAAATGCAGAAAATCACAGTTAGAAAAAAACAACTGATTCGAACTAGACTGAACCGAAGTGCAGGAGGGCTCTCCGGAGCAACTTCATAGTAAGGCAGAGTAAAGAATCTGATAGTTACACTTCAGAGTACCACAGACAGAGGTTTGAAAGCAGAGCTCGAGCTCAACGTTCTATGCCTTTGCACAGAATTAACCCTTTACTTTCCGGAGAAGCTCAAGTGCTGGGGCTAACTGCATATAGTTAGAATACAGCAAGACTTCATGTTGTTTGAATACCTTAATACAACACATAATTTGAAAGGTTAAAATGAGCATTCCTGGGGTGCACAGATCATCCTATATAAAAACAGTAGTAGTAGTAGTAGTATTATAGTATTGTTTACCCTGCTCTGGTGAAAGGAGAATGTTTAAAAAAAAAATCTGTTATCGTTGGGGCACAGCATGTTAAAATCAATACCTTCAAAAATATAAATGTGATAAAGTGTTCTGTTTCCCATGCCCCTTAGATTTGTGTAGTCCCCTCCCCAAAGAAATCCTAGATGTGCTTCTAGCTCACTTGACATTGTATATAAACTTCCAGAAGTGCCTAGCTCCAGTTAATCACAGGGTGGGGGCTGGAGTATCTTTCTCTGCCTGACTCTGTTTGTTGCCCTGTGGGTGGTGGTGAGAGTGTGGTGAGGTACATGATGATGATGGCAGCTACTGTGTGTTCAGAGCTAGGTCTACTTGACTGAATATTTACTGCTGTGTTATCCTCTGTTTCAGGGGGTGCAGAAAGAGGAAGAGAGGAGGCCACGGTACAAAACAATGGGGCTGATGGCATACTGTGCGTGATAGCATTTCAGTCTTTTTTTCTGCTGGGGTTGGAAGCAATGTGGGAGAAGGATTTTCTTGGATTACATTTTTTCCTGTATAAGTGATCAAAATTTACCATTACAATTGTGGGCTAGTGCAATCATCTGTGGGCTATTACAATTTTGAATCAACTTGTCCTGCTGGCTAGTGCAAAAAAAAGGTTATGGTTGACCCCTGACAGTAATGCATGACAATGGTTCTGTACAAGAGTCCAAGATAAAAAAAATACAGTAAAAAGTGGAATACTGGCAGCAATACATGAAGAATACAGAGCAGGTACACACATTAATGAGTGTAGAAGGCTAACATACAATGATGAAGCAGAGATCCTCATGGCTGAGTGCAGAAGACAGAGCGCAGGCAAAGCAGTGGCTAGAATGACTGAAGGGCCAACTGCCCGAACAACAGCGCTGATACAGGGCCATGCAACTCATGTCTAGAGCAGGTGGACATGAAATCAAGGAAAACGATGGACTGCCGTGACTGTGGAATCCAGGAAAAATACCAGTACCTTGGAGTAGGAGTAAGCCACAGTAGGTATTAAGAACCACCTTGCACAGGAGAAAGCTGCACACGGACAGCTGAAGCAGCATCACGGCAAGGGTGGGACAGGGACAGAAAACGCAAAGAGCACAAATGAAAATCAGGGATGCAGTCAAGCAGCTGAGCCACTGTAGAGGTAAGGGCGGAAAAGGGTAGCTGCAGACTCTCGGGCATGTACAGTTATATACCAGGGTGGGGGGAGACTATTACCTGCTACCCTTCCAAATCAAAGGCATAGTCTTTATTGTGATCAAAAACAGCTGAGAATCATGAAAAATCGGGATTAGCCATATTTAAAGAAGCAACTTCAAATCATTCCAAATCTAAAAAAAAAACCTGCTAATTTCAGGGGAATATGGTTTTAGAGGGCAATCTAAAATGAATAAAAAGGTACAGGTACAACATTTTTGTTGTAACATGTTTTGCTGCTTATGCGGCTAGATCCCAGCTGTGCTACATTATAAAAATCAACAACATAAAAACACACACAATTGTATTTGTTATGCCTGGAAGTGTGCTAATATACAAAGTAAAGAAACAAATTCTCCTTCCAGCTCTGCAGAATTATAACCATGTGATGCCCGGTCATTTGTACTCATGAAGAGCAGTTAGAAAGGCAGGCTCAGAGTCTACATGGCAGGGTTTTTTGAAAGTACAAACAGCCATGTAAATGTGTGCTGCAGAACACAACTCTGATTTATTTTAACAAAGATTGTTATTACGCAGCAGACAGAGCTGGCTTTGCTAAAGCAGTTCTAGTGCTGGGGTTTCTAACATACTAACGTACTATTTGCCAGCAGATTAGGCCTTACGGTCTATCGCGTCTGCTCGAACCTCAGATCCCTAGTTGGGTGCCGAGGCCCCCCCCCTTGTGTTCTAGAAACCCCTATCATCCATCCCCCCCCTCCCCGGGACAGGCCATCATCTGATACATCCACTTTCTGCGCCTGTCCCACACTCTCTTGAAGCCCTCCACTGTGGATCTCTGAACCAGCTCGCCAGGCAGTGCATTCCAAGGGTCCACCACCCTCTCAGTGAAAAACCCTTCCTCCCCCACCCTTCCACCTTCCAACTTCAAACCATGCCCTCTGGTGATACCTCCTGCTTTAGTCTAAAGATCCCTCCATGTTTACCCTATTTATTCCCTTGAGGTACTTGAAGACCTCAATCATGTCCCCCCTGTCTCTCCTCTCCTCTCCTCCAATGAAAACAGGCAGAGCTCCTCAAGTCTGTCCTCATATGTCAAATCCCCTAGCCCTCGTATCAACCTAGATGCCCTCCTCTGTACCCTCTCCAGGAGCTGTATGTCACTTTTTAAGTGTGGTCTCCAGTACTGTACACAGTACTCAAGGTGTGGTTTAACCAGTCCATTGTACAGCGGCAGAATCACTTCCTTGCTCCTAGAGGTGATCCCCTTATGATGCATCCCAACATCCTGTTTGCCTTGCTAGCCACTCTCCTGCACTGCTCAGAGTTATTCATACATGCATCCACCATGACCCCTAGGTCTTTTCCCTGTTGAGCCTCACGCCTCCCTCCCAAGGTGTACCTGTGTTTAGGGTTTCCCCGACCAAGAAGCAACACCTTGCACTTGGTGATATTGAAATTTAATTTCCATGTGTGAGCCCAGCTTTCCAGGGTGTCCAGGTCCCCTTGCAGGGCCAACCTCCCCTCTTCTCCCTCAACTACTGCTCCCATCTTGGAGTCATTAGTGAAGAGACTCATTTCACACCCTATACCCTCCCCGATGTCCGATATGTATGCATTAAACAGGATTGGACCCAGGACCGAGCCCTGCGGTACCCCACTACCAACCTCTCTAGGGTTCGAGAGCTCCCCACAGACCACTACTCTCTGGGTGCGCCCAGATAGCCAGTTTTCAATCCATCTGACCATCAAAGGGCCTACTCCTAACCCCATCAGTTTCTCCACCAGACCACTGTGGGGGACAGAGTCAAATGCCTTGCTGAAGTCCAAGAATAATACATCCACAGGCTTTCCCCTGTCCAGTTCTGATGTTACCCATTCGTAGAACTCCACAAGATTGGTTTGACATGATCTACCTGGCACAAACCCCATGTTGCCAACTATCCAGACCTCCCACCTCCTCCAAGTACACCCCCAATCGTTCCTTTAGTATACCCTCCATTAATTTTCCCACCACCGGGGTCAAACTGATGGGTCTATAGTTACCTGGTACTTCCCTCGACCCCCCTTTATGGATTGGCACATGTGCCTCTCGCCAATCCCTAGGTACCCTCCCTGTCTCAAGTGACCTGTTGAAGAGCTCCGCCAGGGGTGCAGCCAGTTTGTCCGCCAATTCCCATAGTACTCTCGGATGAATGCCATCCGGCCCAGGAGATTTGTCTTTCTTTAGGGCCTTGAGGGCTAACCACACCCTTTTGGTGGAGATAGCATCATCCGTCCCCTCCACCTTACTGGCCTTTCTATCCTTATCCATATGTGACACCTCTGGGGTACCTCTCCCTCCCTCTTGCTCCATTTCTGTTGCTCCCTTGATCCCACTCACTGCTGCTTCTATCCCCATCGTGCCTTGCTTTGTAGATATCCCATCCCCCTTCCTAGTGAACACAGAGGCAAAGTGCTCGTTAAATACCTCTGCCTGGTCCCTCGCCTCTTCCACCCACCCTCCTTCTGATCTCAATCTGCTGAGATGGCCCTTAGTTTTTCTCCGCTCCCCAATGTACCAGAAGAACCCCTTTTCCCCTCCATGTATCCCCTGTGCCAGCCGCTGCTCTTTACTGACTTGCTCCCCTCACCATCCAGGTGACTTTTCTAGATGCAAGATGGTACATTTCCTTATCCCTATCCCCTCTTGTTGTTTTATATTTTTTAGGCCGCCTTCTTTTCTCTGACCACTACCTGTACCTCACTGGACCACCAGCATGGTTTATGTGACCTTGCTCCCTTATGTTTTAACTTAGCGCAGATCCTGACTGCCTCATGAAGTCCCCGGTTTATGACCTCCCATCTCCTTTCCGCACTTGTCATTGATGTAATCCCCTTCAAGTGATCCTTGAGAATATTTCCTATGCCCACAAAGTCTGCCCCCCTGAAGTCCACTGCCAGTGTCCTAGATCTCACCCCCCTCCTCCCATGCTTATTTGAAACCAGACAGTATTGTGGTCGCCTCCCAGTCAGGGGTCCTCTACAACCAGATCCCTTACCAGATCCCCATCTGCCAGAACCACGCCCAGGACATGCCCTCCTGGGGCTCCATCACATGCTGTGTTAAGAACACATCCTGGAAGCCGTCCAGCAGCCTCTGCTCCTTGGCCACCTTAGAGGACATGGTTCCCCAGTTTGTACCTGGCATATTAAGGTCCCCCATCAACACCACTCCTTCCCTTTGGTCCACACTGGGCAATGATGTTGTCCAGCAAACCATCCTCTAGAACATCACTCGTCCTGGGGCCTATACTACACCCAGCTTGACTTTATCTCCTGCTGGGGATCGTAGTGACCCACAAGGCCTCCACGCTTCCTCTGCCTCTTCTACCTAGCAATTTCTATGTCATCTCTAATGAACATAGCCACTCCACCCCTCTGCCCTCCTTTCTATCCTTCCTAAGCATAGTGTACCCCTGCAGCTTGGGTCCCAGTCATGGTTTTGTTGGCACGTCTCCGTGACCGCCGCCACATCCACCAAACAGCATGGCCTGGAACTCTGGCAACTTGTTTCCCAAGCTCCTGGCATTTACTAACACCAACCCCCACCCCTTATCCCTGATCCCCTTTGTCGAACCCCACCCAGGTTCCTTATACTTCCATCCTCCTCTGCTCCTCCTGAAGCCTCCACCCCAGTCTGTTCCCCCTTGGGTTTGAAGGCTACTCCCTCATCTGGAGGAGGGCTTCTGGTCACCCCTCCTTATCCCTTCCCCCTCACAAGTTTAAACCCCACCTTTCTTGAATGTAGTCAGCCATCCCCTGTTTAAGGACTTCCTTCCCTAATGGGGCAAGATGAAGCCTGTCCTTGGCATACAGTCCCTTATCCTCCCAAACTCCTTTCCAGTTCCCTAACACCCCAACCCACTCTCTTCACCCCACTTCCTGAGCCAGTCATTAACCTCTGTGATCTTCATTTTTTTCTCCACTGAGGCCTTTGGTACTGGCAATATCTCCGAAAAGGAAATGTTGCATCCATTATCCCGACAGACTCTGGCAAGTTCTTGGAACCTTGCTTGGATTTCCAAACGCTATTTCCTCTAGATCGTTAGTTCCCAAATGCACCAGAAACCGGTTTCCTCCACAATCCCTAACCAGTTCATACACCATGAACTTTGCTCTGTGCACTGTCAGCTCAGAGATACTCACTACCTTCACCTGGCTATGGCATCCACCCCCCCGTCTCTCCCACTGGATACCCCTAATCATCGAGTCTCCCAATAACAGAACCTTAACACCGCCATCATCCTTATGGTTACCTCCACTATGTCCTCTCAGCCCCCCATCCCCCCCTTTATTCGTGATCTCAATTCCATGGGAGTCTTCCTGCCTTATTAGAGACCCCCATGTCACCCTCCCATTTCTGCCTCCCTTGTTATTTTGCCCACTTAACTCAGACCCCTCTGAATAGGTGTCCCCTTTAACCCTCTCTTATCCGAACCATTTATCCTGGCCCTGATGGTTTCCCTTCCCCCACACCGCCATCCTCCCCCCTTGTAATAGTACCCCTGCCTCCAGAGGCTCTCTGTGGGTCCCCTTTAGCTAGGGCCCCATCCTTGGTACTGACCGACCCCCCTGCTGAAGGGGGGCTCCTCTCCCACCTCCTTGTCTCCCAGTTTCTCTCCAGTCATGCTCTCCTCCCTCATGTCTGCAATATGTTGCATCTCCCCAGTCTGCTTAACATTTATGTTTCCCCTTCTCCCTCTGGGACTATTTCTATCCTTTCCATTGCCAGTCTGTGATGCCCTATGGGTATCCGACTCCCTCCCTCCGGCCTCTGTATCAGTTTCCTCATTTCCACCAACCCTTCCTCCCTCTAGGTTGCTTAGTAGCTCAAATTTATTGTGACACTCTATGTCAGCCTCCATCAAGTAACCCGAGTTTCCCCTGACTGCACCTCTAAACTGCCCCTCTTCTTCCCCTCTTGCTCTGTTCTCCTTCGGAGCTCCCTTCCCAGTCTGCTGTTTCAGGCTTCCCCACAACAGCCCCTTCCTTCTCAATATCTGCTCTACTAGGCTTCCTCACAACAGCCCCTCCTGACTCTTCCCCCTCCATTCTCTTTGTATTCGGAATGTTCACCCCGTACGCTTTCCCCTTAGCGTCAGCATCCCTATCTAAGGGTCCTCTGTCCCTAATATCCCCCCTTCTGCTTGCTGTAACATAACGTCCTGTAATTTCAGAGCATTGCCCCAGCCTCCCCTCAGCCCCACCCTTCTGCTGCCCATATCCACACCCCTTATCCTTGGAACCCCCCAGCTCCCCAGCTTACTCCTTAACCAATATACCTCACTCCTGACACAAGATAGCTGTCTACAGAGTGGGCAGCCTCCCTCTCTCCAGGCCCAACTGAGAATTATTGCCATCCCACAGCCTGTGCAGCCTACAACCCTTCCGAAGATGCCTGCCATGGTGGAATATGGCCACCCTGTTTGTCCCCCTCTGTTTATAATGGCACACCCCCTTTTCTCAGTCCCTTCCCCCGGAATACAGTTTCTCTCTCTATTGACTGCAGTTATTTACAAACCCAATTTAAACTCCACCAATAAAGTTCCCAAGTCTCACAAACACATACAGTCCAGTGTGTGTCCAGTCCCACTAACAGTGTGTGTATGCATACATCAAGTACCGTATGATGTCACAGGCCCACCAGTTCCTGTTGCTTCGAATTTCAGTCCCAAACAGAAATACACAGCCCTTCAATCCCAACCCCCAGTGGCTTTTCAGTATTTAAGAAAGCCTACAAAACAGGGTGGATGGGAAGGCTCTTACCAAACACCAGGCAAACATCACATTTAAATTTCATTCTAATTATCACTGCCAAACAAGTGTTCCCAAGCCTCAAAAGTTACAATATCACAGCCCAAGTAACAGTTCTAACTCAAAGTAGTAATTTTTAACACAGAGAACTAATTTCACGTACAAAACTATTCGAATATTTCAGTTAAAACAGAATATAACCTCAGACCTCTGTCCTTACCAGCCTCCAGCTTATGTTCCCAAGTGATCAATGAAAGACAAGGTGATTCCTGTTAGTTTCCCCTCCCCCTAACACCAGGCAAACATCACATTTAAATTTCACTCTAATTATCACTGCCAAACAAGTGTTCCCAAGCCTCAAAAGTTACAATATCACAGCCCAAGTAACAGTTCTAACTCAAAGTAGTAATTTTTAACACATAGAACTAACTTCATGTACAAAACTATTCAAATATTTCGGTTAAAACAGAATATAACCCCAGACCTCTGTCCTTACCAGCCTCATTCTGGTAGCATAATTTTTTGTGAAGTCTGTTGGGGGTTCCATGCAAATTTGTACGAGTTCCACTCTGACAAAACATTTTGCTTGTGACGCTAACAACTCTGGGGGTGGGGGTTGGGGGCTGGGGTCTTACAGAGCAGAGCCCTGTGTTTGCCTGGCGCCTAGTGGAAGTTGAGAGAAGGAACCTGGAACTGCCTATAGGGCAAGGGGGAGGCGTGGCAGATGCCGACGTATGGTGCGTGGGAGCGTGTGGCACATGTCATGGCGTCACTGCATGCTACACCACTTGGGAGAACCAGAAAAGGCTACCAGTGGCAGGACACCTGCAGAGCCTGCATCCAACCAGCTGGGCTTACCAGACCAGGAACTGGATCGTGTTCCCAAAAGGCATTGGGTGAGGATGACCCTGTTGATCCCACTAGGAGGTCAAGCCCTATGGGGGAAGACTGGCTGACAAGTAAGTCCTGGTGGATGTTGAGGTTATGGGGCTGGGGTGTCCAGGCAAATTGGGGCTGTCCAGTAAAGGTGGCAGAAACACAAAATAAAAAATAAAAAGTTGGGGTGAAAGACATGGTGAATCTTTTTTTTTTTTTGGACCCCCTGCTCATCTCCTCTAAAGTCTCTAGCTAAATTCAGGGGTTCTGGGACTCTTACTATGGGGTTAACAAAAGCTCAGAGTATAAATGTGTGGGTTTTTGAAGTTCTGTCAGTGTGCAAGAAAAGTCTTATTATTTGTTCAGTAAACAGAGAAATGTTATCTGCTGAGCATGCACTTTTTTTTTTTAAATTTCAAGAAAATGCTGTACCAATACAGAAAATCCATGTTCTCAAAAGGTTGTGATCCTGGCTATGTAGAACTCCCAAAATTAAAAACCTGTGGTCCCAAACTATAATCCTGGAGACTTCCTCTAGCATTCTTTAGTGTGTCCGGCTACAGTGCAGATGAGTGGAAGGCTGTGGAATTTGTGCGCCTTGCCACACCTACAGCACTTCTCGGGAACACAATATTCTGAAAGAAATTGTGTCCAGACGGGCTGCCGGCACACAAAGGACATGGATCCCTGACAGCCCTGAAAATGTGTAGAAGTAAGGTTAAGAATACAGTCAAAGGGAACAAGGAAATATTGTGACAACGAAAGCTCCCAAACAAGTGATGAGAAGCAGAGGTAAAGCAGAATCATGAGAAACTGCAAAAAGATGACATTAAAGGTGAACAGCCAGCACTAAGAGAACCACATCCAAGTGCGGGGCTGGTCCCAATTTGCACTTTGCGCAAAAACATTTTCTCTTTGACTTACTGTTTAATGCAGTAAAGTAGATTGTATGAGGTTGATTCTGTTGACTCCCAAGCTTGAATTTTCTGTAACTACAAATCCTAGAGTGAAGCTGACATCAGAGGAGGATAGCAGCAGTGGGAAAGGCAATAGTCTGCAGTGCATGTTAGAGCTTTAATAAGCTCCAATCAGATGTTTGCCGATCCATTATTCTCCCAGGGCTAAGTACAGCACTTTGTGACTGCAGTTGGCCAAGGGAGGACAGTGGTACCACACAAAAAAAGATCAGAGCCTCCCTGTAACACCACCCAAAAAGTCATACACAACAGCCCTCATTAGATGCCAGGGAAGGAGTCTCCCATGGCAGCTAAGTTGCTATGCAAATAAGGGTCACCAGATGTCCACAAATACTTGACTTACGGCCCACAGACAGTTGGGCATGCCAGTGTTCCAGCTGCTTGGCAAGCTGCCTTCCCCAAGTGTCCATGCCTTGAGGCGCTAACATCACAGTTGTCCCCCCAACACCATATCTCATTGCTGCTATAATTTATAATTACTATGTCCCTCTCGACGTTCCTCCCTGGTTATCCAGTGGCCAGGGGTGTTCAAATTAAAACTTTTAGGACTTGTCCAGCCATGACTGTAGCCAAATTTTCACTTGCCCCTATTCATTATAATGAAATTAGCTCTCTTTTTGTACTTGCCCTTCAAGGAAATTGACTTGCCCTGGACAGGGAGCAACAGGATTTGCACACCCCTGCCAGTGGCCGCAAGACCACACAGAAATTATACAAATTTACAGTCCTTTACTGGTGTCCACTGGAACCCCTCCCAATCCCCCAACCCCCTCGGTGCACTGGTAACACTGAATGCCACCTCGGTGGTATCTCTCCCTGCAGCACTGCTTTCAGCAGTTCTACAGGAAACTGGTACATTGTGAAATGTGGCAGTGGATTTGGGGTCCGGCCAGTGACTGTGCATAGCACAGTGGCTCATTAGCATACTGGTCCCCACCCCTTTCCCTGTACTTGTGCAACAGCCATTGTCCCAGCACAAGGAATGCCTTGCTACCCCTCTGTGTACAGTACAAACTAGCGCAAGGTTGAATTGTGTCACAAAGTGGTCCTTGTGGCTGTATGTGGGGCCACAGATCTTTGTCCCTTATATCAGGGTTTCTCAAATGCAGCCACAAAGCTCTTTAAGAACACAATTACAAAGGAAATGTAACAGACAATGTCTTACCATTAAAAAAATGCTGGAGATGCATTGTAAGTGAAAATACATCATGGACGTCATTCAGTATGTACTGTATGGAAATAAATGTGCTGTATCAGGGGTCTGCTGTAAATCGAGGAGGGGGTCTAGGATGAAAAAAAATAAGCAGTGAGGCAGCCACAGTCTGAGGCCCTTTGATGCCACTAGGATTTGGGGCTTGAGAACCACTACCTTTGAGTTCATCTGCCCTGAATGCTAATTCCCCTAATAGAACTCAACCCCCACACTTCTGACATCACAGTCTGCTGCTATGGAAATGATTGTGATATCACAAACTGAGCATTATAACTTTAGATAGGCAATAAGTATCTACAGCAACTGACTGCTAAGGACCATGGATGGATTCTGGATTCATTCAAATGCTTTTAGTAATAATAAAATTGCATGAAATTTAAATTTAAGGAATGCTGGGTCACGTGATGGGCTGAGTCGAACTAGACGTCTTCTGTGCTGCTCCAAGGCCTGATCTATAAGTTTGGTGACAAAAGCTCAGGGGTCCGCCTGATTTGATTGTTATTTTATTACTAAAGCGAGTTAGCCTCAGCGGTCTTGAGTTCGGGCTGCAAGCTTGCTAAAAAGTGAGGTGGAAGTGGTAAAAGCGTCAGCCTGTGTGCGTTACAGTCGGAAGGAGCAGGCCGAGATCGGAAACCGGGATGGAGGCTGAAGCCACGGAGCCCCTTGCTGCGAGATCCCCCGCGACTAAATGGCCAAAGCCCCAATCCCCTACCCCAACGGAATCGGAGGAGGATTTAGGAAGAGAAGGGGGAACGGGTCAGTCCAATGAGGATATACAAGAGATTAAAAAGTTGCTGCAAGGGTTGGTGGTGGACTTTGCTACTGTGAGACCGGCATTACAATCTTTAGCGCAGCGTATGGGGGATGCAGAAGCCAGGATTGCCTCGCAGGAAAGAAAATCAACGACGATGGAACAGGAGCTAATAACGGCCAGAAAGCAAATCAAGAAACTTGAAGAGCGAATGGATGATCAAAAGTCGAGAAGTCGGAGAAATAACCTGATACTGGCAGGGCTGCCGGAAAGGGCTGAAGGAGCGGACTGTGTTACATTTATTCAGGACTTGCTTTCCAAATTGTTGGGCCAGACACCATTCGGAAGCCTACAACCTCGAGAGGGCCCACAGAGCATGAAAGAAACACCCCACGGGGAGCAAGCCCAGGGTGATTATTATGAGATTCCTCAATTATAAAGAAAGATACATGTGCTGCTGAAGGCTAGACAAAATAAATCACTACAGTGGAACGCGCCGAGCTTTGGATGTTCCAGGATCAAACGCCTTTGGTCAGGGAGAAGCAGAGGGAATACGCAGAGATCAAGAAAAATCTTTATTTAGCTGGTATCAAATTTCGTCTGCAGTACCCGGCAACGCTGTTGGTGAGATTACAATCGGGAGAGAAGCGATACCTAACTGTGAGGGATGCGCTAGAAGGCTTGCATGTTGAACTTCCTGATTTATTTAAGTCGACGACCTGAGCTGAACTATCCGGAAAAGTATGTAGTGAATGGACTTAAGTAATTATGGACAAGGGGAATACGGAGTTTTCCAGGATGCAAAGTTTATTATAGCTATGGTTGTATGTTTGCTCTTTCTTACATTAGGTAGTATTTTTGGGGGTTATATTAAGCTTGTTTGGCCTGGGTGAGTCAAGCCCTGGGGCTTGAAATAGGGATTCAAGGGAGAGCCACCTGGATTTAGTGGAAAGAACTTGGGGGGGGGTCAGTGAAGATCTGGTTCCACTAGGGGGAGGGTGATTTTTTTTTTTTTTGGGGTGAATATACAAGGATGGCATTATTGTAAGCTTCCTATACTCAGTGGGAACAGTTTAAAAGTATGATAAGCTGTTAGTGAGAACTGACCCACCTATGATCGATAGTATGCTGGAGATTTTCTTTTTTTTCCTGTCTGGAGTTCCAGAGAAAGGAGGGGGGAAGTTTGAGAGGATGAGGGTGGAATGGAGCAAGGGGGCAGAAAGGTAGAGGGAGATTAGGTGATGGGCAGGCTCTTGTAGTGATAGGGTTATGGAACGAGGGCAGGAGGGACACAGAGGGAGGTTCATCCATGACTTGATATATGTTAGGAGGTCGATCGAAGGATCGGGGGCAGTGGGGGAGGGAGGGATTGGGGGTCTGGAAAGAGAGAGAGTCCAAAGAAAGGGATGTGAGGGAAGGCAGAACGGAAAGGACATGGTGAAATGGATCACTTGTTACGAATTATATGATGGATAATGATTTACTTTAAAATAATTTCATGGAATGTCAAAGGTCTCAGGAGTAGACATAAAAGAATGGTTATTTTGAGGCATATCAATCACTTGGAAGCTCACATAGCTGCTTTACAGGAGACCCACTTACTAACTGAGGAATTAAGCTGCCTTAAGAGGTTATGGGTGGGCCAGGTGTATGGTCAGGGTAAAGAAAAGGCATCGGGGGGTGTGGTGATCCTAATAAGAAGTAACTGTGCATTTAAGGTGGAGCAGGTGTTGGTAAGGGAAGATGGTAGGGGGTTATACCTCTCGGGGATTTTGTCTGGTAAAGCAATTTCACTGGCCTCTATTTATGGTCCCACTCCATCTAACACGGACTTTTTTGCTTCCATTGAAAGGGATATAGCAGCCATCCCTACAGATTCACTTATTTTGGCTGGGGACTGGAATGTTTGTGCCAACAATCTGGAGGATAGGATACCCCCATCTAGTAGTCCCCTGAACAAGGCACAGACTGCCTTGAATAGGATGCTGGAGGCGACAGCTTTGGTGGACCCGAGTAGGACCCACTCCAAGAGAGGCAATACCATGACTTTTTATTCCGCAGCCCACAAGACTCAATCGCGTATTGATTTTTTTTTGGTTAGCAGTGAGGTACTTAGGGAAGTGAAGGACATGATGACAGGGGCTAGAGTCCTTTCGGATCACTCCCCTATTTCCTTGGTGTGGGAACCAAGTCTTGTCCCCTAGACCAGTTAGGTGGAGACTGAATGATTTGCTGCTTTCCGAAACTGCAGTGCAGGAGGAACTAGAGGAAGCCCTGCAAGGATTTATACAGTATCAACTACCCTCTCTACAAAACCAAAAATTGGCGTGGCCGACCTGTAAAGTGCTATACGTAGGGGCAGTACAGGGTCTGGCAGCCCAGAGGAATAGACTGAGGAAGGCAAGGGAGGAATTTATTTTGGGTGCAACTGAATCATTATCTCCTTTGGAGGGGTCCTCAGGGGAAATTGATTTGGAACTTAAAACTTTGCGAGGGGAATGGGCGGATATTATGTATGGTAAGGTGGAATATTGGCTGGATAGGATTCAGGCTAAATATTTATTGCAGGGGGATGTCCCAGGTCGTTTGCTGGCAGCTAGGGTTAGGGAATGGGAAGCAAGCAGAACAATTACCTCTATTTGGCACAGGGGGAAATTGGTAACGGATTCTCAGAAAATGGCAGATGCATTTGCGTCCTATTTTAATGATCTATACGGGTTGGGAAACCCAGTCGGAGAGGAGGAAATTAATGCCTTTCTTGAGGGAATACCTCTCCCGGTGTTGGATGAAGTACAGGCTAGAGAGTTAGCGGCTCCTATAAGGGATTTGGAGATACTGGGGGTGGTGCAATCCTTACCGGCTGGTAGAACTCTGGGACCAGATGGTCTTACAGCTAAGTTTTATCAGGCACATATACAGACTATACTTCCAATTTTGCTAGATTTTTTCAACATTATCATGCAGGAGGGGATGTTCCATCCGCCACTGTATCAGGCGTATATATCACTGATCCCTAAACCAGACAAACCCAAGGATCGGGTGGATAGTTACAGGCCGATAGCGCTAATGAATCAGGGTATTAAGATATTAATGAGAATCTTAGCTAATAGAATATTGAGCATTGCTCCAAGCTTAATTTGTGAGGAGCAGGTGGGATTCATGCCAGGGAGGGGGGGCTCAATATGCCCATAGGAAGCTTCATCATATTCTTAGCTATGCACCGGATTCCCAGTTACCTTTAGCTTTAATATCATTAGACGCTGAAAAGGCGTTTGATAGGGTCTCCCACTGCTTTTTGTTTGCCACAATGAGGAAGATGGGCTTCCCGGAGGGCCTGCTTAGAGGTATTAAAAATCTGTATGCGGCTCCAACAGCTAGGATATTGTGCAACGGCTATACCTCACAAGAAATATTGTTAAAAAATGGGACTAGACAGGGATGACCTTTATCACCAATATTATTCAACATCTACCTGGAGCCCTTGCTGAGGGCCTTAAAGGAGGATAAACATATAAAAGGGGTAAGGTTGGGGGGAGAACTTAAATTTTCAGTTTTGCTGATGATATTCTTTGCACTTAGAGGACCCGTTTCAAGTTTCGAGAGTAAGGTTTTAATTGGCGATATTCAGCGGTGTCAAATTACAAATTGAACTTAACCAAGACTCAGATTCTCCCCTGACCCGCATGTATATAAGTAGATTCGCTCCATTATGTTTGCAGTGGAAGACAGATGGGATTAAATATTTGGGCATTTGGATCACGGCAAACAGAGAAAAGGGGGCTGAGGTGAATATGGAGGGGGTGCTATCTGCAATAAGAGGGGACATACTAAGATGGAATAAGCTTCCTTTGAACTTTATGGCCAGACTAGGCCTTATTAATATGAACATACTGCCCAGGTTATTATACCCATTGTACATTGCCCCTTATGATATTCATATCACATGGTTTAGGGTTATTAGGAAGCTTCTTTCTGATTTTCTATGGAACACTAAACCGCCCAGGAAAAAATATGAAGTACTACGTTTACCTCAGGCAAAGGGTGGGATTAAAATGCCTGATCTCCACATATACTACATGGCGGGACAACTGGGTCTTATGCTTCGTTGGGTTAGGAATATGGATGGGGAAACATATACCCCAATATGGCTACAAATGGAAGGCAAATATTGAAAGCGGGGTTTCGACGGAAGCAATGTTGTATGCTAATTTTGAAAAGAGTTTATTAAAGGGGTGGGAATCAATTCGAAATCAGCGAGAGCGTGGTGGTCCTTCCTACTGCACAAAGAAAGTGCAGATGAAAGCTTGGGATCAACCGATGCTGGGTAATCCGCAAGATTTGAAATTGGGGGCAGGTGCTAAATGCTCAGTGGGCTAATCAGGTGAGGGGTCTAAAGGTAAGGGATCTTATCCAAGGCAAAAGGGTCATTCTGCCAGCTTCATTGGAAGGGCTGCCCTTCTTTCGAAGATTGCAATTAACTCGACTGTTGGAGGGAGTGATGAAAAGGAATGGAGGATTTCTAGATGGCTCCTTCACTTGGGATCATCTAAAGGAGTGGATCCAAGTCAGCGTTCTCTCCCAGGTTTATAGGGGTTGGTGGAGTTCTTTAGTCCAGCCTCACCCATACAAGTGTCGTATTGGGACAAAGTAATGGCTCCTAGGAATCTTGCTTGGGACTCTATTTGGAAAAACCATAGGTATATAACTATACCTAAGTTCAGGAATATGCAGTTTTTTATTGTTTCTAACTTATATTTTACCCCTGTAAAACTATATGACAGAAAGCTTAGACAGACGGACCAATGTTTCAGATGTGAGACGGGAACAGGAGACTTGCTGCATGTGATATGGGAATGCCGTAAAATCTCACCTCTGTGGGGTGAAATTAGGCAGCGCATGGACCCATTGTTGAACTATACAGAATATATAACTCCGGAGGTTTGTGTTCTGGGTGATTTTTCAACAGTATCCGGAGTCTTACCCAAATTCCATCTGTCTCTGATGACCGCATTAGTCAAATCCTTTTTGGTTCAGCATTGGAAGGACGATCAAGTTTATAAGTATGAACAGTGGGTGCGGATTTGGTGGGACTCTGGTAGAATAAAAGAGACAATTCTGTGGTGAGGAAAAAAGGGTTATACGCTAAGAGATGGTCATCCTTAGAAACAATCTATGCGTTGCAGAGATCAATGCAGGTCCGTCTGTCATGCCATGATCAGCGGGAGCTTGGTCTATGGGAATGAGAATTGGTTAAAAATGTACTTCGTTGACTCGATTGAGTATTTTTGTTAGGGTATGGACAAAATGTGATTCAAGCAAGGGTCATAAGAGTTTAGGACTCAGGCCTTCCAGGCACTAAGTGGGGATGGGGACTCTCTCTCTCTCTTTCCAGGTGACACGGCAGGATTCCACCTCTGATTAAGATTATTAGAGGTGTTGAGGTTTACCGCAGGATAAAAGCTGTAAGATACTACATGTGTTGGCATTGTGTATCCTATTCCTGTTTTTTTTTTTTTTCTTCCTTTCTTTTTTGTAGAGTGCTGAATAGCCTTTTATTTATTCTTCGGGGTTGTACTTTTTTGTAGCACCTGACTAAAATGGGCTGTGGGCTATATTTTTCATATTAGGAAGGCTAATTGAATTCCTGTACTGTTAAGAGATGGATTCCTGTTGTGTATGTAAATATGTGACTGTACAGAGTTCATACAGTCAGTTTTGGACTGTATACCCTGGTTTGTCCAGGTCTCTACTTATAGTTTTGGTAGATTGTGAACCAAAAAAAAAAGTCAATAAAGATTTGCTAAGCAAAAAATAAATTTAAGGAATGCTGCATACCCATTTCATTGATGCTAACTGTAGGTTTTTTTGTTAGTACTTGGATGACCTCTTTAATATGCTAATACTTCTCACAGAGGTGCTCTTATTGCTATAAGTGATCTGTGGTTCTGACACATGAAGAGCTCAAGAGAAATCACTTTAAGTATATCAATAAAAGCGCCTCTGAGAAAAGTATTATCATATTATAAATCCTCTCTATTTCATTCATTTCTGTTGCTGGCTTGCAAGTTGAGCGGTGGCTTTGATTTCATGCCACTAGTAGAATGCCGTTAGTAGGTCTTCTGTGAGCAGGAGATTTCAGTAAGACGATCCTTTTAACCTTAGAAACCGAGTTTTGTATGTTGTACTTTGAATACTAACAACTGGGAGGACAGTGAGACAAATATAATGGTAAGCAAGCTATTATGGGTTGGCTCACGCTACTAGACTTGAAACTTCCCATGAATCCAATGAACTGCTCTTTATTGCATGTGCTTCCTCCCCCAACCCGGGTCACACCTGGGAATGAGCCTGGGCTTAGTGTACCTTCCTGGGTTATCAAATTTTAAATAAAATAAATAAACTAATTGCACCAGCATGCCACTGGAGCACAAACATGCTCTGGTAGCACTGGCATAATATGAAGAGGTACCAATTTGGAATCAGAAACACTGCCAACCATAGCCCTACTACTTTACATTCAGTTGAAAGCATTATCTATGCTACTGCCTCCTTGTGGCCTCCCATTTTCTCCTACATTCATACCTCTTGAAACATAAAAACAGAGAAAGTGACGGCAGAAGGGGGCCATGAGGCCTATGTAGTCTGCCCATAAGCCTACCACTTCCCTTAACTGTTTTTCAGTGTTATGATGCCCTTGTATCTATCCCACGCTTTCTTGAAAGTCTCTACCGTTTTTGCCTCCACTGCCACCTGGGGAAGGCAGTTCCATGGATCAACCACTCTCTCGGTGAAGAACTTCCATGTGTTGCCTCTGAATCTGCACCCCTGTAGCTTCATGTTGTGCCCTCTGGTTCTCGAGTGATTTTTTGATATGGAACAGGTCCTGGACCTGCACCTTGTTTATTCCTTTTAGGAATCTGAAGGTCTCGATCATGTCTCCTCTGTCCCTCCGCTGCTCCAGGGAGTATATGTTTAATTCACGAAGCCTTTCCTCATATGATTTGTCATGCAATCAATGAATCATTTTAGTAGCCCTCCTCTGCACTGTTTCCAGTCTGGTAATATCCATCTTAAGGTGTGGTCTCCAGAATTGTACACTACTCCAGGTGTGGCCTCACCATTGATCTAGAGAGCGAAAGGATGACGTCCTTATTTTCTGCTGGTAATCCCCCTGCTTATGCATCCCAACATACCATTTGCCCTCAGTGCTGCTTTCTTGTATCGCTTGGTCATTTTTAGGTCATCTGTTATAATTATTCCCAGATCCCTTTCCTGTTTACAGGCTTCCAGTTTGTCTCCCCCTAGGTAGTAATCCACTCCTGGGTTAGTCCTTCTGAGGTGCATGATTTTGCATTTTTTAGTACTGAAACTTAGTTTTCACGTTCTTGACCACTTTTCTAGAGATTCCAGGTCAGTCTTCATCTTCTCCACTCCTTCTGGGGTGTCCACCTGGTTTCCTATCTTTGTGTCATCTATAAAAAAACTCACCTTGCCCTCCTGTCCATCAGAAATGTCACTCATGAAGATGCTGAACAGGATTAGGCCAAGCACTGAACCCTGTTGTACTCCACTAGCTATGTCTCTGTCCACTGAGAGCGAGCCGTTCACCAATACCCTCTGGGTCCTACCAGTAAGCCAACTCCTTACCCAGTTTACCACCTGATGTCCTACTCCCATGCTATCTAATTTGTTTAGCAGCATCTACGTGGGGCAGAGTTGAAGGCTTTGCTGAAATCCAGGTATACTACGTCTACCACACCTCCCTGGTCTACTATTTTCGTTACCCAGTTAAAGGAGCCAAGTAAATTGGCTTGACATGACTTCCCTATGGTAAAGCCATGCTGTTTAGTGTCTAATTTGTTGTTGGCCTTGAGAAAGGATATACTTCTCTCCTTCAGAAGGGTTTCCATTGTTTTGCCTACAGTTGATGTGAGGCTTACCAGTCTATAGTTGCCCGCACTCACTCTGCTACTGCTTTTGTGTAGGAGGATAACTGTGGCTATTTTCCAATCTTGTGGGACCTCGCCCAGCTCAAATGATAAGTTAAAAAGATCAGCCAGTGGAGCCGCCAATTCTTCTCTTAGTAGTCTAGGGTGCATTTCGTCTGGTCCCATGGCTTTTTTTGTATTGAGCTTCTCTAGTTCCTTTATTTCCTCTTGGTATTCAATCTGCCCTCTTACTTACTGCTTTGCCTCCTCTTAGCTATCCCCTCCAAGCTACCACCCTTACTTCCAGTTATGTATCTTTCCAGTTCTCTTCCCATTGTCCTCTACCTACTCCACTCTCCATTTCCCAGAACCTCTCTTCCCCTACTCATCTTTCCCTCCCCCACGACCCCTCCACCTTCTCTCCTCTCTCTTCCCCTCATCCCCCCTTATCACTTCTCCCTTACCCCTCTCTGCCCCACATTCCCTCCCTTACCTGCCCCTAATCCTTACCCTCTGCCCCTCTCCCCTCCATCTCCTCTCCTCCCTCCCCATGCCCTCCCTCCCATACCTGCCCCCAATCCACTGCCCCTGACTAAATCCTCCTGTCAATCGCCCTGCACTATCCTCCCTCCTCCGTGTCAGACTCCATTTTTACTGCCATGGACAAAGGCCACCTCACCTCTGCCATCTTCATAGACCTGGCAAAAGCCTTTGATTCTGTGTCCCACCAACTACTCCTCAACAAACTGGCCACCACAGGCCTTTCTTCCTCTACACTGAAATGGTTCCAGTCCTATCTCATAGACTGCCAGCAGTTTGTTCAAGTCGCTGATGTGCTATTCCCTCCTCTCACTAACCATGCAGGTGTACCCCACGGTTCTATCCTGGGGCCAGTTTTTACATGTACGCCAATGATATGGTGCTCAGGCCTCTCCAGCAATATACTCATAGCCCCTCTCCAGCTCGACTTCCTCAACGTTATACAATGGTTTAACACAAATCAACTCACACTGAATACTAAAAAAAACTGTATCAATGACTTTTGTCTCCTCCCAAAAGCTGGCTTAACTCCAGTCCCCCCCCCAATCTTTTACACCCCTGATGGTACCAAACTGGAATCTGTGTCAGCCTTCAAATACTGGGAGTCTGGCTCGACCCCAGACTGGATTACTCCCACAACATTGATTCCCTACACACACCAAACTCCGCCCCAAACTTGGAGCTTTGTATTGTTCCAAAGACTGTCTTACCCTCCCAACCCGATGAGAGCTTGTCACAAAATTAATTCTTCCCTTGTTTGATTACGCAAACGTGGTTTATGGCTCAGCCCCCTCCTCCCTCATCAAGCTCAACATCTTGTGTAATGCTTTTTGCCACTTCGCCACCAACACCCCCCTTACCATTGTTCATTTTACTCTGCACTCTCAGTCCTTCCTCTCCCACTCCATCGTCAACTTCATGGTGCATTCTTTATTGCTAAATATTGGTTTAACTCTCTCCCAACCTACCTCTCCTCCTCCCTCCTCTCACCTGCCTGCGCCTCTAACTAGCCCCTCAGCTCCCAAGACTTGCACACTTTCTCAAACCTCAAGGTGCGCTCCTGTGCCGGACAAATCAGCCTACTCCTACTATCTTCCCCCTACTCTGGAATCAGCTCTCCTCACTCCTACACTTGTCCTCCTCCCTTTCCTACCTTAAATACCAGCTAAAACTCTGCTTCCAACCCTCCTCCTGCTTTTCTGCCCTAGCTCCCAGTTGATGCTCGTAAGCCTTCTAGCTCTAATCTACGTCAACTTGAACTCCACCCCCTAAGCTTTAGTTTTCCCAGATGTACAAACCCAATCCCCACTCAGCCCCCCACCTCACACATCCATTGCTCTGTGTTTTGCTAATCCAATTACAAAACATTTTAGTTTCCCTAATTGTTCCTTGCTGTGTTGTTGTGAAATGGATAATCTGTTCTCTGAAACTATTTTTTGGGGAATGCAAATATCTATATATTCCTCTCTAGTTGTTGTACTCTGGACTATTTGTTCAGTGTAACTCTTTTTTAATTGTACTTATCTGTATATACTCATCTTCCCCTTTCCCCGGGTCACATCTAGAAAAGAGTTCCAGCTCAGTGTGCCTTTCCCGGTTAATCACTTTTAAATAAATAAATAAATAAATAAATAAAATAAAATGTATGTTTTTAAACTACGGACAATTTAAAGCCCAAGAGGGTTGACAGTATCCCTTTAAAAGGTGAAGAAAGCCCCTGCAATGCCCTATATTTAGGGCTACCAGGGGTTGATATCCGCCAATTGCAGCTAGTGCAGAATGCGGCTGCCAGGATGTTGACAGGCTTACCAAGTTCCAACCATATGATGCCTGTGCTCTGCTCTCTGCACTGGCTGTCTGTTTATGGGCGGATCACCTTCAAGGTTGGTCTTCTAATCTATAAAGCCCCACATGGACAAGGACCCAGCTACTTGCAAGATCTCTTTGTTCCTTACTGCCAACTCCATCGACTCTGCTCCGCTCCCCCAGCAAGGTATTGCTAGAGGTTCCCAGGGTCCGTTTGAAGACATCTGATGCTTGTTCTTTTGCCTATGTGGCACCAACCTTGTGGAACTCTCTACCTCATCGATTAAGAGAGTGTCAGTCCACTGACAGTTTCAAATCTGAGTTGAAATAGTTCTTTTTAATCAAGCGTTCCCTGCAAAAATTCAGAATCGATTATAGTTAATTGTTCTTACAATATGGGATTTTCACTGTATGTTTTAATTATTTTAACAATCTACGTACAGCACTTTGATCTGTTGTAATTGTGCTTAAGAAATAAATGATGATTGACTGATTGATTGAAAACCTTACATTTAATTTAGGTGGCTGCACAGAAACAAACATATGTGCCTCTACTGCGATTCCAAACTGTTTATTTTCTACTGAAGATTGTACAAATTGTGGCACCCATCTGGCAGGCTACTGCTGTAAGATGCAGCATGCTAGCTGTAATGGCATACTGCAAGTCATAGTGGCACACTGGAGAGGGGTAATAGTATAGCAGCACACTAGAGTAGCAGAAAGTGCGGGTACCCCATCACTGAAACTCACCAATGTGCTGAGGTGTCACAACCACTAGTCCAGGTGCCTGTATTTCACAGGAAAGCAATCTGCACCCCACTGCACTGCTGGAGCAGGTATATTGTTGGATGCCTTCAGTGACCACTGCATGACATTTTGTGTCACAAAAGTACAGCTCCCTCCCTCCTACCCAAGGTACACATGGTCCCGTTCCCTCCGGTCGAATTGAATAAACAAAGATCTACTGAGGCGACCTGGCTACAACCGACTGCCCCCACCGCACTCTGACCAGACATTGATATGGCCCTCTCTCTTCCACTCGGTGTTTACCTCTCTAGGATAAGCATGACCTATCAAGAAATCTAGGTTTAAGTCCTGTCACCATCCCTGAATCACCTTTGATCTCATCAACTTGTGCAAGACTCGTGACCATGCCTGGGCCAAGCATAAATTATCCCACTCTTTGTCAGCCCTCCTCTCCTACAGGGTGCTTAGGAACTCTTGCACTAAGGCTGTTTGTACTGCCAAGTCCCTCTACTGCAAGGTCAACCTCCAGTATAATCTTAGTTTCCCAGCCAAATTCTGGAAGGTGATTCACTGCCTTTTTGACACTACCTCAGCCCAGTCCTCTTCCTCTGTCTTCACGGTTAATGGATCACCAGTATCTGACCCTCCATCTGTTACTGCTCACTTTAATGAGTTCTTCACCTCTTGTGCGCCCCACCTCCTGGCTCCTCTCCTCTCACCCCCTCCTCCCTACCTACCAACCCCCCTGGGTTAGATTCCCCCATCACTCCCATGAGACTCTACGCGTCCACTCCTCACTCAACCCTTCTAAATCTAGCCAGGATGGCTTGGACCCCAAACTTCTCCATCTGTTAGCTCCAGCCATCACCTCCACCCATACGCGCCTCCTAAATCTTCTCTTCATTCTCTGCACTGTCTACAAGTTTTAGAAGATTGTCACGGTTCTCCCCACCACAAGAAGGTGATCCCTCCATACCCAATGACTTCCGCCCTTTCTCCTTCCTTCCTTCTCTTGCAAAGCTGCAGGAGAAACTGGTTTACTTACGGCTTGAAGACATCCTCTACTCCTCCAGTTTCCTCTCCCCCTTCAGTCGGGTTTTTAGGAAGATCACTCCACCATCACCTAACTACTCAGGATCACTGACTCCATCCCCTCAGGGATGGCTTAGGGCACATCACTGCAGCCATTTTCATTCATCAGGCCAAAGCTTTTGATTTGATGCCTGTTCACTCCTGCTGGACAAGCTGAGCTCTGTTGGCCTCTCAGCCCCTGCTGTCGAATGGTTCTGTTCACATCTCTCATGCCATCAACAGCCGGTAAAGGTAGGAGGCACCCTCTCCCCCACCCCCCACCTGGGCCAGGGTCCATCAGGGCTCCATTCTGGGCCCAATTCTTTTCTCCATCTTCCTTCTACCCTCTATTGTATTGCCTTCTTACCTGCACCGTTACCAATGACTCTTGGGTAATTCATTCTCTCCTGAGTGTAGCACTGCTACCCTTGACTTTATTGTAATTGTCTTCACCTGTAACTAACTTTGACACTATGTTAGCACTATTTAGTCATGTATTTGAACTCTCCCTATTGTTCTGATATACTGTGTTCTTGCTCCACTATTGTACTTGTTTCCTTCTGTAACTAATTCCGGGTCGCCCCTGAAAAAGGGACCTTCAGGGCTCAGCGGGCCTACCTGGTTACCAAAACTGAATGAATAAATAAATGACCTCTCCTCTGCCTGTGGCAACTCGTAGAGTCACATGTATGCTGGTGACAGTTCTCTACACCTCCTGTCCCTCGACTGCATCTCTGGAAGTCTCGCTCCAGCAAGATTTCCACAATGTTCTGTGCTAGTTCCAGTCCAACCAACTTCGGCTCAACACTAAAACACTGTGTCTATGACCTCTGACTATTTCACTTTGACTGGGACATGGCCATACCAAGCTATACTCCTTTCTTGAAGGACCAGATGGGAAAGAAAGGAGGGCGTGTGGTGCTTTATGTAAGGAAAAGCATAAAAGCAACGGAGATACTGTACAGGGAATACAGGGGGAGGCAGAGATACTGTGGGTCTCCCTGGTGATGGGGAATGGAGTCACTATTTGCATTGGAGTGATCTACAGACCTCCAGCACAGGGGGTGGAATTAGATAAAGTAGTGGTGGAAGCCACTGGCAAGATGGCAGAAAAGACGAAGGTGCTGCTGGTGGGAGACTTCAAGCTGCCAGATGTAGACTGGGGCCTCCAGCAGCGGCTTCAGCTAGAAGCAGGGAAATCCTGGACTCTCTACAGGAGGCTTTCTTCAGGCAACTAGTCAGAGAACACACCTGTGATGGAGCAATACTGGACCTGGTACACACTAACGAGAATAGTATTGCAGATGTCAAGGTGGGAGGCCACCTGGGGACCAGTGATCACCGTACGGTGTGGTTCAATATAAGGACGGCTGAAGAATCAAATCACACAATGGCGAGAGTCCTGGACTTCAGGATGGCAGAATTTATAAAATGAGTGAATGCCTCAGGGATGACCCTGTGGGTGAAGGAACAGTGGGTGAAGCTAAAAGGGAGTATAGTAAAGGCAACCAACCTCTGCGTCGAACAAGTGAGCAAAAGCAAGAGAAAAAGGAGACTGCTACGATTCCTGATAGAAGTGGCTGAAAAAGTAAAAGGTAAAAGGGTAGCATTCAGAAGGTATAAGAAAACTCTGAAGGAGGAGGAGGATAGGAAGGTATACATGGGGAAACAGAGGGAAGCAGGGAAAACAGTAGGGCATGCAAAGATGCAAACTGAAGAGAGAATAGCTTAGGAGGTAATGAAAGAGGAAAAATCATTTTTTAGGTATGTAAGTGAAAAGAGGAAGACCAGGGTGGGACACTGTAGTAAGGTTAAAAAGAGAAAGGGGGGCAGAAGCTTTGGAGGGAGTATGGTGGATACTAGTCCTTTTTTGGAGGAGAGAGTTCTAAAGGGACTCACTAATCTGAAAGTGGACAAAGCAATAGGGCCAGATGGGGTGCATTCAAGGGTAACGAGGGAACTCAGGGAAATACTGGCTGTCTCTCTGACAGTTCTGTTTAACAGTTTACGGGAAGCAGGAGTGGTTCCAGAGGACAAGAGAAGAGTAGATGTAGTCCCACTACATGAAAGTGGTAGCAGGGAGGAGGCTGGCTATTATAGTCCAGTCAGCCTGACATTGGTGGGAGAAAGTTAATGGAATCACTGCTGAAAGAAAGGATTGTGGAATATCTTGAATCCAATGTGTTACAAGACCCGAGGCAGCATGGGTTCACATGGGGGAGGTCATGTCAAACGAATCTGATACACTTCTTTGAATGGGTAACAAAGGATTTAGATCAAGGTGGAGCAGTGGACAGGGCCCTACCTAGATTTCAGTAAGGCTTTCAACACTGTTTCACATAGGAGAAGAGTAAGCAAGCTGGATAACTTAGGAGTGGGTCCAATGGTGGTAAAAGGGATAAGAAATTGGTTAGGGGATAGGCAACAGAGGGTGGTGGTAAATGGAGTTCACTCCAAGGAAGGGAGGGTGACAAGTGGGGTGCCTCAGAGGTCAGAGCTGGGACCACTCCTCTTTAATGTCTTCATAAAGTGACACTGCAGAGGAGCTGGAAGGGAAGGTCTGCCTCTTTGCGGATGACACCAAAATCTGCAATACAGTGGACACTTCGGGGGTGCAGGGTGTGTGGAAACAATAAGCTGAGACCTGACATGGTGAAGGGTATAGCAGCTGGGTTTCAATGTAAAAAAGTGCAAAATAATCCACTTAGGGTACAGAATGGGTGCAGTGGTACTGTCAACCACCAAGCAGAAAACAGACCTGGGGAAATCAGATCAGTTGACCTAAAGATGGCCAGACAGTGCAACAAGGCAGTTGTGAGGGCTAGCGGGATGCTGGGATGTATAGGAAGGGGCATCACCAGCAGAAAGAGGGAGGTGGTGTTGTCTATGTATAGATCACCGGTAAGACCCCATCTAGAGTACTGAGTCCAGTTCTGGAGACCACATCTTGGGAAGGACATACAGTGGAGGCCGTCCAGAGGAGGGCAACCAAAATGGTGCAGGGTCTGCATTAAAAGCCCTATGAGGAAAGTAAAGGACCACAATAGGTACACCTTGGAACAGAGACGGAGGGAGATATGATAGAGACCTTTAAATACTTCACGGGGGTAAATAGTGTACAGGAGGGAAGTATTTTTCAGAAGAAAAGGTGCTCAAGAATGAGGGGACATGGTATGAAGCTGGAGAGGAAAAGATTCAGGAGAGATGTGAGGAAGTAGTTCTTCACAGAAAAAGTGGTAGATTCCAGGAAAAGCCTTCCGGCAGAGGTGGTGGGGTTCAAGAAAGCATGGGATAAGCACAAGGGAATCATAGTGGGGTTCAAGAATGCATGGGATAAGCACAAGGGAAGCATAGTGAAAGGAAGGGAGAGTAGTAGGAGAAAGCTGTAGATTGTGTACGACTTGTGGTACTAGTGTAGGTAGGGAGGAATGGACATACTGGATGGGCCAGGTGATCCTTATCTGCCATCAAATTTGGTGTTTCTGTTTCTTTGGTATCAACCAGAAAAAGGCCCAGCTTCCCCTCTCCCCATCTTCTCCATGTTGGATGGCACCCTGCTTAATGTAGTCCCAGGTTTCAAGCACTTCGGGTGTGGTTACTTGGTAGGCTTGACTTCCCTGCTCACATTGATGCCATCCATGCTGAACTCTGCCCCAAACTTGGTGCCACGTATATAACACAATAAGGACTGCCTTTCTCCACAAATCCACCCAGCGCTGGTCACCAAAATGGTTTTCCTGGTTTCGACTATGTGGATGTGGTGGGGACCTAGTACTCACTAACAGGAACAGTGTTGCAGATGTCAAGCTAGAAGGCCACCTGACAAACAGTGATCACCATACAGTGTGGTTCAATATAAGCAGGATGACAGCGGAATCGGACCATATAAGGGCGAGGGTCCGGGACTTCAGGAGGTCAGATTTTAAATAGCTGAGTGAATGCTTCAGAGATGACCGAGGGAAGATGACCTGAGTGGGGTGGAGGAACAGTGGGCAAAGCTAAAAAGGGCCACAAGGAAGGCAGCAAACCTCTTAATCAAACAAATGAGCAAAAGGAAGAGGAAATAGAAACTGCTGTGGTTTTTGAAAGAGGCAATGGAAAAGGTAAAGGCTAAAAGGGTAGCATGCAGAAAGTATGACAAGATGCAGAAGAAGGAGAATGGGGAGGTGTTATCAGGGGAAAGGGAGAGCAGTAAGGAGCGCGAAAGTGCAAACTGAAGAGAGAACAGCCCAGGCAGTGACAAAGGCGAGCAAGACATTTTTTAGGTATGTAAGCAAAAGGCAGAAGACTAGAATGGGATAGTGTCACAGGGTTCAATTCAGGAAGACAGCAGGAATCATAACATATTGTGTAAAACACCCTGAGGTGCTGTTTTATTGCCAGGTTTGTACAGATGGCCTCTTCAGATGTAAACTTTTGTCAGGTTACTATACAAAATACAAAGAGTATGGGCTGGGAGTTTAGCTAGGAGACCTCTCACTAGAACACTGCAGTTGGACCTTACAATGCCCTCTAGAGACCAGGAACTGAACCCATCGCAAGGTATGGTCACCCTGCCAATACCCCCTGGGTTTCTCCAAGTTCCTCTGCAGTCTGAGTATCTGCCCACTCAGGCCTCTGCAGCTTCTCACCAGTCTGAGTCCTCTCCATTTGGTAAATTCCAGGTGAGCAGCTTCTAGCATCCAGGTAGCCCAAACCTGACCTTTGGAGGTCCAGGGCCAATCCCAGGCCACAGTGATTCCTCCTTGCTTTTAGGCTTTACAGGACTTTCAACCTGAACTCCACCTTAAGCTTGCCTCACCTTCACCTTTGGGTAACCAGGATCTCAGTACTTCAACACTGCATGTCTCTCTACGTTTGGCTGCTTCTCTGGCTCCACACTGCTTCTCCCTGAGGTTCCTCTCTGCTCCTCAGCCCAAAGTAAATCTAAATTGTAGGTTACCTGAGCATTCCTTATATAGAGCTCAGGTGTCACATGATTTAATCAGTCATGTTCTATTAAACAATTAAAGGAATACTAAATTTATAATTCACACAACTGCATTATTTTCAAAGAAATATACAGGATACATATATAGGGGCAATTGTTACACAATGCTAAGCCCCTTACAAAAGGATAAACATAACATACAAACAAATATCCTTTTCAGAAATTTCATCCCTTTAAACGAATCACTTTCTGGCAGGACAAGACCCAAGCCTTCTCTATATACTAATGCAATTAAGGGCCAGCCCTTCCCTAAGGGAACATCTTTCTAAAATGGCTGCAGCTGCTGAAATAGCAGCAGTAACAGAAACACAGACCCAGGAGCTTTTGAACTCCCAGCTTCCAGGTACAAACTACCTTTAAAAAGCATAGATTCTTTTAGAGATGAACTCAACCTTTAACTGTTATCCTGCATGTACTTTTACAGTTTATACACATCTCTTTTTTTTAAAGCTATCAAATGTTTCCTTATATCATGTTTTGTGTCACAGAAATATAGTCTCAACTATTTCCTAAAATCAGTAGCAGCCTGTAAACAGCAAACTATTTAGCACAGGTATATTTGCCTGGATTTACTGCTCAGCACTTTGTTATACTTGTACTTGGGGGTTGGGGGTTGCATCCTCCCGTTATATAGGCAAACTGCCATGCTCACAGTTTCTACAGCAAGGGTAACTTTATTCATTTGTTAGCTGGCAGAATATACCCCTTGGACAGCTTCTTTTACTCTTATTTAAAAGCAAACCCCTCATGTAATACTTCTTATGGTGATCTCTATATAACAGCATGCCACATTCATTTGGGGGTGGGGGTGGATTTCAGAACATGAACTAGATTGAAGACTACCCTGATAGTGGCCAGCTAGCAAGGCTCAAAGATAAACAAAATATAAAGTACAACAAACTTACACAGAAGGAAAAAGGTAACTACAACTTTATTTTATTTCCAGGGACTACTACATGCTATACACATCCCTAATTTGGTATCATGGGGTAAACTTTGTTGAAGCTGAGCTGCTTTATCCATCACTACAGTTTTCCAACTGAGATAGGGTCACCCACCCTATCACAGATAGTAAGGTTAAAAAGGCAAAGGGGGGGGGTACTGTGCAGAGAGGGAGTAGGAAAAGGCTGACTAGTGTTCACAGAGGAAGGAGAAGGGGAAGGGCCACAAAAAGTAACAGGGGCACTGGAAGGAGGGAGGTGAACACTAATCTGTTTTCAGAGGAGAGTGTCCTGAAAGGACTCACTAACCTGAAAGTGGACAAAGCAAAGGGGGCTCGATGGGGTGCATCCAAGGGTATTAAGGGAGCTCAGAGAGGTACTGGCTGCATCTCTGACAGTCCTATTTAACAGCTCACTGGAAACAGGAGTGGTTCTGGAGGACTGAAGGAGGGCACATTTAGTCCCACTTCACAAAAGTGGTAGCAGGGCAAGAGGCTAGCAGTTCTAGGCCAGTCAGCCAGACATCAGTGATGGGAAAGTTAACGGAGTCACTGATGAAGGAAAGGACTGTAGAATATCTTGAATCCAATTGGTTACAGGACCCGAGGCAGCAAGGATTCATTGGGGGTATGTCAAACGAATCTGATAGATTTCTTTGTTTGGATGACTAAGGAATTAGACAGGGTGGAGCACTGGACGTGGCCTGCCTAGGTTTCAGTACAGCGTTTGACACCATTCCACATAGAAGGCTAGTATGCATGCTGGATAGCTTAGTAGGTCCAAAGGTGGTAAACTGAGTAAGAAATTGTTTAGGGATATGTAGCAAAGGGCAATGGTAAACAGAGTTCACTCCGAGGAAGGGAGGGTGACCGGTAGGGAGCCTCAGGGGGTCAGTGCTGGGACTGGTCTTCCTTAATGTCCTTATAAGTGACATTGCAGAGGAGCTAGAAAGGATGGTCTGCCTCTTTGCGAAGGACACCAAAATCTGCAACAGAATGGACACTCCAAAGGGGTGGAAAGCCTGAGCAGACACCCGAGAAAAACTCGAAGAGTGGTCCAGGGTATGGCAGCTAGCTGTTAACATGAAAATCTGCAAAGTAATCACTTGGGGGACAGAAACCTGGGGCAGAGTACCAAACGGGAGGAGTGGTAGTGGCGAACACCAAGCAGGAAAGAGACCTGTGGGTAATCATACTGGATGACCTAAAAGTGGCCAGTCAGTGTGACAAGGCAGTTGGGAGGAGCTAGGGGGATACTGGGGTGTAAAGGGAAGGGTATCACCAGCAGAAAGAGAGAGGTGGTATTGCTCCCATATAAATATTTTTTTCCCAATTGTTTAACCAGGAGTGGCACACTAAGCTGAAAGCTTGTTTACAGGTGTGACCTGGGAGCACAGGGAAGTTAAATGACTTGCTCAGGGTCACACAGTATGCAAGTGGGAGCTGTGGGATTCGAACCCAGGTCTCCAGATTTGCAGCTCAGAGCCTAAAACCACTTCACTATACTGCCTCCCATTACGGAGTAAATCCCTAGTAAGACCCCACCTAGAATACTGTGCCCAGCTCTGGAGATCACACCTCTGGAAGGACACAGCGTGGGAGGTGGTCCAGAGAAGGGCAACCAAAATGGTGCAGGGTCTGCATCACAGACCCTACGAGGAAAGATTAAAGTACCTAAATATGTATACCCTGGAAGACAGGAGGGAGAGTTGGGATATGACAGAGACCATTAAATACCTCATGGGGATAAATAAGGTACAGGAGAAAAGTATTTTTCAGAAAAAAAGGTGATCATGGACAAGAGGGCACAATAAGAAGCTGGTGGGGGGTAGATTCAGGAGTATTGTGAGGAAGTGCTTCTTCACAGAAAGAGTGGTGGACTCCTGGAACAGTCTTCCTGCAGAGGTGGTGGGGATGAAAAATGCATGGGATAAGCGTATGGAAATTTTAGAGAAAGGGAAAGGTGGGTGATGTATGGGCCGAAGATCAAGGAGGTTCTGCGGTGATACTACAGGCAGAAGAAATAGGCAGACTAGGTGGACCAAACGGTCCTTATCTGCCCGCAAATTCTATGGTATATGGCACCGCCCCCTCCACCTCCTTTGTCAGAAGGGACACCCTCTGGAATGCCTTCTGTCACTCTGTAACCAATTCACCCTCTCGTACCCATCACTGCTCCCTATCCATCCTCCCTTTCCCCCTCATGTCGCCAGTCCTCCCATTGTGCTTCCCTCACCTCTAAATTCTGGTTCGGGTCCATCCCCTCTTAACTTTTCCAACTTCTCACCTGCTCCTCTTCCCTGTGCTCTAGGGACCTGCACACCTACTCCCTTCCCATCCCCACTCCTCAGCTGGGAAATCTGCTTTCTCATACCACCTCCCCTCCCTCTGTAACCAAACACCTTCCTCTATTCATCTCTCGCTTCCTTCAATTAGGTGGCAACTAAACCCCCCCAAACTCCTGCCAACCCTCTTCCTGAACTCCCCTTACTACTTCCTGGTCACCTTCATATATACGAACATACGAAATTGCCAGCAGAAAAAGACCCACAGGTCTAGCAAGTCTGCCCGATTGTGCAGCTCTTAGATTCATATTACTACAGTTGCCCCAGCCCCACCCAAACCCTTCCTTTCCTCCCTCCCCTTTCCTGATCTTCCCTCCTTTGTGTTCTTGTCTGTACTAATCCTGCCCTTGACTCTATCCCAAGTCTGCTTAAAGCCATCCACTGTCCTTAGTTCTATTAACTCCTCTGGCAGTGCGTTCCATCTCGTCACCACTCTCTCTGTAAAGTAGTGCCTCCTCATCTCAATCCTGAAGATTCCCCCTTCCAACTTCAGACTGTGCCCCCTAGTGACCCTCTCCCCTTTAAGTGGAACAATCCTCCCTCTCTGACTTTGTCTTTCAAGTACTTAAAGGTTTCTATCATGTCCCCTCTTTCCCTTCTCTCTTCCAGCGAATATATGTTGAGCTCCCTCAATCTTTCCTCATATGGCAACTCCCCCAGTCTCATGATCATTTTCATAGCCCTGCGCTGCACCCCCTCCAGTAATCTCATATCCTTTTTGAGATATAGGCACCAGTACTGCACAAAGTACTCCAAGTGTGGCCTCACCAGTGATCTATACAAGGGCAGGATGACCGCCTCCTTTCTAGAGGTGATCCCTCTGGCAATGCACCCCAGCATCCTATTTACCCTTGCTGCCACCCTCCTATACTGTGCTGATGCTTTCATGTCCCCTGTGACTATTGCCCCAGGTCCCTTTCTTCCTCTGAAGCAGTTACCTGCACTCCCCCCAGCCAGTAGCTGGTCCTGGGATTTCTTGTTCCGAGGTGCATGACCTTGCACTTCTTAGCGTTAAACCCCAACTGCCACTCCCTAGACCAGTGTTCGAGTTTAGCTAGATCCTCCCGGAGTGACTAACTCTTTTCCTCATAGTCCACTTTTGCACAAATCTTAGTGTCATCTGTGAACGGACTGATCTTACTCTTGACCCCCTCTGCAATGTCTCCAATGAAGACACTGAACAAAACAGGACTCAGCACTGAACCCAGTGGCACCCCACTTGTTACTGGCCTTGGCTTGGCTGTCTCCCCCTTACAACTACCCTCTGTTGTCTGCCCTGCAACCAGCTCTCAACCCACCCCACCAGTTTCTCCCCCACCCCTATGTCCCTCAGCTTGCTCATTAACCTCCCATGGGGCACAGAGTCGAAAGCCTTGCTGAAGTCCAGGTACAGGACATTCACAGCGTGGCCTTCATCAACCGCCCTAGTGACCCAGTCGAAGAAGTCAATCAGGTTAGTTTGGCACAATCTTTGCAAGACAAACCTGTGCTGTCTCTCATCCTGTAGACCATTACTATTGAGAAAGGTTATCAACCTTTCCTTTAGAATGGTCTCCATCAACTTCTCCACTATGGAAGTCAAGCTTACCAGTCAGTAGTTGCCCGGTTGGTCCTTGGGTCCACTCTTGTGAAGGCGCACCATGTAAGCCATCCTCCAGTCCCTGGGTTCCTTCCCCGTATCCAAGAAGGTGTAAAAGAGGTCTGGCAGAGGGCCTGCCATCACCTCCGCCAGGTCCTTCAGGACCCTTGGGTGTATACCGTCTGGTCCTGGTGCCTTGTCCACCCACAAAGCTTTAAGGCCCTTCACAACTTTATCCTCTTGGAAGACCCCATCTGTTATCCCTGCCCCCCTTCACCCTTGCCCACTTTCCCCTGTGGTAATCCCTTTCTTTTGTGAACAATGAGCAGAAGTACTCATTGAGTGCCTCTGCCTGTTCTTCCCCTTGTTCTGCCCATCCCCCATCCCTCTTGAGGTATTGGATGTTATTATGTCATTCAAAATCGGATGGATCTGCTGGTCCAGATGAAATACCACCTATTTTTATTAAAAACACTGCTTCCTATATTGCGGGACCTCTGACCTGTCTTTTTAATGTCTCCCTTAAGACAGGAACTACACTTCCAATATGGAGGCAGGCCACTGTAATCCCTCTGTACAAAAAAGGTAGCAGAGCCTCTGTGTTAAATTATCGGCCAATAAGCTTAACAGCCGTTTTTTGTAAGCTTATGGAAAAACTATTGAAAGGAAGAATTACTGAACACCTAAAAAATATTGGGTACACTGACATCACTCAGCACGGGTTTGTCAGTGGCAGGTCATGCCAGACGAATCTATTAAATGTTTTCAAACCTGTAAGTGAGGCTCTTGACAAAGGCCTATCAGTTGACATAATATTCCTTGATTTTTCAAAAGCCTTCAACTCTGTCTCCCACAATATCCTAATCAGATTATTAGAAATGTTAGACTTTCAACCTCAGATAATAAGCTGGATTACTTCATGGCTCTCTGACCGTATACAACGAGTTTCTGTAAAAGGCTACTTGTCCACATGGGGCCCTGTTACCAGTGGCATCCCTCGAGGATCTGTTTTTGGGCCTGTCCTTTTCAACATTCTGATTACATCCATGCTTCCCTTAAACAAACATTGCTGGATGGCAAAGTATGCTGATGATTGTAAACTTGGAGGTATAGTGACAAACACGGCCTCAGCAGTTCAGATTCAAAATAATCTTTCTCATCTTGAGACCTGGTCCATCAAAAATGAGCTCTATTTTAATGCGCAAAAATGTAAAGTTATGCATCTGGGCAAAAATAACCCGCTATCCTTACAAATTGAGCAACATGAACCTACTAACAGCTGAAAATGAAATGGATTTGGGGGTAACAGCTTCCAACAACTTCACCTTTGATGCTCACATTAGCAATACTGTAAAAAAGGGGAATCAAATACTGGGATGCATCCTGAGAAACATCAAGAGCAGGCACGAGAAAGTGATAGTCCCCCTTTACTCTAGCCTGGTCCGACCTCACCTGGAATATTGCTCTGCAGTATGTAATCCTTTACTTATAAGAAGTAATAAACTAATTGAAAATATACAGCGTAAAGCAACTAAAAAAAAAAATCAACACTGTACGAAATCTTGACTATGGCACTAGGTTGAGAAAACTGAATCTCTACTCTATGCACTGCAGAAGACTAAGGGTCGACCTGTGTACTGTATACAGAGCAATATATGATGAAACAACTTTTGCAACTATTGGTTTGACAAGAAACTTCTCTATAGTAAATACTAGATCACACAACAAAAAGCTAATGGGCACCAAAAACAATACAAATAAAAGAAATCATTGGTTCTCCCAGAGAGTGATTACAGCTTGGAGTGGACCTTCCTAAAAGTGTCAGAGAGCAAAACAATGGACAGCTTTAAAAATAGTTTGGATACTCACATGAGCAACAAAAATGTTTTTTTTTTTTCCACCAATGATTTGGTGGCGAGCTATTAAAGGCATATCTGCCTCCCAAGCTCGTAAGTACCTATGAATGTCATCTCTACAACTCCTCTTCTCCCTTACGTATTTAAAGAACCCCTTTTCCCCTCTCTGATCCCCTGAGCCAACTTCAGCTCCTTTGCTGCCTTGGCTGACATGGTCACCTCCCTAGATGCCTTTGTGAACACCTCTTTATCCTCCTCACGCCCCGATTTTTTGAACTTAACGAAGCCCAATTTTTTTTCCTCACCTTCCACTCCACTTCCTTGCTGAGCTAGCTAGGTTATTTAGACCTGGACTACTTACTCTGAGATTTGGCACACATGTTTGTGGCCTCACTCAGCCCCTTCCTAATGACTGCCCACTTCTGTTCAGCATCCATCACTGGGTTAATTTTAGCTAAATACCCCTCTAGGATGCTGCCCATTCTGGCAAAATCTGCCTTCCTGAAGTCCAACACTCTTGTCCTGGTCTTAGCCAACTCCCTTCCTGTGTTGAGGAGGAACCACACAGAGCGGTGGTCACTTCCTGTTAGAGGATCCTTTACTACCACATCCTGGACTTGATCACCATTTGTTAGCACCAAGTCCGGTATGTTCCCCTCTGTAGTAGGTTCCATCACCCCTTGCACTAGGTAGCTATCTTGGATAGCCTCCAGCAGCACCTGTTCCCTGGCGTGCGCTGTAGTTACTGTCTGCCAGTCAACCCCAGGTAGGTTGAAGTCTCGCACTATAACTGTATTTCCCTTGCCACTGACCTTCCCGATTTGCTCCCCAGCTCCCTGTCCACCTCCTTGCTCTATGAGGGCGGCCTGTACACCACCCCATCCGGAGCTTCTTACCTTTGGGGCTTTGGAGCAATACCCATATAGCTGGCCTCCTCATCCCCCTCCTTCCTGGTACAATGATCCCTCCCTAATATAAATAGCCACCCTCAGCCCCCGTGGAACACCTTGCAACCCAGGATCCCAAGATCCCAGTCATGGTATTGGTGGCCCAGGTCTCTGAGCAGGCGGAAATATCCACCTCTCCTCTACCATCATTGCCTGGAACTCTGCCACCTTGTTTGTTAAGCTCCTTGCATTCAAGGATACTACAGTCCACCTTGTGTCCGCCCCTCCTCTTCCCGTCTCTCCCTTCCACTTTTGTCTTGGTAACTTCCCTCATTCTCCTTCTCCTCTCTGGGGAAGAGGCCTTCAGTCTCCCTGGAAGGTGCCTCCTCCCTGCCTATCCAACTCCAGCCCTCCCCCGCCCCAATGTCCTTGTATCCTCAATGCTGAGATGCAGTCTATCCTTGGCATAAAGCCCCTTATTGTTCCATGTCTTGCCCCACTCCCCTACTACCCAATTTCTACACACCACTTCAGACAACCATTAAACTTATGTATTCTTAGCTTCCTTACTGTGCTTGCCCTAATTACTGGGAGCACCTCAGAGAACGTCACTGAGCTTCCCACCCGACTGCAGATACCCCCCTTCTCTGAACCTCTCCTGTACTTCTTCCACTGTACAGCCCTCTAGATCATTTGTTCCTAGGTGCGCAATGATATGAGGCTTCCCTCCCACCTTCTTCACACATTTCTGAATGCACTGCCCTACTCTTCCCCGCTGTCATACCTGGAATCCCCTAATACAAGTACTCACTCCCCCATCCCTTGCACTTCCCCCATGGTTTGCCCTCCTACGAGTCACTTTTCCTCAGTGTCCTCTCCTTCCATAAACTGCGCTTTCCCCCTTCCTTCTCCTTCAATTGCACCTCCACCTGCTCTCCTCCTCCTCTGTCCCTTCTATGCTCGCTCCCTCCCACAACCCCTCCCCCTCCACTACATGTACCCCCTCCCACTGCCCCTGCATTGTGATTCCCCCTCCCCCAACATGTTTTGACCTTCCTCTCCCTTTATTTAGTGTTCGTGCCAACTCAACCTGCTTCCCTGCCACTCTCCACTTCTACCCCACAGTCTTCCCTCTCACCCTGTAACCTGTATTTCCCCTTCCCTCCTCATCCCGACTCTTGTTCTATGGTGCCTTCCCCAACCTCCTGCTCGGTTTCATCAGACAGGACTGCATACCTGTTTGTTGTCTCCAACCTCCCTGTGGTCAGTGGGTGATTTGGTGGGGCAAGATGGCGGCAGTGCTGTGCTGAGTTCTTGCTGCTCTGTTTTTGAGAGCAATCTGTCTTTCTACCTCTGGATGTCACATCAGTGTTTTCCTTTTGAGAGCTTTTGAAGGCTAATTTGTCTGTGCTGATCTCCCGGTCTGTGTTCTCGACTGGAGATCAAAAAATCCTTAGTTCTCGTTAGAGTTCTCTTTAGACTGGGGATAGCCAGGGTTATTTAGCGTTAGGTAGGGTCTGGCAAGTGAGCTAGAAACAGGAGGCAACTTTTTTTTTTTTTTTTTTTAAGTGTAGTAGACCTCAATCCCTACCCATCTGTGAGCTGGTTGTGAGGTTCTATACCTGCTTCTGTCCAGATTCCTGGATCTCTCTGTTGCTGCTGTCTGGCGGTGGCCTCCGGTGCATGGACTGGTGTTGCTGAAGGAGGTGCCCTTTACCATGAAGGGGCTGGCCCTGACTGACTTTTTTCCTCGATCATGACACGCGATTTGCTGTGTGGATTCACCAGAGCCAGCCTGACTGGTTTATCAGAAGACACTTCACTAACATCTTATGAGAGGGCCGACCAGACTGGTTGGAGCCGTGTGTTCGTTGGAGCCTTTTCCAGGAGGCACGGTCATAGACGGCATCCGCCGTGGGTTATTTCCTGGTAGAGGGCTGAATTCACTACAGTTGTTCATGTTGTAGTGACCTGGATTTTCAACTTTCACTGCACCTGCTTCGTTTACCAGCTCCCCAAAGAGTGCTGCTAACTCGAGACGACCCCCCCCCCCCAAGATTAGCGTTGATGGACAGTGGTGGTTGGTGTAGACAGTGACTTTCCATCTGTGGTGCAGGACTTGCTCTTGGACCCCCGTAGCTGGTGAGAGTGGCTGAGGGTTTGACTTTCCATCTGTGGTGCAGGACTTGCTTTTGGACCCCTGGGGCTGGTGAGAGTGGCTGAGGGGACAGTGAGAGTGGCTGAGGGGATGATTGTACAAACTGCTCTCGCTCCAGTTTTAAATTTATCTTCCTCACTACATCATCTGCCGCAGGGTGGAGGTCGGTGAGAGGGGCCTCCATCCCTACTTATTCTGGGCAGTGAAGGAACTGTTTGTTGCAAAAACTAAATGTGACACTGACAATAATACTGTCTTTTATTTTGCCTGAAATTTTTATATTGGGATCAATGGGTTCTGCTCTCTTGAGCTGAATTAGCTACCCTCTGCAGTTTCTTGTTTTTATTGGGAGGTTGGGAGGGGTTGGTTTGGGGTTTTAAGTGGTAAGTGTGTGGTTGGTGGTGTGAGTACTAGTGGAGTACCTCAGGGCTCAGTACTGGGTCCAGTCCTCTTTAACGTCTTTATAGGTGACATTGCAGAGGGACTGGAAGGAAAGGTATGCCTCTTTGCAGATGACACAAAGATCTGTAACAGAGTTGATACACAAGGTGGGGTAGAAAGTATGAGAAGAGACTTGGCAAGGTTGGAGGAATGGTCAGACATATGGCAACTTAGATTCAATGCAAAGAAGTGCAAAGTAATGCACCTGGGAAATAAAAATCCAGGAGAAGAGTACACAATAGCAGTGGAGGTACTAACGACAACAATAATGAAAAGGTATCTGGGTGTAGTCATATCAGATGACCTAAAGGTGGGTAAGCAATGTGAGAAGTCAGTAAGGAGAGCCAGGGGGATACTGGGATGCATAGGGAGGGACATCACAAGTAGAAAAAGGGAAGTGGTTATCCCTGTATACAGACAGTTGGTGAGACCCCATCTGGAGTACTGCGTGCAGTTTTGGAGACCTCATCTACGCAAGGACATAGACAGGATGGAAGTAGTCCATAGGAGGGCAACTAAAATGGTGCAGGGTCTACATCAGAAACCATATGAAGAGAGACCGAGAGAGCTTAATATGTATACCCTTGATGAAAGGAGGGACAGGGGGGACATGATAGAAACTTTTAAGTACCTCAAGGGAATCAACAAAGTCCAGGAGGGTAGCATCTTTCAGAAAAGAGATGTGTAAGAACAAGGGGCACAATTTAAAGTTAGAGAGGGGACTCCAGGGGTAATGTGAGGAAATTCTTTTTCACGGAGAGAGTGGTGGACGCATGGAACCGCCTTCCTGGAGAGGTTGTGGGGTCTAAAACAGTGGGGGAATGCAAACATGCATGGGGACAGACATAAGGCAATTATAATGGGGGGTTGCAGGAAGTAGGCTGTTGGTTAACTAGAATCTGCAGCTTATTCAATAGGTAGGGAAATGGGCAGGCTGGGTGGGCCAAGTGGTCCTTATCTGCCGTCAAAGTCTATGCTTCTATGAGTGATTAGGGTTTGTTTTGTATTAGTTGTGTGACTGACCTGTGTGACTGGTATTTTGTTAGCAATATAAAGAGGCTATCTAGGGGGGATAAAATGTGTCTGCAGAGGCCTGTGGGTCTGGGGTGGGCTAGAATTGTGTACAGGGCGCCCCAGCTTCTCGACGTGCGGCCCTTTACCAACCTCCCAGTTTCCAACATTACAGCTCGTCACTGTCGGGAGGTTGGGATCAAGAGGCCTTGGAGTGATCGGGCATGGCGGGGGTAGGACTGAGGTTATTCGGAGCAGAAGGTGCCCTGGGTGTTGACAGACCCTAGAAAGAGGCGAGACATGTCTGTTTTCCGTCCCCAGTGTTCCCACCAGACTGAGTGGGCTAGTAGACAGTAGGGCGGCACTCTCCTCCAATCCCCTGAGAGCAATGCTTTGCAATACCAGATCGATCAGGAACAAGGTCGCAATTATGGCAGATTTGACTTCCTCGGCCAATCTGGCATGCATCACTGAGACCTTGGTGGGTGACACTGCTGGCCCGGTTTTAGAGTCTGCCCCCCCCAGTACTCAGTAGTGCACTGCCCCAGAGTGGAGTGCAGGGGCCGGGGAGTGGCCATAAGTTTTAGATCTGAACTAGGCTTTACCGTGCACCCAATGAGGAGGAGGATTCTTAGGAGGTAGTGTAGCACAGTGGGTTAAGGGTATGAGCTGCAGATCTGGAGACCTGGGTTTGAACAAACTTCAACAGTGTGCTACTCGGTTAAACAATGTTCCTTGCAACTTTGAATGTGGCCATCAGTGGGGTCCATGCATGGCTGGGATTCTCCTGGTTATCACCCCCAGAGGCAGGAGAATTCCTGCAGAAGATAGCCAATTTTGTCGTTGGTGAAACACTAGAGTCCCCCAGATGCTTAATTCTGGGGGAATTCAATGTTTGGGGGTGATGACAAAACTTCGAGGCTAAGTTATAATCTCCTCCAGATGATGTCATCTCTGGGCCTGTCGCAGGAAGTTTCCTCTGTGACCTACCAGGGTGGCCACATGTCGGACCTGGTTTTCACGCTGAGGCTTGAGGTTATTTACCTTAAAGAGCGACTGTTTTGGTGCTGATCCCCAGAAGCATAAAAACTTCTTTTTGGGCTCCAAGTCCACTGGTGCCAAAATTTAATTGTTTCTGTGTCCCCATTTAGGAAGGGAAGGGATCATAATTTGGCTCTGTGGAACTGAGTCACGCCAATCCCTTCCACTTCCTAGTATCACTTCAGTCTGAGGTCCGTCCCCGCGTTATCACGTTTTGTGATGTCACTATATGGATAGCAATGGTGGTGTGCCCCATAGACATGAATGGGGCTGTTTTTTAAAGTAAAATTTATGTAGTTTAGATGGCCGTTCAGAACAAATCATGTCCACTGCTTAACTAAGAAGGTCTTTTCTTAGTTAAGCGGTGGCCATGATTTGCATGACTCTGGCTCCTGCGGTCCGTCCCCTCCACTCCTCCAGTAGGGGCCTCCTTGTGAGTCCCAGGATGAGGCTGAAAACTGCCGGTGACAGAGCATTTAGCGTTACCGGCCCCGTCCTGTGGAATTCGCTCCCACCATCTGTACGGGAGGCCCCTTCGGCTGAGGTATTCAAAACCCGCCTAAAGACCCACTTATTTAATCAGGCCTTCCCAGATTTTCTGCATTAGATCTTGCCCTGGGTTGGTCCCTTTTTCCTTTTAAACTACAGTTCTTCTTAACTACAGTTTTTAAATCTGTGTGTAACCCCCCTGCAAATGGGGGTTCCCAAAAGACTTCCAGGAGCTTGCTTGAATGCTCCAAGCCTGAATGGTGTTTGGCGTTTAAGCCATTTATCAGTGAGTGTTTTTAGAGCCTCTGGTACTGTCTCTTTAAGAGCTGTCTGCTTGCAGACATAATTAGTTTGTATGGGGGGACTGTGTGCTTCTCTGTTTGAGTACCACTCGAGCTGCTGCCAATTCACTCCATTTTGCAGTCACTAGGAGTGCAAAGGAACCTATCTGAAAGATGTAACTGTTTGCCAGAAATCATTTAGAGTAATAATGAAATGACAGTTTGTCTAACCTGCTTTCTTTGCAGTCAGAACTGTGTCTGCCTAGTTCCCCATTCTGGTTTTGAACTGCTGAACTGGACCAATCAGTGTGGGGTAAGCTAGCTCTAAAATGGTGCCTTGAGACGAATCAGAACTTGGACTCATAATCTGAGCCAGCCACAAGAGGATTGTATGGGCAGTGACTCTGGGAGATGTAGTTTAGACTTCGGCGCCTTTTGGACCAACAGCAGCAGTCTATTGTGAGTGACAAGCCAATCCAGTCAAGAACTGGGAGGAACTCAAAGGAAGTGCCGGTTTTGTCTGTTGGAGTTTCAGTTGAGCTCTGGCGGAAGAGGAAGGAGCCCTGTGCTTTTTGATTGTGCAGTTTAGTCGGGAAGCGTGTAAGGCCCTGAGTTCCGGTCTGCAGCTTGTGTAACTGCTTGTTAGGACTGAATCCGTCCTGTGAAGAGAATCAAAGGATATCTGAAGAGTAGAAACCAGGCTCACCCTGTAGAAGACTGGAGGAATTGCTGAATTGCACTCGGTCTGTCAGGAACTGAATCTGCTGTGTGTTCTCCCGGGTATTGTGCAGTAATTGCGATCGGGATACAGATGCAGCCTGCCTGGTATAGTGCTTTCTGTTTACCATATAAATGTGTGAGGAGTCTCTTGGAGCTCAAGAGTAGCCCTGCTGACGTTGAAGGACCCTATCTTGTTTGGAGGTCGTGAGTACTAATTCAGGGTCGCCTCCCTGTTGAATTGCCACATTAAATCCAAATGGAATCACTGTACTGCTGACTGTTTAAAACTAATTTTCTTTTCTCTGTGTGAAAGGGCCCTATCAGCTGCCACGGTTTGGACTAGCCACTAGGGCTTGGGTACCCAGGGACAGTAACTGATAGGGATAGGCCTGTGCACAGAGCCATAGATAGATGAGTAGAGTGATAAGCTAATTAACCTGATTTCCCCTGTCCTTGTTATATCCCTAAATAAATCAGAGCTGCTTGTTTCAGCAAAGTTATACTGCCTGAGGTATTTGTCTATGTTAAAGTACACATGCTGTGATTGTTGCACTGTATCTTATTTCACAGGAGGTCCCAGTGCGGAACCAGTCCTGGGGTAAGTGTATACTGTGGAGGTAATTCTGATATATTGTGTGGGCCACTAGTGGGAAGAAGGGGGTTGCAGTGTCCCAGAGGGCTGTGACCAAGTTAGTTTAACTATTGCAAACCCTGACCTCTGGGTGGAGGCACCCGCCATTGGATCCAGGCCCCTCAACCTGTTAGTGGCAAATCAGGCAGGGCTAGTAGCCCCTGGGATAGCGCCATCTAGGGGTTACATGTGTCTTATTTATTTCTCTATATTATTTACTTACATTGTTGTTGCAATTTTATTGTTTTACGAATAGTTTTTTTTTACTTGTACGGTGCCCAGAGCCTCCAGGATTGGGCGCCTGGAAAAATAAAACTTGCCTTGCCTTTCTGTCTGCCCATGTTCCCTACCACTTGCCAACACCCCCTTCCGGAGCTCCCAGGACACTGTGGACTTGGTCCCCCTGGCCAAGCACCCCTTCTGGCCCTTGGTGGCCTGGTCTATCCTGCAGTGGAGCCCTCCCCACCTGACCACCCTTTGTCTGTCCATCCCCCATAATTTTGGCAACTTCAGTGAATTTAACAGTCTGTTTTGACTCTTCGCAGCACCACTTCAGTCCCCCTTCACATTGGCAGTATGTATTTTTGAGTGTGCCCTATGTGCACACGTGTTGTATTCTAATTTGTCTCCATATGTGGTGTTTCACCATATTGTCTGTACTGCACTCAACTTCAGCACTTCATGTTATTATCCTTGTACCACATCACCCGACTGGTTGTATTTCCTTAAAATTGTGCTCCACTTCCCTCCAGGGTCGCACCACAGGTCAGTGTGCCCCCTTTACCAATTTTTAAATAACTAAATAAAAACGTTGCAGCATAGCAGGGTTGCACTGAGTGCACACAGAAACAGAAGAAAATCATCCAGCGGTTACATGAAAAATATCAGTCTGATAGGGAATCCCGGGCCAAAACTGCCTACGTACACTGTACATACTGGACTGTTTGAAAACGAATGTTATGATCACACGGTACTGTACTGCTATTTGAGATATTAAAAAAGCCATACTCTGTTAATGCCAAGAACGTTCTTCCCAAATACAACGGAGTAAAATGTTGGTAGTATCGAATTAGAGTTTCTACTAGCACAAGACATCAATGGCATTTGCAAGACAGTAAGCCAATAAACCCCTTACATCGAGTTGGCCGCTGCTGCTCATGGCTTGATCACTCTTCTTCTTCTTGTACTTGTCCTTGTACATTTTGTTTCGGTGCTTTTTGCACATCCAAGGTTTCCTCTGTTTGGCTACCTGCGTGGTAGTCTCCGAGCAGCCCTCGTACGTGCATGTCTTGGCCACACTCTCGTTGTCCTCCGAGTTGTTGTCCTCCTCGTTCAGCTCGTCTGGGCTGGCTGTGCTGTCCCTTGGGTCTGACGTCTCCATTGGCGACCAACTGTCAATAAAAATGAGCGACTCACTAGAATCCGTCCCCATCGTCTTAGGCAGTGCACAAACCTTCCAGCTGCTAGTGTTTCGTCTGTACAACTTACGAATTTTACCGGTACCGTTCAGCTATGGGTCCAAGACAGCTGCGCACAGTTCCGGGTTCGGGACAAGTTCCGCTTCTGACTGCCAGTGGTGGCAGCGCCGCTGTCGAGTCGCGGAGTCGGCAGATGAAACTACACTGAGACAACAGCGCCCTCCAGTGGTGTGATGACCCACACGGTTCTACCGAGATCGCCGTGTCCAAGGATGACATTTTACACGGAACTCAGCAAGTGGAATGGCAACTTCCCCTTCCGAGGCACGTAAAGCGCGCCGCCATCCTTTGGATGGCAGAAACGCGCTGTATCTCTGAGTTGTTGTTCATTGGTCATGGTTTTGACAGCTTAGCTTGTAGATCTCAGCTCTCTTGCTCCAAAAATCGCCTGCAGCACTTATTCCTGCTCTCCTGGCTCACACGGGGTCAGAAAGCAGGGGTCAGCCGTAACCTTTTTTTGCACTAAGTAGCCACCATAGGTGCCGGAACAGGGGGCACTAGGCCATGGCTTACCACTTTCATAAGTGGCCCTATCACTTTTTGCAATGATGTTAATGTATTTAATAGGGGAGAATTTATCCCTTACATCCTTGGCCCTACCACTTTTCAAATCGTTCCGGCACCAGTGGTAGCCACCATGGCAAGTTCATTGAAAATGGTTGCACCAGCCCGCAATTATAATAGTAAATGTTGATCACTTATACGGAAACAATGCAAACCAAGAAATACTCTGATTATTGCACATTTATCCTGCTCCCCATGGCCTCCTGTCTTCCTCTTTCTGCCCCCCCCCCAAAAAAAAAAACGGGGGGACATCACAACAGCAAATTTTCAATCAAGCAGTTCTAGCTCTGCACACACAATAGCTGCCATCGTCATTCACCATACTGTCACCACCACCCACAGGGCAATGACCAGAGTCAGCCAGAGAAAGACACTCTCAGTCCCCACCCTGAACTCAATTGGAGACCTGCACTTCTGGAAGTTTTTGTACAGTATCAAGTGAGTCAGGAACACATTTAAGATTTCTTTGGGGTGGGGGCTACACAAATCTAAGGGGCTTGGGAAATAATATGACATTTTTATTTTAAAAGCATTTATTTTAATATGCTCTGCCTCAACAATAGCAGACTTTTCTTTAACATTGTCCTTTCATCAGCCCAGAGGAAACAGTACCCTGGCATAATGCTGTACTATTTCTATATATGATGATGTATGCACACCAGGAATGCCTATTCTAAGATTTCAAATAATGTATTTTATTGAGGTTTATTTTTGTACCATTAATGATCCAAAGCTTTGTTTTTAGGATGAAAGGACATGCTGACTCGGATGAGGGTGGGACTGTATGGATGGTGATGGCTGACATGGTCCATTTAGAAGAGCTGGGGACCCCTACATTTGCCAGTAATGGCAGCTATGGATCTGTGGATGTTCATGTCAGAGTCTGGTCTGCAGTGGTGTCCAGGGAAAGAACAGAGTTAAGAGATTTGGAGGGGAGAGGGAAGTATGGTGAGGCTGGGATAAAACCCACCACCTGTAGGGCCGACCCTGTATACCTCCTCTCATTTTGTCACTAAAATGTTGGATACAGACACTCAAAATGTAGGGAAATGAGGGGCACGGGTCTTAATAATATGGGACAAATTGTTAGACACATTCAGAAAACTGCAAGCTAATGACTTAATAGCACTCTACCCCAGTGGTGCAAGTGATAGAGAAGTAGTACAGGAACTCAGACACTAGCAAATATGAAATGCAGAATGAAGATCCTCAATCTGAAGGATAGCTGTGTCAAGACACATCTGTATGTTTAGACACTATCAGTTAGAGATATTGAAGTATTTCTAGGAAAATAGAATTGTTGTACAAGTCAAATGTTGTTATGGAAACCCTGATTTCAGATCACAGGCCCAGAAACTGTCATTATGTTGCTGGTTTAAGAATTTCAGTTCCAGTGTCAGTGTAAAAAAGTACAGAAACTCTGTTCCTGCTGCAAAAAAGGTACAGGAACTGAGTTCCTGTGCATTCCTCTTCACTTTCATCACTGCTCTACCCTTAATCACACCCTGGACACTCAATCAATCAATCAAATCTTTATTTATCCAGGCGATCACCATTGAGCAAGCTCATTTACAAGGTGGACCTGCTGTTGGCAGGAAAAATTGTACAGTTACATATAAATATACATAATACAAAAGGAACAACATGTTTACAATACCGATAGGAGCAGAGTATTTACATTCCAAGTCACATGTACAAGAAAGATATACATAACACAACCCGAACGTAATATATATATATATACAGTTCCTATAGGAGCAGGATGTGTATGGATGTCATATACAAACCATAGAAGAAAAAAGAAAGATTATTTATATTCCTGTCCAGCAGAAACACGTTACAGGCCTGGATGGAAATTCCTAAGCTATGGAGGTGCGCATAACAGTGTGTAAGCCTTAGGTAAATGCAGCAGAAGGAGGGTGGTGAATAAGAGGGATGCAGAGGGTGCTAATGGCAAGAGGGGCAGAGGAGGGGGGAGTGGTAGTGGCAAGGGCTGATTTGGATAAGCAGCTGGGACTAGTGTTGAAGAAGAAAGGAACAATAGTCAAGCTGCTAGGAGTGACAGAAGCAATTACAGATTTCAGCAAACGTTTTGTCATAGAGGGTCTTAAAGAAGGCAGGACTGACAGGTGAGCTAAGTCTCAACGATTTTTGTATCCTATTCCAGAGAGTAGGCAGGGCATAGCTTATGGCGGCCCTTCCAAAGCGAGTGTTGGCCTTAGGACATTCAAAGAAATCTGCGATTGACTTCTTAAGGCATAGTTCCTAATAGGACTAAGGGAGACAGTCAACAACGTATTGTGGGAGTTTGTTGGTAAGGGCTCGGAGCGTCCATAGGGCTGCATTTCTGTATCGCCTGTATTGAAGGGAGGGCCACCCTACTGCTGCGTATAAAGAGCAGTGGTGTGTGGAGTACAGGAGGCCAGTTATAAATCTCAGTGCTCTATGATTTAATACATCCAGTTTTGCAAGATATGAGGCAGGGCAATGGCCATAAATGAAGTCGGCGTAGTCAATTAATGAAAGGAATGTAGATTGGACAAGCTGTCTTTTTGCGTCTGTGGTCAAGAGGCGTTTAATTCTGAAAAAAAGACCAAGGGCTGGATATTCAAACTGCGCCCAAAAAGTGCGCAACAGCAGGAGCAAGCGCAAGTCACTTGCGCACATGTGCAATAGACGCGATATTCAAACATGGAGCAAGCCAAATTGCGCAACAAGCCAGTGTCTGAATATCGCACAACCTGCACTATAGCGCAACCAGGAAGGGGAAGCTGAGCAGAGACGATGTGCTATGGCACAACAAGGGCTGCCCAGCTGAGCAGCCCAGAGGTGCCATAGCACAAGCAGGGAGCCCCCCAGCAGCAGAGCAATGGAACTGCACAACCAGGGAGGTAGGCAGGGGCCCACCACCCATGCCACAGATGGGCACAGGGACACACTGCAGAACCAACAATGTACCCCCACACCCCAAGCACAGCATAACTGGGGGAAGGATGGAACAGCCATCGGACCATGGGGACAAGCAAACAAAGCACAGCTGGGCCATGGCACCCCAGCACACCCACCGGCAAGCTGAGACTGCCACACAAGGAGGGCGGACCACCCCATGGCACAGCAGCCCTCCCCCGTGCACAGCACACCCTGCACCGTGACCCCAAGACACCCCCCATGAGCAGTGACCACCACTGCGGGAATCCCCATGCATACCACCACCCCCCCACTGCCACACTGCAACCTTGTGTACCACAGAACCATACAAGCCAGACCCACCATGAGCCACAGCAGCCTGCACAGACACCCACAGTGGTGTGTGGAAGCATGCAGCACACTGGATGCAACACAGTGCAGGGCAAACACATACCCATACCCACGGGACACTAACACAGGGACGTAGTGGTGGCAGCCAAGCCCCAGTGTGGGCCCATGAAACTGTGCACACACAGCCTGCAGTCCCTCATGGCACAGGGGTGACACCCACCCTGTGCGTGAACTGTGGCCCTGTACGCCACCAGCAGATGCCTGGATCACAAGTCACGGACAGTGGTGCACAGCCCCTGCAATACACACAAGCCGCAGCATGGAGGTAGGACAGCAACTGCGGAGGCCATAGTGTCACCCGAGGCAAACATGCACCACACCATTGACAGGAGGCAACCCAGCATGGTGATGGTCACAGTGGATGACCTGCAGGGACAGCCACCACTGACAAGGCAGCAGACCTCGCAGGCCACAGACATGCAAGGATGTCAGCTGCACAGGCCAAGGATGGGTTGACAGGGGCACAATGGACACAGAGCAGGCACCATGGACCACTGCACACAGTAATGCAATGCACAGGGAACAACACACACACACACCACAAATACCGAGTGATGGCCACTCCCACACCAGAGACACTTCCCCACGCGCACACACACACACACACACATACCCATGACTGAACCACCCCAGATGCCATGCACACCACTGCAACTGAGCACCTATAGCCAGCTGCAAATCAGAGACCACCACAGTATTAATATCAAAATAACTGTATTCCAAAAATATAACAACAACAACTATTTACAATTATGTACAAACATGGGGTGGAGGGACAGGAACAAGGTGAGGGTGGGTAAGGGGCAGGGGTGAACATATGGGAGAGGGAAGGCGGGGTGTGAGGGTTGGTCAAAGGGGGGAGGTTGTCTCTCTTCACTGGCGGCCAGCCTGGTCCTCTGCTGCCTGGGGCTGTTGTCTGGTCGCCTCCTCCTCCTCACGCCATGCTGCTGCAGATCCCGCAAGATGGCAAGGGACTCTTGCGCCACCCGCACAAGGTCCTGGATGGACCGCTGCATTCGCAGGAGTATCCGCACACCTAGGACAAGGGATCAGAGTCAATGGGTGTGACTGTCCATCCCCCTGCAGCCCACCCAGTATGCATGGCAGACAGCCATGTGCCACGCTCCTGTGATGGTGTGCGCCCACCCACAGTGACCGTGTCCACAAGACATGCCCAACCAGGCAGCAACAGCCATGTGTACCACTGCACACACCCACCGTCCATGTCCAGCACAGCACAACCAAAGCCGTACAGTAACATGGCTATGTGATGAGCAGGCAGTGCCACAGCCATGTGCCCAGTGCATGGACCACCATTGACGCACTCCCAGACATGCAGTGGCACTGGACAGTGCTGACTGTCACATGTCGCGTGCATGGCAGTGGTGTCCATGGATGGTGGCCATGCCCTGCCTCCCACCCTGTCACACAGCATGCAGTAGCAATCATGGTGTCATGGCACTCACCCTCATCGGGATGCTGCTGGCGTTGTGGTTGTTCACCGCCACGATCCGGTCCTGCAGCCACCACCCTCCGCTGCTGATCCAAATTCCTCCTCTGCTCGGCCACGCCAGTGGGAGACAAAGGAGAGAACACATCAGTACAAACCCAAAGCATATTCCCCGCCCCAATGTGTGTGCCCACCCACGAGCCAGACCCACCCATCCCATACCCTGTAAACACCGCCACAGCCAACCCTAGACCATCCCTCCCTATGTGCTGGACACATGAGACAGTGTTACCCATATGGACCATACAAGTGTGTGAGCATGTCACCCACCTGGACATGGCACCACGCCCCTCCTGGCAGCGATGCATGAGCGTGCCCAGTAGCTCCAGCTCCCTCCGTCCTCAGGTCCCCATACTGGTGCCTGCACTGTTCGGCCATTCTCCTGTGGCCAGTGGCCGCCTCCAGGTCAGTGGCCACCTCTTCCCAGACCTGGATCCTGGCCCTGTCCAGTGGCACCTCACCAAACAGTGGGCCATAGTGTGGCTCCACAGTGGCCACAAGGTTGGCCAGCTCAAGGGCATCCCACTGAGGGGCTCTCCTGCGTGCCATCTCTAATGCTATAGTAGACAATATGGCGCTCCGCAGCGCGGCAACCCCACGTGGAAGTGCTGCGTGGTACATCACCGCCATTCCCTATCGCGCTGTCGGTACAGCACTGCCATTCCCTATCATGCTGTCACCGAACAGCGCGATAGAGCCATACACATGCCAGACGTACAGCGCCATGGGGCAAAGGTCGGGCATAAGGTCAGGGGTCAGTGGCGCAAGGCCACGCACAGCGCCATCGGACGTCTACATGTCCTGCGCGAACGGTCACCTGTGTGCCAGTACCACAGTGGACTACTGCGCAGTTGTGCCACAGCGCCATTTGGTTCCCAGCGCTGTAGCGCCACTGGCACAATGGTGGCCATGTCCTGAATTGCTGATCGCGCACAGCACATCATCAGCGTGGCAGACACCTGCGTAAGCCACCTGGGCATGCGCAATGCGGTGTACTACGCAGTCACGGAAATGTGCCATTGGCTCAGCCAGCTCAACCATATTGCGCAAAGCGCAATGGCGCGATATTCAGCCGACACATGCAAATCATCTGATCAGCCATTCAAAGGCACAGTGGCGCGATTTGCATCTCATTACAGTTGCTCCACTCCTAATTTGCATGCATTGCGCTATAAATGTGCGACATTGGGCTGCGCTGGCCAGATTCGGTTACTGCAGGTGAGAGGTGGGTTGCATGCTGTGTGATGTTCTGGACAATGGTCATGGGATAACGCTGTAGATTGCACAGTGACAGGTGTCCACTTCCACCCATACAGACCGACATGACCGAGCAGAGCCAAGGTGAGGGTGAGGATGGTGGGTGGAGGAGGAGGCCCAACTTCACCACGGGCGGAGACAGAGGCCCTTCCAGGCCTACCTGGGGAGGAGCCACTACTGAGTGGACGGGCGGCACCCTCAGGCCTGTGTGGCTGCATGGGAGGGGTAGCTCGGGCAGTGAACCTGCAAAGCCACCAGCGCCCGTGCAGGAATGCAAAAAGAAGATGGGGACAGACCGCAGGAGGGTGAAGGAGAAGGTGGCAGCCCTCAGGGTGGCACGTGCTGGCACAGGCGGGGCCAGCCAGCGGTGGCGGAGCTGACCCCGGCTGAGGACCGACTGGCTGCATCAATGCAGCGGAGTGCTATTGAGGGCGTACCAGGAGGTGGATTCCAGACAGGTGGAAGCCCATCACTGCACGGTATGACATGGTGGTGGTGTGTGTGTGGGGGAGGTTGTTCCCATGCACTCACATGTCCTCACTTTCTGTTACAGATCCTGTTCATCTTCAGGGGACGGTGGTGGTGGGTCCAGGCAGTGAGGAAGACCTGCCGGAGTTGGAGGAGGGTCCATCCACCTCTGTCACCAGCCAGCATGCACTGCACCAGCATGCACGCCTGGCTGCCAACTCTGTTGTCGGTGAGTCAGGTGTGGAGGGTGCACAGCCTGTGTCTCAGCAGTCTGGCATGCAAGCATGCCAGCACGCTGTGACTGTGGCTGTAGCATGTACCTGCACCATTGATGATGCAAGGACTGCAATGGGCAGTGACGTGTGTGTCCCACGACAGACACACAGCAGGCCAGCACGTGCCCCTGGGCCTAGCTGGTTCCAACGTGTGTGCCAGCATGGCACAGTCCCAGGCTGTGTCTGTCAGCACCAGTGGGGCAGCACCGGTGGCTGTGCAGATGTCTGGCACTGTTGCGGCCACAGCAGTGGAATGAATGGTCCCTGGGGCACAGCGGTTGGAGGGGCAGCAGCAGTCACCCACCAGGTCTGGGGGTACAGTGTCCAGCGGTGGCACATGCCCACCGCCCTTTGATTGCCCATTCCTGGTCCTGGTGAACAGCGCCCACCCTCAAGGGGTGTTGAGCATCAGGACCTTCCATACCCTGGGGGACAGGATGCCGTTGTGGCACAGTACCCATTTGAAGAGCACACCCGCCTGCTGCGGGAATCAGTACAGCAGCAAAGGTGGGTTGCAACGTCCGTGGAGGCACTGTGCGTGGCTGTGGAGTGGCACAGCAGGGACTGTGCTCTGATCCTTGCAGAGATGGTCCATATGTGGATGGATGTGACCGCCGCCATTGACAGGCAGACCCAGGCATTGGTCGCTGTCGTGGCTGCATTGGGCACACAAGCAGGTGCCCCTGTACCGCGCATCCCACACAGTACGCTGTCCACTCCCCATTCCCGGCATCGTGCGACACCCAGCCTGTCTACGCCAGGTTCTGCTGTGGGCATCCCGAGCACTCCTGGTGCAGGTATGTTTGGCATACTACAGACCCCAGTGCGGACAAAGTTGCGATCGCGCAGTGGGACCCCTGGTGGTCCATCGGTGCCACCCCATGTGGCCCCTGCTCAGCCTGCCAGTGCTGTTGGGTCACGGCGGGGACGCCCATGCATCCGTGGTGGCCGTGGAACAGTGCAACATGACTGACCTGTCTCCCAGTGCGGGCCCTGTCTGGTGCTGCCCTGTGTGCAATGTGCGTCATGGTGGGCAGTGCACTGGTGGGTGCCCTGCCCATCACGCCGACACACGGACCACCTGCACACCATCCTGACTGCTGTCCACAGGTGCATGTGCATGATGATGCCTGCATTGTACTGTACACCAAGGTGCAAGGGTTCCCAGCATCTGACACACGTACTTGGACAGTACAGGTGGTGGGTGTGGTCTGTGGATCTGTGTGTTTGCCATGTCTGTTCCTGCTCTGCTGTGCACCTGCCCATGTACGCTTTGTGCCTGGTATGTGTGTGTGTGTGTGTGTCCATATGACTGTTCACCCCTTCCTGATGATGTGTTAGTGTGCCTGGTCCCTTCCACTTCCCTTGCCATCATGCACCCCTGGTGTGTTACTCTGTGTGCCTGTGGGTTGCGCCAGGACAGTGTTGGTTGCACATGACCCCTTGACTTACCTGTGTCATGCATAATGCTCCTCAGTGATGGTGTCCCGGTGCAGCTGGGCCTGCCGGATCAGTCGGGGGTCCCGCCATCCAAGGGGGGGCTGCTCATCACCATCATCACCGGCGCCGCTGGCGTCCCCATCGCTGTCCCCCTCCTTGACCTGAATGGCTATCCCACAGTCTTGGCCATGTTGTGCAGGATACAACAGGCCAGGAATATCCCACAGGCCTTTGAGGGGCTGTACTGTAGGGCACCGCCGAGGTGTCTAGGCATTGGAGCGTGCCTTGAGCATCCCAAACACCCGCCGATGATGTTGCATGTGGCGGCATCGCCTCATTATAGCGTTGCTGCGATGGGGTCATGGGCGCCGGTATGGTGTGAGCAGCCAGGGACGGAGGGGTATCCGCTGTCACCTGTGTGGAGATGGTGGAGATGAGTATCATGTTCAGGTCCATATTGCCAATATCCCTGTGTGCCACTACCATAGCACCTGTGGCATTCCCACCCTTGCCCCACATTTGCAATTCCTACATGCGTACTCACCCATTAGATGGCCTGTGGGGATATCCCCACTCTCGAATTGATGGCACAGTGCGGACTGATACCATATGAAGGCATCATGTGCTCCGCCAGGGTGTGTGGCACAGATATTGATTATGCACCCAGTGGCATCACACACCACCTGGCAGTTGACACTGGAATAGCCCTTCCTGTTCCTTTATGCAGCCCCATCGGGGCCAGGTGGCGTGCGAATGGCCGCATGGGTGCAGTCTATGGCCCCTAGCACGCCAGGCATACGTGCTACCCTGTGGAACTCCTGCATGTTTGCTGTACGCTCTGCCGCAGTGCTGGGGAAATGGATGTGCTCCGCAGCATGTGGCAGCAGTGCGCTGAGGAATTGGGTGAGGATGCGTGATGTGGCCGACTGTGTGATGCCTGTGGTGTCCCCTGTTGGCCTCTGGAAGGTGCCCGTGGAAGCAGGCACATGCAGGCTGTCATCTTGGTCTCCACCGACAGAGCGTGACTCGACGTGAGGGTGCCTGCATCACATCACTGCACAGCTCACAGAGTCGCCTCAGTATTGCCCTGTTCAGGCGGTACGGCCCATGATCTCTACATCTGTGTACAGCTCAAAGCTGATGCAGGCACGGCATTGTCTGTTGGGGCGCATCCGACGGGCCCTTCCACGGCCACACCCCCTGCCGCATGCATTCTCACCCCCCTCATTACAGCTTCCATGTGGAAGCTGGCACTGTCCATCTCCCTGGCTTGTGACCCCTCTGGCTGATGTTGCTCTGTTACTCCCGCTGTCCTGACTGCTACCTCCACTGCACCGGGTACCCCCACTGGCCTCTGCAGCCTATGGCCCACACAACTTCCCTTGCCTGCCCTGTTCTGGACTGTTGCTGTCTGTCTCTCTCTGTCTGTCTCACTTGGCACCCCTGTAGTGTTCTTGCGCCTCTTACTTGAGCCTTTTTATTTTGGCTCATTTCCCGCTGTGGCGCACCTTCCGGTTGTTCCGCTATTGTGCATTGCACAAACCTTTGAATATCGCATTGCGCTCTTTATGCATGGATCCACCCCCTTCAGTTGCTCATGCCTTCATTTGCATTGCGCTGTTGCTCAGCCTGTTTTCAGTGGTGCAACTGCCTCCTGCTGAATATCGCAGAATGGCGCAAATTCGGACTTGCGCATGCGCAACCCTATTGCGCATGGCGAAACCCTTTTGAATATCCCACCCCAAGTCTCTGCCTCAGTTTTTTCAGCAGTTCTTCTGTGTGTTCCACAAAAGAGAGTTTGTTGACTAGCCAAATTCCAAGGTATTTGAATTTAGTCACAAATTCAAGATTTTCTCCTAATAAAGTAGAGATTGATGGTAATGGACTAGCGACAGCAGAGAAAGCCCCTGGGCCTGATGGTGAGAAAAGAATGGCCTTGTTTTTTTTTGCATTTAGTAGTAACTTTTTTGCTAAGGAGCTGGTACTGCAGAGTATTAAAGTCAGCTTGTAACACAGTGCAGGCAGCTTCAGGAGATTCCCAGCTTAAGTAGAGCACCGTGTCATTAGCAAACAAGTGAATACCGGCATCTTTGATGCCTATGTCCAAGCTGTTGATATAAATGGCAAACAGTAATGGGCCCAGTGTGGAGCCCTGGGGACACCTCTTTTTATCAGTTTAAGTGGAGAAATCTCTCCATCAGCCTTAATTTGTTGCTGTCTATCAGAAAGGTAGTCTTGGAACCATCCCAGTGTGGTTGAGCCAATGCCTATAGTTTTTAAGGTGGAGAGGAGCAGGCAGTGGGCGACAGTGTCGAAAGCCTTAATGAGGTCCAGAAACACGGCACAAACAAATTTTTTGTTGTCTAGGTCCTGTTGCCAATCATTAGTAACTTTTGCCAGTGCCATAATTGTACTATGCTTAGCTCTAAAGCCAGACTGCATTGGGTTGAGTAGTCTAGCATTGTCTAAGAAAGATCTTAGCTGCACATCCACAATTTTTTCCAGAAGTTTTGAAAGTATGAGAAGAAGGAAGATTGGTCTATAGTTATTTAGGTCACAGGGGTCCCCTGCTTTAAACAGGGGAATGACGTGAGCAGTTTTCCATGCCTTGGGGATGGAGCCTTGTGCTAGGGACAGATTGAATAGGTGTGTTATAGGTGTAGCAAGTTTATGGTATGCTATTTTCAAGAAATATGGGTCGAAGGAGTTGGCCCCAGCACTTTTTTTAGTATCTAGTCGTAGAAGAAGATCTTCAACTTCTTTTTTGGTGGTAGGTGAAATGGAGAAGTCCATGTTATTGCTACTTGGTTCTGAAGGCTGGGTGTTGGTTTGAGGAAGAAGGCTACTTACAAGTGCGTTATCAAACACCAGGCCAGCAGTGGCAAAGTGATTGTTGAAAGCCTGAAGTATCTCTAATTTATCGTTAATGATAATATTATCGGTGGTAATTTTGGAAGGAAGCGCACTTCCTGGAGAGTGGCCAGATAGCTCTTTTATGGTGGACCAGAACTTGGTAGGGCAGTTTGACGCAGAGAGTAGCTCGGTTTGATAAAAGTTGGCTTTGGCCTCTCTGACCAACTTAGTACAGATGTTTCTAGATGCCCTGAAGAGACACCAGTCTGCATCAGCACGAGATTTATGAGCCTTTTTCCAGAGGTAGTCTCTTTTGATCAAGGCAGCCTTCAGATCCAGTGAGAACCAACAACAGGTTCTGGCTTTTATTCGTGCTTTAACCAGGGGAGCATGGCTGTTTAGGGCTCTCGATATGATTTCATGGAGAACGTCATAGGCATCGCTCACTGACTTAGCCAGGTAGAAACTCTGCCATAGCAAGGAGCTTTTTAGATCATTGAAGTATGCAATAAGATCGAAGTTCCGTCTGGATCTTTTAGTGGAAAACTTTGATTTAGATAGAGGTTTGGTAACAGATCTTATGCCACCAATAAAGCAGTGGTCACTAACGACTGCTAAGAGGATACCAGCATGGGAAAAGGAATGAGGTCTGTTAACAAGGAGAACATCCAAGATAGTGCTTCTCATTGGATTTTTTTTGTTGGTGTGAGTAGGCTCAGTAATAAGTTGAGTGAGCCCATGAGAGTCGCAGAATTGTTTCAGGGGTAACGAGACCTTAGTCAGCCAATCATAGTTAAGGTCGCCTAGTATGATTGTTTCCATTAGGGTAGTATCCAGGTGGGATGACAGGTGTGTCAGAAGTTGCGGTCCTGCTGCTGGAGGTCTATAGCAGCCTATGATGCGGAACGCCACTGATGGGGAAACCTCGACTTTAAGAGACAGGCATTCAAATCCACAGACAAAGGAGGTAGCATCTAATATAAATACTGAGAATTTGTTTTTAACATAAATGGCTACTCTTCCACCCCTGGCCTGCCTGTCAGTTCTGAAGAGGAGGTAGTTAGGGATGTTTACCTCTCTGTCTGGGGTGCACGCCCACAGCCATGTTTCTGAAAGCATGAGTACGTCTGGTGCAGTATGAATAATCCAAGCCTGGACTGAATCGAGCTTCTTTAAAAGACTACACACATTAGTATGCGAGAAGCTAATTCCTTTCAAAGTTGTGAGTTCAGAAGGAGATGAGAGCACTTTCATAGGGCCAGGGTTAAGTTCGACGTCACCTGAGCATAGGAGTAGAAGGAGCACAATTTTCCTCAGGGCAGTAAGGAGAAGTTTAAAGGCACAAGTCTTTCTACGTCTGGTATAGGTTTGAGTACATGGGTCCAAAGACTGAATCATCTTATTGTGCTGCCCTACAGATAAATATCCTATGATCCATGCAGAATAGCACCAAGCCATACCTAGTTTGAATGGATAGGGTATAGGACCACGTAGAGGATATTGGTTAGCAGTTCCACTTCGAGGAGATTCCACAAACTGTGAAGTGATCAAAGGCGTACAGTGGCAGCATAATTTGTTCATAGTGTTGGTATATGGGGAGATTAGCATGGTAGAGCATGCACCTTTGTTGGAATCAATTCTGTCAGGTTGCCTAACCACATGGGGTATTATACAAAGGCTGGCGGATAAGCGTAGCCAAACAAGGCCTGTCATGGTTGCCCTTTATGTAAGTAAGGAGCGTACTGCAGTAGCTTCTGCTATCTAAGTTATATAGGTCCCAGGGGTCGTTGTTCCGTATGCGACTGTTTGGGGAAGTTTAAAAATGGAGTTACGCAACTTAAATGTATACCGCTCTCGGCTAGAGAAAGGAGAGAGTAGCTCGAATTAATAGTGGGGCAACACAAAGGCTAGCAGTCTGAGCGAAAACAGCTCAATTAGCAACTGAAAAGCCTGCGATTTCCTTGGCGCCTTGCAGTCTGGAGAGAGCTACAAAGTCACGAAGGGGCTGTAAGACTTGGCTGCTGGGAACATTTTTAGACAATAAACACAGTTTTTTGGCAAATCAGTCACAGTTCAGTAATTTGTAGTACAATTTTCAAGTAAAACAGTGCCTTAGCAAGACAGGATATGCTAGTCAGCAAGACAGGATACACTAACTGAAAGACCTAACAGTGGAGTGATAATGATTCACACTGAGTCTTTTGTGGGATTCCCCTCTTGAACTGCCAGATAAGTACAGCTCTTAATGAGCTGTTAATCACTCCAGGCCATCTGGAACATTGAGAGAGATTAGCCTGAAGACTAGAGCCTGCTAAAGTAGAGACTTTTTTAACTTCATTAACAGCCATGGAAACCTGCACTAGTGAAGACAAACAAGTAGAGAGTTAGCTGCACTAGCCCTGGTCAATTTGCACTAGGGTTTGTGCTAGTAAAACAATGTTAAGATCGACCCTTGTCAGAAAGCAGTCATACCTTTGCAGCACTGGTTTGGTGCAGTCAGAACGGGCCCGGGAGCACAAAGCAAGTCTTTTCTTTGGTTGTCAGTGAGGAATCAGTGTTGAACTTTTAAGGGGGCTTGCCAGGGCTCGGCCCCCTAGCTCTGAAGTGAGCCCCAGTAGCTCACCACTGCTGCCATTGACTTACAATGGGAATGGAGGCTCAATTTAAAAATATGACCCTTATGCTGGTGGGCAGTATAGCCTAGAGGTTAGAGGAATGAGGTGTGAATGAGCTTGGTACATCCAGCAGACTAGACCTGAGTTTGATTCTCACAACCTCCACCTGCATACTGTGTGACTCTGAGCAAGTCACTTAACCGCCCAGTACTCCCAGGTCGCCCCCGAAAACAGGCAGTTGTGCCTAGTGGGCCTTACCTGGTTACCAAAGACTGAAATAAAAAAAATAAAAATTAAAAAATGTCCCCCAAAGTTTAATTCCAACACTGGGAGGGTGTCCAGCTGCAGGAGGGGTCGGGAGAACACAACCAGTCTGTTCATCGACTGTTAAAATGTGCAGCTGTGGCAGGGGATGGTATCCAGTTGCAGGGGTGTCCCATTCCTCTTAACTGTCCCTTATTGTTACCCAGAATAAGTGATGTGTCCCTTATGGAAACAAAGAAGGTGCTAGCACTCAGAACACTTTAAAGCAGGAATAACAAATTGAATTGGCACAAGTTTCCACAATGTTCAGTGCTTGCATCTCCAAGTCTGATGATGTGTTCCACAGCACCCTCCCTGATACTGGTCAAAAATTGCAAATCAAGTAAACAGCTGCTGTGAGGGTTGTTCTGGGGGCAGGTCTGCTCCAGGAAGGGTGCACATTGTGGGGTAGGATTGTCCTGGGGTTGGAAGAGTGGATCAGGTGCAAGGGGGAAGGTGTTCCAGCCACAGGAAAAATTATCAGAGGCTCATCTGAGTGCTGGAAGAGTGTCCCAGTTGCAGAAAGATTTGTGCGTGGGGGTGGAGCTGCACCACAGGTGGGAACAGTTGTCTGGGTGGATCCAGGGAATGTGGTCATCTGGGGGAGAGGCTGGGATGGGGCGATCCAGCTTCTAGGAGGAAGGTGCTCAGTTTTGGGGCTAGTCTGAGGGCAGAAATGGTGGTTCCGGGGGGTCCGTCTTGTGGATGGTAAGATGTGCTGTCTGCGATTGGTTGCCAGTTATTATGCAATCTGTAACTACTTGTCTGTGTCAAAGGACCTCCTTGTGAATGAGCTTGCTCAACAGAGTTTTCCTATAATAAACTTGAACTTGAACAGCATTTCAATAGTTTTTGACAGCATCAGTTGTAAAGTTGTCATTCTACTGTAAACAGTACTACTCTCCTGGTCCTCTTCTGAACTGCAATTTGGGGCCAGTTTGCACACAGCCAGTCTGTTTATCTGGGGGCAGCTGCAAGGGGAGCTTGTGTGGCGGTTTCAGCTGCAGGAGGTGGCTACTCCATTGACAGGGGTCCCCACAACATCAACTTATTGACACAGGGTTGGTAGGGAGGCTGGTCCAGCTGCAGGGAGGGTGGCCGTGGGGGACTGATCTGGGGGGGGGCTATGGTTGGGCTAGCTCCAGAGAGGGTATTCAGGCTGGGGAATCTGGTCTGTTACTGGTCCTGCTGCATAGAGGTGATCAGCTGGAGGGGGGTGGCTGGTCTGTGGTTGGAAACGGAGGCCCCGGTGGGATCCAGCTGCATGGAGGCTTGTCCACTATAGGGGATTCGGTTTTGTGGGCCACTGAGTTGTCTAGGGGGAGCTCAGCTTGGGGGGGGCTAGTCCATCTGCAGGGAGGGCTGTCAGCTTAGGATGTGTGTTCTAGCTGTATGGAGGCAGGGTGTGGGTGGCTTGTCTGTGAGTAGGCAAGGTGGCCGGGGGTTCAGCTGCAGTAAGGGCTTTCAGCTGGTGGTGGAAGTAGGTTTGTGAGACGTTAAATAATCAATGGAGGGTGCTCAGCTCAGTTGAGTGTGGTGGTCCGAGGAAGAAAGGAGGGGGTTGCTGATCTGTGGGAGGAATGGGTAGTCCTGAGGGGATTCCAGCTGTAGGGTGGATGGTCTGCTGAGGGTGGGACCAAGTTTGCCTGGGTTCTGGCTGCAGGATGGGTGGCTGGGGGGGGTCCAGCCGCAGGGAGCAGCTTGTGAAGGTTCTGGCTGCAGGGATGGTGGCTGGTCCATGGGCAGGGGTCCCCATAGGCTCTCCACAACATTCACTCACTGACACCAGGTTGGTAGAAAGGTTGGGCCAGCTGTGGGGTGGGGCAACTCTGGAGGGGTGGGCCATTGTTGGTCCAGCTGGGGGGGGTCAACTGGGGAGGGGCCGGGCATTGTTGGTCCAGCTACTGCATAGCAGCTTCTGTAATCGCACCACTCTCACGTTTGCTGTGTAGCCTCACTTGTATTTTTTTGTTGCATGGGACAGTAGTCTCTATGCCAAGGACAGACTACACTTCAGTGAGGAGGGAAAGAAAGTGTTGAAACAGAAGATGGAGAAGTACATAGAGGAAGTTGGGAATTTAAACTAGGAGTGGGGGGTGGCAGTTAGGCAAGAGACATGCAGAGACCACAGGTTGGGAAACCATATGAGTTTACCCCCATAACAGTGACAAAGGACACATGGCAAATACTATTGGTGATGCTAGTAAAGGAGGATAGGATGGGAGAGGGGGGAAAGGGTGGAAGGTGGTTACCCTTAATGCTAGGAGCCTTGGGGGGAAAACTGCAGAGTTACAGGTTCTCATGGCAGAGGGAGAGGTGGACATTGCAGCCATCACAGAAACATGGGCCACACAATACAATGACTGGGACCTGTCTGTACCAAGGTTCAGGTTATTTCGTAGGGACAGGGTGATTGGTAAAGGAGGGGGTGTGGCACTATATGTGAAGGAAGGACTGAAGTGTGTAAGGGAGGAAGGGGAGGAGGGTAGTACAGAGTCACTTTGGATGCAAATCCAGGATTCCAAGAATAGGATTCTTAGAATGGGAGTGGTGTACAGGCCACTATCTCAGATGGAGGAGTTAGGCAGGGAACTAGCGGGACAGATCAGGAGGACCTCCGAGAAGGGTAGTGTGGTGATTGTGGGGGACTTCAACATGCCAGGAGTGGACTGGAGTACCTCAACAACCAGGAACAGAAGGGAGCAGGTACTGCTGGATGCCTTCCAGGACAGCTTCCTGCTGCAAATGGTCAGTGAACCAACCAGGTTAGGGAATACCCTTGACCTTGTGCTGGCAAATGGGGACTTTGTGAGAGAATTTACAGTAGAGGAACCGCTGTCAGGAAGTGACCACCACTCAGTATGGCTCACACTGGATAAGGGCAAGGAAGTAGTGGAATCTGGCACAAGAGTGCTGGACTTCAGGAGGGCCAACTTTGGGAGGATGAGGAAGTGGTAAAAGGGTACCTGGCCAGAATTCAATCTAGTACGGACACTAACCAGAGGTAGGAGCTCATAAAGCTGGGGATAGTGGAGGCAACCAAAACCTGCTGCAAGGCCCAGAGCAAGAAGGCTAGGTCTAAGAAACTGAGCTGGTTGAGCAAGAAGGTCATGGAAAAGGTAAGGAGCAAAAGAGCTGCCTTTAGGAAGTACAAGAAAACAGGGAAGGGGGAGGATAGGGAGGAGTACTTGACGGAATCGAAGGAGGTGACAAGGGCAGTAAGGGGAGCCAAGGCATCTACGGAACTCAGGCTGGCACAAGGCATTAAGAAGGGGGAGATGGACTTCTTTAGGTACATCAGGGAGAAAAGGAGCTGTAAGGACCACATAGTAAGGATTAGGAAGGAGGGGGGTTGGGTGGAAGCAGGGTGCGATAAGGCAGAAGCACTAAATGAGTACTTCTGCTCAGTATTTACTAAAGAGAAGAGGGGGGTGACACCCAAGAAACATAGAAACATAGACTTTGATGGCAGATAAGGACCCCTTGGCCCACCTAGTCTGCCCATTTCCCTACCTACAGGATAGGCCGCAGATCCTAGTTAACCAACAGCCTATTTCTTCCTACCCCCCACAAGAATTGCCTTATGTCTGTCCCATGCATTCTTGAGTTCTCCCACAGTTTTAGACCCCACAACCTCCTCAGGAAGGCTGTTCCATGCATCCACTACCCTCTCTGTGAAATAATACTTCCTCACATTGCCCCTGAACTGTCCCCCATCTTTAAATTGTGTCCCCTTGTTCTTGCACGTCTCTTTTTCTGAAAGATGCTACCCTCTTGGACTTTGTTGATTCCATTGAGGTACTTAAAAGTTTCTATCACGTCCCCCCTCTCCCTTCTGTCCTCAAGGGTATACATATTAAGCTCCTTTAGTTTCTCCTCATACGGCTTCTCTTGCAGACCCTGCACCATTTTAGTTGCCCTCCTCTGGACTGCCTCTATCCTGTCTATGTCCTTGCAGAGATGGGGTCTCCAGAACTGGACGCAGTTCTCCAGATGGGGTCTCACCAACTGTCTGTACAGAGGGATAACAGCTTCCTGTTTTCTGCTGGTGATGCCTCTCCCTATGCATCCCAGTATACCCCCAGCCCTCCCAACTGCCTTCTCACATTGCTTGCTAACCTTAAGGTCATCTGATATGATTACTCCCAGGTCCCTTTCCTTTTTTGTTGTTGTTACTACCTCCCCCACATTGTGTAATCTTCCCCTGGGTTCTTGTTTCCCAGGTGCATTATTTTGCACTTCTTTGCATTGAATCCTAACTGCCATACTTCTGACCATTCCTCCAACCTTGCCAAGTCCCTTCTCACCCTTTCCACACCTCCTTGTGTATCAACCCTGTTGCAGATCTTTGTGTCATCTGCAAAGAGGCATGCTTTTCCTTCCAGTCCCTCTGCAATGTCACTTATAAAGACATTAAAAAGGACTGGACCCAGTACTGAACCCTGCGGTACAACACTAGTAACCCCTCTTTCTTCAGAGTGGACTCCATTTACAATTATTTTCTGTGTCCTGTTGTCCAGCCAATGTTTTCCCCATGCTACCACCCTGGGACCCACTCCCAGGCTAGTTAATTTGACTATTAATCTTTTGTGTGGGACTGCGTCAAATGCCTTGCTAAAATCTAGGTAGGACCTGTCCACAGCGCCTCCCTGGTCTACTACTTTGGTCACCCAGTCAAAGAAATCTATTAGATTCGTCTGACATGACCTTCCCGCTGTGAACCCATGCTGCCTTGGGTCCTGTGCCCCACTGGCCTCTAGGTACTCAACAATTCTTTCCTTCAGAAGTGACTCCATCACTTTCCCTACCACAGAGGTCAAACTGACAGGTCTGTAGTTTCCTGCCTCTGTCTTGGTCCCACTTTTGTGAAGTGGAATCACATCCGCCTTCCTCCAGTCCTCAGTACCACACCATCCTCCATGATTTATTAAAAGAGTAGCCAGTGGTTTCACTAGTTCCCCTTAATTCTTTTAGAATTCTGGGGTGAATTCCATCAGGACCCATTGCTTTGTCCACCTTCAGTTTTAGGAGTTCTTGCAGAACCCTTTCTTCTGTGAAAGGACTGGGATCGACCCCTATCAAGAGTGCTTCTGTTAATTGGATTAGTCACTTCCCCCTCCTCTTTTGTGAATACTGAGCAGAAATATTCATTCAGTATCCCTGCTTTTTCACTGTCCCCCTCTGCCCACCCACCGTTAATTCTATTCAGCCTCACTATCCCTCCCTTTGTCTTTCTACGCTCTCTGATGTACCTATGAAAGGTTTTATCCCCCTTCTTAACCGAGTTGGCTATCTTTTCCTCAGTTTGGGCCTTTGCTATTCTGACTTCCCTTCCTGCTTCCTTCTGCCTTAACTGGTACAGCTCTCTGTCCTGCTCCTTCTGTGTTTCCTTATACTTCCTGAATGCTATCTTTTTCTCCCTGACTTTCCCAGCCACCTCTTTTGAGAATCATAGTGGCTTTTTCTTTCATTTTGATTTGTTTATTTGCTTCACACAAATGCTTGTTGCCTCTGTGATGGCAGTTTTGATGATTCCCCATTGTTGCTCCACCCCTCCTTCTAGCCTGTTTGCTAGTGCTTTTCTGAGGCACTCTCCCATCTTGCCAAAAAGCAGCCCTCCTGAAGTCCAGTACCCTCACTTTTGTATGGCTTGACTCTGTAGCGGAGTTTAACGTGAACCACACTGTTTGATGGTCACTTGTTCCCAGATGGCAACCCACTTCTAGATCTGAGATCCTCTCACTGCCCCCATTTGAGAGTACAAGGTCTAAGATGGCTCCCTCATGAGTGGGTTCCGAAACTAGCTGTCTGAGGCCTGCCACCTGTAGGGCATCGAGAATGGCCCTGCTCTTGGATGTGGTTGCAGCAAATGTGCTCCAGTTAACATCTGGCATATTCAGGTCTCCCATCAACAGTATCTCCCCTTTCTCTGCCATCCTAAGAATGCCTTCTATCATATCTTTGTCCATTCCCTTCCCCTGACATGGGGATCTGTACACATCCCCTGTGAGGATTGTGGTGCCCTTTCCAGTCTCCAGGTGACCCACAGTGCCTCTCTCTCCCTGTTTACTCTTTTGTTCAGTTGCTTTTATCCCTTCCTTTACATAGAGAGCTACTTCTCCCCCTCTTCTCCCCTGCCTGTCTCTCCTGTAGGTTATGTACCCTGCTATGTTAACATCCCAGTCATGGTTCTCTGTGTACCATGTTTCTGTGACTGCTACGATATCCAGGCATCCCTCTTCCATCGAGGCCACCAGCTCAGGGAGCTTGTTACCCAGACTACGGGCATTGGTACTCATTACCCTCCATTTCCTGATGGCCTTACTCCTTTTTGCCCCATCCCTGTCCTTCTTGCCTTTGTCACTTTCCCCATTTACCCCTGTCCTTCTCCCTATCGCCACCTCTATGTTGGTGTTTACCACACTTACTACTGTGATTTTTTTGGGGGGGCTAGGATTTCCCTGCTCCTTACCAGTGCCTCCCCCCTTGGCTATTTTAAATGCTTGCCAATGAAGCATTTAAACCTATTACCTAGGATCCTGGTTCCCCTCCTGGACATATGCAGCCCATCATGCCAGAATAGGCTTGCATCACTCCAGGTGGACCCCCAGTCCCCAGTGAAGCCAAATCATGAGCTCTGCACCAGTTTTTCAACTACTGATTGAATCCCATGGTGCGGAACACCCTAGCCTCTCCTACGCCATAGATGGGCAGCACCTGCGAGAAGGTTACCGTGTGTGCTACTTGTCTAAGGCCCCTTCCCAATTCCACAAACTCTTCCTGCACTGCTCTAATCCCTTTCTTAGCCAGGTCATTTGTCCCTAGTTGGACAATGACATCCAGCTCCCTTCCCTGTGCAGCTGCTCCGGCAATCTTGAGGATTTGCTCCCTGTCCCTTCAAGCCATGGTGCCAAGCAGGCACCTTACCCCCCTCTCCCCTTCCTCCCCCAGTTCTACCTTCCTAACAATAGAGTCCCCCACCAGGAGTTGTTTCCTTCCCCTGTGGGGTCCCATGCCACCCTCCTGTGGGTCTCCTTTGTGGAGGTTCCCAGCATCCTCCTTGGTCTCCACTGTGGGTGCCTCCATAGAGGAACCACACTTTGCCAGAATGGCATAGGAATTGTGGAGAGGTATAACTGGAGGGATGCACCTCTGTTCCACCACTCTCACCCTCCCTGAGCCCACTGTGGTCCAACTGCTCCTCTTTCTTGGCAACCTCTGAGGCAACGGCAGTGGCACTGGTGGTCCCTGGATGGAAGAGGAGGTCCCACAAATCCTGGCCAACTCAGCCTGGAGATGAGCAACCTCCTACCTCAGCCCAGATAGGTGCCTGCAGATGGGACAACACCGTATCCTCCAGAACGTCTCCCGGAAGACTGCTGTTCCACAGCCACTGCACTGCACCACTCCCATCATGTCTTATTTCTGGCCCCTTAACTGTTGTTTGGAATCCTTACTCTTTCCTCTGTTTTTTTTCCTCTTCTCTCTCTACTTACTTTCTGCCTCTGTGCCCTTTAAGCTCCTGATTGTCCTGTTCTGAGACAAGAATATCCTATATTTCTCAGTAGACCCCTTACTTGCTCAGAGGCAGACCTCCAGCAGCTAGAGGGGGCCGGAGAGCTACTGTTGCCCTTCTAGGATGGTGGCTGTTTGGTGGCTCTGTGATCACTCACTTCCTGCTCCCAAACAGGAAGTTCCTGTTGTCAGTCAAATCCTGTGCCTATAAAAGTAGAACTAGCTTTGGGTGGGAGGGAAGGAGGGCAAGGGGGAGAAATGGCAGAAACGGGGGGGGAAGGGGGTGACAGATGGGGAAATCATGAAGGGCAGAGTTCGGGAGGGTTTGAAGGCACTGAGGGTGGACAAGGCACCAGGCCCAGATGGCATCCACCCCAGGGTACTGAAGGAGCTGGTAGAGGTCCTTGCAGGGCCTTTGGCAGACCTAGTTAATGCCTCACTACATTCGGGGTGTGTACCTCAGGACTGGAGGATGGCTCATGTGGTGCCCCTCCACAAGAGTGGCCCCAAGGATGAACCAGGAAACTACAGACCAGTGAGCTTCACATCCATTGTGGGTAAGCTAATGGAGACTATCCTGAAGGAGAGGCTGGTGGCCTTCCTAGAGGCCAAAGGACTACAGGACAGCAGACAGCATGGCTTCATACGGGGCAGATCCTGCCAAACCAACCTAGTGGAGTTCTATGACTGGGTAACTAGGCAACTGGACAGGGGCCATGCAGTGGATGTCCTGTATCTGGACTTCAGCAAGGCATTCGACTCGGTGCCACATGGAAGGCTGGGAAGTAAGTTAGTAGGTGCAGGGGCGGTTGCAAAGCTGGTGAGATAGGTAGGGAACTGGCTTCAGGGAAGGCAACAGAGGGTGGTGGTGGGTGGGGAGCTCTCACACCCAAGGGTAGTGATGAGCGATGTTTCACAGGGCTTGGTGTTGGGACCAGTGTTGTTTGGGATATTCATTGCAGACATATCATTGGACATTAAGAGCAAGATCAGTCTGTTTGCTGATGATATCAAGGTAGGAGCGGTGGTGGATGACCTAGGGGGATGGTAGGGGTTGCAGGATGATCTGGCAAAGCTTGAAACCTGGTCAGACACCTGGCAACTGGGGTTTAATGCCAAAAAGTGCAAGGTGCTGCATTTTGGGATAAAGAACCCAAGGAGGCGTTACCAGCTGAGCGGAGTGCAGCTAGCCCAGACAGAGGAGGAGAAGGATCTGGGGGTGCTCATTACAGGGTCAATGAACAACTCGGCACAATGTAGGAAGGCAGCTGCAAAGGCCAACAAAATGCTGGGTTGTATTGCAAGGGGTATATCTTCGAGGAGGGAGGAGGTGATTTTGCCACTGTATAGGTCATTAGTGAGACCGCACCTGTAGTACTGCTTGCAGTACAGGCACCCATATCTGAAGAGGGACATTAAGTTACTGGAGGGGGTGCAGCACAGGGCAACAAAGATGATCAAGGGGCTGGGGGACTTATCATATGAGAGGAGGCTGAGGGAGTTGAACATGTACTCGCTGGAAGAGAGGAGGGACGGGGGGACGTGATTGAAACCTTTAAGTACATGAAAGGAATAAACAAGACAGGTACAAAGGGGCTGTTCAAAGTAGGGGAGGGACACCAGGGGCCATGATATGAGACTGGAGGGAGGAAGGTTCAGGAGGAAGATAAGGAGACACTTTTTACAGAGAGGGTGGTGGCTGGGTGGAATGCGTTACCTGCAGAAGTGGTGTACAGTAGAACAGTGAACTGCTTCAAAAGGGGATGGGACAGAACAGGGGGGAGGGTCAATGAAGGGGAAGGGTGGAAGAGAGGGGCAGCTGCAGAATAAGGGGTGCTAGCTGCACACTTGATAGACCTCTAGGTCTTTATCTACTGGCAAATTTCGTATGTTCATATGGGAGGGTTGGGTTGCTGGTCTGTTAGCGTGAATTGTGGTATTCGGGAAGGGGGAGTTCAGCTGTAGGGAGAATGGTTGGCTGGGGGAGAGATGCAGGTTCCAGGCTGTAGTGGGTCAGGGAGAATGCTCATCTTGGGGGAGGCTGGTCCTGCTGCAGGTGTGGGGGGTTCTAGCAGCAGGGAGAGTGTTCAGCATGGTGTGGGTGACTTGCCAGCAGGCAGGGTGGTCTAGAACGGCAGCCCAGCTGCTGGGAGAGAGCTCAGCTTGGTGGATGCTGTTCCTAGGTCAGAAAGTATGGTCCACCAATTATGGGGAAGGTTGTCAGAGAAGGTGTTCTAGCTGCAAGGAGGGATCGGTGGCTGGTCCATGGGCAGGAAGGTTGGTACAAGGGAGGATGAGTCCAGCTGTAGGGAGGGAGGGTTGTAGCCTGGGGGGATGCAGGTCTGGGGGCTGTAGTGGTCCATGGAGGGAGCTCAGCGTGGAGGAGGCTGGTTCCAGGGCTGGAAGGTTGGTCCAGTTGCAGGGGTTGGGGTTGTCAGGGAGTGTTCCAGCTGCAGGGGGATGTGTCAGCAGGGTGGCTAGTCTGTGGGCATGAAAGGTGATCTGTTGGGGGGTTATCTGGGAGGAGTGCCTAGTCCAGGTGCTGGAGGGTAGGGCAGCTCCAAGTAAGGTGTTTAGCTTGAGGAGATGGCTGGTCCATAGGCGGGAATCAGAAGGGTAGTCCTGGAGTGGGGATGGGTAGGCTGGTCTGTGGCGCTGAATGGCTGTCTTTCAGCATGAAGTGTAGCTGGCTGGGGAGGGAGGCTGGTCTGCATTATGCCATGTGCACTATGGATGCTGTGTAGTGCACCGTGAAGTGCTGTGTGCATTGTCGACACCACACAGTGCTATATGCATTACCAACACCTCACTTTGTCACACACACACACACTGCCGCACTCTGCACTGTGCCACGTGTACTGCCATTTCTGTGGGGTGCCATGTGCACTGCAGGCTCTGCAATATGTTGTGTACAGTGGAGACACCATGGTGTGCCACATGCAGTGTCGACCCCACGCTGTGCCATGTGCAGTCCTGACACCATGCAGTGCCATGTACACTGCCAACACTGTGCTGTGGCACATTCACAGTCAACACCATGCTGTGGCACAAGCACTGCCAACACTGCACTCTGCCATGTTCACTGACACTGTGCAGTGCACTGTTCACTGCCACTACACAGCACCACATACACTGCCAACACCACACAGTGCCATATGAACTGGCACCACTTTGCTTTTTCACATACTCTTCCACCACTGTGCTGTACCACACACAGTGCTGCCACTGCACTGTCCCACATACACTACCATCACAGTGTAATGCCACATGCACTGCCAACTCCTCACAGTTCCACATTCACTGCCAACTGTGCTGTGCCATAACCGTGTATTAGCATGTGCACAGCCATCACTGTGTAGTACCACAGTCACTGCCAACTCTGTGCAGTGCCACATTCACTGCCAGTTGTGCCATGCCAAATCAATGTCAACTCTGTGGTGTGCCACATTCACTGCCAAAACCACAGTGCCATGTGCTGTGTCACAACGTACACAGGCATTTTATACCTTAGACCACAGCATCCTCCTGTTCAGACTGAAAAAGATGGGGGTTATAGGTGGAGCTGTGGACTGGTTTGAGTCATATTTAAAAGGACATAAACAGATGGCATCTATTGATGGGTTTAATTCAACCTTAGTCCTCATAGTGTCAGGAGTACCCCAAGGCTCTATATTAAGGCTGATCTTTTTTAATATATGCATGGACCCCCTTACTATATCCGATCCCTGTGTTAAACTTCAGCTCTATGCTGATGATACAATATGATATATGACAGGAATAAGTCTTTCACAAACTGAATGTATGTTGCAAGGGGCATTTGATGAACTCCCAAGATTTCTTCCTGTCATCTAGATTGGCCCTAAATGCAAAAAAAAAAAAAAAAACACAAACAGATAATGTATTTTAATATTTCTAAGGGACTGGTCTCAACTACAAGTAACCTACAAATTAAAACATTAGATCATGTTGTTTTGCAGCAAGTACAGAGTTATCGTTATTTGGGAGTCTGGTTAGATGAGAAACTTAAATGGAATATCCATATGGATAAACAAAGAATCTGGGGAAACATCTTGATGCATTATATAAAATCAAATATTGTATGGAGGAACAGGTCAGGAAGCATGTTGTAGAAACCATGGTAATACCAAGTTTTGATTATGGAGATCTTTTATTCACAGGAGCGTCTGGTTCGGAACTGGCAAAGTTAGCCCTCATGTATATTAAATTTGCCTGTTTCATATTGAACTGTCCTTGTTGAACACATAAGTGTGAACTTTATAGGATATTAGGATGGCAGAGATTAGGGGAGTGTATGAACTTACACTGTCTAGTATACATGCATAAGTGTTATGGGAACAACGTTCCTAATTATGTAAGTGGGAACCTACACTTGAGAAGCATTAAGAGCTCTTTAACATCGTCAGGTGGGATTGAGTATCTATTACCAAACAGAAATTTGGAGGTGGGTAGATCTCATTTTTTGTACAAAGGCCTTAAACTCTGGAATTCCATTCCAATCCACCTCAGACCAGTATACAAGTTTATTAGTTTGCACAACATTAAAAATTATCATTTAGAACAGTCAAAAAACTTTTCCTTGTTGCCTCAAGAAATATGAACCATGGTTGAAATCTCAGCATGGTTTCTGCCCCAAATACAATACCGAGACTGCCTTGATGAGATTCACAGGCCATGTCATCAAAGCAATTGATGAATGAAAATACGTTATTTCGGCCTTTGTGTATCTCACCAAGGCATTTGATTTGGTTGACCATGCTGAGCTCCTGAAATTGTTGCCGAATGTTCATTTCTCCAAGGAGGTGAACGCCTGGTTCGGAAACTATCTATTAGAAATCAAAGAACTATCATTAATGGTTCATTTTCCACTGAAAAAGTCCTAAGGTGTGGAGTCCCACAGGGCTCTATTCTGGGTCCATTACTTGTTTCTTTTTTTTGTTAACTCACTCAAATATTTTCAGACACACTGAATTAATTTTTTATGCAGATGACACTGTTCTTTTTTGTTCTGGAAATAATCCATCGTCACTACAAACTGTTTTGCAATCTGATTTTAGTCTCTTGCATCATTGGTTTCAATCACACAAATTGGTATTAAATTCAGTTAAAACAAAATCAATGTTTTTCTCTAGTATCAAATAAACTTCTATTTCTGAGTTATCGTTAAGTGATAACCTAGGAAACCCGATTGAGCAAGTATCTGTTTTTAAATATCTTGGTGTGTTCCTTGATTCACACTTAACTTATGAGCAGCATATCACTGATTTGATTAATAAACTACACAAGAGACTTGGGGCAAGATATTCAAAACTTTGCCCAGGGGCTAAATTAACACTGCCCGGCAGGTAAACTTAGCCTGGAGCACAAAGCAAGCTATATTCAAAAGGAATAGCCCGGGACAAACAGCTTCTTAATACAGCATGGGAATGAGGCCGGGCAAACTGGGCTGGGAGTGCAGGGCACACTTAGCCCTGTTATAAGACAGCTCTGAATATAGCAACCAGAAAGTGCAAACCACAACAGCAACACAGTGTACAGCAACGTGAAGGTAGGTAGAGGTGAACTATGTGGCCAGTGTGTGCCAGCAAATGTGTGGATCCAGTACAGCTGCAGGCAGCAGTGCATATGAAAGTGCAATGTTCAAAACTATATAATATTCCCCGAACTGTTTGTACTGCGCTAACACGTTTGCGTGGGTTTAACGCAGGGCTAAACCGTTAGCCCGGTGCAAACACGTTTGCCCGACGCTAAACTTTGCCATATTCAAAAGTGACATGCAAATGAGCCTACTTAGTCTCTGAGCAAACATCCAGATTAGCATCTCATTATGCCCTGATTTGCATGCAGTTTGCCCAGCATTACTGCAGGGTCCCACAGCTCTATCTATAGGTCAGTCTGGAAGTACAGGGGCTGGCCAGGTCCAACCATAGGTCCACCTGTAGGTCAGTCTGGCAGTGCATGATGATAGCTGTAGGCTACATGTAAACAGTACAGCATAGCATAGAATATTGTACCACAGGGGACAACACAGCACAGGCACAGATGGTGGTGGTGCTGCATGCAACTGTCACACTGTAGGGCATGCTACAGTACACAGCAGACACTACGGTAGCAAGGGAGCCAGTAGTGTGTGGACACAGCACTACCTATGATGTGTAGGGCAGTGCTGATGACTGCACTATACACAGTGAACGACAAAACCAGCACCACTCCAGACTTAAAGCTATAAAAGGCTTTTATTTATGAAACTTCATAAAAGGCACAATGCCTGCAACATACCGTCTGTGGCTCAGCAGCAATCAAAGCCCCGACCAGTTTCACAGCTAATGCTTCATCAGGGGGATAGTCCATTGACACAACGTAACTAATATAAATAGTGGCCTCTTAAAGAGATAATATACACATAAAAATACAAATACAAAAATTGCACACCAAAAAATGTGTGTGAACATACACACACACACACACACACACATATATATATATATATATATATATATATATACACACACGTACATACACACACTGCTACCACCTTCAAAATACTACACTGGGGTGCTTATAAAGTAATTGCTATAATAATTATTAGTAATGCTAAATACAAACAAAACGCATAGGGGAGCTTATCTCTGGATAGTCACAGAGTATATTATGTTATGCTATAAACATATATATATATATATGTGTATATATATATATATATATATATATATGTATATGTATATATGTATGTACTCATATATTTACATTAGTGAAAACAGTGAACAGTAAAATGAATTGAAACACACAGTCAAAAAGAGTATAAGTCAATCTGGTCAAATATAGGTTGACACTGATATGGTCCTAACGTAAAACAATATTATATTTTCTTTAGTTTCAGCATACTTTCAGGAACATGAAGACTTAGCACAGATCATTAAGGACCTAGGAACAATCAGAAAAATATATCTGCAAGAAAATGTTCAACCAAATTTAATCATTTCAACATACTGTATATGGTGTCCTATTTCCTAATGCATGTTAACAGTTCAATTTTATCATTAAGACCAGGTATATTCAGTGCCCCTAAAGTAAATATCCAAAATGACTCCCTATATTTAAGTTTTTTCTTTTAGGCTACCACCTCTTGTTCCAATCATAACCTTTTCAATGGCACAAAATTTAAAGATATGGCCAATTTTCCCTGTCATCCTACTGTGATTGGCCAGTGCGTTTGAAGGGTCCTTAGTCTGTATTGACCTTAAGTGTTCCCCAATTCTGACTTTGAAGGGTCTTGTCATCATTCCAACATAAAACGCGGAACACTCACATGTCGCCAGATACACCAAATTATTCGTACTACAGTTAAAGAAACTTCTTATCTCATATTCTTTTGTATTGTTAACTGTAGCAAATGCCTTGGTTTTAAGGATAGAGGTACAAAACTTACAGCTGCCACATGGAAAATTACCATGTGGCAATGGTGGTAACCAATTGTCCTTAGGTAAAGAAAAAGTCACCTGTGCTTGATAACTGTGGACTAATCTATCCTTCAGATTATGTCCACGTTTGTATACCATTCTAGGTCTCTCTTGTACATTTGTTTTTAGTAGAGGTTCTGATCTTAAAATGTTCTAATTATCATTTAAGATTTGTTCTATATTCCTAGCATGTCTGGTATACTTCGTAGTGAAATTCATCCTACTGGTGTTCTGTGGCTCATTTTTCTTTACTTTAAGGAGTTCCTTCCTATCCTTTTCTAGTGCTTTATCCAGAGCTTTATGGACTACATCAGTCTTATAGCCCCTAGCCAAAAACCTGGTACACATCTCAGAAGCATTAATCAGAAAGTCAGAATCATTACTGCAATTTCTGCAAACTCTTAACATTTGGGCTGTGGGAATATTCTTTACTAAATGTTGTGGGTGGCAACTAGTGGCATGTAACAGCAAATTCCTGTCTGTGTCCTTCCTATACAAGTCAGTGATATAAGTACCATCTTCCTTTTTTATTATTATAAGGTTCAGGAAGGGAACAGACACAGGATCACATTTCATAGTGAATTTTAAATTCTCATTGCCTGTCTCCAAATGAGATATAAACCGATCAAGTTCACTGTTACTGCCACGCCACACCATAAATACATCATCTATATAACGATGCCATAAATCAATCTTATCCAAAAAGGGATTGGTCTGGTCATCGTAAATATATTCCAATTCCCACTTTCCCAAATACAGGTTTGCATAATTGGGTGCAAATGTTGCCCCTCATTGCTGTTCCTTTAACCTGTAGATAGTATGTGTCCTGAAAAAGAAAGCTATTTTTGGTAAGCACATGTTCTGCACTTTCAAGAAGGAATTCCCTTTTCCCAACATTTAATTGTAAGTCAAGCTCTAACCAATATCGTAAAGCTTCCAGACCATCAACATGTGGAATATTGGTGTACAGAGAGCAGATGTCCATGGATACCAATAGCCAATCTACCTCTGATTGCATCTCCTCCAGAACCTCCAATATATGTGTGGTACCCCGCACATAAGACATTAACTTAGGTATATAACTTTTAATATGTGAATTCACATATTGTGAAAGTGGCTCTGTTAAAGAACCAATTTCTGCCACTATTGGTAGTCCTGGAGGATTATTCCAATCTTTGGGTATTTTCGGAAGTGTATAAATACTTGCTCTAATAGGTTGTTCCACAGTCAGAAAACACATTTCAGCATGCTCAATAATACCATTAGATTCAGTGTGAAATAAAAATGAATCTATCTCTTTTTTAAATAAAAAAGTAGGATCACACAAAAGTTTTTTGTAAAATAATGTATCATTGAGTTGTCTCTTAATTTCTGCTGTATATTGTTCCGTGGACATCACCACAATAGCACCCCCTTTGTCCGCAGGTTTAATAACCAAATCTCTATTTTCCATAAGCGATTTTAATGCCATGGACTCAGAGTTAGTTATATTAACAAAGGTGGGTCTATTGTCTCTATCTAGCATGTCCTTAAAGCCCTGTTCACAGGCACGTTCAGACACTTTCACTGTATAATTATAGGGCGGCAAAAAAGTAGAGGGTGGCTTAAAAGGCCTTAGCTCATGTCCATTAGTGTGAATGTTGTTACCTTGGTCCTCCAAAACAGGATTCCCATGACACATCTTGATTTTTTCGAAATGTGCTTTTAAATTAAGATTCCGAGTGAATCTATGAAGATCCACATAAATGTCAAATGGTAAAGTATCCACTGCAGGTATGAAGGACAAACCCTTCTGTAGGACTGATATCTGCTCCTGCGTTAAATTCGACCCAGAAATGTTGATCACAATATTTTCAGGCTCCACCCTTTTTTTTTTTTTTTTTTTTTGTTGCCACAAAATCTTCCTCCTATGTTTCTTTCCACCCCTTCTGGTCGATTTCTTTGATTGATCTGGGGTGAAGGGGTTATTTGTAATTGACCTCTCACTTCCCTCTGTTGCTGTGGAAGTTGTTGTAAAGGATCCTGAAAATGTACCACCCGTTGTTCATTCTCCCTGTGTGTATCCATTTGTTCTTCTCCCACCTCTAAAAAAGGATCACTTTCAGAGTCGCTATTAGAGGTATATACTGGGGAATGACTGTGATTTTTAAGGATAGATCGTGGTTGTGACACAGAATGATGTGATTGATCTGAGTGTATTGATTATTTCTACCACTCCTTGTGCTTCTTTTCTTTTTGCTATTCAAATCGAATACTCTCTCCAGTAGGTAATCTTGCCTATCAAGTTCGAATTTCTTCAATTTCGTTTGTTTGATTTTATTCTCTTCTCTTTGTACTGTTTCTTTAAGTATTTTTTCAAAGGTTTTAAACTCTGGATTCTCTTTGTAAGTCTTGACAATATCTTTTTTCTCCTTTATGTCTTTTTCCACTTCTGGTTGCTGTGAAAGATAGTCCTTAATGACCGTTTGTATTAATAGATTAGTACCCAGCTGAAGAGAAGTTTTCCAGTCATTCATGAATGGAGTTCTATCCCAACCATAGCCCAGTTTGTTCAAAACATGCAGTCCCCTAGGTGAACGTCCCACCTTAAGGTATGCCTCTAGTGTGATCCTACCCCAGTAATGTCTTTTTCCACGTATTATAGCCCTCTGTAGTCCTGTAAATGCACTTTTAATGTTTACAAAGTGTTCAGCTTCTGACCGAGAACCCAGAAGTGAACAGTGACAGGCCCAACATGCAGGTGTTTACTGACAGTGGACATTACTATTACACTGTTGTGTGACCCACAGATGCTGCATCTCTGGCATGGGATGCTCACAGCGACATATACATGTCCGGCTTTGTGCATTGTGGCAGTTCTACAGCTGTGCAGTATGTGGCCAGGGGGGCATATATTATCAGAAAGGCACACTGGTGTTGGGATATTCCCAATACTGGCCCATGTGCACTGCGTGATGTGTCCCAGCCTTGTGGCCACACCTGGACTGTGGCACAGCCTGGCCACCCATACACTCTCCCCTCAACATCCTCCATGCCCGCAGTGCTGCACGTGTGTGCTGGCATCTGTTGGTGTCCACAGAAGAGTGGTCCGTAGGTGTGTGCTGTATGTCCACACTGCCATGCTGTCCACTGGTGGCAGGGTCACCACTTACTGCCTGGCATGGGCGAGACTGGTGGCAGATGATGGCATCATTGTGATGCCATCAGTGAGCAGCATGTTTCCTCTATGTCTGGCTTTGTCTATGTGTCATATGTATTTGTTAGGGTTGCACAAAGCCAAAATGTTGCGTAAAGCTGATTGCCCAGGGTAAAGACTACCTTTTCCTGGGCGGTAATGTGCACCGCGCTAAGTGTCGCTCTAAGTCGCGCAAAACGACTTTGCGCAGTGCTAGTCGCTGAATATAGCATTGCGCCTGTATTCATGTACACACACCCTCAGTTTGCCCATTGCATACATTATGATTTTGCCTGGCGCTAATGCAGTTTGTGTGCGCTATTTGGCCTTTTGAATATAGCAAACCCATGCTAATCCCACGCTAAACCTGTGCAAACATTTTTTTGCCCGGCACAAAGTTTTGAATATCTGGCCCTTGGTTTCTTGTACAAAATACAAATTACTCTCACAAATGAAACGAGACATTTGATTACACATAGTTATTATTGTCCGTTTTGGATTATGGTTTGGTGGTATACTCATTTTCTACTGAAAAAGTGTTGGTTAAATTACGGTCCACATATCACAGTATTCCTTGCTTTGCTACAGGTCATCCTAGGTCCACTCATCATTGTCTTTTATATAAGTCTTTCAACTGTTTACCTCTAACGGAACAATTTAATTTAAGATCTTTATTCTTACATAAAATCCAACTGGGTCTCTTACCAAATAGTATCATTAGTTTATTTGTTAAAAACAATTCATCTGGAAATACAAGAATGCAGTGTAAGAATTTTTTCATTTTACCTTATTACCACACTAAATTTGCTCAAAGTTCTTTAACCTTTTCTCCAGTGATACTTTATAATAAACTGTCCAGTACTATTGTTGGCTGCACTAAGATGTCCACCTTTAAAACGTCACTTAGGGGTATTTTGTTGAAAAACTCTGCTTGTAAGTGTTTTAAGTGATTTGTCATGCTTGTATTTATATGTTGTTGTACTTGTATTGTGCTTTTGTCACTTGTCAACACTGGACATCTGTGAAAATAGGTTTTATGCCCACAGACCTTTCAGTATAAAAATGAAACAAAATTATTAGACATAGGATGATATAGTTAATAAATTGTATTACTGTTTCACTGCTTATGATAAAATTTCTAAATGTCTGTTCTGCTATAAGATTACTTTCTTTGGAAATCTTGAAATCTTTGTGACTAGTATGTGTGAGTATATGGGACCTCATTGAAAATGAGTTTTGCTCAGTGGAATACCTCACTGATGCAATGAATAAAATATTTTGCTGCTACTACTACTACTACACTGCACTGACATAGGCACTGATGGCTTTGTGCAGTGCCACATTCACTGCCAGTTCTGTGCTGTGCCTGTTCACTGACAAAACCATAGTGCCACAAGCTCTACCACAGCATTGTGTTGACATGTGCACTGCTGTGCAGTGTTATGTTCACTGTTGACTCTGTACTGTACCATGTCACTATCAAAACCACACAATGTCACATGCTCTGCCACAGCATTGTGTTGACATGTCCACTGCTGCGCAATGTTATGTTCACTGCTGACTCTATACTGTACCATGTCACTATCAAAACCACACAATGTCACATGCTCTGCCACAACATTGCAGTGCCATGTGCACTGCCAACTCTGTGCAGTGCTATGTTCATTGCTGACTCTGTGCTCCCTTCACTACCAAAACCGCACAGTGCCATGTGCTGTGCTCTAACTGTTCATTGCCATGTGCATGGCTGTCACTGTGTGGTGCTACATACATTACTGGCTCTGCAGGGGCTGTGCCCACTGTTGACTGCTGCTGTGCCCTCCATCACTATCACCAGGCTGGAAGCTGAGGTCACTGTGGCATTGCTTATTTCTGTCCACCTTTGAATGCCAAAGTATTGATTCTTTTTTTTTCTTTCATCCACCCCACAAATAGCTCATCGAGCCACAGCCTGGGGGTGGGGTGACACTGCAAGTCGAGGGCCTTCTCGTAGCCCCTGGAATGGTGGGCATCAAAGGTCTTATCACGCTTAGAATATAGGTTGTGGTGGCCCAACACAAATATTTTTTTTACCACAGCACAGTCGGTACGTAACGTGCTGCAAGCAGCAACGAACGAAGCATCAGGCTTTTGGTGTCAGTGTAATCTGTAAGTATGGAAGTGTGAGTCACATCTGATCTGCAAGGGCGGTGGCTGGCCTGTAGTTGGGAAGGAAGGCTGGGGGGGGGGGGGAAGAGATCCAGTTGTATGGAGGCTTGTCAGCTAAGACTGAAGCAGGTTTGGGGGCCATGAAGTGTTCCTGGGAGAGTGCTGAGCTTGGGGGTGTTGGTACAGCTGCAGGGAGGGTTGTTGGCTTGTGGGAGGGTGTTCCAGCTGCAGGGAGATTTGCCAGAGGGGAAGCTGGTCCTGGGCCAACCCATGACCTCCTGGTTCAGAGACAGATGTGCTGCTGAGACATGCTGGCACACATTTTCTGCTGCTCACACAGCATTGTAGCTTGGGTTCTCCTGTCAGTGTACTGTGCCATGTGTATTGCTGACACTGCACTGTGATATGATTGTGTTGCAGTGCACCATGTATACTGCTGTCACTGCACTGTACCACATGTACTGCTAGCACTGTAATGTGCCACATGCACAGTAGGAAGCTATGTGCACTGCAGACATTGCACTTTGCCACATGTACTTCCATAACAGCACCTTGTTATGTGTGCTGCTGCAATTTTGCTGTGCCACATGTACTGCCACCACTGTGCTGTGCCACATGCACTGCTGACACTGCATTGTGCCAGGTCATACCTGAAAATAGGCACACAGTTTGTCTATTATACCTACCTGGTCAACGAAAGCTAAATAAATAAATAATGAAATATTCACAGGTTAATCTGGCACAAATACCCACAACCCACAAACACATGCCTTGCCTTACAGGTGAACGATATGCAACCTTGCTAGACACAGTTTCCTTAACAACTGCCAATTCCCTGCACAAGTGCAAGTACCCATCATTTGCCAGCTCTCTTCTCTTCAACTTCATTTGATTGCATTCCTTCATTATGTTGTTGTTTTTTTTTTGCATATGTTACAGTTGTGTCGTCTTCAGTTTCTTTTGTGATACCTCTCCTACTTGTTCAATGGGCGTACACATCTTAGGAGTTGTGCTTTTGCAAAATTGTTGATAGTCTGATAGTAGTTGAATGAATGTGTTGTTTGACTGTTATATGTGAATACTTTGGCCATTTGCACTCTCTGTCCCATGGGGACTACCACACTATCGGGGTATCGGAAGGCAAAGGAACTCTCTTGAGGAGGGTTCCACCCCTAGAGGTACTGTGGGAACATAATGTGGAGTTCTACAAATGGGTAACATCAGAACTGGACAGGGGAAAGCCTGTGGATGTATTATTCTTGGACTTCAGCAAGGCGTTTGACTCTGTCCCCCACAATGGTCTGGTGGAGAAACTGATGGGGTTAGGAGTAGGCCCTTTGATGGTCAGATGGATTGAAAACTGGCTAGCTGGATGCACCCAGAGAGTAGTGGTCGGTGGGGAGCTCAACCCTAGAGAGGTTGGTAGTGGGCACTGCAGAGGGTTTCGGTCCTGGTCCATCCTGTTTAATGCATACATATCGGACATCAGGAGGGTATAGGGTGTGAAATGAGTCTCTTCGCTGATGACTCCAAGATGGGAGCAGTAGTTGAGGGAGAAGAGGGAGGTTGGCCCTGCAAGGGGACCTGGACACCCTGGAAGCTGGGCACACATGGAAATTAAATTTCAATATCACCAAGTGCAAGGTGTTGCATCTTGGTCGGGGAAACCCTAAACACAGGTGTACACTTGGGAGGGAGGCGCTGAGGCCTCAATAGGGGAAAAGACCTAGGGTCAGGATGGACATGTAGGAATAACTCTGAGCAGTGCAGGAGAGCAGCTAGCAAGGCAAACAGGATGTTGGGATGCTTCGTAAGGGGGATCACCTCTAGGAGCAAGGAAGTGATTCTGCCGCTGTACAATGGACTGATTAGACCACACCTTGAGTACTGTGTACAGTACTGGAGACCACACTTGAAAAGGGACGTACAGCTCCTGGAGAGGGTACAGAGGAGGGCAACTAAGATGATACAAGGGCTAGAGGATTTGACGTATGAGGACAGACTTGAGGAGCTCTGCCTGTTTTCACTGGAGGAGAGGAGAGACAGGGGGGACATGATTGAGGTCTTCAAGTACCTCAAGGGAAAAATAGGGTAAACATGGAGGGGATCTTTAGACTAAAGCAGGGAGGTATCACCAGAGGGCATGGTTTGAAGTTGGAAGGTGGAAGGGTGAGGGGGAAAGGAGGGGTTTTTCACTGAGAGGGTGGTGGACCCTTGGAATGCACTGCCTGGGAGCTGGTTCAGAGATCCACAGTGGAGGGCTTCAAGAGAGGGTGGGACAGACACAGAAAATGGATGTATCAGATGATGGCCTGTCCCAGGGGGGTGGGGATGGATGATAAGGGTTTCTGGAGCACAAGGGATGGGAGGGCCTCGGCACCCAACTAAGGATCTAAAGTTCGAGCATACTCGATAGACCGTAAGGCCTAATCTGCTGGCAAATAGTATGTTAGTATAATTCCTTTAGGTTAAAGGAACCTTAGGAAGGAGCCCAAAAGTACTTTACAGCAGGTGGTGAACAGAGACTGAGTGAATACTGACTGACAGCAACTAGTGGCACTGACAACAGAGACTGATTTGAGCAATGGCTGACAGCAACTGGTAAACTTGACAGCAGACAGAGGCAGGACTTCCATAAGGAGAGAGAGGGAATGGTAGAATTGAAGGACAAGGGAACCACCATCCAACCCTAACTCACAGCAAAACCTACTACTAGGGTAATTGCTATAGAAACATAGAATTTGATGGTAGATGAGGACCACTTAGCCCACCTAGTCTGCCCATTTCCCTACCTATTGGATAAGCTGCGGGTCCTAGTTAACCAACAGCCTACTTCTTCCTACCCCCCACAAGAATTGCCTTATGTCTGTCCCATGCATTCTTGAATTCTCCTACAGTTTTAGACCCCACAACCTCCTCAGGAAGGCTGTTCTATGCAAACACCACCCTCTCTGTAAAAAAAATACTTCCTCACATTGCCCCTGAGCCGTCCCCCACTCTGTCTTCAAATTGTGTCCCCTTGTTCTTGCACATCTCTTTTTCTGAAAGATGCTACCATCTTGGACGTTGTTGATTCCACTGAGGTACTTAAAAGTTTCTATCATGTCCCTCCCCCTTTCCTCAAGGGTATACATATTAAGCTCCTTTAGTCTCTCCTCGGAAGGCTTCTCTTGCAGACCCTGCACCATTTTAGTTGCCCTCCTCTTGACTGCCTCCATACTGTCTACGTCCTTGTGGAGATGGGGTCTCCAGAACTGGACGCAGTACTCCAGATGGGGTCTCACCAACTGTCTGTACAGAGGGATAACAACTTCCTGTTTTCTGCTGGTGATGCCTCTCCCTATACATCCCAGTATCCCCCAGCCCTCCCTACTGCCTTCTCACATTGCTTGCTAACCTTAAGGTCATCTGATATGATTACCCCAAGGTCCCTTTCCATTTCTGTTGTTGTTACTACCTCCCCCACATTGTGTAATCTTCCCCTGGGTTGTTGTTTCCCAGGTGCATTATTTTGCACTTCTTTGCATTGAATCCAAGCTGCCATACTTCTGACCATTCCTACAACCTTGCCAAGTCCCCTTCTCATCCTTTCCATGCCGACATGTGTATCAGTCCTGTTGCAGATCTTTGTATCATTTGCAAAGAGGCATACTTTTCCTTCCAGTCCCTCTGCAATGTCACTTATAAAGACATTAAAAAAGACTGGACCCAGTACTGAACCCTGTGGTACCCCACTAGTAACCCCTCTTTCTTCAGAGTGGACTCCATTTACAATTATCTTCTGTGTCCTGTTGTCCAGCCAATGTTTTACCCAGGCTACCACCCTGGGACCCACTCCCAGGCTGGTTAATTTGATTATTAATCTTTTGTGTGGGACTGTGTCAAATGCCTCGCTAAAGTCTAGGTAGGCCATGTCCACAGCCCCTCCCTTGTCTACTACTTTGGTCATCCAGTCTTAAAAATCAGTTAGATTCGTCTGACATGACCTTCCCACTGTGAACCCATGATGCCTTGGATCCTGTGCCCCACTGTCCTCTAGGTACTCAACAATTCTTTCCTTCAGAAGTGATTCCATCACTTTCCCTACCATAGTGGTCAAACTGACAGGTCTGTAGTTCCCTGCCTCTGTCTTGCTCCCACTTTTGTGAAGGGGAATCACATCCGCCTTCCTCCAGTCCTCAGGTACCACACCATGCTACCATAATTTGTTAAAAAGGGTAGTCAGTGGTGTCACTAGTTCTCCCTTTAATTCTTTTAGAATTCTGGGGTGAATTTCATCAGGCTCCATTGCTTTGTCCACCTTCAGTTTTAAGAGTTCTTTTAGAACCCTTTTTTCTGTGAAAGGACTGGGATCGCCCCCATCCAGAGTACTTCTGTTAATTGGATTAAGGACCTCACCTCTCCTCTTTGTGAATACTGATCAGAAGTATTCGTTCAGTATCCCTGCTTTTTCACTGGCCCTCTCTGCCCACCCACCGTCCTTTCTATTCAGCCTCACTATTCCTTCCTTTGTCTTTCTATACTCCCTGATGTACCTATAAATGGTTTTATCCCCTTTCTTAACCGAGTTGGCTATCTTTTCCTTGGTTTGGGCCTTTGCTATTCTGACTTCCCTTCCTGCTTCCTTCTGCCTTAACTGGTACAGTTCTCTGTCCTGCTCCTTCTGTGTTTCCTTATACTTCCTAAATGCTATCTTTTTCCTCCCTAACCTTCCCCGGCACCTCTTTTGAGAACCATAGTGGCTTTTTCTTTCATTTTGATTTGTTTATTTGCTTTATACAAAGGCTTGTTGTCTCTGTGATGGCAGTTTTGATGTTTCCCCATTGTTGCTCCACCCCTCCTTCTAGCCTGTTTGCTAGTGCTTTTCTAAGGCACTCTCCCATCCTGCCAAATTCAGTCCTCCTGAAGTCCCTCACTTTTGTATGGCTCGACTCTGAAGCTGAGTTTATCGTGAACCACACTGTTTGGTGGTCACTTGTTCCCAGATAGTTACCCACTTCTAGATCTGAGATCCTCTCACTGTCCCCATTTGAGAGTACGAGGTCTAAGATTGCTCCCTCATGAGTGGGTTCCAAAACTAGCTGTCTGATGCATGCCACCTGTAGGGCATCGAGAATGGCCCTGCTCTTGGATGTGGCAGCAGCAAAGGTACTCCAGTTAACATATGGCATGTTCAGGTCCCCCATCAACAGTATCTCCCCTTTCTCTGCCATCCTAAGGATGCCTTCTATCATATCCTTGTCCATTCCCTCTCCCTGATATGGGGGGTCTGTAAACACCCCTGTGCAGATTGTGGTGCCATTTCCAGTCCCACAATGCCTCTTTTCCTCCCTGTTTACTCTTTTGTTCTGTTGCTTTTATCCTTTCCCTTACATAGATAGCTACTCCTCCCCCTCTTCTACCCTCCCTGTCTCTCCTGTAGGTTGTGTACCCTGGTATGTTAACATCCCAGTCAGGCCGGCCCAGTGGTGCTGAGGATTGAGGTGTTGGATGCTACACCTCACGCCACGCTGGCGACCTGGGTTCGGGAGCAAGCTTGGGCGCTGTGTGTCGGCAGGGAAGGAAGGGGTCGAGCGTCCCCAGGACGGCTCTCCTTTCCTGGGGGGGGAGGGTGTTAGGGTGTCCGGTGTCCCAGTGACCACAGGTGGAGACCAGCGGTACTGCAGGATCCTGGACTAGCAATGAGGGGGAGCGTGGCAGACGCTGACGGGGTTACCGTGCGCCATGGCGTCACCAAATATCACATTCAGGAGGTTCAGGGAAGCATCCGAAAAACACCCCTGAGGGTCGGATAGGCGACGGTATCCCAGTGCCTTGACTGCCACATGCCCAACACTGGGCCTCTGCCTCCACGCCTTGATCTCCTTGCGGGTTTGGGTTGGGGGCCTGCGGGGAACACTAATGCCTTTGAGGGGGCACATACCTCCCAACCTCCTGCCTCACAAATCAGGGACAAGGCTTAAAAAAATCAGGGACAAAGGACCAAAATCAGGGACACAGTTTCAAAATTAGAGATATCCACTCAGAAAGCTGGTAGAATATGAGGCTTAGTGTAGAATGCATTTTCTAAAGAAGAACAAGTCTGTAACTTTAATGCTTGATATTACTTTGTGCTTACAATTTCCACTGTTTAGCCATGGAAACACAAATTTTAGGAGGGACAGAGTAAAATTCTGAGGCAAAATCAGGGACATCCCTGAAAATCAGGGACAGTTGAGAGGTATGAGGGGGCACATGATCACAGTGGGCGATAGAGCGGCAGGTGAGTGAACTGCCTGAGAGAATTCTGGTCCTCAGGAGACATAAATAGTTTAAAAAAAAAACACAGAAAAAAAACATCCCAGTCATGGTTCTCTGTACCATGTTTCTGTGACTGCTAAGATAGCCAGGCATCCCTCTTCCATCAAGGCCACAAGTTCAGGGAGCTTGTTGCCCAGACTACAGACATTGGTACTCATTACCCTCCATTTCTTGATGGCCTTACCCCTTTTTGTCCCATCCCTGTCCTTATTGCCTTTGTCATTTTCTCCATTTACCCCTGCCCTTCTCCCTATCAACATTTCTGCCTTGGTGTTTACCTCACTTACTACCCTGATTTCTTTTTGTTGGGGCTAGGATTTCCCTGCTCCTTTCCAGTGCCTCCCCCCTTGGCTAGTTTAAATGCTTTCCAATGAAGCATTTACACCTATCACCTAGGACAGCTCCTTTAGTCTATCTTTGTATGGCTTCTGTTGCAGACCCTGCATCATTTTAGTTGTCCTCCTCTGGACTGCTTCCATCCTGTCTATGTCCTTGCAGAGGTGGGGTCCTCAGAACTGCACACAGTGCTCCAGATGGAGTCCCACCAACTGTCTGTACAGAGGGATAACAACTTCCTGTTTTCTACTGGGGATTCCTCTCCCTATACATCCCAGTATCCCCCCAGCCATTGCTACTGCCATCTCACACTGCTTTATTACCTTTAGGTCTTCTGATATGATTACCCCCAGGTCCCTTTCCATTTTTGTTGTTGCTACTACCTCCCCCAATTGTGTACTCTTCCCCTGGGTTTTTGTTTCCCAGGTGCATTACTTTGCACTTCTTTACACTGAATCTAAGCTGCCATACTTCTGACCATTCCTCCTACCTTGCCAAGCCCCTTCTCATCCTCCCCCCTTGTGTATCAACCCTGTTGCAGATCTTTGTGTCGCCTGCAAAGATGCATACTCTTTCCTTCCAGTCCTCTCGCAATGTCACTTATAAATACGTTAAAAAGGACTGGACCCAATACTGAACCTTGTGGTACCCCACTAGTAACCCCCCTTTCTTTGGCGTGGACCCCATTTACTATTCCCCTCTGTGTCCTGTTGTCCAGCCAATTTTTTACCCAGGCTACCACCCAGGAACCCACTCCCAGGCTGGCTAATTTGTTTATTTGTAACCCCTAGGTAGCGCTGTCCCAAGGGCTACTGCCCCTGCCTGCTTGGCTAGTAGCAGGTTAAGAGGCCTGAGTTCTGAAACAGGTGCCTCCACCCGGAGGACAGGGTTGGTAGTGGTCAAGCTAACCTGGCAGCAGTCCCTCCGGACACCTGTAGCCCCCTCTTTTCTTGCTACTAGTGGCTGAAACAATACACACACTATCACTTCTGTAACCCCAGGTGGTGCTATCCTAAGGGCTACTACCCTGCCTGCTTGGCTAGTAGCAGGTTAAGGGGCCTGAGCTCTGAAATGGGTGCCTCCACCTGGAGGTCAGGGTTGGTAGTGGTCAAGCTAACCTGGGCACAGCCCTCCAGGACACTGTAACCCCCCTCTTTCCCCTCTAGTGGCCTGAACACTGTACAATAATCACTTTCACAATACCCCTGGTACACCACACAAGTACCCACACTGTTTGCACTTATCATCAGGGCTGGTTCCTCTCTCGACCCTGGGACCCCTGTAAAACAAGGTTAAGCACAGCAAATAGCAACAGTACAGTACTCTGAGCACAAACTGGAACCACAGTCAGATTACATGCAGAAAAGTTAGATTGATTTATTCAGGGACTTGAACAAGGAGGGCAAAATCAGGTTAATTAGCTTAAAGGTTATATCAATCAAGCAGTTATGCATGCACTTTGAGTCCCCCACACAGTCCACCTCTGGGTACCCAGGTAGAGAAGAGATGGGCTAGCCAGACAGCTGCCCAGGGTTGCAGCTCGCTAGCTCCCAGATGGAAAAACACCACATGCACAGTACACAATATTTGTAATCCGGAGCCAGAGGGCTCAGTTCGTAAAGGAAACAAAACAACAAGACAATCAGATGACACACTCAGATTAAGCTGTTGTTGTAGGGAGCTACCCTGGTATTTACTCACGATACCCAAGACTGGACACAGGCTGGATGAAAATCGAGACTGCAGGTGGTTGATCTGGAATGCCAGGAGAAGCAGGGCCCACACAAGTCACAGAGGCATTGTTCCTGTTCAAGCGTGGAGCCAGGGGGCTGATCCCCAGGCAGGTCTCTCGTCAATAGCTTCTCTGTGCAGTGGGTAGTCTGGCTGGACCAGTCTGGCAAAACCCAGACCTCATGGAGACAAGTTCAGAAGCAGTCCGTTTTGGGCTGGATACAGCTTCCAGCAAGCAGAACACAGTTCACACAGTGGGGAACTAACTCACAACCCACTAGCAGCTCATAGCACATTTACATGTATGGGAATTCTATTGTACCAGGCAAAGCGCTCCCCGGGCACAACTGCAAAGTCTCTGCACACACCGGGAGCTTAGGGGTAGCTGGAACTCCTGACAGGCCGATCGCATTCAGCAAAAATATTCGGTCTTCTTCAGGTTGAGCCTGGCCCACTTCAGTAGCTTACTTTAGTCACACAAACTTGGATTTAGTCAAAAATAATTCTCTTCTCTTCCTCTCAGGAGCAGCAGGCAGACATGGAGGTCAAACTCTCAGACTTTTCATAGTTCTCCCATGCGAATCCACTCAGGATTGCTCTCAGAATCACTTCAGCTCCTTCTTGCTCAGCTTCCAGCTTAGTTCTAACAGAAAACTGCAAGCAGCCCAGGACTTCCCCAAGATCCAAAAGATTTGGTTGGCTGATTTGGCTGGCAGTCAAGGCAAGAGCTCCCCCTTCAGTTGCAAAAAAGGCGCAAAGACTCAAACCACAGTTCCTATAGATTTTGAATTCAGACAGCTCCTGCAGTCTGGCTACATTTTAGGTCCCACCAGAACTGATTGGTCCAATTTGCAGTCCAGGCCCAAGATAGTGGAGACAAACAAAACAGTCCTTGCTACAAAGAAAGCAGGTTAGACAAATTACATTATCATTATCATTCTTAATGGTTTTCAGCAAATAGTTACATCTTTCAACAGAGCTCCATCTCAGATTACTTATGCTTCAATCAAGCAGCTCTTAAAGAGACAGTACACAGAGGCTATACAAGCTCTGGTAACCACATTTAAACTGCTAAAACGCAGGACACCAGCCTGGCAGTGAGCATTTAGGCAAGCTCAAGGAAGACTTTTTGGGAACCCCCATTTGTAGGGGGGTTACACTTTCACAATACCCCTGATACACCACACAAGTACCCACACTGTTTGCACTTATCACCAGGGCTTTCCTCTGGCCCGGCCCTAGGGACCTCTGTAAAACAAGGTTATACACAGCAAATAACAGCAGTACAGTACTTGCACTAACTGGAACCACAGTCAGGGTAAATGCAAAAAATAGTTAGATCTGATTTATTTAAGGGACTTGAATAAGGGACGGGCGTAATCATGTTAATTTGCTTAAAGGCTGTATCAGTCAAACAGTTATGCATGCACTTCAGGGTCCATAAACAGTCACACACCCTGGGTACCCAAATGGAGAATGGTGGGCTAGCCAGGAACGTTGCAGCTGGTTTGGGCCCTGTGATGGAAGAAAAACAACACGCACAACACACACTATTTGTAATCTAGAGCCGGAGGGCTCAGTTTGTGAAAAGAAAACAACAAGACAATCAGATGACACACTTTTAGATTAGGCTTTTGTTGCAGGGAGCTACGCTGATGATTACTTACGATACCCAAGACTGGACACAGGCTGGACAAAAATCGAGACAGCAGGTGGTTAATCTGGAGTGCCAGGAGAAGCAGGGCCCACACGAATCGCCGAGGCGTCATTCCTATTCAGGCGTGGAGCAGGGGGCTGATCCCCAGGCAGGTCTCTCATCAGTGGCTTTCTCTGTGCAGTGGGGCAGTCTGGCAGGGCCAGCGTGGCATGGCCCAGGCTGAATGAAGATGAATGCGGATTCAGTCCGATTAGGCTGGTTAAAGCTTCCAGCAAGCAGAACATAGTTCACACAGTGGGGAACCAAATCACGACCCACTTTCAATACGCAGCACATTTACATGTGAAGGATTCTATGGTACCAGCAAGCAGAAGACAGTTCACACAGTGGGGAGCCAAATCACGACCCACTTTCAATACACAGCACATTTACATGTAAGGAAATTCTACTGTACCAGGCAAACTGCTCTCCGGTCACGATTGCAAAGTCTCTGCACAAACCGGGGATTCAAAAGCAGCTGGAAATCCTGACAGGCCGATCGCATTCAGCAAAATCTTCGGTCTTCTTCAGGTATGAGCCTGGTAAAAAATCAGTGGCTTACTTCGTTTTCACAAACTTGGATTCAGTCCAAAATAATTCTCTTCTCTCCCTCTCAGGGGCAGCAGGCAGACATGCAGGCCACAACTCAGGCCTTTCCACAGTTCTCCCACGCAAAACTACTCAGAAGGCTGCTTGACTGTCTCAAGCTGTTGCTTGCTCAACTCCCAACTGAGATCTGAATCAACTGTCAGCAAGCCAGGGACTTTCCCCAGAATCCAAAAGGTTCGGTTGGCTGATCTGTCTGTCAGTCACAACAAAGGCTCCCCCTTCAGGTGCAAAAAGGCATCAAAAGCCCAAAAGTACAATTCCTACAGATTTGACTCCAGACAGCTCTTGTAGTCCCGCTCCATTTTAGGTCCCACCAGAACTGATTGGTCTAATTCGCAGTACAGGACCAAGATAGTGGAGATAAACAAAACAGTCCTTTCTGCAACTAAGGCAGGTTAGACAAACTACATTATCATTATCACTGTAAATGATTTTCAGCAAATAGTTACATCTTTCAACAGAGCTCCCTCTCAGATTACTTATGACTGCAATCTAGGCAGCTCTTAAAGAGACAGTACACAGAGGCTATGCAGGCACTCTCTGGCAATCACATTTAAACTGCTAAAATGCAGGACACCAGCCTGGCAGTGAGCATTTAGGCAAGCTCAAAGAAGAATTTTCAGGAGCCCCCATTTGTAGGGGGGTTACATATTAATCTTTTGTGTTGGACTGTGTCAAATGCCTTGCTAAAGTCTAGGTAGACCATGTCCACAGCCCCTTCCTGGTCTACTATTTTGGTCACCCAGTCAAAGAAATTGATTAGATTCATCTGACATGACCTTCCTGCTGTGAATCCATGCTGCTTTGGGTCCTGTGCCCCGCTGGCCTCTAGGTACTCAAGAATTCTTTCTTTCAGAAGTGATTCCATCATTTTCCCTACCACTGAGGTCAAGCTAACAGGTCTGTAGTTTCCTGCCTCTGCTTTGCTCCCACTTTTGTGAAGGGGAATCACATCCGCCCTCCTCCAGTTCTTAGGTACTACACCATCCTCCCATGATTTATTAAAAAGGATAGTCAATGGTGTCACTAGCTCTCCCCTTAGTTCTTTTAGAATTCTGGGGTGAATCCCATCAGGCCCCATTGCTTTGTCCACCTTCAGTTTTAGGAATTTTTTCAGAACACTTTCTTCTGTGAAAGGACTGGTATCAACCCTCCTATCCAGAGTGCTTCTATTAATTGGATTAGGTACCTCCCCCTCCTCTACTTTTGTGAATACTGAGCAGAAGTATTCATTCAGTATCCCTGGTTTTTCATTGTCCCTCTCTGCCGACCCACCTGCCCTCCCCTTTATTAAGCTTCACTATCCCTCCTTTGGTCTTTCTTTGCTCCCTAATGTACCTATAAAAGGTTTTATCCCCCTTCTTAACTGAGTTGGCTATCTTTTCCTCGGTTTGGGCCTTTGCTATTCTGATTGGCTGTCCTGCTTCCTTCTGCTTTAACTGGTACAGTTCTCTGTTCTGTTCCTATTGTGTTTCCTTATACTTCCTGAATGCTATCTTTTTCTCCCTAACTTTCCCTGCCACCTCTTTTGAGAACAATAGTGTTTTTTTCTTTCGTTTTGATTTGTTTATTTGCTTCATACAAAGGCTTGTTGCCTCTATGATGGCAGTTCTGATGTTTCCCCATTGTTCCTCCACCTTGCCTGTTTGCTAGTGCTTTTCTGAGACACACTCCCATTTTGACAAAGTCAGCCCTCCTAAAGTCCAGTACCCTCACTTTTGTATGGCTTAACTCTGCGGCTGTGTTTATCGTGAACCACACTGTTTGTTGGTCACTTGTTCCCAGATGGCTACCCACTTCTAGATCTGAGATCCTCTCTCCATCCCCGTTTGAGAGTACCAGGTCTAAGATTGCTCCCTGCCGAGTGGGTTCCAACACTAGCTGACTGAGGCATGCCCGCTGTAGGGCATCGAGAATGACCCTGCTCTTGGATGTGGCAGCAGCAAAGGTGCTCCAGGTTACATACTGGTATACTTAAATAGCTAGTGAACTGAGGACACCGTTTTGCTCATTAGTTGTAAAAGCATGTCATTGTCATGTATTTTTAATTTTTAATGCAATTTTTCCAGTCTTTGTTTTAATTTTTTTGTCTACCTTTTCAAACTTTTGATGCCTTGAGAAATGTGTGATGCTATCCCTGACCCCTGTACTGGGAGTGACACTGTGGGGGGGATGTTAAACCTTTCAAGCACACCCCACCAGAGTTCTGTCTATGACAGTTCTGAAAGGATTTGTTTAACTTTGCATGTCATCAGGAAATTGTCTGCATTTTGTTTTGTTAGTTGTGACCCTGATTTGTGTTATAGTTTCACTGTTTCTTTTTGTAATTATCCCTTTTTTTATTTTCTTAATTAAATTTCAGCTGTAGTCTCATGTGGTGAGTGACTGATTTTACCATTGCTGTCAGTGAATTCATTGCTGGTAGTTCTCGGTTAGTACTGTAATCTGGTTAATTTTATTTTATCTTTAATCATAAAAAGTTTGGGTTTTCAATCATATTGGTTTCAACTTAGAAACTGAGACATGAATACCACTACATTGCCATTTTGTGCTCTGCTCCCATGCCTTTTTGTTGACATCAGGTATAATGGACTTCAGGCTGACAGAACAGTCGGTATTGAACATTTAAAAGTTCCGTATGTTTTTGATAATTTTATTACTGGGATTAGAGTTAAGCTTTCTGTGTATATTGTGTGATATCTGTTTGGATATTTTGTGGGGTTCTGCAGTTCTGCTGTGGATGTGATGTTGGTGTGGATGAACCCAGTATGACGGTGCTGTGGTTCCATTTCCAAGAGTGCATGATCAGTTGAGGAGCTACATTTGTGAAATGGTATAGCTAGGATCAGAGTGACTTTTAAAGTTAGTAGCTATGGCAATTAGTACAGAAACATCTCAGTTCAATTCAGTTATAAAGCAATGAAGGACGGAATGGCTCGGGGGGGCCTTACAATTTGCTCTCATTTTAAAAGTGCCTGGTGGGATTTAAACCCGTGATCTGTAATGAACTTATCCTCAGTTCTGTATTGTAACACACTCTTTCCGTACTTTGCCCCCCATTTCAATTGACATTGTCCTGCTGTTCTTGACGTGACTAGCTTGTTGCAGTTCTGGCATCTATGGACTTCCGACTTCAATATGCTCTGGTCTCACGGTTTCCACACTGTGGCTGGCTCCTCAGCTGGAAATTGAGGTACAGCGCTGACATCTTTTGCCTCTGTATTGGTGCTGCATCCACAGTGGAATTGCTAAACTTTGAAGAAAAGCGAAACATGTCCCAGTGATTTCACAGGTTTTTGAAATACTTACATATATAAATGTAAGCCCCCCCCCCCTGTCTAGGGGTATTTAGATGATGAGTTTGTGGGGAAGAGGGCACTGTACAACCATGAAACACAGTCCAGCATCACAAATGTTAAATTCAGTGCCTGAATTCCAGGAGTCCCCCAGTAACAGAATGGCTCCATCGGGGTGCTTTGAGGTGTGACAAGGGGTGCAGCCATGCAGATACTGGGGAGACAAAACTGGTTAAAGGGAACAACAGACAGGAATTCATTCACCTTGGTTCATCTGTAGGAACTTAACTGTCCAGACTGAAAATGATGCAAAGCAGGCTGGATTTATTTTTCCAATCAGGCTGCCATAACATTTACTTAAAGGCTCAAGCCACAATAACATCATTGCCGCTCCATGGAGCGTGGGGGACACAGTTTGTTCAGTTGCAGCTGCTCAGTAGCTGAGACCATGGTACATTTCTTAGATTTTGAAAAACCCAAAGTTCCACTGTTGCCTTCACATATGGAACCAATGATGACTTCCAGATAGATACGTGGTAGCAGCAGCCCATACACAGTTTACTCAGACCTCCAGGAAACAAAGTAATTTTCCAATGGGACCTCCCTACTTACGGTTACGGGGCTCTGACTTTCTTCACTGTTGACCCAGCTCTTAATCAGGGGAGGGTTAAATGACTGACAGTCCCAGGAATAACACACACTACCTCAACTCTCCAATGGACGCTGCATGCTAGATGCAGGCACCTCGCGAAGCAGACATGAACAAGGGAAACTGTGCTCCTGGCAGTCCCACACCCCACTCTGTAGCTCCGTGGAGCAAGAAAAGGATTTTGACCTGGTATATGATGACCCCTTCCAGGTGGACGGGGAACACAATGGGAAAGATCCCTGAGCTGCCACCTCGAGGTCCACACAACTTGGCCTCTCATTCTCCAGGCTGCAGCCATCCCTGGCAGCCACCTTCCTTTGCAGGCTTACCAAGTCCCACTGCCAGCTGTCCCGGTGCCAAGGATCATGGTAATGGACCTCCAGACAGGACTCGGCTCCTCTCACTCCATGGCAGTTTGACGCAGGACCTCTCAAACTGGTGCGGACAGCACCCAATTTCTCAACAGCTGCTGCAGCCTCTCTACTGATAGGGACCCATTCTCCCCGAGGGTGGCCAGGGTGGCCATTGCCTCACCTGGGCCCCATGGGCCGACTGCCCTGACCCCTCCTTTTTTTTTATCATGACATTATTTATTACCACCTCTGTGGACCTAGCAGGGGCTATGACCCTTCCTCCCTTGGAGGGGTACATCCTCCAGCCCATCGGGGCCATCTTGGGTCCTGCTGGGTCCCGGTATTTTTTCTCCATTTTCTCTTCCATGCCCACACCCGTGTAATGGGTGCAGCAGCTGTCTCCACCTCTGCAGAGGCAGCCAAGCATTCTGAGCATGGGCTGAACCCCTCTTGTTGTGCTGACGCACGCAGCACAAGCCCCCCACCCTGAGGAAGGAGAGCATTCCTCCGGACACTCAATCCTTTCCTCTCTGGCTGACCGCCAAATGACCTGAGTCCATTCCCAAACCTGGGTTGCCAGTGTGGTGCGAGGTGTGGCATCCAGTGCCTCAGCCCTCAGCGCCACTGGGCCGGCTGCCCTGACCCTCCTTGAACGATGAACCCCCACTCTCTGAACTGCCTCTTTCCACCGTGTGGCAGCCTATTATACCCAGATGCTAGGATCCTGCACTTAACTACGGGTCCTGGAACCCATGCACTCCTACTCCCTTATGGGCAATGTAGTAAGCTCCACATGGGGGGAGAGGGCTTATGTGCTTCCCTCACTGAAAACTTAAACTCCTGGTGAAGATCCCTACCAGCTACCTTGGGGCTGTGAACCCAGATGGCATAATGCGCACTCTCCCTCTGCAGGTGATGATGCAGCCTCTTTTCCACTCACACAGACCCCTTCCCACTCACCCAGGACCTCCAGGGGAACTTCAGCCTACTTTCCCTTGGCTCTGCTGGAATAACTGCACAGAACAATATACCCTTGAAACTTGGTGGGAAAACCCACCACTATTTTCTGACACTAACAAAAAGGGTCCTACACCGGAGATGGTCTTGGTGACCCTCCCTGGGTTCCCTCAGTTGGATTGCCTGGCACTTCCAGGCGCAGTGTCCCACCTGTCTCCCAGTGAACACCTACAAAGCTTAAACGTCCCTCCCCCCTTGAGAGCAGATGCCACCATGTAGAAATAAAATCCCACAGCACTCTGGGTGCAAGGGATGCATTTGATAAGAAACATACATTAAGCAACAATATATTTGATTGAAACAGCTTTAACCCCACAATGGTGGGACAGTTACCAAACAACAGCCTCTTCATAAATAATCTCTCTGCTGCTTGTTATAATAATATGATACTCTATGCCAATGATGCAGTCCTCTTTTCCGCCCATACAGACCCCGTACCACTCACACAGGACCTCCAGGCGAACTTCAGCCTAGCTGAATCCTGGCTTGTTCAACATAAACTGTTGCTGAATCACAATAAAACAAAGTCCATGATGTTCCACAGCTCACATAGTAGATTCAGAACTGTTATCCTTACTATCCGTAATGAATTACAGCAGCCCCTTGAGCACATACAGGAGTTTAAATACCTTGGTATTACCCTTGACAGCACAATGTCCTTCACCTTGCATGTTCATCACGTCTCAAGATCAACTAACTCTAGAATAGGGGTCCTGTACCACCATCGATGCTGTCTAACCAACTGTAACCCCTAGATGGCGCTATCCCAGGGGCTACTACCCCTGCCTGATTTGCCACTAACAGGTTGAGGGGCCTGGATCCAATGGCGGGTGCCTCCACCCAGAGGTCAGGGTTTGCAATAGTTAAACTAACTTGGTCACAGCCCTCTGGGACACTGCAACCCCCCTTTCTTCCCACTAGTGGCCCACACAATATATCAGAATTACCTTCACAGTATACACTTACCCCAGGTCTGGTTCCGCACTGGGACCTCCTGTGAAATGAGATACAGTGCAACAATCACAGTACAGTACTTTAACATAGACAAATACCTCAGGCAGTATAACTTTGCTGAACAAGCAGCTCTGATTTATTTAGGGGATATAACAAGGACAGGGGGAAATCAGGTTAATTAGCTTATCACTCTAATAATCTACCTATGGCTCTGTGCACAGGCCTATCCCTATCAGTTACTGTCCCTGGGTACCCAAGCCCTAGTGGCTAGTCCAACCGTGGTAGCTGGTAGGGCCCTTTCACAAGAGAAAAGGAGAATTAAACAGTCAGCAGTCAGTAATTCCATTTGGATTTAATGTGGCAATTCAACAGGAGCGACCCTGAATTAGTACTCACGACCTCCAAATAAGATAAGGTCCTTCAATGTCAGCAGGGCTCACTTGAGGTACACAAACCTCTTCACATCCATATATAAAAGCACTATACCAGGCAGGCTGCATCTGTATCGATCGCAATTACTGCACAATACCGGAGAACACACAGCAGATTCAGTTCCTGACAGACCAGTACAATTTTCAGCAATTCCTCCAGTCTTCCACAGAGTGAGCCTGGTTTCTACTCTTCAGAGATCCTTTGATTCTTTTCTAGGGACAGTTCAGTCCTAACAAGCTGTTACACAAGCTGCAGACGGAACTCTGGGCCGACGCATTTTTGACTAAAACTGCACACTGAAAAAGCACAGGCTCCTTCCTTCTTCACTGCCAAAGCTCAACTAAAACTCCAACCGACAAACCGGCACTTCCTTTGAGTTCCTCCCAGTTCTTGACTGATTGGCTGTCACTCACAATAGACTGCTGCTGTTGGTCCAAAAGGCACTGAAGTCTAAACTACATCTCCCAGAGTCACTGCCCTACAACTCCTCTTGTGGCTGGCTCAGATTATGAGTCCAAGTTCTGATTTGTCCAAGGCACCATTTTAGAGCTAGCTTACCCCACACTGATTGGTCCAGTTCAGCAGTTCAAAACTAGAATGGGAACTAGCAGACACAGTTCTGACTGCAAAGAAAGCAGGGTAGACAAACTGTAATTTCATTATTACTCTAAATAATTTCTGGCAAACAGTTACATCTTTCAGATAGGTTCCCTTTGCACTCCTAGTGACTGCAAAATGAAGTGAATTGGCAGCAGCTTCGTGGTACTCAGAAAGCACTCTCCCCCATACAAACTAATTATGTCTTGCAAGCAGACAGCTCTTAAAGAGACAGTACCAGAGGCTCTAAAAACACTCACTGATAAATGGCTTAAATGCCAAACACCATTCAGGCTTGGAGCATTCAAGCAAGCTCCTGGAAGTCTTTTGGGAACCCCCATTTGCAGGGGGGTTACACCACAAAGCCTTGTGAGCAGCAATAACTACCTCTGTCCTATCCATTATTGACCATGGGCTAGTCTTCTATGGGGCTGCCACTGATACTACCCTAAAACATATTAGGACGGCCCTAAACAAGTGCTTTAGGCTCATCACTAGTGTGGGGAAGCACACACATACCTGTGATCTCTACAATTACTCAAATTGGCTCAACCTTAACAGTAGACTCGCCTACCAGTCCTGCATTCTGGCAAAAAAAATCTGCCTTAACCTTACACCCCCTGCAACATGCCCCTTAATGGTACCAGCTACCAATACACATTTTACACGCAGTTCCCTCAAATCCATGTATATCGTTCTGTTCTGCCGCACTACCCAGGCTTAACATGCATTCTGCTCCAGGGCTCCCTCACTGACAAACAGCCTTCCTCTTGAAATCTTGGCTGAGAACAAGCTTGGACCGTTCAAACGTAAACTCCGCCAGCACCTCACTGATCTTAGCAGCTGTGACTGCCCCTAGGCTCGTGGGTCACCATTCACCCCGGCTCGCAGCTCACCATTTCACTCCTCCCCTCTAATGCCCTTCTCACCTCCCCCACCACCTCTACCACTACCCACCTGCCCACTTACCCTTCCCTCTCCTCCCACTCTCTCCTACCTCCCACCTGCTGGCCCTTCTCTCCTGCCCGCCACGTACCCCCACCCTGTTTCCCCTTTTCCTCCTCCTATCTCTCACACCCATTTTGTCTCCTTCCATTCCATCTTGTCCCCTCCCCATTACCCCCCACTTATCCTTGGTCTCCTCACTCCCCCACCCCTGCTACCCAACGCCTTAATTCACTTGCTGCTCTCTGCACTTGCGACAGTGTTAAATCCTGACTGCCTAATCCCCTCTCTTCTTACTCCCCACCCCTAGCTTCTCTCCACTCACCCCTAGGATGCTCTCTTTTGCATCCTTACCTGCTATGTGTATACCTGCTCTTTATTAATTGCACCACATTATTTGTCTCTGGTATTATAATGCTGTACCACTTCTAAAACATGTATTGTATTCGCTACTGTCTCTGTATTGTACCCTCTGCTGACATGGAACCATTGCACACCTGCTCCTTATTAATTGCATCACATGTGTCTCTGGTATTGTAATTGCTGATTCACTTCTAAAACCAGTATTGTATTCTCTACTGTTTGTATTGTACCATCTGCTGACGCAGTACCTTTGTAAAACAACCTCTGGTTCAAAGGTATTTGTAATCCAAGTATTAAATAAATAAATAAATAAATAAAAAGGAATACATGAAATGGCTTACTACTGAAGGCTTCTTTTTTCTCAGATTCCCCTAATTTCCTTTTTACCCAAATTCCCCTCTTATCCTAACCTTCATACACATGCATAGCTCCCACCCATTCTTTCACACGACTGCACCCTACCAACCCCTCCATTATGGTAGCCCATACTTCTGTCATGCACCAACTTTTAAAAGCTACACTATCTTAAAGCTCTATACTATAAATAATCAGATATTACTAACAGCACAGTATTGCCCAGTCTAGTACGTGAATGCCAGTGTCCATTTTAAGGAGTCCATTTCAAATTAGTGTCCATTCACTGTCTTCTATAAGGCAGGGCTACACACATATACTTTGTTCATTTTAAACCCAACGAGATAAGCTACTGGCTCCCAGTACCCTCCCTCCTATATAAAACAATAATACATCCCACATTTTCAACTATTTAGTAAATCAACAGTATTTCTTTCAAACGGTTATCTTGACACAGCGCTTATTTTAACAACATAATGGAAAGATCTCACCCAATGTTCATTAGGGAGGCAGCAGCAGTTCACAGCAGTGCAATGGAGGCACTGTAGGCAGGAATTTACTTCCTCTTTTTCTTTCCCCAAGCAGCAGGCTCAGATGCATAATATAAGCAGGGGTCAGGCTTGGTGCATTCGACACCCAGGCTCTCTTTGCTGATCACATAGTACTTGCAATGCCCCCCCCCAGTGGTATCCTGCACTAAGGTGAAAGACTTAAAGAGTGTGACCCCAGTCCAAACTGTGGAGGTGCACATACACCTGACGGTGATTATCACTTTTTGCTTGTCATACACAGGGTCGCGGGGCCCCACTTTATTTCGGAGACAAATCTTCTCAATAGCACTGTAGAATACCCACTCAGAACATTGGATCTCAGTGATGTCCCACATACTTTTGCTTATGTAGGGGTAATTCTCCCCAGGGTATTCCTTCTTTAGTCAACGCCGCACCCACCTCTCTGCCTGTGGCCATTCAGGGATTGACCTGATGCTGGTCAGCGGTACCTGTCCCTTTGGCAGCCAGCTCCCTTCTCGGTACTGCAGATAGTTGATATCCGTGGGGCATAAGGCATCCATATCTGCTAGTCTACAATGACTTTTTTCTGGCAAGAGAAGAGTAGTCCCCATCACCCTCAACAGTGGCATAGTATAGGGTTGGGGAATGTCCCGCTCCACCACTAGATCTTCGTAATGGTGGGACAGCGTATCCCGTGGGGTGGGTTCTTGCTCCAACGACACATCCACTGTGGATTCTGACCCAGAACTGTATCCTTCCTCTTTCAGCACAGCCTTAATATCTATATCAGGCCTCGGAGCAGTCACTTGTTCTTCCTTCCCTCCTGAGGGTTCTGCCACCTTTTCCCCAGCCACAGGACCAGCTACCCCAACTGAGGGTGGGTCCCCAGGGCATCCAGCCTTGGGGAGATCAGACCGAGATTTCCACCCATGACCCCTCCCTCTGCCATGGGAAGTTCATAGGCAGCTTGCAGTGGGGAAGGGCTGGGCAGATAGCTGTGCCCTTCACCCACCAACTCCACTTCATGGAGACTCTCCTTAACATCCTCCCAGCTCCCTAGGGACTCCACAGTGGAGATTTCACTGTGGGCCACAGTGGAGGGTCTTTCCCATTCCCCATAGGGGCACATAGGGTGGCAGTACATCAGTTGACCAAGGAGCAGCACCACGGAAGCACTGGAGGCATACTGGCTGGCGCACCACACCACTTCCCTTGTAGCCACACATCACACACTTCTCCTTCAGTGAACTCCTCTCCAACATGTCCCAAAGCCATGTCAGCAATGACTCTGGGACCATGACAGTGTACATGGGCTGACTGGGAGCTGATGCCATTCTTCTGGCACACAGTCTTTGCTTTCCCTGATTCAGTCTTTATTCCACCTGCAGCAAAAACACAAAATCTTTTCCTTCTTTCGCTTTGTCGGGTGCTTTCTCTCTCACTCTCTCTTTTACTCAGTGATACGGGTCAAAATGGTACTTCTCCTCACAAAGTCTGTCCTTTAAACCCTTTTGATATGTTCAGCCACCTCCAGCCTCCACCAACCACAAACTGTTCAGCGCCATAAATTATGGCGGACTTTGGCAGGATGGGACACATACTGGAAAGTCATATGGCAAGCATCTGCCCAGAGATGGACACGGAACAAAAATGGGCAGTCATCAAGGCAGGACTGGCTGAAGCCACTAAAACTTGTGTCCATTGCCAGAGCAAGAAAGCCAGTACCAAGAAACCAAGTTGGATAAGTAGAGAGGTAGTGGAGAAGGTGAGGGACAAGAGGAATGCATTTTGGACCTAAAAGAGATCTAACAGGGCAGAAGACAGAGAAGAATATGTGAAGAAATCCAGTGAAGTGAGCAGAGTGGTAAGGGCAGCAAAGGTGGTTAGGGAATAGAGGTTAGCACAGGGGATCAAAGAAAAAGAAAGGGACTTCTTCAGCTATATCAGAGAGAAGAGGAAGAGCAAGGATCAAATTGTTAGGACCAGGAGGGGAAGTGGGTGGGTAGAAAAGGGGGCTGAGCAGGCAGAAATACTTAATGAATACTTCTGTTCAGTCTTCACCAAGGAGAAGGTTGGGCCCGTACCTGAGAGGAAGAGTGAGATGGGAGAGGGTGGGGAAGAAGCAACCACAGATGGGGAAATCACAGTGGAAAGGGTGAGGGAGGGCCTTAAGTCCCTGAAGGTGGACAAGGCACCTGGCCCAGATGGAGTCCACCCCAGGGTGCTGAGAGAGTTGGCAGAGGTCCTGGCAGGGCCATTGGTGGACCTGTTCAGTACCTCTCTGAACTCAGGATGTGTGCCCAGGGACTGGAGGAAAGCACATGTGGTACCTCTCCATAACAGTGGGCCCAAGGATGAACCGGAGAACTACAGACCAGTGAGCCTTACTGCAATTGTGGGAAAACTGATGGAGACAATCCTCAAGGAAAAACTGGTGCAATTTCTTGAGTATAACAATCTCCAGGACAGCAGGCAGCACGGGTTTGTCTCAGGCAGATCCTGCCAGATGAACTTGGTTGATTTTTATGACTGGGTTATGAGGGCACTGGACAGGGGACATGGGGTGGATGTCCTCTACCTGGATTTCAGCAAGGCCTTTGACTCAATGCCACACGGTAGGCTGGCCTGCAAGTTGAAGAGTCTGGGAGCAGGGAGGAAACTGGTCAGATGGGCCCAGAACTGGCTGCAGGGTAAACAGCAGAAGGTAGTAGTGTGGGGGGCACATCTGAACCCAGGGCAGTAACAAGTGGTGTATCACAGGGCTTGGTGCTGGGACTGATTCTGTTTAACATTTTCATTGCCGACATTGCAGTAGGGATTAAGAGCAAGATTACTCTCTTTGCAGATGACACGAAGATTTGTGCCAATGTAAATGGGGGGAGCAAAAGTATTTCAGGGGATTTGGCAAAACTGGAGGAATGGTCTCACACTTGGCAGCTTGGTTTCAATGCTAAGAAGTGCAAAGTGATGCATTTAGGAGGCAAGAACCCAGGACACAATTACTGGCTGGAGGGTGTCCCATTAACAAAATCCAAGGAGGAGAAGTCTGGGAGTGCTGGTAATTGGGGAGATGAACCACTCTGCTCAGTGTAGGAAGGCAGCAGTGACGGCAAGCAGGATGCTAGGGTGTATAGCAAGGGAGATTACTTCTAGGAGTGGGGAGATCATCTTGCCCCTGTACAGATCCATGGTGAGACCGCACCTAGAGTACTGCGTGCAATTCTGGCACCCTTACTTGAAAAGAGACATCAAACTACTGGAGGGGTACAGCGTAGGGCAGCAAAAATGATCCTGGGGTTGGGGAACAGACCATATGAGGAGAGACTGTGAGAGCTCAGTATGTATACCCTGGAGGAAAGAAGGGAGAGAGGGGATATGATGGAGACCTTTAAGTACCTGAAGGGTTTGAACAGAGTTGACACCATGTGTATGTTCAATCAGAAGGGCGGAAGGGAAACCAGGGGTCACTCTATGAAGTTGGAAGGGGGCAGGTTCAAAAGGGAACTGAGAAGGCACTATTTCACAGAAAGGGTGGTGGCACGGTGGAATGCTCTGCCAGAGGAAGTCGGATCACTGCAGAGTGTTGGTGGCTTCAAGAGGGGTGGGACAGATTCAAGGGGAGGGTGCAAACCGGGAGGTGGTGGGAGATGGGGGGAGGGCATATGAGGGAGGGGGGGTAGCTACAGTCTAATGGACTGAAGTGCTGCACACTCGAGCAGACTAGTTAGACCAATTGGCCTGTATCGGCTGGCAATTTCGTATGTTCGTATGTATGCAAGCACATTCTAAACCACGAGGCATCATTCGCCATTTTGTCTAGGAGCAAAGGGCACAGTTATTATTTATTTTATTTAGTTTTTGTTAACAGGGTAAGTGCACTAGCCATAAAATGACTATTTTCAGGCACGACCCGGGAGAGTACAGACATGCAGAAACTTAACAGGATAACAATTTATAAGTGCTTTACATACAATGAGTTAAAGAGGATACAATATATCGGAACATACAAAGTAAAGCGCTTTACATACAATGAGTTAAAGTGGATAAAATATATCAGAGACATACAGAGTAGACCATTCATAAGTTCATAGGTGCCCACCTATGCAATGAATAGAAAGGACCTGGGACAATAAATTATTAGGTGACATATCATACAAACAGAACAAGGTACACAAAAACAGGTAATACAACAGGAAGAAATAACCATTGACAGCAGGGGGTAAACTTCCACAGCATCCCAAACAGGGCCTCAAAAATTCTCCCCAGCAGACTGCACCCACTGAGATGATCCCAGTAAGTCTGTAGCACTTTAAAAAGATCCTGGACGAGCTCCCACATTGTAAGCCCCCCCTTCCCTGTCTAGGGGTATTTAGATGGTGAGTTTGTGGGGAAGGGGGTACTGTACAGCAATGAAACACAGTCCAGAAATCACAAATGATGTTAAATTCAGTATCTGAATTCCAGAAGTCCCATGGTGATGAAATGGCTCTGTCAGGGTGCTTTGCAGTGTGACTAGGGGAGACAAAACTGGTTAAAGGAAACAACAGACAGGACTTCATTCTCCTTGGTTCACCTGTAAGAACTTAACTGTCCAGACTGAAAGTGATGCAAAGCAGGCTGGATTTATTTTTTCAGTCAGGTTGCCTTAACATTACTTAAAGGCTCAAACCACAATAACATCATTGCCGCTCCATGGAGTGTGGGGGACACAGTTTGTTCAGTTGCAGCTGCTCAGTGGCTGAGACCATGGTACATTTCTTAGAGTTGAAAAACCCAAAGTTTCACTGTAGCCTTCACATATGGAACTGATGATGACTCCCAGATAGATAAGTGGTGGCAGCAGCCCATACAAAGCTTACTCAGACCTCCAGGAAACTAAGGCATTTTCCAATGGAACCTCCCAACCTACGGTTACAGGGCTCTGATTTTCTTCACTACTAACCCAACTGTTAAACTGGGGAGGGTTAAACAACTGACATTCCCAAGAATAAGACACACTCCCTCAACTCTCTGGCAGATGCTGCACAGCAGATGCAGGCACCCTGCGAAGCAGACCCGAACGAGGGAAACTCTGCTCCTGGTGGTCCCACACCCCATTCTACAGCTCCACAGAACAAGAAAAGGATTCTGAACTGCTATACGATGACGTCTTCCAGGTGGACAGGGAACGCAACAGCAAAGGATCCCCGAGCTGCCACCTTGAAGTTCACATGGCTCGGCCTCACTCTTTGGGTTGCGGCCATCCCTGGCAACTACCTTCCTTTGCAGGCTCACCATTTCCCACTGCCACCCGTCCCGGTGCCGAGGATCATGGTAACGGGCCTCCAGCCAGGCCTTGACTCCTCTCACTCCACGGCAGTTTGACTAGGGACCTCTTACATGGGTGCAGACAGCACCCAATTTCTCAACAGTTGATGCAGCCTCTCTATTGATGGAGACCCATTCACCCCAATGGGGGCCAGGGTGGCCGACACCCCACCTGGGCCCCATGGGCCGACAGCCTTGACCCTCCTCGAATTCTGAACTCCCATTCTCTAAACTCCCTCTTCCCGCTGCATGGCATCCTTTTATAACCATATGCCAGGATCACACCCTTAACTATGGGTCCTGGCACCCATACACTCCTACTTCCTTATGGACAATGTAGTATGCTCCACATGGGGTGGGGGCTTACACATACAGTGACTTTTTTAACCTTGACTTTATTACCATTCCACCGACTCATTCCTCTTCACAACTTTCTCCAGGTTTGGGAAACATGTAACATGGTCATTTAAAGGGCAAGTGAAAAATTACTGGGTCCCTCAAAGTCCAAAAGCCCATGAAAAAACATGTCAAATGAGGTATTGGTCTACCTTATTGGTTTCAGGAGACCTGAAATATAAATATCTGGATGATCGTTAAACTTAATCAAGGGGGCAGCTGTTTCATGGAATCTTGAGACAGAAAGTGATGTCACTGAGAAGTGCAAACTGTATGCTGTTAATTACAGCTTGCCATTCTCAGTGACATCACTTTCTGTGTCTAGATTCCATGAAATGGCTTCTGTCTTGATTTAATGTACCAGTTTAGATATTTATATTTCAGGACTCCTGACAGCTATTGGTAGCTTCCCTCAGTATCCTGCCAGCCCTGTCGTGACTCACCTCTTTCATGGCTTGTCCCCATGGCATGGCTTTTGGGCTGGTGTGACCTCCCCCCCACATTTCCAATGCATCACATCTGGTGAGGAGAGTGATGACGTGGGTGAGAGTGTCAGCATTACTGGCATCATGATGGTCGAGGTAGGATAGTACAGGAATAGGAGAAGGAGGAAAGGTTGAGAGGGAAGGAGAAAGGCATGGGGAAAGGCAAGGGGTAGGGGAGAGGGAAGAAGTGGAGCATTGCTAGGTTTTGATTAGGGGCATTTACAGGAGGAAGCAGTGTGGACATGGAGTAGGAAGGAGAGAGAGTGCTTGGAAGATGTGAAGCGAATGGTTATGTGAAGAGAATTACAGTTTAGGAAAGTGGAAAGAGAAGGCACCCTGACAAGCAAGGGATTTATGAGAGGGAAGCACAAGGGAACGATAGCTTGAGTTACAGAAGGAGTATGAGGAGGTGGGGTAAAGGGGAGAGTAGACAGCAGAGGTAGGAGAAGAGAGATGCCAGCCAGAATTTAGAAGTGAAAGAGGCACAGTGTGTTAGGTGACAATCTTCCAGGGAGGGGAAGGAGAGGGCAGAATACAAAGAACAATGGTGAGTGCGGGGGGGGGAGACAGTCCAAGGCAAAATGGCAGAAGGAGTGAAAGAGGGGGTCCAGTCTGGCCAGGGTGGATTTAGGGGTAGCAGCATAGACAATATCACCATAATCAATAATGGGGAGGATCATTTTAGTGATGATTTCTCGGCCCAGGTAGTGGGATGCAGTTTTTATTTCTATATAAGGCTCCAAGCTTGGGGTGGAGTTTTTTATGAATGGCGTCTACATGCTGAGAAAAGTCTAGGTGTTGGTCAAGCCAGACCCCAAGGTACTTAAATGAGGGCACGTCATCAATTGTGACCCCATCGAGGGTGTGGAAGGAAAGGAGGGATGGGAGCCTGAAAAGCCTCTGTCTAGTACCAAAGAACATAGAGACCATTTATTTTTTCATTTAGAGATAGTTCATTTGATGTGAACTAATGCTGGACAGCATCGAAATCAGTTTGGAGCCTGGCTGATAGCTCAGCTGGAGAAGACGCAGAGGCAAACAGGACCATGTCATCTGCATGCATGTGGATGGACATGGATGAGCAGACAGAAGGAAGATCATTGGGGAAGATGAAGAAAAGGAGCGGGCCAAGAATGGAGCCTTTGGGGGACACCGGTGCAAATGGGTAGAGGGGGGATAGGGACTCTTCAATTCTAACTGATTGAGATCAACCTACTAGGTAAGACCTGAACCAGCTAGTTGTGGAGTCTGAGAGACTCGCTGACTTTAGCTTATTAAGGAGAAGAGGGTGGGAGACAGTGTCAAAAGCTTTGGCTAAATCAACAAAGATGGCGGCTGTGAGGAGGACCTGGTCCATGCCTGAGTGGATGGAGTCAGTGAGCCAGAGTAGGAAGGAGGTGATGGAGTGGTGTTTCTGGAAGCCTGACTGGAAGGGGGTGAAGAAGGAGGAGGAGTCATCGAAGAAGGAAGAGAGAGGTGAGGCAGCATTATGTGCTCTTGTAGTTCAGACACGGTAGGTAGGAAGGAGGGAGATAGGGCGGTAGTGGCTGGGGGAGGAAGAGTCACCTCCTTTACGAAGGGGAATGACAGTTGCATGCTTCCAGGAATCTGGGACCGAGGCAAGAGAGAGGGCGATGTTGAGAAGCGAGGAGATGGGAAAGGCGGGGCAGAGAGGTGTAGGAGCCTGGGGTTTAACCCATCAGTGCTCCTGCCATTTAGGGGGTTGAGGGCTAGGAGGGCTTTTATAGAGGTAGCAGGGTTAACTGGTGAGAAGGAGAAGGTGACTGAAGGGGGGCATAGGGAGGATGGGAGGGAGGGTGGTGGAGTGGAAGGTGTATAGGAGTGAGGAAGCACAGGTGGTGAAGTAAGAGTTGAATGCAGAAGCCACATAAGGAGGGTTTGAAATGATAGTCACCCACCTTGAGGAGAGGATGGGGGGGGGAGAAGAGGGTGTGGATGACATTCCTGAATTTGGAGGGTTGATTAAGATTGTTCTGGAAAGAGGAGAAACAGAACTTAGCCTTTGCAAGCCTGGTGTCTCTGGTACAAGTATTCCTCAGTGCACAGTAACTGTTAAGGTTGGCTGGTGTGCCAGTGCAATGTAAGTCTTCCACGACAGGTTGCATGCATGGAGGCAGGGCAAACATTTGGCTGAGATCCTGGGGAGATGAGAACCTCTGACCCTGGTTTTCCAGAGGGGTGCATGCAGATCCCAGGTTAATAAGAATTTGGGCCCGGCCTGGTGGTGCTGAAGGTTGAGGCGCTGGACGCCATGCCTCGCACCAAGCCGGCGAACTGTGTTCGGGAGTGAGTGCAGGCCACTGGTGGTCGGTAGGGTAGGAAAAGGATTGAGCATCCCAGGGACAGCTCTCCTTCTCCAGGGAGGGGGGTGACCAGACATCGGTGCATGCCTGGCCCCTAGCGGTGGCTGGGGGCTGGCACACTGACACTGCAACTAACAGGGGCAAGAGACAGGGCACATGCCTGATGGGGTCCATGTATGGTAACATGCGCGGTGCCATCACTGGCATCCTTGCATGCTCTGCCTCTGGGGACCATGCACCAAGAACAAGGAAAAAGGGCTTCTGGTCAGGCAGCATGAGCTTCCATCCTCCCTGGCACCAATCCTGAATGGCGCTTTCCCCGGTCTGGATCCTTTCAGGTGAGTTGAGTTTGGGGACCTCCTCACCACCCTGCCATGGAGGGCAAGCCATGGGAGATAAGTGGAAGTCGTCCTGATTTTGGGGTGGGGGTGGGCCGGGAGGACGGTCGGGATGCACAGCTGATCAGGAGCCAGGGGGAGAAAGCAGAAGAAAAAAAAAAAAAATTTGGAATGGAAGTATTCGAGTGCTTGGTTTATGTTGCTGGCATCAGAGATATGGGACCAGTCAGTGGTTAGCAAATCTGCATGTAATAGGGAGAAGTCAATCGATTGGAAGGACCTGATCTGGATAATTTTAGAGGGGACTCTGGGGCGGTGGACTTTGTACACAGTAGACCATATGGTGGCCGCTGAGTGCATCAGGGAGGGTGCCAGCATCAATGATGCAGTGTGGGTGATTTGTGAGTACCCAGTCCATTAGGGAATGATTTAGGGATCTAGAATTGTGGTGGGTAGGGACTGGAATAAGTTGTATAAGGTGTAGGGGTTTAATATTTTCAGAATTTAGAGTTAGAGTGAGAAAGTCAATTAATATTGAAGTTCCCAAGGTGAGAAGTCCACTGGAGGAGGCATGAGAAGAGACAATGGATTAGGAGTCTGGTAACAGATGAAGGGGATAGACCTGGGCAGCAGTAGTCGCCAGAAACGAAGATGGGAACAGAGAAAGGGAGGGAGAGTTTGAGAATGAGGAGCTCATTATCAGCAGGGGAGGTGAAAGAGAGCACTGGAGTAGACTGAATGGTGGAAGAGAGGTAAATGGCGATACCACCACCTATCTTTGCACGATCCTGATGAGTTAAGGTGTAACCAGGGATGGTGATAGCAGAGTTGGGAGTCTTGGGGGCAAGCCAGGATTCCAAAACTATCAGGACATCAGGAGAAAGGAAACTACGAGAGATTGTAGTAGTCTAGATCAATTTTAGGCAGGAGACTACGGATATTATTTTGGGTCACCCATTGACCTTTAGAGAGGTTGGTGGGGAGGGAGTGTACAGGGCCAGGGTTGGGCTCAATATCACTAGCTGTGAGAAGCAGCAGAGTTATGATGAGCTTGGCGGGGACTGTGATGTGTATGTGAGGCAAAGGGGAAGAGGGGGGTCAGAAGAGCAGGGAGGGAGGTTCTGATGGACACCAGGTGGAACCAAGAAGAAACTGAGGGGAGGAGGGAGCAACCTGGAAGCCAGGGGGAGTGGAAAAGGGGGGGAGGCAGGAGGAGGGGAGTTTAGGGGAGGATGCAGGAAGGGGGGAGAGCTGGGAATCCCCATGAAGTTCCAATGTCATGATCAGTACCAAAAACCATGGCCATTGCTAGACCCAGTCCTGAGGAGCTTGAGTCCCAGATGTTTTCATATGGGCTCCGATCCTCTCCTCAATGCAACTGCTGAAATTAATAATTTTATAAAAATATCTATGGCTTACCCCACACCTTTGAGGACTTAGACCTAGGATCTTTTCTTACACTAACAACGCCTCTACAGAAAACAGATTAGAAAGTGTGCCACTCGAACTGAGAGGGTGCTACCACAAATAGCTAGCTACACAAGCTATCAAAAGCAAGATAACTTCACAGGTTATGGTGCACACCAGGCTTCCAATTTTAAAGTGCTTTTATTCACATATCACAAGTGCATAAATACAAAAAAGAGCTTACATTCCACATGCAGCATTGCACGAAAGAGATTGACGCTCAAATTTTTTGTGTCACTCTGTTGCTTCAACAGGAGCCTCCTGTATAGAAAGGGACCACTCCAGTTAGAGGCAGTCCTACAGATATTTTCCACATGTGCATTTGTTCACAACTCAAAGCCAACTTCCTTAGTGTTAAGGAGCATGTCTCCTGAGGACCCAGGTTCAACTAGCCATTACATTTATAAGATGTGACTAAGTTAACTGAATTCTCTAAGTTTTATACATTTATTGCAATGGGATTGATATCCTACAGGGGCCCAAAGATAGCATGTCTTACCTTTTCACAGACGGCCTCAGTCTGACTGCAATAGTGCACAAAACAAAAATTCTATATCACCTTGATCCTGTGGTGGGAGTAAGTGTCCACTAGATACTGTCATGTTCATTAGGTTAAACTACACCACCTGGACACTCTGAGAGGTGTCATATTACATTATACATTGGCAAGTAAGAATCCTGGTCCCTGCCTGGTCAGACTGGGACTGGACCCGGGATGTTATTCCAGCATAACATCTCAGCTCTAGTCCCAGAATACTCATGACAGCATTAAATTTAAAAACACGATACCGCCACAGCTGTTCCTAGGATCAGCTTCAGCGATCCCGCTCTAGTCGAAATCAGTGGTCTCTGCCAAGATCACAATCGGCGCTCCCCTACCAGAATTGATGCTCTCCAGCAAACTCAGAAAAAGTGTCCACCCCACCCCGACACAAAATCCACCCATACTCATTCTCACATCAGTTAAAACACACACTCAATGGAAGTGAAACCGCGTTTGGCTTCACAGCACTTCCCCCGCTAGGTAGTTGACTTCCTCAGCTGAGCATGAGCATAACCCTGGATTTAACGTTTTACATTTCTGCCGTTTTCTTTCTCCCAGTAATGGTAAAAACTGTGCTGAAAGAAGACAGCTTCCACAGCGAGATGGAATGCAGGAACCGTTCTAGAAGGCCGCACTGTGACACATAGCAGGAGATGACCTCTGCCTTTGCAGGTGCTGCACAGCATAACACCCACCAAGCTGGCAGCTTTGGTGATGAGATGAGAGGTCCAAACACTGCTCACTAAAGTGAAAACTACAAACATGACCCCACAAAGACGTGTGTATGTTTGTGTGTGTGTATGTGTGTGTGTTGGATGGGGTAGGGGCAGCCATATGACAGCTACTACATTAACACAAGTGACTTTTTTAAAACAGTATCCCCTCACAACAAAAAAACACTAAAAAATAAAATGCAAACACAATTTTTTCATTTTTTTTTTTTATTTTAATGTTAATGAGCCATTGTATGATAGGAATAATGTCCTCCAGGGTGGGTGTTATGCTGGGATAACATCTCTGCTCGGGCGTTGGATGCCCTCAGCCTGCAGCCTCTGGCCCAACCACCTGAGGCGGGAAGTTATCCCAGCATAATACCCACCCTGTTGTGCATTATTCCTTTAATGACTACATTTGTACATCCGTTATATAAGCCTGAGCTCTATATGAACTGTAAAGGGCAATGCTTCTGTTTTCATGTAAAAACCCTATGTAATCAAGAATGGAATGACTTAAACATTTTTTTGTGAAATGTTGAACAACTGAGTTCACCAGTGACTTGGCCTCGGGCTTGATTTTCAGAACCCATGATGTAGGTGCAGCTCCCTATTTCAGATACTGTCTGCATTATGACAAATGCATCCAAACATTTGCAGGCTATTTGGAAAAGTTTTTACTCATTTGCAACATTTTCCTCACTTTATGGCACAAAAATGATGCTTACAGTATGTTTTTTTTACAGAGTGCAACTCAGGGCACTTGTAACATGAAGAAAGACCAAGTTTTCTGTGGTCTGAGAGTCATATAGAAGGCAAGTGTGGAAAATCGTGCTGCAACTCTGAAAATGCAGCCCCTCCTTCTTAAGACCTTTCAAATACAATATTGTAGATCAAGTTAGACAGCCGTAACACTAGGAAATCATTGACATTCACAACAGGATATGTGACAATATATTGCTGTTTTCTAAAGCCTAGAGGCCACACTTTGAGGCCCTTTGAAGCCACCAGGATTTGGGGCTTGAGAACCAATAGATTAGATATCAGACTACATGAACCAGGAGATCTGGGCTTAAATCTTCCTATCCACTGTGTGACCTCTCTGCTTCCAGGAACCTGCAGTACACAAGATGCTGCAGTTTGGTAGTGACATCTTGGTCAAATAAATTCTGAATACAGTAAATGCGTATTTCAAACAGCCTGGTTCTGCGGCTTCCACTGACTATTGCAGCTCACCCTGTCTCATGCTTAAGCAATTATGAAACTCAGCTTGAAGATCTTAGGAAAGTTGTGACAAAGGGTTCCAGAGAATGAAAGTAAAGGGTCTATCTACTGCTACACACAACCCTGATAAAACAGTGGAGGAATTTAGATTTTCACCTAGTGTTTAACAAATAAGAATGACTGCACTGCATTGCGCTTGAGTTGCAGTGTGATAACCCATGAATATTGATAGTTTCAGTACTGTTGTTGGCACAGGACTGATGAAATCTTGGCAAGCAGATGCATAGAAGAGGTGTACACGGGGGTCTGTCTCACAGAGCAAAAAGTCATGTGTTTTCCCTGTGATGTCAGTCTGTCTGTGCACATCCTGCAGCTCCTCCATCTGCCGTGGCACCCGAGCAGTCATGCACCACATTAATATTTCAACATAGCTCTTTTGCACCTTTTTAATCAGGCAAGGGGATCCAGCCTTCGCTTGAGCCGAGGCACCAGCACTGCTGATTATATGCACAAAGACAGCCATCGTACTCATAAATCTCTTATTAGAATATGCGTGTATCTCATGCAAAATGGATGACTTCAGTGGAAAATGAAACCATGAATTTCCTGCCTCCCAACGGATGTAGCCCAACAGAGAAAACATCATTTAAATGCAAATTATGTTGTAACCTGGTAATGCCATAATGAAAAAAGAAAGGTCACCTTTAAAAAAATTGCCTGATTTATTTTTTTGTACTTATGCAACTTAGGCCACTGAAAGGTGGTGTCAAATAAAACTTCCCAGCCATAACCAAGACTAAAGCCTCCTTAAAACAGAATTTCTTAATATTAATAATACCACGCTGTATGAAATGGAAGGGATCAGGATGTATTCTGTATTCAGCAGCACTTCACACACCGATTTGTCTAATATTTCATTCTGAGGGGCATGTAACGTGTTGCTGAACAGAGCTTCAGGTATTCACTTTCTGGTAAATGTCTCATATTCTTACTGAACAGCAGCAGTGACCTTTTTGTTTGTGCAGGCAGATTGGTTCAGGTTAGTAAAAGGAGGAGTGTGGTTCTCTTATTAGCTAGCTCCTCACCAGTTACTTGCACATTGGCTGGGGACACCACCTTAAATAAGCCCATTTCAGGCTGATGCACTCTATATAAAGGAAGCTACTTGAAGCAGATGCAGTTTGGAGTAGGGACCCAGCTGATGGGTGGTCCACCTTGATGATGGTAGCTGGGCAACTTCACAACAGGGCCCTGAGGTGAATACCAAGAGACCCCCACTCCTTTTCCTGGAGATCCCTCCACAAGCAAGGGTAGAGCTTATGGGCAGACTAGATGGGCCTAGTGGTCCTTATCGGCCATCAATTTCTATGTTTCTATGTTTCTACTGAAATCAAATTAGTAAGTAGCCAATCTAGGCTGAAAAAAATGTTTATTACATTTACCGCTTTCTGGGGGGTGGGAGGGTTAAGGGTGTGCACTGTCTTTTGTTGTTTTTGTTGACCTTTTTGTTTGTGCAGACAGATTTGCTCACTGTTTGTAATAGAATTTGCAGACAAAACATACAGTAATGTATGGGTAACCATACACAACACGGCTGTGTTTACGTCAAGTTGTGACAAAATCATAGACCTCTAGAACAAAGCTTGAGAGGTCTCTATGATGTCATCTCAGCCCTGAGATGGGCACTTCAACCTTGTTATTTATGGTAGCCCATGTATTATTTTGTATGGTATGTGCTTGTTTTGATTAATTTACCTTCTTCCTTACTCTGACTTGAACTTCTGCCAAATAAACAGAACACACAGCAACAATATAAGATTAAAAACATTTCATTTGATGTAAGTAACTGTTACATGATATGGTAACTGATCAGATCCAAGGAACAGCAAGTGGGGCAAAAGGGAGGCCTTCCATAAAATACCGAGGGGTAGACGAATGTGAGGACTACATCAAAAAGAATAAAGAAGCAAAGAGGGTGGCGGGGGAGGCCGAAACAGAGCTTCAGATCACAGAGGGGATATAAATGGGAGAAAAACACTTCTTTCGTTACATTCAGGAAAAAAGAAGGAAAGGGGGTGGGATTGCAAAACTGCTGGATGGGGATGGACGGGTGGGGAAAGACAGTCAAAAGGCAAATGTTATAAATAAATTCTTTTGCTTGGTATTTACAAGTGAATACTGGTCCAATGCCAGAGAGCAGTATAAGAGCTGCCGATAGAAGGATACAGATAATGGAAAATCTGTCATTTACCACAGATAGGGTCAGAGATGGACTGGCAGAGTTAGCCAGCCCCCTGGCACACCTATTCAACAGATCACGGAGTACGGAAGTAGTTCCTAGGGACTGGAGGGTGGCGGACGTGGTGCCGCCTCACAAGGGGGGGAACAGGGAAGAGGTGGGGAATTACAGATTGGTTAGCCTTACTTCTGTAGTGGGAAGACTAATGGAGACCTTGATTAAGCAAGACCTCGTGCAATACCTGTAAGAGAATGGTCTCCAGGATGCCAAACAACATGGATTCATGGCAGGAAGGTCATGCCAGATAAATCTAATTACCTTTTTCGACTGGGTGACAAGGGAATTGAATAGGGGACATGCAGTGGACCTTCTCTATTTTGATTTCAGCTAGGCGTTTGATTCTGCACCACACAAGCACCTACTGAGGAAGCTGGAGGACATAGGGGGCCTCAAAAAGTATAGTCAGATATGGGGCAAGTGGCTCTAAGACGGGAGTCAAAGTGTGGTGATAAACAGGGTGAGGTCAACTGTAGGCACAGTTACTAGTGGGGTTCCTCAGGGATCTGTGTTGAGCCCTGTTCTCTTTAACATATTCATCAGTGACATCGGCAATGATATCCAGGGTAAGCTAGCCCTGTTCGCAGATGACACCATGCTCAGAGGGTGGGTGGACACTCTTGAAGGGGTTAGGGACCTACAAGAAGATCTCCAAAAATTGGAAAGGTGGTCAAATCTGTGGCAGCTGAAATTCAATTCAAAAAAATTGCGAAGTGATGCATCTCAGTAAAAAAGAACCCTGAGACAAAATATTGGCTCAGTGGGAGTAAACTGAGCACCTCGCAGGAACAGAGGGACCTGGGAGTCATTATCATGGACACCATGAAGCAGGTGAACCAATGTAATAATGCATACAGCAGGGTGAACAAAATGTTGGGGTGTATAGGCAGGGGGATTGATAGGAGGAAGAGGGAAGTGATCATCTCCCTCTACAGATCCCTGGTTAGACCACACCTAGAGTACTGTGTTCAGTTTTGGAGGCTGCATTTGAAAAAGGATAGGGACTAGGAACGGGTTGGAATCAGTGCAGAGGAGGGAGACAAAGATGATCAAGTGTCTGCAGGGACTCCACTGAATATATACTCACTGGAAACCAGGAAAGGGGGGGGTGACATGATAAAAACATTTACAAAGTGCCGGACACTGAGGGGCTGTTCCATAGGGTCATCAACACAACAACTACAGGGCGGTGGGGGGCCGGTGGTGGTGGTGGTTCAGGAAGGATCTAAGAAAATACTACTTCATGGAAAGAGTAGTAGAACCATGGAATAGTCTGCTGGCGGAGATGGTGGGGGTAGAGACTGTGACAAGTTTCAAGTACAGGTGGGACAGAGCTAGAGCACAACTTTGAGACATTAAGGCAAGTATATGGTAGTTTAGGACGAGGGGTAGCCCCCCCCAGGATACTTGCTAGGTCCTGGGCATCTCATGTGCAGACTCGATGGATTCTGGGTCGTCTCCTGCCATGGTTTTCTATGTTTCTACATGAGATGGCAACATTTCTATCCAGAAGTTCATCTTTTAACAAACAGTTCACTTGGGGTGTTTTCAGTCTTGCTGATATCTTTGTTATGAGCAGTCTGCAGTGTAGGTAAACATGAGGAATCTTAATAGACACTAGATTCTATGTAAGCAATAAGACTCAGCAGGGTGCAGGGTATTGGTGGATACCTGCACTTCCAGGGCCTCATCACGCCCCTGGGCGTGCAGGTATCCACCAATACCAAACACCCTGAAGAGTCTTATTGCACTTAGAAATTGGGTTGCACAAATGTAAACAAATCTCTAAAAGATAAAAAAGACATAAAAATATAATAAAATATTGCTTAGACAATGTCATATAGTTCCTCCACAGGTGGTTTTTACCTGTTGGTCATCTATCTTTCTACACATTCAGTAGGAGGATTGCTTGTTGACCTTGGAACATAAGAATTCATTATTCTGCATTATAAAACGGGTTGGAAATGTCCTGCTTCCTGATTAGCTAAATAAGATCTGAGACCTGTATGTTAAATCCCCAGAAATATACAGGTTGGAACAATTTCAGATAGTGGGATTTGGAATGTGGGCCAATCACATACAGGATTGATGAGACACTTCACTTATCCCTGACTGCCATTACAAACATGGCTACCGCCGTGACTCACTGAAAACCTTCAGCAAGGCCCTAAAAAGTAAAATTCCCTTAAATTAAAAAAAATAAATAATTAAACATTCTTTCCTCTCATGATACCCTACTTACACACATAAACAAACTTAAAAATTAAAGTACTAGTCACAGTTTTAATTCCTTGTGTTTTTTTGGTGACCATGAGAAATCCTCCCTCTATCCTTACTAGCTTGCTAGGGCAATCTCTGCTGCTTACACTGCTTTGGAAACACTTGAGACCATGGCTCCACATAAGGCCTTCTATTGTGCATGCAGGTTGCACATTCTTTTTATCTATATACAACAGATTGCCTCCCGCGCCGGGGCCAGGAAGGGGAGGGCTGTCCTCCCCCCACCCAGAGACCCTGCATCCAGATCTGTTGGGTCAGGTTGAGGGCAGGCAGGCAAGACTTCATATAGCCTGCGATTGTCATTTTTTTCAATTTTTTCTCATGTCCCCTTTCTGCAGTGGGACGTAAATGTGTGCGCATGGAGGCACACACACACTACATAACCACAACTCCCTCCCTTCAGTGTTGCTCGGCTCTAGTGCTGCCACTTGGCCTCCACCAGGTGGCAGCCAAGAAGTGAAATGGCATCCCTCCCCACCCCGGGAGAGAAAAGCAGTCCATCGGATGCTCAATCCTCTCCCCTCCAGCTGACCTCTGGCAACCTGAGCTCGTTCCCTAACCCGGGTCACCGGCATGGTGGCAGTAGGCAAATAGCCTCTGCACCACTGGCTGGCTGAAGGTGAACATTCTGACAGAGGAATTCTGCAGTAGTTTGAATTCTTGTGTTCCAGAATAAACAAACATTCCATCTATTGAATGTGTGGAAAGACAAGTGATTGACAGGTAGGGTGGGACTCCTTTTTACTAGTTATAGTTAACAAAAGAAAATATCTGTTTTTATTTTAAAAAAACAGAATTTGTTTTAATTCTTTGTGTGTATCCATTTTACAAGCATGGTAAGACACTCCAGGTCATTGGTTGTCTGGGGCTAATGTATTTTCAAGTGCTAAAGGCAAAAGCTGGTGGTGCAAGTATGCTGGTACAGCCTGGGCAACTGTGGGGCAGACTTTGTTCACTGCCCAGCCAATGTGCTTCAACCCTGTAATGGAAAGCTACATCTACTGGATGAGAGAGCAGTGACGATGGTACTGTAATGTGGACACCTGCCCATCAAAACCTGAGCTGAGAGCAGCACAACTCATTTTACATAGGCCATGGAGCAGCCATCAAATGATAAGTGCTTTCAGAATCAGGAAAATGTGAATTTTTAGAGGCCAATAAGACTCTGTCATTGTCGTAATACAATTGATGCTTTTTATTTAACAGTAAAGGCAATTACAGACAGAATCAGCACTGGAACGCTGACCTAACCCTCCAGCACATCGAGCAGCTCTTATTCTCTGCCAGGGTTTCTTCAGATGCACCATCCCAGCTTTTGAAATTCATGTTGTGCCAGCCATCCCTTAATGCACCGGCTTTTCTATGTGCATGTCTGAATTTTTTTTTAACCACTTTCAAGTACTTTACCTCTCCTTTTTACAAGATTCAGCTATCAAGAATGGCTTTTCTGCTTCCAGAGGCTGCTTCACAACAAAAAGTTGAAATTGTGTGTTGGCATAACATTCTGGGAAGGTGCCAAGGACAAACTCTTGGATTTCAAATTCCAAATTCATTGATGGACAGCAAATCGAGCACTAGGGTTTTTTGATAACTGCATTAATATAAGCACAAAAAACAGAAGACGTTACTTTAAAACATTGTTGCATAACATTTCCTATTAAGTACAAGTATGAAGCACAGCGCACTTATAATGTAAACCATTACTCAGGTATGCATATATGTAATGAAAGTGTTCCCCTTGCTTCTTACAGAATTCTGCATTCCTAAGTCCAAAATATAGCACCAAACATGAACAAGAAAGTAACATTTGGGAGTAGCTTTTGGGTTTCTAGGTGCCTAAATGATCTATTTTTATCAATTTTATAATTTGGTTACCCAGGACAGCCCAGCTGAGAAGTAACATTTATTTTCCATTGGGGTCCTACTTCAACCAATTTTTGTAGATGTATGGACTGGAGTGCTGGGAAGTTACGTGACTTGTCTAAGATCACACAGTGAGTGTCTGGCTCTAGAGGGGTTTGAACCTGTGATCTCCTGGTTCAGAAGCTGCTGATGTAATCACTAGCCCATAGACCTTTTTGTGTGTGTGTGTGTGTGTGTGTGTGTGTATGTGTGTTTCTTTCAATTTTTCTTCTTTTGCCACAAAGGGGCTTTGTCTAGTCAGAGGCTGCAGAGTTGTGTGATGGAGGTCTGCAGTGCATGTGGCTCAGAGTATGGTTAGTGACATACAGGCTTTCTGAATAGCCATGGCTCAAAGCCGGCCAGGTGGCACAGAGGGCTGAGGCACTTAGCGCCTTACCTTTCCGTTGCCAGCAGCCCCAGTTTGGGAACAAACTCAGGCTGCATGGGGTTGGTCGAGGGGGGGGGTAGAAAGATTGAGCATCCCAATGAGTGCTTTCCTTCCCCAAACAGGGAGGGCAGCCAGCTCAGCTGCTCTGCTGTCGCCTGGGTGACTACAGGTGGCAGTGCAGCTACAGCGCTAGTGGGAAAGGGGGACGTCAACAGATGCCGCATGCCACACGCTCGCATGGGGGCATGCTTGGCGCACCCTTGATGCTAATATCCTAGGGGATCTGGGGATGAATATACAAAACACTCTTCATCGGCAGGAAGAATCCGCCCGGCCTGCAGGCCACTCAGGCAGGTCCCTCTCTTACCGGATCTGGATTGCGACTGCAGGTATGGCGGCCTCCGTTGCCTCTGCCAGAGGGGGAAAGCTCTGGGAGAACAAGGGAGGGACCCATGAAAGTCCCAGGGGATGCCAGGGTGATGGGGCTGGGATTGGGAGATGGGCAGGAGGGGGCCATCAGGGAACACAAGGGAAAGAAAAAACAATAGCCAAGGCTCTACTTAAGAAAATGTCCGTTATGTTACAGTATCTTTTAAAATTTGAGGAGTCTACCGTGGTAAAAAAAGACAAATCAAATGTGCAAAAATAGTTCAAAAAAATTCAAATCAAATGTGCAAAAATATTTAAAAAAGGTGCACTCCTCCTCCACCTATCACAGCTTCAGAATACCAAACCACCTCTCTAATTCTGCCCACTCTTCCTCTTGCTCCTCCTTGTGTCCTTGAAGCCCTTGTCCAATCACAAGGCTGGAAAAGGCAAGCTGCATGGCTTTCTTGTGTAACTCCTAATTTCTGCTTCAAACCTGTATTGTGGTTTTGGATCTGCTGCTCAGTTTCTACATTGGGGCACTGTGAAGGGGTGGCGAACCAGGCAGTGTCTTGAGGAGCACTCGCAAATACACACCAGTTTAAATTAAATGAAAACTACTTCACTTTTGGTAACGTACAAAAAAACAGCCTGTATTCAGCTTAATGAAAAAGTTCTTTTAGTTCAGTCTTTTATTGTCTCCCCGTAAGAGAAAATGAAACCTGCTTTTCCCCTTGTTCACCCTCCCTTTTTATTGGGCTGAGGTGTTATTTACTTCTAGGCTATCTTCTGTAACTACAAATCCCAGAATCCTCTGTAGCTGACATCAGAGCACAGTAAACAGTAGAGGGAGATTCAATAGTCTGCAGTGTATGTTAGATCTTATATATGTAGAAACATAGGAAATTGATGGCAGATAAGGACTGCCAGGCCCATCTAGTCTGTCCGTATACCCTACCTTTAATAAGTTGCTGCTGACCCTACTTGGTCATTGGCTGCAGCCTCTCCCCCCCTTAGGGGTTCCCTTATACCTATCCCATGCATGTCTAAATTCCCCCACTGTGCTTGCTCCCACCACCTCCTGGGGCAGGCCATTCCAAGCATCCACCACCCTTTCTGTGAAATAGTACTTTCTCACATTGTCCCTTAGCCTTCCCCCTTCTAGTCTCAAGTCATCCCTTTTGTTGTTCTAGAGCATTTTTTATTCTGAAAGATGCTGTCCTCCTGTACATTATTAATCCCCTTGTAGTACTTGAAGGTCTCTGTCATGTCTCCCTTCTTCCTCCTCTCCTCCAGGGTATACATATTGAGTTCCTCGAATCTCTCCTTGTTGACCTTTGGTGCATGCCCTGCACCATTTTTGTTGCCCTTCTTTGAACCGTCTCCACCCTGTCTATGTCCTTCCAGAGATGCGGCCTCCAGAACTGGATGCAGTGTTCCAAATGAGGTCTCACCAATGTCCTGTACAGTGGCATTATGACCTCTTTCCTTCTGCTGGTGATACCTCTCCCTATGCACTCTAGCATCCCACTGACTTTCCCCACTGCCTTGGCACATTGTTTGGCCACCCTTAGGTCATCAGATATGATGACCCCCAGATCTCTTTCCTGTTTTGTGTTCACTAATATCTCCCCACTCATCACATAATCCTGTGCCCCAAGTGCATGATTTTGCACTTCTTTGCGTTGAATCCCAGCTGCCACACTCTGGACCATTCCTCCATTTTAGCTAGGTCCCTCCTCATTTTCTCCACCCCTCCCAGACTGTCTACCCTATTGCAGATAATTGTGTCATCTGAAAAGAGGCACATCTTCCCCTCCAGCACCTCTGCAATATCACTGCTGTAGATATTAAACAGCACTGGCCTGTGAACTGAACCCTGTGGCACCCCACTGGTCACCCTCCCTACTTCGGATTTAGCCTTGTTTACCACCATTATCTGGGTTCTGTTCATCAATCAGTTTCCAACCCAGTTCACCACCTTGTGTCTTGATCCCAGGGATTGATGATCTTTTGTTTGCTGGTCCTGCTGTCCTCCATGGGCCAAGTACAGTCACAGAGGACTGTGCCAAGCCCTTGGAGAAAAGCAGAACTGGAAAACATATGATTGGAGATTAATAAATTATAAATTATAATTTGTGCCCGGAAGTTTGACAACATAAAAGGTAGTCTATCAAGCATATGGTATAGAGTCCCCTCTTCTTGGTGACATCTGACACATACTGAAGTGGGATTTTAATCTCAGTCTAGCTAGTTTATGCGGTGTGTAGTATGTATTATGCAAGATGTACAGTTGCATCATTCTTAATCTATCTTAATCTTAACATACAGGCTGTATTTTTAATTTTTTGTCAATTTAAAGTTTATTGAAATAATTTTTTACAATACAGAAAAGGCAAATATACATACAAGAGCATAGGATACATAAGACAACAGTTTTACCTGAATCTACCCCTTCCCTTCCCCTTACTACCCATTCCCCCACCCCCTCCCTTCCTTTCCACCCCACCCATCCCCATTTAGAGCGACAACACCTGTAATATCTAGTTTTACCTAGCATGGTATGGACATAACTGGTTTATTGAAGCTAAAAGGAATCATATAAAACCTGTTGCTTTCTATAAGGAGTATAAGGTATATAGGGGGTGCCATATTTTTTTGAACTTGCCCGTAGTATTATTCAAATTAGCAATGGCTTTCTCCGTACATAAATTAGCTAGCATTTCAGTCAACCATTCACTGTAGGGAACTTCCAGTTGGTCAAGCCAATGGCGTAATACCATTTTTTTGACCGACATAGCAATCAGAGTCATATAATACTTGCAGTTATGGACACGGATTGCAGATACGTCACCCAGGATACAAATTTCCGGGGTAAACAGGTCTTTCAGGCCCAAAAGAGGGTCTGAGAGTTGTTTTATAGAATTCCATAGCGGAGATACTTTAGAGCAGGACCAAAGCATATGGTATAGAGTCCCTTCTTCTTGGTGACATCTGACACATACTGAAGTGGATTTTAATTCCAGTCTAGCTAGTTTATGCGGTGTGTAGTATGCATTATGCAAGATGTACAGTTGTATCATTCTTCATCTATCTTGAGTTACTAATCTGTGGCAGGTTTGCCAGATTATAGTCCAATCCCTATTGTAGTTTGGAAAGAATGATTCCCAAAATTGGGTTGGTCCACAAGTTTGCTGAGGGCAGATTTGGGGAATGCTGTGAATGGACACCGACCCCAGTGCCATTGCTGGAAATTTCCCTTGAAATATTATATTGTAAATTTTTGAGACTGCTTTAGGAATGCCACTGATTTCCAGCAGTTCTTTATAAAAGGGAATAACTTGAGTTAACTGGGGTTTGTGACTGAAGGTTTGTATTAATAGATGCCTTAGTTGTACACTCTGAAAAATATGCCTGTGTGAAATGCCAAGCTTAGTCATAATTTCCTTAGTCAGGAGCCATTGGTCACTATTATTAAGAAAGTGGGTAATCTTCAGGTTATTTAAAACAGGTAACCAAGATGAAGGGATTGGTTTTCCATCTATTTTAAGCTGTAAATTTCCTATTATAGGTTGATCGAGATCCTTAGTATAATCATATTTGAGGTAATGACATAACTGGGAATTAATTTTTAAGGACATAGAAATTACGGAATTTTTAAACTTTAGAGGAAGGAGACATTCTTTAGTATATAGTAGTCCTGCCGGGTCCAGCCCATACGACCATATGAGAGTTAATTCAATTTTGAGCCAAGCTAGGGCAGAGTGTATATTTTCATTGGTAAGCCATCTCAGGTATTTATTAATATGACTAGCCCAAAAGTAGAGTCCCACATGAGGGAGGCGTAAGCCTCCTTTATTTTTGAGGGCTACTAGGGTCTGATAGGCTATCTTGGGAGACTTATCGAACCAGATAAATTTTGTGAACAGGGATTGTAATTTTTTGAACCAGGATAATGGAAGCCAGATATTAAGCATGGAGAGGGGGTTAAAAAGCTGTGGAAAAACATTCATTTTGATTAAATTTATTTTGCCCCAGAGTGAAATTGGAAGCAAGGCCCATTAATTTAAGTCTTGAGAGATATTGTGGACCAGGGATTCCAAGTTCAGTTTAACAATTTGTCTAGTGGTTCTGGATAATTCAATACTTAGGTACCTAAGGGAATCTTGTTTCCATGACAGTCCTAAAGCCACTATGTCCTTTTTAAATAATTTGTGGTTAAGTGGAAAAACTATTGTGTTGCTGATGTTTAATTTATAATTGGATATTCCACTAAAAGTGTTAATGATGCCTATCATAGGAGGCATAGATAAACAAGGATTAGAGAGTTGGAGGAGGAGATCATCTGCATAAGCAGAAACTTTGATTTCGCAGGGATGGATGGGAATCCCCTGAATAGTCTGACAGCTTTGTGAGTTACGAATTAGTGGTTCCAGGTATATATTAAATAATAGTGAGGACAAATAGCATCCTTGCCTAGTTCCAGAACGAAGTGTAAAAAGCTCCGAGGTCACTCCGTTACAAGAGACCCTCGCTGTAGGAGATTTGTACAGTGCTCTTATCCATTTAATAAAGTCTAGTGGGAAACTGAAGGTCTCTAAAGCTTGGAATAGATATTCCCAGTTTACCCTGTCAAAAGCCTTCTCAGCGTCCAGGGAAATTAGAGCAGCTGGGAAAGGTACATCTCTGGTCACCAAGAAGACATGAGACAAGGTTCTTCAGTGGTCAGAGGAAGATCTGTTCCTCATGAATCCGACCTGTTCTAGTTCTATCAGAGAGTCTATTACTGTGTTAAGGCGGTAAGCTAACAATTTGGTTAGTATTTTTATGTCTTGATTTATTAAGGAGATAGGTCGATAATTTGGTACACAATCAGGGGGTTTGTCAGGTTTTGGGATTAGAACAATTAAAGCTTCAAATAGCGTGGAGTCTATATCAGCACCAGAGAGGATTTGTTGATACAGGGGAAGGAGCAGGGGGATTATTTGAGCTTTAAACTTTTTATAAAAAGAGGCTGTGTAGTCATCTATCCCGGGGGTTTTATGCGATGGCAAATTTCTAATAACCTTGGAAATTTCCACGCTTGTTATCAGGGACACTAGTTTATTTTGTTGCTCCAGTGTTAGTTGAGGTAAATTAGCTTCCAGAAGGTAGGCGCGTATCTGTTGTATAGTTGGGGGAGTGCACATAGGACCATATAAGTCTTTATAATATGCAACAAATTCTTTAGTAATGTCCTCTGGATGTGATTTAAAGGTCCCATCCCTTAATGAAGTTATTGAAACTATGTAACAGGAGGATTCCATTTGTTTGACCCTGAGGGCCAGGAGATGACCTGCTTTTTCCCTTTGATCAGTATATAATGCATGTGTTTTTAAAATAGTGTAATCTGTTTTCTCTCGAAGAATTTCCATGTAAGCTGCCCTAAGCTTGATAAATTCTCTCCTGACAGCATCTGGTGACTGTGGGGAGAGGTCCTTTTCAATGATCCTTATACTGTACGTGATAATAGCTGGGACATTCGGGAGGTAGAGGCCTTCTTGTTATAAGTTGTCATACTAATAATGACGCCTCTAATATATGCTTTAAAAGTGCAACATATTATGTCGGGTCTGCCCTGGGGATCAATGTTATATTCAATAAAACTTAAAATATGCTGTTCTATTTGTTTAGTAGCATCTAGATTTTGTAGTAATAGATCATTCAGTTTCCATCTGGAGCCTCTGTTTGGTAATGACATTAACGTAATTTGGCAGGAAACTACTGAGTGAACAGAGGGGGGACCTGGTAGAATAGATGTTTCCAGAGTTCCAGCTATTAAGGAAAGAGACAGGAGGATGTAATCTATTCTAGAAGAAGAAAAATGAACTGGGGAAACAAAAGTGTATTCCTTATCTAGTGGGTGGAACACCTGCCAGATATCACAAATACCAATTTGGTCCATCAATTCTCAGAGTGCTCTTTGGGCAGGGGATAGGCCCTTCTTCTAGGGACCTGACTTGTCAGCCATCGGATCACATACCAGGTTAAAATCTCTGCCAATTATCATAGGTACGGAGGGGTATGGTTGTAGCACCTGAGTAAGTTGTGTAAAAAATTTAGGATCATCTTGGTTCAGGCCGTAAATACTACCCAATATAATCTCTTTATTAAAGAGCAAACCCTGGACTAGTATATATCTACCTTGAGGGTCCTTAATTGTATTAATTGAAATGAAAGGTATCCTTCTATGAATGAGGACCATCACTCCGCGACTGTTGGTCGTCCCTTCCGCTGCAAAAAACTAGCCAAATTGTTGTCGGCGAAGCTGGGACACCTCTGGTTCTAGCAAATGTGTTTCCTGGACACAAGCAATATCTATGTTCAAAAACTTTAAATGTTTTAATATCTGATATTGTTTCACTCTTTTCCACCCCCTTTGATATTCCATGTAGCAATACAAAAAGCATTAGCCATTTCTTATGACTCTCAACTTTCTAATTTCCCCACTCCAATCTAAAGGGTTAATTACATGTCATGGTAATATTAGGTGTCTCTTGGTAGTTGTGCTCCAAACAGTATTTGTTGTCCCTCTTTCCCTTCCCCCCCTTCCTATTACGTATTATGCTATACAGATATTTGACTTGAATTCTGTTTTGAATATCCCTAAACTCTTCCCTTCCTAGAGTAGAACGTTATGCAGCCTGTCCTATGTCTATTCCTCTTCTCACTCTCTCTGTTGCCCAGCCTATAATACCGTATCCTGTCTTGTAGAATAAAGGAATAATGCAAGTAACCATTACTTCACTTCTATATAATATACAAGGTAAAAATGTACATTCACACTAAACACGTAAGAAGATTAACTAAAATGAGCAAAATTAAAGTTTATTTCTTTCCTACTGGTGTTTCCCACATGTTAAAAGTGTCCATAAACTATAACTTAGGTAACAATTCTTTCTTAGCACTGTATTTTTAGGAAACATTAAAATCTTAGAGGTCCCATCTGTAGGAAACCAAAATATTGCTGCTATTGACGTCTGACTGATTATATTTCCCAGTCATTTTCGTTGATCCCTTCGTGATTAGTGCCATCTAGCTGTAAACTCATGTAAATAGATTTCTTGCAGGAAAAATAAATGAAACAGCCCTCTGAATTATAGCCGTAAATTCTAGCATCTTAAGTCTAATGTTGAGGGATTATCTTTACGAAACCCAAAGAAAGTAAAGGATATCGGCGATTGACCCAACATCGTGGGCACTGAACTTATCTATTCAGTTTTCTTCAAGATCCAAATGAAACACCTGGCGTAATGAAAGATATGTCTCCCATTGAAGCTCTGCCATGGCTCCATTACCAATTCTGATTGATCAGCGATTGTGGAATAAGTCTGGACAGGCTTTTTGTAGTGCTGCTAGCGTGGCTCCACTTCTTCAAATGTGGCCCATGTTCCTGCAGTCATTACCTGTAGATGAGCTGGGTAGCCCATATGGAATTTTAGCCCCACTGCTATCAATTTAGACACAGTTGGGTGGAAAAGAGTCCTCCTTTGCCTCACAGTAGCTGGTAGATCTTGGGTTATTCAGATTACATTCCCTTCTCAAATTACTTTCTTGAGTTCCTTTACTTTCCCTAGGAACAGCTGTTTCTCCTGATAATTGAGAAATATAAATACTAGGGGTAACTAGTGCAAACCTGGTGATGGGATCGGTCTCAAGGCTCTATGGGCTCGCTCAATTGTGTATGATGTGCCAAAAGGGGAAGGGCCAGCCAGCTTTTCTATTAATTTCTGAATGAACAAAATTGTGTTATTGTCCTCTTCTCTTTCCAGAATGCCGATTATCACAACATTGTTTTGTCTGCTCCTCCCTTCTAGGTCTTCTATTTTTTGCTCCAGCTTTTTGATTCTATGTCTTCTATCTACGGTGTCAGTTTCAATACGGTCTGCCTTTTTTTCTAAGGAAATGAGACGAGATTCATTATCCATCATCCTGATAGTTAAATCTTCTAATGCAGACGCCATTTGTTTCACTTCTACTGCCACCGATCTTAAATCCTCACAAAATGGTTGCAGCTCTTTTAAGAAAAGTTCGAGCGTAAGGGGAGTTGCTTCAGGAGCCAAAGTGGAGGTGGCCATAGAAGTAGACTGCTTACCCTCGTTAGTTGGCTGGGCCTTGGATTGCTTGCCAGCTTTCATCGGGGAGACGAGAGGTGTATGTTGTGGCAAAGCAAGGCACATTTCAACTTCCATTCCAGGCTGAAAATGTACTTCAGAAGTCCAGTGAGTGTCGGAAATAGAAATAGAAACCGGGAGGTTAGTCTGTACACTAAATCTTAAGTAAAGTGAGCTGGGCCACGGGAGCTAGATCGAAGAGCTACTACACAGTCCGCCGCATCATGTGATCTCATATAAAGGCTGTATAAAAACAAACTCTGTTGGGGCATCACAAACCTGTTAGTACTTTGCACTAAATTGTTATATTTGACAGTTGATCTGTGCTCGCAGTTCAGTCCCAAAAAGGTCATTTACATCCAGTTAGGTAAAGGATAGCTATAGAGCTAAAAAGGGAGAGACTAGAAGTGAAATAAGGGGCTTTGTTGTGAATTACGCAAGTCTACCAACAAAAACAAACAAAAAATGTTGACGTGCAGGGGTTTGTTTGCTTTAGGGAGGGGTGAAGTGGAAGGCAATTTTTGTTGAGGGCAGGTTTAGGGCAGGCTGCAAACAGATGCTGACTCTGGCACCATTGTTGGTCAGGGCTGGGTCACCTGACTGCAGCTGACCAGTAGAATGGCTACAGACCACAAGTTAAAAGTTTGCGAAAATGTCTTTTTCCAACAGGTCCAGGACAACTGCTGAGTGGAAAAAAGAGAGACCAGGAGGGAAATAAGGGGTATTGTTGTAAATTACGGTGTGTCTACCAAAAAAAAGTCCAACAAAAAAATGTTGCTGTGAAGGGGTTTCTTTGCCTGTAGGGAGGGAGGAAGCTGGAAACAGAGTTTGTTGAGGGTGGGTTCAGGGTGGGCTGTGCACAGATGCCATTGTTAGTTGGGGCCAGGTCACATGTCTGCAGCCAACCAGCAGTGCAGTTGCAGTCCACAAGTTAAAAGTGTGTGTAACTAACTTTTCCCAACAGGTCCAGGACAGCTGTCAAGCTGAAAAGGGAGAGACCAGGAGAGAGGTAAGGGGTTTTGTTGGACTTACCTGTGTCTACTAAAAAATAATGAAAAATAATGCTGTTATGGAGTTCTTTTGCCTGTAGGGAGGGGAGTAGAGGGAGGCAGAGTTTGCTGAGGGCAGATTTGGGGAATGCTGTGAATGGACACCAACCCTGGTGCCATTGTTGGTCACGGCCGGGTCACTTGACTGCACTAGACCAGTAGCACAGCTACAGTTCACTATTAATTACCCAGAGGGTCAAGTGGCCCTCGCTTGAGTGACCCCTTGAGTGAGTGCCACGAAGCGGGACTGTGGCATCTTAGTGACTTCTGGAGTGTCCATAGGGTATCCGCAGGGCAGACCACAGGCCGCAGGGGTGTCAGAGAAAATCAGGAGATCGGCACATCTCAGGAATAGCTGTGGGGGTGCAGTACTGGGCAGCCAGCCAAGCATACTTCAGAGAAGCAAGGATCTGCACTCAGATAACAAAATAAAAATCAGGAACTGGGATAAAGTATCAGATGAGAAGTTTATTCACATGGACCGGAGGACACACTTGCTCCTAGCACCTTGACCTATGCAAGTATTCTACAGGGGCGTGTCCATCCCTGTTGCAGTCCAGACTTTCATTCCCTGGAAATTTAAAGACACAGTACATATTTTTTAACACTGTTATTTTTTTTTTAAATGTATTTATTAATTGATTTTGCAAGTAAAACTTACAAAGCAAAATTGTACATAGGATGATAGCATAAAAGTTTACAGTACAGACAATATATTCTTATAAAGATCTTATGTACGACAACCCCTTTGCGGTACAACATGGGGGGAATTCCAAAATGAAAATATATACTGAATAATTTCACCCAACGTATGCAGCTAGGAAGACCAACAGGGAATCTTAACAGATTGAGCAAATAGGTTTTCCCTATTATCAAAGTGACTATAAAGTCTTACTGATTCCCCCAATTCAGTCTATATATATATATATATATATATATATATATATATATATATATATATTCCAATCTTATACCCAAAACTCCCAGAGAAATTAAATATTCATTTCCACTTTACCAGACATATCCCAAGTCATTATAAAGCACCAGCAGCACTGAACAGGAGTTCAGTAGAATATGTGTTTTAACCATCAAGTGGCCCCTTTTACTCCCAACATGAAAAGAACAGCAGCAGAAGAACTAGATATAACAACTCCCTCATTTTCTTATGATGTATTCCAAATTCAAGTGGAACTGAACTTAACCCACTGTAGTAACGGCTCCACATATATTTTCCCCAGAGGAGTGAAGACAAGTGGCATCATGTTAAGTAGTAAAACTATTCAAAATTAGCTTAACAGTTGCATTTATCACAAAGCAGGATCTAGATTAAAGTCCAAAATAAACAGTCTACACACGATGCTCTCAGTTCCAGAGATGGGCCATTAACTACCAAAGGCCCGGTCCCCACAGCATGAGTCTACTTTACCCGGATACCCTAGATGATCAGTTGCCATCGGACGAGGTGTCTTCCTCTTCTTCTACCCCCTCCAGCTCCAATTCAATTTCCCGGACCATCTTGCCAGCGTCCTGCGGTTCATTGAATAAATACTGTTGCCCATGCCACATTAACCAGAGTTTAGCCGGGAGAAGTAGCTGGTGCTGCACTTTAGAGATTGGCCTTGATCGGCTCCTCAAGCCCATTGAAGGCCTTGCGACGTTGGCGGGCGCTGAACGAGAGGTCTGAAAACAGCATGACTTCGACTTCACCATATTTCAGGACCCTACGGCGTTGGGCAATTGCAAGAGCCCGATCTTTGTCCCCAATTCCTGTGCACACTATTAGGAAGGTTCTTGGAGTCAATGAATCCGCTGCAGTTCTTCTAGGGGTAAATCTGTAAGCCTTTTCCAGGGATAGAGTAGGTTCAGCTTCGTCAAGCCTCAGTTTGGCCGGCAAAAACATTCTGGCAAAGATCAGGCTGTTCTCCCCTTCAGCATTCTCTGACAGTCCCATAACTCATAAATTGCACTCTCTTGCCTGGTTCTCTACTGTCTCCAGCCTTTAACGAAGGTGCAAGTTTTCTTTTATTAATTTAGTAGTGGCATCTGTCGATTTTAGAATGGAAGATTCAGAGCGTTGAATAATAGCTTCACATTGCTCCATTTTGGTTTCCAGAGTAGAGACTCTCTGAGTGAGAGTATTGAACTTTTTATCTAAGACCTGCACTGTTTTCACAAGCTGATGGAGTGTGGAAAGTATGGAAACTAGTGAGGCCTCCTCCGGTATCTTATCAGTCGAGTCCCCTGCTTCTCCACACTGATCAGGCCTCTCCTCCTTGTTCTGCTTTTTAGCAGCAAAAAAGTTGCCAGCTGGAGCCCCAGCCCCTTCAGTTTTGCCCATCTTATCAATTACAGGTAATCCAAGCACTCTAGAGCAGTTTCTGGTATTTTAGAAAAGAATAAGTTTGAGTTTTAATAGTTTTTTAAAATTCTTCCCTGGGAGCTTCAGGAGTTTGCTGCTTCCTCTCAGCTGCTCAGCAGTGCCCCCCACATTATTTTTTTTTAAACACAGAATGAAATTCATCACAAAATAATGGTATTGAATTTCTTATTGATAATTGTAAAGCAAAAAAAAAGTGTAAAGCGTGAGTAAGGCGCCCAGAATGAAAAAGTGTAAATCGGGGAGGGGTGAGGGTGACGGGGTAGTACCCATCCAAGGAGAGAAATTTTAAAGTATGGAATAATATGAAGAAAATGAAGTTTAGCGTGCGAGAGGACGTCAATGCATAATTCTTAAAGGGTAGGCAGTACATGAATTTAGTCATAGTACACCAGTTATGAAATCTGGAGTACAAACCACTTATATGCATCAATTTACAGTGTTGTACATGAGTCCCAGCAGCATCTAAACAGAACATGTAAGACACCTGTATTGCTACAGAAAAGACACATGTATAATGCCCAAAAAACAATATACCAGTAGAGTTCAAGTTGGTTCTGAGTTACAGTTTTGCAAGTTAAGAAACCAAATGAACACATTTAATCCTCGAGAAGCAGTGTAATCAGTTGTTTCCTTTAATCCTATAGATGCCATAGTATTTAATGAGATCATCTAGCTGGTTTGTTTCTGTAATAATTTAGTAACCATGTCCCCACCTCGAATAAAGGGGGTGTGGGGAGGTGCCTGTTCCAGAGCTGTGAATTTAATGCTACTTAGGTCTGCATTATGTGCCATGGCAAAGTGTGCCCCCAGTGCACTGCAGTCACTGCCATTGGTAATGGCCCTGACATGTTCCGGGATATGAGTTTTATGTGGGAGGATGGTGCACCCACATAATGTTTCAGACAGGGGCACCAGGCAATGTACACGGTAAATGTTGTTATACAAGTAATAAACCAGCATATTTGAATGTTATGCTGGTTGTGATGGAGTGTACTACTAGTGTCTTCTTGGCTGTACTCACAAGTATTACAGTTGTCACGTCTGTGAAATCCTGGTGGTTTGGGCAGAAACCAGTTCCTAGGATTTGAATTTTGTGTGGGTATGACGTGACTAGCTGTGAGTAAATACTCTGGGTTAGCTGCTTTTTTGAAGGTTATCCTCAGCTATGTGCCTACCTCCTGTTTCAGGATGCTGTCACTAAGTAGGCTAGGTCAATGCTTGTGTTTAATGTTCCCTACCTGACTTACTCACAGCTAGTCATAGCTCATTACATGTATAAAAACATCTGTCATATACATTGCCTGGTGCTCTGTCTGAAACATTATGCATGGCACACCATCCGATCTGCCCACTTAAAACATGTATCCAGGAACATGTGGGGACCATTGTCAATGGCAGTGATCACAGTACATTGGTGGCACACTTTGCCATGGCACGTAATGCGAACCCAAGTAGCCTCATATTCACAACTCTGAAACAGGTACCTGCCCTTACAGACGTTGGGACGGGGTTGCTAAATTATTACAGAAAGAAACCAGATGGATGATCTCATTAAATAATTGGGAGGCAGTATAGCACAGTGGTTTAAGGCTGTGAGCTGCAAATCTGGTGACATCCAGCAGACCAGACCTGGGTTTGAATCCCACAGCTTCCACTTACATACTGTGTGACCCTGAACAAGTCACTTATCTTCCCTGTACTCCCAGGATGCACCTGTAAAATAGATTTCAGCTTAGTGTGCTACTCCTGGTTAAACAACTAAAAAAAAAAAAAAATACTTTGGCACCCATAGGATTAAATGAAGAAACTGATTTTACACCATTTCTCAAGGATTAAATTTGGTTTCCTTACTTACGATGTTGTAACCTAGAACTAACTTGAACTCTGCTCAGTATATTGTTTTTCAAGCATTATACCTGTGTCTCTTACATGTTCTATTGGAGTCATTTCAAACACTGTAAATTGATACACGTAAATGATTTGTACTCCACATTTCATAACTAGTGTACTATGACTAAATTCATGTATAACCTACCTTTAAGAATTATGCATTGACTTCCTTTCATGCTCTAAACTTCTTTTCTTCATATTATTCCACACTTTAAAATTTCTCTCCTTCCTGCAACCTTCCTCATGGGCACTACCCCCCCACCCCCGTCCTGACTTACACTTTTTCATTTTGGGCACTTCACTCACTCTTTACACTTTTTATTTGCTTTATGATTATCAATGAGAAATACTATGGCACTATTTTGTGATGAATTTCATTTTGTGTTTAAAAAAATCTAAAAATTATAAACAGTATGTACTGTAGCTTTAAATTTCCAAGGAATAAAAGCCTGAACTGTAGCAGGGAGGGGCACGCCCCCTGTAGAAGACCTGCATGGGTCGAGGCACGAGGGGCAAGTGTGTCCTCTGGTCTGTGTGAATAAACTCCTTATTTAATACTATATCATTCCAGAGGAGTGGCTATCTCTACAAAGCAGTATGCAAAAGATGGAGATTAGCACCCAAGAGGTGGATAGGCAGAAAAGGGGCAAAATTCAGCAGAAGGGCAGACAGCAAGGAGAACCAAGGATAAAGGACAACCAAGGAAGGGGCTGGAGTAGAACAGCGAAACAGTCTAGGGAGGTCAATCATACAAAGCCATGTGTGCCAATGCCAGGAGCCTTAGCAACACGATGGAAGATCTGGAGGCTGTCATGGTGCAGTCAGATCTGGACATTGTGGCCATCACTGAAACCTGGTGTAATGATAACCATGACTGGGAGATGGCCATACCTGGCTACAACATATTCAGAAGAGACAGGGCAGGTAGGAAGGGAGGAGGAGTGGCACTGTATGTGAAAAATGACATAAGGGCCACAGAGATCCAGGAGGAACAAAATGGGGGGAGAGATACTATGAGTTAAGCTGGAAAGGAAAATGGGGCCAGCCATCTGCACAGGTGTGGTCTATAGACCACCAGCCCAGGAGGAGGAAACAGGGAGCTGATGCTGGCTATCCAAAGGATGGCAGACAGGGGTGAAGTAGTACTGGTTGGAGACTTCAATATTCCAGACATGGACTGGAGCATCCCAGCAGCAGCATCAACTAGGAGCAGATTTATCCTGGACTCCCTTCAGGGTGCCTTCCTCAAGCAACTGGTCATGGAACCAACTCGGCAGAAGGCAATACTGGACCTTGTGCTCACAGACAGGGATAGTGTGATGGGGGTAACAGTGGGGGGAGCACCTGGGGAACAGTGACCACCAGTCATTGTGGTTTGAAATCACAGAAAGAGCAGAACCAAACCACACAAAAACACGTATCCTGGATTTTAGGGGGGCAGACTTTGGGAAAATGGGGCAGTATTTAAAATGGGGTTTAAAAGAGTAACAGAATTATGCATTAAGCAGGTTAGCAAGAGGAAAAGGAAGAGGAGACCATTATGGTTTTCCAAAGAGGTAGCAAAGAAAGTGAAAGCCAAAAATATTGCATTCAGGCAATACAAAAAGACACAGGCAGAAGGGGATAGGAAGAAGTACCAGCAGAAGCAAAGGGAGGCAGGGAGGTCAGTAAGGGAAGCCAAAGCTCAGACAGAAGAACACATTGCAAAATCAGTGGGTAGAGGACAAAACCTTTACAGGTACATAAGTGAAAAAAGAAAGGCAAAGGGAGGGATAGTGAGACTGAAGGGGAGGATGCGGTCCCATGGAGAATGACAACAGTAAAGCTGACATATTGAACAGGTATTTCTGCTCAGTCTTTACTGAAGAAGAGAGGTAATGGGTCTGAAGGGAGTACAAGGGGTGAGAATGGTGCAGAAATGGACACAAGTCCCTTTACACGAGAAAGGGTCCTGAAGGAACTGGAAGTAATAAGAGTTGATAAAGCAATGGGGCCAGATGGGGTGCACCCCAGGGTCCTCTAAGAGAGGAGGTGGTGGCTGAACCTCTGGCTATCCTGTTTAGCTGATCACTGGAAACAGGGGAGGTACCCAAAGACTGGAGGACAGCAGATGTAGTCCCCTTATGCAAAAGTGGGAACAAAGAGGAAGCGGGAAATTACAGACCAGTCAGCCTCACCTCGGTAGTGGGGAAGCTCATGGAAGCACTACTGAAGGAGAGATTGATGGAACATCTGGTTGTCAATGGACTACAGGACCAAGGCAGCATGGTTTCACCAGGGGGAGGTCATGTCAGACCAACCTGGTTGAATTTTTTGACTGGGTGATTTGGGAGGTGGATCAGGGGAGGGCAGTGAACATGGCCTATCTGGACTTCAGCAAGGCCTTTGACACTGTGCACATAGAAGACTATTACACAAACTGGGGAATATGGGTGTGGGCAGGACAGTAGTGTGGTGGGTAGGTAACTGGCTGGGTGGCAGGACACAGAGGGTGGTGGTAAATGGCTGTCACTCCACAGAGGGAAGAGTGACCAGTGGGGCACTACAGGGATCAGTGCTGGGACGGTCCTATTCAACATCTTCATCAGTGATCGCTTGAGGACGTAGAGAGGCAGAATTTCACTGTTCGCTGATGACACAAAGCTCTGTAACAGAGTAGACACACCAGAGGTGTAGACAGAATGAGAGGGACCGCAGAAACTTAGAAGAATGGTCAGGGGTTTGGCAGTTGAAATTCAAGTGAAAGAAGTGCAAGATAATGCATATGGGCACAAAACCCTGGCACAATATATACAGTTGGGGGTGAGGATATAGCATGCACCAAGCAGGAAAGGGATCTTGGGGTTATCATCTCTGATGACCTCAAGGTAGGGAAACAGTGTGACAAGGCAGCAGGTAAAGCAAATAGGATGCTGGGATGCATAAGCAGGGGTATCACCAGCAGGAAAAGGAGGTCATAATTCCACTATACAAGACACTAGTGAGGCCCCACCTGGAGTACAGTGTACAGTTCTGGAGACCTTACCTACGTAAGGACATAGACAGGGTAGAGAAGGTTCAGAGGAGGGCAACAAAGATGGTACATGGATTGCATCACAAGTCCTATGAGGACAGGTTGAAGGAAATGAACATGTCCCTGGAAGAGAGGAGGAGGGGGATATGATAGAGACATACAAATATCTTACAGGGAGGAACAGGGTGCAGGAATGCACTATTTTTAAGTGAAAAAGATGTTCCAGGACTAAAGGGCATGGGATGAAGTTGGAGGGAGGACGATTCAGAGGAAACGTGAGGAAGAATTTCTTCACAGAACGGGTGGTGGACAAGTGGAACACCCTGCCAGAGGAAGTGGTGGGGGCTGAAACAATCACGGGATTTAAGAATGCATGGGATAGACATAAAGGAATTCTGGAGGTCAGGGGTAAGGGGCAACAGACTTCTAGGAAAACATAAACTGAACTTACAAGCTCAAATGGGCAGACTGGGTGGGCCATAGGCCCTTATCTGCTGACACTGTCTATGTATCTATGTTCCTGATGAGTGCAGATTTTTGTTTCTCTCGTAGGGGTTTTGCCCAGGAGGATACAGGTGAGGCAGAAAGTGAGATAAACCTATAAGGCTGGAAGGGGGAGGCGAACAGGGTAGGTCTAGGAGTGTAAAGAAGAAATAGGGACAGGGTCGGGCTGTGGAAGTAGGAGTACTAGGGGTAAAAACTGCTCCCTGTGTGGGGTAATCCTGCAGGGATACGTATGAGGGGACAGTACCTACTCTCTGGCTGGGGTAGGACTGCAGAGGCAGAATACTAAAGGATTGAAACCACTGTCTGTTTGGGGTAGGCCTGCAGTAGCAGGATATGAAGTGATAGGAACTACTTTCTTATGTAGGATAGGCCTTCAGAGGTAGGATATTTGAAGATTATAGCTACTCCATTTCTGAAGTAGGCCTGTTGAGGCAGAATACTAAAGGATTGAACTTACTCCCTGTCTGGGGTGGGCTTGCAGGAACAAGTCAGCTAAGGGATTGTATCTGCTGCCTATCTTGAGTGGGACCAAGAAGTCAGTGAGCTAAGAAATTGAAACTACTCCCTAGCTGGGCTAGACCTGCAGAGGAAGATAAATTAGGAGATAGTAGCTACCCCCTATCTAGGGTAGACCTGCCAAAGCAGATGAAAGAGGAGAGCGCAACTGCTCCCTAGCTGGGAAAGGGCGATGGGGAAACATAGCACTACTCCCTACCTAGGGAAAGATAAGAGAGGAAAGGGGAAATTGTTTAAACAGGAAAGGCACACTAAGCCGAAGCTTGTTTCCAGGTGCACTCTGGGAGCACAAGGAAGTTAAGTGACCCTCATACAGTATGCAAGTAAGGGCTGATGATATTCAAACCCAGGCTTCCAGGTTTGCAGCTCAGTGCCCTTAACCACTATGAGAAAGAGAAACAGATCGGCACTCACAGACTTGATAATCCAGGCAGAAAGGAGTTTAAAATATTTATTCCATCACCACGGAGATCCATACTAGCTCCCAAATGTCAAATGACTTATCAGGGTTCAGTCCTACAAAGGAGTAAGGGAGGAGGCAGCATGTACAGACAGCAAGTGGGAAGGGGCATGGTGGTGAGCTGTAGGGGGTGTGGGGTAGCAGTATTCCTGTGGAAAATTTGGGAGGCATGGGGGTTTGCTAGTGTGCAGGAGATTACCTTCTTGATGGCTGAAGTACAGTTGCTAAGGAGGGAGGCGGGAATACTGGTAGGGAGAAGGGAGAGCAGAACTGATCAGATGGGATGAAAAAGGGGAAGTGGGACTGAGAAAGAGGGAGGAATAAGCTGTAGTGGTCATTTGGGAGGGGGGCAGATGCACTGGGTCCATCTTCCCCTCAGGGAGAGGAAGCCTAGAGAGTTATTTGGAAAACCATGGGTGGGGGCAGTTGCCAGGGGAAAGGGAAGTGAGTGAACCCATAGGGGTACCAGTGAGGAATCGATTCCAAATACTCAGCACAGTAGGGGAAAGGGGGGCCAAGGTAGGATGCAGGTAAAAGAAGGAAGGTCAGCCTATGGAGGGGGTTTGATGGAGATTTTAAAGGATAAAGAGGGTAGAAGGGGCTGAGGCAAGGGAAACCTTAGTAGGAAGGGGGGGTCAAGGACGGAGTAGGGAGGAAGGTGAAGCAGGGAGACTGAGAGGTCAAAGTACAGTTGGTGAAGGGAATGCGGGGAAGGCAACTGAGAAGAGAGATGGGGGAGAAAAGCAGATAGTCATAGGAGCGTAGAAGTAGGGAATGGGGGATTGGCAGAGGGGGCTGTGTAGTAAAGAGGGTAGAATGGGAAACAGAAGTGTCAGCAGATTGGGGACAGCAGAAGGGTAAGAGGGCAAGGTCAAGAGTCGTTCAGTAGTAAGGGGGTTAAATTCAAATAAGGAAGTAAAGCAAAGCAGGAGGGTATTGTGTATCCCAGGAGTGACAGCAGATGGCTTAGTGTGCGTTTCTGCAGCAAACTCCCTTTTATTTTAGTCTTCATTTTGCTTAAATTACTTAGAAACATAGACTTTGATGGCAGAAAAGGACCACTTGGCCCACCCAGTCTGCCCATTTCCCTACCTATTGGATAAGCTGCAGATTCTAGTTAACCAACAGCCTACTTCCTGCAACCCCCCACTATAATTGCCTTATGTCTGTCCCATGCATGTTTGAATTCCCCCACTGTTTTAGACCCCACAGCCTCTCCAGGAAGGCGGTTCCATGCATCCACCACTCTCTCTGTGAAAAAATTTCCTCACATTACCCCTGAGCCGTCCCCCCTCTATCTTTAAATTGTGCCCCCTTGTTCTTACACATCTCTTTTTCTGAAAGATGCTACCCTCCTGGACGTTGTTGATTCCCTTGAGGTACTTAAAAGTTTCTATCATGTATCCCTGTCCCTCCTTTCATCAAGGGTATACATATTAAGCTCTCTCAGTCTCTCTTCATATGGTTTCTGATGTAGACCCTGTACCATTTTAGTTGCCCTCCTCTGGACTGCTTCCATCCTGTCTATGTCCTTGCATAGATGAGGTCTCCAAAACTGCACACAGTATTCCAGATGGGGTCTCACCAACTGTCTGTACAGAGGGATAACCACTCCCTTTTCTACTTGTGATGCCCCTTCCTATGCATCCCAGTATCCCCTGGCTCTCCTTACCGACTTCTCACATTGCTTACCCACCTTTAGGTCATCTGATATGACTACCCCAGGTCCCTTTCCATTATTGTTGTTGTTAGTACCTCCCTGCTATTGTGTACTCTTCTCCTGGATTTTATTTCCCAGGTGCATTACTTTGCACTTCTTTGCATTGAATCTAAGTTGACATATGTCTGACCATTCCTCCAACCTTGCCAAGTCCCTTCTCATCCTTTCTACCCCCCCCTTGTGTATCAACTCTGTTACAGATCTTTGTGTCATCTGCAAAAAGGCATACCTTTCCTTCCAGACCTTCCTCTCCTGAACAAGACTTACTAGGTTGCCAAAGCATTGCAGCAGCCACCCCTGTGTCCGGGGGCCCCCTTCCCCCTCCTTCATGGCCAGTGACCAGAGGCTGCTAGAGATCAGCCCAGGGGAGTGGCTAGCAGCCTCTGGACACAGGCAGCAATAGGGCATAGCTAGCCCCCCTTTTTTTGGGGGGGGCGAGGGGAGTGGACGAATAAAACTGGCAAGCAGTCTGGTTCCCAGCCTTCTTGATCATCCTCCCCTCGGATCAACAGTTCCAGCTCCCAGATGTGGGATTCAGGTAAGGTAGCTGGGGCCTGGGGGAGGGAAGTCTCCTGGTAGCAGCTAATCCCTGCTAGGTTCAGGCGGGCCCCAGTGGTCAGAGCTTGGGTTGCCCGTGGAACCAGGCGTTAGTGTCTAGTGGACCAAAAAAAAAAAAAAGAAAACAAATAGGGCTAGCTGGTCCCCCACAGCTGAGAGCACTCCTCTCGGTGGCTGAGGGGACCGTGAGTTCAGTAGTCTATAGGTTCTAGCCCTGCACCAGAAAATTGGGTTGTTTGCTGATGCTGTATTGCAGGCAAGAGTACGGTGGCACTAACGAGGTCTCCTGAGGTGCTATCATTCCCTCTCATGGCCCAGCCCAGTTGGCTGTCCTGCTCCTCATTCTGCAGCAAGGGCATTCATCCTACCTGTGCTGGTGGGGTCTTCCGAGCTTCAGCGGCCAGACTCCTCTGCTGAGGCAGTTGGTGAGTGGGCGGTATGGCAGGAGTATGTTTCCACGGCCCCCCCCGCTGGTGGCAGCCTTTGTTGGTTCTCCTGGGTCCAAGCCACATGGTCGGGGGCTCGGTGAACAGCAATAGGATGGCATCCATAGGCTGCCAGGCCGGGAGGCACCAGGCTGGACCTCGGTGGACCTCAGGGCCTTAATCTTTTCAGCCTGTGGTGGATTCATGAGCGACTGCTAATTCTGCCTCTCAGGCCCAGCGGCAGGGGAGTTCCTTGGCAGCCCTTGGGGCATGGCGGCGGATGGTCGCATTCTGGCCCGATGACCTGGAAATCTTGGAGGGGGGGGCGGTTATCGGAGCAATGCTCACAAGAGGAGAGCGGGCATTTTGGGTGGGCCTCCAGTTGGTAAGGTCTGGCTGAAGGAACCTCACCAAAAAAAAAAAAAATAATAAATGTAAGAAATAGACAGTGAGGGCTGTGGTCAAGGCGGCGGTCATCGGGACTAGTGATGAGTGCCTGGGAATTCCAGTACAGCTAGGGGCTAAGGAGCTGTCACTCGAGATGGGAGGGAGACGGCTCGTTCCTGGGTTGGCCTCTGAACTAATCACACTTGTGCAAGGTGATGCTGGGTAGGTTGCTCAAATTACGGGGTTCAATCTGAGGAGCAGAACTCTGCCCCACCCCAGGCCCCCCTCCCAGATTTTGTATTAAACTAGGGAAATTAAAGAATGAGGGAAATAACATAAATAAATGGAAAAGGGAAGTTGTACCTTGATTTATTTTAATGCAATATGCACCAGTGGGCATGCTGATCCACAGTGACAGGGTGGTGAAGGATGACCGGTGACATTAGTATGCGGATAGTTCAAGCAATTCAGCACTGTATGATTATGCACTGGGTGGGACACAGGGTATTGGAAAAAAAAACAACAAAAAAACAGTAGCGTCACAGCGGGTAAGTACAATACATGTCCAAAAATCATACACAGGTGTATATGAGTGTCCAAAACAGTACTATGTCCTCAAGTAGCGACCTGCAGGCGCACACGTAACTAGACCCCCCCACATGATGGTAGGGGCCCTGCTCCAGGGCAAGTGTGGATGGGTCAGTTGGGCAATTGGGCAACGGGGGGCAAGGTGCCCACCTCCCCCAATAATATCAGGAGTGGTCAGGTCGGAACACTCACTAACCATGTTTTGTGGGGGGGAATATGTTGTCATTTCAGACCATGTCAGCCAGGAAGCGAGTTCCCACATCCAAGGCAATGGCAGCTGCCGAAGACAAGTTACGGACCCTGTATAGGAAGAATGGAGCGGCCTGGGTGCAAGTGTGCCTGGAAGGGCTGGAGGACTCCGCTACACCCAACAGGAAGAAGAGAGTAGGGGGCTGGAAGTCACTGCCACCAGCGAAGCTTTCTCGTCTGGCAGGTAAGGCTGGATTTGAAGGCCCCAAGTGGGGGCCAGCCAGGCAAGGCAGGCTGGGGGCAGTGAGGGGAGAGTCCTGGTGGGGAGGAGCCACTGACAGCGAGGTCGAGGGTACAAGCATGGCAGACACCCTGGAGTTGGACAGAGACGAATCCGGGAGTGCCACCAATGTGTCGGAAGGGGAGGAGCCAGGGGGACCACAGCCCTTGCCAGATGACAGTCGGTAGGCAGCAGCTGATGAGCACTTCAGGCAGTTGGTGGGGGTGGTCGCGGATCTGGTGACGGAGATTAAGAATTGGCCATTGCCTCTGCCCATGGGGGGGGGGCAGGCATGGGGCAGGAAGCCAGGTACCAGACAAGCTGGCATCTCCACCACCAGTGAATCCGTACGCAGGTCTAGACTCCCCAGAGGGGACTCATCTAACCGATAAGGTCAGGCAACAGATTAGGGACGGGGAATATGTAGATATATTTTCCCTCCTTAATCGCCCCACGGAGTCCACAGAGAAGAAAGAAGAGAAAGACAAAAGGGATGACTGAGACCAGAAAAAGATTAAGATTACCCCCTGAAATACGACAACTGGGTTGTGGCCTTCATAATCTATGCCACGGTGGTGGTGGAGGGTGACGAAAAACAAGGGGTAGAGATTTTGAACTATATGCACCGTATTTCATTGATGCACCACAAGAAAGGCGGGACGGCGTAGCTAGATTACGATGAGGAGTTTCTTCGCAGATGGTAAGTAGATCCGGTCATCAGCTGGGACAAACTGGACATGCCATTGATGGTGGATATTATGCAGGGTGGGGGACTGCAGCATACTGATAGCGGGCTGCTGTTTCACGCCTCGGTGCCTCGAGAGGGGGACAGCACCTCCTCTCAGCTATGTTATGCATACAATCAATCATTCTGCTCCTGCCACAACAGCTGGTTCAAACATGCATGCCTAGCCTGCGGTCGACAGCACTCCTTTCTCCAGTGCTTCTCCCCTAGGGGAGGGAGGGGTTTGGGAAGGGGAGGTCGGGGACAGTATGGCAAGCCCCTGAGTGGCAAGTCTTCTCACTCTAGAGTGCATAGAAAGGATTAAGCCATGGTTGGACCAGTACCTGGACAGAGCAGCTGCCCGACTGTTGGTGGCGAGGTTTTTGGAGGGCTTCAGGATCCCGTACACCGGTCCTCGCCAGCAGTACAAGGCGGAGAAATTGAAGTTGGACAGAGACCTGCCCCATGTTGTCCGTGGGAAACTGGAAAAAGAGCGGCGGCTAGGGCGGGTGAATGGCCCCTTCCCCAGTCCACCACTGCCGAACCTAAGGGTATCACTGATTGGCCTAGTGCCCAAGAAGGTTCCAGGGGAATACCGGCGGATTAATCAGCTGTTTCACCCATTGGGGGACTCAGTGAATGACCATATTGATGAACAGTACGCGTTGGTTCACTACCAGTCATTTGACCAGGCAGTGGACGTGGTGCAGGCAGCAGGGCCAAGTGCCCTGGTGGCTAAGGCAGACATTGAGTCCACATTCAGGCTATTGCCAGTGCACCAGAAGGATAGGGTACTGTTGGGCATGAGGTTTGAGAGTGAATATTACGTGGATAACTGCATGCCTATGGGCTGCTCCATGGCCTGTGTCGTGTTTGAGAAGTTCAGCACCTTTTTGCATTGAGTTACCGCATGGACAGCTGTTATAGACAGCATAGTACGTTATCTCGATGATTTATTGTTTGTGGGCCCAGCCGACTCTCCAGTGTGTGGAGACTTAGTCTGGGCCATTCGTAGTCATGGGAGTTTGGGGTTCCTTTAGCGAGGGAAAAATCTGAGCCTCCAGGAACCTCCCTCACCTCCTTGGGCATAGAAATTGATTCCGCGAACAAGCAGTGTCACCTGCTGTGGGACAAATTGACCACACTTCAGTCTCTGGTGGATAGGATATTAGGGAACAAGAAGGTTTCACTGAAGGAACTACAGCAGCTAGTTGGGCACCTCAGCTTCGCATGCAGGGTCATAGCGGTGGGGAGAACTTTTATGCGATGGTTGGCCAAGAGGGGAGCAGGCTGTACAAGACCCCATCACAGGATTTGAGTCACAAAGCTGTTCCGGGAGGACTTGAAGGTGTGGCAGCTGTTCCTAGACCACTTCAATGGGATGGCCTTGTGGCAAGTGTCATGGGGGGTACTCCCTTGGAGCTGTACACTGATGCAGCAGGTGGTCTGGGGTTCAGGGCTTATTTCCAGGGGCAGTGGTGCACAGGGCAGTGGCCACTGGCTTGGCTGGAGGCTGGGGTAGGGAAGCGGATCACTCTGCTTGAGTTCTTCCCAGTTGTGGTGGCCTTGTGCATCTGGGGTCACAGATTCTGTAACCCGGTTCAGCACTTCAGATCAGATAACATGGGGGTAATCCATACCATCAATAGGCAGCTGGGTCAACTAGGACCAACGGGAGACTTGATGCGGGTATTTGTTTTAAAATGTATGTTGCTTAACCTGACATTCCAAGCTATACATATCCCAGGAACTGACAACGGCATTGCCGATGCCTTATCTCATTCACAGTGGGACAGATTCTGCAGGCTGACACCAGGAGCAGACAAGGAGCCAAAGCAGGTGCCTCCCTTCCTGTGGGAGGTAGTGACAGACAGGCTTGGAAATGCATAGGTTACCCCATTGCGCCCAGTACAAGGGAGGCATACTGGCAGGGAGTCAAACGCTACCTAGCCACGCAGGAGGCCAAGGGGTGGCAGGCATTTGGCCATCCTGATAGATCAGCTTTGCAGTTATATCATGGTGGAGAGAGCAGAGGGTCTCATGTCGGGCATGGCGGCATGGCACCTTTCGGGTGATGAAAGCCATGGGTATGGCAGACACCATGGATGCCTTTAAGGTGAGGAAGCTACTGGAAGGCTGGCGTAGGGAGGTCATCTTCACTCCAGATGCTAGATGGCCTATTACACCAGTTAAGTTAGAAGCCATTTGGGGGAGGTCTTGCCCAGTGCTTGCAGGGATGAGCATGAGGCCCAGCTGTTCAGCACCATGTTCTTGGTCACTTTTTGTGGGGCCTTCTGGGTCTTGGAGCTAACAAAACCCTCCAAGGACCAGGGAACCCTGGGCCTGAAGTCACAGGATGTGGTGACAGTAGGGAACAGGGTATTCCTGCATCTCCACAGGTCCAAGACGGAGCAGAGGGGAGCAGGCCGTTGGCACGAGGTTAAAGCTCCAGCTGGAGAATGGTGGTACGTAGCCCGTACTCTGGCCGAGTATCAGACACATTACTCTGTGAACGGGGAGGCCTTCTTCAGGCATTGGGATGGCAGTGCAGTGACTGCTTACCAATTCCAGTTCATCCTGCAGAAGGCTATCCAGGGGCTGGGATTACCAGCCAGGGATTACAGGACACATTTGTTCCGCACTGGGGCAGTGATGGCTGCCAGGGGCAGGGGCCTTTCAGATTCTGAGATTCAGGCCTTGGGACACTGGAAGTCTTGGGCATTCTTGCACTATGTGAGGCCACACCTGCAGTAACTGTTTATTGTCTCTTACAGGCCCTGGGGAAGACATTGTGGTTGTTTGGATATTTGGCCACGCATTCGTCTGGTGGGCAGCTCAGAAGGCACTCGGTTGGCCGGGGGAAAGCAACCTGTCTCTGCCATGGGATGTCACCCAGATTAAGTGGCTGGGGACCAAGGGTTTGCTCTGGGAAGGGCTGCTTTCATGATTGTAAAAGGAAGCTGACCAAGCAAACACACTGCACATCTTGTTGATTCACTTGGGCAGAGTGGACCTGGGCCATAGGAAGATGCTGAATTGCTGCTGGCAAGAAGGATGACTGTTGACCGTCAAGGGCTGGTGGCCTGGCATCACTCTCATCTGGTCACACTTGTTGATGAGGGAGCAATGGGTTCATGCACACAAGGTGCCCACACTATATCGGGCTTGTCTGAGTTTCAACAAATGGATGGGAGCATTTATGGAGGCCCTAGAGGGGCACTGTATTGAGGCATGACAATAATTACTGGACCCACTGGTGCCTGAAGGTTGGTCCAGAAGGTTGGCTGCAGGGTGAGGCCTTAGATTACTGAGCAATGTTAAAGCAATATTGGAAGAAAGGATTGAGCAGAGGGCTTGGGGGATTGGACAGGGTTCATCCTGTGGTGGCGCGGGAGGAGCACACGAGGGAAGTAGTGGAAAATAGGGGACAACGCCATTTCTCCTGAAGGTGTCATGGCCCCCTGGTCAGCGTGAGGATGGTGGACCACAAGATCTGTACCCACACAGAGGTCTAGGGCCAGCCTCAGCAGCATAGACTGCAAGATCGGCGACGCCAGATGGGGGCAGCCTTCAGAACCTGGGCCATATGACCTGTCCTGTTACTGTGAGGTATACCTCGGCCCACACCCGAAGGGGTCTCCCAAGTTGGGGGTGGTGTGGGGGTCTGGGGTATGTGCTTCCTCCCTTTAGTGCCCACTGCTCAATATTAATTGATTAAGGTATTAATCTAAAGTAGAAATTATATATACAATAATGAATGGGGAAGTGTGCTTAATGAAAAATTAATGGTTGCCCAAGATGGGATGCTACATGTTTATTAAGCATCCCACACTGAGGACAACCATTAATTTCGAATTTAAGAACACTTCCCCATCTTTTATTAATTATAATTGCAGGACAGCAATTTTTTGCCTAAGGGGATTGTGCTGCTGCTACAGACACAGACACACACACACACACACACACTCTCTCTCTCTCTCTCTTCTGTGAGAAAAGAGAGTTTCATCTCAATGAGCCTTTTTTTTAATAGCCGTTTCTTTTCACTTTGAAGGCTTTGGGGGTTCAGACTGTTGGGATTGCGCTTACCTTTGAGAAGCACTTCGGAGCTGTTGCTGGGTGGTTAAGCTCGTCTGAGCCATTTCATTTGTGGGGAATTGTTCTGTAGTGCAGGTTGTGGACAGCAGGATCAACCAGATACGTTTTTTTAAAATAAAAAAAAAAACCAACACAACGACTCCCGGTGTGTCGGCTCCTCAGTAAGTGCGATGAGGAGCCGCCATGTTTTTCATAGTGTTTAGCCCACCCACTAACAGTGGAGAGCCAACCAGGAATGACTCCTCTGGGACTGACGTGGCGCATGTGGTTATAACGGCAAATTATAACTCGGTCAGCCCATTCAATAAATTGCTGGCCAGTTATTATAAAGTAATTTATGACTTAACAAAGATTAATATCTAGAATTGTAAATAATAAAACATGGCTGAGGCCAATTCCTCCAAGAACTGTGTTGCGTCTTTCTTGACCATGGAAGGGGGGGGAAGCTATGGGGGCCTACCAGACAATTTCTAGGCTGTCAAAACATTGCAGCAGCTGCCCCTTTGTCTGGGGGCCTCCTTCCCCTCCTCCATGGCCAGTGACCAGAGGCTGCTAGAGACCAGCCCAGGGGATTCAATCAATCAATCAATCAATCAATCAATCAAAATCTTTATTTATTCAGGCGAACATCATTGAGCATAGCTCATTTACAAGATGGACCTGAGTGGTCATAACAAAAAAGGTTACAGAGTGTATACAAAAACATGATATTGAAATAGCACAAATACAAACATTTATGAGTGAGATAGATGTACAATTATTTACATATATACAAGGCAAAGGACAGTAAACCAAAAACCTATTAAAGGTGAGGGATTAGCTAGCAGCCTCTGGGCACAGGCAGCTATAGGGCATAGCTGGCCCCTCTGTGGGGGGGATCCGAGGGGAAGGGACGAATAAAACTGGCAAGCGGGCTGGTCCCCTGCCTTCTTGATCATCCTCCTCGGATCACCCACCCACCCATCCCCTTGGCATTTCAGGAGGCGAGGATGGCTCAGTAGGGCCCTTTTGGCTCTCAATGGCGACCACATTATGGTTTTCATTTTTTTTATTTTAGTTGTTTAACCAGGTATAGCACACTAAGCTGAAAGCTTTTTTACAGGAGCGACCTGGGAGCACAAGGAGGTTAAGTGACTTGCTCAGGGTCACACAGTATGCAAGTGGAAACTGTGGGATTCAAACTCAGGTCTGGTCTGCTGGATGTCACCAGATTTGCAGCTCAGAGCCTTAGACCACTGCGCTATACTGCCTCCGAGGGGAGAGACTTTTCCCAGTTCTCCCCTACAGGGGTTTTTCCTGGGTTTTTCGCCTCCCCCAAAAAGGGACATTATAGTATGGAAGTGGAGAAGTAAGGACAGCAGGTAACAGTACAACAAAATGCATGTCAAGACAAAGTAGCATAAATCTTTTACTGACAGGGTAAAAGAATTACAGTGTGAAAAGGTGTTACAATATGTCGCTGCTGGGTAGTGCAGCATGGAAGGAGTGCACGAGGGAAGTAATGGAAAATAGAGGACAATGCCATTTCTCCCGAAGATGTCATGGCCCCCCTGGTCGGCGTGAGGATGGGGGGGACCATACACCTATACCCGCACGGGGGGGGGGGGCTCTAGGTCCAGCCTCAGCAGCATAGACTGCAAGGTCGGAGACGCAAGATGGGGGTGGCTGTCAGAACCATGGCCATATCACCTGTCCTTCTACTGCAAGGTATGCCTCGGCCCGCACTCAAAGGGGTCTCCCAAGTTGGGGGTTGTGCGGGGGTCTGGGGTATGCGCTTCCTCCCTGCAGCGCCCGCTGCTCAATATTAATTGATTAAGGTAGTAATCTAAAGTAGAAACTATAAAGTAATTTATGACTTAACAAAGATTAATATCTAGAATTGTAAATAAATAAAACATGGCTGCAGCCATTTCCTCCAAGAACTGTGTTGCATCTTTCTTGACCATGGGGGGGTTGAGCTATGGGGGCCTACCAGACAACTATCACTTCATAAGGCACACAAGACACTGTTCTATCTCTCAGACTCTCCAACTGCCACTTCCACACTTCCTGCCCAAAAACAGATATAGAAAATATTTTTCTTTTTCATCCATGTATCAGACTTTAATCCCTTCCTGCCCTCAATTCCTGCCTACAAAACAGGTAAAAGATAGTATTTCTCTTTTTTTTGTCCACACTACAGATTACAGTTTCTTTCCATCCACATTTCCTGCTGAACAAGTATAACGAAATATTTCTCTTTTTTGTCCACACTTCAGCCCTTGAAAAAGATGAGTATCATTAACTGTGAGTGGTGCGGCGCAGTATTCCAAAGGGCACGCATAGTGGCACTAGGATTCTGACTGACATGCAGAACAATAGGTGAATTAAACACCCAGCTTTCAGATGCCTGGACGCACATAACTGACCTCCATCACCTCTTAAACATCCTCAGACCCTCTAGGCCTCCTCCACCACCGCATCAACTCCCCCAGGAAAGTACTACACACCGTACTAGCACACCTGACGCAGGGGAATGGGAGGTGGCAAGGAGGAACAGGGGAAGGTTTCAAAGGACACAGCAACAGTCTCAAAACCAGGGGACACACCACACATCCTTATGTCAAACAGGTTTTCACCCTTGGCCAAAGCAAGGGATAAGGGGTGCAAAACTACTCCAGTTAGCAAGCGATTAAATCTACCTCCAAAACAAAGGCACGGTGACGCACCAAAGGAGCATAGCACAAAGGACAACAAAACAATTCTTATCGTTGGGGATCCCATGATCTGGGGATTGGAATACCACCTAAGTCAACACCCTAACACTCAGGTGTCAGTCAGGTGCCTAACAGGGGCATCGGCAAATAGGGATACAGACCGAATAGACTCTCTCATACGCAGAGAGGGAAACTGTGCAGGTGTTTTCGTCCATCTACTGTAGGTACAAATGATCTGTAGGTACAAATGATCTGGCAGATAGGTCGGTTGAGGAGACCAAAAAGCACATAGCTCATCTGGGGGAAAAACTATTAAAGCACTCATCGGTTATAGCCTTTTCAGAGGTCCTCCTAGTATGGAGCAGGGGAGGCAGAGCACAGAGAATCCGCAAACAGGAACTTGAGGAGCTGAATGCATGGCTCCAAAACTGGTGCCTAGAAAAAGGGTTCCTCGTCACTGGAAACTGGAAGGATTTCTGGGACAGAAATCTCTTCTCATATGATGGCCTACATCTAACTAACTAAGGAAGGAGTAAGTGCCCTAGGACAAAAATTAGACATCATCGTGGACCATTTAAACTAGATACTGGGGAGAGGGTAGCAGCAATAATAATAATAACAATAAATTTATTTAAAAAGCGCCTTTCAACTTACCAATGCGCTGAACACATTAAAACAATAGTATCAAACACAAATCCAATAATACATATAAATAAGATCATAGCATAATAACATCAAACATGAAAATCAGTTAATAAAATATAAAATAAGATCTCAACACAGTAACAATTGCACTATGAATAACCATCCAAGAAGGCCATTCGCCAGAGATAAGTTTTTAAGTTATTCTTGGATTCCTCCATGGAGGTGCACTCCCATAACCGGCGTGGTAGAGAATTCCAAAGAGTGGGTGCAGCATAAGAAAATGCTCTGCTGCCAGAAGATTTTAAACTCACTCTTGGAATCTCTAGCAACCCCTCGTCGGCTGAGCGGAGCGATCGGCCAGGGTAGTAAGACACCAGGAGTTCTTTCAGATAGGCCAGACCCTGATCGTGAAGGGCTTTAAAAGTCAGTAAAATGACTTTAAAGGTGATCTGCCACCGTATAGGAAGCCAGTGCAGATCGCACAGCACCGGGGTAATATGACAGGACCTAATTGTCCCAGTCAAAACCCGGGCTGCTGCATTCTGCACCAGCTGTAGGCAACGGATTTCAACCCCAGAAAGCCCAAAGTATAGGGTGTTGCAGTAGTCCAAATGCGAGGACACAAAGGCGTGGACCAACGTTGGCAAAGAGTCAGATGGAACAAGGATGCCTGACCCTGACGATATTCCTAAGATGGTAAAAGGGAGTCCTGACAACGGCCGACACTTGAAACTGTAGGGTCAGCCTGTCGTCTAAGACAACCCCAAGGTTACACACCCATTCAGAGGTCGGGAGTGACACACCACCAAGAAATATTCTAGAGGGTGTGCCATCACACAACCTCTCTATCTGACAACCCGGGTCCACAACCAGGACCTCTGTCTTCTCTGAGTTCAAATTTAACCAACTAGAATCCATCCAATCCTGGATTTCTTCCAGACAGTTGTTAAACACCACGAGAGCTCCATCCTGGTTGGGTGCAAAAGACAGGTATAGCTGGGTATCATCTGCATAGCAGTGAAATCTCAGCCCATACCGTCTTACAATGTCTTCGAGGGGCAGCATGTACACCGCGAATAACATGGGTGATAGCACAGAACCCTGAGGCACCCCACACAACAAAGGAGTTGGGCCACAGGAAAAAACTCCCGACACAACTCTTTGTGATCTCCCAGTGAGGAATGAGGTGAACCATTGTAGAACAGTTTCTGACATTCCACAAATTTGCCTCAGGCGTGCTATCAATACCAGGTGATCCACAGTGTCAAAAGCTGACGAGAGATCAAGGAGAACCAGAATGGAACGTTTCTTCTGATCTCTCACCCTCAGAAGATCATTAAGCACCCGAACCAGTGCAGTCTCAGTGCTATGTCTTTTATGAAAACCGGATTGGAAGGATTTGTAGATGTTATGGATGGTCAAATGGTCCTCCAATTGGGCTGCCATTACCTTCTTAATAACCTTCCCAATAAAGGAAGGTTAGAGATAGGTCTGTAGTTTGAGAAACAGTCTGGGTCCAAGGTAGCTTTCTTCAAGAGAGGTGTCACCACCGCCTCTTTCAGGGAGCTAGGAAACTCACCTGACTCCAGGGAGCACTAGACTATTTTCACCAGGACTGGACCGTTGATAACATAGGAATAACAGTAACTGCTACCTCTCCTCCTAAATCCACCACTTCTTGAAAGACAAATACAGTAGAAAGCAAGAAACCAGTCACGCCACCACCAGTGGACAATATTAAAAATGGCTGTAATGTACAGTGGGGATCCAAAAAGGGTGGACACCAGGTCTGGAAGGCTATGTACACAAAAGCACGGAGCCTAGCTAACAAACTACCTGACCTCACTGCTGTTGTTGCAGAGGCTGATCCAGAGTGGGTCGCCATCATGGAGACATGATTCCCGTCCCGGTGGCTCTGAGGGTTGAGGCGCTGGATGCCACACTTCATGCCACACCAGCGACTCTGGTTCAGAAGAGAACTTGGGTGCCGGGGGTTGGCAGGGGAGGGAAAGGATCGAGCACCCGCAGGGCTGCTCTCCTTTCCTGGGGGGAGGGCACTGGGATGCCTGGCACTCCGGCAGCCTCTGGTGGAGACCAGGGCAATGCAGAGTGCTGGACTGCACACAGACAGTGTGGCCCGATGTAGGCAGGGTTGCCATGCACCGCACCATCTGGGACATGCACCACACATGGGGGGGATGGGGGGAGGTGGGAAGGACACACAAGGGGAAAAAGCCCCTCCAGCCAGATAGGCGACAGCTCCTCCAGTGCTGCCACCACATGCCCAGTGCTGGTTCCCCGCCACTGCCCCTTGAGCTCTCCGGGGCTGTAGTCCCCCCACATCCCGGGGAGTCTTAATGACTTTGAAGATGGTGGTATACACAGCGGGCAGTAGAGCAACACAGGCAAGTGAGGCAGCCTGAGAGGGTTCTGAGCCTGCAGGTGAAGAAATAGAATAAAAAAAAAAATTGGAGACATGGTTCAAGGAAAACCCATGACTGGGATGTCAGTATTCTAGGATACTGCCTTTTTTGAAGGGACAGACCTGATAGGAAATGGGGTGGGGTAGCAATGTATGTCAAGGAAGGAATGAAAGCAACTGTGGCCCATGACACTCATTCAGAAGCTAAGACTCTGTGGGTCACCCTCACAGCCGGCACAGGCGAAGTGACTCGGGTAGGAACAGTATACAGACCCCCAACAATCAGCAAGAAAGGGGACAAAGAAATCTTAGAAACCATCTATAGTAAGAGTGTTAAAGGAGAAGTAATAATGGTGGGAGACTTCAATTTACCAGACATAAATTGGAGTACCCACTCAGCAGCTTCTGCAAGAAGCAAAGACTTCCTTGACACTCTTTACTTACTGGGCCTGAGACAGCTTATAAATGAACCCACTGGGGGGGAAGCTGTCCTTAACCTGCTGCTCACCGACGGTGACAACATCACAGAGATAGAAATCGGGAGCCACCCAGGGTCTATCGACCATCACATGGTTTGGTTCCAAGTTAAAACAGGAAAATAAATCAAGCACACCAAAACCAAGGTGCTGGACTTCAGACATGCAGATTTTAACAAAATGAAGAAGGAACTCCATCATAACCTAGCAGAGTTACCACAGACAGAAGGTGTGGAAAAGTACTGGACATCACTGAAAGTGACTGTCCTGGGAGCATCAAAACAATGTATAAAGAGTGTGAGCAAAGTGAAGAAAAGAAAAAAAATCCTATGTGGTTCTCCGAGGAAGTGGCCATCAAGGTCTGGGAAAAACAGAAAGACTACAGAATTTACAACACAACAGGTAGTGAAAAGGACAAGGACACATACAAAGAAAAGCTAAAGGAAGCAAGCAAGGGAATCCAAGAAGCTAAAGCATCAACAGAAGAGAGGATAGGCTCAGAGGTCAAAAAGGCTGCAAAGACCTTCAGGTACATCAGGGAGAAAAGGAAGACCAACTGGAGTATTGTCAGACTCAAGAAGGAGGACAGAGAGCACACAGAAGTCGAAGCAGAAAAAGCAGAAATCCTGAATCAATATTTTTGTTCCATATTTATTAAAGAAGAATAAGGTTCTGGCCCCACCATGGCGGAGAAGGAAGCCAGTCATCACCAAGTTTGACTCAGCACCATTCACAAGGGAAAGAGTCCTAAAATAACTTGAAAAACTCAGGGTAAGCAAGGCTATGGGACCAGACAAAATCCACCCAAGGTTACTGAGGGAGTTAAGAGGAGAACTGGCAGCACCACTGGCTGAGCTGTTCAACCTGTCGCTAGAGGTTAGGGAGGTTCCAGTGGACTGGAGAAAGGCTACAGTTGTCCCTCTTTACAAGAATGGCAGTAGGGACAATGCTAGCAACTACCGTCCAGTAAGCCTCACTTCAGTCATGGGCAAAACAAAGGAAGCCCTACTAAAGGAAAGAATCATAACCTTTCTCGAGGAAAACAGTAGAATAGACCCAAGGCAGCACAGTTTTACTGTAGGAAGTTCATGCCAGACAAACTTAGTCGAGTTCTTTAACTGGTTGACCAAAACTATGGATCAGGGAGGCGCTGTGGGCGTGGTATACCTGGACTTCAGCAAGGCTTTCAACTCCGTCCCACACAGAAGACTGCTTAACAAACTTGAAAGTCAGGTGTGTGCCATCCCGGTGGCACTGAGGGCTGAGGTACTGGATGCCTTACCTTGCACTACGATGGTGACCCATGTTCGGGAATGGGCAGGGGCCGCTGGGGTTGGCAGGGGAGGAGAGGGATTGAGTGTCTGTGGGACTGTTCTCTCCCTCCGGGAGGGGGATTCCAGTGGTCAGCACACTTTTGGCCCCTAGCGGAGGCTGGGGGGCAGTGCACCGATGCTGCAAAGAGGGGTTAAAATGGGGCATGTGCCAGGAGGAGCACGTGCATATGCGTGCACGCTCCCTCCACTAGTGTCATTGCACGCCCCACTCACGTAAGGGAGTAAACATGGAAAATTGGTCCTGATCATGCAGGATGATGCAGTCACCCACCACCGGCCCCGACTCCGAATGGCGCCCCCTGAACTGGATCCTGGTCAAGGTGAGTTGAACTAGGGGGGCTCTTTGCTGCCCTGTCACAGGGGGGGTAATCTGTGGGGGAAGAGGGGTTGCTGCCTGATGTTGGGGTATGGGGCTGGATGGGTGGCTGGGGATGGTTGTCGACTGGGGACCTGTGGAAGAAATAGATTAAAAAAAAAAAGAAAGAAAATACAGGTGTGGGGCACAAAGTGGTCAACTGGGTTCGGAGCTGGCTCAGTGGTAGGACACAAAGAGTACTAGTAAACGGCTCTCTGTCAGAGGAAAGGGAGGTGACTAGTAGCATACCGCAGGGGTCAGTACTGGGTCCTATTCTATTCATCGTATTCATCAGTGACATATCTGAGGCCCTGGAAAGCAAGGTGAGTCTGTTCACAGACGACATCAAGATATGCAATAGGGTAGACACTCCTGGTGGAGTTGAAAGGATGAAGACTGACCTAGAGAGACTGCAAGGGTGGTCTAAAACTTGGCAACTGAATTTCAGTGCCAATAGATGCAAAACCATGCATCTAGGGAAGAACAATCCATGTGAGGAATACCTCCGGGGTGAAACTAGAAGTCACAAAGCAGGAAAGAGATTTAGGAATAACCATGACAGATTACCTGAAAACATCCAAACAGTGTGAAAAAGCAGCTCTGAAGGCAAATGGGATATTGGGATGCATAGGGTGGAGAATTACTAGTAGAAAGCAAGAGGTTATATTGCCACTGTACAGATTACTGGTGAGGCCACAACTGGAATACGGTGTACAGTTCTGGAGACCACACCTTCGAAAGGAAATTGACAGGCTGGAGACTGTCCAGAGGAAAGCTACAAAAACTTATATTTAGACTCCACAACAAGATATATGAGTAAAGGCTGCATAACCTTAACATATACTCCCTGGAGCAATGGAGGGAAAGAGGGGATATTATAGAGACCTTCAGGTATCTAAAGGGAATAAATAAAGTCCATATTCAGGAGCTGTTCCAGATCAAGGGCCACAAAAGAACTAGGGGTCATGACATGAAACTGGAGGGGGTAAGTTCAAGAGTAACAAGAGAAACTTCTTTACCCAGAGATTGATGGACGCACGGATAGTCTTCCACCATGGGTGGTTGAGGCTAAGTCAGTTGGAACTTTCAAAAGGGCCTGGGATAGACAAAAAGGGATCATAACACTGAATAGCAGTTAAGGGAGGGGGTAGTAGACTCTTGGGCAGACTAAATGGATCTTATGGTCCCCTTCTGCTGTCACTTTCCATGTTTCTATGCTAGGCCCAGCTGCACAGTGGTTGGGAGGACGCTCATGTGATAGTACGTGTAAGGTACAAATGACTTAGCAGGACGTGAGGGAAGGATGGTGCATGGTAGGTTCAGGGAGGTGAGGAAAGTGGCCAGGTTGGCAGCCTTTTCGGAAATGCTAACAGTGTCAAGGGCCAGCACCACAAAGAAACATAGGATAGAGAATGTTAAAAGCTGGCTAAGGGAATGGTGCTGGGCGGAAGGATTTGGATACATAGGGAACAGGGATGGAACATGGAATGATAAAACCCTTTACCACCAGACTGGCTGCATCAAAGTCGGGGAGATCCAGGGTCATCAGGAATGAATTGGGGAATATATTAGCAACAGCATGAATTTAAACTGGGGGCAGAATGGTCATAGCACCCAAGGTGTCAGGGTGAGGGGAGCCAAACCCCAAGTTGAATTAGAAGAAGGATTAGGGAATGAGGGGAGACAGGAGAGTGGAAGGAGCAGGGGAGAGGGCTTCAAAAAGGGCATTTAGGTAACGGACATGGGGGTTGAATAGGGGAGGCTGTAGAGGGCATAGAGGAGAGCTAGCTGGTAAGGAGAGCAGGGGGGAGGAACAGAGGAGGAAGAGGAAAGGGGAGGGAAGCCAGGCAGAGGGGAGGAGAGGCACAGGATCATGGTGAAAGGTGGTGTCTCTCAATACTAGAAGTCTAGAGAATGAGATGGATGACCTGATGGTGGAAGGGAAAGTGAATCTAGTGGTGGCCACAGAGACATGGGCTACTCCAAACCATGACTAGAACCTTTCTGTTCCAGGGTATACACTATACAGACGGGACAGTAAGAAAGGGAAAGTGGGTGGCATGGTACTCAACATTAGGGAGGGCATTACTGCCACAAGGGAGAAGACAGGAGAAGGAAAGGGAAGGTGGAGGCAATGTGGGAGCAACTTCAAACAACAAAAGGAAGTGAGTTGAGGCTGGAGCAGTATATAGGCCACCAAATCAGGATGAGGGTAGAGACAGGGAGTTGAGGACCATGATCTGGATGGCAGCAGATAATGGTGAGGTGGTGATAATGGGGATTTCAATATGCCCACAGTGGATTGAGGTCCCATCCACATCCCACATCAGGAGCCAGTTGATCCTGGATGTGGCTGAGAGTGCGTTCCTAGTTCAGGGAGTTACCAGACCCACATGGGAGGGTGCTATCCTGCATCTGGTATTAATTAACTGAGAACATGTATAGAGCACCAAAGCAGAGGAGCCCCATGGTAGCAGTGACCATTAAACAGAGTGGTTCAAAGTGGATATGGTTAAGGAGCCCACAAGTACTTGGAAAAAGGTATTAGACTTCAGGAAGGCAGATTTTTGGAAGATGGGGGAGGTACTGAGGGGACACCTAGATAGCCTCAATGAAGGTATTGGAATGGATTAGAAATGGACAGTTATTAAGGAAGGGACAGCGGCTGCTGCTAAGGAATGTATTAGACAGAAAGGAAAGAGCTCCAAAGCCAGGTGACCAAGTTGGTTTGATAGGGACATGGGCCAGGCAGTAAAGGGAAAAGAGGGCCACATACAGGAAATTTAGAAAGTGGCAAAGGGATGAAGATAGGGTGGAATACTTGTTGGAGAAAACTAAGGAGGCAAGCAGGTTGGTCAGGTAAGCCAAGGCCAGAAAGGAGTTACAAAGTGCGGAAGGATCAAGGAGGGGGGAAATACCTTTCTCCAGTATATCAGGGAGAAAAGGGACAACAAGGAAGGAAAAGTGAAGTTAAAAAAGGGAGTGGGGGCTGGAAATTAGTACAGAGGAGGCAAAGGAATTGAACAAATACTTCTGCTCTCTTTTTACAAAAGAAAAGGATGTTCCAGTGCCTCAAGGAGGGTGGGTGGTGGGTGGGTAAGGGGATGGGGCAGAAGACAGGATTCCAGAAGACAGGGTGAAGAGAGGACTCATGGCTCTTAAAGTAAACAAGTTCCCAGGTTTAGATGATTCTCATCTCGGGGTATTGAGGGAGCTGGTGGAGGACCTGGCAGGTCCAATGGCAGGTCTCTTCAACAGCTCACTGATATGGAGGTGATACCACAATAGTGAAGAACTGCACATGTGGTGCCACCCCACATAATTGGGCCCAGAGATTACCCTAGTAACTGCAGGCTGGTCAGTCTGACCTCCATTGTTGGTAAGCTAATGGAGACCATTATAAAGGAAAGATTGGTCAGATTCCTGGAGGCAAATGGGCTGCAATATGAGAGGCAACACAGGTTCATGGCAGGGAGATCCTGTTAAACCAACCTGATTGACTTCTTTGACTGGGTAACAAGAACAGTAGACAAGGGCCAAGTGGCTGAAATTATGGTGTAACCCCCCTACAAATGGGGGTTCCCAAAAAGTATTCCTTGAGCTTGCCTAAATGCTCACTGCCAAGCTGGTGTCCTGCGTTTTAGCAGTTTAAATGTGATTACCAGAGCTTGTATAGCCTCTGTGTACTGTCTCTTTAAGATCGGCTTGATTGTAGCATAAGTAATCTGAGATGGAGCTCTGTTGAAAGATGTAACTATTTGCTGAAAACCATTTAGAATGATAATGATAATGTAGTTTGTTTAACCTGCTTTCTTTGTAGCAAGGACTGTTTTGTCTTTCTCCACTATTTTGGTCCTGGATTGCAAATTGGATTAATCAGTTCTGGTGGGTCCTAAAATGTAGCCAGACTACAGGAGCTGTCTGAATTCAATATCATAGGAACTGTGGTTTGAGTTTTTGCACCTTTTTTGCAACTGAAGGGGGAGCTCTTGCTTTGACTGACAGCCAAATCAGTCAACCAAAGCTTTTGGATCTTGGGGAAGTTCTGGGCTGCTTGCAGTTTTCTGTTAGAACTAAGCTGGAAGCTGAGCAAGAAGGAGCTGAAGTGATTCTGAGAGCAATCCTGAGTGGATTCGCATGGGAGAACTATGAAAAGGCTGAGAGTTTGACCTCCATGTCTGCCTGCTGCTCCTGAGAGTCAGAGAAGAGAATTATTTTGGACTAAATCCAAGTTTGTGTGTGTAACCCCCTGCAAATGGGGATTCCTAAACCAGGAGCTTGCCTGAATGCTCCAAGTCTGGGTGGTGTTCAGCGTCTGAGCTTCTTAAATGTGGTTGCAAGTGAGTGCTATTTGAGCCTCCATGTACTCTCTTTAAGAGCTGTCTGCTTGCAGACTTAATTAGTTTGTATGGGGGGACTGTGTATTTAATGCTCGAATCTCCCCGAGCTGCAGAGTAATCGCTCCATTTTGCGGTCGCTGAAGGTGCAAAGGGAGCCCATCTGAAAGCTGTAACTGTTTGCCTGTAATCATTTAAAGCATTAGCAAAATTGTACTTTGTCTAACCTGCCTTTATTGCAGCTGGGACTCTGTGAGTGTTACTTCTCCATTTTGGACTTAAACTGCTGTAAAGGCCAATTGGGCTAAGGAGCCCCAAAAGGGAGCCTGTGGACTAATCAGAACTTGACTCTTAATTTGAGCCAGCCACAAGGGATTGTACTGCAGTGACTCTGGGAAATGTAGTTTTGACCTGGCGCCTTTTTCTACCAACAGAGGGAGCCTTATTGTGAGTAACAGCTGAATCAGCCAACAGAATAGTGTGGAGCTAAAGGAAATGCCCTGCTCTGTGACTGGAAAGATCAGATCACTTGTGACAGTGAAGAGAGAAGGAGCTGTGTGCTTCTGCGGTGTATAGTTTTGAGGGGGAAGTGCGTGTGAGGCCCTGAGGTTCGGCCTGCAGCCATTGCAAGCACCAGATCAGACTGAATCGGACTTGTGAGGAGAAAGGCGGAGATCTGAAGAGTAGAAACCAGGCTCACCTTGTAGAAGACTGGAGAAATTGCTGAATCGTACTTGGTCTGTCAGGATCTGAAGCTGCTGTGTGTTCTCCTGGGTATCTTGCAGTAACTGCGGTCGGGATCAAGGAGCAGCCTGCCTGGTATAGTACTTTCCTTTTACATATAAATGCTCATAGTGCTCATGGGGAATCACTATTTCAAATCCCCTGTACAGTGAATTGTGTGCTGAAGCTGGAAGTAAACCCCAGCCTAGTTGGACTAAATACGTTTGCTATCAACTGCAGTGGGGTCCAGTCACCAGGACCTTGTCGTAATGCCCTGTTGTTCTGGCAATCCAGAAGAACATTCTCCATCCAATCCTCAGCTTGGATATTGTGAGTACAAATCAGGGTATTCCCCTGCAGCTTGTTTTCCAGTCACAAGTGTGTCACCTAATTCTTGTTGTTTCACTGCTTCATGGACTGAGCCCTCCGGCCCCGGATTACAATTGGGTGTTGAGCGTATCTTTTTTTCTACAGGGCCCTATCCATCTGCACCTGCCGGCCAACTCTGGGCAATGGACCTGGCTAGCCCCCAACCTGGGTACCCAGAGTGTGACTCTTTCAGACCCTGTATGTGTGCACAGTACTGTGATTTAATGCCACTAATTAACCTGATTTCCCCCTCCCGTGTTACTGTCCCCTAAATAAATCAGATTTGTTGTTGTTATACTATATACTGTCATGTGGTGTTGGTACTTATGGAAACAGTATTGTGTTTTGCTGTGTATGTTGTTTAACCTTACTTTACAGGGGGTCCTCAGAGACGTGCTGCAGAATCGGTCTCGAGGGTAAGTGGTATCTATATGAGTGAACAGTGGTTATATGTGGGGTATTGGGGCTGTAACTCCGGTGTACTGTGTGAGCCACTAGAGGGAATAAAAGGGGGTCTCAGTGTCCCAGAGGGCTGTGACCAAGCTAGTCTAACCACTACAAACCCTGACCTCTGGGTGGAGGCACCCGCCATAGGACCTAGGCCCCTCAACCTGTCCGTAGTCAAACAGGCAGGGGTAGTAGCCCTTGGGATAGCGCCACCTAGGGGTTACATGTGACTAAAGTAAGCTACTGAAGTGGGCCAGGCTCACCCTGAAGAAGGTCGAATATTTTTGCTGAATGCAATCGGCCTGTTAGGAGTTCCAGCTACCCCTAAGCTCCCGGTGTGTGCAGAGACTTTACGATTGTGCCCGAGGAGTGCTTTGCCTGGTACAGTAGAATTCCCATACATGTAAATGTGCTATGAGCTGCTAGTGGGTTGTGAATTAGTTCCCCACTGTGTGAACTGTGTTCTGCTTGCTGGAAGCTGTAACCAGCCCAAAACGGACTGCTTCCGAACTTGTCTCCATGCGGTCTGGGTTTTGCCAGACTGGCCCAGCCAGACTACCCACTGCACAGAGAAGCCATCAACGAGAGACCTGCCTGGGGATCAGCCCCCTGCTCCACGCTTGAACAGGAACAACGCCTCTGCGACTTGTTTGGGCCCTGCTTCTCCTGGCATTCCTGATCAACCACCTGCAGTCTCGATTTTCGTCCAGCCTGTGTCCAGTCTTGGGTATTGTGAGTAAATACCAGGATAGCTCCCTACAACAACAGCTTAATCTGAGTGTCATCTGATTGTCATGTTGTTTCGTTTCCTTTACGAACTGAGCCCTCTGGCTCCGGATTGCAAATATTGTGTACTGTGCATGTTGTGTTTTCCATCACAGGGCCCCAACCACCTGCAACCCTGGGCAACTATCCTGGCTAGCCCATCTCTTCTCTACCTGGGTACCCAGAGGTGGACTATGTAGGGGGACTCAACGTGCATGCATAACTACTTGATTGATATAACCTTTAAGCTAATTAACCTGATTTTGCCCCTCCCTTGTTCAAGTCCCCTGAATAAATCAGATCTAACTTTTTCTGCATGTATTCTGACTGTGGTTCCAGTTTGTGCTCAAAGCACTGTACTGTTGCTATTTGCTGTGCTTAACCTTGTTTTACAGGGGGTCCCCAGGGTTGAGCCAGAGGAACCAGCCCTGGTGGTAAGTGCAAACAGTGTGGGTACTTGTGTGGTGTACCAGGGGAATTGTGAAAGTGATTATTGTACAGTGTTCAGGCCACTAGAGGGGAAAAAGGGGGGTTACAGTGTCCCAGAGGGCTGTGCCCAGGTTAGCTTGACCACTACCAACCCTGACCTCTAGGTGGAGGCACCTGTTTCAGAGCTCAGGCCCCTTAACCTACTACTAGCCAAGCAGATAGGGGTAGTAGTCCTTGGGATAGCGCCACCTAGGGGTTACATTTTGGAGGCTCACCGCTGGGATTTTGCATCTTCTAGTGGCCAAATTTGCAAACTGCTGTTAAAAATCAATGGCTACCCCAACAGAAGTGGCTGTACACCAGTTGGTGGGGTGGTGTACTGGGCAGGAGATCGACCCCCAAATGCTATACTTATCCTGGATATTCCCCAGGGTACCAATAATGACACTGTAGAGGGAGTACTTTCCAAGGTTGAATGTTTGCAAAACCCTGTGGTGGTGGGTCGACAGGCTAATCTGCTCACCCAAAGTTTCATGGTATTAGTAGAGTGTAAGGACCCAGTAGACAGTTCCAAAGTACCATGGACTATCACCCCCGAAGGAGCCCTCACTGTCTGGAGAGTGATAACTAAAGACAATAAAGACCCCGGGGAGAATGAGCCCCCCCCAGTATCTGAGACTTTTGAGGAGAAATTTGCTAAGTTGCTGCTGGAGGAAGGGAAAACTGTGGAGGACTTAAAGAAACTATTCCTGCCACCTGGGGGTGTTCCTCCTCCAACACCCCCTCCCGCTCCAGCACCCATTATTGCCCCTCTTTATGTGCCCATGCCAATGCTGGCTCCTATGTCTGTACCTGCCATTAGTCACGACTCTTACCAAAGGCTGAGAATCTTCTCCGGCACCCTCCCCACCCCCCAAGGGGATGATGATTGGGAGACCTGGATAGATTGTGTTGCCTCTTTGGTACCTGAATGGCAGTGTGCGGAGGCTGAGAAATGGAAAAGGATCATAGAAAGTTTGAGGGGTCCCACCCTAGAGGCCATTACATTTCTGAGGTCCACAAACCCTGATGCATCTGCCCAGAAGTACCTATCTGCACTCAAAGGCAATTTTGGGAGCACTGAGTCAGGTGAGAACTTGATGTGGAAATTTCAAAGTACAAAACAATGGCCAGGGGAAAGTTTGTCTGCATATGTTACTCGTCTGGAAAGAGCGCTGCAGAAGGCTTACCGACAAGGTGCTGTAGCCGCCAGTGACTTAAACCATGTGAGGTTGGGGCACATACTGCAACATGCAAAGCATTCTGTATTGCAGCTCCTTCAATTAAGGCTCTCAGATAGAAGGGGTAACTCCCCGGACTATTGTGACTTGATAAAAGAACTCCGGGAGGTTGAAGATGAAGAGGGGGATTGTAATTCTAGGGTGAGCGCAGCCCAAGTGATCACGGCATCGGAAGGCCCTTCCGAAGTGGGGACCAATGAGGGTATGCCACCATGGGATGAACTGCTGAGGGAGTTCAGGGAAACAAACAGTCTCTTTATAAAGGCCGCTGCTGCAAGTACAGGCACCGACCCTTATCCAACTGCATCTGCTATGGGGCTGGGGGTGTCCACTCAGGCATCTCCTGCTGACAGCAGCTTGAAACTTGATGTCTTGACTATGAAAGTAAGAGAATTGAAGAGATGTCTCCAAATGCTCACCACACAGCAGACAGAGATGGCACCAAGGTTCTCGGTTGGTAGTACCACCGCCCCAGCTCCTAGTGTGATGCCTCAGCCACCCCAAATCCCAGAAAACATATTTTGCCATTATTGTGGGAAGGATGGGCACATGAAGAGAGAATGCAGGTCCACAAAAGACCTAGATAAAGTTGTATATAGACTTCAAGGTGAGCTTCACAGAATAAATCAGCGGTCGAGGAGTGCCCAAAATGACCGCAGTGAGGGTTCAAGAAGTAGTAACTCAAATCCCTATGTGGCTATATCATCTGTCCAGGCCCCTGCTGCTGTCCCTCCAGACTGGTCCAAAATAGTGGACCCTTCAATGGAGACTACAGTGGCTGTGAATGATATTCCTACTCGGGCTGTGCTGGACAATGGGTCACAAGTGACCATTGTATTTAAGGACTGGTATGACAAACACTTATCTACTGTGCCCTTACAATCTCTGGAAGGCCTACATGTGTGGGGGCTGAGTGACAAGTCTTATCCCTACCTAGGATATGTCCTCCTCTGGTTGTCATTTCCTGCAGCTGTAACTGGTGTAGAGGAGCAAGTCGAGACACTGGCCTTAATGTGTCCCCCTACTGGACTGTATGATGGGGTTCCCCTGTTAATTGGGACCAACGCCCATATGTTTGGGAGACTGGCACAACTCTGTTGCGAGAAACAAGAGCGACGGACTGGGAGGGCCCTAAGAATTCCCGCTCTGATCAAGAGAGCCTATGATTTTCAGTAGAACCCCAAGGAAGTGGACCAGGATGAACTGGTAGGGGTCGTGTGGAAGAAGGATACCGATTCAATGGTACTGGCCCCTAATGCCTAGTGTACCATTCAAGGGGAGGTCCGCCTCCGCAAAGATGTCAAGAACAAAATACTGATGTTGGACGTGCCAGGCGATGGAAAATTGCCGGAAGGATTATTGGTTAAGCCCAACATCTTGCCAGATCATGCTCATGCCTATGCACGATGAGTGATGGTCCAGATTCATAATGTGTCAGATCGGGAGATCCGGGTGAACAGAGGATGCACCCTAGCTATGGTACACTGCGCAGACACTGCAGTGTTGCCCAGCAACAAGCACCCTGGCGAGACAGATAGAGTGACTCCCAACTTGTTTGATTTTGGTGACTCCCCATTGCCAGCTAAACAGAAGACTAGAATTAGCTAGAAACTTGCCCAGAGAGATCAAGTGTTTTCGTTGAAGGAATGAGACGTGGGATGTGTCCAGGGTGTGGAGCATCACATACGCCTGCACGATGAACGGCCATTTCGAGAGAGGTCTCGACGCCTAGCCCCTGCAGACATAGACGATGTGAGAAGACACTTGCAGGAAATGCTCGTGGCTGGTGTGATACAAGAATCCAGGAGCCCATATGCTTCTCCCATTGTGGTTGTGCATAAGAAGAATGGAACAATATGAATGTGTGTAGATCATCGGACCCTCAACAGGCGAACCATCCCTGATCAATACACCATGCCCCGTATACAAGATGCTCTGGATTGTTTGAATGGGAGCAAATGGTTCTCGGTGTTGGATCTTTGCAGTGGATATTACTAGATTCCGATGGCTCCGGAGGACCATGAGAAGACAGCCTTCATCTGTCCTTTGGGATTCTACGAATTCCTGAGAATGCCACAGGGGATATCGAGCACCCCAGCCACCTTCCAGCGACTGATGGAATGAGCGGTGGGAGACATGAATTTGCTGCAATGCCTGGTGTACTTGGACAATGTCATTGTGTTTGGGAGCTCCCTAGAGGAACATGAGAGTCGACTGTTCAAGGTACTAGACCAACTGGAAGATTTCAGCCTCAAGCTGTCCATTGACAAGTGCCAGTTTTTCCAAACCTCTGTGAAGAATGTGGGGCATATAGTGTCTACAGAGGGGATAGAGACTGATCGTAACAAAGTTGAAGCCTTGACTACTTGGCCCCAGTCCCACAATTTGAAAGAACTGCAATGTTTCCTGGGATTCTGTGGCTACTACTGCTGATTCATAAAGGACTATTCTAAAGTGATTTGGCCACTCTTGAATCTTACCCAGGGTTACCCTCCTACCAATTGAAAATACAAAAAAGGGTCCGTCAAAGAACCAGACAAAGCATATTTCTGCCCAGGTGAACTTTTCAGGTCCTGTTGGATGCCTGACTGTGAAGCAGCTTTCCACGAAGTCATATACCAGCTCACCCACGCCCTCATCCTCACTTATGCTGATCCCACCAAACCCTATGTGCTGCATACTGACACCAGTCTGAAGGGTCTAGGAGGTGTACTGTATCAAGACCATGAGGATGGTTTGAGACCAGTGGCATTCGCCAGTAGAAGCTTGACCCCGTCAGAGCGAAACTACCCTGTGCACAAGTTGGAGTTCCTTGCATTAAAATGGGCCATTGTTGACCAGTTTCATGATTACCTCTATGGGTCAAAAATATTGGTGAGGACTGACAATAACCTGTAGACCTATCTACAGACTTCAGCTAAGTTAGACATCACGGGGCACCGGTGGCTGTCTGCAATGTCAACATATGATTATGCTGTTGAACACAGACCGGGCCTGAATCATATTGATGCTGACGCCCTATCCCGGAGGCCCATTTCCAAGAGTGACTGGGTCAGGCTGTCTGAACCTGACGTCCAAGGATTATGCCAAAAGTTTGATAGAAATGAACAGATGTCTACGGGCACAGTGGACTGCTTAGCAGATTGCTTGGGCCCCTCTGACACCTGCATACCGGATGCGTATTGCCACTTCTCTGCTCTAGATATTAGTGCACTACCTCAATTTGACAATGACAGCATTCAATGGGCTCAATCCCGAGATCCTATGATTCAGCCAGCACTTGACGCCCTTCGTGCAGGAAAGGATGTGTCCAAGTTGCGTTCCTCTGATCTGCTAACTGCTTTGTTGTTTAAAGAAGGCCCCAGGTTGAAGCTGCTTAATCAATTGTTGTATAGAGACAGTGTAGATCGAGGTGGCCAAATAGACAAGCAACAATTGGTCCTGCTCACAGCCTTCAAAGATTTGGTACTGAGGTCCCTCCACAATCATATGGGCCACCTTGGTATCGACCAGACCCTTGACCTAGTACGATCTCGATTCTACTGGCCCAAGATGGGGGCCGATGTTGAGCTCCATGTAAGGACTTGTAGTCGCTGCCTGCAGAGAAAAGCCCTGCCTCAGAGGGCTGCCCCACTTGTCAACATTACTACCAGCACCCCAATGGAACTAGTCTGCATAGACTTCTTGAGTTTAGAGCCTGATCAGTGAAACACTGGCAATGTGTTAGTGGTTACGGACCATTTCACATGGTATGCACAAGCTTTTCCCCACCAAAGATCAAAAAGCATCTAGCGTGGCCAAGGTGCTAGTGGAAAATTTCTTCGACCACTATGGTGCCCCCCCCAGTGAATTCACTCTGATCAGGGCTGGGACTTTGAGAGTCGGCTAATCAAAGAAATGCTCTCTCTATGGGGGGTGCGAAAGTCAGGAACCACCCCTTATCACCCGCAGGGGGATCCTCAACCAGAACACTTTAACCACACCCTGCTAGACATGCTAGGCACCCTCCACCCAAAAGATAAACATAAATGGAGCCAGCAGATTAGCACCTTGGTACACGCATACAATTGCATGAAGAATGATGCTACCGGGTTCTCTCCCTACCGCCTCATGTTCAGGAGAGAGGCCCGGCTGCCTGTTGATGTCTGTTTTGGGGTTTCTCCCGATGGGGTCCAAGATGAAGATTACCTGCAATATGTACAAAAACTGAAAGCTCAATTGAACCATGCCTATCAACTGGCCCAGACAATGGCTGCCAAAAGAAATCTAGCCAACAAAGAGAGACATGATAGAAAAGTAAAGGCTCAAGAGCTTAGGCCTGGAGACCGTGTGTTGTTATGAAATTTAGGATTGCAATGTAAACACAAAATTGCTGATCGATGGCACCATCTTCCCCATGTCATAGTTGGAAAGTTGGATGATTTGCCAGTGTACAAAGTGCGCCCAGAGAATAACTCCAAAGCTGTCAAGACCATGTACCGTAACCACTTGCTACCTATTGGTCAAGTTACTGTATAATTGAGGCTGAACCCACCAAGACTGATTCCCCTGGAGCAGTGACTCGTGCTGCTGCAAGATAGAAACAGAGTCAGCCTGCCCCCGTGGTTGCCGATTTAAGACCTCCCCCACAGCAGGCCCAGAATGATACTGACTGCCAGTCAAACTCAGATGACAGTGAGTGTGATAATGTCTATTACCCCTCATATGAACTGAGTCAGTTGTTTCATAGAAATCCTATGTTGAATTATGGGGATGAAGCTGGGCCTTCTGGTCTGCCTAATGCCCTGGCATCATCCTTGGAGCCAATGCTCCCTGAAGGTGAAGTGCAAAGTATCACGTCTAAGGATGCTGAGTCTTTGTGTATCGTGGAACTGTATGATTTGCCTGAAGGAGAGGCTGATGGTATGAGTCTTTCTGGTGACATGCCAGAACTTGAGGAACACTATGAGAGTGCTAACAACCCCTTCAGTGCCAGAGTGTCTTCAAAATGAGCCAAGTGTTGTAGAAACAGAGACTACAGAGCAAGGGGCTGACAGTGCTCCCAGCTTGGACATTCCCCTTCATGTAGAGGCACCCCTCACAAGTAATGAATGCTCCAAGACCATTGCTAAAAGTACAGAGACTGTGGTTGTTCACCCCAAAAAGACTGGCCAAGCTGTCAAGCCAGTGGTGTGCTTCAGTTATGATTCCCCTGGAAGGCCAGTGGATTTACCTCTCAATGTAGTCCACAAAGGTGTTTATGTCTCTCAGAGCTCACTGCCCAAATTGAGCTTGACGGCCCATTCCAGGTTACTTGTCCTGCCCTCTCACCATGGTGCCCCTGCCCCATCCAGTCCCAAGTTAGCTGATAGGGAAGGGCCCCCTCTTGCATTGTTTAAAGTACAAGAAGTTATTACATGATTCTGTATGGTAATGTTCAATTTACCTGTGTGAAATATGCATAATGTATTGTCAGAATGGAAATTATATAGTGGAGTACATTGAAATGTATAGTAAAGTGACAAGTTATGCCAATTGATGAATCAGATAGTACTTGTATAGCATGCTAATGGTATAAATATCTTGTATATGTTGCATTTTCAATGTTATGATGGTACAGACTTGACACGGATGCCAAGTTTTCCCAGGCAGGGAAGGGTGTAGCCCTCCTACAAATGGGGGTTCCCAAAAAGTCTTCCTTGAGCTTGCCTAAATGCTCACTACCAGGCTGGTGTCCTGCATTTTAGCAGTTTAAATGTGATTACCAGAGCTTGTACAGCCTCTGTGTACTGTCTCTTTAAGAGCTGCTTGATTGCAGCATAAGTAATCTGAGATGGAGCTCTGTTGAAAGATGTAACTATTTGCTGAAAACCATTTAGAATGATAATGTAGTTTGTCTATCCTGCTTTCTTTGTAGCAAGGACGGTTTTGTTTGTCTCTACTATCTGGGTCCTGGACTGCAAATTGGACCAATCAGTTCTGACCTAAAATGTAGCTGGACTACAGGAGCTTTCTGAATTCAAAATCTTAGGAACTGTGGTTTGAGTTTTTGTGCCTTTTTTGCAACTGAAGGGGGAGCTCTTGCTTTGACTGACAGCCAAATCTGCCAACCAGAGCTTTTGGATCTTGGGGAAGTCCCGGGCTGCTTGCAGTTTTCTGTTAGAACTAAGCTGGAAGCTGAGCAAGAAGGAGCTGAAGTGATTCTGAGAGCACTCCTGAGTGGATTTGCATGGGAGAACTATGAAAAGGCTGAGAGTTTGACCTCCATGTCTGCCTGTGGCTCCTGAGAGGGAGAGAAGAGAATTATTTTGGACTAAATCCAAGTTTGGGTGACTAAAGTAAGCTACTGAAGTGGGCCAGGCTCAACCTGAAGAAGACCGAATATACTTGCTGAATGCGATCGGCCTGTCAGGAGTTCCAGCTACCCACCCCTAAGCTCCCAGTGTGTGCTTAGACTTTGCGATTGTGCCCGGGGAGTGCTTTACCTGGTACAGTAGAATTTCTGTACATGTAAATGTGCTATGAGCTGCTAGTGGGTTGTGAGTTAGTTCCCCACTGTGTGAACTGTGTTCTGCTTGCTGGAAGCTGTATCCAGCCCAAAATGGACTGCTTCCGAACTTGTCTCCATGCGGTCTGGGTTTTGCCAGACTGGCCCAGCCAGACTACCCACTGCACAGAGAAGCCATCGATGAGAGACCTGCCTGGGGATCAGCCCCCTGCTCCACGCTTGAACAGGAACGGCGCCTCTGCAACTTGTGTGAGACCTGCTTCTCCTGGCATTCCAGATCAACCACCTGCAGTCTCGATTTTTGTCCATCCTGTGTCCAGTCTTGGGTATCGTGAGTAAATACCAGGGTAGCTCCCTACAACAACAGCTTAATCTGAGTGTGTCATCTGATTGTCTTGTTGTTTCGTTTCCTTTACGAACTGAGCCCTCTGGCTCCGGATTACAAATACTGTGTACTGTGCATGTTGTGTTTTCCATCACAGGGCCCCAACCAGCTGCAACCTCGGGCAACTGTTCTGGCTAGCCCATCTCTTCTCTACCTGGGTACCCAGAGGTGGACTGTGTGGGGAGACTCAAAGCGCATGCATAACTGCTTGACTGATATAACCTTTAAGCTAATTAACCTGATTTTGTCCCTCCCTTGTTCAAGTCCCCTGAATAAATCAGATCTAACTTTTTCTGCATGTAATCTGACTGTGGTTCCAGTTTGTGCTCAAAGTACTGTAATGTTGCTATTTGCTGTGCTTAACCTTGTTTTACAGGGGGTCCCCAGGGTCAAGCCAGAGGAACCAGCCCTGGTGGTAAGTGCAAACAGTGTGGGTACTTGTGTGGTGTACCAGGGGAATTGTGAAAGTGATTATTGTACAGTGTTCAGGCCACTAGAGGGGAAAGAGGGGGGTTACAGTGTCCTGGAGGGCTGTGCCCAGGTTAGCTTGGCCACTACCAACCCTGACCTCCGGGTGTAGGCACCCGTTTCAGAGCTCAGGCCCCTTAATCTGCTACTAGCCAAGCAGGCAGGGGTAGTAGCCCTTGGGATAGCGCCACCTAGGGGTTACAATGGACTTGGACACAACCTTTGAATCTGTGCCCCACAGGAGGCTGATCAGGAAGTTAGAGGACCTAGGGGCAGGAAATAAATTACCTAGGTGGGTGGCAAATTGGTTAACAGGTAGGACTCAGAGGGTGGTGGTGGTGGTGGGGAGCTCTCCAAATCAGGGGAGGTCACCAGTGGGGTACTGCAGGGCTCAGTGTTTGTCCGGTGCTGTTCAACATATTCATAAGTGACACTAGAGACAGCACAAAAGGCAAAATCTGCCTATTTGCAGATGACAGCAAGCTCTGTGGGAGGGTAGATATGGATAAGGAGGTATGGGACCTTAAAGAAGACCTAGCATGGCTGGGAAGGTAGTCTGGCATAAAGCAGCTTGGATTCAATGCAAAGAAGTGCAAACTGTGCACATAAGTGGTAAGAACCTGAGGACTGACTATAGCCGTGGGGGGGGGTGTCAGGTCACCAAATTGGAAGAGGAAATGGACTTGGGGGTAGCCATCACCAAAACAACGCAGTGCAGAAAGGCAGCAAACAATGTTTGGGTGCATTTTGAGAGGTTGACGTGCAGACAGCAGGAGGTTATATTTCTGCAGTACAGATCTTTGGTGTGACTGCACCTAGAGTATGATGTGCAGTACTGGAGACCTTACCAGAAAAGGGATATCAGCATGCTTCAGGCAGTTCAGAGGAGGAGGATGAAAATGGTCCAGAAACAGCAGGGCAAGGCATAACAGGACAGGCTGAGTGACCTCAACATATACTTTCTCGGGGGGGAAGGGGCATGACTGAAACCTTTAAGTACCTAAAAGGTATCAACAAGGTGAACACAGAGCACCTCTTTTGTCTCCGTGGCAACAAGACCTCATGGGGCACTGCTATAAGCTGTTGGTGGGGAGATTCAGGAAGAAGGTGAGAAGACACTTTTTCACAGAAAGAGTGGTGACTGGGTGGAATGTACTCCCAGCAGAGGACAGCTCCCAGAAGATGGTAGATGAATTCAAGAAGGGGTGGGACAGGGTGAAGGGGAGGGTCAGGGTAGATGGGGGTGGGCAGGGTGAAGGGGAGGGTGAGAGTTGATGAGGGGGTGGAGCCAACAGTAGTTGCTGGAGAAGAGGCTCCGCAAATTGAGCAGAATAGATAGACCACAAGGCCTTCTTTTGCTGGCTATTTTCATGTTTGTAATTATGTCTTCATTACAGTGTGAGGAGCAATCCTTTGCTTGTTGGATTGCATGGTGGCTCTGAGCTCTACAGTGCAGCCTTGGTCATCTGTTGTGATATGTGTGTTGAATATAAAAAACAGGGCTCCACTCCCTCAGTATTATATATACACCCTTCCTGGTAGTCTAGTGGATCCTCCTCCAAGTCCTGGAATCCAATGCCACCCCCATATTGCACCCCCCCAAATGATGGTGACTGGTACAAACCCACCACTTGCCTCAGAGGGGAGCTGCTGAATGCCACATGCAAGTACTGTCATCACTGTAGTATAGTAGTGATACAGTACATACAGGGCATCTAATGAAAGGTACACTAATGTGCTAACAGATTTGTGCAACGCTAAGTGTTTTTTTTTTACCAGGAGAGACACACTAAGCTGAAAGCTTGTTTACAGATGCAACCTGGGAGCACAAGGAAGTTAAGTGACTTGCTCAGGGTCACATAGTATGCAAGTGGTGGCTGTGGGATTCAAACCCAGGTCTCCAGGTTTGCAGCTCAGAGCCTTAAACCACTGCACTATACTGCCTCCCAAGTGTATTTCCATATAGCAGCATGCACTAAAAGACTGCTGGCCATGCTATTCACACTTAGCATGACGTTAATCCTGTTAGTGGGGCACTAACCTTTTGAGTATGTGGGCTAGCTGCACACTCGAACAGACTCGATAGACCACGAAGCCTATTTCTGCTGGCAGTTTTGTATGTTCATATCTGGGTCTGTGTCTTTAAAGTGCTTCTAACATGACGGAATACTCTGGAAAACACTTTTAGGCACATTTCCACTTATGAAGCACATATTCTTTGTATTTTGTTTCCCTGTTTTCCTAATGCCCATACACACATCAAAATGGAAAACGGATCACAGTCAATTAGACATTATAATAATTTCTACAATAGACTGTGGTGTCACAAGCAGAGGATTGTGATGTCAGGTGTAGGCAGGCAGGCAGAGCTGATGGAGTGTGGGGGGGGCAGCAATCCTGTTTTTATGTCAGTTTGGTCATTGAGAAAAAGGGAGGCAGGTACTCATGTTAGGGTCTCATTAAAGATTAAAACTACTGCATCTGTGTCTGTGGGACAGTTATGCACACTGAACACCAACATCAAGTCTGAAAGTGTCTCTTCATCATACACATATCGCAGCTGATTATAGTATTCAAGAGATTGAAAAAGACCAAGTAGTTAATCTAGTCTGAACCCCAGCCATCTCGTCAGATTATTATTATTTTTCACAGTTTAGGATGGCTTACGGCTTCCTGATGATACCATTTTCAGGTTTGAGTTCAGCTGACTGAGCAAGAGGTCTCATCTCTTCACGATCCAGCCATCTGGGCATTTGGCAGGAGGACGCAGCAGGAGTAGGACCAAGCAGATTCGGAACGGCTCAGATTGGTGTCAAGCAGCATAAAAATTAATACAGGTTTGCTTCCAAAGAGCAATAAGAAAGCTCCTTCTGTGATGCTGACTAAACTGACATATTTTGTTACGGTATTAACTTGCCAGCAGGTGGCACTAGCACTCCTGGATCTCACCAGTCCTGCTGTAGTTCCTGTACTACATCTTTTTAATGCAGACATAAACTAGCAGTAGGGTGAAAGAGCTTACATAGAGCTACCTATCAGAAAGGTACCTAGGTACTCAGTCTTTGTTGTTTGCCTCCCACCCTTGCTGTGCACTGCAAGTCCTTTGAGGCTAGTTCGCATGGAGAACAGCCTTTCAAAAATAACTGAAAGCTCATTTTTTTGTTTTTCACCTTTTCTGAATTGCAAATTAAACTTGACACTCTGATTTTCAGCCGAACAATCACAAATTGAACCAAGGTTGGCAAATTTAGTGAAAACAAGTTCTTTATAAATTACTTCAGGTGAAATGCTGAAATTCACACCTACTGTAAGTTTTATTGAAATGTACTGTACATGGTTTAGACACAAAATCTCATATGAGCATTTAGCTTTGAACGTCAAGCCTAAGCATCTGTTTCATGGTTTTATGGCTTTTTCATTTTCCCAGGGCTCCTTTCTGGAATAGCTTTCCATTTGCTTCCAAATGTTAGCATGTTTAGTGGACCCTGTCATTAGTTTGGCTATAATAGGCTACTGCAGGAGACTCAGATTATTTGTAATGCCAGACAACCCAACCAGCACTCATTTCAACAGTAATTAGCGATGACCATGATACATTCCAGTGCTTAATAGTCTGCTAATAGAGTTGATGGCCCAGCTGTCTGGCATAGTTTCATGAGCTGAGAAAGGGACTTTGGGGTGAACTATTACTAACAAGTGAAAGCACGAGGCATCGTGTAAGCAGGACACAAAGAAATGTTCACAGATAATGGGCTGTATAAAAAATTGCTAGTAGAGCCCAAGAAGTCATTGTGACACTGAATACATTCCTAATGAGGCCACATTTGGCATACTGTGGGCAGTTCTGGGCAGACCACTGCAGAAGGGACATTGGACAGGTAGAAAGCGGGCAAAGAGGGGCAACAAGTCTAGTGGGGGATGGGCAGAGCTGAACTACTATGTGAAGACAGAATAGCTGAATTAACCATATTCATCCTAGGAAAAAGAGAAGGCTAGAGGGAGACTTAATACTCGTATAATGTATGGTAGAACGCAGTTAGCATGCAAAAATCATCTTTTTATAGTGTTGTTACACCATCGATGTGATGTCACGACTTTGTTATACTACTGCCACTTCATCACATCGATGGTGTAACAAAATAGAACCGCCACGCGTTGTCGTTGCCATGACACCGATAACAGCCAAACTTTTACATGTTTTAAAAAAGAAAACCACTGACATCTCTGAAACAGTATATAAGGCGCCAAAGATTTAAAAAAAATTTAAAAGTTCAGAGCTTGAGCGGTAGGCAAGCTGTGAGCATTCTCACTAAGTCACTTCAGACTGACTGTACCTGAATCCTGATCTGAACCACCAGCGTGGTTCGGTTGGCTGGTGGCTTTTGATCCTCAATCCAAGGAGGACCTGGTTGTCCGGGGGGTCTCCTGAAGTACCAGGACTGCAGGGGAGCAAAAGCGGCTGGGCGGCAGTACCGGATCACACCCGAGGTGGGCAGGGAAGAGCCTGAATCCTGGTTAGAACCACCAGTGTAATCTTAAAAACTTGCCTTATCTATGACTGTTCCAATGACCATACACTATAAAAGACAACATATGGTCACGGGTGTAATTCAAGACATTTGTTTTTTGGAGTTCCCTATGGCACTCTAAACCTCTGAGCTGCGCTCTCGAGGTTTAACAGAGATGCCAAGGGAACCACTCGAAGGCAAGCATAGCGTGGTTACACACCGATCATCATATGTTATCCTCTATGTACAATATGAGGACAGTTTAGCTGAACTAAATTTGTTCACCCTAGAGCAAAGACAGGGGGCAACACAATACAGGTACTGTATGCAATATGAGGGGAAAGAGTAATTGAAGAAAATGTCTTCTTCGCTCTAGAAAAAAACACAGAAAGGTGAAGATGTATTACAGATATATAATAGGAGGACAGATTAACCAAACTAAACTTGGTCCCCTTAGAGAAAAAAAAGACATGGGGGAGTCTTAATACAGGTACATAATATGAGGACAATTTAAGTGAATGAAACATGCTTACTCTAGAGAAAAGAAAGATAGGAGTAGGCTTAATACTGATACATAAGATTATTAATGACCACACACTACTGGAAAGATGAAAATTAACCCTGAAATCAAGCAACCAGAGGAAAAGACGACTGTCAGGAGAGCACTTTAAGGGGCATTAAGGCGGCATTTCTTCACTGACAGAGTGGTAACAGTATAGAACACCTGGCCAGATGCAGTGGATAAATAAGTTGTATTTGTTTTTTTTAAATCAAATTCTAAGTTGTTTTGTATTTGAATTTACTGACAAATAAATGATGCTGCAGTGAGAACCTTCAACCTTAGGTATGTGAGGGAAGTAATAACAGAGAAATTGAGGCACTGTTGTAATCCTAAATTAAAGCTAACTACATAGAGAATAACTAACCCCCTAGTGGGAAGAACAAGATGGTTCACACACCGAGTAGATATAGTGACTTTATAAGGCACGAAAGAAAGCGAAGCTTGAGTGCTGTATGACGGCACTGTGCCTACGATGTGTGAGAACCAAGCTTGTTTTCCACACTTTTTATTTTTACTCATATAAACAGAGTACCCTTTTCTCTCTTTTACTGAAGAGGAGCAGTGTTTGAAGATCTTAGTTCTCAATTGCTATTTCATCTAGACAAAGTAACAATATTTTGTCTAGATGAAATATCAGCTTGTTTGTTTTCACTTTTTAAAGTGGCTAGGGCAAGCGTCTAACACTCACAGGTGCTGCTGAATAACATTTTAAGTTATTGTCAGCATTCTAGCATTGAGAACAACTGTTTGGATACATTGGAAAACATGTTCTGTGAGTATTAAATGTTTGTAACTGAAAAAACATTTATTCAATAACTTACAAATGTTTAAAAGCTATGCTGCCTACCTGCATTTTTAAGCCTTTGCAAGTTATTAAATGAACAATTTTACAAAGTTATGTATGTGTTTTTCACCGTAACTTTGAAGTACATCAGTGCCCAGGTTTCTCTGTTGTCGGCTATAATTATTTTACCTGGAGTTCAGTTTTATTGATTCAGAGCATTTTTTTCTGGGTACTTTATGTATGAAGGAGTAAACCTTCAGGGATATAGTCGCTGAGAAGCAGGAGACAGTCTCAATAGGCTGTCAGGCCTGTTTCCATCTTGAGTGTTCATCTTTTTTCGTCTTTTCCTATGAATTACAGAGCCTCAATTTTATTAGATTTCCAGGGGACAGAAGATACAGTTTTATATATGGCAGTAGCGTAAAAACAAGATGGACAGAAAATGGGACTAGTAGAAAAAAATATATATATATTTATAGCAGCAGGGAATGTATAGAACATTCAAGTTAGCAGTGCTAAAATCTATTTGCTTAGTGTATAGGTGATAATTTTTGGATACAGCTGAGACAGGTAAAAAAAAACAAATCACATCACATAATCACATACAAACATATGAAACAGCCAGCAGAAAAGGCTCACAGGTCTATCAAGTCTGCCCGAGTATGCAGCTCGCAGTTTTATTACCACTGCAGCTGCCCCCTAATCCCCTCACTCCATCCCTTCTCCTGGGCCCATCCCCCATCATGTTCATGTCTGTACTTACCCTACCCCGACTCCATCCCATCCCTGCTTAAAGCTATCCACTGTCCTCAGTTCAATTGACTCAATGTACCAGGCTATGGTGAGACCACACCTGGAGTACAAAGTCCAGTTCTGGAGGCCTCACTTGCAAAAGGACATAGAGCAGATGGAAAGGGTTCAGCAAAGAGTGACCAAGATGGTGCTAGGGACGAAGGGCAAGCCATATGAGCAGAGATGCAGCGAGCTGGGGTTATATAACCTGGAGATCAGAAAGGAGAGAGGGGACATGACAGAGACCTTCAAATATGTCAAGGGGTTTAACAAAGGCGACCCGAGGGGCATATTCAAAATGAAGAGGGACACTGCTACTAGAGGGAATAGCCTGAGATTACAAAGGGGATGCTGCAGTGGGAACGTGAGGGGGAGATTCTTTATGGAGAGGGTGGTGGATGTCTGAAACAGGCTTCCAGAGGAAGTTGTGGGGGTGGAGACAGTGCTGGGATTCAAGAGGGCTTGGAGCAGGCATGGGGGGGGAGTGGTGGGTTCCTAGGAAGGGAGGAAGGAGGTAGGCTGAGGGGGGAGGGTAGACTGGATGGACCATGGGGTCTTTTTCTGCCATCAAGTTCTGTGATTCTATGAGTCTATGAATTCCTCCAGTGGTGCATTCCATCCTGCCACCACTCTCTCTGTGTGAAGTAGTGCCTCCTTATCTCCCTCCTGAACCTCCCTCTTCCAGCTTCAGACTCTGCCTCCTGGTGACCCTTCCCCCCTTTAAGTGGAACAATCCTCTCGATCTGACTTATGCCTTTCAAGTATTTAAAAGTCTCTGTCATGCCCTCCTTTCCCTTCTATCCTCCAGCAAGTACATGTTGAGCTCCCTCAGTCTTTCCTCATAAGGCATCTCCCATAGCCCATGATCATTTTTGTTGCCCTGCACTGAACTCCCTCCAGCAATCTTACATCCTTCTTGAGGTATGGGCAACAGTACTGCATGAAGTACCCCAAGAAGGCTGTGGGTTCTATCCCCACACCAGGCACTTGGGTTAAAATCCTAATACTGACACTGTCGGCAGCAGGGTGGGGGTTGGGCTGCACTCTGAGGTGCCATCTTTTGGATGAGATGTTAAACCAAGGTCCCATTGGCATGTTCTGGTGGTAGTTTTGGTGGATGTTAAAGATCCCATGGCACTTCTCAAAAAGAGTAGGGGAATTTCTCCAGTGCCCTGGCCAAATTTTCCCCCATTCACTAAAAATACCACCAACAGCTTAATCTGGTTCAAGGTCAGTTGGCATTCATCTGTGTCCCCCTTCCCCGGGTTGTGCCTGAAAATAGGCAGAATATGTCTAGTGCATTTATCCGTTCAACAAAAACTAAGTAAATTCATAAGTGCGGCATCACCAGTGAGCTATACAAGGGCAGGATGACCTCCTCTTTTCTGGAGGTGATCCTCCTGGCAATGCACTCCAGCATCTGATTTGCCCTTGCTGCCACCCTCCTACACTGTGCTGATACCTTCATGTCCCTGTGATTAGTACCCCCAGGTCCCTCTCCTCTTCTGAAGCTGCTAGCTACACTCCCCCCAGCCAGTAGCTGGTCCTGGGATTTCTGGCTCTGATGTGCATGACCCGCATTAAACCCCAACTGCCACTCTTCTGATCAGTGTTCATGTTTAGCTAGATCCTCCCTGAGTGCCTGCCCACTTTTACACAAATCTTTGTGTCATCGACGAACAGGCTGATCTTACTCTTGACCCCCCTCTGCAATGTCCCTAGTGAAGACATTGAACAAAGCAGGGCCCAGGACTGAACTCTGTGGTACCCTACTAGTTATGGGTCTTGGCTTGGATGCCTCCCCCTTACAACTACCCTGTGCTATCTTCCCCTGAAGCCAGCTCCCAACCCACCTCACCAGTTTCTCCCCTGCCCCCAGATCCCTTTAGCTTGCTCAGTAGCCTCCCGTGTGGCACAGAGTTGAAAGCCTTGCTGAAGTCCAGATACAGGACATGCACAGCATGGCCTTCATCAAATGCCCTAGTGAGCCAGTCAAAGAAGTTGATTAGGTTAGTTTGGCAAGATCTTCCTGAGACAAAACTATGCTGTCTCTCATCCTGTAGTCCGTTAATATCCAGAAAGGCTATCAACCTGTCCTTGAGAATGGTCTCCATCAACTTTCCCACTGTAGACGTCAAGCTTACCAGTCTGTAATTGCCCAGTTTGTCCTTTGGCCCACTCTTGTGGAGGGGCACCACGTGAGACATCCCCCAGTCCCAGGACACATTCCCCGTCTCCAAGGAGGTGTTAAACAGGTCTGCCAGAGGGCCTGCCAACACCTCTGTCAGTTCCTTCAGAAGTCTTGAAGGAATACTATTAGTAAACTATACATAGTATTTTAAAATTGTTTGGGATTATTACATATAGAAAAAAATATTTAAAAAATGTAAAATGAAAGTGTACAAGCAAAAAACATAGTCCAATTTGAATACTGCATTTTTTTCACTTTGCCAGTGTGTGGCACCAGTCCTTCATATAAGCAGTACTAAGGGCAAAGAGAGGGCAGGCAGTAGTTTCAGCTGCTAGCATGTTCCGGCAGAAGAGCTTGCATTTACTGGCACTGGCCGTCAGATCAGAGCACTAACATTCTGACTGGCGTCCACACAGAGTAGGCCATGTTCACCTCCAGTCACTGTTTTAGGAGGCAGCGGTTAGATCGGGGCAGAGTTGCAGGAAAATTTTGAAATTGGCAGCCAGTCTGGGAGTTAGCCTGTTAGTTGTTTTTAAAAAAAGATAAAAATGGTAATCAGCTCTTCCTTTTGGTATGACGTGTGCAAAACAGTTTGAGTCACACAATGACTCATTTTCCTCATGGCATTCAGGAACTGTAATGTCATCTGAACAAATACAAATGTTGGAGCTGTTGCTGGAGATCACTGAGGATGTGGGAGACTGGAGCCAGGAGTGGTGGAAGCAGGTGTAAGGTAGGGACGTCCTATGTGGAAAACAAAGTCACAAGCAGCCATGTTTAAGACAATTTGCTCTTAATTAAGAACATACTGCTATCTTTAATGTACCGTGTCCTGATTACCAGGAGCTACTTTTGGCTGGGCTGTTGTGCTGGGGTAACGGTCCAGCTGAAAGTATGTCTCGGTCAATCAGGATCAAGCAGTCTTTTTACCCATTTCATAATATGTTTTACAGTAGAGTGCCCCTTGTCTCATTTTTCCTCATTTTGAGTGTCCTTTAGTACCATTTGTTTTACATTTGAAATAATAGAAAGAACAATTGCTTTTTAAATTGTTTGTTCCATTTGAAAATGGTTTGCTCTAGGTTTTTGTCTGAATTATCTTTTATTTTTGATCACCCATTGCATACTAATCACTTTTCTGGAAGCTTCAATGAACTAGCATGCAGAAGGCACTGCTGCCTCACCTTATGAGACAACAGGTGCACAGATCTGCTGAGAATACTACTGAAAGCTTGGTCCAAAACATATAAAAAGAAGAGTGCCTCTTATTATCTCAAATGTATAACAAGCATCAGCCAATGCCAGATGTTCTCTTGCTTGTAGTTGCTATGTAGTTGTTAATAAGAGTTATAATAGTGAAATTGTCATGATTGAAAAATGAAGAGGTTCACACTTAATGTTGTTGTTTCCTTAGATTGTGACTAGCGTGCCTTTTGATTGGGCAATTACTTCAAAAAAAAAAACAAGGAGAGGTAGAATTCAAAGCAAAAAAAAAAGGAATGTCAAATAGTGGGCAGAATTAGTAAAGAAATTCAGTATTCTGAGACTGTGAAAGAAAGAGTACTCCCCAAAAACCCTCTCACAATTTATTCTAGTTTGCTACCAGTTTGCTCGTATGCTTTACAAATAAACATAATCATCTTAATTCCTGGAGTATATCTGTTGATTCTTGTTTATTTATGTTGTAATGACCAAAATGCTTCAATTTTAGTTTTCAAAACACAGGCAAGCAGAGTAACGCAGCCCTTATCTAAAGTGATCAGTGAGTGTAGGATTTTTGTTAGAACATCTGTTTTACTTGCTTTTTTTACCACATGTGAAAAAATGCATTCATTATAGTTGCAAGTTGCAAACACTGCATCATGTGTATGCAAATGATATGGGTTTTGTGTCACCTCTACCATTCCCTGAGAAGCAAAATTCTAAACAGCAGCACATATGAAAATGGTAACCAGTAACATATATGGAATGAAAAGCAGAGGTAAGTTGTCGAGCAGTAATTATGAGTTGCACAAGAAAAACACTCTACATTTCATTTTCCAGCCTTGTGATTAGACAAGGAGTCAAAATGAAAAGGAGAAAAGTGGAGAGTGGATGGAATTAGGGAGGAGATTCAGTGTTCTGGAACTGTGATAGGTGGAGAAGGGGCATGCCCCAAAAGTGCTCTCACAGCTCAGACTGATACCAATATGCTTGCATGCTTTGCAAGTGAACATAAAAAGGTACTAATACAAACTCTAAATTGGGAAAGAAGGGTATGATACAAGATAGGAGGTAAGGGACAATCTAAAATGCAATAAAAATTTATAGGTCAACATTTTCACCATAGCATACAGTGCTGCTTTAAATATAAGATGAATTTTGTCTGCATAGCATATTTCTAAATGTTTTCCTGGACAGTGGAAAAATGCTTCAAAGCATTAAACTTATAAAGCACTTTTCAAACCAAGAATCTGACCATAAAAAATCAATCACATAAGTAATTTAAATAAAATCACAATAGATTTTGCCTTACACTTTCATCTGCTTCCTAGATTAATGGGAAAACAGTGGCACACATTTTTATTAAAACACTGAAAATATGGACAACATCCCATTGTCTGTTGCTGACATTTCTACTGATTTCATAAATGAGCTGGCAAAGATAATGGATTCTGAACTGAGTATCATACAGCCATCATCTTGATGTACTCTAATTGAAATATATCCTTAAAGCATTTATAGTAAGTCCCTGGGTTCCAGTGGCGAGGATTGAGAGGTGGGTAGAATGGAAGTCTGTGCCACAGCAGGGGGATAAAGCATCTAACTGCAATATATATATATATATATATATATATATATAAAGGGGTGAAACAATAACTATCACAGTAAAAAGCGTTATTTTCAATGGTGTTGAATAACATACTGCTGACATAGACACAGTGAAATATTTAAACAAATATACCAACTCTCCCTACGTCAGTAGCTGTTATTTCTACTGTCGTTACATCACCAACTCACAGCACTGCTTGGACACGGTATCTGAACTACTTTCACATACACTTAACAACATTAGAATTTTCACTGCTAAGCAGCTGTGTCCCACATGATGCTCCTGTTTTCCCTGTGCTATTCCAGATGCTGTGTCGGGTCCGACTGAAGGAGATACACCACCATCGCAGAAGAAACCATATTCTCCAGAAGCAACCAGTCTTACAATATAACCAGCAAAATAACAGAAAATGAAGAGAGCTACGAAAGTATTCCTTCATTAATTCTGTTTCTCTTTCTGATTCAATAAAGTCGAAAAGCTACACACTTCCATTTCAAGACACAGCAACACCAAGTTCATTGATAAAAATACCACACAACCGAGGAAGCACATCGCAACAAAAAATAACACCACAACACCAGGTAAAGACATAAAAATTACTCAAAACACAGACCCTATTGTATAAATCGCACATATAATGTGTGACTTGTGAAATATGGCAAATATTAGCATTTGTGCAGAATGAACTGCAATAATATCATTCTGCACTCATGCTAATAGTTTCCATATTCCACAGTTGCCCATCATGTATCATATATATATATATATATATATATTTATAAAATGGGTAGGACAAATCAATCAATAATAGCATACCTGATGGAATAAAACACATCACATGACCATGCGTATATCGGAGCACGACGGCACACCTGCACTTTTACCCTCCTCCAAAACAATTTTGACATTTTATAAGATAGAGAAACCACTCTGAGGTGTGCGGTCGCATTCTGATATATGCACGCCTTGGGTGGTTGATGCATTCGGCCTGCAGCCTCGTGCGTACAACGTACACCAAGGCGTACGTATATCAGAGCGCGACTGCACACCTCAGAGTGGCATATCTATTATATATATATATATATATATATATATACACACATATATATATATATATATATATATATGTGTATGTATTTATATGTGTGTGTATATGTGTGTGTGTGTATATATATATATATATATATATATACACATACATACACACTTGGTTTCATACTTGGTTACATACTTGGAGTACAAGACAACAGAAGGCAATAGCCCATGTAAGTTATCCCCATCATTCATTGGAGGCCACCAGAGTAGCTGACTAACAAGTGTGAGTCCAGTTTTTTCTTGAAGTTCTCCAAACGAGGTGCTAGTACCACTTCGTCCGGCAGACTATTCCACTTCTTTGCAGTTCTTGGCTTGAAACTATTTTTCCATTGCTCAGTTCTACACTGCACTTCCACTATCTGTTGGGCATAATTACCCCTTAGAAAATGATTTCTTTCTTTATACCTCAAGCCCATTTCACTTAATAAATCTTCCTCCTTAAGGATCCTATATAGTAGTAACAAGTCCCCTCTTGTTCTTCGAAAATCTAAGGGCCATAGCTTTAGCTTGTTTAATCTAACCTCATGTGGTAGGCCCCTCAGTGTTGTTATTTGCCTACTTAATGCCCTCTGAGGCCTTTCCACCATGCCTATATCCTTTTTTAGGTATGGATTCCACACTGCTGAGCAGAAGTTAAGTAGGGGTCTTATATACTGTTTATATAGTGGCAACAATATTGACTCACTTCTGGAAAAAAAAGTTCTTCGTATGCAATTTACCAGATACATACGGGATATGTGGGGGGCCTGTGGGATAACCAAGTTATTTGTAGAGTAGCCTGTGACCTCAAGTAACCTCACGAGTGGCAAAGCCACGAGTGAGGTTTATGAGGGGTCACAGGTCACTGTACAAATAACTTGGTTATCCCACAGGTGCCCCACGCATATTTGATTTATGCAACAGGAATTTGGGGTTCAGTTTTGTTATATTTTTGTTTCTTAAGTTCCTTTCCATGTTTTTTCTCTGTGTGTGGTTTTCAGGGTTGCTGTGCTGAGAAAGAGGAAAACATTGCTTTTTTTCTTTGTGTATTTTCATTTAAAATGAAGTTCAAGTTTGGGGGGGAGGGATTTGGTTAGGGTTTGTATTTTGTGAGTGTCTGGGACTGTGATAGTTTGGGTTGTAAATAGAACTGTGAGACGGTGAAAGTGAAACTGGGAGGCAGTACTGATGAGCAGGCAGCACAGGTGGTGGTAGTTAGTGATGTAGTCACTGTTTGGATAAATGGGTGATGATGTAATCACTGTGAGGATAACTTGAAGTTATCCTCATAGTGATTACATCGCCATCCATTTATCCACACAGTGACTCAGATAACTGAAGTTATGTGTCAGGTTTTATCCTGAGACCTGTTGCATAAATTGTGTTATTAGAGACATAAGTTCTATGTGTTGCAGACTTTAAAGTGCTTCCAATATGTACCCCCAGGTCCTTTTCACAGGTAGATTCCCTCAACTTCTTTCCTTGTAAATAATATTCCTGGGGTATAGCTATTCATTGCAAAAAACTTAATTTAATGCATCAGTTAGGGTTAAAGCACCAAAAGCAGGGAAATGAGACATTGGTACAACCCCTAGCCTCCCATCCTCTTTGTCCGCGGACCGTGAGTGTGTCTGTGTGTGTGTGTGGTGTGCGAGGCCCACCATCTCCCCCATTCCATGTGTAAACAGGTTGACATGCTACAGTAATGGAGAATGGGGTGAGAGTTAGGCCTCACGACCCCATGGCACACCCCGGCACCTGTCGGTCTGTGGAGGATGGAGTGGTGGTGGGGGACTAGGGGCTATACCCTAATGTCTCATTTAGAAAGAAGTGCAAAGTAATGCACCTGGGAAACAAAAACCCAGGGGAGCAGTACACAATGGGGGGGGGTAGAAAAAGAGATGTGCAAGAACAAGGGGACACAACTTAAAGACGGGGGGATGGCTCAGGCGCAATGTGAGAAAGTATTTTTTCACAGAGAGGGTGGTGGATGCATGGAATGGCCTTCCTGAGGAGGTTGTGGGGTCAAAAACAGTGGGAGAATTTGAGAATGCATGGGACAGACATAAGGCAATTCTTGTGTGGGGTAGGAAGAAGTAGGCTGTTGGTTAACTAGGATCTGCAGCTTATCCAATAGATAGGGAAATAGGCAGACTAGGTGGGCCAAGCGGTCCTTATCTGCCATAAAAGTCTATGTTTTTGTGTTTCTATTTCACCACTTTTGCTGCTTTAACCCTAACTGATGCATTAAATAAAGCTTTTTGCAATGAATTTCCTTACTTTTTGAAAAAGTGTACTATAACTAGTAAATAGCATGTGTTGGTGGGAGCGCGGGGCCCGAAGCTACCCATTTCTGCATAATGATATGAGTCTGTGGAAGCACGGGCCTTCTGGGCCCTGTGCTTCCACTTACACATAACTACGGAGCCATGTAGTAGCCCTGTAGGTCAAGGAACCCCTGTAACACTAATTTGCCAATATCTCAAGAACCGTAGCAACTAGGAAAAAAATTCATGTGTCATTGTAATCATGGCAGTGAAACCTCCTCGTAGTATAAATCAAGAAATCCATATCTTGCATTGTTTACAAGATCTGGGCACTGAAAAGTGCTGAAAAGGCACCCTTAGGACCCTTGTGACACTAATTTGCCAATATCTCAGCAACCATACAACCTGGGAAAAAAATGTCATTGCAGGTGTAATCTATGGTTTCTAAATTTTTTTTGGTGGCATGATCACCTAATGGCAATCTAAGCTGTGAGTAGCAAAAAATCTGTATCTCACTTCAGTTTTGAGATATGGGTGCTGAAAGTCGCTATGGGCACCACAATGTTATCTTATGGGAAAAATCAACATTTTATGATAGCATATCTATGGAACCAATTAACTTTTCAACACCTAAATAGCATAATTCACATCTCTAGGGCATTCCCTTACTACCCTGCAAGTTTCAAGTCGAAAGACCAAACTGCCAATTTACAATGCAGTGGGAAAGTTTTTAAAAGTTTAAAAATTCCTAGTTTGTGAGGTAGCAAAATCCCCAACTGTCAGATCAATCCCCGTTCATGAGCTGTCAAAATCACCGTCCATGAGAAATCCTTGACCGTCAGATTTTGGCCTTCTGGTTCATAAATGAAGGTCAAGGATTTTGCTGCCTTGCGAAAAAGGATCAGGTGGCAGACTGGGATTTTGTCAGCTTGGGGACGGGGATTTTTTCAGCTCATGAAAGGGGATTCAAAAAAACAATTCTCTTTCACAAGCTGACAAAATCCCAGTCTGACACCTGATCCCCTTTTATGAGGCAGCAAAATCCTTGATCGTCACTCAATCCTTGTCTGTGAGAAAGGCCATCTGGTCACAAAGTGACGGTCAAGGATTTTGCTACCTCATGAAAGGGGATTGCTGATGGACTGGGATTTTGTCAGCTCGCAGACTGGGATTTTGTCAGCTTGTTGAAGGAGTTCAAAACCAATCCCTTCAAGGAGCTGACAAAATCAGTCTGCCAACTAATCTCTCTCATGAGGCAGCAAAATCCTTGACCGTCAGTCAATCTTCATCTGGGAGAAGGGCCATCTGGTCACAAAGTGACAGTCAGGGATTTTGTTACCTTGCAAAAGAGGATCGGCTTGTGGACTGGTATTTTGTCAGCTCACAAAAGGGGATTGGAAGTGATTCACAGACAAAGAATTTTTAAATTTGAAACAGCCATTTTTTTTGCCAAAACGAAGCAAACCAAAGGTATAGGTTTTTAGAGGGCATCACCCTGAACAAAACCCATGCCTTATTGCAACAAAAAGTCACCCATGGAGGAAGTTAAAGCATTTGGTTTGGGGAAAAAATAAAAACAAGATGGCGGCTCGCGGACAAGGAATTTTTCATAACAGATTAGGATTTTTGAAATCCCCTTTTGTGAGCTGACAAAATCCTTAACCGTGAGCCCAATCCTCTTTCTCAAAACATACATATAAATCTTGGAGTGAACTGAGCATGCTCAGAACCCCAACATTAAAAATTAAATAACTTTGGAATGGATTAATATTTTTTAACCAAACCAATGCTGGATTGTTCTTTGACTGAAACCCTTTGTATGTTCCAAATTTCAGACCAAAACACCAAATGGTGTGGTCACAGTGCAATGGGCAAACATGTGACAAAAGTGGTGAAAAACAAAATTTTCAGCGTTTTGCTGTGCAGAAACTGTAGGTCTGACCAAAACACAACTTGGCAGATCAAGAGATCCACTATACAAAACCATGCATTCCAAAATTTGTGCAAATCTGTTGAAAGGTTACAAAGTTATTAATGTGCAAAATTGAAGTTTAACATTAACGCGTTTACTCAACCCTAACTATAGTGCGCTATCATACCACTATTATATAATATATATATATATATATATATATATATATATAAATATTCAGCCAGTTTTTTTCTCTCTCCTACTTCATAATTGAATACATTTATATGAAAACAGGATCTCTGTGTCTCAGGCATCCTCCTGCTACCCCTCCGCCTGTCATCGTAGCCATGTTTACATGGTGCACTGATCATTCCTGTGATCCCTCTGGTCCTGCCTCTGTCACCTGTGCACATCACAACTGCATTTAGATGACACCTCTCAATGCTGATGCAAGCTGTGTTGGGGAGTGACTATGGGTCTGGGGGCCGGGCAGGTGTTTGCCGACATCAGATCAGATGTCATATATTTGCAGACATCCATGATCCAACTCCTACAAGCCCCTTACTCCATGTAGTACAAGTAACAAGGTCTGGAACAAAAAAGACCTGATCTCAGACTGGTTGCTCAAATAATTATTGTAAATTTTGCTTGTGATTGTGATAAACCTTTGTTGATGTTGGCCGTCCTGCCATAGAAACATAAAAACATAGAAAATGACAGCAGATAAGGACCGTAAGGCCCATCCAGTCTGCTCATTTCTTTTTCTACCTTATGGATGTGCCATCGGCCTTTGCTCTGTCAATGGCCTATCTATTCATACTCATCTGTATTGCTCCCTTATGCCTATCCCATGCCTGTTTGAAGCTCTGCACTGTATTCATATCCACTACTTCCTGAGGTAGGCCGTTCCATGCATCCATCACCCTTTCTGTGAAAAAGAACTTCCTCATATTACCCCTTAATTGGCCTCCCTCTAATCTCATGCTGTGTCCTCTTATCGTGCTATTTTTCTGATATTGAAACATGTTAGACTCTTTCACCTTGTTAATGCCCTTAAGGTGTTTGAATGTTTTGATCATATCACCTCTCTCCCTCCTTTGCTCCAGGGTATACACATTGAGCTCCGTTAATCTGTCCTCATATGTTTTCTGCTGCAGTTCCTGCACCATTTTGGTTGCCATTCTCTGGACTGCCTCAATTTGGTTAATGTCCTTGTGAAGGTGTGGCCTCCATTACTGCATGCAGTACTCCAGATGGGGACTAACCAGTGTCTTGTAAAGAGGGATTATTACCTCCCTCTTCCAACTTGTGATACCCCTACTAATACACCCCAACATCCCCTTAGCCTTACCTACTGCTTTAGAGGTCTGCTTGGATGATTTCAGGTCATCGGTAATGATGATGCCCAAGTCTCTTTCTTCCCCTGTGAATGTCAGCAACTCCCCTCTGAGCCTATGCCACTGAACATTCGAGTTCTGGCTGAGAGCATCATGGGAGGACAGAGCAAGATGCTGGGAGTGTCTGTTTTGTGTTGAAGTGAACAGTGCTGCCTCTCCACATAGATGCTTACACCGCTAACTCCTGAATGCATCCCAACTCTGCAGTGGCTCAGGAGAGGCAAAAGGAATGACTTTCTACAATCGGTAGTGTCCACACAGTCACATTTTCACTGCAGCAACCCAAGTGCTCAGGCTGCTGCAGTGCAAGTGAAACTGTGTTAACTGTCCTGTAATAACTGGCTCTCATTTTTTCCCTTAGGGAAACTGTGGCATAATTTGCCATTATAAAGGAGTGTTTATAATGGCAAACACATGCCGGGTTTTCCTTACTCTGCACATGTGCCTGCCGCAGCTGTTCTCTCTCACCACTGGATGCCTTGGCTTACTGTCATGTCAGATACTACACTGCTACTGGGACTCAGTGGTAACAATGCTTCAAGTGGAGTGGGCTACTTTAAAAAAAAATAAAATGGGAACATTTAAACTAAATTTTTCTTTCTGCAGCTACATTCGACTGTGGACCCTCCTGAAACCCAGTTGAACTGTGGCTGCACAGAGACGTCTTTGGTATTTTACATAATTGCTGTGGCAAAAAATAATACCCAGCAATTATATAAAGAAAATAGGATTGTGTGTAAACTTGAATTTATTGATCAAAGTTGGATGCTTAAATAAACCCTTCAAGCTTAGCTCTCAGGATTTATGCAACATCCAACACCTTGTGTGTGTGTAAAATTCTTGTTAACCACACAACCCCATACATTATTCTATATATAGTCATTCATTTGTGAGGTCAGAATCATCTCCATAGCAATAGGTTATTACATCACAGATACAGAATTATAACTGTAGCGAGAAGAGATGCAGGATGAGATCACGTCTGAGGTATGAAGCTAATGTTTTCATGTAAATGTCCTCAGTAATAACGAATGAGGAGGGGACATACATACAGAAATGGAATGAAATGTAATTTAAATTGTGTCTGAATATTATATTTTAAAGCATTTTCCTGGATTCTGGAAAAATGTTTTAACCAAACTAAAAGAAAAAGAAAATACTTATTCAGAGACAGTGTGGGCAGTGAAACCTTGACTTGGTTGATTTAAAAACAGAGATAGTGCTTTTGTCTGTAGATAAACTAAATTCAACTTTATTTCAGTTGTTCATGTCTAATAGACAGATATTGCAAGGGAAGGCTGAATGGCACTCAGAGTTTATTTCTATAGAAGCAAGAATGAGTATGGCACATAAACATTTCTCCTGTTCAGTGCAAAGAAACAGCATGCAGCACTCTGATTCAACCTTAACTAAAACTGGTTTCAAAGCTGTTATAAATGAACTGGTATCCACGCTTGTATACCATTTCATAAACAACATGGGGGTGAGGTTGTGGGGGGATTTTCAAAAAGATCTGCCAAGAATATGCCTTTAGTTTCAAAACAGACATGCTTCTGAGCTGTTAGACTATCTATTAAATGTTTATTTTGATTGTGCTTATGCAACTGGATGAGATGATGCTTGTGTGACTTGACTTACATTGTGGATTTGGTTTATGCTGTGGCTTTCCGCCTCTCTATCCATGGGATATACCACCCTATTAGGGTTATGACGCGAGGAACCCTAGAGGAGGGTTCCCCCACCATAGGTGCCATGGGAATGATTCCGTTGACTAAAGACAGCTTAAGAAGAAGCCAACGGGTAAGAGAGATGTGCCGCTGGAAGAGGAGGGGTGAATGGTGGGGCAAAAAGAAATGAATCCTGGGATGGCCCAGGGTGAGCTACATTTTAAGTCCTGATGGGGGAGTGACATAGTTGCTCCATCCAATTGAACCTCTGGCTTACAAGCCTTCCCATTCGATTGTGCTTACACAACTGGATGAAATGATACATGTGTGACTTGACTTACGTTGTGGATTTTATTTATTTATTTATTGAAGGGTATCGGAAACATACCATTGAGCTCCTTTACAAAGGTTCCACGTCAATTGAATACAGAGTCATCAGTTAATAAATAGATCAACAAATACCATGGAAACAGTGTGAACAGAGGCTGCAAAGTGGCAAGTACTACATTCAGTAAAGTTTCAAACATGGTTACAGGTAACAGAAACACTGCAGCTAAATAATAAACCAGTTACAGGTAACAGAAACATTGTAGCTAAATAATAAACTGGTTCATAGAGTTACTGGAGTAGGGGCAGAGTAACAGCTAACAGGAACATACACTGCAGGACGGTGGCATAGCCATGTCCTGGTGGTTATTATAATTTCAGGCTGGGCTGAAGAAGCCCGTTGTTACATATAAGCACGCTCTGAGGTGGTAATACCAGGGAGGTCCATATGTTGTGGCTTTCCACCTCTCTATCTGTGGGATATACTACCTTATTAGGATTACGACATGAGGAACCCTAGAGGAGGGTTCATCCCCCCTGTAGGTGCTGTGGGAATGATTCTGTTGGCTAAAGGTAGCTTAGGAAGAAGTCTAAAAAAATACCCAATTGGGTGTCAAGCATCAAAGAAAAGAGGATGATGAATGAATAAATTCTGAGATGATGATTAAGACAGACTTCCTAAGGAGAGAGAGGAAAACTGGGACCACTATCCACCTCCATCCAACAGTGGAACCTAACTAATTAACCTAAGACAGCACATTAATCTAAGAAAGCACTAACCCTAGCTAATATTATGACTATCGCACGGAGGAGGAAAAAACCTTTAAGGAGGAAACCTCTGGGGATCCAAGGCCTAAGTCGCCTTCCCTCCAGGCTGACGACGTTTGAATTAAGGATATATGTCATAAAAGAGAAGAATATGAGTAGGGAAGATGGCTGAATAGGAAAAATCCCAAAAAGAGATGATAACTGGAGAGGGAAAAACCCCAAAAGAAAGTACAGATTGAAGAAGGAACATGAGGCAGCAGGGATCCGAGGGGACGCTGAGGAGTTGATGGGAAGGAGTAGAGCCACGCAGAAGTCAGCAGAGCAAAGGGTAGCCAAAGGCACTCATGAGAAGACTGAGGATGAAGAAGGCTGATGATCACCGCAGGAGTGCAGCAGTCTAACATGAGAAGACTAAGGATGAGGAAAAAGGATGATGATGAGTGCTGCAGGGGCACAGCGGGTGAATGAGGTAGCAGAAGACCTCATGAGAGGTATGCTCGATTTGATCGATGTGAGTATGAGGAAGAGGAGACAAGAAATGAACTGGAAAATGAACTTGGACAATGGTGGAGAGCAGCCATCTAGCCCTTAGCAAAGGGCGACAAAAAGGAAGACATGGCCTTGAGTGGAGAGAGTCGAATCTAGGTAGCAGGGATGATAGCGTGATGCAAGTAAGTAGACCCCAATGCCAAGAAGGCAGACCTGGAACCAGAGGGTATGTTCAGGTCGAGTGATCGAGAGGAGTATGCTTGGGTTGAGCGATTGATGAGAGAAAAATGGATGAAAGACAATGATGGAGTGACCCCATAAGTGTAGTGAATCTTAGTAGGGAAGCAACGGATGAATAGGAGTGATGGATGAAGAGGAGGGATGCCATGAATGGATTGAATCCTGATGGCCAAGCAGAAAGGAGGGAATATTAAACAAAGTCATGAACCTGAATATAGCTTGATGAATGCTGCAGGAGGGCTGTGGTTCAAAGAGGTGGCATATGATTCATGATAGGTATGCCCAATGACGACCAAGTCAGGAACTGGAGGAAAGGAGGAAGGCCACTATTCGATGAGGTGGCAGGTAATTTATGAGCGGTAGCAAAGAAAATGGATAAACTAGGAGGTTAGAATGAGGGAAAAGAACCAGATTCAAATACCTGGACACATATGGTGAAATTAGAAGGGTATGAGTAGGGAATGTAATGGCAGGTTAGAATAAACCCCAAAGAAAGCACAGAGTTTCAGTTTTTGTGTTTTTGCATCAGTTTAAGCTGGTGAGGTAAGGAGGAGAACCGAGAGGAAATGTCAAAGCTGCAGGAAACACAATGGCAGCTACTGCAGGAGCAGATATGAGTTCACAGTGGAACAGATGAAAGCAGTTAAAAATGCCACCATGAATGGGTTGTAGGCTAGGTAAACATGCTACATACTCAGGGCATACATCATTGCATTGTAAAGGTCAGTAACAAATGTATTCATACTGACTGGGTGAGAGGCATCTGATCCAGAGGAAGCCAGCATCCATAGCTGCTGGCACCAGTCTTCCAGTCTCAGCGGCACTATGACGGACAACCAGCTGAAGCCAGACGAGCCCAGCTCCATCCTGGCTCACACACCGTAGGGCCTGGGGGGGCGGTACATTCTGCACAGAAGGCAAGAGGAGAGGAGACAGCACCGGGAAGAGCGGGCAAAGGAGGGAGCATCACCAGGGGCCTGAGTGAGCAAGAGACTGGAGATACAGGACAGCAACTTGGGGACAGGAGATTGAAGGGGAAGCCGGAGGCAGGAGCTGCAGGAAAGTACAGAACTGGCAGGTGGTACAGAGCGAGGGCGAAGGAAGGAAACGAGGAGACGGGAGGGAGCAAGGCAGAAAACAGACAAACTCTGCAAGCTAGCCGCAAAAAAAAAAGGGGGGGGCAAGGAAGAGAAGAGAAAGAAAAGACAAGATGACAAACCAGGGAAGGAGCAGCAAAAATGGTGGGTGTGGGGGGGGAGAGGGAGCAATGAGATGGGATTGCAAGAGAGAGATGCAGAGCCAGAGGCTCAAGAATCAAAACAAACATAGGGAGGAACAGGCAGGCAGCCAGAGGTGACTGCGGCACAAATGTACAAGAATCAAACGAGGGAGGGTGGCGCCTCCAGTCGCAAAAAGAAACAAATTCTGGGACAGCCTAGGGTGAGCTACATTTTAAGGCCTGATGAGGGAGTGACGTAGTTGCTCCATCCAATCAAATCTCAGGCTTACAAGCCTTCCCATTGCATCCAGAAAAGATGCAGTTGTGGCAACCTCCCAAATATCCATGCACATCAAACTGTCCTTTGTTAACCAGAATTTGATTTGTGTCAGTTTTGTGCCAGAAATTGTGACATTTTGTTTCAAGCAGATGTATCTTTTGAAAATAGCAGCAGGGCTATTGGTCAGATGCTTATTGAGGTGCTGTGTGCATTTGTGTTCACGTCCAACTCTTTGGAGAACTCCTGCTAGATAAAACAATTTGCTGAAAAAGCAGCTTTTTAATATTTCATTAGTCTTCCGTAGTTTTGTCAGCAGGTGTTTGCCTGCATATACAGGAAGTCTGTGTACAAAGCTTCCATAAGGATTGTCTGACCAGAATTCATTACTTATCATGTCACAAACCCAGCAACTGTTTCCACTGGAATTGAAATGTTGCATCTCAGCTGGGCTATCCTGGGTAAAAATATTATAAAATTTAAAACAACAGTGAGGATAATTGAGAGGAAACGATACGTACTTGTTAATTAAGCAATGAGGCATGACAATGTGTGCTTTGTGTTGAGATAACGGCATGCCTTGGTTGGGTTGAAAAAGGAAGCCAAAGTTCAAGTACTTCCACTGCCTGAGAAGCACCATTGTCCCAGAACAAAGCACACCCTGGAGTGCATTATTGTGATTTTGAAATGGGTCCATTAAGATTAGCAAAGAAATAATTCAATATTTTTTAATTTAAATAAGTAAACAGGAGAAAAGAGGCCAAAAAAGTAGTTTTTTGAACCGTTGTAAATTTGCTATTTGGATAGTAGATGGCAGATGGTGCATTTTTTTAATACAAGTAACTGAACTGCGGTGTATTGATACAGTTGTGCCTGTTTAATGTGAACTGATCAGTGACGTTACAGATCATTATGTTGATTGTGCGCATGCGCAAGAAACATGCTGAGACAGGTTTCTCCAGAAGCAGGTTGTGGAGGCATGGTACTGTTGTGGCCAATGCCCCCACAGCCTGCAAAGGATTGCCCCGCTTCCCCCAATGCCGTGGCACGCTGCTGCTGACACTAGTTCAGCCAGCGTGCCACAACTTTCTAAAAAAATCAGCTGCTGCAATCAGGGGCCGCCTTGTCATTGCAGCATCAGTTATTCGCTGCAGTGAGGGAAGCGACCCGTCATTACAGGCGGGATGTAAAACCCCTGAGATTGTTTGTGAACATGGCGGCGTTGTCGCCGTGTTCACAAACAATATAACTCCTGACGGTAGCTGCTTTACAGGCCCCAATCCCAGCCGTTTTGCGGTCTTTTGTGCGCTGTCGGCATTCTGTGCCTCATGGTCCTGCCGACAGGGTGGCCAATCCCGTCCGGCTGTAGTGTGTTCCTGCTTTTGTTGCCAACGGGAGCCCACTTCCGGGCATTCTGTTACCCCTTTGTTGCCGACGCGGTATCCAATCTCCGCCGGCATACTGATACCCCGCCTGTTTGCCGATTGGGGTGCCCAATCCCCATCGGCTACTGCTGCCCACGGTCAAGAAAGCCTCTGCTGACACACTGGGAGCCCACCCCAGTGTGCCAGATGCCCTGCAAGTTAGAAAAGAGTCCCGTGACGCCTGTTTTTTTTTTTTTTAGTCCGAAAAAAGAAACCATCCCCGCGCTTGCTCCTGCTTCCCACCTGCAACCCACACCCACCCACTGCAGGCTTTGCTTCCCACACCCCCTTGCCCCATACTTACCTGAGGAGCTCGGCGCAACGATCTTCGGTGGACCGAGAACACGTCTGCACTCTCCAAAGCCGACCGAGAACTGAGGAAATGCCGGTAAGCTGTATAATGTAATACATAGGGTTTTTTCAGCTTTACTGCATTTCTCGGGCATTTTTGGGAATTTTTCCACCAAATTTTCAACATGGGTTTTTTGGGACCCCTCCTCATGAACTCTTGAACTGTCATGGCGTTAATCAGCCCAGAAAGGTGATTTCGTGGGCACTGCGCAGAATCACCTTTTGGGGCCGATTAACGAAATGACAGTGCCAGTGTTCAAGAGGTGGGCTCTCAAAAGGCCTGTATTGGCAAATTTGGTGGAAAAATCCCAAAATGACTTGGTTTTATTTAGCCGCAGCGCAGTTTCTACGCACGCCAGAATCCTCGTGAATTTGCAATATTTTCGTTGTGGTTTTCAACATTGCCATTTTGTTGCACCTCCTTGTGAACAGTACAGCTGTCATTGTTCTAGCAGTGGCAGAAATGTGTTTTGCACTTCCAGCGTGGGAGCCGTGATCGCTGGGAAATCAGTGTTCGGGACAGATTAAAAAATGAAACTGCCACTGTTCATGAGTAGAGGTTCTGAAATGGCTATGCTGAAAATTTGGTAATGATACTCCTTAAAATGACTGTGTTACGAGCGTGCATTGTGCAGTTTGCACGCACGCTCGTAACTTCGCGAATTTATAATATTTTCACTCCAGATTTCCAACATTGCCATTTTCCCACACCTACTTATGAACAGTAAAGCTGTCATTTTTCCCATCCTGGCCAAAATGTGTTTTCGCACTTCCGCTGCAGAATACAGCGGTCGCTGTGGGAAATCACTGTCCGGGACAGATTAAGAAAATGAGAGTGATACGGTTCATGAGCAGAGGTCATAAAATGCCTATGTTGAAAATTTGGTAATAATAGCCCATCGAATGACTGTGTTACAAGTGTGCGTTGCACACTTTCCACGCATGCTTGTAACTTCGCAGATTTGTATTATTGTCACGCCACATTTTCACCAGTGGAATTTTCCCACACCTCCTTATGAGCTGTGCAGCTGTCATTTTTCACATCCTGACCGAAATATGTTTTCACAGTTCCGGCGCAGAATAACGCGGTCGCTGTGGGAAATCACTGTTCGAGACAGATTAAGAAAATGATAGTGGCACTGTTCATGAGCAGAGGTCTAAAATGCCTAAGTTGAAAATCGGATGATGAAACTCCATAACATGACTGTGTTATAAGCGTGCTTTGAACTGTTTCCACGCATCCTTGTAACATCTCAATTTTGTAATATTTTCACCCCACATTTTCAACAGTGGCATTTTTCCACACCTCCTTAAGAACAGTACAGCTGCCATTTTTCACATCGTGGCTAAAATGTGTTTTTGCACTCCTGCCACAGAATAGCATGGTCGCTGTGGGAAATCACTGCGTGGGACACATTAAGATCGAACGAGTCAGAGGGGGGAGTGACCCTGCTCAACTGAGCTCTGTCGGGACTGCTGCGGATTTGTTTGTGGGCAGAGAAAGGGCCCAATGCAAGAGCCCAGTACAAAAGGGCAGCCTGCAGCACTGGGAGAAACAGAACGAGAGAGCGAGTGAGGTAGGGGGGAGTGAGTGAAGTCACCGGAGCTCTTTCAGGACTGCTGTGGATTTCTTTGTGGACAGGAAAAGGCATCAGTGCAGGCAGGGGCCCAGTGCAAAAGGCCAGCCTGCAGTGGTAGGAGAAACAGTATGAGCGAGTGAGACAGGGGGACTGAGTGAGCTCAGTGGAGCTCTGTCAGGACTGCTGCAGATTTCTTTGTGTGCAGACAAAGGCAGCAATGCAGGCAGGAGTCCCGTACAAAAGGGCCGCTTGCAGTGCCAGGACAAACAGAATCAGCATGTGAGAAAGGGAGACTGAGCGACCTCAACAGAGCTCTGTGGGGACAGCTGTGGATTTGTTTGTGGACAGAGAAAGGGTGTAACATAACAGCCCAGTACAAAAGGGCAGCCTGCAGCACGAGGAGAAACAGAATGAGAGAGCGAGTGACGTAGAGGGAATGAGCGAAATTCAGCGGAGCTCTTTCAGGACTGCTGAGGATTTCTTTGTGAGCAGAAAAAGGCATCAATACAGCCAGGGGCCCAGTACAAAAGGCCAGCCTGCAGCAGTGGGAGAAACAGTACGAGCAAGTGAGACGGGGGACTGAGCGAGCTCAACGGAGCTCTGTCAGGACTGCTGCAGATTTCTTTGTGGGTAGAAAAAGGCACCAATGCAGGCAGGAGTCCTGTACAAAAGGGCCGCTTGCAGTGCCAGGACAGACAGAATGAGTGAGTGACACAGGGGGAGTGACCGACCTCAACGGAGCTCTGTCGTAACTGCTGCGGATTTCTTTGTTGGCAGAAAAAGGTGCCAACGCAGGCAGGAGTCCAGTACAAAATGCCACCCTGCAGCGCCGGCAGAAATGGAACGAGGACAAACAGAATGAGCGTGTGAGACAGGGAGACTGAGCAACCTCAACAGAGCTCTGTCAGGACAGCTGCGGATTTGTTTGTGGACAGACAAAGGTGCCAGTAAATGCATGGGCCCAGTACAAATGGACAGCCTGCAGTGGCGGGGAACCCAGAATGAGCGAGTGAGAGAGGGTGAGTGAGCAGCTCAACAGAGCTCTATTGTAACTGCTGCAAATTTCTTTGTGGACAGATGAAGGCAACGGCAGGAGTCCAATAAAAAAGGGCAGCCTGCAGCGCTGGCAGAAACGGAATGAGTGAGTGAGAGAAGGGGAGTGAGCGAGCTAAATGGAGCTTTGTCAGAACTGCTGCAGATGTCTTTGTGGGCAGACAAAGGTGCCAACAGAGGCAGGAGCCCAGTACAAAAGGGCAGCCTGCAGTGCCAGGACAGACAGAATGAGTGAGTGACACAGGGGGAGTCAACGACCTCAATGGAGCTCTGTCGTAACTGCTGCGGATTTCTTTGTTGGCAGAAAAAGGTGCTAACGCAGGCAGGAGCCCAGTACAAAATGCCACCCTGCAGTGCTGGCAGAAATGGAACGAGTGAGTGAGAGAGGGGGAGTCAGCAGGCTCAACAGATCTGTGTCGGGACTGCTGCAGATTTCTTTGTGGGCAGAAAAAGCCACCAACAGAGGCAGGAGCCCAGTACAAAAGGGCAGCCTACAGCACCAGGAGACACAGAATGAACGAGTGAGAGAAGGGGAGTGAGCCACCTCAACAGAGTTCTGTCAGGACAGCTGCAGAATTCTTAGTGGGCAGAACAAGGTGCCAACGCAGGCAGGAGCCCAGTACAAAACAGCAGCCTGCAGCACCGGACGAAACAGATTGAGCGACTGACAGAGGGCCAGTGAGCGTCCGCAACACACCAGCGCAATCAACATTCGGCGTTGACAAATGCTTGTTTTTTTAGTGCTGTTGTGCTGGGTTATCTGCACTGGGTTCTGAGCTCATCAACCAATCAGATTTCTGGATTTTTTATACCCTTTTCATAATATGAAATAGAAACATAGTCGTTGACGGCAGATAAGGACTGCAAGGCCCATCCAGTCTGCCCATTTTTTCTACCTTATGAATATGCCATAGGTCTTTACTTTGTCAATGCCATAGGTCTTTACTTTGTCAATGGCCTATCTATTCATACTCATCTGTATTGCTCCCTTATGCCTATCCCATGCCTGTTTGAAGCCCTGCACTGTATTCATATCCACCACTTCCTGAGGTAGGTTGTGCCATGCATCCACCACCCTTTCTGTGAAAAAGAACTTCCTCACATTACCCCTTAATTGGCCTCCCTCTAATCTCATGCTGTATCCTCTTGTCCTGCCATTTTGTTTTTGCTTTATTCCTTTCTTTTCCTCATGGACCAGACCCCTTCCTCTGGCTTCCCCCAGCCCTGTCACCCCAGCATCCACTGGTACTCACCTCTGGCTTGAGGTGATAGCTAGCCAGGTGCGGCACCTGTGGAGGGCCGGGATCATCCTGCTGGTCCATGGTGTTTTTCTGCCTCCAGTTTCCCTGACCCCTGAGTGCGGGACATAGAGTGCAATGATGCCAATGACCAAGCCACGTGCGCTTCCGCACGCGGCACGCTGGGTGTCTGCTTTGTCTCTGCCCCCCTGTCTCTTATGGGATCAGTATGCTATCCTCCTCTTAGTGGCCAGGCATGCACCGATCTCCAGTCCCACCCCTTCCTGGGAGAGGAGAGCTGTCCTCCAGATGCTCGATCCTCTCCCACCCCGGCCGACCCCCGGCGACACGCTCACACCACAAACATGGGTCGCCGGCATGGCAGGAGGTAAGGCATGATGCCTCAGCCCTCCACACCACTGGGCCAGCCCTATTTTTCTTATATTGAAACATGTTGACTGTTTCAATTTGTTAATGCCCTTAAGATATTTGAATGTTTCAATCATATCACCTCTCTCCTTGCTTTGCCCGAGGGTATACATATTGAGCTCCATTAATCTGTTCTCATATGTTTTCTGATGCAGTCCCTGCACCATTTTGGTTGCCCTTCTCTGGACTGCCTCCATTTTGTTAATGTCCTTGTGCAGGTGTGGCCTCCAGTACTGCATGCAGTACTCCAGATGGGGCCTAACCAGTGTCTTGTGAAGAGGGATTCTTCCCTTCCTCTTACGACTTGTGATACCCTACTAATACACCCAGCATCCCTCTAGCCTTACCTACTGCTTTAGTGGTTTGCTTGGATGATTTTAGGTCATCTGTGATGATGATGCTCAAGTCTCTTTCTTCCCTTGTGATTGCCAGCAACTCCCCTCCCAGCCTATAGGTAGCTTCAGGGTTTCTCGTCCCTATGTGAAAGATTGATAATGGGACAGAGATAAACACCCCAAAAACATTTGTGAACAGTGCCATTGCAATAATCAAAATGGATATAAATAGTTTATTTTTGTGGCTGCCTGCCCTTTAAAAACATCAGAAGATTCACTGACAAGTTGGTTTGCCAGCAAGCAATACGCTTGAATGATCTTCAAAAGTTATAGAACATTGCCATTATGAAAACGGGAAAGCAACACAATCTTGGTTTAACAAAGGTCAGTTTGGCATGCAGGGAGATTTCTATTTTGTTTTTGACAAGGGAGATAGAAAGGGGCTGTGTGAACTTCCAGCAGTATCCTGTATACTGAAGTGACAGCAAATGGGAAAAACTAAGCTGCTCTCTCAGACCATGAAAAACAAAAATATCGTGCTGATCTGTTGGAAACAGTATGTCACAAATATAGAGGTGTAATTTTTGAAGAACAAGATGACTCCCCACTGCCCCATTACATCTTAAGGCTGCCTTTCCAAGCTGCCACAAAACCCTGTACATTGTGAGTCTTCTTGATGTTAAAAAGTATTCCACAAGAAAAACTCGTTTATTACAAAATGATGGTTTATAAACAAACCTGAAGAGCAAAACATATTTTCTGGGCCACATTGATGCAGATTTACAAGGCTTGCCTCCACATCTGTGGGTCAGTGGGTGACTTGCACGACTCCCCACACCAACTGCTTTAAAGCCTACATGCCCCAAGTGTTATTTGGACACTATTTTCCTTTGTAGCAGCTGTAGCTGCCAGTCTCCCCACTCTTTTTGGTCCCCTTCTTAGCTGCCTTCTTTCCCTTTTTACAGCTGCATTGCAGAGCTATGCTGATGTATTGCTATTACATAGTAGAGAGGGGACTGTGGAAGCACATAACCAGATACCTAGACTGTCTTTCCACAGTAGAGTTGAAGCACATGTGGTCCTCTACACTGACCATAATGCTGTCCCCCCTCAGTCGGGCTCACAATTTTCCTGCTCTGTGCTCACTTCCAGTTCACGTCTGGGTTCAGAACTAGATGCCACCCCCACCCTCCGATCACTGTCCACATTATATATGTAATGTTTCCCTTGAGTCTAGTGTCACACCCCATCCTCTGATTGCCATCCCTGCATTTCTAAATGTTTCTCTGGTGTATAGTGGCACCCTTCCGATCACTGTTCTCATTATACATGTAATGTTTCCCTGGTGTTCAGTGGCACCCCCAGTGTCTGATCACTATCCCCATATTTCTGTATGTTTGCCTGGTATCCAGTGGCACTCCCCCTCTGATTGCCATCCCTGTATTTCTGTAATGTTTCCCTGGTATCTAGTGGCACCGCCCACTCTCTGATCACCATACCTCAATATATCTAATGTTTCCATGGTGTCTCGTGGCACCCCAACCCTCTGATTGCCATCCCCATACTAAATTTTGAAATGTGAGCTCTAATAAAGAACCCCCCCCCCATTGCTGTTTTTTTTCCTTCTTTAAACCTGTAAAAAAGAAAATGGGCCGTAGCTGGTCTGATCTGCCACCTGACCTCCTACTCAACAGTCACCCCCAACTTCCCCAACTTCCCCCAACACACACACAGCCTCACTCACCTGAACATGTCCCAGGACAAAGATCCACCCTGCTAGAAGAAATGTCTTGCTGCGGGAACTGGCGACTGCAATATGAGAAACTAAGGTAAGTGTGGTTCAAGGTATTTCAAAGGGGTTTTGAACTTTGAGGCATAAGTTTGTCAATTTTGCAAATTTTAGGCCAAATTTTCAACATGGCCTTTTTGGAACCACACCTCATGACCAGTGGTAGTGGAATTATGCAAATCAGGCCTAAAAGGCAATTTTGTGGTCACTTGTTGAAATCGCCTTTTGGGCTGGATTTGACAATTTTCACCACCATTGCTCATGAGGTGGGGTCATAAGAAGGCTATGTTGAAAATCTGGGGTCAAAATATGTAAAAATGACAAAGTTACGAGCATATGTTGACATTTTTCTACACTCACTCACAACTTTGGTAATTTTAAATATTTTGACCCCAAATCAACATAGCTATTTTTTTCAAATCCTGTCCAAAATGAGTTTTCGCACTTGTGGCACGGAATGATATTTCGGTGGCATGGAATCACATTTTGGTGGGGATTTGAAAATCTTCACCTACATGGTTCATGAAGTGGTGCAATAAGAAGGTTGTGCTGAAAATATAGTGTACAAATATGGGAAAATGTCCAGGTTATGACTGAACATTGCAGTATTCCAACATTCACTCATAACTGCTAATTTTCAATATTTTAATTCCAAACTTTTTCAACTTGAGCATTTTCCTCAATTTTCCAAACTACCTCATAAATGTTACAGGTGTCATTTTTTAAATCCTGGACGAGACATCTTTTCGCACTTGTGGTGCACAATGACATTTTGACCAAAATACAATAAATGCTACATGTCATGTTTATAAGAGCAGTCATAAAATGACAATAGCTTGAACATTTGGGGTAAAAATGTTACAAAAAGAGCCGGCCCATCGGTGCAGTGGTAGCACTACTGCTTGTGACACCAGTGAACTGGGTTCAGGAACAAGCCCGGGAAGCTGGAGGGCCGGCTGGGGGGGGGGGAGACTGAGCATCCCAAGGATAACTTGTCTTCTCTAAGGAGGAAGAAGGGTAGCAACTTGACACTTGACTGGTCCCAGGTGAAAGTCTGAGGCATAGCAAGCACTGAGGTGGATACATTGGGGGAGGACGTAATGGACATTGGTGCTATGCACCTTGACATCGGGATGCATGTTACATCTGCATGAAAAAGGGGAAAAATGCCTAACAGCTCCGAGGAGATGGAATGCCGGAGCAAGACCCTGATGTGCTCCCACCTGCCTGGCCACCTGAACCCAACAAGACAAGAAGTGTTTGGGGTGTTCGGGCCCCACCTCGTCCTCACCCAGGGGAAAAACCACGGCTCCAAGGGGGAACAGGATGGCACAGGTAAGGTGGTTAGCAGGGGTGGACTCCATTGGCGGTCTGAGGATATGGAGCTGGAGGGGTGTAGGGAGAGAGAAACAGAAAACAAAAAAAAAAAGAGTGCGTGTAAAGAGTGAATGTGCAAAGTGTGGACGTGTGAAGAGTGAATGTGTACTCAATTTTTAACATTATTTTATTTATTTATTTAAACTTTTGTTAACCAGGTAAGTGTAATGAGCCAAAGGCTCTTTTTCATACATGACCAGGGGCTGTATACAATAGCCTAGATATTGCAACAAGATTACATAAAGACAATACAAACTTATCACAAACTAAACATTCACAAAAAACAATGATACTCAAGTTGACTATGATAGTGTTTTCTTCAAAGGCAATTTAAAAGCTTCATGGCTGAGGCCATCATGTAAAGAACCAAGTAACATAAATCATATAACACGCAAGCAAAATCTATAACAGTGCAGAAGGCAATATGCCACACGACCTTGTTGGGTCTTGTCCAGTCATACAGCTGTTTTTTGTTTTAGCTTCTCATTTTATAAAGAGTTTTGGATAGTCACCTTGAAGCAAATAAAATATCATTCTGCTTTCCTCTAGTCACAATAAAATACAGTTAGACATTTAACTAACTAGTTACTCCCCTTCCTCTACAAGTTATTAAGTCCAGACAGCCACTGCAAAATATAACAATCAGTCAGTGAAAACTTCACTGTAGTCAATGACATGCAACAGGAAGATGATGTCACTGTATGAAAAGCACTGAGGTGGTCACCATCAATTCTGGTAAGTATGCTCTTTCTGTTTTGTTTTTATTTTATAGTTTATTTTCCCAGGCCATCCCAAGAGAGAAGCATTATCTTATTTTCAGTTGGGCCCTGTTTCTGCACAGCTGCACAGCTGGGAGGACTGAAACACAAGCAACTCAAGTAATATGCTCAAAGTCACCCACTGAATTAGTTTGTTGGTTACAATAACAAATTATTTTTCTTACTGATCAGAGCTGTAGTTTAAAGGCAGATAGAACACACACACACACACACACACACACACACACACACACACACACATTGCCCTCCACAAGTGTGGAGGGTCTTGCACAGCCTTGGAGTGCCCCTCTGCAGATGCCAGGCTCTCCACAGAAAATACAAAGGGGCGTGTCCCCCCACCACTGGGGACTGGTCAGTAATGGGGATGCAATTTTGTGCTAATCATAAAAGAATCTCTCTGGTGTGGAGGAACAGTCAAGGGGCCACACTGCTACATGATAGGAGACACTACAGTAGCACTAATGTACCACCTCCAACTGGCCACCATGGGACTTACGGGGTCCTGATTGCCCCCCCACCTTGCCCCCAGCTCTCCAACCTAGCATGGAGAGTTGGGAACTTAACTTTGGCTTTTCATTTTTATGTTTGCTTGCACGCATGTGCAAGAAACATAGTGCCATCATCCGAGATTTCGGAGGTGTGGCACCCGTCTTCCAATTCAGGCAGTGTGTTTGCAGGTGCAGCCACAGTTCTCCAATGAATGTTGCAGCTGTCTATGACAGCAGTTGAAAATGCAGTGCCGTACAGTTGAAAGGGAGAGCTCCGCTTCAGTGAGCAGTGCTCCCCCCTCCACACGCATGCATGCACGCACGCATATTGCATGCTCATGCGCTCCCCCCATGCACACACTGTATGGGCGACGGGGTGCCCAACTCGTCAGCTCCACCCCCAAAAAGTTTCAGGTGCCACACTGGGAGCCCACCCAGCGTGGCAAAATTGTTATGGCTGACGGGGTGCCTAACTCGTCAGCTCCAGGCCCCCAAACAGCCTTCCAGCTGCCATGATGGGAGCCCACCTAGCGTGGCAAATGTCCCGCATTGTCTTTCTAAAAACAAAACCTGTAAACAAAAAGTTTCCTCGCAGTCTCCCTGCCCACCCGCACCCACCCTCGGTGCACCCTACCTCCCACACCCCCTCACCCCATACTTTCTACTCTGGAGCTCAGCGATGATCTTCAGTGGAGCCGGAACATGGCTGCACTCTTCAGAGCTGACCATGAACTGAGGAAATGCCGTAAGCTGTATAATGCAATAAATAGGGTTTTTTCAACTTTAATGCATATCTCAGGCATTTTTTGGAATTTTGGCACCAAATTTTCAACATGGGGTTTTTGGGACCCCTCCTTATGAATTCTGGAACTGTCATGGCGTTAATCGGGCCAGAAGGGTGATTTCACAGTCACTGTGTGAAATCACCTTTCAGAACCAATTAATGAAATGACAGTGCCAGTGTTCATAAGCTGGGCTCTCAAAAAGCCTATGTTGCAAATTTGGTGAAAAAATTCCTAAAAATGACTGTTTTATGAGTGTGCATTGCACTGTTCCTATGTACACTTGTAAGTTCACAAATTTTTAATATTTGCACTCCAGATTTTCAACATTGTCATTTTACCACACCTCCTTATGAGCAGTACAGCTGTCATTTTTCACATCTCGCCCAAAATGTGTTTCCGCGAATGTAGCGCATAATAGTGCAGTCAGTGTCTAAAAAGAAATGTATGGGACATTAAGAAAATTACAGTGACACTGTTCATGAGCAGAGGTCTTAAAATGGCTATGTTGAAAATTTGGTGACAAAAGTCCATAAAATGACTGTGTTACGAGTGAGCATTGCACAGTTTCCACGCACCTCGTAAGTTCATGAATTTGTAATATTTTCAGTCCAGATTTTCAACAGTGGCATTTTTACACACTTCCTTATGAACAGTACAGCTGTCATTTTTCACAACATGGCTAAAATGTGTTTTCACACTTTCAGCGCAGAAATGCGTGATCGCTGTGGGAAATCATTGTTCGGGACAGATAAAGAAAATCATAGTGACACTGTTCATGATCGGAGGTCCCAAAATGCCTGTATTGACAATCTGCTGTATAAAAATCCCCAAACTAATTACATTACGGGTGTGCATAGCACAGTTTCTACGCACGCTCATGACTTCACCAGTTTTTTTAATATTTTCACTGCAGATTTTCAACATTGCCATTTTTTACACCTCCCCATGAATAGTACAGTTGTCATTTTTCACATCCCGTTCGTAATGTGTTTTTGCACCTGTGGTGCTAAATGCCGTAGTCAGGGGCAGATCCAGGAGTCCTATAGATGGGGGAGCTCAAGTCAGATAAAAAATAATAGGCGGGGTCTGGTGGGCCGTCTAGGCCCCAGAAATTTTTTAACATTTTGGTGCATTCTGGTGCATTTTGGAGGGTAGTTCTAATGCAATTTCTACTCATTTCCTCCCTCCTCATGCTTTGATAGTTGCACCCTAGCACCATCCCCAGAGTCCCCACAGTCCACATGACAGTGTGTTGCCCAAAAGACTACAGCTGGGCAGCAGCACATCTGAAACACATGAAGAGGAGAAAAGTTGAAAGAGACTTGGTGATAAAGGCAAATTGCAGACAAATTAAATGACAATCCAAGTAAACAAGTTCACAAATGTCACTCACTCAAGCACATTATGACATTACCATAAAGCCAGCCCATCCCAGTTTGTCCTGCAGTGCAGATTATCGTACCCACCAACCTTATCTCAGTAAAAAATTAATAAATACAATAACTATAGCAATATGGGAACAAAGTCATTTTGCTATCTAGTTTCTGAAAATATCATTTCAAGTCTGCTTGCTATTTTTGCAAAACATATTTTATTCTATAGAACAATTTATTCCAAATAAAATACTTTTTTAAATAAACATTTTTTATTGTTTTAAAATGTCCTTTACTGGGATAACCCCATGGTATGAGGCATCTCATTTTTATGATAGGCCCAAGAAGTCAGTAAGCAGACAGAAAACAGTTTTTAAACAAATATAAAAATACATTTTTTTATTAGCAACAGGACTTGCTTGGGTACATCACAACTTGCCCCTCCCCCCCATTCAACACATAGAACTACATAAACTAAATATTTGATTCTATCACTTCCAGTTTTGTAACTGCCTGTGCCAAATGAGCCAATCAAGGTCTTATGACTTCTGTTGGCAATTTTACTTTCCAAGCATGCAGAAACTCCTGCACATGCCATAATATACAGCAGAACACCTTCAAAGTCCCTATGTCTATTAATTCCCTCTGTACTCATTCACACTCTACAACCACGACTGAAAAGACAACACAGATTAGACATACAGTACATGCTGAAGTTTTTACCTCAATTCAAAGGTCTCATGTACCAGTTTCTGCCTCTCCTGGTTCATGCTGTCGCTGAGACCAGACCTGCCCCAGCATTAGTTTTGTAACATCCCTAGCATGGTACAGGAGGGCACTACTTCCAACTCCCTCTCCTGCAAATACACACCAAAATCAAATTGTCATATAGGACAAAACTAGCAGTGACCTTAAACTATTGTAATGTCATGGATTTAAGCTCCCATACTAGAAATTAAGAACACTAGTACTACATTTATTACACACCCAGTTTGATGGAACACTAATGTCCTGTCCAATCCCAGCAGCTGCCCCCCTGCTAGTTTAACCAGCATATTTTAATTAGTGCCATTGACTGCACTGAATTATTTGACTTCACCATTAGAAATGAATCTGACTGAGCCTGGAGCAAGAACTTAAGTAAGTACGGTGCTACTACCGTATTCATTTCTGCAAGGACAGGAGCATCATCACTGGACACTCACACCTCAGATACTCTGATTTGCAAACAGGTTAAACAACTTTACTTTTCTTGAGGTGTGAGTGAGAGAGAATAGAAAGGATTATCATGGGACACCAGTAAGGTTGCCACCTGTCAAGTTTTTTCACCTGGCAATCAGGTTTTCAGGGTCCCTATCAGGAAATCCAGTTTTGCTCTGTGCTGGTCAGGTTTTTAAACCATTTTGAGTGCTCCCATACTTTTGAAACATATTTTGTCATATCATTCATTGTTTCACCTACATGTCCAGGTTACAAACAAGTTATCTTGTCAGTATAGCCCTTTGTTTGTGAAAGTAGTCAACCTGGGAGGTGTAAAGTATGGCCATTAACACCATTAGCACTTACTTAACCCAATCTTTTCCACTGCAGCAAAGCTGCCCCCACCTTCTGTAACAATAACAGAGCCAATTGTCTTCCACTTTCATTTGCTGGTAAACATTTTCATCTCTAACAACATTTAGGCATTTTTAAATTATTTTTTTTTCCTCAAGAAAAAAGCATGGGCCCCCAAGGTGCAGGGGCACAGTTTGCACCTAGCTAAGGCCAGCTCTGCTGGAGGACAGATGAGACCTGTGTGACTCAGGCAGATTTCATGGAGGCATTAGTGCATACTGATAAAGAATGCAGCACAGTGTGTTACTAATAGAGGAGCTCCATAATGGGGGAGCTATAGCACCCTTAGCCCCCTCTAAATCCGCCTATGGTCAGAGTCACTGTGCAAAAGCAGCTGCTAACAAACTGATATTGCCACTGTTCATGAGAGGTGGATCACAAAAAACATGTTGAAAATTTGGAGGAAATACCAACGAATGCCCGAGGCCTTAGGGTTTCTGACCATAACGCCCACCCTGTAGAGAAATGACCAGGCAGCAGGGTGTGACTTGGGATTCTCGCTGTAATGCTCATACCATTCCACATCCTGCAGCCAGTGAGAGGGTATCGAGGTGCCTTGACCTTTGGCCCCAAGTTCACCCATTCGCCCATATGGCACCCATCTCACTGTATTTCCAGATGGAATGGGATGATATGGGCCAAAGACCCCAAGACACACTGTGACACTTGTCGTGTTCTGCAGGTAGGTGTGGTGAAATGGCATGGCCGTTATGCCTGACAACCCAAAGGCACACTCCAATGCCTGTCAGTCTCTGCAGGGTGGTGGTGGTGGGGTTGGCTTCAGTTCAATACTTCACTGTCATTCCTATTATGCAGCTCTGTAACTCCTACACTACCAATGCCAATGCCAGCAAGCAAACATTCGGCATTGACAAATGCTTGTTTATTTAAAATATTGATGTTCCATATGGGGATATGGCAGTCTATTGTATCCCACAGTCACCTGCTTCATGCAGGATGGGTATACACATCAGAGCCAACACAAGCACTTGGTGTAGGGGCCGTGCTCTGCCCCCCCCAGCACTACTCAAGCCCCAGGACCCTCCTGTATCCACATGCATCAGGGTTGCTGGTGGTCGTAAATGCTGACAGGGACATTGGTATCTGCAGATGTGGAGATCTGGACTTGGATACATGTGATTTTCCTGTATCTGGGGTACTTTTGTGGATTGAGCCCTTAGCAAGCAGAATGTCTTTACCTTAATCGTAGCTTTGATTATTAAGTATGAGTGTTATCTATTGCATAAAAAAATAAAATAAATAAGATAATAAAGCAAATTCACTGAAATTGGTGGGGATTGCTTCAATGGTTGTTATACTGTGACATCACCTCCCTCCAGCATGCAAGGTATTGCACAACATTCAGGTTTCCTCATCTACAGAAAACAAAACTCTCTGGTAGAACAAACTAAGTATCTACTAAACTTGCACAAATAACATTCAAGGTTTCTTTCCAGGTCAGAGATTTTAATAATTATTATATTTTTTTAAATCTCTGGAGCGTGGAAAGTGTTCCTTATGTACATACCCGACTAAAGAAAATTGCATGCTTTCTCATGCATAGCATTTATGCTTCATGGCACTTACAGATTATATTGACAAGAATAGGAAACTGAATTAACATTCAGTCAATATTGCTGTTGCTAAGATCCCATGAGCATTATCGTTCACAACAGGTGTCATTAATGTTGACATTTAGCAATTGTCGACTCCCAACACGTATGTGATTGACTCAGGCTCTCCGAAATATTTATATTAAAAATATCAGTTCAATATTTAAATGTCGAGCTTCTAAAATATGTTTGTCTAGCTGAGGAACCAAAGCCAAGCATCAGTGGATAATAATGCTAGTTACACTTCTTAGTTCGTCCGTTTTTTTTCTGTTAATTTATGCTTTATGCCCCCCTTCATTCTAGTATTTATCCTTTGGTCCAAGCAGCCACTAGCACTATCCACCAGCTTCTCTTGAACTTACCCTGCATCCATGGTGGTGTCCTAGGCTGGGAGGCAGAATTCTGAGTGTTGTGCCTCAGTTTGAGGGACTCCATTAGAGGAAGCCAGTCACTGTGATGAGGGCCAAAGAGAGCTTGGCATCATGCTCTGCATCAGCATTTTCCTGTGTTTTTTTCCAATCCCCCCATGGGATGCCTGCATCAGGTGAAGATGCACATATGTTATATGCCATGACAGCCTGTCGACATCCCCACTCACTGAGCTGACTCACCACACCACTACCTGTGGTCACCCAGTTGGCTGTGTTGCAGTGAATCCAGGCACCTTCCCTCCCTGGAGGAAGGAGTTTTCTCTAGGGATACTCAGTCCTCTTCCCCCATGCTGCCCCAACATCCCCAGCTCAGTCTCAGACCTGGATCACCCGCATCATACATGGCAATGCTGCCGCTTTACTAAGAGGCTGGTCTTACACTCACGAATTTTGAACTGCTTGGGTGTTTTAAATAGATATGATTTAGACAGATAAGAACTTTTAGTCATCTAGTCTGCACTGTTATTCAACCTAGTTTAACTAGTTATCCCCCTTCCCGACACCCCATAATACCACTTGTCCTTTTCTCCCCACATGTGTCTATCCCGTTTGATCTTGAACCCTGCCATAGAGCCGGCCTTCACTACTTCTCATATCCTTTCTAAACTCTCCTGCTAATTTTAGATTGTGACCCGGGTGTTTGTCTTTTCAGTCTGAATAACTCACTGAAGTTAACCCTATTATAACCCCTCTCCCGTTTATTTCTAGATCTCTATCATGTCCAATCTCTTCCTCCTCCTCCTCTTCCCTAATGAGTACATGTTAAAGTCTGCCAGCCTCTCCTAGTAGTTCCTTCTCTGGTTACCAATGTATTACTTAAGTTGCCTTCTGCTGTATTCTTTTAAGTTTCTCATAATCTTTTTCTGATGAGCATTACAAAACTGTACATATTACGCTAGATGCAGCCTAGCTAGTGGCCTGTAGAGTGGTGTGATTACCTTTTCACTGTGACTTGTGAATCCATGTCTGATACATCCCAGTAACCTGTTAACTTTTCCAAATGCTTTTTTTTTACATCAACTAAAACTTTTAGTTATTTTTATTTTTTATTTTATAATTTTTGGCCATGAAAGACACACTAAGCTGAGACTTGTTTTCAGGTGCATCCTGGGAGCACAGAAAAGTTGAGTGACTTGCTCATAGTCAACAATATGCAAGTGGTGGCTGTGGGATTCAAACCAAACTCTCCAGGTTTGCAGCTTAGTGTTCTTTATCACTACACTATATACTGCCTCGCTTATTGTTATTGGTAATGATATTGTATTGTATTGTTAAACTTATTGTTTATCATTATGCCAAGATCTCTTTCCTGATGTGAGAATTCTACAATGACTCCATCTATACTGTATTTTTCCAGTGGGTTCCTTTTGTTGACAAATATACTCAACTACATTCTTTGGTACTAAATTTCAGTTGCTGAGCAGCTGACCACTGTTTGAGGCTCTCCCTATCCTTCTGCATGCTTCTTATTCCTTCTTCTGTCTACCCTCCTGCACAGCTTTGTGTCATCTGCAGACAGACTTGCCTTGCTGTTCAGTCCCTTCCACATGTCAGTGATGAACATATTGAGCTAGACAGGTCTCAGTATCAACCACTTTTGGACCCAGCTTGTAACATTACTTATATCTGAGTTTTCCATTGAGTACCACCCTTTGAAGCCTGTCGGTCAGATAATTGCCTATTTTGTATGTTTCTTCCTTAGCCTGATTTGTCCTTTTTCTGAATAGGTCTCCTTTGTGGCACCAAGTCAAAGGCTTTGCAAACGTCAAGATAATAGGCGAGAGGCAGACACCATCGATTTGGTCGATCTAATTTAGCCTTTCTACATACACACATCATACATCATTTGAAAGTTTTTTTATGTCTACTTTAAGATGAGGTATGATGTGGATCTGTCAATTGGTGCTGTTATCATAGAAATGGGGCTAAACAATGACACCCTGAACACATGAGAATGAACGTAAACGGAGTACACTCTGGAGAAAAGGTGGTTACTAGTGGGATACTACAGGGTTCAGTACTGGGACCGGTCTTCTTTAATGTCTTTATAGGAGACATTGCGGAGGAGCTGGAAGGAAAAGTATGCCTCTTTGCAGACGACACTGAGGTCTGCAACAGGGCTGATACACAGGGGGGTGGTGAAAAGGATAAGAAGGGACTTGGCAAGGTTGGAGGAATGGTCAAAAGTATGGCAGCTTAGACTCAATGCAAAGAAGTACAAAGTTATGCATCTGGGAAACAAAAACCCAGGGGAAGAGTACACAATGGGGGTGGTATTAACAACAACAAAAATGGAAAGGGACCTGGGGGTAGTCATATCAGCTGATCTTAAGGTAGGCAAGCAATGTGAGAAGGCAGTAAGGAGGGCTTGGGGGAACTGGGATGCATTGGGAGAGACATCACCAGTCAAAAACAAGAAGTTGTTATCCCTCTGTACAGACAGTTGGTAAGGCCCCATCTGGAGTGCTGCATGCAGTTCTGGAAACCCCATCTCCACAAGGAAATAGACAGGATGGAGGCAGTCCAGAGGAGGGCAACTAAAATGGTGCAGGGTCTGCAACAGAAGCCATATGAAGAGAGATCTTAATATGTACACCTTTGAGGAAAAGACGGAGAGGGGGGACATAATAGAAACTTTCAGGTACCTCAAGGGAATCAACAAAGTCCAAGAGTGGAGCATCTCTCAGAAAAAAAGATGTGCAAGAACAAGGTGGCACAATTTGAAGACAGAGTGGGGATGGCTCAGGGACAACGTGAGGAAGCATTTTTTTCACCGAGAGGGTGGTGGATACATGGAACAGCCTTTCTGAGGTGTTTGTGGGGTCAAAAACAGTGGAGAAATTCAAGAATGCATGCGACAGACATAAGGCAATTATAGTTGGGGGTAGGAGGAAGTAGGCTGTTGGTTAACTAGAATCTGCAGCTTTTCCAATAGGTAGGAAAATGGGCAGACTAGGTGGGCTAAGCAGTCCTTATCTGCCATCAAAGTCTATGTTTCTATGTCTAAGAACACTTTGTTCAATGTTTGGGGAATAGTGATGGGGTATTAGTGCTTGTGTAACTTGTACTTTTTGTGGCTTTGAGTAGTAGGTAGGTAGGTAGTAATTTGTAGGGAATAGAAGGGCCATGAACAAGGGTGAAAAGAGCACCAGAGAAGGAGGAGGAGGGGATGGAGGAGGGCAAAAAACACTCCCTAAGCAAGGTGTGTGTGTAAGTGGTGGGTTTAGGTAGTGTTTGTGAGAGGAGCTATTCCCCACATTGAACCTCGGGCTTATGCCCTCCCATTCAATGTTTGGGGAATAATGATGAGGTATTAGTGCTTGTGTAACTTATAGTACTTTTTGTGGCTTTACTGTATTCCTACCCTTGGGTAGTATGTATGTATGTAGGTAGTAATTTGTAGGGAATAGAAGGCCCAAAAAGATACGCCTCCAACTCACGAAGAGTATGACCGCTAGCTCTCGGGAGAGGAAAAAACCCCAGGTGGAGTAAAACTCTGAGGACCCATGGCTATTGGTCTGCCAGTCCTCTAGTTATACTAAGAGGAGATGAACCTAGGTTCTAGCTACTTTCTGAGGAAGGTGAGCTGCTTGGGGAGATGATGGTCTAGCCTTGATCTGTGAATGATGTATTATGGAAGGATGATATTGAGGTTAAAGAAGTAGGTCTTTTCGAAGGAGCATTAAAATCCTGAGAGTGAAGCAGATCCAACTGAAGAAGGGTGAATGAAGTCCAAGTTTTCACGTGATCCTGGATGATTGTCCAAAGGGATTACAGGGATGAATGAGCAAGGGAGAGCACGATTTGATTGATTCATATGCTACCAGACTGTGAATGGTGGGAAATGCGATGGTTTTGAAGTCATAGATAAATGATCCAACTTGTAGAAGGTTTGACATTCAGGTAGAGTCTGGAGGCTAGGAGTTCAGTGGTGAGTGATAAGAACTAAGTAAGTATTCATGAATTGGATGAAGGAGTCTAGCCGAGTCTTTGAATGCCTGATAGAAGAAATTACATAAGTGATTTGTAGACCCGTACGGGAAGATTGGCATATGCAGTCTAGATGGTAACTGACTATATAGAGAATGATTGGAAGTTCAGTACAGGGAATTCAAAAGCTGGTTTCAGTACTGATGTCATAATTATACTCAAAGAAGCTCTTGCTCATCCGGTGGCTGAAGTAAATATCAGTATTTTTGTGGTGTAATTGCCCATGCTATACACTAAGGTGGCCATGGCTGGTTAGATGTACAGTTAATCCAATGTCTAAATACTTGTGGGAAGGCTGGAAGCAAAGGTCTATAGGCTGGGGTGGTAGTGGAGTCGAGAGTAGTGTGGAATGCCAGAGGAGTCTAGGCTATGGTCGATTAAGATCTGTTGAGAGGCAAAACTGGGATAGTAAAATCACCATATCAGTTGTAGATTTTCAGATTGAGAATCTAAGGAAGGCTGCTCTCAATGAAAGTCTTCACTTGAGGGAGTAATGGAAATAAATCGAAAGAATGAACTGGAAGGACCGCTGGATGGGCAGCTAACTTAACTGATGGTAATAAGATGAAGGAATGCAGATAATTGCATAAGGTATGGTGATGTCCAGGAGCTAGAAACAGTGGTTTGGATAGACTGACATTAGTAAGGAATCAAGGCATGGGAGATCCAATGATGGAAGTTCTAGGAAGGTAGCCGTGATGGTCTTAGGACAAGCAATGGCTATTGGGAACATAGGAGTTGGTTAACATGGTCAACAGTCAGAGCTGGTAAGAGAGGCAGCAGAAAGGGAAAATAGATGATGTCAGTAGTGGTATGCGGTATTTTGTGGTTCCCAGTATCCATAGCAATGATGATGATAACAGAGTCAGAGCATAGTGGAAGGAATTAAGTCTTTTGATGTACAAGTATAGCCTGTGAGACATGATAACTAGGGAAGTCCAGTGCTTGAATAGACAGGATGCATAGGGAGTATCTAGTAGAAACAGATGAGATCATTATATTGTCCAGTCAAAAGGGATTCTGGGACTGAACCTGAGGAGATGATTGGGCAGTAAGAACTCCATGATGATGTAAGAGTCTGTGAGGCATGTCATCCAAGGGATGTTAGCTAGAAGTAGTTCCTCAGGTGAAATGAACAAATGTTCCATCGAGTAGTGACAGGAGTTGTTAGAATGGCCAGAGTAGGAGTATGAGATGGATAAACAGGATTAGTAGTTGACTGGGTAGGAATACTAGCCAGGGATAGGGTAATATGCCCAAAAGAGCCATAGCAAACAAGATGAAGCCCCGAGCCATCAAGATGGAGATGAGAAGGCAGCAATTCAATGATGTAAGGAGAGTACGGAGTGAATCACAATGGACAGGAGAAGGAGTCCAGGAAGGCTTAGGCAAAGTCATATGGCAGTGCAAGTGCAGAAGGAACAGGACTGGGTCAGCCCGTCAGCGAACAGAAGCAGAATGTGGGACAGCTGCGGCAAGCCACGAAAGGACGATCCATGGAAGGCTAAAGAGTGAAGCCAAGTACCAAGAGCAATGGAGTTGAGAAAAAAAATGAGTCCCACATCTGATGAAGGCTGCAAACGATGAGTGGAGAGGACAGAAGGTGCTGCAGTGAAGAAGGATAAGGTGCCACCTCTGAAGGAGAAAACAAACTCATACAGCAGCTGGAAGGGGTGACCCACAACAAGGAAGTCCATGAGGTAGTGGAACTGGATTGAGATAGAGACTAAACAAGCTGGCATGATCCAATCAAGAATGACAGGAGGTCAAGGTGGGTTCGAGTACAATAGTCCATGGAAGTGCAGGATGGAGACAGGTGAGGAAGGATGCGAGGCAATCGGAGCAGAGGGTCCCATTCCTGGAGGGAAGCATCAGTCTGGTAGGAGGTAGAAAATCAAGAAGGATTAACAGTCAGTTGCAGATGCAGGCTCCTAACTGAGGTAGTTGAGGTAAGACGACCTGGACACGACACACCAGACAATGTAAGATGGTGAAGGCAAAATTGATAAATGGTTCTGGTCCTGGAGGGAACAGCAAGGGTTGGTCTGGTAGAGAGTGCACAAGGTAGAAACAGTTGATTGCAGATATGAGATTCCAGTCCCAGACACTGAGGAGAGATGACCTGTATCCAATATCACCAGGAGGAGGTAGGAAGATGGAGGCAATTGAGTGGATGAGGGCTTGCTCCAGACAAAAGCAGTGACCGGGTATGAGACAGAGATGGTATTGAGCAGATGGAGTCACAGAAACAGGTTACCAAACCAGGTAGGCAGTGCTAGATGACCTTCAGATGATGCTTGTAGGTAGAGTTGGGAGGTGTGAGGCAAGTGAGGTATAGTGGCTCTGTTCCAGAAGGGAAGTGGCAATCCGCATCAGGTAGAGAATGCAGAAGGTGGAAACAGTCAAATGCAAACTCAGGATCCCAGCTATGGAAGTCAGTGTGATATGATATGATTTGAGACTGCAGGCAGGTAGGATGGAGAAAGCAAGTAGGGCAAGGTTTTGTTCCGGAAGGAAAATGGCATCTGGGTATCAGGCTAAGAATGCATAAGGTTGAAGCAATGGAATGTAGATTCAGGCATCCATCCATGACGGTTGAGGTGGGATGATCTTGACTTGAGGCAGTTAGGCATAGGTAGGATGATGAGGGCACATACGGTGAAGAAGTTCCATTCCCAAAGGGAAGCGGCAACTGGTATGAGGTAGAGAAGGCATGGTATGACACAGTAGATTGTAGACATGACTCCCATCCCTGGTAGTTGGGGCGAGCTAACCTGCACTTGATGCTGACAAACAGAGTTAGAGATGGAGGATATCAAGTTGGTGAGTAGCAGGAGGCAGTGAATGTAACAGAATCCCATCCCCAGTAGACAGGGGAAGCCTACCTTTGCTCAGCACCTCAGAAGGCGTGAGTTAGGGATGGCGTCCGAAGTACTGCTGGTATGGTCTGGGACAAAGTGCAGAATGCTGCTGTAGAAAGACTAATTTAGGAAACTGAATTGAGATAGGATAATGAATAGTACACAGGTATGGTAAGACAGATGTAGCATGATAGGAATGGTAGGCACATAAACAGGCACTGCAGATAAGGAAGGTCCGGTTGTGTAAGCAATAACAATGTATGGGAAGGAAGACCCACTGTAAATGGAAGCAGGAACCAGAGGAGAGAATCATGTGCGTGAAGGTGACTGGGGCTGTAGGAGCAGGGCAGTTAAGCAGGAATAACTCTGGTCAGAAGAATGGAGCACCCCCCACCCCGACGCCTTGAGGCAAGTTGCACAACTGAGTCTGGCAATGGACTGTCACCACTAGCATCTGGCCAGATTAGGGAAATCGGGATAATATACAGTGAGCAGGCAGAAGATAATCACAGCTTACCAAAGTAATGTGTCCCAAAGTGCAATCGAAATAGACAGAGGGTGGCCAGACATACAACCCCCCCTCCCACCACAAGAACCACATGCAAGTGGAGCAGTAGAAGCATAAGCTGCCCACCAGCTGATGTAAGTCCTTTTCTGGAGTGGGGACACAACAAACTAAACTGCAGAAGGGTATGTTGACAGCAGTTGCAGCTCAGGGCACTGTTGCTCTGGATGCACGAAATGACACCTTCGGTCAGATAGATATTGAAATAAATGTGGAAGAACTTTTCCAAGAGAGGGAAGGAGAAGAACAGGAGATGCTGATGGCAATCGAACAGAATAATACTAATGTTCATGATGTTGTACAGCTGCATGGAGGAAGGTAGTGCAGCGGGAGCTGTTTAAATATCCGCACTAAATACTGATGCCTTGTTAGGGGTAACAGATGAAGTGTCTGCATTCCTACCTCAGAGTATGTTGGAGAGTGGCACGCTAAAGCAATGTTTCATTGATGGCATGTTGAATTGTAGTCGGTTTGGTTCAGAAGAATACAAGTTGCCATGCAATATGCAAGATTTAATTGAGGTGGCTACAGTAGATATCATGAATATTGACAGGGTGCCATTCTTTACAGTGCAATTATGTGTGAATGGGTGACTAGCGCATTCAGTAGCTGCCTAGCTTCCTTCTTACCCACATAAATGCAGTCATCATGCTGCAATGGGATGAACAGTACATGCAAATCCATTTCCAATTGTTGGTAGAATGTGTTGCTGCAAAAAGTTAGAAACATCTCCAAGCAAGCACAGATCCAACCCCTCAACCAGTGCAAGGAGGGAGTAAGCACAATGAGGCAGGTATGCTGTTGAGTCCTAATTTGACAGCCCAAAGCTGCAGCTATGGGTCAAGCATGGTAACGACAAATTGAGAGGTACTTATGTTTAAAGAGCAAAGCATTCAATAGTAAAATAGGTGACAGGACTCGAAGACCAGTGCTGTGCAGAGATGGGGTGCTGCAGGACTGGAGAAGTCGAGGAGGAGAATGGGATGCTGGAAGGTGACAGACAGGAAGCAGGTGTGCATTGGGAGGGGAGATGGAGGAAGCCCCAAAAAATGGAGAAGGAGCTGGGGACACTTGGAAGCATTGGCGGCAGAGAGGAGTGGACACAGGCAGAAAGCCCAAAAAGAAACACACATGGGGAAACCCAGGGACAGCGATGGAGGGAGATGAGTGGAGGAAGGGAGCGGGGAGGTGGAACAAGCCGCCGTGAGAGGGGAAACTAGCCAGGACACCAGATCAGAAACACAAATGAGAATGGTAGAAAGTAAACTATAAGAGGGGAGGAGGAGACACACAAGGCAGGGTAAACAGACCAGACAGAGCAGCAGTAGGTTTGGGAAACAACACAGCCACAAAAGCCACGCAGGGAGCTCAGGGACAAAAAACACTCCCTAAGTGAGGAGTGTATATGAGTGGTGGGTTTAAGTAGTGTTTGTGGGAGGAGCTATTCCCCACGTTGAACCTCGGGCTTAAGCTCTCCCAAAATATTTACATTCATTTCTGTTAATTTAATGATGCTATGTATTATTTCAAGACATAAAATAGGATTTCTTTGTGACCTCAAAGCATCACAACAACAATATAAAGGGTAAAACAAAATCTAATAATAAATTTGTACAGGTATTATTGAAATGTAATAGCTCTGGTGACCTTTTTAGTCAACATCATTATCATTGTCTTTTTCATCGTCAAGCTCTCTGTCGAGAGTGCATGGGTTACCACAGTCTTCATTGCCTTGGCATGTACACAGTTCTGTGCAGCCAAGATTGTTCTGACTACAGACACAGAATCGGTTAGGAGTATTGTTGTCTAAACTCCATGCTGGTCATGATGAGGGTCATATGGAAATACAGGATATTAAGACTGAAATAGCTTGTTATCAATATGATTGTTTGCTATCTTTAAGTAAGGAACAATCTTTTGGTACTCAGGGGAAGTTGGAACAAGGTAACCCTTTTCTTGATAGTCAAAACAGGAGAGAGAAAAAGTTGATGTCGGGTTTGTTGAATTCACAGGGGGTTTTGGTGGAGAATAATACTGGTATTATGGCGATTTGGGAAAATTATGTACAGGAGGTATTTGGGACTCTGGTGCCAGATTTGGGCTTTGATGCACAAATGTTATTGTCAGCATCACTTCCACAGTTGCAGCCAGAGTTGCAAGAGTCTATGGTTTTGCCTTTTTCTCAGCAGGAACTGGATACAGTGCTTAAGGGATTAAGAGGGAATGTCGCTCCTGGGTCTGATGGGCTATCTGGGGTCTTTTATAAAGTATTATGGCAGATTATGCCAGAAGACATGTTAGTGGTTTATAATTTTTTTTTACAAGACCAGTGTTTACCGACTTCATTATATGAGGGACTTATGTTTATTTTATTGAAATCTGGAGATCATGAGAATATTTTGAATTGGTGACCCATTACTTTATTAAATACAGACTTTAAAATATTGGCAAAATAATTAAGTAATAGAGTAGCAGCTGTCATGGAAGGATTGATTATCCCTACCCAATTTTGTTCAGTTCCTGGTTGGAAAATAACTGATGCTCTTTTATTATTGAGGGAATTGATGGAGGTTCCTGGTCTATCTTGGGGGGGAGGTTGGAGATAAGGGATATATTGTTAGTCTAGGTCAGGTGAAAGCATTTGATGGAGTGTCACATTCATTTTTATGGCATTGTTTGGAGCCATATGGAATCCTGGAGATCTTTATCCAGTGGATTCAATTATGTTATGCTTTGGCGTATGTGTGGCCATATGAAAATGGGTGGAGGGGGCAGAAGATTCAGGTCCAGAAGTGAATACGAAAAGGCTGTCCTTTAAGTCCTTTGTTGTATGTGTTTATGTTAGATCCCTTACTCCATCTGATTCAGTGTTCCCCTTTGATATATGGGTTGAGAAAAGGATGTGATTTGGATTATAAGGTATTGGCCTATGCAAATGATGTCTGTCTACTAGTTAGGGATGGGTCATCCTCCGGTTGGCTTGTGGATTGCTTCAGGAAGTGGGTAGAATCACGGGGGCTAGTATTAATATGTCTAAGACTCATTGTTTAGATATTAATGGATTCCCAGGACCTGGAATCCTGGTGGGTGATATTGCGGTTTCTGAGATTCCTTGTCGCATTCTGGGTATTTATTTTGGAGGGGGGTAGAATATGACGAAGTTTAATTGGTAACATGCTTTGTTGTTGGGACATGCTAAAGTAAAGTTATGGAATAGGTGGAAAATGTCAAAGAAAAGACAGGTGTTCTTGATAAAAACATTTTTGGTACCGGTATTTCTATTTATTAGTATGATTTTCCCATTGCCCCTAGATTTGGAGACCTTGCTGATGAGGTGTTTTTTCACTTGTGTGTGGGGCAGTAGATTAAATCCTGTGAAGCGTAACATTCTTTATAAATCATTGAAGGCTAGAGGCCTTAATATGTTGCATACCAGTGTTTTTTTTTACTATTTTCTTGTATAATAATCTTCTTCCGTTACTAAAGGGTACTGCTTAATTGTGGGGGTATTGCGGGTATGACGAGTTGGCAGGAGTTTTGGGGGAATGGAAGTCAGACCATTTTTTACATAAAAATAAACATAGTCCCCGTCTGGGGAAGAGATGGGAAGGTGAATTTGATGTTTTGAAAAAATGGGGAATAACATTGGAAGCTTCTCTTAGCCTTTCTAGGAAAGCTCTCTATGCAAATATTATATTACGGTGTTTTGATGAGAATGTCTTTACAGGATTTTCGCAGATAGATTAGAAACAACTATCTGATTATGTGACCAATGATCGAATTCCTGTGCAAATGTGGGATACTGTATGATTGGGGATTCATGGCCGAATTAATGTGAAGGGAATCAGAAACATAAATCTTTGCCAGAATGTTATTGTCCAAGGGAGCATTATATCCTGAAGATTGAGACGATGTATCATTTGTATTGTGCATGTCCATATGTGATGCAATTGTGGGACATAGTAAAAAATAGATGGAAATGGGCGGGTCCTATTCCGCCAGACTCTAATTTGCTGTTTTATGAGTTGATTCCAAAATCACATGTTAATTTACATCTCGGAACTCTTCGTATAATTTATACTCATTTTCTTTATTGACTATGGATAAGACATTGTAGATTGGTATTACAACAGCAGTTCATACCGGCTTTGGAACTTTTTTATATGATATGTTCGTTTTCACATAGCTGGAAACAGTCCAAACAATGAATTTACAATTTGGATCTTTGGGCCCAGTTTTGGAATGATTTCGATCATATTTAGAGTACATTTCAAAATTTGGTCTTTGAGGAGTTCAATAGGGTTAACATGTGATTTTGGTAAATTACCCCCCTACGCTCAACTAAAAGAGGGATTTGGATATGTTTATGTAATGGGGTGAAGATGTTGGTTTTTCACATATTTGTTTGGCTGGAGAACTATTACCCTGCTGTTTTTGTGGGGTGGGGGAAAGGATATGCTTATGTGCGGTTCTTTTTCTTTTTTTTCTTCTTTTAGAGATTACAGTACAAAGTAATACCTTTTTAGTTTTTTTTTCTTCTTCCTGTTCTTAATCATTGTTTGATTTTGTGTTGGGTTATGAAATTGACTAAGTGTGAGTGTAATGCTTTTCTTTAATGATTTTGTATATTGTTTTGTGTGCATTAACACAGTATTATAATTTGTTTTGATTTTGATGTTTATAATAAAAATTCCCCTACTCTATTGTGGCCTGCAGTGGTGCTGTCACTTCCTGTAGACAGGATGGAGGAGCCCAATTTGGTGGTGGACATGGATTCTGAGGAGGAGAACATGGAGGAGAGGTTTCACCTAGCTGGTGAAAATCCTGCAGAAGTTGTGGAGGAGGATGGAAGTGCTGCAGCTCCTGCAGCACAAAACACTATTGTTTTCAGTAGTTCTATTCTGGATAATATTGTTGATACAGACTTATCTCAGGACATGAATATTGCTACTGATGAGCAGGCTTCTGCTGTTCAGCACTTTTTCATAATGGATTCTACTGCATCACAGGTTGCCCTATCCCCTGCGGTGGGTGCGCCAGGACTATGTGTTGTGGACTGTCCGGCGAGTGCTGTCTCGCATAGTGACCCGTTGACAACTGAATGGCAAATTCATGATGCTGGTGATGTAGATTTTGTTGAAAACCAAGACCAACCTGGAGTAATGGTAAATTGGCCTGAGAGCAGCCAATGCGATTCCTGGTCCCCGGAGCTAGCATTGAAAGCTGCAGGTTGGATTTTTGCTACTGATGGTAAGCGATGGCTCCCGGGAGAACCTCCTACGGTGACCTCAATTCAGGCTGTCCCTCGCATGGTGGATGGTGCGGACATTTCCTCTGCTATTCCAACTACTCCTCTTTCTGCATCAGCAGTTTTACCCAAGGTGAATCCCCACTGGTGAGTTCTCCCATATCTCTACTGAAGGAATCTAGGGATGGTCCTGCTGCTGCACCAGGTAACTATGCTTTACCAGTCCTTATTGACTCTACTGAACCTCCACTTCCATCACATGTTGTAAGCAAGGCAGTTTTACAGCCTTCTACTTCTTATACTGCCACAACTACCTGTGCTCCTCTGGTCCCAGTGACACCTGGAGCATCCACATCATGGGTGGACTCAGATCCTTAACAACCCAGGCTGAACCCTTTGATTCTACCTATACCTGACCCCCCCCCAGCTGGTCAGAATGGGTCTGGGCCTTATACCAATCCTAGGCGTCGGATGGCTGATCTTTTCTCCAATCTGGGTAAACCTCGGGCAAGAAGAAATGCAGTTCGGCTGAAGTATGTTGGTGGGCTAGAGTTTCAACCGGACAGAATATATGTGGCTAGAAAGTTGCTTAAGGAGTCAATGAATTTTTTGGCCTCTGATATCTTCGCATTCATTCATATTTCTGGGGGTGCAATTTTTGATGTTTCCTTTAACACTCCTGCACATTTGGACAGATTCTGGTTGAAACGTAATGACTTAAGACATTCTACTCTCTGGGCCCCATTTATTGCCATTCCATTGACTAGACCCTCAGTTAAGACCATCATGATTTTGTTTTGTAATGAAAATGTGCATGTTTAAGACATTTTACACTAGGTTAAGCAACGAGCTGATGTTCTGGAACGCCCTGCCCCAATCCTGGATAGAGAACATATTTGGACACGGAGGTAGAAGTTACGCCTGAAACTGTGCAGGTCTGAAGCTGGGCCTCAGCATTTACCTAGCTGTTTCTACCTGGGTTTGGACCGTGGCTTTTGTTTCCATCCTGGTTAACCTAAGACTTGCCATCGGTGTGGTTCCTTTTCACACCTTAGTAATGCCTGTGATGCCCTGGTTTGTAATTTTTGTTTGTAAGTCGGTCACCAAAGCAATTGTTGTCAGAACCCCCCACCAAAAGTAATCTGTGTGAGGAAATGAGTCATCTTTTCTTCTAATGCCCATGGGCTGTGCACAACAAGGGTGCATTTTGGGACAAGAACAATATTGTCCACTCTGCTCAAGAAAAGCTCACGTCAGCCCCTCACTCACTAGCTCCTTCTCTGCGTGAGGTCCCGTTAGTGTCCTCCACCTCTCTTGAGATAGCTGCTCTCGTACTTGTCCAACCTGTTTCTCCGGAGGGTCTCCCTGTGGCCCGAGTTGTAGTACTACCCCTTGCTGAACCTGACTCTATTTCACAACCCTTGCAAGACCTGGATATGCCACCCCCACCCCCGCTGTCACAGGAAGAGTTCTTGGCTGCCAAAGGAAAACGGAGATCCTCATGGAATCTTGCCAAGGCTAAATTGCCTAAATTGGATGATACACCTTGTTCAAATCAGTTTTCTGCTCTACAAAACCATTTACCTGAGGAAGAAGGGGATTCTGAGTTCTCCCTTGCTGCTTCACAGCCGGACATCACTGATGTAGACAGTGAGCCTGCTGCACAGGCAAAAGTTAAGAAGAAACAGGCAAGCAAGAAAAGTTTGAAATAAAGTGGCCTTATGATCTCTCCTCTTTTACCTTATGCACCATTTGTCGGGGGACTCCTTGAGTGTTGTTTCTTTGAATGTAAACAGTATCAGGAGCTATAAATGTTGGAGCATTATGCTCCAGGCCCTGTATGAAGCTAGGGCTGACATTTGTTTACTTCAAGACACTTCGTTCTGGTCTGAGTCTGATATTTATCAAGCCCAGAAAGCTTGGCCCTGGGGTACCTCTCAGTGGTCCTTGGGGACAGAACTGTGTACTGGAGTAGGAATTCTGTTTTCTGGGCTGGTTACCATTCATAAAGTGCATGATGTGGACCCGGGGATGGCATTATTTTTGGACATCTCTTTTTAACAGCGGGACCTTAGAATAGGTGTCATATATGCACCCAAAACTAAGGCCCTCAGATGTGATCTATTTCAACTGATACAACTGTTTTTGCATACCCATAGGAAACTTATTCTAGGGGGAGATTTTAATTGCCCTTTGGACCTTGGGAATAAGATGGGTAGGACAATGAAACTTTATTGTGACATGACTGCTTTAAACTCAACCCTACATACAGCTTCTTTGATGGACTCCTATAGAACCTTACACCAGTTGGGTGGTCATACATATCATAGAGGTGACCTTTCCAAACACTGGACAATCCTTACAGCTGACACACACCCGATGGCCACCTCAGATCACATAGAATTACATGTCCATTTAGGACAATTGCATACAAATAATATTGGACCAGGGTACTGGCATCTTAATACCACTATGCTTACAGATGAGACTGTTCAGGCTGAGACACTAGAGCTCCTGAAAGCACGAGCTACCTTAGTCGCCTGGTATAATTCTGTAGGGGAATGGTGGGTGGAGACCAAACAAGTGGTTAAACTCCTATTTCAAAGGCGGAGTAAAAGGAAAGGTTGGCAGGAGAACTTTCATTTTTTTATCCCTTTGGAAACAATTATTCTGACTCATCTCTTTGCATAACACTGAGGGTGTAGACAGATCACAAAAAATTGCTGATGCTAAATTGGAAATGAGATCTGCTCTTTATAGTAGAGCGATATCTTTGAAAATGGAGCAACTGGTGGGTACTCAGGGTACCAAAACTTCCCTGGATATATTTTGGGACTGCTCTACGAGGGTCCAGAAAAGGTCCTTGGATGCGGAACGTGACCAAGACGGGGTAGTGCACATGAATTTTAAGGCTATACTGGAAGTTGTTTCTGGACATTTGCTCTCTCAGTTTGGTACTGCAGCCCAGCTGGAGGGAAATTTTACAAATGTTCTACTTAACTTGAATCTTCAAGACTTGCCACAGGGTGCGGATGCTCTGACTCGCCCGGTGACCGAATTGGAGGTTAGACAGGCTATCCTGAACTTAAAAGGTAATACCACACCAGGTCCGGATGGCCTGGGTCCCGCCTTTTATAAAACCTTTGTGGATCTATTAACCCCATTATTAGTGGAAACCTTCAACGATGTGTTACTTAATGAGGATCTGCAGGAATCATTGGCACCAGCCTTTTTGATTCTTCTATATAAAAAAGGGGATAGATTGGCTCTCTCAAACTGGAGGCCAATCTCCCTGCTGAATGTGGATTTTAAATTACTCTCTATGGGTTTATGTCATAGGATGGAGCAAGTTGCCCAAGTTCTGATTCCCCCCCTCCAGTCTTGTTCTATTTCGGGCAGGAGTCTCCATGTTAATTTATTTTGTTTAAAGGAAATTTTCACTAGGGGTCACTGGGATTCATTACAGAGTTATGTTTTGGCTTTGGATCAGGAAAAGGTGTTTGACGCTGTTTCTCATGACATTTTGTTCAGCTTTTAAAAGCGTATGGGATTCTGCACACCTTTGTGCAGTGGATACGTCTTCTCTACTCACAGGCCCATTTCTCTCCTCTCCTCTCATTAATGGTATGGTGGGATAGAAAATCTGTATTAAGAAGGGAGTCAGGCAAGGTTGCCCCCTTAGCCCCCTGCTCTACACATTTTACATTGATATATTAGTATGGAAATTGCAGATAGATACAGCCCTTCAGGGTATGTTGGTTTCCCCTGTTACCCGATCCTTGAAAGTTTTGGCATACACCGATGATCTCTGCATATTTTTGGGACAGGACAGTAATGGACCCATAGCCTTTTCCCTTCTTCAACTTTATTCTAAGGTAACAATAGCTAAGATAAATATATGGAAGAGAGTGGCCTTATGGATTGGAAATGTTCCCCTGGGCTTAGATGACACTATAGGGGGCATCAAGATTGTGGCAGGTGCCACCATTTTGGGGACTCATTTTGGCCCTAGTGATATGGCTACACTTAATTGGACTCGTACTTTGACTTTCTGTGAAAACAGAGTGTTGATGTGGAATAAGATCCAAACTACTAAACTAAAGAGGGTGTATTTGGCAAAGACCTTTCTTATTCCCCAGTTATTGTTTATTGGTATGGTGTTTCCCCCTCTGGTTTCTTTAGAAACCAAACTTTACAGTACTTTTTTTTAGAACTATTTGGGGTAGTAGGCTCAATCCAGTTAAACGCAACATCACATAGCGACCTATCTCACAAGGGGGTTTGGGGATGGTTAATCCTTTGTTGTATTTTCACACATTATTTATTTATTTTTTTAATATAGTACCAGTCCTGAAATGGATTGATAAACTGTGGGTTCATTTGGAAGCTGATTGGTGGCGGGCGCTGTTACCTCTTTGGTTTAACGCACACTGGACTTTTAAGTTGTCACCTACCTGTTATCCTGACTATGTCATCATTTCCATGAAGACAATTTGACTATGGAAAGTTTTACAAAAGGATTTACTGTCCCTTCGCCATACCATGGTCTATGAGCGACTTTTATTGCAACATTTTATGGATAATTTTATATTTTATAAGGGCACTGCGCAGGCCTTTTCTCTTACCATCAAACAGCTTTTGGATAATAGAATCCCTAAATATTTGAGGGACACTAGTTTGCTCACTGGTCTTGGCAAATTGGGTGTTAAAAACAACCATAAACATAAAAAACTGGAAGACAGATATTGCTGCAGAGACCTCTGTAACACTATTTTGGAGACACACCTCTTCTTTGACGGTCCTTATATTACCTCATTTTGGATTCTCCTGGCACAGACTATACAGGATCATAACTTCTGCAACATGACATATGATGTTCTAGTTCTGGGTTTGTAAACTGGCAATTGGAGGCGGTATTCCTACAGTACGTTGCACCTTCTCTGTGGTCTTCTAAAATATGATATCTGGCAATCCAGATGTCATTGGACACTACAGCAACATTATATCTCTCAGCAGGAATAAGTGCGAATTGTGTTGGGTCAAGTCAAGCACAGCTACTGTATAATACTAAGAAACTCTGTCTATCTGCTCCTGCTGTTGCATGGTTATGAGTTCACTGTTTGACTTGGGTGACTTACAAAAAATAAAAAAATGGGTGGTGAATGGGAACCAAAATAAAAGAAAAAAAATGCATGCACCCGAAATGGAAGACACTGTACCTCATGGCTTTCTGGGTGTTGAACAAAGCAGACTGCTTTGAGACATTTAATATTTTAAGATTTTCCCTGGTGTTTCTATATATGCAATTATGTTGTCCCTATTATTGTGTAACTCCCACAATAACAAAACGTCCGCTACTTGTTGGTAGGGGGGGCTGCTGTACCCATGGCCTTTGTTCCAGACAGTGGTCAGTCTGCTGGTGTACCTGCAGGGGAGCAGATCTCCCTCCCTGAAGGTCCAGCTTCGGAGATCATTCTTACTGCTGGTAATTTACCTATGGAGAATGTTGTTTCTACATGTCCTGATGTAGTTACGAATATGGATGCTGGAGCTATCTCTCCACCTGCCTCAGCACAGATGGAAGGGGAATGGCTTCGAAAGCTTTGTTTGGAGAAACAGGTCCTTCTCTCCTTGTTGCACGAAGATGTGTCTAGTAAAGGCATTGAACCTGTGTATAACAGGCCAGACATAGATTCAGTTGAGCAGCAAATGGACCAAGGTAATTTACCATCTACAATGTTTGATAATGTCGTTATGGATGATGCCTTGGAAGTTCCTCCACAATCACCAACTGCTTGGCCTAGCAATACTGAAGGCCCTGTCATTTTGCCTACAGATGATGGTGACGTGGCCTTACTGAAGACTGGTGTTTCAGACCCGTCTGACTCACTGCCTGAAAATGTGCCTGTTAGACCGCATACATGGCTCCCTTGTCAAGCGAAACAGTCTGCTGGAGTTCTAGATTCACCTGCCTCCCCCGGCAACTGTGAGCATTCCTACTTTGTCTGCTTCTTCTGACACTGTAAAATCTTTGGGTTTGAGACGCGGGCATGCAGACTTGCAGCTGAAACTAGTGTCTGGTCTGTGAGCACCTAAACTACCGTGTGCCCCCAAAAAATCATTGCTTAATGCTGGGTGGAAACAAACTAAAGGACAGTGGCTTCCTGACCCTTTGCACAGCCCAATTCCTGGGTCCCCTGCTCGAGAAGCTCAACACGCACAGCAACATGCAGGGAATGGGGCTCCTACTTCTGTGCCTAACTTTATTACCGACTCGGATATAGATTTTCATACCGAGGATGTGGTACATTCAGATATTGTTATAACTGTCTCTGACTTACCTAACCATAATTCTGATACTGACTCAGGGAATGAAGGGCCTAGCATCCAGACTCAGACTTGGGGAGACCTGATGGACACTGAGCTTCCAGACCCTCTTATGACTCCTGCAGCTGAAAGCGCGAAGCATACCTGGGCTGCTTTTCAGAAAAAGGACCAGTTTGTGCAACAGTCTCTCCCTGCTCAACGCCGCAATGCAGTGCAACTGCAGTACTTGGGCGGCTAGGACACTACTCCAGACAGACTTTACATTGGTAGAAAGTTAATTAAGGACTCATTGGGTTCTTTCTCAAATGGACTATACACCTTAATGCATGCTTCAGGGGTCACCCTCTATGACATGAGTTTTAAAACTCCCCAGGGTTTTGGTAGAAATATGAAAAGTTCAAATACTCTGCCTTTTGGATGCCATTTAGAGCAATTCCTCTCACAAAACCAGCCATTAAAACAGTCACGATTCTTTTTCGTAATAGAAACATAGAATTTGATGGCAGATAAGGACTGCTTGGCCCACCCAGTCTGCCCATTTCCCTACCTAATGGATAAGCTGCAGATCCTAGTTAACCAGCAGCCTACTTCTTTCTACCCCCAACCCCTAGAATTACCTTATGGCTGTCCCATGCATGCTTGAATTCAACCACTGTTTTTGACTCCACAACCTCCTCCGGAAGGCTGTTCTATGCATCCACAACCCTCTCTGTGAAAAAATACTTCCTTACATTACCTCTGAGCTGCCCCCCATCTTCAAATTGTGTCCCCTTGTTCTTGCACACCTCTTTTTTTGAAAGATGCTACCCTCTTGGACTTTGTTGGTTCCCTTGAGGTACTTGAACATTTCTATCATGTCCTCCCTCTCCCTCCTTTCCTTGAGGCAATACATATTAAGCTCCTTAAGTCTCTCTTCATATGTCTTCCAGTGCAGACCCTGCACCATTTTAGTTGCCCTCCTCTGGACAGCTTCCATCTTGTCTATGTCCTTACGGAGATGGGGTCTCCAGAACTGCACACAGTACTCAGATGGGGTCTCACCAGCTGTCTGTACAGAGGGATAACAACTTCCTGTTTTCTACTGGTGATGCCTCCCTATGCATCCCAGTATCCCCCAGCCCTCCTTACTGCCCTCTCACATTGCTTGCCCACCTTTAAGTCATCTGATATGACTACCCCCAGGTCCCTTTCCATTTTTGTTGTTGTTGTTAGTATCTCACCCCCCATTGTGTACTCTTCCCCTGGGTTTTTGTTTCCCAGGTGCATTACCTTGCACTTCTTAGCATTAAATCTAAGCTGCCATACATTTGACCATTCCTCTAACCTTGCCAAGTCCCTTCTCATCCTTTCCACCCCACCTTGTGCATCAACTCTGTTGCAGATCTTTGTGTCATCTGCAAAGAGACATACTTTTCCTTCCAGTCCCTCTGCAATGTTGCTTACAAAGAGAGTGTGGCTGTTCATGATATCTCCCATTGGTTGCAACAGAAATGTGGGCTACTAGGCCCTCCATAGCCCATTATGGATGAAAAACATATTTGGACTGGGGGATGGCGTTATCAAGGAAGACTTCAGAGTTCAAATTTAGTCCCCTACACCTCCATAGCAGTTTCTTTTTAGGTAGGGAGAGGGGACATTGTTTCTACCCAGGCCAACTGAAGACCTGTTTTAAATGCGGATCACTTTTACACTTAAGTGCTACCTGTGATCATATTAAATGTAACTTATGCCTAGAGTATGGTCACACAAGCTCCACTTGCACAAATGAAATCCCCTGCAAGCTCTGTGAGGAAGGGGGACACACATATAAGGCATGCCCATGGGCTTCTCGTAACAGGTCTGATCAAACAAACCAAGATTCCCTTATTGTGGAAGCTCAGAAAAAAAGCGTGGCTGATCGCAAGGTCTGCACTGCAACTCCAGAAGCTGCTGAGACTGGCTAGGACATGGGTTTGCATGTTACTCCCCCAAGTGTATTAGAGGAACCCGTCCCCTCAATGAGGAAGATTCCACTGTGATGGATGTTTCTGGACCCCCCTTCCCCTGTACAGAACACTTTTCCAGATACTGATAATTTGCACCCTGTTTCTCCTATGCAGGCTCCTGTTGTTGTGGACCCTGTTCCTATTCTTTACCCGGAGGACACAATGGGAATCATGCACCCCCCCCCCAGGTTGGCAATGGTCACAAGGAAACGACCCTTGAGACAATCTAGGCCAAAATCTAAAATAGCTAAATCTGCTTCTTCTCCACAAGGGATCCCAATGTCTAATAAATATGGTATCCTTACCACCCTTCAGACAGAATCTGACCCGGGAGAGGAATCTGGAACCTCTTATACTATGTCCTCACAATGTAGTCTGTCCTCAGATTCTGAGGAAGACCCAGACCCCTCTATGATTTCTAAGGGGAAGAGACCTATTAGAGAACAACCAGTTTGTAGGAGTGCAAGATGTGGCAAGGTCCCATGACTTGCTTGTTAGTCTGTCTTTCCCTTTTCTTCACATCTGACCCCCTCACGGCAATCAAAAGTATCAAAAATCCTAGACGTAGACTTGTTACATTCTCTGTCCTTCGTGATCTAGGTTTTGATAAGTCCCACAACACTGACTTAGAATTCTATATACCTGGCTATACTCTCATCCGACATGACCGCAAGGGCAATAAAAAAGGGGGTGGCATAGCCATGTATATTGCCTCCACAATCCATTCTCCCAGGTCACCCCGTCTCCGCTGTTGGAGTCCATTGACGCACTAATGGTAATAATCACCCTCCCCCACTCTACTCCGATTTTCATTGCAGGCACCTACTGTGCACCTGACTCCAATACACCTGCTATACTGGATCACCTAGGCACACTGAACTCTCTGGCCTCTGGGGGCGAGCTCCATATACTTGGGGACTTTAACCAGAACTGGCTTACTGCGGCTAACTGCAAGCTTCGTGACAAAGTGACTGCCCTAAACCTAGCACAGCTAATCTCAGAACCCACTCGGTCAAACCACAAAACACTGAATCACACTCTCCTGGATTGGTCCCTCACCTCACACCCTCATAGGATCTTGGCCTCTGGCCTCCTGCCCAATGCCTTAAGTGACCATCATGGCATCTATTCTGTAAGAAAAATCTATAGACCTAAATCCCCCCCTCCCAGAATCTTAATGACTAGATCCTACAAGTCCCTGGACCTCTCCGCACTACTTAACAACCTGGCCAATACTGATTGGTCATTCCTCAGCTGCTCCACCTTCATTGATGAGGCCCTGTTGTTATTTAAGTCCAACTTCTCTGCCGTCTGGGACCACCATGCCCCACTTAGGCATACCAGAGTCAGAGGCACACACCTCCCTTGCATCTCAACTAAAATCCTAGCCCACCTCAGGAGCAGGGATAAAGCGTGGAAAACCTACAAAACTTTCAGCTCACCAACTGACCTCCAGCTATATCGCACATTATGCAATGCATGCACTAGGAAAATCCTCCAAGCAAAAGCTAACTATTTCAAAGCCTCATTCGATTCCACCTCACATTAGCCAGCCAAATTCTGGAAAGTGGTAAAATCACTTCTCAGTCTGCCTTCTTAGCCCCCTACTCCTACCCTACTGGTAGGTGGGCTCACTGTCATAGACCCCCCAGCTGTGGCCTCACAGCTCAACTCTCACTTTACAAATTGCCATGCAACTCTCCTGCCCTCTCCTCACCCTACACTGCCACTCAGCACTAGCCCCCCCCCGTCAGTGCCACACCCACAGCCCACTCATTCTCATTTCAGCCTATCTCCCAGGATGAGGTATATAATGCACTGAATGCCCTTAATCCTAACAAGGGCAAATGCCCAACAGGGTAAGACTCCAAAATGCTCCACCTCTCAGCTCCCACCACAGCAAACCCCCTGGCTACCCTATTCAACCTATCCTTCTCCCTTGCTGAAGTCCCATCTGAATGGAAACATGCCACCGTAATCCCCCTTCACAAGGGTGGGGATGCTTCAAACCCAAGCAATTACTGTCCTATTTCCCTATTACCCATTCTGGCAAAACTCCAAGATCACCTAGTACTCTCTCGTCTATCACCCTTTTTTGACTCCTTCTTCACCCTCTACCTGTCTGGCTTTCGAAAATCCCACTCAGCCACCTCCTCCCTTCTCAGGCTCACTGACTCCATCCTCACTGGTATGGATGTTGGCCACATCACAACCACCATTTTAATTGACCTAGCCAAGGCATTTCACACCATCTCCCACTCACTACTCCTGACCAAACTCTCCAATGCTGGGCTGTCTAGCTGGGTCACCAGTTGGTTACACTCGTACCTTGTAGGGAGGTCCCAATCAGTCAGAGTCAGTTCTGCCACCTCAACCCCCTTCCCTGTCACTGCTGGGGTACCGCAAGGCTCCATCCTAGGCTCCCTCCTGTTCTCCATCTTTCTAAATGATCTGCCATCTGCCTGCCCACACACCTCCATTCACATGTATGCAGACAATACTGTGCTGTATACATCAGGTCCCTCAGCCACAGAGGTAATGACCAGATTGCAGCTGGACTTTGATACGGTCCAACTCTGGCTGCACTCAAATCAACTGTCCCTCAATGCCAAGAAAACCATCTCTGTGACTTTTGGAGCAAGACAACAACTTTTGAGGCTCTCCTCCCCTATCACATTCCATACCCTGGATGGGACCCCTCTTGAGGCCTGTACCTCCTTCAGGTACCTCAGAGTCTGGCTTGATCAGCACCTCAACTTTTCTGCACATGTAGACTCCATACTTAAGAAGCTTCACCCCAGCCTCGATGCACTTTACTGCAACCGTGACAATATCCCAGTATCAGCCCAGAGGGCCATCGTGCAGAAAATGATACTCCCAGTCTTCGACTACGGGGATGCTGCCTACAGTGTGGGTCCCAAGTACACCTTAGCCAGACTGGATCCCCTCTTCCATGCTTTCTGTCACTTTGCCCTGAACTGCCCTTACTCCACCCATCACTGCACCCTCTACCAATCTATGAACCTTATATCTCTAGAAAATCATAGGCTGTTTCACTGTGCCAAGACCTTGGCCAAGTACTGATCCCAGTTGCTCCCCCCACCTCACAATTGACCTAGCCAACACAAGCACCCAAGCGTATTCACTCAGAAACAATGACTCATAGACCCTGGTTGTCCCTCACTGATCCTCTGCTGTAGGACAGGCAGCCTTTAGCTACCACATGCCTAAGTTGTGGAACTCCCTCCCAGCAAACATTTGTCACTTCTCTTCCTCCCTAGATCTTAACTCCATGCTCCTAGATCACTTCTCCCCTACCTGCTCATGTGTCTAGGCCATATAACAGCCCTCAGGGTGGCAACCTTGGCTGGCACATCAAATATTTAATGTTTACTGGCATAACCAAAGTTTTATTGTAATAAGTCTTATACTGTGTCTGTCAAGAGTCTTATCAATTGCTCCCTCATGCTAATCATGTATTTCCTAATCCATTGTATCTTTCCTTAGCTGGTACTATGTACTACGTATTTTTGTTTTTGTACTATTCTTTGTACTTGCTTACATTCAACCGTGTATGTACCACCCTCTCCCAGGATGCATCTGAAATCGAGCAGTAGCCTGCTCAGTATGCCTTCCTGGTAAAACGCTTAAATAAATAAATAAATGTATTTTTTGCAGGATACGAGACAAAATGCTTCATTCTTGACAACTGCAGCTTGAAGCCTATGGTGTTGGGGTCCTTCCTATTTTTCCTATGGTATTGATGCCTGTGATGCTGTTGGAATTTTGTTTTCAGGAGATAGATTTTGTGTCACCAGAGTCCTGGATATTGTACCCGGCAGAGTGTTACTGTTAGATGTTACTGTGAGACGCATTGCGTGGAGGGTTATTTGTATCTATGCCCCTCCAAAAGAAGGATAGAGCTCAATTGTTTACCTCCATAAAACCTATCTCTTTACTACAAAACAAGTTATCTGGGCAGGCGATTTCAACTATGTCTTGGCTAGCCAAGATAGGGGTGCCACAACTCAGAAAGACTTCTGTAACACTAATTGTCTTACAGTAAATCTGTTCTCCTTACCACAGGACTCACTGATATATACAGAACATTACATCCACAGGGGGTACTTTTAACAAAGGACAACTATCCACCAGAAAAGATTTTGTTTTTACATCTCCTTATATTAAGATGCATGGTGCACGGCTCCTCCCTTTGGAAACATCTGATCATTTAATTGTGGCCATTGAAATGGGTTTTTGATGCGATACCCATAGGGAAAGGGTACTGGAAGTTGAACAATATCCTATTTCCTTATGCAATGATGTCAAAGACTTGCTAAAAGCTTATATGTCCTTGTCCTGTCTATATGATGATTTAAGTCTTTGGTGGGTAGAGACCAAGGGTAGTTTACAATCCCTGTTTAAATCACAGACCTTTATGAAACACACCACACAATATCACAGATATTTAACACTCTGGAATCATTTAGCTACATTATACTCACACATAAATGAAGGTCAACAAGTTGCTGCAACCCAAATCAATGCTGTTAAACAAGAAATGGAATCCTTACAGTATTCCAGGGCATCCTCCTTATTGTTTGAGCACAAGATATGCATCCCTGGGAAAAAACAGTTTTGGGGATGTGTTCACTAGTTGTAGATCCAGATCTAGCAATAAGACTATGACAGCATTGCATTCACACACAGGTACTCTTCTTACTCAGACTCCTGAGATCATGCAGGCAGCACAGAGACATTTAACTAGTGTGTATGGCCCAGCTAACCTTCCAGATGATGCTGTGATTGCTTATTTGGCTTCCATACATCCCCCTCTTGTTCCTCCAGAGCAGCTTGATGCATTAATGTTGCCTATCACTCGACAGGAAATTGATACTGCCATTACATTTTTGTAAAATAATACTTCACCTGGCTTGGATAGACTCTCTACTGAATTTTATAAACATTTTAGAGAAGAGCTTGTTGAGTTTCTGTTAGTTGTACAGTATTTAATTGGATACTACATTCTTCTACTAGTGGCTTCCACTTTGGAATTGCTATTCAAATTTTTTTGTTTAAAAAGAGGGAATAAGAACAATATGAACAACTGGAGACTGCTAAGCCTTCTTAATTCAGATTTCAAAATACTGATGTAAATATTTACTTCCAGATTAGCTCGACTTACTCCATATGTTATCTCCACTGCACAAACTTGTTTTGTGTCTGGTCATTCAATTTCTGAAAACTTATTACTTATTAGGGAGTTGGTGGAACAGGGGAAGGAGGACCTACTGCATGCTTACCTTCTTTCCCAAAATCAGGAAAAAGCATTCAATAGAGGTTCTCATGCTTTTTTATTTTGAGTGCTGAAACATTATAGGATTCCTAGTATGTTTTGTTCATGGATAGCCACCTTATACAGTAATGCTTGTGTCCTTCCCATGGTTAACGGTCATTTAGGATCTTATATACCCATCCGAAGAGGGGTTAGGCAGGGTTGTCCTATGGGACCTTTTTTATATGTTTATTGTTTAGACCCATTATTGAGATATTTGCAACAGACAACATTAGAGAAATTTGTCCTAGAATGGCATCCCTGGAAGTGAAAGTGGCTGCATATGCTGATGATGTTTGTGTTTTTGTTTCAGATCAGGCTTCAGGGGATAATGCTTGAGAAGTAATACAGGCTTATTCAGTGATAGCAGGTGCTTCTGTTAATACGGGAAAAAGTAGAGGTTATATTTTGAGTCCTTCTACAATACCTATTACGGATCTGCAGGGTATTCCTATATCTACTGAAAACCTTGTCATATTTGGAATTTCTTTCGGGAGGGGGATAATTCCTTCTTTAATTTGGTATACCCAATGCTGCACTTTTCACCCTCTCCCCACCCTTTCTACATTCCTTCTCCTCCCTTCCCTCTCCCTATGACTCTGGCACTTCTTATCTGTTGTCTATTTTCTCTGACAAATGCCGCTGGCTGCCTTACTTACAGTGCTACCCTTGAATTGTATTAATCTGTACTCTGTTTGCAATGTCCACATTGTTGTAATGTCTGTCTTGATGTTCCCCATAATTTGTATTTCTCTGACGTGGAACCTTTGTAAAAGAGCCAAGGCTCAAAGGTATTTGTAATCCTAGACTTGATAAAAAAATTAAAAAATAGATTTGGACTGAGAAATTAGAAATTGTGAGACAGGAAGTTGCACTTTGGAAATGTTGGCAACAGACTAAAAAGAAAAAAGTTGCACTACTGAAAACTTTTTCTTCCCCATTATTTTTTATACTTAAGTATGTTATATTCGATCCCACAGACATTAGAAGTCATATTACTGGGGTTAGTTTTTTCCACTATTTGGGGCTGTCATTTGAATCCTATTAAACGTGAAACACTTTATCAGCCTGTACAAAAAGGGGGCTTAGCTCTACTAAACCCGATAGTGCATTTTTATTGTGTCTTTATCAGTGTCAATATTTGGAACTTAGATGCTCCTTCCCTGTGCTCTGGACAGTTTTTGCAACCTCATGGTATAGACCCTTTTTTATTGCTTGGATGACACATTCGGTCCTCCCTGCTACATATCATCTCAGTCCATTATTTTTCAAATCTGTCTGTAGGAAGCTACAGCAACGGAAACTAACTCCCCAGCAGGTAGTTTTTTTTTTTTTATTTTTTTTTATTTTATTTTTTAGTGTTTGTTAACTGGGTAGGGCCCACTAGGCACAAGTGCCTGTTTTCAGGGGCAACCTGGGAGCACTGGGCGGTTAAGTGACTTGCTCAGAGTCACACAGTATGCAAGTGGAGGTTGTGAGAATCAAACTCAGGTCTGATCTTCTGGATATACCAAGCTTGTTCACACCTCGTTCCTCTAACCTCTATGTTATACTGCCAGCCCAGTTGGTGTACCATGAAAATTGATATATCAAACTATACAAGAGCAAGTGTTTTTTTATCACTCCAACTTATGAAGGTATACCTGAGTTGTATCAACTTATTAAAAACTCTGATAGACTCTAGGACTCCCCCTAAAATGTGGGGCATTGTGTGGTTGAGCTGTCATGGTCGCCTCAACATCAAGGGGAATGCAAAAAATTAAAGTGTTACAGAAAGAATTTGTCCCAGGCCTTCATGTTGTGCAGTGGAGGAAGCAATGGAGCATTTTTTATTACTTGTCCTTTTGTTATTGAGTTTTGGCACCTATTATCACAGCACTGGACTGATGCATGGTGGCAATCCATTACTTATACAGAATTGGTAGGGGGCTTTGCTTTCCACTTCCCAGAACTGGACCTTGGTACAGTACGATTAACTTTTACTTGCATCAAATTCTGCTTATGGCAGGCCAGAAGTAAATTACTATCTCAACAAATTCTTCTTACACCTCTGCAAGTAATTCTGTGTATAGAACATGAATTAGTAACACAATGTTTATATGATAAATCTCACTGTCCAGGTGCAGTTTGGAAGATAAGATGGAACACTGTACCATTTATGAAAGATAAAATCAGATGAACAAGATCTATTGTTGATATCCTACTGTATGTCACTGAAGAATTATTTTGTGTTGACTTCCTTTTAGTGTTAGGGTACATTTTCCTTTTTGCATATAGAATTGGGTTCATATGCATACATGTTTTACAGATGGGTGTCCAATTTTGATAGACTTTTTGCATCCTTGTTTACGATTGTGTATACTGAGACTCCATGCTGTAGGAGGATGGGGAAGGAGTATGTTTTGACTCATTTTCTTTGATAATTTGGTTTACTGTCTGTAATTTGCCTGAGTTATCTTCTTTCTTTTCTTTAGGTATTGTCTGTTGTATTTATGTGTGCATACTTTTTGTTTCTCTATTTGAGAGCATTTCAGTCTTATGATTTGTATTTGGGTTTCAGAATTTTGGTGGACAGCACACTAGACTATGTATGAATGCAATACTTATTTTAGATTTATCTTGTATTCTAGCATGTTTCTTATTTTGTGTGACGTTAACACTGTTTTCTTATTTTTGTTTTTGTATTCTAATAAAAAAATTCCCTACTGTTTTCAATAAGTGCCATGGGATTTTAACATCCAACTGAACTACCACCAGAACAGGCAGATGTCACCTCTGTTTAACATCTCATCTGAAAGATGGTACCTCAGAAGTGCAGCACCCCCCTCATGCTGAACTACAGTGTCAGTATTGGGATATTAACCCAAGTGCCAGGTGTGGGAATTGAACCCACAGCCCTCTGACAACCCTCTGATCTCCCGGCATCAGAGGCGAATGTGCTACCTGCTGAACCACTGACACTGACACCATGCTATTATTTGTTGTTTCAGTAAGTAGAAAATGCATTTCCCCTTATCATTCTTATTGTTCTTGTAATATTTCATTTATAATAATGTATTACGTAAACCTTAATAAATACATTATCAAGGAAGAAAAAAAAGTGCCTATCTGGAGCCAGTCTGCCTCACGAGTCAAAAGCTGGGAGTACTCCAAATGGCAGAATTAGTATACCAGCATTGTGAGTGGGGGCCAGCCTGCCTCGAGAGTCAAAAGCTGGGAGTAGTCCAAGTGGTAGAATTAGTATACCAGCATTGTGAGTGGGAGCCAGTCTGCCTCACGAGTCAAAAGCTGGGAGTACTCCAAGTGGCAGAATTAGTATACCAGCATTGTGAGTGGCAGAAAAACTGTAACTGACCATCCCTTTGATGATGAATATGGATAGGCTGATCCATACAAAGGCCTCTGTGAAGCACATGCTCCAGCCAGCAGTGTGAGTGGGAGAAGTCAAGTGAGACAGAGGATAGTGCTGCTGATCCAGCAAGTGAGAGACTTTGACCTATGAAAGAAAAACCTCTTCTTGCTCTTTTATCCCTTTCTTCCTTAGGCAGATTGCAGTGACTGCCCGGAACCCCTCCATAATAATGGCCCACCTTTCTTCTACACCCATGTCTGTCCTGAGCTCACTCAATCTTTCCCCTAGCATTGTCCCCATATGTACAGAGTCTGCCTTTTTGAAGTCCAGAACATTGGTTTTCATGTTGTGCACTTCACGTCCCGTATCCATATCAAACCATCCAGATTGGTGGTCACTCTATCCCAGGGGTCAGCAACCCTGATGCTATTGATGTGGTCTCATCACATTAGTACTAGGTCCAGGATGGCCCAATCCCTTGGTGATTCCATGACTTTCTGCATCAAAAATCCATTCTGTAATGCATCTAGAATTGCTTGGCTCCTGCTGCTGCTGGCCTGTGGAATGTTCCAGTCCACACTGGACATGAAGTGCCCCACTGTTACCACTTCCCCTGCCTCTGCAGCCTTCCTTATCTCACCCCCCAGCTCCCTGTATATGGTTTTATCTTGACCTGGCACTTGACCCACCCTTATTTTCTTCCCCACCCCTGACTGCAGATGTACCTATAGTATCTCTCTACTCTCCTCCATATCATCCCTTGTGACCTTAATCCCTTCTCTAACTTAGATTGTTACCCCTGCCCCTTCTCTTTGTTCTGTTCTTCCTATACAGGATGCATCCAGGAAAGGTGCAGACAGATCCTAGTCATGGTTCGGTGTTAGCCAGGTCTCAGTGACCACCATCAGATCTGCCTAGCCCTCCATCATCATGGCCTGAAGGTCATCCATTTTGCTCAACGTTCTCCTGACAGTCATTATCTTAGATATTACTCTCCACCTCCCATGTTTCTCACCTCCCACTCCCTTCACATTCCCCCTCCCTCTAGCAGCCCCACTGGATTCCCCCTTCTCCTCTTCCCTCCTATCTCTCCCCCACTGTGTTCTCTATGCTCCCTCCCTTCTCCTTTCCCCAGGCCCCCTTTGCTTATTGTGCCCTCTACTTGGAGGGAGACATTCCTGCCTCCTCCTGTTGTGAACCTCTGGTTCCTTGCCCCCATATAGTCCCCTCCCCTCCACTCAGTTTAAATTTAGGCTGTCCCCAATTTACATTCCTTTCTTGTCGCATAGCACCCTCCCCACCCCCGCAACTGAGGTGTAGCCTATCTGACGAGTACAGGGATTCATCATTCCAGATTCTTCCCCAGTCCCACACACAACCAAAGTTTTTCTCTTTGCACCAGTCCCTCAGCCACTGGTTGAGCTCTGAGATCCTGACATTTCTAGCTGAGCTGGCCCTGGGCACCAGTAGCACCTCCAAAAATGTCACCAACCTTGAAACTTCCCAAATTTTCATCCAAGTTCCATGATCCTTTTTTGTACCTCCCCTACCTCACACCTTGTCAAATTGTTTGTGCCCGGTAACTCCACAAACATTCAGTCCTACTTTAATGTCATGTGTGGTACTGTGGAACACTTTTCAGAACGGCAGTTTTACAGGATTTAGTACACTGTCGTACATGCTGGGCTATTGGAGATCTAAGGGTTCAGCTCCAGGCTGCATGAGCAGAGATTGTGTGCCTCAAATTGCATATTCAAGAGGAAATATATTATAAGAACTGCCCGCCATTTCCCCAACATCCAACAGAAGCACCTCGACTGCAGAGGATAGTTGGTCTGGGAGGTTGGCAGGTGGCTAGGAGGGGCAAATCGGGTGCCCCATCACTCGGTGCTCTCCAACATATCACCTCCACAAACCATATAAAAACTACAAACAGGTATCTGCCTCTATCTCTGAAATCAAACAAAGGGGCAGAGGACACTGCACAGCAGGACACAGCAGCACAGGTGCTAGCACAACAAAATGCACCCAAAACAGGAACCAAGACAAAAAAAGCAAAAAGGAAATCCAAAAATCTTCTGATCATAGGAGACTCCATGATTTGGGGAGTTGATACATATCTCCAGCCAGGGTAATGGTCAGATGCCTCCCAGGTACATCAGCTTGGAGAGACACTGACCGCATTGCTAAAATTGTTCAGGAAGCAGGAGAAACATTGATGTCCTGGTCGGAGGGACTAATGATCTCGCCAGCCAGTCAGTTGTGGAGACCAAGGAACACCTGGCCAGGCTGGGTGAAAACTATCATCCATTTCATCCAGCATCTCATTCTTTGAGATCCTGCCAGTCTGGAAGAGGGGGACAGATGGACAAAAGGTCAGAGAAGGGGAGATAGGGGAGCTAAACATGTGGCTCAAGGGCTGGTGCCAGGAAAAAGGACACAAATTTGTAGGGAACTAGCAGCAGTTTTGGGACAGAAAGTTCTTTAAATTTGATGGACTGCATCTGACTAAGGAGGGAGTCAGTGCATTGGGGCAGAAGTTTGATGTCTTTGCAGAATATTTAAACTAGCAAATGGGGAGAGGGGTGCAGTACCCGAAACATCGAATGGGAAGAACACCCCTCCTCCCTCAGCTAGTGGTCAAACAGGAGTTCAGCATGTTTGTAGTTCATTTGAATCACCAGGTAAAGAAAAAGGTCTGGCTCCCCATACAATGCACAGGGGAAATGCCCGACCTCACCCAACAACTAACACACTGAAATATGACCAATGGAAAATCATATACACAAATGCTCGCAGTGTGGGAAACAAGATCCCAGACCTGCAGGCAATAATGACAGAGGCTAAACTGGACATAGTAGCCATTAGCGAGACATGGTTTACCAGTGACCACACTTGGGAGACTTTCATACTTGGCTATGTACTGTGCAGAAGAGACTGAGGTGCAAAAAGGGTGGGGGTGGAGTGGCCCTTTATGTCAATGAAAATATCAAAGCTACAGAAATTCAGAATACACATAAGGAGCCAGAAGAACTGTGGGTCACCCTGGAAGCAGGAAATGGGACAGCCATATGAACTGGGGTTGTATACAGGCCTCCAGACCAGGGGAGGACATAGACACGTTACTGTTAGAAGATATACAAACCATGACAGCTAAAGGGGAGGTTCTGATAATGGGAGACTTCAACATGCCAGATACAGATTGGTCAATACCAGCAGGGACATCTGCCAGAACTAGACACATGGTGGATTCCCTGCAGGAGGAGGGCCTCAAACAACTGGTACAACAACCCACAAGAGACAGGGCTATCCTAGATCTAGTACTGACTAACAGGGAAAGGATCACAGATCTCCAGGTAGAAGGTCACCTGCGTGCCAGTGACCATCACATGGTATGGTTCAATTTGGCCACTAGAACAAAATCATCCCATTCCAAGGCAAAAATATGGGCCTTCAGAGGAGCTGACTTTGATAAGATGGCCAACAGAGTTAAGCTAGCCCTGGCAAAAAGAAATACAGGTGAGGGGGTACAGGCAAAGTGTGCAAGCATTAAAGATGCAATACTTGAAGACATCCCATTGTGTTAGTGAGAAAAGGAAGTGCAAAAGAAGAAGGAAACCACTTTGGTTCTCAAACACAATAGCAGAAAAAGTCAGAGCCAAAAGGCTGGCCTTCAGGAAATATAAGGGAACTCAGCAGGATGAAAATAGGGAGGCATGCCAAATCCCCTAAGGGAAGCAGGGAAGGCAGTAAGGCAGGCAAAGGCCCAAACTGAGGAAACACTAGCACAAACAGTAAAAGAAGGTGACAAGACTTTCTATAGATACATTAGTGAAAGGAGAGAGTCCAGAGGGGATATTGCTAAGATCAAAGGGGATAAGGGTGTGTGTGAGGAGGAGGACCATGTAAAAGCATCTATCCTAAAGAGATACTTCTGCTCAGTATTTACTGAAGAGAAGGTAGGGCAGGGCACACAGCTCTGCACCATGGACATGGGAGGAAGGAGGTGTGCACTAGTCCCTTCACAAAAGAAAGGGTCCTACAAGAGCTCGATAAGCTCAGGGTGGACAAGGCAATGGGACCTGATGGCATACATCCCAGGGTACTAAAGGAGCAAAGGGTGGAACTAGCAGAGCCATTATTAGAATGGTTTAGTGAGTCTCTGAGCACAGGAGAGGTCCCAGAAGACTGGAGAAGGGCTCATGTGATCCCACTCCACAAGAGTGGTAGCAGGGAGGAGGCAGGGAATTACAGACCAGTCAGTCTTACCTCAGTAGTGGGCAAGATTATGGAAACACTCCTTAAGGAAAGGATAGTGCAACACCTGGAATCCTTAGGAGCACAGGATCCAAGACAGCATGGGTTTACAAAAGGAAGGTCCTGTCAAACTAATCTCATATATTTCTTTGACTGGGTAACCAGAGTGGTGGACCAAGGGGGAGCAGTTGATGTTGCCTACCTTGACTTCAGCAAAGCTTTCGATACTGTTCCACATAGAAGATTGATTAATAAGCTGGGTAGGCTCAGGGTGGGTCAGATGTTGGTCAACTGGGTGGAAAACTGGTCGACGGGCAGAAAACAGAGAGTGGTGGTAAACGGCATACAGTCAGAAGAGATGCAAGTCACAAGTGGGGTACCTCAGGGATCAGTCCTGGGGCCAGTCCTCTTCAATATCTTCATCAGTGACATTGCAGATGGACTGGAGGGTAAGGTTTGTTTGCAGATGACACCAGGATCTGCACAGAGTAGATGATCCAGATGGTGTGGGCAGAATGAGAAGAGATCTGGATAAACTAGCAAAATGGTCAGAAGAGTGGCAACTGGGGTTTAATGCAAAGAAGTGCAAGATCATGCACATAGGGAAGGGAAACCCTGAAGTTACCTATAGGCTGGGAGGGGAGTTGCTGGCAGTCACAAGGGAAGAAAGAGATTTGGGTGTCATCATCACCGATGACCTAAAAATCATCCAAGCAGACCTCTAAAGTAGTAGGTAAGGCTAGAGTGATGTTGAGGTGTATTAGTAGGGGTATCACAAGTCAGAAGAGGGAGGTAATAATCCCTCTTCACAAGACACTGGTTAGGCCCCATCTGGAGTACTGCATGCAGTACTGGAGGCCACATCTTCACAAGGACATTAACCAAATTGAGGCAGTCCAGAGAAGGGCAACCAAAATGGTGCAGGGACTGCATCAGAAAACATATGAGGACAGATTAACTGAATTTAATATGTATACCCGAGAACAAAGGAGGGAGAGAGGTGATATGATTGAAACATTCAAACACCTCAAGGGCATTAGCAAGGTGAAAGAATCTTAACATGTTTCAATATAAGAAAAATAGCAGGACAAGAGGACACAGCATGAGATTAGAGGGAGGCCGATTAACGGGTAATGTGAGGAAGTTCTTTTTCACAGAAAGGGTGGTGGATGCATGGAACAGCCTACCCCAGGAAGTGGTGGATATGAATACAGTGCAGGGCTTCAAACAGGCATGAGATAGGCATAAGGGAGCAATACAGATGAGTATGAATAGATAGGCTATTGACAGAGCAAAGGCCTATGGCACATTCATAAGATAGAAAAAGAAATGGGCAGACTGGATGGGCCTTGAGGTCCTTATCTGTCGTCAGCTTCTATGTTTCTATCTTTTTACAGTATATGTGTTTGTGTGTGCGTGTGTGTGTGTGTGTGTGTGAGACTTTACTGTTCTCAGTAGTCTACCTCAAAACAAGACCACTGGAGTCACATCTTCTTTTATAACACTTTATTAACTTAACTGAGGTCCTGTCCACACTTGCCTTCTTGTAACGTTACCAGCAGTCTGTAACATTACAAGAATGGCAAACATGGATCAGATCCACATTGTAGCATGGTAAAACTGTGCTACAGACAATGCTTAAAAACCGTACTAAAACCTGATTGAGAAGGTCTTTAGCACAGTTTCAGACTAACACAGTTGCCTTAAACTGTGTTAACAGCAGTGTAGATGCAAACCATGCTGTAACACAGTTTAAGGCATTCTCTGCTGACTTCTGTGACTTTTTTAATGCTGCCAAAAAGAAAAGGGGATTATTTACTTGCATCCCTGACCCCACCTCACCTGACAATGAGCTCTTGAATTCACTGATGTTATTTTTAACCAGATCCGTTACTGTGCCCGGTTGAGGGTATCCTGTCATGCATTGTGGACCACAATGCTTTTATATTGCCGCAAGCATACCTGGGAACTTATAGGTAAGATGGTGTCAGATCACAGTGTGGACTCTCCAACAGCTGTGCTCTAACAAGGAAAACAAAATGTTTTCTAAAACTTTTTAAAAGAGAAGAGAAGTGTGGAGAGGGCCCGAGTGTCCCTGCTTCCAGCATTGCTCTGTGATTGCCTCTAGCTTGCAGCACTCCTAGAAACTATGTCCTGTGACTCACATGTTTCTGAAGGTGCTGTCCCTGTGAATACTGATGAGATCAGTTTAAGGAGACAGAACTATACTTCTCTGAACACTACATCTTAACCCCCCCCCTTTTTTTTTTACATAACTCGTAATTTTTTCACAACGGAAATGTAAGCATAACCTGTTTTATTTATGTAATAATGAAACCAGTAGTATAACCTTGCTGTGAAGTTCAATTCACTCTAGTTAGAATGCTGTATATAACATCTATGCATCAATCTTTAGTTTTAAAGTTCTTCAGTTAATCGTTCAAGAGGCTTTGTTGCCCTCTGGGTAGTTCTTGTCTGGCACAGCTTCTGCAGAACTGACATCTGGGTTTCTGAAGGAAATCCATTCATCCTCTAAGGCATCACCATTCTTTTCTTTTGTGAAAGTGGGATCCTGGATCACTTTAAAATGTGATGCATTGCAAGTTTTGTGTGACCAGTGTTTTCTGCAGTAACCATAGTGTCTTTCTTGCTTGTAACATGATATGGAGCTGAATTGTAGATAGGTGAGGCTTTGTTTAACTTTCTGAAACAGTTACTTTGTGCCTTTTTTGTAGAAGAGACTTGGTCTTTTCTGCTCTTGTCTGCATATTGCTTCATTTTGGCTTTTTGCTTTTGATCTCTTTTTCTTATATGACTGTTCTCCTGTGGTTTTTGAAAGGAAATGTCAGGTATCTCTGAACCACAAGAAATGGCACAGGCACTAAGCACCTTCTTTTGCTCAGTGTTTGGAAATCAGACAACTATAAAAAAACAAACGCAGAAGCCACAAAAATAAACTCAATAACCCATGAAACGACAGTGGATGAGATCAAAAGCAAGCTAGAGGTGATAAATATTACAAAATCTGCTGGACCAGGCAATTTACACCCACGGCTGTTAAAAGCTATAACCCCGTGGCTAGTAGGGCCATTATATAACATCTTTAATATGTCTTTCAACACAGGAGAAGTCCCACAAGATTGGAAAACAGTGACAATGATATCAATTTTTAAGAAAGGAGACAGAGGAAGTGCTGCAAATTACAGACCAATTAATCTGACTAGCATTCTCAGTAAAATCTTGGAGACAATAATTAAGGATAGACTACAAACCAACATAATACATAAAAATCTAGAAGATAATACACAGCATGACTTTAAAAAGCATAGATCCTGTTTGACAAGCAACTTAGAATTCTATGAGGAGGTTAGCGCTAATCTTGAAAAAAATAACCCCATGGACATAATATATTTAGACTTTGCCAAAGCCTTTGACCAAGTCCCACATGGCACCCTGAGAAATAAAATGTACAAAATGGGCAAAGACAGCGAAATCATCACATGGGTTAACGAATGGTTGATGCGTAGAACACAAAGGGTAAGGATAAGGGGGGATCTGTCAGATGAAGGCCCAGTCACTAGTGGTGTCCCACAGTTCCGTCCTTGGACTAGCCCTGTATGGTGTGTTCATCTCAGATATGACCAGCCAACTGGACAATTTTACTAGCAGATTTGTTGATGAGACAAAAATAGCCACCAATGTAGGTACAAGACTGTGCATCCACACCCTAGAACAAGATCTCATTAAGATAGAAACATGGGCACAAACAAATGGGATGCAATTCAACATGGACAAGTGTGTGATTATGTACCTTGGGGCTGCAAATCAGAAAGCTACCTACACCTTAAACAAAAAAGATTTAAGAGCAGTAACTACAGAAAAAGATTTAGGAACATACATAACAGAAGACCTCAGATTTACAAAACACTGTGGGGAAGTAGTTAAGAAGACCAACAAAATTATTGGGATGTATAAAAAGAGCATTCACCACCAGACACAGGGCATGTATTATGCCCTTGTACAAAGCCTATGTCAGGCCTCATCGCGATTACTGCACCTCCTTCTGGAACACATACCATATGGGGGATGTAAACAGGGTAGAGGGGGTCCAGCAAAGGATAACTGAAATGATTGCAGGGCTACAGACAACCTGCTATGAGCAAAGAATGACTGCACTGGATTTATATCTCCTAGCACTAAGAAGAAGAGGCGCTGTACTGCAAATGTATCACATATCTAGAGATGATCAGTTAATGGCGGATCTGGGATTTACAATAAACCCAAGGAACCCGAATCGGAGAAGTCATAATTTACAAATACAACTAATCTATCCCGGGGAAACAATAGAAGAAACTTACACACAAAGAGCAATACCAACCTGGAATGCACTACCAGGCAATACGGTAATGGCATATGGCTTCAAGAAACAAACTCTAGCCAGAGCCGATAGGACTGTGAAGAGCTACCAAATTACCAAAGTTATTTTCTTGTTGGTGCCATGTAGTGCTGTTTAGTCACAATCATCACAGTGCTCCCAGATCCAAATAATCATTTTTCCTGTATTTTCCCTGTAAAGGCAGCATCAAATCCCTGTTTAAATCCCTGTAGATTTTTCCATAAGCCATTAGTTCCTTATTTGTGACTTTGTTGTTTATTTAAATGTAATATGTTGGCAGCCTTTTATCAGGAAAAGGGCTCTGATTTGCTGTTAGGTATTGAACTTATATGTCAAGATGGCCTTGGGCCAGCCCGGTGGCGCTGAGGGTTCAGGCACTGGATGCTACACCTTGCGCCACACGGGCGACCCGGGTTCAGGAATGAGCTCGGGTCACTGGGGGTAGCGGGTGGGGAAGAGATTGAGTGTCCGTAGGACTGCTCTTTCTTCCCAAGGAGGGTTGTGGGGAAGTGATCACTCCTGGAGCGGCCTCTGGCGGTGGTTGGAGGTGCCCGCTGTAGCGACGTCGTGGATGCAAGGGTGAGTTAGTGCATTATGTTGCCTTGCTAAGCAGCATCCGAGAGGGTCAGGAACTAAAACAAGAGAAAACCCCCACTCCTGGGGATAGATGAAGACACCTCAGCCTCCTAGCCCACACCCGATTCCGGCTGACTGTCTCTCCACGGGCTGACTCATGTGCCTAGCACCTTGCCCTATAGATAGAGTGCCCTGGGTGGATAGGGTGACCCTACCTCTGGAGGGTTCAGACCTGGAGGTGGTGCTGGGTGGCATGAGTGGAGAGGACCTAGAAGTCATGGAGGGAGGTAGAGGCTGGGAGCCCGAGGATGCTGGAAGGAGTTCTCCAGGTGGTGGAAATAAATAAAGTTAAAAAAAGATGGCCTTGGAATGATTTGGATTTATATGGAATCCATAAGGCATAATGGGGGAATTTATTTATTTGTTGAATTTTGTTGACCAGCCCACTAAGACTAGAAGTCCCTTTTTCAAGGGTGATGGGGGGTGGGGAGGGGTGGTACAGATGGTAACCTACTGAAATTGCAACATGGCATAAATCCTTACTTGAACCAGATTAAGCTGTTGGTGGTATTTTAGTGAATGGGAGAAATCTGGCCAGGACACCATGGAAATTCCCTACTCCTTTTGAGAAGTGCCACAGGCTCTTTAACATCCACCTGAACAGGCAGACAGAAAAGACAGCACCTCAGGAGTGCAGCAACTTCACCCCACCCCATACTGCACTACAGTGTCAGTATTGGGATTTAAAGAGCTAGTGGAGCCAAACCAGGCAGACAGGAAAACAATATAAATTTTAAGAAGTAGTCAGTTATAAAATTTTATTTCTGAAGTACCTTTCTTTTTCCTTTTGCCCATCAGATAGTCTTCTATGTCATAATGTTGTGATGGATGTGTGGAACAGCTCTTAGCATAGTAGCTGACATATCTAGATCTACTGCCCCCCACTACATCATCAGCATTTTGATTTCGCTGACACTGAAATCACAGGTGAATGACCTGGCAGTCACTGAATTGCTATTTCTAAGCAGCAGCGATGTCACAGTCAGTGAGGTCACAATGCTGGTGATGTAGTGGGGACAGTATATTTTATTTATTACTGCCTGAATTTGTTTAAATCAACTGCAATTTCTTACTGTTTCTCTCTCTCTCTCTGCCTTACCCCAGCTGCCTCTCTCTCCTCTCTGTCTGCCTACCCTTGCTTTCCTCCCTCAGGGAACCTGCCCCTCACTTCCTCCCTGCCATCTCTAAGGTCTCCTTAGCCCGCATTCTGTGCTGCACCCCAGCCCCCTTTGCACCCTATTCTTCTCTGTCTTCTAAATCCTTTTTCTCCTATCCCTGTGCACTTCACTCTGATACCACAGCCCCCCCTCCTGAATTATTTTTCTATTTCTCCTCTTCTCCCACTATTTCACCTCTTTGTCTCTCGGTCCAGACTTAATTTTTGCCACTTAGTTAATTGTTGGTCCCTCCCTGCCTAAGCCCACCCACCAATTCTGTCCTGCTTTGTGTTGCTACCTTTTAATCCTCTGCTTCTCCCCTCTCTCCTTCCAGATACTGCCGTGACCAGGCCTCTACAGCATCACCGCAGTCATGACTGAGACTCTCTTCAGCTGTACCTCTCCTCTGCAACTGCCTGTCCACACCAAGCAAGGTCAGGTATGCTTCAAGTATTGGCTTGGAAGCCATGTCCAATTGACTCTGGGAGCCTTGGCCTGGCTCCTGATCATTTCTAAGCCAGATTGAACTATTTTAAACTTCTGTCGAACTGTGCTTACGCCTCGGCAGCTTTCTACATCTATATTGTAGCCTTTTTTTCATCCTGGCTGCCCACCCCGTCCCAACCTCTACTAAATGCTCTTATCTATACAAAATCAGCATGTCTTTTCAAAGTATTAAATTCTGTAATCCTCAGCACAACTCATTTTTCTCTTTCAAATGACATTTCTTTGATCTATTGATCAGCTTCCCCTCACACAGACATCAGCATTTATGATCTCGCACTAGTTTGCTAAAACTAGTTTCCTCCTCTAATGTCATAAACTTTTTATGATTTCCATCTTAACAACTACAGCTGTCATTAACTTAGATAAAACAGGAGATCCTTGATCAAGTCCTGTTCTACTCTGTACTTAGCTTCAGGCCTTCCAGGTAACACCTTGTATCTAAAACCTGTGTGTGTATGTGTGTGTGTGTGTGTGTGTGTGTGTGTGTGTGTGTGTGTGTGTGATCTCACATGCTGTTTCAGCATGTCTCATGGCTTTCATTTTTTCAGCTCAGACCTGGGGAGGGGGTGAGCGAGGTCACTCCAAGAGCACCAGATTTCTCAGCATCTCTCATGACAGATCATCCATAACCCATTTTTATATTACAAAAAAATGATACAGTGATCAGAACCAGCTGTTCAAGCATCACATTTCTCCCCACCTAGACTGAATTTGGGGGCTCTGTCCCCTGCATGGGATGAGCTTCCCAAATCATTTCACTCCTCATGGACCCTAGACAGCCCATCTGAGTTCTGATTTTTTTTTTTTTGGCCCCAGCCCTATGTACAATTGTCATATCATACCTTTGCAAAGCAAGACTCTATCTTAATCTACCATTTGTTTTTCCCATCTGTGTCAGCCAAACCAGGGGGTTGTGGTCAGTCTGCACCACAAAATACTGCCCATACAAGTATGGCTCCAACTTCTTTAGGGTCCACACTATGGCAAGACATTCTTTTTTCACTGTGGAGTATGCTTGCTCCCTGGGAAGTAACTTCCTACTCAGGTACACTACTTGGTGATCTATCCCTTGGCTGGATGTCTGACTCAGTACTGCCCCAATACCCATGTCTGAGGCGTGAGTCTGAACTATAAAGGGTTTTCTATAGTCAGGACTTGTCAAAACAGGAGCACTGCACAGTGCCTCCTTTAGTCTGGAAAAGACTTCCTCACAGGCTGGTCCCCAGGTAATTTTCTTTGGCATCCTTTTCTTTGTCAGGTCAGATAGGGGAACAGCCAGGGCACTGTAATTGGGTACAAATTTCATGTAGTACCCTGCTGTCCCTAGAAAACTCCTGACCTGCTTCTGGGTTTCTGGTCTGGGCCACACCTGGATTACCTCTATTTTTATTTGGTTAGGACGGAGCTGTCCCCGGCCTACCACATGTCCGAGGTATGCCACTTCTCCCATGGCCACCTAGCACTTCCCAGCTTTGACAGTAAGCCCGGCCCTCTGTATCCTGCCCAGCACTTCCCTAAGGTGGGATAGGTGTTCCTCCCAGCTGGTACTAAAGATGGCAATGTCATCCAGGTACGCCATGGAGTACTCCTCAGCACCATTTAACACCTGGTTCACCTACCTTTGGAAAGTGGCTGGAGCATTCTTCATTCCGAAAGGCATTACTTTAACCAAATAAGCCTATTGGAGTGATGAAGGCTGACCTCCCTAGCTCTGTCTGTCAACTTACCTGCCAATACCCCTTGTCAGGTCAGTGGTCGAAGGTAGGTTGCCCTCCCAATTTGTCCAGGAGTTCATCTATCCGGGCATTGAGTGGGCATCTGACTTCATGACTGCATTCAGTCCATGATAGTCCACACAGAAATGAGTAGAGCCATCTGGCTTAGGCACAAGGACTACAGGTGAGGCCCAGGGGCTGTGGGATCTCTGGATTACCCCTAAATCCAGCATCTCCTCCACTTCCCTCCCAATGTTCTTTTGGACAGCCTCTTATAGCCGGTATGCTGTCCACCGTATGGGCTTCTATGTCCCTGTCTCCACATCATGCATCACTAAAGGGGTTAGTCCAGACTTGGCGCTAAACAATGGGGCAAAGTCTAAAACTTCCTTACTTTCTGGATCTGGTCTGGGTACAGCTGGAGAGAGAATTTTACTGCCTCTACAGAGGACTCCCGCTTACTTTCTTCCAGCAAATCCAGAAGGGGGTCTCCTTCTTCTGTCCCCTCCCCATGACTACACACTGCAAACACCATGTCAGCCCTATTTGCATATGGCTTCATCATGTTGATGGTACATCCTTTCTGTCTGTCTTCTGTCAGGTAACTCCACAATGTAGTTCACGTCATTTACCTTCCTAACCACTTTGTAGGGTCCTGCCCACTCAGACTGCAGCTTGTCTTTCCGGACCAGAATAAGGACCATGACTTCCTGACCCACCATGTATGAGAGAGCTCTGGCTCTGCAGTCGTACCACACTTTTTGTTTCTGTTGAGCAGCTGCCAGGTTGCTCTGGGCTGTCCCCATCAGCTCCTTTAGCCTTTCCCTAAACCTAAGGACATAATCCACAATGAGAGTTCCCTAGGTGGCGTGCTTGCCTCCCAGTCCTCCTGGATCAAGTCTAGGGGCTCACATACCCGGCGCCCATATAAGAGTTTGAAGGTGAAAATCCTGTTGACTTGGGGCACCTCCTGTATGCAAACAACAGGTGGGGAAGGTATTTCTCCCAGTCCCTCCCATGCTGTTCAGCAAACACATGGAGCATTGACTTTAGGGTACCATTGAATCTTTCCAGAAGTCCATTGGCTTGTGGGTGATATGGTGTTGTGCATCTTTGCACCACCCCACACTTCTCCCATTAACATTTCATCAGGTCCGACATGAAGGAACCCCCTGATCAGTGATTACCTCCTGCGGAAACCAAACATGGGAGAAAATCCCAAGTAAGGCATCTGTTACTTTGTCTGTCCTCAGTGAGGATAGGGTGACTGCCTCTGGGTACCGAGTGGCATAATCCACCACAGTCAGGATTACTCTCTTCCCTGAGGAGCTGGGGGTATTTAAAGGCCCCACAATATCCATTCCCACCCTCTGGAATTGCTCCTCCACTATGGGCAATGGAATCAGGGTGGCTTGGGTTTTCTTGCCCGCCTTCCCTATTTCTTGGCACCGTGACAAGACCTGCACACACTCCTTCACCTGCTGGGTGAAGTAAGCCTAGTAGAAATTCTGAGCCAACTGCTGCATTGTGCATGCAATTCACAGATAATCAGACAAGAGATTATCATGTGCAAGCTTGAGCAACTGCTCACAATACCTTGGGAACGACAAGCTGCCGCCTAGCATCCTCCCTCTGTCTGTACTGCTTGAGTATACATAAGTACATTTTCCCAATAAACCTTATGTCTCGTCACCTCCTGTGCGCCGCCTGAGTCTGCCCAAGCCCTCAGCCTCTAAACTAGGGTCACTTCTCTGAGCAGCTGCAAACTCCTCACATATTCCCAAGGCATGGGACATGTCCCCTTTAGTCGCTAAACTAGGGTCCCTAGCACTAGCATTAGGGCACTCAGGATCACTGTCAATCCCAACCCTCTGACAATGGGTCACCCCCTCCTCTTCAGAGTAACCCTCTGTAGCTATGTGGTTATTTGCTACTTGGGAAATTTCTACCCCCTCTTCATTAATCTCCATATCAGGAGACACAGGCTGGGGAACCAGCCTCTCAGTGGTTTCCACAATGGCTTCTGTGGGGTTCAGGGAAGTACAATTTTCCCTTGCCGCTTGGCTACGGGTAACTGCACATACCATCCCCTGTTTTAGATTGTTGCCAAGGATCACATTCACTGCTAACGATTTGGCTACTGCCACCTGTTGCACAGATCCCCCTGTTTCATCCTAGTCTAAGAGAACACTAGTGAGGGGCAATGTATTCTCTCCTCCTGCAAAGTCCTGTACAGTAACGTATTTATTGTGTATAAGCTGACCAGAGTGTACAAGATCCCCTTTACCAAGGTCAGGATGCCCCTGTGTCCCTTAACCCCTACGTCTGTACACCATTCACCATGACTGGGTGCATGTGTTCCCTCATGTTCACTGGCATGCTTCCAGGGATACACAAACAACCCACTTCTTTTCTAGCACCCAGTTGTGTTTTATTGCTCACCTTTTTGGGACACTGTCTGGCAATATGCCCAGTTTCTTTACACAACCAACATTCATTTCTTCTCTCAGAGAAATCTTTTCCCAGAAACCTGGTGCTAACTGGTTTCGGTGGAGGCAGTGAGGGTTTTAGCTGCCCTAAAGGTGTGCTTTTCCCTTTCTGCACTGCCATGCCTGCCCCATTTACTCTCAGAGCAGGTCTGCTCTTGGCATAGTGGTCTGAAAGTTCAGCAGCCTTGCATTGTATTGGGATCTCGTTCTCAGCCAGGTTTTTAGCTTGGCTGGGCATGCCCAATAAACTGTTCTAATAAAATCACATTTTCAATTTTATCAACAGAGTTTGCCTCAATTCCTTCCCACCAACGCTTTAAAACTGACGTTGTTTCATGATTAGCCCTTATAGCTCATATCAGGGCTTCTCCTGAGCTTAAGGAATTTAGCTCTGTATGATTCAGCAGTTAATTCAAACTTTTTAACAGTGCAGATTTTAGTTTGCTGTAATCATTACTGTCCTCATTTTCCATTTGACCCAATGCATCCTGAGCTTTCCCGGTAAGTAGCGGGATAGCTGGAAGCTCTAGAACTCTAAGAATTTTAGCCTGAATACAAACTTTTTCAAAAGAATTTAAAAAGGCATCCATATCCTCCCCCTCTTTAAATTTGGCGATTAATTTGGAATTCAATTTGTAACCCAGTCCTGCAGTCCCAGTTAAACCCAAGCCACTTACCTGCTCTGGTGCCGCTGGTTGGAGATGTATCTTCTCCAGTTCGGGTTGCCTCTGGCGCTCCTGCTTCTCACGGTCTGCATCTCGGCATTCTTGCTCTGCTTCTCGGCGTTCTCACTTTGCCTCATGGTCCGCTTCTCTCTGTTCTCGCTCTGCCTCTCGGTGTTCTCGCTCCCTCTTCTCCTCTGCCTACCTTTGTTCATGGTCCCTCTCTCTTTGGAACTCCTGCTCCATCCTGTGCAACGTAATTTGCAGCCTGAGTACCTCTGGATTCAGGATACTGGTGACCTTCCCCTGCTGCTGTTGCCCTTCACTGACAGTGGCCCTGTTGCCCTCCTCATCGGATCTGGACACTGCACTGGCCACTAGCCCTGCCACACTTGAGGTTTGGTCCTTTTCAGTCACAGTCCATGACTCGCTGCTCTGGGTATCTGCTACCATCAGGGCATCTATGACGTTCTGCTTTTTGGCTGTCACCTTGAACGGGACTCCTCTGTCCCCACACAACTGCTTTAAGTAATCTACAGTGTGCCTGCTGTAGTCAGAAGCCATATTCTTCCCTCACTACTGCTACTCTGACTTGCACTTTAGAAAAAAAATGACACAGGTAGGAACTTGACTGTACGCCAAGTGATATAGTTCTGTTTCCTTTTAAAATAAATAACTGCCTTTTTCTTTCTTTTGCAAGGAGCTACAGTCTCAAGCTGGACACGAACAATACAAGCTTGTAATACTAAATTATGCCACCGCCAATCAATCTGTCACAAACCCACTCAGCAGGTCAGGCCCTCAACTCCCAAAGTGCCAACATCTGAGCGTAGTCTTGTAAACAGTTAACAGAACAAGGTAACCCTCCTGTCTGTTTTTTGTGGTTTGAACCAACCTTTGGTCTCAAGTCTTGAGGGATTCAAACTGTGAACCCTTGTTAGCATATCTAATTCACAGGCTCAGATATTTCTGTCTTCGGGGGGCCAGATATCTTTGCCTATGGTTACCTAACCAGGTGTACAAAAATGAACCCTTCAAACTTTAATAAAGACCTCAAATTATTCTTACCTTTTTCCAGTTTGGTATCACCATTCAAGCTTATGCACAGTGTCTCCTTCTAAATACCTGCTTAAAGTGCTCAAGGATGTTTCTTGGTCAGAGTCTAGATAAAAGTGTCTCTGTGAAGTAAAACAGAATATTCTTAAAGCAAACTGTATTTGCCAACTCCTTTGTGTGAGGTCACCTAGCTCCTCCTCTGTCAGAATATATAAAAATATATATCTATACAAAACAGGATGTCTTTTCAAAGTATTAAATTCTGTAATCCTCAGCATAACTCATTTTCTCTTTCAAATGACATTTCTTTGATCTATTGATCAGCTTCCCCTCTCACACAGACATCAGCATTTATGATTTCACACCAGTTTGCTGAACCTGGTTTCCTCCTCTAATGTCATAAACTTTTTTATGATTTCCATCTTAACAACTACAGCTATCATTAACTTAGATAAAACAGGAGATCTTTGATCAAGGCCTGTTCTACTCTGTAATTAGCTTCAGGCCTTCCAGGTAACGCCTTGTATCTAAAACCTGTGTGTGTGTCTGTGTGTGTGTGTGTGTATGTGTGATCTCACATGCTGTTTCAGCATGTCTCATGGCTTTCATCTTTTCAGCTGAGACCTGGGGGGGGTGAGCGAGGTCACTCCAAGAGCACCAGATTTCTCAGCATCTTTCATGACAGACTGTCCATATCCCATTTTTATATTACAAAAAATGATATGGTGATCAGAACCAGCTGTCCAAGCATCACAGCTCTCACTGCCGGAAGCCTCACTCTTTAGGGAGATTTCTTTTACCCCTGAGTTGCTAATTCTGCCACCTTATCCCTGAAGTTAGGTAAAGATTGGTGCTATCTCTCTCTAGCTGCACTAAGCACTGTCCTTAACCATTCTACTGTCAACTAGGATATTGACAAGTGCTGTGGTACAGCCCACCCTGGACTATTGACTGTCTGATCCTCAAGTTTATAGTCATGAATTACCTTCCCTTTCTGCCCCCTTGGGGCACTATTCTGATTCTGCTGTTTGCCTTAACAGGACCCTTCCTTGGTAATAAGGCCCTGTCAACACCCTATTCAAATAAGATCACCCACCTTAACGCTTATGGCACCATTACCTCCTCACTTAATGGGTCCTTTCACCTAGAGGTTAGAGTAATGAGCTGTGAATGAGCTTGTACATCCAGCAGACCAGACCTGTGTTTGATTCTCACAACTTACACTTGCATACTGTGTGACTCTGAGCAAGTCACTTAACCACCCAGTGCTCCCAGGTCACCCCTGAAAACAGGCACTTGTGTCTAGTGGGCCTTACCCAGTTACCAGCCTGTCACTCAGCCTCTCACAATTCCTGCAAAGATGGAAATCTGTGACAGTGACCCTTGTGCATAACAGTGGAGACCGGGCACTACATGGGAACTATCAACTGATCTCCATTCTCCTATCGCTCTCAAAAGCCCTTGAGCATATCGTAGCAGACCAGCTTGTCGAGTATCTGGATAAGTATTGCTACAATGTCCCCAACAGCACGGCTTCAGGCATGGGCACAGTACCACCACTGCATTACTGGAATTTTGTGGGATATATTCATAACTCCCTGGATCAAGGCCTTCTGGTTGGTGCAATATTTATTGACAACCAGGGCCTTTGATACTGGAATCATTCCATCCTTATCAACTAGCTAATGGATGTTGGACTCTCCACAGACACTACTAGATGGTTCTCTAGTTATCTTTTCAACTGGTGCCAGCAGGTAAAAATTGGAGATGTCTTTTCTGATTCAAGACCAGTCCATCTGGAGCCACTCAAGGCTCCATCCTGGAGCCACTCTTTTAGTATTTTCCTAAATAAACTCCGGATACCTATCACAGACTCATCCTACTATATGCCGATGATGCTGTGATTTATTTAGTCACTCCCACCCCAAGGCACTAGAGGAGCAATTTCAAATAGGTTTTGATACGGCCAAGAAATGGTTCAGAGGTCACAAACTACTCATGAACTACAAAAAGACGAATGCCATGTTGTTAATTAGCTCACAAAGCAAACACAAGGCCTTCCCCCTAACAATTAACAATGATGCAGGCTCTCCTCTGGAACTTGTACAGCATTTTAGATACTTGGGCATCACTATTGACTCAACACTGTTCTACTCCCAGCACATAGACAACATTGCCAAAGCAATCAACATGTGCATTGGGATGCTGTACAGACATAAACACAACCTGACCCTGGAAGCACTGAACCTGGCTGTACAAAGCTCCGTCGTATCACTTGCTGACTATGGTCTGGCTGTCTATGGCTCAGCCACTGGCACGGCCGTTTGCCACATCAAAACAGCTCTGAAGAAATCATGTCACCTTCTCACTGGGGAAGGGTGACTGACTAACACATGTGACCTATATGCCCAGGCTGGTTGGCTGCATTTCAACAGCAGACTTAGCTACCTAACATGCCTGATTGCCAAAAAAGTCAGCTTAGGACTAAGGCCTGTTGGAGTGCAAAACCTTCTTACTCCATCTCTAAACTCTTGTTGTACAAGAAGCTCTGGTAACCTGATTTTCCATACTCCCTGGTGCACGCTGCCTTGGCCAATGAGCCTTCACCTACAGAGCTTCTCTTTGGCTCAGCTCACTGCCTACTGAAATCTCAAATGTACCTGCGCTGGGCTCTTTCTAAAATAAACTTCATCAACAACTAGCAGCATTAGCAACTTGTGATTGCTGCCTCTAGCCCCACTGTTTTTGCTCTATCTTAGCCACAAGCCAGCCTCGCCTCCTGTGACTCTACTTACCTACCTACATACGTACCTTTGGTCAGTGCTTACTGCACTTTTTGCACTTCTTTTTCTCTCCCTTCCTCCCTCTGCTTCCTCAGTTAGCAACCCCCTTCCTCTCTGCACTCACCTCTTCTGATTCTCCTGCCCTTGCCTCCTAGGCTCTTCCTGCCTTATCCTTGTTCTCCGTTGATTCAAACCCACTCCCCTTTCCCCCCATTACTTGATGACAATACCTATGGGCTGCAATGCTCCCCCCCTTCCCTCGACTCCTAGCTTACCTGACTGTCTGCAGTTACTAGAATTCCTCTGGCACTGACAAACATTGTCCTATGTCTATTATCTTGTTCATTATCTACCCTTTGTTAGTCATAAAAGGTCTTTTCTGTAATTAATACTGATTCATCCACCTACTAATGTGTTATGTAAGCATCAGAATGAGTATACAACTGTGAGTGTACTTCCAGGGGCAGGCATAGGTGACATTAAGAAACTGATGCCAGGTTTATTGGAAAACACCATTTCCCCATTTACAGTGTTACATGTGGTACAAATGATATAGGAAAAGGAATATACTGAAATACAGAGGATTTTGAATCAGTAGGTACTACACTTCAAAGGAGAGGTGTGGACGTGTTGATTTCTGGATATTACCTAAACCAAGGGCTAATGAACAAACAAATCAGGAAATCTATAGATTTAATGGTTGGCTTAGGAGGTGGACTGCCAGAGAGGGTTATAGGTATATTGATCATTGGCATGAATTTCAGAATAAGCAGCTATTTGCATAGGACGGGTTACATCTTAATAAATGGGCAAGCATTAGCACAACAGCTCACAAATTCCGTTCACCATCATTTAAACTTCACAGGCAGGGGGATGTGGGGGATATAAAGACTGGTCACCCCAAAAATGAATGGAATATTATGCTCATTAATGCAAGGAGTTTAACGGACAAGTTTGATGAGTTACAGCTAACTTTAAAAATGCATAAAGTACACATTTGTGCGATTGTGGAAACATGGTGGCAACCTGAGGATACCTGGGATAGGCAAATTCAGGGGTACATACTCTATAATAAGGATCGTTCCATATCTAGAGGTGGAGGGGTGGCACTATATGTTGCTGAGGGTATCCCCACAGACAGTATAGATACAACCAGATGGACAGATGCTGAAGTCATCTGGGCAAGGATTAGCCCCCATGGAGCTGCTAAAATCAATCTAGCAGTAATTTATAGGCCACCATCCGCTAGGATATCAGAGGATGAAACTATACTAGATCTTGTAAACCAGTTATCAGCAGTAGGTAATGTAATACTAGTTGGTGACTTCAACCTCCCAGGTATTGAGTAGGATATTTTAAAGGCAAGTACATCGGTGGAGATAAATTTTGGAGACTTCAGTCTTGGAGGGTTAGACTAATATGTTACAGCTAATACAAGGGGAAATCATATATTGGATCTAATATTAAGTGACCTTGTGACAATATTATAAACAGTAAGATATTCCCACCTTTGGGTTCAAGCGATCATGCTATAATAGGGTTTCAGTATCGGTACGCTTAGGGACAATAGGGTTCTACATTGACACATTGATATAATGCTGCAGATTATGAACAGATGAGACAGGACCTGTCTACAAGTCTAACTGCGCCCTGGATAACCCATTCTATAAAGGGAGTAATTAAAACAAAATAAAGCATACCATCTAGAAGGCATAATATACACGGAAGAAGGCTGGGAATATTATAGGATTAATCTTAAAATAGCAAAAGAGCTATAGCCCAGGCTAAAAGGAATATGAGTATACAATAGCAACTAAGGTCCAAGATAATTACAAAACCTTTATTCATATATAAATAATAAAAGGGAAAAGAAAAGTCATAGGACCCTTAAAACATATGATGGAAATATTATAACAGAAAATAAGGCTCTTGCAGAGGAATATAATGTATACTTTTCATTGGTCTTTGGCAAAAGTCTTCAAACTTCGTGGGATAATAAGAAAATTAGACATAGAGAACAGGATAGGCTAGACACATGGGCTGCCCAGAAACAATCTATTTTCAACATCGGAAAGTGTAATGTTATGCACTTTGGAAAGAAAAATAACAAATTCCAGTATAATTTAGGAGGATCTGTACTAAAAGTAGTGGATGAAGAGAAAGACTTGGGGGTTATGGTTAATAAAGATCTTGGCTTCAGCTTACACTGTAATACAGCTATTAAAAAGGCAGGTAGTATAACACACTGTATATTGAGACACATAAAAAGTAGAGATAGGCAGGTTGTGATGCCTCTGTATAATGCATTGGTACGTCCCCACATGGAGTACTGTGTCCAGTTTTGGGCCCTGTATAAGAGAAGGGATGTTGCACAGATGGAGGGGGTACAGAGGAGACTTACAAAGAGAATCAAGGGATTGGATGGATTGAGTTATGAGCAGAGACTGCAGGTTTTGGAGCTGTATTCCCTGGAATATTGTAGAATGAGAGGCGATATGTGTTTGATATATAGGGCATGGACTGATACTAACTTATGGGACTTACTGGGCTTATTAAAAGGGCTCAAATATATGACACTAGAGCACATTGTTACCAACTGGTTAAGGATAGATATAAAACAAATAGAAGGAAATACTGGTTAAGTAATAGGGTAACAGAAATTTGGAATATGCTACCAGGAGAGGTTGTGGAAAGCAGTACAATGCAGGAATTTAAAACACAGCTAGATAAATTCTTGGAAAGGAAGAATATAAAAGGATATAATTAGGTGTTACTTGCGAGCTCACGGACGAATGTCTTTATGCTCAGTATTGTCTATGTAATCTTTGTACTCCCAATGTTATATGTGACTGCTATGTTGAACCGTTTACTTGTTCCTGTACATGTACTATTTTTTTTGCCTGGTGACACATTGCCTGCATGCTATCTAACACTGCAATGTTATCCTGACTATGTATGATCTTCTGACGTGAAACCTATATAAAGAGCCCTGCTCAAAGGTGTTAATCCAAGATATCAATAAATAAATAACAACAGGATTCACCTGTGTGGCTGTGCCACTGGTCATACTTACTGATCTACATGAAACTGTATCTGAAAGTCTTTTAGCTTATCTGTTACTTCAAATAAAGAATTACACTGTATCATGCTTTCAATTTCTGGAGAGTTTTTTTAGTGACAGCCTTCACAATATGCTCCAGTGTTTTAGCTGCTGTGTAACTCAACAAGCATTCCCCTTTACCATGTATCACAAAGAAAGTTGCAGTGCAGTTTGCCTTTATGCTCTGTTAGTGCATCAAACTACTTTCAAGTGTGAGTTGGAACCATAAGGATAAATATTTGTTTTGATTTTTGTCAGTTTAGATTTAGTCTCTAGTTTGTCATAGGTGTCCTTGTCCATAATGTTTGTTGAATCAGCAGAACCAACAGCAAACCAAAGTTTGGTGTTTAGCATATCAGTTACAGTGGTGGGTCTGCCTGTCACAGAATCATTTACTTTACATGATGTCACAAACACATAATCTTTTGTGGGCTCTTCTTGTTCTACATACCTGATTATTTTGCTGACTGACCACTTGGTTGTTTAGGGAGTCACTACTGATGAGGTGCAGTTTGTGTGGAATGGCATGGAACAGCAAAGTGATTATGTCTGCCATAGGTACGACACATCTGGCCCTTTGCTGGGCAGTTACTTTTATGAGGATAGTTCCTACCACATTTATAGCAGTGGGATGTGAATTCAAAGTGGGGCCTGACAGTTTTCTGTTGGATCTTGCACAATAGATATTGTTCTATACCTTGTTTGACAGTCTTAGCTTGATCATCTGAGATCTCTAATGTCCTTGCCGTGTTTAAAAGTTCAGTCAGAGAGGGCTCTTCCCTCAATGCTCTTCTCTTGATTGAAGAGAGAATTGCATGAAACAATGGTATGTGTTTTGATCTCACTGTTCATGTCCAGAAATTGCAGGTATGTGCTAGATCCCATAAACAAGTGGCATATGCACCCATGGATTCACTTGCTAGCTGTTTAGCTGACCAAAGTTTGTATCTCTCAATTCACTATTTTGCCTTGGATTAAAGTACTCAGACAGAGACCTTTTGCAGACATCATAATCTTGTGTTGCCGGGCAGGAGCACATTATATATATTGTGCACCTCCTGCCGGCATAATGGAGCAATAAGGCTTTTGTCTTTTGGGCCAGTAATGTTCATAGCAGTCATAAAGTTTTCAAACCAGTCTATACATTTCTCCAGTTGTATGTAAGATTATTGGCATCTGGATATCAAGTTTGAGAAAGATCTGTAACATGTTTATCATTTTGTCCATGTGTCTTCAAATTTTGCTTCTGTATGCACTCGGCTTATTATTCTACCAGAGGTTGAACTGTACACTTCTATATATTTTGTTTACTTGTAGTAACTGCTATTTCTGATAGTCCTAAATTAAAGAGAGCAATCAAAACAGTTTTACCTTTGTGAAGTCATATATAGTATTCCTCTATTGCACAGGATCTTTTAATTCTTTCGTTCACACTTCCTACATAGGACTTCCATTACATTTTGTCCACACTTCCTCCCAAACACAGGAAGAATTATGTAGCATTTCTCTATTGTACAGGACCTTCTAGTTCTATCATCTATTGTCTCGCTACCTGTCTACCACTTCCTGTCATACCAAGGAAGGGGCGGGTCACTCACCCGAACATAACATAAGGAACTAAGAAACCCTTCTACTAATCTCTCATCTTCGTCCATCACATCCTTCTCTACAGCTCTCCTTCTTCCATTCACCAGGAGGAGCCAAATAATGCTACATTAAGAGAAAGGAAAAAAAAAACAACCTTATAAGTTCTTCTTCTACTTCTCTCACTCTTTCATCCACTACTTACTTCTTCAAGCACAAAAACTTCTCTTTATCCACACGCATTTCCCAGATGAAAAGCTTTAGTTAAAGCAAGGAAAATAAAACAAAAATGTTCTTGTATTCTTTTGTCCACGTGGTTAAATGAAATGGACCTCAAATTGCCACCGATGGGGCGTCCCTCCACAGAGTACATTTTCTAGGATGGGTCACTGCCCCACATGCTGGACCATTGATAGACTGAAAAGCCAGCTTAGAGAAGCCTGGGCCCATATTTTTCACCTCTGTAACCTACGAAGCAGCTGAGGAACATCAGACTTTATTCAGTCGCACCATCCTCACCAAGAAACTACTTTTCGCCCACATTCTGAAATAGGCAGAGTGGAGCAGCAGGTGATGTGAAGGATGGGGAAAACACAACAAATCTGGGAAACAGCACAGTGAACAGGGCCCACTCATCCAAACAACTAACAGGTTCTCACCTTTGGCTACTGTGGTAGACAATGGACAAAGTACGGAGCTAAGAAAAAAACAGTCAGGTCACCCAAAAGGAAACAACAGGGTGGAAGGCTCCAAAGAACCAAACTCAAGGGGCATAAAGTGATGATCATAGGCGGCTCCATGATCAGAGTAGTCGAGTGTCACTTGTGTCAGGACAGAGACACTAAAGTGGTAATCAGGTGCCTTCATGAGCTTCCACAAGAAGGGACACCAATGGTATCGACAGGATTCTAAGAAAAAGAGGGGATTATGCAAGCATTTACATCCATATAGGTAGAAATGATCTCATGGACCAAATGGTGGATGCAGCCAAAATGCACATATCAAAATTAGCGAACGTTAGTCTCCACAGCACCCATCATAATCTTCTTGGAAGTTCTCCCAGTGTGGGGGAAAGGAGGCAGAAAGCAAATAATCAGGGAGACAGAGATCAAGGAACTAAATACATGGCTTAAAGGATGATGCCTTGAGAAGGGACATCTTTATATCAGTGACTGGCAAGACTTTTGGGACAGGGGTCTCTTCAGGCATGATGGGCTACATCTAACAAAAGAAGGTGCAAGTGCGCTAGGACAAAAGTTGGATGTCTTCCTTGGGCATTTAAACTAGATTATGGGAAGATGGAAACAGCACCACAGGGTCTGTTACTGCTCCCCCAAAGCAACAAATAAGGTCCTTTAGGACAATCAAAACTAAACCAAGGACAAATACAACATGGATCAGGAGAAATGGGAAAAGAAATACCAGATCAAATGGAGGGCCAGGCAATAAAAAACAGGGGAAAAAGGTATGGAAGGCTGTGTTCATTAACAATCGGAACCTGACCAATAAGGTAGCAGATCTCTCAGAAATCATTGTAGAGGTGGACCTAGATTGGGTTGCAATCACTGAAACCTGGTACAATGAAAACCATGACTGGGAAACAACTATCCCCGATTTTAGTCTCTTCCGGGAGGACAGGGAGGGCAAAACAGGAGGAGTGGCATTGTATGTGAGGAAGGGATCAATGCCACAATGATCCAAATACTCAGAAGGAGTCTGAGGCACTTTGGGTCACCTCAAGGCAGGGACTGGCATGGTGACTAGGAATGGCATGATCTACAGACCCGCGCAGAGGCTGGAAGGCAACAAAGTGCTCATAGAATCCATACACAAGATGGCAGACAAGGGTGAAATAATAGTGATGGGAGACTTCAATTTGCCAGACATAAATTGGAGTTCCCACTCTCAAAATCGTCAAAGAGCAAAATCTTTCTTGATGCTCTAGGGGAATCAGGATTAAGGCAGCTAGTCAAAGAACTAACTAGAGGGGATGCAGTCCTTGACCTGCTGCTCACGAATAGTGAAAACATCTTGGAAGTAACAGTTGGTAGTCATCTCGAACTAGCGACCACTGCATGGTGTGGTTCCAGGTGAATACAAGTAGGAAACTAAACACCCAAACTAAATTCCTGGATTTTAAGAGGGCAGACTTTAATAAAATGAAGGAACATCTTAAACAGAACCTTCTAGGCACAGTAAGTGGGGGGGAGGGGGTAGAGGAACACTGGATAAGGATCAAGATGGCTATAACTGAAGCCTCAAATCAGTGCCTAAAAAGAGTGAGTACAATGAAAAGAAGGAAAAAACCACTCTGGTTTTCCTGGGAAGTGGCTGTCAAAATCCAAGAAAAAATGGCAGCTTTTAAAAGGTACAAAGACACTAAAACTGATCAAGACAGGGATACATAAAAGGAGAAGTTGAGGGAAGCAGAGAGGACAATCAGACTGAGAAAGGCATCAACAGAGGAAAGAATAGCTAAAGAGGTAAAGAAGGGGGCAAAGTCTTCTTTAGGTATATCAGTGAAGAAGAAGAAGGAAGGAGGGCAGAGTCAGAACAGCAAAGGGAATGGGGACACATGGAGGATGACAGGGAAAAAGTGGAGTTACTAAATGGCTACTTTTTTCGATTTCTAAGGAAAGACATGGTAGCAGGCCCAAACTAGGGGGGAATAGTACATTTGTTAAAGAGGAAGACTCAGGACCATTTATGAGGGAGACAGTCCTAGAAGAACTAGGAAACTCAAGCTAAACAAAGCAATGGGGCCTGATGAAATACACCCAGGATACTCAAGAAACTGAGGAAGAGCTGGCAGAACCTCTGCAGAACTCTTCAACCTATCTTTGAACAGGCAGTTTTCCTGAGGATTGGAGAAGAGCACTGTGGTCCTTCTTCATAAGAGTGGGAGTAGGAAGTTATGGGTAACTATAGACCGTAAGCCTCACATCAATTGTGGGCAAGATTATGGCAAGCCTCAAAGAAAAATCATCTCCTATTTGGTAGAGTGTAACATTAGATGAAAGTAGTAATCTGGGTTGCAAAACTGGCCGATAGGAAAACCCAGAGGTACTAATAAACAGCACTCTATCAGGGGAAAGGGAGGGACCAGTGGGATGCCTCAGGGGTCAATATTAGGTCCTACCCTATTTAACATCTTCATTAGTGTCAAAACTGAAGGTTTAGAGGGTAAAGTGTGTCTGTTTGCAGATGGCACAAAGATCAGTAACAGGGTAGGCACTCCTGTGTGTGTGTGTGTGTGTGTGTGTGTGTGTGTGCAAAGAATGAAGTCTGACCTAAAGAAACTGGAACAATGGTCTGGGACCTGGCAACTGAACTTCAATGTGAAAAAGTGCATGGTCATGCACTGGGGGAAGGGAAACCTAGTGGAGGAATACTTCATGGGAGGAGTGAGACTGGAGTCCACAAAGCAGGATAGGAGCCTGGGGGTGATTATTACGGAAGATCCAAAAACAAGCAAACAGTGTGAAAAGGCAGCACTTAGGTCAAATAGGATGCTGGGTTATATAAGTAGGGTAATCTCCAGCAGGAAAAGGGAGGTGGTGCTCCCGCTCTACAGATGTCTGGTGAGGCCACACCCAGAGTACTGCGACAGTTCTGATGACTGCATCTCAAAAAGGATACAGATAGATTAGAGAAGGTTCATACAAGGCTAACAGACACCATTTGAAGGCAGAATGAGGGAACTCAACATGTATTCTCTTGAACAGAGGAGGGATGGGGACATGATAGAGACCTTCAAATACCTAAAAGATATCAACAAAACTCAAGTACAAGATCTGCTCTGGGTAGAAACTACACAAAAATCAGAGGGATGATATGAAGATTGAGAGAGGGAAGATATGGGATAATGCAAGAAGTTCTTCTTCATGGAGAGAGTGGTGGATCCATGGAACAGTCTCCTCCAGAGGTGGTAGGGATCAGGACAGTCGGAAGTTTCAAACATGCATGGGATAAATACAAAGGCATCATTGCACACAGCAGTAATTAGGGAAGGGTGGGTAGTTGCTCTAAAATGGGCAGACTAGACAGATTGTAAGGTCCCTTTTTGCCGTCACTTTTCTATGTTTCTATGACAGCAGCCCACCGGGCTGTCCTTTTGACTTTCACTCTAATTAGCAGATATGTAGAGAAGGTTGCATGCAGGACCTGTTTGTCTGCAGCTCTGGAATTTTTCTCATGGGTTCAGTAGCTTATGCACTTGTTCTTATTGCCAGCTGTTCTATTCTCTTTACAGTAGTTTACCTCAAAACAAGACCACTGGAGTCACAGTCACATCTTCTGTTATAACACTTTATTAACTTAACTGAGTGCCCCTGCTTCCTACATTGCTCTTTGCCCCTAGCTTGTAGCACTCCTAAAATACATCCTGTGTCTCACATGTTACTGAAGCTGCTGCCACGATGAATACTAAATGAGATCAGTTTAAAGAGACTGAACCACATTTCTCTAAAACACTACTCTGACCATAACACTTGATTGTTTATGTTGCTGTTGCAGGAGTATGCTGTCGCAGATTGTCACAGCCCTGTATGCCATACCACATCATGGCTACTGTTCCCTGCCTGCCACCATTTCTGCGGGATCATGCACCAACATGACACGTATCTTCCTCCTTTTAATACATGTGGGTGTGCTGGATCTCGGTATAACAGCAACAAAGTATGGGACTGTTCTATATGTATCCAGTGCAGATGACAATCCTATATGCATCCCATGTAGAGGGGCTTGTAGTGTTATGCCTCAACAGGTGTGTATTAGATGAACAACTCTGGTGCAGCCATAACTATCTATCTGCAGCACCCACACTCACTCTACTCAATCCACTCCTTGCAGGGCATTCCACATTCTTAAATGGTGGCGATCAAGGGGCATGCCAATGGTGTGTTTTTTGCTTTCTATGAATAGGCCCCTACTTACTATGCACCTTTGTGCATCACTATTTGCACCTACCAGTCTGCCCCACCAATGCTGTTAATCGCAGGTCTTGTATAGGACTTATGGATCACAGAGCTTTGCACCCGATTTATGAAACTTTTTGCTTATCTCAAGAGTTCTGGATTGGACTCTAAATAAAAAAAAAAATAAAAGTTGCAAGACCAGGTAATTTGATTCTGTTCAGGTTAATTAAATGTTGAACAGTCCCTTCAGAGACTATGTTGGTGGATAGGTGCATCAGATGACTTGGTGGGTAATGTATTAACCTTTTCATCAGAAAACCAGTTATGTATCTCAGCTCTGAAATAAGTTTGTTGGTCTCTGCAGATGTTGCAAGAAATAGTGGTCCATGGCTGAAAGCAAGGAGTGGGCCTCAGACGTGAGGGATAGGTGTCACTGATGCCAACACTGATTCATTCTGCATCCCAAGTGGGAGCTGGTATTGGATAGTTTACAGTAATTACAATTTAAAATTAGGAGTGGAGGTGCGACTTAAGCCTCCTTGTGGAGCCACGCTGGGTTTGGCTATGTGACCCAGGACCATATAAACAAAAGGATTGAATTGACTTCTTTCTCCAAGAGAGGAGGTTCATTCAGGTGAGTTCTAGGTACATCTGAGAACCAGTGCAGGGCTTTATGTATTGCTCCTAGCTGCACTGTACCTGTGTACAGATTTTATATATATATATATATATATATATATATATAGTTTCAGCACATAGTGGTACCACTTAATTAAAAAAATTATGATGAAATATGCAGAGGGAAAATATAGTAATTTATCTGTTAAGGTAAAATTAGATTTTAAAATAATTTGTTGCCTGTGGGAATTTCTAATAGAGTAGAATTCATTAAAATAGAGGTGTTTCCCCGCTACCTGTATCTCTTCCAGACATTAATGATATATATAATAGAATTTTATGACAAAGCTTACTACTAAGCTGCTAAGGACAACATAACTCTGGTATTGTTTGCATCAATCCTACCTGTACCAGCTTGTTTGTAGCTATGTCTTAAGTTACTGTTATACTAATGTATTGTACTGCTATACTGTGTATTTTCCTTTGTCTTACTTTGACAAGGTACCTTTGTAAATGAGCCTATGGCTCAAAGGTTTTCCAAACTGCTGTTTAAATAAAATAAAAAATAAAATATACTGCATATCATCCCACAAAGTTGATTGAAGTTGATTGGAACTTGGGAAATGGCAGTCTCAAGATTTGTATGGGAAGGCAGAAAGGCCAAGGGTAAAATACAAACTTCTGAGGGAAGCAAAAGAAAGGGGAGAACTTGTCCCTCCAGATTTACAAAATGATCTCTGGGCCTCTCAACAGTGTTAACTTTACAGTGTGATTATCTACTATAAGAGGCCCTATGGAAGACAAATGGTAATGTCTGCTTTTCACCAACTACCACTGGCTATGTTATTTTTCTGCAACAAGCAGTAAGGCCACAGTGGGTGCCTTTAGCTTCAGGATTCATAACATACTAAATGTTTGAGAGACGTGAAATACCGTTTTTAACTGTGAGATGAAATAGTTTGTCCCCAACAGAACTGAGAAATGTTTAAACTGAACGGAGCACTTTATTACTGTGAGTATACCAAAATACAGCACCTCCTCCTCATATGAAATCAATGCTAGTAATAGCTTTAGTTGTGTTTTGGAAATGTGTAAATATAGTTCAAAAACTAAAATCTTGTTTAAAGGTTTGAAAAATTGAAAAAGAAAAAAATAAGGACAGAAAAAAGACCATGGCCATCCTGTCAGCACAGTGGTAGCACTACTGCCTCAGGACACCAGCAACCTGGGTTTGGGAAAAGCCTGAGTGCAGGGGCCAGCCGGAGGAGAAGAATTGAGCATCCCACAGGATGCTCTCCTCCTCTGTGGAGGGAGTTCTATTCCCCAGGTGTAGTACATCTTTGAGATGGATGTGTGTGTGGGGGGTAGATGTCCCAGACGCCATTGTGGACAGGCACACAGTGTGCTGGGATACATCGCTAGGGGATCACCTCCAGAAGGAGGAGTGATACTCCCTCTGTATAACTGCTTGGTGAGGCCGCACCTTGAGTACTGCGTGCAGTTTTGAAACCACACATTAAAGCGGGACATTAACCTCCTGGAGAGGGTCCAGAGGAGGCAACCAAAATGATTTGGGGCTTGGGGGACAGGACCTATGAGGAGAGGCTCGAAGAGCTAAATATGTACACATTGAAGAGAGAAGGGACCTGGGACATGATAGAGGTCTTTAGGTACATGAAGAGGTAAATAGGGAGGAACAGTCGGGTGCTTCGAAGGAAGGAGGAAGGGGCCACTAGAGGCATGGCTGGAAGCTGGAGGGAAGATTCAGGGAGAAAGGAGGAGGTGCTACTTCACTGAGAGGGTGGTGGAGCCATGGAATGCACTGCGTGAGGGGGCTGGTGGAGGCAGAGACAGTGGAGGGGTTCAAGAGGGTGGGACAGGTACAGGGGAAGGGTTCTGGAAGCAAAATCCAATGCAGCAAGAATATCCGGAACTGGGAAGGGAGAAGCCAGAGAAGGCGAAGGGGACAGCAAGGTCAGCACCCAGGTTGGGGACTGACCAAACGAGCAGACACGAAAGACCGTTAGGCCTATTCTGATGGCATTTTAGTATGTTAGTATGCACACGCACGCATTGATGTCACTGCACACAAAATCCCTGGGGACAACAACAAGGGAAAAATACCACAAACCCAGCACCTCTGTGACGAAGACATGCTTAATTTACCTGGGTCTCCCACCTCACCAGCACAAGCCTCACCTGATGCAACAAGATGTTTGGGAGGAATCCCCCCACCCCAACTCCACCTGCAGGTGAAGCCAAGGCTCCCTGAAGGTAGGTGGCTGTGGCTGGGAGGTCAGAGGGAATGGGAGGTGCCTGGTGGTTTCAAGAAGCAAAGGGCTGGTGTGTGTGAGGCATAAACAATAAGTAGAAAAAAAAGAGAAAAAATACCATAAGACCATCAAAACTGTCTTGAAGTCCTGCAATATATTACGTCCTTATAACCCCCTTAATGGTGTCCCATTGTGTTTTGGACCCTGCTATGGTCTCAGCATTGGCTACATTGGTCATTAACTACATTGGTCAGTAACCAGTTCCACCCATTCATCACCCTCTCTGTAAAAAAAATTCTTTGTAATGTCCTTTTAGGAAGTATTTTTTCCCATGTAATATACTTTTGTATTATAATGCTGTCAATCATCCATTAAGGAGGTCTAGGGTCACTGTAAGTTTCTTACAAGTGAGAGGAAACCATTTCAAATATTTGCATGTTTGAATGCTCCAGGGTTTCCAGGGAGATTTATTTATTTTATTTATTTAGCTTTTGTTAACCAGGTAAGTACACTAGGCAAGACAATTTGCCTATTTTCAAGTACGACCCGGGAGAGTACAGGAAATAACATACTTAGACACTTGGGACAACATGGTACATAATTAGGTACAGGTTACATATCATGAGACTACAAGGTAAGATTACACATCACAATAAATAGGAACAGGTTTCACATCATAAGACTAAGATAAGATTACACAACACTTGGTTAGGCACAGGTTACCCGCCTTGAGACTACAGGTAAGTTTACACACCTTAAAATAAGTGGAGCATAAATTATGGAGCAGTACAGAATACTACATCTTAAGCCGGTAGTTTTTGTATGGGTGCAAATGCTATCATGTGTCACGGGGGTTTTTGACACCCACAGGCCGATGTCATTTTAAGATGGCTCCATAGGGAAGAGCGCAGGCTGCCTTGAGAGGGGGCAGCACGGACCTGTGTTGGGAAGGTGTTCCAGAGTTTAGGGGCCCATGCTGCGAGTCCCTTTCACCCATTTGGGTCCTAGTCACAGGCACCTTGAGTGGCAGACCCCTGAAACCTAAGGTGATATGACAAGGGGTGATTGGGGCCAGCAGGCTTGCCACCCTGGGGTACCTGACTAGGACCTTACCAGTGAAGCAGCCAAGTACAAAGTCAATGTGCTTTGTAGTGAGAGAGCCAGTTTAGCTTATTGTAGAGCTCACAGTGATGAGTGAGCTGGGGCCAAAAGGGCCGTGGCAGATATTATTATAAGCCATCGACCACCTGGAGAATGGGCCTCCAGGTGGTGGTGCAAACAGCAGGAGCCCATAACACAAAAGAGGGAGAGCATCCTCTCACGAGGGCAACACACGTGACTGGTGTGAGGTTTTTGCCCTGTAGGCCAGTCCCAGTTTACAGTTGACTGTTTTACATATCCTCTGGATATGAAGGCTGAGGTCAAGCTGTGAGTCCAGTGTTACTCCCAGGTATTTGAAGTTGTCTGTAATAGGGATTGGGACATCTCCCTTCCCGGACACACAGAACGGCATACGATGCATGTTTCTCTGTAACAGCAAAGAGAAAAAAGGCAGATACAAGTTCTCAGTGGGTTAAGTATGCAAACGAAAGTAGGATCAGAGAGTCATATCACTCACCCAACACATGAAGGAGAACTGTATTCAAGATGTACAAAATAATATGTTAAAAACAAAGAAAAGGTAGCGCATGGTCATAGTACGTTTAGTCAATACAGGCTACTAGAAAACAAAAAATCGCACTCACGCTAAACATGTCCAATACTGGGATATATTTATTATCAGCAAATAATGCAAAAGCAGGTTGACCCGACCACCAAGCCTCAAGGTGTCACACAGCCACAATTTATCAAGAGACCCAGCTGCCCCCACTTGCCAATATTTTATACACTTGATCTTAATGGCGCAGTAGGGGAACAACAATTAAAATATAAAAACAATTGATTTTTTGTGAAATTTTAAAAGATACATGTAACCCCACTACAAATGGGGGTTCCCGAAAAGTCTTCCGTGAGTTCACCTAATTGCTCGGTGCTTGGCTGGTGTTCGGCGCTACAGCCGTTTAAATGTATTGCCAGTGGGTGCCTGTGTGTCCGCCATGTACTGTCGCTTTAAGGGCTGCCTGTTTGCAGTAATAATTAATCTGGGAGGGGGACTGCGTGTTTCCATGTTTGGGTCCTGCCCGAGCTGCCTGCTAATTGCTCCGTTTCCGCCATTGCTAGTTGAGCAGAGGGAGCTCTACTGAAGGATGTAACTATTTGCTGGAAATGTTTTAGAGCAATAATGATAATGTAGTTTGTTCTAAACTGCCTTCTTTGCAGCAAAGACTGTTCTGATTATCTCCTCCATTTTGGTCCTGAACTGCCGAACTGGACCAATCAGTAATAGGGGACTCTAAAATGGAGCTTGCTCATAGGGGCTGTATGGACCCAAACCTGTGGGAATTGTAGTTTTGGACTGTTGGCACCATTTGCTACTGAAAGGGGAACTCTTGTGTGATTGACAGTTGTGCTGACCAACCAAACTGTTTGGATCTGGAGGAAATACCACAAGCTGTCTGCTGGCAAGCAAGATCTAAGCTTGGAGTCGGAAAAGAAACAGCTCATGATAGCCGAGCAAGCGTTTGCATAGTTTCGAGCAGGAGAACTGTGTGAAGGCGTAAATAGAGGCCTGCAAGTTGGTTCATTGTTGGAGAAGAGGGAGGGTAAATATCGGACTAAATCGAGTCTGGAGAACCCAGTGAGTGGCTGAAGGGTGATCAGGCTTCACCTGAGGAGGACTGAAGATTGTGCTGAATGCGATTGGCCTGCCTGAAATCTTTTCCCACCTAGATGTTTCTGTGGGGCACAGAGACCATAGCGATCGAGGCCAGAAAGTACTGTACCTGGTTCAGTAAGTTCCACTTACATATAAATGTGCTGTAAACAAGGAGGGAACTGCGAGATAGTTCCCCACATTGTGAACTGTGTGCGGTTGGCGGGAAGCAATATCCTGCTGAAATGGACTGAATCCACTGCATCTCCATGGTGCTGGGCCTTGCCATGCAGGCCCCATCACCCTACCCTGCTGCACAGTGAAGAGCCATCGATGAGAAACCTGCCCGGGGAGCAGCCCTCTGCTCCATGCCTGAACAGGAACGACACTGCAGCGAATCGTGTAGGCCCTGCTTCTCCTGGCAAACCAGAGAATTCATCTGCTGTCTCAATTTTCATCCCTCCTTTGTCCAGTTTGGGCATCATCAGTAACTATCAGGGTAGCTCCCTGCGACTATCTTTTAATCTAAGTGTGTCACCTGATTTGTTGTGTTCCTTCTTTCTGTCACGAACTGAGCCATCTGGCTCCGGATTACAGAAGTGCGTTGTTCAAGTTGTGTTTTCGATTACAGGGCCCCAACCAGCTGCAACGCCAGCCTACCCCGGGCAACGGTCCTGGCTAGCCCACCTTCCACCTCCCCTGGGTACGCAGAAGTGTGACTGTGTGAGGGACTCTGACTGCATGCACAACTGTGTGATTGCTAGAGAAATTAAGCCAACTAACCTGATTGTCCCCTTCCTTGTTCAATTCCCCCTGAATAAATCAGATCTACTTTTTCTGCATTGCAACCACTCTGTGGATCCTGTTTGCGCCAAAATACTGTACTGTTGCCATTTGCTCTGTTTGATCTTGTTTTACAGGGGGTCCCAGGGTCGAACTGAAGAAGCCAGCCCTAGTGGTAAGTGCATACTGTGTAGGTACTGCAGCATATCGGCAGACAGAAAGTAATCCATGACACGGTGTGGGCCACTGGCAGGAACTGAGGGGGTTACAGTGTCCCAGAGGCCTGTGCCCAGGTTAGTCCGACCACTACTAACTCTGACCTCTGGGTGGAGGTACCCGTTTCAAAACTCAGGCCCCTTAACCTACTGGTTGCCCACCAGGCAGGGGTAGTAGCCCTTAGGGTAGCACCACCTAGGGGTTACATACAGTTTTGTCTGAAAAATTATGCTACTAATTGCAGAATTTGATAGGTGCTTCACTTGCATCAACACCTGTAGGGAGACAAAAACAGACAAATGCAAAAAACTGAAAAATACGATCATAAAGGTTTTTACATACAAAATGCCAGAATTGCACATTGTTACTCCTAATGTTATTGTATATTCCTTCTACATTAGACGATAATCAATAATTCAAAAGATAAACAAAGGTGCAACATCTCACGTAGATATCCTAAATAAGTAAAAATCCTGCACTCACCACCACTCTGTATAAAAGGTACTGTTCACACAATACTCCGGTGCATAAACTTTCTATTAAGTGCTGGTGCAGGACACACCACACACCAGACATCTTGATGCATTTTGGATAGTAATCCTTTTTCAAAAGATGTTTTTTGGAAAAGGATTACTATTTGAAATGTGTCAAGACGTGTGGTGTGTCCTGCACCGGCACTTAATAAAAAGTTTATGCACCGGAATATTGTGTGAGCAGCACCTTTTATACAGAGTGGTGGTGAATGCAGGATTTTTACTTACTTGGGATATCTACAATTATCCTTGCACCTGATTCTTGTGCAGCTTTAGAAACATAGAAACATAGAATTTGACGGCAGATAAGGACCACTTGGCCCACCTAGTCTGTCCATTTCCCTACCTAATGCATAGGCTGCAGATCCTAGTTAACCAACAGCCTACTTCTTCCTACCCCCACTAGAACTGCTTTATGTCTGTCCCATGCATTCTTGAATTCATCCACTATTTTTGAGTCCACTACCTCCTCAGTAAGGCTGTTCCATGTATCCATAACCCTCTCCATGAAAAAATACTTCCTCACATTACCTTTGAGCCGTCCCCCTCTATCTTCAAATTGTGCCCCCTTGTTCTTGCATATCTCTTTTTCTGAAAGATGCTACCATCTTGGACTCTGTTGATTCCCTGATGTACTTGAAAGTTTCTATCATGTCCCCCCCTCTCCCTCCTCTCCTTGAGTGTATACATATTAAGCTTCTTTAACCTCTCTTCGTATGTCTTCTGGTGCAGACCCTGCACCATTTTAGTCGCCCTCCTCTGGACAGCCTCCATCCTGTCTATGTCCTTGTGGAAATGGGGTCTCCAGAACTGGACGCAGAACTGCAGATGGGGTCTCACCAACTGTCTGTACAGATGGATAACAACTTCCTGGTTTCTACAGGTGATGCCTCTCCCTATGCATCCTACTGACTTGGATCCCACGTACACGATTGTGTAATAGAACCAAGAAGGTGTGCAATTCCTTCCCCTTACAGGTAAGGAGCCAGTTCAAACTTGACATTAGTGCTATATCCTTTACTGGTCCCTAACTTGAAAATCCAACAACCCTCACACTTTGAAAGCTATTCCAAGTAGATCACCTCCCCATAGTCCAAGAAATGCTCTCTCTACATACCCACAAATCTCCACTTATGGGCTTACAGATCACATGTTTGCAAACAGTGTGCCAGAATTGCATAGTCTGAGCTCCTCTGTGTCCTAGCTCGCATGTTCTTTCCCCACCCTCTCTTTCAGTGTGTGTTTGATATGCCCCAAATAAAAGTGTAAACAGGTACATACTGCAAAGTAAACCACAAATGTGGAGTCACAGTTTATAAACTTCTTGATTTGATACATTACTCCAGTTACTGGATGAACAAATTATTTTGTTTGCTCTGTCACCCCACAGTATATACACCTATCGCAATGATAGCATCCAGAGGGGAGGGAGGTGAGCCAAGTTGTATTACTGGGCTTAGGTTGCAGACGGTGAGTAAGCCTATCTGCTAAATTTATTGATCTTTAAAAACAGCATCCTAGATGGTTGTTGCACCCATTCTGCAAGATTAGGCTTTGTCATACGAATGACTTTTTCTACTGCATCTGTTTGTGTACTGTAGATCATCACAGAATTACACCTGTTCTAATCATTACTCTGGGATTGAGCACTGGGTTGGAGCAACATAACAGTCTGAATTTCTGGCTTTTATAAGTGCCCCTTGAACGCATTCATCTGAGTAACCTGTTTTTTTCAAAATAACCCACCATATCACTGCCATTTTGCTTGAAGCCATCATCTTGACTGTAGTTCCTAGGAATACATAGGAACTGACCTGTTGGTATGTTGCATATGGTGTAATGGGAATGGAATGGCTTGATCTGCTATTGTGGTCAGTGGACTTATGGAAAATATTTGAAACTACACTACCACAACCATCCTTAGAAATCATGATGTCCAAAATGAGGATACATGCTGGACTGCGTGTTACTGAAAACTTTAAATTATAGTTAGTAGATTCCAAAAACTGGACAAATTCCTTAAGCTCCTTCTCCATTCCTGGCCACACATAACAATGTCATCGATAAACTTGTGCCACAGAGAAATTTTTCTGAGGAAAGGATTAACTTCAGCACTGTACACCACCCTATCCTCCCATAATCCCAAATTAGCAAAAGTGGGGGCCAAAGTTGCTCCCATTGGTGCACTAATAATTTTGAGGAAAAAATCACCTGAAAAGGTGAAACAGTTAAACTTGAGTATGAACCAGGATAAAGTCACCAGGAACTCAGTTTGTGGTGACCTATCTGCTGCACTACAATCCAAGAGGGTACCCAAGGCCTGTTAGCCCTCATTGTGAAGTATATTGGTGTAGAGGGCCTCCATTGAGGGTGACCAGAAATTTCACTGTCCTCAATGTGAAGGCCCTCCAGAATACCCAAGACCCTGTAGTATCCTTAATATAGGATCTGGAGACCACTAACAAAGGTTTTATGAGGTGGTCCACATATACAGATAGAGTTTCTATAGGGAACCAATGCCTGATATGATAGGGCAACCAGGGGGTGATGTCAAAGTTTTGTGGATTTTGGGCAGACAATAAATTGTATGATTTTATTGTTTTATTTTCATTTTTTTGCAGTCTGGTCCCCCCTCCCTGAAGGGAGCTCAGCCCCACCTATGCACCCCCCCATGCCCAGGCTTACCCCCCCGGGCAGGGTTGCTGGGTTGGTGCCCCCTCCCCATGGTCCATTGAAGTGTGCCCTGGTTTACCCCCAGGGTGGGGCCACTTGAGTAGGACCCCCCCGGTGGACACTGTTGGCAGTGGGGGTGGCAGCAGAACAGGGCATCATGCTCGGGAGCTGGAATTTTTGTGAGTGCAGCAGTACCTGGGGACGGGGACCTGCAATGACAACCCGCATCCGCCCCCCCCCCCGCAGGTGATGGTGCCGGCACAAATGGATCTCCCCAGCCTCCGTGGTGTACTAGACACTCTACCCCCCCCCTTCCCCTGGAGAAGCAGTCTCTGGAACACTCAATCCTTCTCCCTGGCCATCCCTCCCGACTCACTCAAGTCTGTCTCCGAACACGTGTCGTTGGCATCTCAGATGGACGCCCTGCCTCTGTGCTGTTGGGACAATAAATTGTATGATTAACTGGGTGATTGTTAGAGGATACTTATCCATCCTCCAAAATGCACAAGACAGATATTCATCAATTACTACCTTAAACTGGCAAGTAGGATCAGACTTGAGCATACGATAATGTTAGTCATTACTTAGTTGTCGTTTTACCTCACCCACATACAATATCTGTATCTGCAACAACAACAGAACCCCTCTTATTTGCTGATTTAATGGTTGGGGGGGTCCTCTTGAGTTCATCCATTGCTGCAAATTATGTGGTGCTCATATTCACATAATTGAGGCAGAATTCCTCTTGCACTATGACGGTATGGTCCCTCTCACATGCACGTGTGAATATGTTCACAGAACCATCTATCACTGGGACAAAAGTGGACTTAGAGTGAAAGCTGGAGCTGGATACTGAATTATTTGTCAATGCCACATCATCAAGTCCCTGGTTACTCTCCTGAGTTGCAGAAAAAGCAGATGAATCCTCTGACAATGCTGAAATGGGCTGCCAACTCATATTCTGGTCAGAGAAAATGCACTGCAAGTTCAGATGTGTTGAAAATTCGTGCAGATCGATTAAAGTTTCAAAATGATCAAGGCATGTAAGTAGTACACATTTTAAGCCCTCACTGAGGACTGCAAGCTGAGCATCTGTTAGCTGCTGTTTAGTAATGTTGATTACGTTTAACTCTAATACTGGTGTTGGTTTTTATTCCGACTGCTCCCCCTCTTGTATTGCTGCTGTGGTTTGCAGTAATATTTCTTGCCCCTGACCCTGTTGTTATTTATTTATTTATTGACTTGATTGAAATCTCAGATTACAGCCTTTGAACTGGAAGCCCGTTTACAAAAGTTCCACGTCATGACAAAACAGGAATACAGTATTTAAATTATGCAAGTCAAAACAGTGTTAACAAAGAAAACAAACAGGCAATTCAGATACAGCCGTTTAACAAGTAGGATTATGAAAGTACAGATATTATGGTACAGTATATGCAGCAACAAAGTCACATGTAACATGAGTGCACTAATAATGCAAGGCAGGAGAAGGAGCGAGGACTATGGATGGGAAGGCACTGATAGCAGGGGGTGAGGGGAGGAGAGGGATAGTGAAGGAAGGACTAAGAGAGGTTGCAACTGCCTCAGTCTTTGTTTTACCCTCTGGGTCCACTTTATTCTTGGAAAGTGATTCTTGGGCTGTGTTGAGGTAGTTGCGGGGAGGAGTGGGGGTTGCAGTCCGAAGACAGGGTATCTTCTGAAAAAACAAAGGATGCACTGTCTAATTCACTACTACCAGCTGAGTTATCCACATCAGGCACAGATGCAGCTTCTAATGGGGGGGGCACAACATTTTTTTCCGTGATATGCAGTAGGTTGCTTTCCAAAAAGTACTGTATTCAAAACACTTAAATCAGGCATAATATATCACTCTCTACATTTTGCCTATAAATTCAGGCTTCTTTAGGAGATTTCCTAAACATTCTAGAAAGATATATGCAAGCAATAACCCATGACAGGGTATGGGATTATTGGGGATTAATCAACACCCCAGGTGCATTGTGCGGCCTTGTGCCCTCACAGCACCAGGGGTGTTGATTAATCCCCAATAACCCCACACCCTGGAGTGGGTTAATGTGCTTATAACATGGGTTATGTTTAAAAAGACAAAGAAAAGACAGAAAGGTATTTTTTTTCCTATTTGAAGAGGGAAAAACTGTGTGTATCCTGCCAACTAAAAAAGTATTTCCCATAACTGATACATATGTCATGTACTGTATGAACACAGAAATGCCACAAGTACAGCCCTGAATTAATTTCTGACATCTATATGTTCCTACAATACAGAACACATGACTTACTGGGTTGTACACTTGCCTAATTTCTTACTGACACTGCAGCGCTGTGAGTTTCTCCATATGGCGTGTGCAGGGGTGTAGCTAGGGATTTCAGACCTGCACACCAAGTGGACTCACTACTACCCCTCCCCCCTTGTTAAGGTGATCTACCCCCCCCCAGGGTGTAGCCAGACAATATACAAATGTACACCAGGACCGTGTTTGTTTTATTTATTTCTTTATTAAATTTTGGTGACCGGGTAGGCCCACTGAGCCCTGAAGGTCCCTTTTTCAGGGGCGACCCGGGGATAACAATACAAGTTATAAGAATGAACAAGGACATAAGGAACATTTGAGGCATTGTGAGTTACATCATGAGGTGGTTACAGTAAAGAAAAATAGTGGATACAGGCATGGTTACAGGCATGGTAAAGGAAAAGCAGTGGATACAGGCATGGTTACAGGCATGGTAAAAGAAAAGCAGTGGATACAGACATGGCTTACAGGCATGGTAAAAGAAAAGGTGGATGCAGGCATGGTTATCATCATGACATGTAAGCAATTGGTAGTACTTTGCATATTGCTTCATTTGGCACAATAAATACAACTTTTGTATCTCATGACAGTGGTTGTTGCCATGCATGGGTACATTTTCGACTCCAATGAATAAAATTACAGAAAGGTTCAGTATTTTCTTTGTTAGTTTTCATGGAAAAAAGAAGCAGGTCAGAGCTTTTTTGCTACCCTCCTGAAATAAAATTGCACACCATGGAGTGCTTGGAGTATGCCTGCCTACACCCATGGGCGTGTGCTTCTCTCTCTCTCTCTCTCTCTCTCTCACTCTTGGTTTCTCTCTCCCTGTGTGCTTCTCTTTTGACATGTGTTCTGGCACTGCCTCACTCTGTGCTTCATTGACAGCAGACTTATGGTTTCAAAATGACATAAGTAGTCATCCATCACAGACAGATTGCGATACAGTGGTGGGCAGAAAATACCTTTCTGCACTCTGTCACTCTGTCTCTCGGTCTGTGTGTGTGTGTCTCTCTCTCTGGGGTTACGATTCCCATGGGCTCCCATACTGACTCTGCAACTGTGAAGTGTGCCATAAAAGCAACCCCACAGGACAGCACAGATTTACAACTGCTTCGGGACAGAAATGCAGGGCCAACTGACAATGGCAGGTGCATGTTTGTGTCAGGGACATGTAACACATGCTTTCTGATGATCCTCACCACCGCAGCCACACACTTGAGGGGATCCTGTCAAGTCACTGTCAGATGCACACAGACAGACAGTGAACAGCACACAGTGGTGCTGCAAAACCTATCACAATCTGGGACCCACTCCTTCCCTCTCTACTGAGTCTCTCTGTACACCTACAGGCCCTGGTCCCTGACACACAACGGCAATGCTCAATCACACCACAGAGTGCAGCAAGACACAGGACACTGCCACTTCTTTCTGTGTCTCTCCATCTTTCTCTCCATCCCTGCAGCTTATGGGGACTGACACTGCAAAAGACTTTCGTCGGGGTGGGGTGGGGTGGAAATGGGCAGCTTCTCCCTGTGTCTCTAATACACCACTACAACACAACTCAGACTGCACACAGTGGGAAGACATAGGACACTGCTGCATGGTTCAACTTCTCACTCTGTGTCTCTGTCTTTCTCTCCCAGCAGAACACTCAAGGATGGTGCTGACAACTGCTGCTGCAAGGGACAATTCTGTGCCTGAAGAGAAATGTGCATGAACCTCTACTGAAATGTTGAAGAAATGGGTGGGAGGGGACAAGATACACTACGGGGATGGCAGTGATAACAGCTGTGGAATGGGAGCATGCCAGCTACAAATTCTGTGGGATGGGATTGACAGTCAGGAGGGGGGAGTTGACTCTAGGTGATCTCTCTAACTAGGTGCTCATCCCGCTGTTTCTCACACTCTCTCTCACTCACTGTCACACAACACACATGGAACAGTGCTTCTCAATTATTGTATGGCACCATACACAGATAGAGACACACAGACAGAGCATTGCAGGACCTTTGAATGAAATGTCATGGTACTGATCTTTGTGACTCTGTTGGTTGACCTGCAATGGGAGCCCTAGCACTGCCTTCACTCTACTAATGGCTGCTGTTCACTTTTCAGTTCAGCACAATATAACGAGAGCTGCTCTGCTCACTAGTACTGCTGGAGGCCATGTCACACCAACTGTGTGTATACTGTGGATTAACCAATGGCCAGGTGACGCCGACTGACCAATTGCCTTCCTGTTTTACCATACCCCATGTTATAAACATAGTTAATTCAATTATAAAAAACTAAGACTATGTTATTCACATCATCACATAACAGACACTGCACTCACCAACTTTGTATTCACAACAACCAGAACACTTCCCTGGAGATGGTTTAAACATTTAAATACCTAGGATTGACGCTGGACAGCACCCTCTTGTTTAACCAACACATAGACAAGGTCGCAAAGTCATCAGATGCAAAACTAGGATTACTGTACAGACACCAAAAGGCCTGACTTCTGAGGCACTCAGAACTGCTGTAAATAGCTCAGACCTCTCAGTGATAGACTATGGTCTAGCAGTATAAGAGGCTGCCTCCCAAACTACTTTGAAGCGTATCAAACAACACTAAACAAAGCGTGCTGTTTAGTCCCTGAGTCTCCCATCTCACTCACACCTGTGAGTTGTACACTCAAACAAAATGGCTCAACCTTGACAGTCACCTCCAGTATCTAAGTACGCATGCTCGCCAAGAAGTCTATGCTAGGACTTACCACCCCAGGCCTGCAAAGCCTCCTTAGCTGACCTAATTCCATCAGATGCACTAGGGGTACAAACAACTCAGCCCTCTGCGTCCCTTTCCATAGGACCACACAAGGCCAACGGTCCTATGAATACCGGGCATTACTTTGGCTTAATGCACTTGACCTAGGCATCACAAAGAAGACAAAATAGGCCTCTTTTAAAGATAAACATATGGCCCTCACCACAAACAGGAACTGTGACTGTGAGACCTGAACTCCCCACACTCTTCCCTCCTCTTTCCTGCTACCCTCATTCTAACCTGCACCCTTGCCTTCTCCTCTCTTCTTGCTAACTAACACTCCCCTAGTAGGCTCCAGGTCCCAGCCTCAGCACTCCCCCCCCCCGTGAGTCTAGCCCTCCTTTATGACTACACTCTTTAGCACTTAAGACAAAAGAACTGCTGCCCATCAAGTTCTTGCCTCCTTGCATTTAGTATTTGCTAATTATTTTACAGACTATATCATCCTCTGTTTCCTACCTGATTTGCTCTATATCCTGTAGATTCCCAAGTTGTTCACTTAACAACCTGTCAACCTAGCTTGCTTTAAATAATGTGTCTGTATATTTTTACTTATGTAATCCCTGTTATTGTAATTACATAACCTCTGTAACCTGATGTACTTATGTCTTTCTAGGCATGGAACCTCCTTGTATCTGCTTATGTACTTGTAACCATTGTAAATGATGTTATGCCCATGTACTACTAAGACGTGGAACCTCTGTAAAAGAGCCTTTGGCTCAAAGGTACTTCTTAGAAATAAATACATTAATTAATTAATAGACTGCATACTCCAACATTATTAAGGCAGATTTACAAGGGCAATTTTCTGTAAGTATGTGTTGCCAATTACTTACAGTTTTCTGGATATGCTTATGCTCATTAAATCTCAGCTTCTTACATATCATGATGATGCATGAAAAAAACATCTAAACACTTGGAGCTCAATTTTCAAATACCAAAATCTGGCACAATGTGCTTGCACTAAAAGGATTCGATACAAGTTGCACCTTGCAGCAAATGTTGTCGCGATCTCAATATTTGAATGCAGGCTGCATTGCAATCGGGATGCCATGTGCCGAACCCACCCTGCTTCACCCTTGCACTAGACAAGGTGGTGCAACAGGATGTAAGGGAGCTTTCACCAGGACAGGGCTACAGCATCCCCTTATTTGGGATTTTGGAAACCCCACCATGGTTGCAAGGCAGGGCTCAGGTTAGACCAGCCATGAACTGGTCTAACAGAACTGTGCCAAAGGTCTGGAGGGAGGCAAAGGGATGGGGAAGACTGCAAGGACATGGAATGGGGGTAGAGGGACCTGTGGGGGTGCCATAATGGGTGGCAAGGGCACAGCGGCTCTGGCAGTATAGGGGGGTGGCACCAGTTGGATGTGCCTGGCAAGGTTGACAGAGCCACTAGGACTGGATATGCCCTGGTAGGCAAGCACGGACACTGTTCTGCACCTCCAGGTGCCACCAGCCCTGGCTCCTGTCCTGGAGTAGTTGGGCTGAGCCAAATGAAAGCAGCTCCTTGCCACCCTGGCACTATGCATTCCACGTCATGCATGATCACATGGAAGATGCACATGCAGCGCTGAACTGAGCGCTAGAAAGTTGTCTATGCAACCCTACACAAACCACAGCTATAAAAATAGCTGCGGTTCAGGGCCAGGATTATGAGTCACAAACAAAACCATTCTGCCTGGTGGGATTTTTTTTTTTTTGTACAAGTAAAAGTATATTTAAAGACACTTTTAAGAGGTAAGACTGAGTACATGCAATGTAAAATGAGATTACAAACATTTTTGTTTCATGACAAATATATTCCAGCACAGTGGCTTAAGCTAAACTATACTGGAAGTAAAGCTCTTATTAAACTTATAAGGCTAAACATAACCCATGCAATAGCTAAATGTAACCCCTTGTTACCCGGGGTTACTAGAATCCCAGTAAGACCTAGTGGTAGGCAGGGAAGGCAGCTTGTGAAACTCCAGTTAAATGGGTTTCACACTGTCTCACTTTGTTCTCAGTCTCAGCTGAGACTGAGAATAAACATCACCAATAGAACTGTCGAGCTGCATAAACCACATTGGAATCTGCAGCAGAGGGAGAGGGAGATAGAACAGTGGGAGTTTTCAAAGTCAGTCTCCTGTTTCTTGTCAGCAGGAAGGCAGTTCCTGTTTACCTTCTGTGGGAGAAGGAAGTCAGTCTCCTGCTTGCCTGCCAGCAGGAAGGAAGTGTCTTTCATTTACCTTCTGTGTGAGAAGGTCAGAGTCCAGTTTCAAGTGGTGGAGACCGCTGTCCAGGTCTCAGTGCCCCCTCCCTCTGGGGGTGAGTAAAGTATCCCTATGTAGATTCCAGGGGCAATCCCCTAATTTCTGCTAAAGGAAGAAAGCTGCCTTTTACAGTTTCTGTTTGGTCTTAAAAGTAGAAGGAGTTGTACTTCTCCTGTGGGGCACCTGCAACGAAAGGGTGAGTTTGCTCTAATTTGAGAGGGCAAAAAATGTGTTTCTTCAGTTTGGGAAATGTGAAGAAGTCTGGGATTTGAACTACTATTTGGGAGGCCTATAGTACTAGGTCAAACAAATGGAGTAGTGTCAAAATCTAAAGTCTGTGTGAATTCAAGTAATACTGTAGGGGGGGTGCGACAGTTCATCCACCATTTAATCTACAATTTCGAAGTTTCAGTTTTTCCAGAGAAATGGCCGGGTATGGGCTGTGGGAGCTGGAGGTGGGCAAACCCCCCATCTTTAGTAACCAGGTCCACCTCTGCGGATTTCTGCTGTTATTGCTACTTGCCTCATGCGCCTGGCCAGTGATGAGGTAGGTACCCAGACGTGGGTCGCAAATGGGAAAATCTCTCTAGGAGTCGCAGGCTCTAAGTGGTGTGGGGAGCCACAACTTAGGAAAAGAATTCTCCTTGTGAGATAGGAGTCAAAAGAAAGTAAATAGGAAATCTCTCGGAGTCACAGACTCTAAGTGGTGTGGGAACCACAACAAGTAAAATGGGTTCTTTCTCCCAATGAACCATCAGTCAAGTGGCTGGGGGCCGGCCAGTCGGGCTGTGTATCAAAGTGCATGCAAGTCCGGGCTGTGTGCCTGGTGGGTCCAGAGCCTGAAAAACAGTAGAAATGGGTTCATTCTTTAAGTGGACCGCCTTGTGGTCTCTAATCTGCATTATCAGTAAACGTAGCCCCTTGGAGGTCCATCTATGCTTTGTTATGTTCAGCTAGTTGTGAATAAAAGCCACACTGAAAAATTCCAATCCTGGTTCTGGACATTACAGTTATTGCTTCCTGTGTTCGGATTTACTTGGTTGCCCCTGTGCAGAGTAGCCAAACCTAGGTCCCCTTGTGCCAGGTAACCTCATCCTCCCCAAACCCAGGTCCCCACCAGGTATTGCTGCCAGCGCCAACAGCATGCCACCTGTTGTTTGGTAAGAAGGCAGGGGTGAGGGGTTACAAAAATGGAGGCACCACTTTGGATTTGTTCGGGAAGGAAGGTGCTTGGGCAAGGGGGCTAGCGTTTTGGCTATCTGGCAGTGGGTAGCCCAAAAAGCTGAAGCAATTTCCCTAGTGTGTTGCTGTGTGCTGTGAATCTTGTGCTGCTGTTTAAAAATGTCAACTGTTTATCAAGGAGCTGTAAAGACAAAGGGTGTGCTCTTGTCCTGCATCAAAATTGTTTACAGCGTTTTTGTCAGCTTTAAAAATGAACTGTGGTAAATAAAAGTGTGGAAAACTAGGGGTAGCATAGAGAAATTATGCCCTGGACATTGGAAAATGCTTTTAAAAAGAATTCTGTGAAGGAAAGTGTAAAAACTAGGGGTAGCAACAGAGAAATTATGCCCTGGACGTTTGAAATGCTTTTAAAATGAATTCTGTGAAGGAAAGTATGGAAAACTAGGGGTAGCAACAGAGAAATTATGCCCTGGACGTTGGAAATGCTTTCTGTGTAAATGGAGAGACTGCAGAGTTAATGGCAATTTACATGGTTGAAATGGGCTCCCACCGTGAGTCAGTTAGAAAAAAAAGTGCATTCTACAGTTTAAATTTGCCCACTTTCGACGATCGCTGAGAGGAGAGGAGCCTCTCTGAAGAAGAAGAGGCTCATTTGCATGGCGTCGTGTGGTTGGTCAGATTGCCATTAGTCCCCCCTCAGCCAGCTTTACAGAGACTGCCTCAGCATTCGAGAGGAGACAGAGTGTAAATGGTATTGGCAGTGGAGGAGCATCACGGAGGATTCAAAGCCTGTAAACATTCAAAAATAGACTTTTAAGTTTAAAATTGGGCTCAACCCGCAAATCGATCGTGGAAATAGTGAATTTGGTGGTTAAAATGATGATCGCTAAGACTGCCTGCCCGTTTGTGTTCAGAGGCCTTCAAAAACTGGCTGCAGGCCGTTTTACCCCATTGCAGCAAATTGCTACTGATCACAGTAAGTAAACAACCCAAAGAACTGCTCAAACAGTGATTTTCAGTAATGCCGTATAAAATGTGTGTGCATCAGTGTAGTCGCTTTGCAAGAAACGACTGTGTGAAGTCCTGCCAGCAAGTGCAAGTCTGTAAAGCCATTAAATGTGTGCATGGAAGTTGAATTTAGCAGCCAGAGAGAGACTGTGGGTTGTAGCAAAATGCAACACTAGTAGAAGCAGGCAATCCTGTGCTAAAACCTGAAGCTTTTAAGGGACTGTGAATAAAATGAATGTTGCCAGCATGTAAAAAGTCCAAGGAAAATCCTGTAAATCTGTGTGAAGCCTGAACAAAGCAAGTTGTGCAGTTTGAGTAAAAGTTATCAGTAACTGGTGGTCAAATCGGTGGCTTGACCCAGATCATAACTGTTGATGCACAGGAGTGCCTACCGCCATTACAGGGTGGTAGTAAAGTAAACACAGCAGCAGAGGAGCCATTTTAGAGCTACAGATGTGTTCATTAAAGTGGGACTTTCAGTTACAGTGAACTTTGTTTTATTTTTCTGCAGTTATGGCCTCAGGACCAGCTCGTTACCGGGTCATGCCGGGTTGCATAACGCAGCAGTAAATAGACTGAGAGATATTGAAAAGTGGTGCTATGGAGGGCAACTGCCTCTGATGTGGCAATTCCTCATTATCCAGTGCGTGTATGCCAAATATGCTTGAGTGCTGGAAGGGACGTCTTCATGATTCCTCACTGTGCTGGATGCCTACAAAAATATGGCTTGTATAAAGCGCCTCCAATTCGTTTGGCCCCCACATGGACAAAAATTCAGGAATCTGCAGTTGGCAGCACACAGCACCAGGCGGATCCTGTGGAGGAAGGTCCCTCAGGGAGTGTGGCACAAAGCTAGAGGGTGCAGAGTTAGAGACTGAATCAGAAGTTGAAGTTTTGGATGCTGGATCCCAGAAAGAAAGTTTGGATAAAGCATCAATAGACCCCTGGGTGGGGGGGCCTAGCCCAAGTCTCTTAGGTGAAGATGAGATGCGGGAGGCCTTTGAATGAGAGGTGTCGACCTCCGTGCCTAATGATGAATGGATAGTCTCAGGGGTGAGAATGACTGCTCACTCTTGGGCTCAGATCCTCAGTGAAGAGGAAGATGAGGGGGAAACCTATGTGGCCTTGTGAAAAAGGAACGGGTACACAGCCTCAAGATCTTGCCTTGGAGGAATGTGTTGAAGAAGGTGGTGATGCCACTGCCCTGGCTTCACAAGAGAAAGAAGTCAGGGATCGTTTTAATTTCTTTTGAGAATCTGAAGCTGGCAGAACCAGGACTGGCCACCCCCAAGCCAGGCCAGCAGTCTCAGATTGACCAAAGCAAGTAAAGAGGAGAGACTGGTTCGTAGAAAGGCAAATGAGATCTATGGCATGACCTTTCCTAACTTTCCTTGGAAAGTCTGGGAGGAGATTGAGAACTGCAGAAAATCCTGGATCTGGGATGAAGCAATGAAAAATGTGCATCCTGGGGCCAACCAGCATGTAAAGAATAGACTGTTCCATGAAAAGTATACCCAGAGGAAGAGAGGCAGGACACTGTTTATGGACAGAGTGAGAGTGGTGGACGGAGAGGGACGTGAAATCTCCCACTGTGTGAATTATGCGCCCAGATGGGAGTAATAATTCAAGCCCCTGACCCAGTACTATTGGCCTCAGTGCAAGGACACCTCCCAGCAATTAAGCCCGCAGACTCAAAATGGAGAGCCGAGCAGTGGTAGTCAATACTGCCACACCAGACTGTGAAGTGCCCTTATTGATCCACCAATATGAATAACCAGGACTCAGGTGCTCCACATTCATCAGTCTACAGTGTACTGTCCTGTCCAGCAACCATCTACTGGCCCACCAGATGACTTCAGATCCAGAGAGGTCCAGCCCAGCTGTTTCCTGTTCATCGCTTTGGTAATCGGATGACGCCGACCAGCTGTTTTTTTTTTTCCTGTTCTGCTGTTCCACTCCATTGATGACATCATCCCAGCTGTTTCCAGATGTGCCCTCCTATGGTTCCCGAAAGATGTCCTACCAGCTGTATCAGAAGAAATGCTGCCAGGAGAGTCTTGCCAGTGGACCAGGTTCGTGCAGACTCTTGTACTACAAATGGCTGTTAAGTCCAAAACTTTCCTATCTTTATGACATTGCAGTACACACCCTACACTACATACTTCAAAAATGTGTGAACTGTCTGCAAAAACTCTCCCCTTAGGGACTTTGGCTTAGAACTGTGCTTCACGGGCTCCGGCCCAGGAGAGACTCTTCAATGGACTAGCTTGGGCCTTGTGGTCACTAGTTGGGACTTTTGGGGCACTCCATCCCCCCAAATGTGTTTTGTAAATAATGTCATTTTTGTACTCTAATGTAAATACTGTTTTTCTATCTTTTTCTAAAAAAAATCTTTTTGGGGTTGTTCAGTGTTTTGTATGGTAGGGGTTTTAGGTAGACTGTGTATGCAGATTAGGAGCATGTGTTTTGTCTTTCTTTTCTTACAGGTGTTCCTGGGAGACAGAAGAAGACAAGAAGAGGAGGAGGGCTCATCGAGTTCCTTGTTCAGTGCTTTATTGTGTAGCAATTTAAAGTACTGTGGTGTTATTGTTATGGTTATTGCTGTATTAACCCTTTCCTTCCACAGGTGTGGTTGTGGGGTAGGGAGAGGCAGTATTTGGTATTTAATGGTGTGGTTGCAGGTTGCCCAAGGTCGGGAGGTCCCCGGTTTTGTTTTTTGTGGAATATTATGTTAGAGGCAGATAGGTTTCCTAGAGGGTTAGGGGATAGACAGGCTGTGGTCCTGAACGGCCATAGGGACTGCAGTGCTGATCTATCAGGGCAATATGCTCTGGACGGTTCTACAGAGCCACTAGGTGTCCATAGTAAGTGGATAGTGTAGAGGCTGACATGTCAGCTACAGGCCTCTAGGCCCTTAGTGTTTGCCTGCCTGTGCTTGCACATGGTAGGAGGGGCTTGATCGCCCTCCGCAGGCAGCACATAGGGGTGGGATGGCCTAAGGTTGCGCATAATGACTGGGAGCATTCCTGGTCAAGGGCGAGTGTAACCCCTTGTTACCTGGGGTTACTAGAATCCCAGTAAGACCTAGTGGTAGGCAGGGAAGGCAGCTTGTGAAACTCCAGTTAAATGGGTTTCACACTGTCTCACTCTGTTCTCAGTCTCAGCTGAGACTGAGAGATGACATCACCAATAGAACTGTCGCAGCTGCATAAGCCACATTGGAATCTGCAGCAGAGGGAGTGAGATAGAACGTTGGGAGTTTTCAAAGTCAGTCTCCTGCTTGCCGTCAAGCAGGAAGGCAGTTCCTGTTTACCTTCTGTGGGAGAAGGAAGCCAGTCTCCTGCTTGCCTGCCAGCAGGAAGGAAGTGGCTTTTGTTTACCTTCTGTGTGAGAAGGTCAGAGTCCAGTTTCAAGTGGTGGAGACCACTGTCCAGGTCTCAGTGCCCCCTCCCTCCGGGAGGGGGGGAGAAACGTATCCCTATGTAGATTCCAGGGGCAATCCCCTAATTTCTGCTAAAGGAAGAAAGCTGCCTTTTACAGTTTCTGGTTGGTCTTAAAAGTAGAAGGAGTTGTACTTCACCTGTGGGGCACCTGCAATGACAGGGTGAGTTTGCTCTAATTTGAGAGGGCAAAAAATGTGTTTCTTCAGTTTGGGAAATGTGAAGAAGTCTGGGATTTGATCTACTATTTGGGAGGCCTATAGTACTAGGTCAAACAAATGGAGTAGTGTCAAAATCTAAAGTCTGTGTGAATTCAAGTAATACTGTAGAGGGGGTGCGACAGTTCGTCCACCGTTTAATCTACAATTTCGAAGTTTCAGTTTTTCCAGAGAAATGGCCGGGTATGGGCTGTGGGAGCTGGAGGTGGGCAAGCCCCCCCATCTTTAGTAACCAGGTCCACCTCTACGGATTTCTGCTGTTATTGCTACTTGCCTCATGCGCCTGGCCAGTGATGAGGTAGGTACCCAGACGTGGGTCGCAAATGGGAAAACCTCTCTAGGAGTCACAGACTCTAAGTGGTGTGGGGAGCCACAACTTGGGAAAAGAATTCTCCTTGTGAGATAGGAGTCAAAAGAAAGTAAAAAGGAAATCTCTCTAGGAGTCGAAAACTCTAAGTGGTGTGGGGAGCCACAACAAGTAAAATGGGTTATTTCTCCCAATGAACCATCAGTCAAGTGGCCGGCAGGGGAGCTGGGCCAGTCGGGCTGTGTATCCAAAGTGCATGCAAGTCCGGGCTGTGTGCCTGGTGGGTCCAGGGCCTGAAAAACAGTAGAAATGGGTTCATTCTTTAAGTGGACCGCTTTGTGGTCTCTAATCTGCATTATCAGTAAACGTAGCCCCTTGGGGGTCCATCTATGCTTTGTTATGTTCAGCTAGTTGTGAATAAAAGCCACACTGAAAAATCCCAATCCTGGTTCTGGACATTACAGTTATTGCTTCCTGTGTTTGGATTTACTTGGGTGCCCCTGTGCAGAGTAGCCAAACCTAGGTCCCCTTGTGCCAGGTAACCTCATCCTCCCCAAACCCAGATCCCCACCAGGTATTGCTGCCAGTGCCAACAGCATGCCACCTGTCATTTTGGCAAAAAGGCAGGGGTGAGGGGTTACATAAATATTAAACTGAAATATAAAACACAAACATGCAGATCCTTATCAACTTTCTCATATTTCTGAAACCCTGCTATTTTGACTGCTTGAGGATTCCGGGAACTGAAAGACACTCTTCACAGATGCAGCTTCAGTAGGATTCTTCCAAAATAGAGTGGAGTTGGCAAGGCAAGGCAATTTTATTTATTTGAAAACCACTCCCAAGGCTCTTGGTGCCTCACAATCAAACAGTTTGGACTGTTGGTTCTTTCAAACAGTTTCCAGTCACAGTTATTTTCATAGTGCCTTTGATATCTTAAAACTTGATGTTGTTTAAATGCTCTGGTTCATTTGTCAAACTCTTCAATAGTTTTATTCAATTTAGTTTTGAGTACCTCAAATTCTGCTGAGCTTGCAAAGCTGTTCAATTCTTGTTCCTTTAATTTGAGATATTCTGAAGGCAGAGCTTGCTGACACGCTGGAATCAGCCAGAATTAGTTTTATAATGTGAAGTGAAGAACCATGCAGTTCCTTTCCAGGGGTCAGAAAATTCTCTATCACACCCCAAACTAGGGAACTTTAAAATTCTCAGACCCATGGAACTCAACCAGTTTCACATACTGTTCCAGCATAACTTGTTGCCACATAAGATGCTGGATCTTTAAAGCTGCTCTCTCTCATATCAGATAAAGGCCTTCATGATGTTGAGAGGTTCACTTGTATTGGAACATCTGCAGGAACCGAGGAGCTGGCACTAGTGGTAACAGGTATGTCTCCTAAACAGGCTTCAGCAAAACCATATCTGTGATACTAAAAGTGGGGCCTGCTACCGATTCGGTTGATAACAGCAGAGAAAATGTCAACCCTGGCATAGCCTGAGGATCATAAATGAAACAGAGAAAAGCAGCTCAGGGTCATTGTGCATTAGTTCAGTACAGGCTACTAGAAAATGAGAAAACTCACACTCGCTAAACAGGTCCAATACTGGAACATGTTTATTATCAGCAAACAGTACAAAACAAATCGACCCCACCACCAAGCATCGGCATTTTGTGCAGTTGTGCTTTGCCTAGTGACTCTACTGCCCCAGTGCCAAAATTATATACACTTCATCTTAAAGGAACAGTAGGAGAATAACAATTAAAATATAAAAAAACACAGATTTTGTGCAAAATTTTAAAAAGATACAGTTTCATCTGAAAAATTATGCTACTTATCGTAATATTTGATAGCTCTTTCACTTGCATCAACACCTGCAAGAGACAGAAACAGACATGCAAGAAACTAAAAACCACAATTATAAAGGTTTCTACACACAAAATGCCAGAACTGCACATGATCTATTAGAATGGGATGAATTAGTATAATCAAAATGACTGTCTTACCCCACCTGTTTGACCCATTACATATGCTTAACATTTTCCTCACTTGGTCTTGGTTTAACACAATCTACTCAATGATTTCTTCCTTTATGTGGGTGGGGAAGGTCCCCCAATGGGTATATTATAATCTAGCAGCCCCCAAACTATTAGGTAGTTTATGCTTACCCCATATTGGAGTTTATTATTGGGCCAGCCACACTAGCAAATACTTGCAATGGCTAGCACTGGAACCCCCAGAACCACATATTGCATACACTCCTATATGGCTCACTATATAATGTGATCAAATCTGTAATTGAGGGTTATCATCTCATTCCCTCCTGTTCACTAAATATGCCCTGCTCCCCAGAGATCTCAAGCACTCTGTAATAGGAACCTCTCAAAGTGAATTGGATCCTTTCCCCCCATCTTTTCACCCCATCACTATCTGTTCTACTGTTCCCTCCCCCTTACCCCTTCCTGCCTCCCGCCTCCCCCTTCCCATAGCCCCCTCTGTTAGAAGCAGAAGCTCATCACTCACCTCTGAGCCAGATCCTTCTTTACCACTACCCTGCGCCCTTCAAAGCCATCTACTCAACTGTGTATGCAAGTCTTTAACAACACCTCCTCCATGCCATATCTCAATATTCTGTCTATGACCTTAGAGTTATGTAAAATTGTAAATATGAAAAATTGGTATAGAATTATCAGAATTACCTGATAATTCAACTATGTATATTGTATAAATCAACACTATGTATATTGGCCTTGTTCCTTGCATTGCACTATGGTTATGTAATTGTCACTGATCCAACCAGGTCCATCTTGCAAATGAGTATTGCTCAATGATGTCCGCCTGGATAAATAAAGATTTTGATTGATTGATTGATTGAATTGTCAACAGTACAGTATCAATGGCTCAGCAGGTTGCACACTCCCTCTGAGGCCAGAAGATCAGAAGGCTGTGGGTTCTATCCCCGCTCCAGGCACTTGGGTTAAATCCTAATACTGACACTGTAGTGCATGATGGGGGTGCTGCACTCCTGAGATGCCATCTTTTTGATGAGATGTTAAACCGAGGTCCCATTTGCCTGTTCTGGTGGTAGTTCAGATGGATGTTAAAGATCTATGGCACTTCTCGAAAAGAGTAGGGGAATTTTTTTATTCAAACTTCAAAAAATCATAAGACAGTACAAAAATAACAGAAAGCAAAACTTTAAAGTAAATTAAGTATTAGTGCATACATCCCCTTCTGAAATATTAAAACTAATGAAAAAATACATATCGTAATACCCATGAAAAACTTATAGAAAGATGTAATCATATACCTTAATCCTTAAAAAAAATTCAGGTGTTTCTGTCATACTAACTTAAAAACAAACAAACAAGAATCCTACACTATTCAATTCATATTGTAAAACTTTCAAAAGAAAAGGACTCATTACAATTGTGAGCACCATACCCTATATCTTCGGGAAAATCACAAAATCGGAAACCATCCCAGTGTTGTAATTAAAAGCATGCATCTTTCTTTGTTCAAGGAGCCATAAAATAACTTAAGATTACCCCAAAAAACTGTAAAGAAAGAAATGATAAATAAGAGCATACTACAGTAGATTTTTTCTTCTTCATATAACAGAATCCTATATAAGCAAAACATACTAAGTTATAGTCCAAATTAAAACGTATTATTGAAATGTTTCCACTAGGAAGGCACACCGAACAACAGGTTGCTCGCCTCCCAGTGCGACCTGGGGATTACATGAGGTAAGAAAATACAAAAGTATACAGGATAATATAAGGTGAGTACAAGTATAAGTACAATTACAGTTACAGTGGAGCATAAAGTCGAAATAAAACACAATTGGTAAGTGGTACAGACAACGCAAGAAGTGATTAAGTATAGCTAAGGGTAGTCAGAGATCAGGATGTGGCAATTCCAACAGGTAAATACTGCAACAATACAAACACCTGTGCAACGATCTTTCAAATGCTAATCACAAGGGCAGCAAACCAAGTGCTAATAAGGGAGAAGAAATCATCCAAGAATGGGGTAGGGAGGCTGGTAGCTAGGAAGAGTTGTAGGAGGTGAGGTGGGGGAAGAGGAGATTGAAGGGGGGAGGGAAGCCCACCTAAACCTAATTCCCCTAATTCCTCTCCGGGATGCTGAGAACCCTGCAAGGGGAAGGGCAAGGAGCTGGCTAGCAAGAGCAATGTACAAAGGGGGAATGATGTTGAGAGCAGCCCTCAAAAACTTAGTACCCCTTCAGGATGCTGAGAACCCTGCAAAGAGGTCAGGGTGGTGGTTGAGCAGGAACAAAGTAAAAGGAATTAGGGACGATTTAAAGCAGATGCAGCTGGAAGAGAAGAAAATTATGAGATGCAAACCCTAAGGAATAGGATCTGGAGAGCAAGAGCAATGTACAGTGGGGGAGAGGTTACTGAGAGCAGCCTGCCAAAACCTAGTACCCCTTCAGGATGCTGAGAACCCCACAAGGGGATTGGGGTGCCAGTCAGGGAGAAATGAGGTAAAATGAAATTAGGGAGGATTAAAGCAGGACCACTTCCCGACCAAGCTTGAAATGCAGTCTTAACTAAATAATCAATTTAAAAGGCATCAAACATAAAAATTAACCACTGTCCAACCACACCACATTATCCCACCATGTTTTATAAATATCAGAGGAAACTTCAGCTTTTTCTGATGTTTTTATAGCAATAATAATATCGTTTATAGTCCAGAACAATTGGTCTGGAGTAACAAAATATTTTTGTAAGGACCACTTGCATCTCGTAATCCAAATATGGTATTTGAAGCAAACTAAGATTAAATGCATTGTATCTTTAGTAAACTGTGCCCATGTTTTAGGTAATATACCAAGAAATAAGGGTAAGGTGAACAAAGGGTGAAGCCACCCAATATTTATAGACCAAATTAAAATTGTAATATATATATATATATATATATATATATATATATATATATATATATATATATATATATGTGTTATATATATATATATATATAGATATATATATAATAATACTAAAGTGATTAGCCAGGAAGCCAAGATTCAAAGAAATACAAAATTGCACATAACTCATAATGTAAAGCATCATGGGCTATATATGCAAATCACCACAAAATGTTATGCTCTTGTTATCTTTGAAACTTGGCTTCCTGGCCAATGCCCCTTGTGGTAATCAATTGCCTCAGTGCTATTAAACTAAGGTTCTTTGTCTTTAGCTTTTTTTTATTGGGCTCACCACAACCCAAACCTGATAGACCAACTTAGGTAGCTGGTTCATTCCACTGGGGTGTCATACAGACGAGGCACACTGATGAGTCCTGGTAGGACAAAACACGTGCCTGTGTCTTCTGTTGGCATCCTTTGCAGACTGTGTGAGAGGCCCTTCGGCACCATGCATTCATGCTTAAAGTTGAACCAGCATAACATTTTGTGGTGATTTGCATATATAGCCCATGATGCTTTGCATTATAGGGGTATGCGTGATTTTGTATCACTATTCAAAATAAAGTTGTGTCATGGTTTCTATTTGGGCCTGCCAAAAATCTGCCCTAGGGCATACCCATTCCTTCATTTCCTTATGTTTAAGGTTACCCTTAACATTCAATTTTCCATGGGTACTAAGCCAAAGAACATCCCACTTATATATACTGAGTCCTATGAAGCAGTAACATAGACTCTATTTGTTGTAACTCAGAAAGCTGTTTAGTACTGTAATGAGGAGTCTCCCAAAATTTTTTTTCCAAAATGTGGGAATACAATGCTTTTCTGGAGAGAGTCAGACAAAACCCTTTAGGTAAATTCCAAAGCTTAAGTTTACCAAAACAATGGACAAAATTGGTTGGAAGGCCCTTGAGTGACTGTTGCCTAGGTATCACTTTCTCCATTTCTCGGTGTTGTACCCAGGGGCCTAGATAGTTCCAAACCCAGGGAAACCATATCTTATCCTGATATTGTAAAACTGGTCTAATATTATGCTGAAAAAACATACTAAAGAAAAATAAAACAGAATTCACCATCTGTAGACAACCTTTCTTAATAGACAAACAGGTTATACCTCTTTTAATTGGATTCAAGCAACTTTCCCACACCCACTGAAAAAGAATACTATAAAGCTTAGTCTCTAACAGTTTGGGAAACACAAAAACAGGACTTCTGGTGATGTCACAGCAATGGTGGCACAGTAAATGAGGAGCTCCGTCTAATCTAACAAGAATCAGTAGCCATCCTCCCATCTACCTTTACTAAATAGCTCAAAAAATATTCAACCCACCTTCACAGATGTCGGTAAAGCCACCGCGGTCGAAAAGTGCTAAATCGGTGCCGCAAGGAAAGTTAAACAGCTATGCATTGACACCAGCATGGACGGCTTTTGCAGCTTCGTGCAGCTCAATGCACCATCCAAATCCTTGGCTGACTGGGAGGGCAATGAAGCAACACCACAAGCGCTGATTGAAAAGTCACTGCAGAAAATATTAAAACTGCTCAGAAGATTGAAACGTCCATAGCGGATCTCCAAAATATTTTAAAAATATTAATACAAGAGTCAACTTAACAGATAAAAAGGTGGCACAGATAGCAGAACATCAAGACACTACAAACAGAGTGCTTCTCTACCTTCTGAACAGAGACCAGATCACCCACGCATGGCTGGAAGATGCCGAAAACAGGGCAAGAGGAAAGAATTTTAGGATCTGTGGCATTAAGGAGGGAGAAGAGGAAGAATACCCAACCACAGCAGACTTCATTTAACATTTATTAAGACTGATGCTATTCTCACCTTCTGATATCTCCCTTACTATAGAAAGAGCACACCGATCGCTTGGATCATGGTCCACTGGTACAGATTTGCACCCATGATCATGGATCATAAGGATGCTAAATTTTCAAGATAAAGAATGTATTCTAGCTGAAGCGTGGAGACAACGAGACCTGAAATATGCTGGCAACCCAATGTTTTTTGATCATGATATCTTGGCGGAGCTGCAGACGAAACAAAATCATATCCAAGCAGTAATTAGAAAGTTAAAGGAGAAAAAAAACAAATAAAAGCACAGCTGAACTTCCCAGCCAAGTTGAAGGTATATTTGGACACTGAAATAAAAATCTTTAATACATTGGCTGAGGCATCTTCTTTTCTGAAGGAGAATTAGATTAACGTCCTAACCTAGAAGTGGAGGTACTAGAAAAGAAGTTAATATTAGAGGCTTGGAACGTGGTCATGATAGGGAAGAAAGAGACTTCTGGTACTTTGCCTAAATATTTAGTACCTGATCTGGCCAAGCTAGTGAAAAATGCTGAAGCACATCAGTCTAGCAATGTGGAGGGAAGTCTCTCAAACACAGTGGTAAAATGAAAAGAACTGGAATTGACATCTTGAATTGCTAAAGTATTGAGAGCTGAGGCTCTACTGTAGGTACACATTTTGTGTTTAATATAGGAAGGTGGATTTGACAATAATAATTAGAGGTTAATGTTAAAGATGATACAGCATTTTTTTAATAATATTTGTATAAGTGAAAATGGAAGGGGGAATTGAAAAGAAGTAACAGAGTGCAGGTACATGAGAAGGTGGCAGAGGACTCTGGGGGGGAAGGCTGGTGAGGTGCATGAAAGTGGTTGCTAAACCAGTCGATTGGAGAGACTGGTCTTCTCCCACATATGCCCCTCATGGGACATTTAAATATAAGATGGGGTTTAAAATGGCAGCACTCTGTATGGGCCACTATAATGCTGGGAGGAAGCGGGAAGGAGGAAACCACCATAGAAAATCCTGTGCACAGACCCTTACTGGAAACACACCCAGAAGGAAAAGCCTTGATAACCATTGCCTAGATGTGCTTTTGATTTCAGTGCATACTCTCCTTACTAGTGGAGGCAGTAAGAGAGCCGCATAAGGAGTGACATTAGGGTCACCCACCTGTGGGTTAAAGTCATCAACCCATTTATTAAGCTTTTATTTCACCTAGGAAGTTAATACAGAGGGAAATATGAAACATAGAATGCAAGCACGGATCCAGGTTGCAATGGGAAAGTTTAATGTATTTGAATTTTACACTAGTGACATTGTACATAGTTTATGCTTTTTGAATATGGTTAAAATAATTTGGTCTACCTCGGTAGGAAAGAACAAAATAAATACATTTTTCATGGTTCCGAACAGCAACAAGGAAATGTTTAGGATGCTTTTCTCTGGATTTATAATGGCTAAATTTCAAAGTATATCCTATAACATCAAAGGTAGCCACTCTCCAGATAAGGAACAAAAATCTCATTGGAGTTAAAGAAATATAATTGTGATGAGGCCTATGTGCAGGAGACACACTTATCACATGAAGAGCATCTCAAGCTTCAGAGGGGCTGGGTTCAGTGCATTTGCATCATCTAGGCTGGGTGGAAAGAAAGCAGGAGTAGCAAACCTCATTAGACGGGCTGCCTTTGTGTCAGAGCAAGTGGACCATGACAATGCAGGTTGATATGTTAAAGTATTGGGTAGGTGGGTTGGGGAACAAGTACATATAATAGATATATATGCTCCTAATGAAGGAGCAGGAAATTTTTTTAAAGAGGTCTCTGGGAAAATAATGGAGCTACCAGCAGGACAAATATTTCTGGGGGGTGACTTTAACTGTGTTTTGGATCTGAGATGGGACAGATCATCACAGTGTTTTATGACAAACAAACTGTCCACCAAAATACTAAATTCCTTAATTGTAGAATCAGGTTGGTGGGAGTATGGAGGGAACATCATCCAAAAGAAAGAGATTGTACATATTATTCTTCTGCGCAGAAATCATATTTGAGAACAGACTTTTTTCTCACACAGAAAGCACTTGTCCACAAGGTTATGGGATCAAGCATACTTAATATTGACAGTTAGGACCATGCACCAATATCACTTCAATTTGCCCCACAAACTGGTCAGAGGAGAACATTATGGAGGTTAAATGTGTCCCTATTCGCAGATAAACAGCTGGTGGCACAGCTCTCTGAGAGAATGAAGGATTTATATAATTCAGAATTAAATAGTGAATGTGCACCACATGTGAGATGGGACACCATTAAAGCTGTCCTAAGAAGAGACTTGATCAGTGTAGCAGCAGGGAAAAAGAAAGTAGCACAATTAAAGTACAAGAGACTAGCACAAAAAAGCTAGGGACCTGGAGAGTTTACATATAAAAAGACCCCAAAAATGAAAAAAAAACCAAACTGTTACATGGCTAGCAGCAAAGGATGAACTTAACCAACTAGAACAGAGGAAGGCAGAGGGTATCCTACATTTCTCAAACTATAAATACTGTGATATAGGAGGTAAAGCCACATGGTTACTAGCACTCAGGTTGAAAAAAAATGCAGCGGATAGAACGGTAGTAAGTATAACAGAAGAAAATGATCCCGGGAATAAAAAAGTTACTCCATCTGATATAGCTACAAGTTTTTGGTTATATTACCAAGAGTTGTATACAGAAAGCAGGGACCCACAGAAAGTACAGAAAGAGACAAAAGCTTTCTTGGAGAAGATAACACTTTCAAAGTTAGACCAGGAAGCTAGAGGTATTCTAGGAGCTGAGATCTCACAACAAGAGGTGGCTGGGGTGATAAAAGATTTTCAAAAGGGGAAGTCACCAGGTCCGATGGATATAGCAGTGAATTCTACAGTGTGTTGGCTAAGACAGTAGTGCCCATCCTAATGGTGGTATTTAACAGTTGCCTCCAGAAGGAGATGGTCCCCCACCACAGTATGATGCTTTATCGCAGTCATTCCTAAGGAGGGAAATCTGTAGATAAGTGGGCATCATACTGCCCTATTTCCTATTAAACCTGGATTTAAAAACACTTACAAAAATTCTGGCAAAGTGGCTTCAGATCTAGCTCCCAGAACTAATACATATTGACCAAACAGGTTTCATCCCAGGTTGTCACCTTATGGATAACGTTCGCAGGCTTTTGAATATTTTATCAAGTGGGGGCTCCCTCAGTGTTCCCCCAATTAGCCCTTTTCCTGGACATAGAGAAAGCATTCGATCGCCTGAACCGGACATACCTATTAGAGGTTTTGGAAGTTATGGGACTAGGGGAGGTCTTTATTAAATGGGTTAAGCTAATTTATAATCAACCTACAGCTCAAGTGAGAGTAAATGGGACCATTTCTCAGAGAATTACCATATGACAAGGTATCCACTCTCTGGTTATTTTTTGCCATTAGCTTAGAGCCCTTAGTAGAGATAATAAGAAGCTCTCAATTGAGTCAAGGAATCATGATTAATGGTGTGCTTAAAAAAAACTCTTTATATACTGATAATGCGCTGATATTTATTTCGGATCCGCTCAAATCTATGCCTCCATTTCTACAGATTATGGACTATTTTGGAAGCCTCTCAAGATATAAAATTAATAGGGACAAGACAGAGGTGATAGTAATTACAGGACATCTTACCCCAGATATTAAAGCTAGCCTCCCCTTCAGAGTGGTAACCAAATGTTTTAGGTAATTGGGCATAAAAACCCCACTTAAATTGAACTGACTAAACCACTGTAACTATGAACCCCTACAAACACAGGCATATGAAGATTTATCAAGATGGAGGCATCTACCACTTAGTTTCTCTCAAAGGATTGAGACCCTGAAAATGAGTGTATTACCACGTTTTCTGTTTTTTTTCTACTCTTCCAACCCCAATTCCTGCAAAAAAATTGGAAAGATTTGTGGAAAAAATGGCACAATTTGAATGGTCAGGCCATCGCCCTAGGTTAAGGTGGAGCGTAATAATGGAACCTAAGTCCTCTAGGGGATGGGCACTTCCAGACTTTCAAAAATATTATGAAGTAGCCCAGACTGTACCAATTCTGAAAATGTTGAGGAATCTAGATTCAGAGATTTGGACTTCTCTCAAAGAGGGGTCCCACCCCCAGATTCCTTTAAAACTTTTGCCATGGACAATAACTGAAAAAACTTTATCCCGGATCACTAATAGATGGACCAAATGCTCACTGGCTATATGGTTGAGAGTTAGAGGATCATGGAGATTCAGACTCCTGTATACAGTATACTCCCTGGAATATATGCCGGTGCTCTTTAACAATAAGAACCAATTAGACCTAAAATCCTTGGCACAGAGAGGTCTACGACATGTAGACCAGATTGTGGAAGGCACAGGATGAGTGAAGACTTCTGAAAAGCTTAAAAGAGAATTTACTCTACCAAACACAGATTTTTATAAATATCTACAATGTAGACATATGATCAATATGGAAATACCTAAACAAGAGTTGTTGAGAACTCCAGGAGAGGTTACACCTACATGCAGTATAAATCATGCTCTACATCAACAAAATAATCATATCTGAGCTATATTTTAAGTTAATGGGGCAGAGGGTAACATAGGAGCAATGTCATCCAGAAGAAATGGGAAGAGGAGATGACTTATACTTTAAACCCCTCAGATTGGGAAATAGTGTGGCAGTGAGTTCACAAAACTACTTATTCACAAACATAGAGGGAATTTCATAGGAAGGAGTAGTCCAGGTTTTTTATAGTCCCCACAAATCTCTAAGCATTATGGTAATCACCCCTCAGACACCTGTTGGAGAAGTTGTGGACAGAGAGGTACATATTTTCACATATTTTGGGAATGCCCAAAAATCCAAGACTACTGGCAAGAAGTACAACAATTAGTAATGAAAATGTGTGACCTCTCCTTGCTTTTGAAGTTTGAGCATCTGGTACTGGGACTCCCACCCCCCACTGAATTGAAAGGCCATGATAAAAAATATGTGTTTTACATTTTAGTAGCCGCAGCCAATAAGGCTCTTACATAACAGTGACTTGTGTCAGATGCACTCACGATTGCTCAATGGAGAACAAATATTAAGCGAATACATGATTTGGAGACCATACCAGCCATATTGAATCTAAAGATAGAGAAGTTTAATTTAAGATGGCTTCCATATTTTTCTTTTGTGGAGGAGGTGGACTCAGTGCCAGTGCTGGACCAATACCTAAAGTAAATACCTGAATTCTGGGGAACGGGCCATAGGTGAGTTTTATTTGGCAATTCTGTTAAAACACCATGAAATAATATTAGATAGTTTTATGCCGTTGGATATCAAAATAGATTAACAAGATGAGATATTAAGACACATAATTAAGAAATGATCAATCAGCAGACATTGTTTGAAGTGTTCATACTTAAATTGATGGTTCTTTTTATTGTTAGAATTTTTTATGTTAAGAATGAAGTTTATTCTTAAAAATGGCTTAAATAATAAAACGTATGATGCATACACAGGGACAATGTAAAGGTAAGTAAGAGTTAAAAAGCTGTTGGAGTAAATGCTTGGATGTTCATAATTTCAATTTTCAGGAAATAGTCATATAATGTTGCTGTATTAGATCATTGTCAGGTTCAGAAATTCCATCTGAAAGGAGAGACAAAGAGAAAGAGACCTTTAGACATCAAGGATTATATTTTATTTTCATTTTAGTCTTTGGTAACCGGGTAAGACCCACTAGGCACAAGTGCCTGTTTTCAGGGGTGACCTGGGAGCACTGGGTGGTTAAGTTACTTGGTCAGAGTCACACAGTATGCAAGTGGAGGTTGTGAGAATCAAACTCAGGTCTGGTCTGCTGGATGTATCAAGCTCGTTCACACCTTGTTCCTCTAACCTCTAGGCTATACTGCCAGCTGCATATGGACTTCCAAGTACCTTGGTTTGATATCCGTAACCTGAAATACCAACTTAAATTGAACAAATGATGACCTGTGCAGTGTATAAGTTGTTTTGTAAGATTCTAAAGAATTCTAATAAAAGATAGAAGTTAAAAAAACAACACTTAAATGTAAAAACACACATAACAAAAGGTTTTTAGCTTGTAAATTCACTTCTATTTTGAGAGAAGCCACAATTCCATTTACTCATTTTAAGACTGGCTTCATCAAGTAAAATGTTTCAATTCATCATATTCATATCTCCCTACCCAAAAGAACTCCCAAAATTTTTCAGTGTGTATTAATTACCGGTATTCCAAGCACTACCATGCCAACTTTATCAGTATTCCCAATAGGTAGGCACTTACTCTTATCCCGATTTATCCTGGAGCCTGTACTCTGAGTGTTGTTATCCAGCAATCCACTAGAGGGAAGGTCTGCCAAAATGAAACACAAATCATTAGCATACGCTACTGTTTTGGTTTCCACATCATCACTTGATATTGATAAACCTCCAATATCATTGTGACGGTGCACTTTACATAATAATGGTTCTAAGGTTGAAATATAAAGCATAGAACTCAAGGGACAACCCTGCTGCACTCCCTTGGTGATATGACTGTAAGCACCTACCCACCCATTCACATATGGTGCTGATTGAGCCGAAGTATAACAGAGCTGAATCCATTGTATAAATAGGGATGGAAAATGAAATTTGTACAAACACTTCCAGAGGTATAAATGTGCCACCTGATCAAACGCTTTTGCCTGATCTAAACTAACCGAAAACCCTTCCACTTCTTCGGTATTACCTTTCTCAAAAGTTTCTCAATAAAATCAGTCCATCCACGATATGGCTGACAGAAACAGAACAAAATTGTGTAGAGTGAATTATGTCCTGCAAAACCATACTTAATCTATTACTGAGGATTTTAGTAAGAATGTTCAGGTCTGAATTTAAAAGTGTAATAGGTCTCCAATACCGTAGAAGTTCCTTATCCCCTGCTTTGTATAATAGGATCAGCAATCCCATATTCATGTGAGCTGGCAGTGAAAGCTGAGTTAAACAGGCATTACACATACCAGTAAGTTCAGATAAAAGTGTCCGGCCTATATGATGATAACATTCATTAGGAAGGCCATCAGGACCTGGTGCCTTACCATTGTGTAATCTAGAAATAACTGTCCAGAGTTCTAAAGAAGTAATAGGTGCAGTAAGTGTAAATAAGTAATAATCTGGAATTAATGGGAGATCAACATCTTGTAACCAAGCATTAATATTTTCCTCAGTAACTGTTTGGTCTGCCGTGAACATTTCAGAAATATGAGTTTTATAGCTGTCAAAATATCCTCCCTTTTGTTATTGGTATCCCTGTAGGTGTCCAAGCTATTTTATATCCTACTTCTGTCTTAGGTTAGTGCAACAGTCAAAAGATTAGTGAAAGCTTCTTTCCCAAAGTCCCAAAATTCTGCTCTCTTTCAAGAGATTTCATTCTGTCGTATTGGATATTTGACATTTCTTGTTTGATTTCTGATATCTGGACTTATGGAACATATTCCCCTGAATTTTGTAATGACTGTAATAAAAGCAATTGTCTAAATTCCCAGTATCTGTCCTTCTTATATTTCTCTGATATTTTCCCAATTTTCTGAAAATAATCCAAAAAAGTCATTTTACTGTCCTCCCACCACTGTTGTTTAGAATCATATATTTATTTATTTAGGTTTTGTTGACTGGGTAAGTGCACTAGACACATTCTGCCTATTTTTAGGCATGACCTGGGGGAGGGGGATACAGATGAATGCCAACTGACCTTGAACCAGATTAAGCTGTTGGTGGTATTTTTAGTAAATGGGGGAAATTTGTCCAGGGCACTGGGAAAATCCCCCTAACACACTAAACACACTAAAAAGTATTAGAGCTTCTGCTACAACCTTTATCTACTTTAAGGACATTTTTTTAAGACTAAAACGATGGCATCTCATGCCTCAGCAGATAATTTCTGCTCAGACCCATAAAATGTTATATAAAATCCTTTTGGATACCATGCGCCATGTTATAGAGCCATTTGAGAAGTGTTCTAACTCTTACTTACCATTGCTTAAAGCCCTATTACAATCATCTAGAGTTCCAGCACATATGTGGGATTTCCACTGGCTGTCATGCCATGAGACAATTAATATCAAAAATAACCACAAACATACACAACTTCAAGACAGAATTTGTAGCAGACTCCTAAGTATAAATACATTAGAGACTATTGAGCACTTGTTTTTTGAGTGCTCTTATATTACAGTGTTTTGGGCCTACATAGCAAACCTTTGGCAAGAACCATTATATGCCACTATTTCATATGCTAGCATAATGTATGGAGTACTCTCCCATGTGGAAAAAGTGGAATGTAAATACTTTATACTTGGAGCCAGATATTCAGACTGTGCAGGGCAGTGGCGCATGCCTGGGTGCAATGCAACTGGGCTGCGCTGGGTCCAGGACCAGGCGATATTCAACGGTGATGCACCATGGCTCAGCACCATTGAATATGGTAAGGTCAGCGCATACTACTGTGCATGGTGCAGTGGCACTGCACCAGCGCAAGCCACAGAAAGGGAGCACGGAATGTGCCGCAAGTGCAGTTGCACTAGGTGCATCACCCACGATCTTCAGCTGGGGCATGCAAATGAGGCTATAATATATGCAGCAGGCACAAATGGGGCCATTTGCATGTCATTATGGCCCCATTTGCATGCTTTGCACAGGGTGGCTCCGTGGAATGCGCCTGGTGCCCTATCTAGCTGCTGTCATCAGGGGTGGGTCACTGGTGGGTGTTTGTAACCCTCTCCCCTCCCATACACCTGATCACAGGCATCTGTAAATGTAATAAAAGTACCTGGTGGGCTAGTGGTCCCCCCGTATGCCCGATCATGGGCTGTTGTCATACGAAAATTTACCTGGTGGTCTGGTGGTACCCCTTCCCACCACTGGACCCTGGCCACCCAGCACTCCCCATCATTGGCGGGCAGCAGCACCCTGCCCACATACCATCTGGCTGCCGGCCGAATGACAGCGTACAGTATGCTCTGCATGCCTATTGGTCCAGTAGTGATATTGGCTTAGAGACCAGACTGTACACACAGGGCCAGATATGTGAAATGAATGGGTCCTGTGTAGTACAGTGGTCTGCAAGCCCATTGGTGTCATTCAGTGGGCAGCTGGGTGGTATGCAGGTGGGTGCTGCCACCTGCCGATGACGGAGGGGGATGCTGGGTGGCGGGGGTCCTCTGTGGGTGGGTGGGGAGGTACCACTAGACCACCAGGTAAATCTTTTGTGTGACAACAGCCCACAGTCGGGCATATGGGGGGCACTAGCCCACAAGGTACATTTTTTACATGTACAGATGCCTGCAATCGGGCATATGGGGGGGACCACTAGACCACCAGGTACGTTTATTACATGTACAGATGCCCGCGATCGGGCGAACAGGTGGGGGGGGGCACTAGTCTACCAGGGAGGGTCTCGGTGCTTGTGGACGGTGTTCCCACCAGGCTGGTGGCCACCCATGGCTGGTGGCTGTTGTGTTGTGCCTTGTAATACAGCCACCCACCTGTGGGTGGCCAGCATTTGAACCTGTTTTATTCGGCTCAACTTTGAGCACCAATGTGCGGCGCATGTGTGGGTTGTGCCAGCATATGTGCCGCACATCCCGGACTGAATATCGGATGTGCTGCATATGCATAGGCACGCCCCTGCATCTGCGCTTGAATACATTACCAATGCGCCCTGGTGCATCAGGGGTTGCACCGCCAACCTGTCCCTTTGAATATTGCACTGGGGCACATTGGGGGTTGTGCATGAGGCACCTTGTTGCGCCAGGCGCAACCCCTTTAAATATCCTGGCCTTGGTATTTACTATAATAAAATGGAATATATACTGTAGATGGCTAGATGCTTGTATGTATTGCAGCAGAAAGACAGTGCATACATAGAAATTGCTAGCAAAATCAGACAGGATCCATTTAAGATACATGCATCTGAATATAAAAAAACTGTCTAATACTGAAATTCCAGAATTATGGAAAGGGCTCCCTTGGGTTACAGACTCAGATGTCCCAATAACATGAAGGAATGTAAAATTGAAACCTGGGTCTTATAAGGGTCCATTTTCTCTTTTTTTTTTCTAACTTCATCAAGTTTATTGGCATCTTAAAAGTACAGTACAACTGCTCATCTTCAAAAAGTTAAAGATATCATACAAATACAGGTCTGAGATTCTAATACCACAATGGATATTCCTACAAACTTTAACTCAACACAAGTAATGCCTTCCAGAATTTACAATTGATCTGATACATAATAAAGTAGTGAAATAAAGGTGCACACTGCTTGAAGCCCTTGGCTCCTAGATGGTGGATACAGTTCTTAGCAGTGTAACCTCAGTCTCTGTCCCAGTCTCTTATTAGAAGATTGTTTTTCCAAGAGAAGGAAACCAAATTGTCCCTAGGGTTTAGTCAAAACTGGAAATGGCATTAAGTTCTAAAAAATAATAATAAACAGGAGGAACAAGCATAACATATCACTGGAAACAGGGAGGTACCAAGACTGGATCACTGGAAACAGGGAGGTACCCAAAGACTGGAGGACAGCAGATGTAGTCCCCTTATACAAAAGTGGGGACAAAGAGGAAGCGGGGAACTACAGACCAGTCAGCCTCACCTCGGTAGTGGGGAAGATCATGGAAGCACTACTGAAGGAGCATCTGGTTGTCAATGGACTACAGGACCCAAGGCAGCATGGTTTCACCAGGGGGAAGTCATGTCATACCAACCTTGTTGAATTTTTTGACTGGGTGACGAGGGAGGTGGATCAGGGGAGGGCAGTGAACATGGCCCATCTGGACTTCAGCAAGGCCTTTGACACTGTGCCACATAGAAGACTATTACACAAACTGGGGAATATGGGTGTGGGCAGGACAGTAGTGTGGTGGGTAGGTAACTGGCTGGGTGGCAGGACACAGAGGGTGGTGGTAAATGGCTGTCACTCCACAGAGGGAAGAGGACCAGTGGGTACCGCAGGGATCAGTGCTGGGACCGGTCCTATTCAACATCTTCATCAGTGACATTCATGAGGACCTAGAAGGCAGAATTTCACTGTTAGCTGATGACACAAAGCTCTGTAACAGAGTAGACACACGGAGGGTGTAGACAGAATGAGAAGGGACCTGCAGAAACTTTAAGAATGGTCAGGGTTTGGCAGTTGAAATTCAATGCAAAGAAATGCAAGATAATGCATATGGGGCACAAAACCCTGGCACAATATATCAGTTGGGGGGTGAGGATATAACATGCACCAAGCAGGAAAGGGATCTTGGGGTTATCATCTCTGATGACCTCAAGGAGGGAAACAGTGTGACAAGGCAGCAGGTAAAGCAAATAGGATGCTGGGATGCATAGGCAGGGGCATCACCAGCAGGAAAAGGGAGGTCATAATTCCACTATACAAGACACTAGTGATGCCCCACCTGGAGCACAGTGTACAGTTCTGGAGACCTTACCTACGTAAGGACATAGACAGGGTAGAGAAGGTTCAGAGGAGGGCAACAAAGATGGTGCATGGATTGCATCACAAGTCCTATGAGGACAGGTTGAAGGAACTGAACATGTTCTCCTGGAGGAGAGGAGGAGAGAGGGATATGATAGAGACATCAAGTATCTTACAGGGAGGAACAGGGTGCAGGAATACAGTATTTTAAGCAAAAAGATGTTCCAGGACTAGAGGGCATGAGATGAAGTTGGAGGAGGATGATTCAGAGGAAACGTGAGGAAGAATTTCTTCACAGAACGGGTGTTGGACAAGTGGAACACCCTGCAAGTGGTGGGGCTGAAACAATCACGGATTTAAGAATGCATAGGATAGACATAAAGGAATTCTGGAGGTCAGGGGTAAGGGGCAACAGACTTCTAGGAAAACATAAACTGAACTTATAAGCTCAAATGGGCAGACTGGGTGGGCCATAGGCCCTTATCTGCCGACACTGTCTATGTACTCATGTATCTATATAGCAATAGGTGTTCTACCATACCCACCCTCCCTCCCACCCAAAGATCATAGTATGGAGATCCACCACCATGAGTACTTAATTGGTCTGTGGTCCAAGCCTCTTCCTCCTTCATCTCTGTCTCACCCTCCAGGTCCCCTCCAGGTCTGCCAAGGTCACCAAAGTTCCAGGAACTTTTCTTTCCTTAAGTGTAACATATAAGTAATGTTCTCTAGGCGTTCTGTCTCCTCCACCTTAGAGACCCATTGTGTCAGGGATGGGGGTCAGGTGTTAACCATTTAATTGTAATACATTTCAGGCTGCAACCCTCAGTATCTGACACAACTCTACTAGTTTCCATTTTTTAGAAGATAAGGTAGGAAGGCCCAATACTAAGTCCTGGAAGGTAAAGGGAGAGAAAGACACACTATTTGTTCTAGAATTTCATGAATGTAGAGCCAAACCTCTGTAGTTTCTCACATCCCCAAAAGATGTGGTAATGTGTGCCTCTGGTTTCCCCACACACGCCAACATACCGATGAAGCTTGTGGGTTAAAATGTCAGGTGATCACTGGGGTCCTGAAAAAGCTGCCCCAGGACTTTCCACTGCACTCCCACCAGATAGTTGCTGATGTCACCTGCCAACCCCTTTGGAGTCTACTTTCCTCCTCCTAGAGATAGCTCAGCCACTTCCACCTCTCATCTCTGTCTTATGTCTTCTAGTACTTATGCCCCAGGTTGAGAGGTGAAGACTCTATTCAAAATAGACAGGTATGTCAGTTTATCCCTTGATTTTAATAGAGTCCCACCAGTAGGTCTCTAAGTATGTTAGTTCTTTACTGATCTTCTGAAGGTTATTACCTGTATGAATAAAATGTCAGGTTTGAAGAACTCTATAAAAATCTTCCTTACGAAGTGAGAAGCGGTCCTTAAGGGTGGCAAAGGGAAAACATCCTGTTCTGTCAATCAGTTGTTTGAATGTAGTAAGACCTTTAAGCTCCCAGTAGGCATAGCCCTGATCTGATTTGGGGGGTGAAACTGTCCAGATAGTGAACCAGAGAGAGAGGGCCTATAGTATTTGGGGTATGCGTTAATTTACATAGCTTGATAAGGATACGTAGGGAGTGCTTAAACCATGGGTTAGAAATGGAAGACCAAATCTGGGGACAAACAGGGCTTGTAGGTAGTATCCATAATTTGTAATCTTTGAGTGCCTCAGTCTCAATAGAGTCCCAGCCTGCGTCGGTGCGTGTGCTTAGCCCAAGTTATTAACTGTGCACCTTGGGCGGCTAAATAATAATGATACATGTGGGAAGGCCTAACCGCCTTCCTCCCTGATCTCATCAGGGTGGCAAAAGATATTCTGGGGCGCTGTCCCACCAAATAAATTTAGAGATATCTTTAGACAGCTTATTCAGAAGCAGAGTGGGATAGGAATAGGGAGTGTCTGAAATAAGAACAATAGTCTGGGCAATACATTCATCTTTATAACCTGAATTCTTCCATATAGGGTAAGGTAAAACTTCCAGTGGGCAAAGTCTGATTGTAGGGTGTGATATAGTTTAAGGAGATTATTTTGAAAAGTTTGAAGTGTCAACTGAAATTTGATCCCAAATACCTAAAGGTATTTTTCTTAGCCCACATAAAAGAGAATGTGTTCCTGAATTGTCTGGGAGGGTACCACTCATTACCACTGCCTCGGATTTGGAGAGGTTAATTTTATAACCCACCAGGAACCAAACTTCTTTGGGAACTCTAGCAAATGGGGTAAGAAGGTCTGGGGATCTTTTAAAAAAATTGTCATCTGCATAAAATGCCACTTTTTGTTCAGACCCCCGCCCAAATTCCTTTAATGTGTGGGTTGTTGTGTATCCAAATAGCCAGAGGTTCCAATGATAAAGCAAAGATCAAGGGGGAGGGGGGCAGTTCTGCCTTGTGCCCCTTTGGAGAGGGAGGTGGTCCGAGAGGAGGCCATTCACCCGAACCCTAGCCTCTGGCCTATGATATAGGGCGGCTATAGTTGAAACATAATGTTCTCCCAGCCCAAACTTTGACAGAGTGGAGGAAATAAAATGCCAGTTGACCCTGCCAAAGGTTTTCTCAGCAACCATACTGATTGCTAAATGCAAAGAGGTTGAACCTTTCTGGGTGGTAATGATGTTTAACAACCGACAGATATTGTCTTGGAGGAATCTCCCAGAGATAAACCCTGTTTGATCGTGATGGATAAGGGTAGAAATACAGTTTTGTAGTCTGTCTGCCAAAATCCCTGTAAAGATTTTAAGGTCCATGGGTAACAGGGAGATTGGGTGGTAGGAGCCGCATAGTGCGAGATTTTTACCCTGTTTAGGGATCACTGAAATCTGAGCCAAATTCCAGGAGGGTGATATGGGTTTCTTATTTATCAAAATTTCATTACAAGTGGCCACCAAATGTACAAGAAGGAGGGGTGTAAATCCTTTATAAAATTCGGCTGGAAATCCATCCAGGCCCAGGGCCATGCCATTTTTCAACTGTTTAATCTTAACTTGTATTTCCTGGGTAGTGATCTGGGCATTGAGTGTCACTTTTGCTGGGTCTACCAGGATGGGAATTGGAAGGCCATCCGAAAAGGTCTGCACAGCGGCTTGGTGCCCTGGGAATGTCTCGGACTCATAAAGGGTGGCATAAAACATTTTAAATCTCTGCAAGATATCTACCGGTGAAGTGGTAGCTGGCACCACTCCATCATCCTGTAGGCGCACCACTGCTCTGCTGGCTATCTCCTGGTGGAGTTGCCATACCAATAGTCTCCCAGCATGGTTTCCCTGTTCAAAATGCCTCTGCCTGGTATACCTCAGCTGGCCCTCAATTTGAAGATCAAGTAGTTGATTTAAATCCCATCTGGCTTTGTCTAGGTCCTGCTTGACCTGGGGGTTCTGGTGGATCTGGTGGGAGGCCTCAAGTTGTGCTATTGTTTGTTCCAGTTGCACCCTCTCACGGATATGTTCCTTTTTAAGTCTAGCTGAGTACTTAATTATTTATCCCCTGAGGTAACACTTAAGAGTATCCAATCTTATACCATCCCCTGTTTCCCCTATGGGATTATCTTGCTCAAATTGTTGGATTGTGTCCTTGACTAATTCTTTAAAGTCCTCCTTGGTAAGGAGGCTCACATTAAGTCTCCAACTGGATTGCGGAGGAGTAGGGGTAGTGAATAGTTTAAGGGTAACAGGAGTATGGTCAGAAATGGTTATGGGACCTATATCACACCGATCTATCTTCTGTAACTAATTGGAGGACACCAAAAAGTAGTCTATTCTAGAGTAACCTCCGTGTCGAGGGGAATAGTATGTATAGTCCCTCTCTCGGGGATGCATAAACCGCCAACATTCTGACAGGCCCAATACCTGGTTCAATCTCAGGATAAGCTTTCCTGTTCTCATGGCCCCTCCTTGGTTCTGCCCTGATCCGTCCATCCCTGGATATATGACCTCATTGAAATCTCCCCCAATAACTACCATACTGTATGCATTGGTGACCACTTTTTTGATAATTTTCTCAATAAAGAAGAGCTGGGGGGTTTCTTCATTTGGTGCATATATGTTTACCAGTGTACATGCCTGACCTCTATAACAAGGTCCATTCTAACCCTCGAGACCACCAAGAGGGCATTTTTCTTTACTAGGATCGCCACTCCTTTACAATGTGGGCTGGTTTCGAAATATGAGGCATATACACTCCCCACCCTTGATCGTTTTAACTTTAGGTGCTCTTCAGCAGTCAGGTGGGTTTCTTGCAGGAAGCTTACCATAGCCCCCCTTCTGTGTAGATCCTGCAGTATTTTGGCTCATTTTACAGGACTGTTGATCCCTCTCACATTTAATGAAACTATCTGAAGATCAGCCATCTCCATAGGGGGGATCTGGTACCATCCGCTGATTGGGGGGGGGGACGCCACCAAAAAATCTATTCACTTTACAGCTCTGTGCGTTATATACAACCACAAATATAACTGTCCATGAGAATAAACTTTATAACATAACTGGAACTGGAAAAGCTGTGTAACCCAGCATAACATAGTTTTCTTTAAGGTGTAAATAACCTATTGCCACCCTTTTCAGAACTTTGACTTTTGGAGGTGTGGTTGGAGGGCCCCAACACAATGGGCCTTCTGTCCTGCTCAGGAAGTAAAACAGCCTGATAGCCAGAAGGGTAGGATCTTGACACCATACCAATGGGTACTAAGCTATGTACAGATGGTATCTAAAGGGTGTCTAAACTGGATGTAAAAAGGTCTAACCCCGCCGTAGGTAACAACTTGTATAAGAATAATATCTGGAGCTCCATCAGTAGTCGTTATCCAGGAGGATACTTTTGTCCCCATTAACATGGGTAACATCAACACTACAAATATATAACCAACCTAATCCTTCAGTTACTCTTCGGATGCTAAAGAGAGTGCAGGGCCCAGCCCAGACCCAGATGCCCGACGCTATCCCTCCACCCGAGTGGCGGAATGGGTGAGGGGAGGGACCCCCCCAGAGATCAAGGACAGCGCACCCCACCCCGTGTTTCGTTGTATCAAGGCAACCATTTTAGCCTGAGGCAAAGCACTTATATAAGGCAGTTGAAGTTATATGTTTGGCAGAACATACATATGTGCCCACTTCTCTGGTCCAGAGATAGTCAAGGCTACAGGAAGCTATGATTCTGCTCAAAGCAGTTTTACTTTCAGATCGAGTTCCTCACCAGTGGCCCAGCCAAAGGGATGGGTCAACTTGGCCTCTGGAGCTCCTGTGTGACCGAAACTCTCCCTGACTATGGAATTAAGCTAATGCCCACCACTAGTACCAGCACTAATAGGCCGCAATCTAGCCACTGGGGCTGCCTTGAGGAAAAATAGCTGTAGCTCTTATGTAAGGTGAGGACTTTTAACCAGGTCATGGGTGTCTGCCATCATTCCAGCACCACTTCACTGCCCTAGCACACTTATTTCAGGCCTCTGTAACAGGGAGCACTGTCTGACCCAGCAGAACCAACCTCCCCCCGGGGGTAAGCGTCTGAGCTCCAGGACCCAGCTGCCATCCCCACCCCCCAACACCATACAAGACTAGATGGAGGAATTGTTGTTTTCACCATATATACAATTCAGATTTTTAACTTGCAATCTATCTGTCCCATCCACCCTGCCTTTTGTGCAGGGTCTGTAATACAAACTTCTGTAAGTCAAGTGAGCATTAGTTATCTTGTTGAGGGATTCACTCATTGTCCACCACAATTAGATGCCCAGGATTTCGGGAGTATTCCCTTCAGGTCAGTGATTCGTCCATCGGGATGTCCTGCTCCGGTGAAGGTTCTCCTGCACAGTTGAATCCAGTGGAAGATGGAGGCGAGGTGGTGTTCATATCTCTGCGCATGTTGACCGAGTCCCACAATCTGGAAGTGGTCGGGTGGTCATGGAGCTGCTTTCTTTTAGTTCCTACCATATGTCATGCCCTTTCAGTCAATCACTCTCTTTGCTGCTTTGTTGAATTTGGAGGAATTTCTATATTCAGGGAGGACAAGAATGTTTGGACTGCTATCAGGTCTGGAAATCTTCTTATACCATTTTCCGTAGAGACTTTCAAGTTTAGCCAGGTATTTAACAAGCGCCTTCACCCCTTTTTGTTGGAGAAGGCGTACCACAGCTAGCACCTTTCTGCGCTGAGTAAGCAGTTGGGGGGTATAATCTTGTTTGAAAAAGAGCCAGGTGTCACCAAATAGCACCTCCTTCTTAGACCAGGCTAGTTTCAGAATCTCCTCTTTGGTGCGAAAGTCCAGGAAAGCGATTACCAGTGAACGGGGGCGAGCTTTGGGGTCCCTTGGCCTGGGCACCAAAGAGCAGTGTGACCTAATGATATTAAGCAGTTTGTCTGCCGCCAACCCAGTATTTCAGGGAGAAAGGACTCCAGGAAAATCGGTACGGGTCCTGACTCAGTTCCTTCAGGCAGTCCATGAATACGGACATTATTGCGCCTGTTGCAGTTCTCTAATTCCTCCAATCTAGCTTCTAACTGCTGCTCTTTATCATGGAGGTCTAACAGGGCCACATTATGAACATCTGTAGTAGTTGAATATTCATTAAACTCCTTTTTAAGCTGGTCCATTTTCTGGTCAGTAAGTTCAAGCTTTTACGGTCCTCTTTGGCTTTTGCCTCCAATCTTTTGAGTGTGGCACTCATACGCTGAAGAGTTGCACATAGCTACTTGGAGGTAAGCATACACTCCTGGTTCTTCTGGCTCCTCCGAGGTGGGTGGGTGTTGTGGTGAAGCCGCGGGCATATAGGCTGAATTGAGTTGAGCATAATCAAGCAGCGTTTTGTTCTGTTTAGCGTGTTGAGCGCCAGGTTTGTCCTTAGATTTATGTCTGGAAGACATTGTAGCTTCATTTTCTGATCTTTTAAAGGTTGGATGGGTCAGATAGTCTGATGATTATGGTGGATTATCAAGCGGCGGGATGGAGTGTCCAAGTCAGGCTGCCATTAAGTCGGTGTGCTCACCGGAAGTCTTCTCTTTTTTTTTCTCACTATGATTTTCCTTTTGTAAAAAGTTATGGACCATATAATGGATTGTTATGATGCTTGTAAATAATATATTGTTTGGTTGTATTCTGATTTCTTTTCAATAAAACTTCCCCATCTCTTTTCAAGAAGTGCCATGGAATCTTTAACATCCACCTGAACTACCACCAGAACAGGCAGATGGGACCTCGGTTTAACGTCTCCTCCAAAAGACAGCACCTCAGGAGTGCAGCACCCCCCTTGTGCTGCACTACAGTGTCATTACTGGCATTAAACTCAAGTGCCTGGTGTGGGGAAAGAACCCACAACCGTCTGATCTCCTGGTCTCAGAGGCGAGTGTGCTATCTGCTGAACCACTGACACTGACAATAAACCGATTGTCTGGCTTCTAACACATATTGAAAACCTTGTAAAATTACTGGATCTTCCAATAAAGGGAGATTTAACCTCCAATATCCTGGGCCCTTAGTTATTTCCTGAAAATTAGAAATAGTGACAATAGGTCATGGTCTGAGGAGGCCACCATCGGTACTGCTTGATTTCTAAAAAGTAAAGATGGAGTGAGAAAAAATCAATCCTGGTTGCTTTTTGCCTTGAAAAAAAAAAAGTATACGGGGAGCTGATGTCCAGATCCAAGAATACCTCCCTAAGCCCAGTCTGCATGATTAAATTATTCAAAAATCCAGCATCACTTAGCTGGCCCAGTAGCACTGAGGGTTGTGGCACTGGACGCTACACCTCGCACCATGCCGATGACCCAGGGTCGGGAGAGACCTCGGGTGTCAGAGGGTCGGCCAGTGGAGGAAGGTTCGAACATCCCAGGGACTGCTCTCCTCCTCCAGGTGGGGTGGGACAACTGCAGCTGTGCTGGCTCCTGATGGTGGCTGAGGGTTGGTGCAGGTGGTGGTTCATTGCTGGGACAGGCATGGATGGCGTCAGACATGCGATGCGCAGATGCACACATGGCAGTGTCATTGACGCCACTGCACGCCTGTGCCGTGGGGATGGGAACAGTAGAGAAAAAATCCTCCGGTGCACAGGACGAAGTCAGGCCCATCGGCGCTGCACCACTCTGACTTGAGATGCTCCTCCTGGAACTGGACCCTTGGCTTCCATGGTGGTAGGGTACATACCCGACGTGAAGCAGCCAGTGAGAGGAAAGGAGGAGGGGGTTGAGCACAGGTACTGGAAGTGGCGCAGGGGCTGTGGGGTCAGGATGGATGGGGGGAACCATAGGTAACACCCCCCCCAGCCAAGGAGGGAAATAAACAAAGGAAAAAAAAAATCCTGCATGACAATATAGCTTAGTTGTTGATAAACCTCTATCTGAAGAAAACTTACTAACATTAAAATCCCCCCCAAAAAATAATATTCTTACTTGTATATAAGAAGGGATGAATTTTTTTCAATAATTCAATTCTGAGGGCCTTAGCTTGGGGGGCATATATTAGCCGGAATTCTACTCCTTTAACCAAAATATCCAAAAGTAAAGCCCTACCAGGCACAATATCCACCACGTGAGGTACCGTAAAATCTGAAAAAGTAAAACAAATCCCTAACCCACAGCATAAATCTGTCCCTCTAGACCAATAACAGGGGCCCCATACCCATACAGTAGAAGCAATCTCTAAATCTGACAAATCATGCATTCTGGTATCCTGTAAAAAAATAATGTCATAAACATAATTAGTGAACAAAGCAAAAGTGGCCAAATATTTTCATTCAGTTTTTATACTATTCACGTTTAAGCTGGCCAAGGTTAAATCATATTTCAAAGAAGTAAAGTACAACTTATCAAGTCACAGCAGATTTTTTTCTAATGCTTTTCCTAATACCCAAGTGAGACCCCATACATTTTTTCTTAGTAGAAACAAGCAAAGGAACTGGCAGCGCATCTTGTTCAGATAGGACCTCCATCTGGGAAGACGTGTAAGAGGCTGCATCAGAATCCAAGTCCTCCCCAGATTGCGGCTGTTGTAACACATCATATTCATTAGACAGTTGCACTCCTTTGTGCAGTAGGTCTACTTCGAGAGTTGAGGAAGATGTTTTCCCTTTGAATGGTACAGTCACAAAGTCAGGTGGTGGTACTGGTGGTGGGGGCATAGAAGAAGACTGTCTGGGATCCTCAGTATGGACAGCATCCTGCATGGGGGGGTCACCTGAAGATATAGAAGAGGTGTGTTTCACTGAAACTGAATCTCTGGTTGCTGGCTCGGGGGGTGAGTTCTTCATTTAGTCGCTTCGGCAAAAGTGCGATTTGCTTAAGACTGCTTCTGAGGCTGGTACCCAGGAGGAGCGTGGTGTGAAAATCTACTGTTCACCTCTCTTGATGCTTTTGATAGATAAAAATCCTGGATCCCCAAATCCCCATCATCTGTATTATGTGCCACTTTAGGACAATCAGCAAATGTGTGACCCCCCCCTCCTCACACAGGGTGCATACTGGGGGGCTATGACAATGGTATCCAGCATGCCCTAAATCCCCACATTGTGTACACTGGATGGCATCACACAAATTACTAATGTGCCTGGCAGACCCACACTTGTAGCACCGGCTGGGCTGTCCGGAATAAAAGATAAAGCCTTTATCTCTGCTGATAAAGAGACAATTAGAGAGATGTTTGAAATCAGCACCTAACTGAAAAAGTTTTACCTTCATCTTCCAGCCCCTAGTCCTAAAACCTTCGCTATCCATGATAGGTTTAGGTGTGCCTAACAGTTCGCAATGTTGTTCCAACCAATATTGAATGTCCACAATATTTACTCCTTCATTATGAAATAATACCATGATAAAACAAAATGCCTGTTTTATTAACAGTATCACTTGGAATGGAGTCCACAAGGGGTTAGTCTTCAATAACATATGCTTTGTCTAGAAACACTCCAAATATTTCTGGAGTTCGAAAGCTAATGTCAAAGGCATGTTCCCCAGCAATATGAATCAAAGCACATACATTGGTTGGGGTAAAGCCCAAGGACTGCATTACTAAAATCTGACCCACATAGTGCCTATCTGGAGGATCATCCAACCTCCCCAGATATCTGAGATGAATAGCATTTCATCTCTTAGCTAGTTCAATAGGTTTGTTGAAATGGCTAGCATAATTAGGCTTATTCCTCTGCCTGATGTCCTGATTTTCTGATGAAGGAATCTCCCCACCCTTGGAGGCCTCTAGGTCAGGAGTGTTTGCTGCCTCTCCCTCTTGTCCAGTTACCCCTGGCTGTGCATCAAAAAATGGTTCTTGCTGCGATCCCAGAGGAGAAAAAGAAACACTACCTGAACCACCTGGAGTGCCTTTGCTTGTGGTTCCATTGGCCATATGTGTATGGTGGAAGACAAAGCAGCCATCTGTTGTACACTGGAAGGTCCCAATTGTATCTGTATGGTATTCACTTCTCCATGTGAACCAGATGATAATGGTACACTGAGGCCAATTCCAGTGGGATCAGGAAGCCATTCTCCCATAGCGGAACAAAACCAGCCAACTTTCTCCAGGGCATCTTCTGGAGTCAACTCCATGATGTCACCACCATGTCATTGAGAGTCTTGAGTGTCGGGAGGCAATGGTGCAGACTCAGCTGGCAAGGTCGCCGGATCACCAAAGACAAACAGCTTCACTTTAGGATGCATTTCCTTTTCTGGGGAAGAATCAGTAAGGCGTTTTCTTTTACCCCAATCATCAGAACCGGAGGTATCTTTCAAAATTTGAGTTTCAATTCTGTCCAGCTCAGCTTTCAATACAGCCTGTTTTTCATACAATGAAAGATTAGTAGAAGTACCTGTTGCCATATTCTGACCTGTGGTTTCCTCCACAGGCACTGAAATGTTAGAATCAGCAGTCTCCATAGCTATAGTAGAAATACTCACAGTCTCGACAGCACCAGTTACAGCAGACAGATGTCTCACTCCTTCACTCTCCAGAGCCACACTGAAGTCCTCCATTCTGCAGCAGAGCAATAGCATCCTCTACTGCATGAGTAGGGGAATTTTTTGTTGAAAAAAATTTCAAAACATATATTGTTAAACAGTGTTACATCACACCTTAAACCAAAGGAGAATAAAAAATACATTTCAAATATGTACCCACCCAACTTTTCCCACTCTTTACCCCTCCGTTTTTTTAAACAGACAATTTGTTTCATCAATCCAAAATATTGAAAAACAGTGTTACTTCACACTTAAATCATAATGAAAACCCATAAAGTATATATATATATATCTGATCTTTTAAAGTGAAGCTGCTAATCCTACCATTAAACCAATCCCCTTCCTGACTCACTGAAATGTGGGATATCCATTTCCCCTAAGATTTTTCATAATAGATATTGCCAACTAACCCAAAACTATATTTTCTCTTTTCCCTCCCCCCCAAAAAAACAAACCTCACAAACTAAATAATATTAATACCATAGCTTCTTATTTCCTGAAATATGCATTCAGTTCTCATCTTTTGTATTCCCTTTCCAACCTCTTCATTTATCCTCTCTTATTTCCCTCTGTGTTAATTAACCATATTTCTGGAAAAACAGGAAACCTTTCCACCAAGTCTGTACTTTTAATCTAGGATGTAAACAGGTATCCATTTCATACACCTCCTTCAAGGCTGTTTCACATAACCTACTAAAAGACAAGTAGGACATTCTTTTTTGTTGAAATATTAGTTGACTTCTGGCTTGCCAAAGATAAAAGATTAAAATAGAAAAAAACACATTCAACGTCGAATCTACTCCACTTGGCAATAATTTCCTACAGCAATTTGTTCCTAAGTGATCATCCTCAGCCATGACAGTCTCCATTTTCTAATTAAATACAGCCATAACCCACATGCAAATGGACAGATCAACAAAAATGTTCCATCGTTTCTGTTTGATTGAGACATTCAGGATATGGACAGTTTCTTTCCTCCAGACTTTTATGTTTGCTATTTCCTTTAACCCCTAATTTCCCATGTGACACTAACCACATCACATCCCACATTCTCTTAGGGATTATTTTGTTCATTAGTCGATTTACAACAAATCCTGCTCTATTTGTTGGGCATCCTTTAAAATCAGTTACTACCAGTCCAGTGTATTCTACAACCTGATTGTATAAAGCCTTCCTTGATTTCCCTCTTAAATAGGACTTATACCCCCCATTTAAATAATTTTTGAAAAGTTGATTTAAAGCACGCAAACATCTTCCATCTATAATTAAATTGTAATGGTGCCTCACTCTAAATGTCTAAAACTGGACCCAAATTGTTTAGAAGCCATGTTTTCACCAATGAGTCTGTATCCCTAACCACCACTTGGAGTGATCCTGACCAGAAAATAGTATAAAAAAACCCCACGGGATTTAACATATTTTAACCACCTTTATTCTTAGGTAAATATGTGATTTCTCTTTTTACTGGATTAAACTGTGAGCCCCAGAGCATTTTAAAAAATATTCTCAAAAGTTTAGTTTCCAGTTTAACAGGTAATGAAAAACTAAACTAACATATACCAAACACGGCACCAAAAATTGTTTTATAATAAATACTCATTTTGCTTTTGAAAACTTTAAATGTTTCCATCTATTCACCTTTCCTTCACAAATCAGAAGACTATGTTCCCAATTTGTGCTAGCCATGTCATCTCTCCCATAAAATACCCCTAAAATCTTAATTGGATCCGTTGAGATATCAATTCCACCTATACTCCTAGTTCCATCATCTACCGACCCAACCCTTAGGCCCCTACATTTCTGTAAATTTAAAGTCATCCCAGAAAGTTTACTATATACCGTCACTTCTTGTAACATTTCCAAAATACTCTCCCCGTTCCTAAGAAATAAACACAAATCATCTGCATAGGCCACCAATTTTATCTCCTGGGACCTATGAATCCCCTAAATCCCTTGTATTGCTAAATTTCCCAAAATATATCTAATTAAAGGAGCCAAAATAAATGTATATCATAACGGGCTCAGGGGGCATCCTTGCCTCACATCTAATTTAACCCGGATCCAATTTCCCTCTGTCCCTGCAATGAAAGGTGTAACCTCAACATATTTATACAATAATTTTAACCCTGTTATGAAAGTTCCAGGGATTCCATAATGTTGTAAAATTGAAAACAAAAACCTATGATTTACCCTGTCAAAAGCTTTATGTTGGTCCAAAGATATCACATATATCAGCTGACCCATTCTATTACTAAAGTCCACCACCTCCCGAATGATTAATAAATTCTCTTTAATAGTTCTTTCAGGTATAGAACATGTCTGCACAGGATGTATTAAATGTTGTGTCACCCTCCTAAACCATTTTTGTAGAGTGCTTGCAAAAATCTTAAAATCAGTATTTAGGAGACAAATTGGTCTCCAATTGTCCAACTCTCTTTTTCTCACTTTTTTTTTTTATAAAAAGATTACCAATCCTTTAGAAAATTCTGGATGTATAATATTATATGTTAACCAAAATCTAAAATATTTAGCCAAACATGGTGCTATAATATCACCATATGCCTTATAAAAGGAATTTGAAATTCCACCCCTTCCTGTGGAAGTACCCTCCTTCAGGGTACTGATCATCTCTAAAATTTCCTGTGCAGTTATTTCAATTATCAAAGTTTCCATTTCTACTGTTCCCAAAGATGGAACTACATTCCCTTTGAAATAATGTACAACTGCTGCCTGAGCTAGCTCCCAAGAATTATGCATATTAATTAAATATTGTTCTACTTCCATTCTTAACTCTCCTGTGGAATATATAATTATCCCTTGTGAAGTCCTAAGTTCTGATATTTGAGAATTCAGTCTTCTCTCCTTGCATGCCTCACAAGGATCTTTATAAGGGTTTTTTTGAGTCCCATATGACAATTCTACATGCAAATATTTTGATCTGTCACTTTGCAACTTCCACATTTGTTGTTTTAATACTGAAATTTGCCCAGAATAGTCCTGTTGTGATGTATATGTAAGTGATAATTTTAACAACTATATTGGTAATGTAATATGTCTCCTTTGAGGATTGTTTACCAAATTTCTGAAACCATTTTGCTAAATCTTGTTTAGTCTCCAGCCACCAACTACCTAAATCCTCATACAGCCCCATCACTGATATCCTAGCCATTAAAATAGAAGTAACATTTAATCTAACTACCTGTTCCTTCAAAATGGAAGTATTAAGTCACCACCTAGTGGTAACAGGTGAAATCGTCCCATTTCCTGCCAAAACTGTTTTAACCATAAAATGATCTGAGAATTCTACTGGTATCACTATCGTGGATCTGCAAAGCAACTGCCTAGATATCAAGATGTAATCAATCTCCATTGTCAGTGTATTTTTAACAAAGGTGTGTGTAATCAAGGGAGAAGCATTTATGGAACAATCAACTAGATCAGCTGTTCTTACCAAGGTTTGAAAAGCAAGTGAGTCACAAAATACTTTTTTCCACCTAGTGTCCTGGCTGAGGTGTTCAATGTGCAGTTGAAATCCCCTTCTAGAACTACCACTCTTGCTGTTACCAAATAAGGCTGCAGGGTATTAAACAATGCTACCCTGTCAGCTTTGGTCTGAGGTGCATATACTGAAATAAATCTACATGATATATTCATCCAGATCCCATCTACTAATAAAGCCCTTCCAGGGAGTATGTCTACCAATTTCTGTAATTTAATCCTATACTCAGAAAACAAAATCCCCACCCCATCTGCCTGATGCTGTCCAAATGACCAATAGGACAGACCCCAACCCCAATTATTCTGAGTTCTTAACATTCCTGTATATGAGTTCATCCATGTTTCTTGCAACAAAGATACCTCAAACCTAGTAAATACTCACAGTGCAAGCACATGGAATATGGTGCTTCAATGCTCAAAAAAGCAAATACATCAACTCTAAAAGCATAGCACACAAAACCCAAAAAATAGCAAGGACATCAGTCTCTAAAGAAGTTAAATTTATTTTACATGTTAAGAGGCATGAGCCTGACATGTTTCGGATAATATATCATTTTTCAAAGGCTAACAACATCTGAAACAGTGGCTCTTAAATACTAAAACCAAATCTCATCATAATAATGTCATCCTATTAACAAATATTATAAACACATGCTAAATAGCAGAATTGCATATGCTCAATGACTACAATATAAAACACAGTGCATCACACAATTACACTTGATCTATAAGCATAAAATGCAACCATATACATTTTTACGCAATTCAAAATATAGAAGAAAGACCAAAACATAAAGAAAATAAACCTATTAAATATAAACACAATTGTTTGATGTGAACACTAAAACCTGCTAAAATCAAAAACAGATACATGATTGGTAAGGGGGGGGGGGGAGGAAACAACCATATTCAATATAAGCCAGGATAAACAATAAGGGCAGAAAACTGCTGAAAAATGAAACAAACAGAAAAAAGGGACATATAAGAGGTAACCAGATTAAATGCTTAAATACAAATTCAGCATCACATTAAAGTGCTATTATTCCCTTTATTGTTTTAAAAAAGGCTTCAATTCAAAGCCACTGTTTAAACCCCATTTCTTTGTGGCATTCAAGTTAATTATCCAAAATGCTTCCCTTTTCAACAATAAATCATTAAAATGTCCACCTCTTGGTTTCTGGCTCACTTTGTCAATGCCCATGAACTGAAACTTGTGTGTTTTTTTGATCTCCTGTTTTCATTATATGCAAGGCTGTGTCATAGTCGCATAACTAACATCTTTTCTATCTATAGCCCTAACATTCTCCATAACTCTTGTTTTCAAACTCCTGTTTTTCCGATGTAGGATGAATTGCAACTACATGTTGCCAGATAAATAATTCCTGCCATATCGCAAGTAATCAGCTGCCTAATTTCAAAAACACATGCTGTATTACTATCCTTAAACTCTTTAGCCATCTTAATAGTAATACAACAATTGCAATTCCTACAGGGAAAACAGCCCACACTTCTTTGTACCTCAATAGCATTTCTTTTTTCTTCAAAATGACTGTGGCAGAGTCTAGCTCCTATCATAGCTGCTTTTCTGTAAGCCATCCATGGTGGGACCTGAACAATGTCTCGTAAACCAGGATTGCTTTGCAGCGTATGCCAATGTGCTTTCAAAATGTATTCTATTTTCTTGGAATGCCCTGAAAATGGCATAACAAAATTGAATCTGCCACTATCTTTATTATTTCTTGGCCGTACTGTACTATTTTGTAACAGATCTTATTTATTATTTATTTATTTATTTATTATTTATTACATTTTGGTGACAGGGTGAGCCCACTGGGCCCTGGAGGTCCCTTTTTCAGGGGTGATCCGGGATTTACAAAAGGAACAGAGAGTGAAATGGTAAACATGAGTTACATGAGATTACAGGCGGGATACAGTTTGGTACATACTTGTGAGACAGTGAGCATGAATTTCATATTTTACCATTAACATACATGCAAGATTCCTGAGAAGAAAATAGAGGGAGCTACAATGTTGATTTATAGTACTGTCCCAGCCAGAGTCAAGTGCTGTTCGAGGAAACCTAAAGGGATCTTCCCTGTCTTTTACTGCAGCTGATTGCAAGCCTTCTGCTATATTTTTTTGACTATAACCACACTTTTCCAGTCTACTGCTAAGTTCTACTGCCCCTTGCATATAACTAATATCATCCCCACAATTTCTTTTAATCCTATAAATTTGCCCCTTTGGTAAATTCTTGGTCACATGTACAGGGTGACAACTTTCAGCCCTTAATAGTGTATTTCCATCTGTAGATTTTCTAAACACACTAGTGGTCACCCCTCCATCATTTTGTTCTATAGATCTTCAAGTCTAGGAAGTTCACTTCTTCTTTAGAAGCTTGATAGGTGAACTTCAGGCTCTGATCAGTACTTTCCAAATACAGTTGAAACTTTGCTAATTCACTACTTTCACCTTTCCAAATAAAAAAACAAATCATCAATGTAACATCTCCAGAACTGAATCTTAGTAAAACAGGGATTCTGTGTTTCATCCAACACATATTTCAATTCCCAAGCTCCCATATATAGTTAGCTACAGGTGGAGCACAGGCGGCCCCCATTGCAGTCTCCTTAATTAGGAGGTACACCTGTTTATTAAGTAAAAAAAATTGTCTTTCAATACAATATCCAGCATTTTTACAAAAACTTCAGTACTTGATTTTGCTGTTACTTCCCTTTTATTTAAAAAGCCAGCTAGCGCATCAAGTGCGCCATCATGGGGGATGTTAGAATATAAAGCTTTCACATCCATAGTAACCATATAACTAGTGGAGTCTAATGTCACATTTTTTAACAGATTTAAAACATCCTTTGTGTCTTGTAAAAAAGAAGGTAGACCATTAACAAAAGGGTGCATGCAGACATCGAGAAATTGTAAAAGACTTTCAGTTAATGCTCCTATACCACTAATAATAGGATAGCCTGGAGGGTTAATTAAAGATTTATGGACCTTAGTTATCAAATAGAACGTGGCCCTAACTGAATCCTCAGTAATTAGAAACTTCATGGATGCATTGTCAATTTCCCCAATTTTAACCTCCTCTTTAATAAAACTATCAATGGCAGTCTTAAATTCAAAAGTAGGGTCATAATCTAACTTTTCATAATATTCATTGTTGTTCAATTGTCTCTCAGCTTCTTTAAGATAGTCACATTTGTTTAGCACTACAACACAGCCTCCCTTATCTGCTTTCTTTATTACTAAATCAGAATTAATTTGCAGATTCTTTAAAGCATCTTTTTCTGCGGCAGTCATGTTATTGTAAGGAATATTGGGTAAATCTGAAAATAAAATGTCCAAGTCCTTCTCCACCAAGTGTTTGTAAACTGTTATTGCAGCACTTGGGGGGTGGGGGTGGGGGTGAGGGTGAAAGTAGATTTGGCATGTAATTGGGGCTGTGCAGTCCTTTCATTAGCAACATCACTCTCAGGGCTAGTATTTGGACAGGAGAAATGCTGATCCAAATCTCTATTTCCAAAAAAAGATTTGACACTCAAATTTCTTATTGCTACATTTAAGTCCACCATAACTTAAAACTTATTTGCTGGTACACTAGGTGAAAGTTCAGGATTAAAAGAAATTGTGGGGATGATATTAATTATATGCAAGGGGCAATAGAACTTAGTAGTAGACTGGAAAAGTGTGGCTATAGTCAAAAAAGTATAGAAGAAGGCTTGTAAGCAGCTGCAATAAAAGACAGGGAAGATTTGTTACAAAATAGTACAGCACAGCTAAGAAATAATAAATATAGTGGCAGATTCAATTTTGTTATGCCATTTTTAGCACATTCCAAGAAAATAGAATACATTTTGAAAGCACATTGGCATATGCTGCAAAGCGATCCTGGTTTAGGAGACATTGTTCGGGTCCCACCACAGATGGCTTACAGAAAAGCACCTACAATAGGAACTAGACTCTGCCACAGTCATTTTGAAGAAAAAAGAAATGCTATTGAGGTACAAAGAAGTGCAGGCTGTTTTCCCTGTAGGAATTGCAATTGTATTAATATTAAGATGGCTAAAGAATTTAAGGATAGTAATACAGGATGTGTTTTTGAAATTAGGCAGCTGATTACATGTGATACGGCAGGAATTATTTATCTGGCAACATGTAGTTGCAATGCATTCTACATCGGAAAAACAGGAGTTTAAAAACATGAGTTATGGAGCATGTTAGGGCTATAGATAGAAAAGATGTTAGTTATGCCACAGCCTTGCATATAATGAAAACAGGAGATCAAAAAACACATAAGTTTCAGTTCATGGGCATTGACAGAGTGAGACAGAAACCTGGAGGTGGAAATTTTAATGATTTATTGTTGAAAAGAGAAGCATTTTGGATAATTAACTTGAATGCCACAAAGAAATGGGGTTTAAATAGTGGTTTTGAATTGAAGCCTTTTTTAAAACTACAAAGGAAATAATAGGGGCAGGATTCTCAAAGAAAGCCGAAATTCCCGCAGCTACGGGAAAAAGGCTTGCTGCAGTGCAGAAATGCAGCTGCGCTGCATTCTCAAAGAAAACCAACGCAGCTGCGGATTTCCATAAAAAGTGCTGCAGGTGTGGCAATTTAGCTGACGCAGGACTTGCGCAAGTGCTGCAAATCCACAACTGCGGAGACTGTGAAGGCACAGCAATAGGGAACCACTAGCTGAAGCAGCAGACTGTAACAGTGCTGCTATAATATGAGGCTGACAGCACACGCAGAGACCAGCAACCAGTCCCCAACTGGGACCACAGCAGCACCGCTGGTAACTGTGAAACCCTGGCGTCACAGTGGCTGACTGTCCCTGCTGGTCGTCCCTCCCTGGGATGTTCCTGTAGCCTGGGGAGGGTAGCACTCACTGCTGGCTGGTCAGGCTCTACTGCTTGTGGGGCTCTGTCACGGGCTGCACTGGGTCTAGTGGTTGATGCCTGTTGCCATAGCATGGCAATGTGTGCTTTCAGTGCTGTAACATCAGCCACTGCTATACTGTCTGAGATGCTATTACCTGTGGTACACCTCTACCTTAATTGATTCCAATTGCTGGGGCACTACTGCAGTGTGCTGAGGGAGAGTAACGCCTCTTTCCACTGTGTGTTACATTTTTTCCTAAGCTGCGGGAAAAACCTGGCTGTGAATAGCCTTTCAGGGGCTGTGCTCCACTGATCTCACACCTATTTGTCCTGAGGGACTTCCGCAGCTGCACTTTTTTCCACAGTCCATAGTGATTTTTCCCGCAGCTGCGGGGGTTTTTGTGAATAGCGCTTGGAGCAAACTCCCCTTTTTTTCCATAGCTGAGGGAGTTTTGGGGACTTAGGGAAGGTTTTGCACCTTCTGAGAGCTTTGAGAATCCTGCACAAGCACTTTAATGTGATGCTGTATTTGTATTTAAGCATTTAATCTGGTTACCTCTTATATTTCCCTTTTTTCTGTTTGTTTCATTTTTCAGCAGTTTTCTGCCCTTATTTGTTTTTCCTGGTTTATATTGAATATGGTCGTTCCCCCCCCCACCTTTCCAATCATGTATCAAATTTTTGATTTTAGCAGGCTTTTAGTGTTCACATCAAACAATTGTATTTATGTTTAATATGTTTATTTTCTTTATGTTTTGGTCTTTCTTCTATATTTTGAATTGTGTAAAAATTTATATGGTTGCATTTTATGCTTACAGATCGAGTGTAATTGTGCGATACACTGTGTTTTAAATTGTAGTCACTGAGCATATGCAATTAGGCTATTTAGCATGTGTTTATAATATTTGTTAATAGGATGACATCATTATGATGAGATTTGGTTTTAATATTTAAGGGCCACTGTTTCAAATGTTGTTAGCCTTTGAAAAAGTATATATTATCCGAAAGGCGTCAGGCTCATGCCTCCTAACATGTAAAATAAATTTGATTTATTTAGAGACTGATGTCCTTGCTATTTTTGGGGTTTTGTGTGCTATGCTTTTAGAGTTGGTATACCTCAAACCTATATTCATGTAGAAGGGAAAAAAATGCCAGCTGTTTCCTGGTGTCCCTTATGCAATGCACATTGCAAGTGACAGCTGAAAAAGAAGACATAATTTAAAACTTTAAACCCCAAATTAACCTTTCCCTTCCCTTCTCATCCATTTTTCTTTCATGTTTTCTTTTTTCTTTTTGTCCTTATCTACTTTGTTAGTTCCAGCCTGTGTATCCTGTGACCCTAATTTTGATGACCCATCTGAAAACTCATCCTCTGGGTCCAAGTCCCCCCAGTTTTTGGGTGCCAACACTGAAAAAGAATTCTCTGTCACCATTTCCTCTCCTGTTGTTCCAGCTTTTGCTAATCTCATGCTTCTTCTTCTTGTTTCAGGTTGAGACCAAGCGTCTTGTGAAGGGGAGGGCATGTTACATGCCCCTAGGTCATCCTGAGGTGTAGGATCTGCTGTTGTCATATTGTTCTGTGGAGTAGGAATCTCCTCAGTATTCATTTCCTCTGGGGTTTGTACTGGGGAGGGGAGATGCATCTTCCTCATTGTCCCCTTCCTCTTCTTGGTTTTCCATATTAGAATTAGGAGCTGGATGTTCCCGTTCCTCAGGTGGCCAGGATTCTGAGCCAGGTACCGCTACTCCTGGTACAGGAGAATCTTTTTGAGCTTTTTTTATTAATTCGTCCGGATCCACAATTCTTGTTTTATTACAGGCAGCCCATGGACATTCCTGAAATATATGTCCATTCTCATCACAGAGATTACATCTAGAATGATTTCTGCACTGGGAGCTGGTGTGACTGAACTCCCAAAAGATCCCACATCTCAATTTGTCACACACATTGGAGAAGTGTGTTCTGGCCTCACACTTATAGCACACCTTTGGCTGGCCAGAATAAAAGCACACTCTCTGATCTTTACCCAAGAAGAAACTGTTCAGGATGTGTGCAATCCCTTCTGCTGTTTGTCTGAGTTTAATTTTAAATCACCAACCTCCTGTCATAAAGGCTTCTGAATCGAAGAGTGCTTCAAGGGCACTCAGCACTTTGCATCTCTTCCGAAGCCAATGATGTATGTTGCAAATATGAATGCTTTCATCATGAAACATTACTGTTACCATCTTAATCAAGGGTTTTGTGAGGGGGGTGGCATAAAAGGGGGTCCACAAGGGGGCAAACCTGCACTGATTATACATCATCCAGAACCTTTCTAACCCCATGGGTGTCCGAAAGCTGATATCAAAATTGTCCTCACATGACACTTGTATTAAAGCATATACATCCTGTTCAGTGAATTTCAATGAGTTTTTTAATAATGTTCATCCCACATAAAGCTGATCTGGATGTGTCTCCAAACTTCCTTTATAATGCAGCCGAACTGCGTTTCTTTGTGGAGTTGGTTCAGTCCTGGAAAATAATGTCTTGGGGGGGTAGAAGGTTCATTCTTCTGCTGATTCATGCCTATCTTCCTGATGGGCTGACCTACCAATAGGAATTTGGTTTTCAGTGGTCACCTTCATAGCTGTGGTTGGCTGAGAGGCGGGGGGGGGGTGAGAGCTTTCTTTATCTCCATCAACCTTGCCCCCGTTTTGTGCACCCTTATTATTCAATTCCACAACAACTTTGCTCCTAGTCTTTACATTTTGAGTTGCACTGACCTGCTCCTGTGATTTGGGGACTCCTGTAGGAGCTTCAGCCATTTCAGCAACCCTTTCCTTCTGTGCCTATATCTGTATCCTGTTCGCACCGATGTATTCAGATTCCGGACCTCCTGACAGTTTTCTTCACTTGCCAGGTCCCGGGTGCCCAAATCTTCAGGTTGTGCCATTTTGGGCCTGCCTTTCATCATGGAACCCTGTAAATGGCTCCCCAAAACTCTTTCTTGCCCAGTGATGTATGCGCCACATGTAATCGCACTGTGCCCGAGTCGGGTGATAGTCCAGTCACCTTGCCATTTGCCCGGCTTTGCTTTTCATGTAACTGACTTTCTCTTCATCAGTTAGTTGGTTTCCAGCCAGTAGTTGTTCAGCTTCTCGTTCTAACCCCATCATATCTGCCGCAATTTGCAAATTCTCCTCATATGGGTCAGGGACCCAAATCCCATTTTCTGCTTGCATCCAGCCTGCATCTCCTACCACACCTTCCGGAGACCAAGCTGCAGTCAGGGTAAGTTTCTTTTGAAGGCCAAACTGTTCATTTATTAATTTTTAAGTCATTTTAACTGTGGCAGTTGTTTCAGAAATACCAGGAATATTATCAGCATCTAAGTCTGACCTGGGGCTTGAGGCAAGTAGTTCTAAATGTTTTATCTCCAACGTCCTTTTATTTAAGTCAGTTTTTCTTTTCTCATAGCACTCTTCATCCTCAGCCAGCATTGTGAGTAAAACTGTTCTTTCATCTATGTCCTTCTCCAGTTGTGCAGTAGCAGCTGCAATGTCAGTTTTCCCTGAAAGATTATCTGTTTCTTCTAATTGCAGGTGTGTAGCAAATCTTGACTCATCATCATCTTCCATAGAGGTATCAGAGTCCTCTCCTTCAGCAAAAGTTTTGTTTTTTCAAAAGGACAAAGTAATTCACCAGCATTCACTCTCAGTACCTCCTCCTCTACCTCCTCCATGTCTGCCATCTTAGAAAAAAAAGGCCAGCAGTGCCCTCTTCCAAGAGTAGGGGAATATCCCCTGTGTCCTGACCAAATTTCCCCCATTCACTAAAATACCACCAACAGCTTAAAATCTGGTTCAATTTCAGTTGGCATTCATCTGTATCACCCCCCCCAACAAGGTTGAAAATAGCTAAAAAATTGTCTAGTCCTCCTTCCCGGTCAACAAAAATTAAATAAATAAACTGGGAAAAGCACTGCATAGTAACTTCTGGACAGATGTTACTCAACCAGTTTTTGAGAACCCTAACTTTCAGGTAGCTGAAAGAGTGATCCCCAAAAACTGGTGACAAAACTTAAATATCACCATCATGTCTAGTTTGCTTCTGAATGGATTCTTTCTATCATTTCAAACCATTCAAACTTCTTTTAACCTCAAAAATAAAGATATTTTTGCATTTTTGCAACTCACCCATGCTATTGCCTCTTATGTGGGTTCAGAACCCTGGTTAGATGATAAGGGTTCCTTCTTTCAACAAGCCATAGAATTAGCAACACAGCCTCATGCTGTCTCTTGGCTTTATAGAATCCTTTTTGACAAACTTTATGAATCTTAATGGTGAGCTCCTCTATCAGAAAGTGTCTCTCTCTGATAGCCAATTTCATGGTTCTCACAACAAGTAGTAAAGACATGGAATGTACTTCCTGCATCAGTAGTGGAGAGCGACAATATGAATCTGTTTAATAGGGGAATGGATGAGGTAATGGCAGACTGTATTTTCGGTTAAGGTGTAATCATTCTGGTTCAGGTCAATAACAACTAACGCTACAGACCTGTATCTGATCCTATGAATCCTAAAGGGAGAAAATCTGGTCAGATCTGTGCACTTTTGTCACTAGTGATTTATTACATGTAACACAGTTCCAGAGTCTCCATAACCTCTATTATATGCCTCATAGACTGGCTATAATGGGTAGAATGTAATCAGGCACCTACACTAGATGCGGATTAGCAGAAAGGGAATTTACCATATCTCTTCTGGAAATGTATTAAGGTTAAAGGCTTACAGGCTACTATTAAGGCTCGAGAAGACCCTCTTCAGGGCCTGGAACACTTATTTACCCAGGTAATTTACCTGGTGGAGGATTGTAGTGGAGTTTTTGTCAAAGAAAGGAAATATTACATCTCAATATCTCAATGACAGCTCTAACAGTTAAAAGGCTAGTTTTGCATCACTGGAAGGATCAGGAGACTATTTCTTATACTGGATGGTCGTACATGTTTCTGGCTAATTTATGGCTTGAAAAAAATGATAGCAAGCCTCCATAACAAACTGTCAGAATACAATAAAAGATGGAATAAGCTGCACACCCTATATACCCTTCCAGGTGCATTGACCACATGATACACTGCCCCTTATACTGTTAATTATTTATTTGGTATTCCCATTTTTTATATTTTTGGATAGTAGGCACAGAAGTTGTGAGAACTATTTTCCTCTCTATATTATGGTCTCTTTTATTGCATTTCATTCACAGGTTGTACTCACTTCTTGATTATAACTGGGGTTGTTTTGTTGTTTGTTATGTCTTGTGTTTTCTTGTATGTTTTTTTAATAAAATAAACTTAATTGAAAAAAAAGGAAAATTTCTCTGTGGCTCAGGTTTATTGACAACATCATTATGGTGTGGTAGGAATAGAGGAGGAGTTTAAGGAATTTGTTATATTTTTTTAATCTACTAACCATAATTTGAAGTTTTCAGTAACAAGTAGTCCAATGCGTGTCCCCTTTTTGGACATCAACATTTCTAAGGATGGTTATGGTGGTGTAGTTTCAAATCTTTTCTATAAGCCTACTGACCACAACATCATTCTGTTGGTCAGCTCATGCCATCCCTGCCACACCACATGTAACATGCCAACAAGTAAATTCTTACATGTTCAAAAGAACTGCAGTCATGATGATGACTTCAAGCAAAATGCCTGTGATATGGTGAGTCATTTTGAAAAAAAGAGGTTACTCAGATGAATGCATACAAGAGGCACTTATAACAGCTAGAAATATAGATTGTCAGTTAATGCTCTAACCCAGTGCTTGATCCCTAAGTAATAATGAGAGCAGGTATTATTTTGTGACAATCTACAGTACACAAACAGGTGCAGCAGAAAGTGTCATTCACAAGAATTGCTACATTTTGATGGAGCCTAAACTTGAAGAATGGGTACAGCAACCATGTAGGATGCTCTTTAAAAGAACAGCAAATTTAGCATATAGACTTACTCACAGTCTGCAGCCTAAGCCCAGTAACATAACTTTGCTCCACTCCTTCTCCTCTGACTGCCATAATTGTGGCAGGTCTATATACTGTGGGGTGACAGAGCAAGCAAAACTGTTCATCCAGTAACTGGAGTAATGATCCAAATCAAGAAGCTTATAAATTGTGACTCCACATTTGTGGTCTACCTTGCAGTATGTACCTGTTCGCACTTTTATGTGGGGCATACCAAATGCAAACTCAAAGAGACAGTGGGGGAATCATATGAGAGCTATTACACAAAGGAACTCAAACTATGCAACTGTGGCTCACAGTTTGCAAACAGGTAATCCAGAAGGCCACAAGTGGAGATTTGTGGATATATATAAAGATCAATTTCTTAGACTGCGGGGATTTGATCTACTTAAGCCACTTTCAAAGTGTGAGGGTATTGGATTTTCAAGTTAGGGGCCAGTAGAGAATATGATACTAATGACAAGTTTGAACTGGCTCCTTTTATGAAAGTGGAAGGAATTACACACCTTCTCAGTTCCATACCCAGTCATGTAAGTGGGATGTTGCACCTTTGTTTATCTTTCGAATAAATAATTCTTGTCTATTGTAGAAGGAATATACAATCATATTAGGAGTAACAATTCTAATCGATCATGTACAATTCTAGCATTTTTTTTATGTAGAAACCTTTATAATTGTGTTTTTTAATTTCTTGCAATTGTCTGATTTTTTCTCTCTACAGGTGTTGATGTATGTGAAGCAGCAAATTATGCAATTAGTGGCATCATTTTTTCAGACAAAACTGTATCTTTTAAAAGCAGTGCTTAAAATTTACTACTGTGATAACAGTATTAAGGTCACTGTATAAATAATTTACCTTCTTTTTATATAACATCATTTTCTTTCTAATTTACCTGCTCCAGTGATCTTCTGAATAGCACAGACCCTTGCTAGGATCGCCTTCTACAATCAGGGTGAATCCTGGTTATTTTGAGACCAGTTATGATAACCATGATGCACATGTGATCCCCCATGATGCATTGTTTTGTAATTTTGTGAGCGTACTTTTTAAATTTTTTAAAAAATGTTTTTTTTTTTTAATTTAGTCTTTGGTAACCAGGTAAGGCCCACTAGGCACAAGTGCCTGTTTTCAGGGCAACCTGGGAGCACTGGGTGGTTAAGGGATTTGCTCAGAGTCACACAGTATGCAAGTGGAGGTTGTGAGAATCAAACTCTGGTCTGGTCTGCTGGATGTATCAAGCTCATTCACACCTCATTCCTCTAACCTCTAGGCTATACTGCCAGCCTGCTTGCGCACCTTCATGTCACCTGCCAGTTTCAATAAGTGTAATGATGGCTGCTGAAGTGTCAAGTAGAAGCTGTAGATATTTCTCAGTCTGAGAGAGTTAATGATTGTTTAGAAGTCTTTTATGCACTTTTTGAATAAAAATGAATGAAACTCAAGTCTAGGGACTATTACATTTTTCATAATGTGTCTTGTCTTGTTTTTTACCCTCACCCCACACATTATACCAAACCTTCATATCTTGTCAATTGTACTGTGTTAGTGTGTTGTGAATTTGTAAATACTGTAGAAACATAGGGACTGGCTTTTTAATGACACTTCCTTCTATAGTGTCCATTTCATTGGAAACAATGACACTTTCATCTTATTTACAGTAAAGCTCGTTCAGTTGTGATCTATTTCAAATGCTGTACAGATGACGTATGTGGCAAGCCAAGGCCATATCTTATTGTTTTGGGTCATGTGTAATGTAACTTTATGTATATAATGCCTTAGAGATGCCCATGGAGGCCAGTGTAAGTGCAAGGAATGATGGATAAAGGCACATGGGCCATGTAGACAGATGTGATTTTCTTGTCACTGAGCAAAGAAGCTGTTTGTTGCTAGCCAGGAACTGGAGTTAGTTAAATTATCTAAAAGGAGACAAGAATAATTAAGCCTAGCTGGGAGGCCAGCTAGACCAATTTGCTTGTGAATGGCCAGGGCCTCAGGAAGAGACAGAATGTCTGGCCTCCTATTGTAGCTGCAAGGCCACAGTCAGCTAATCTTGTTACAAAGTGAATAGGCTAGCCATTTATGTAAATAGCTGTATTTAGGGTTGATTAATGACAGCCATCTCTCAGGAAGGAGAGGCTGGAATGTTCCCAAGCAAATCTGTTTTAAGCTGCCTAATCTCATGTTTTTTTTCTATATTCAGAAAACTGCATATCTATGTTATTGTAATAAACTACTGAACCTTGGTTGGGTAACCATAGAAACTGAAATGCTAGCCAATCGCAGGGCAGCCACTAGCCACTGGATGTGCCCTTTTGAACCCCTTTAAAAACAGGATACAGAGGGGTATCTGGGACTTTTGTTGCCTTTTTGCTGAAGGCTTTGTTTTTCTGTTTTGCATTTGGGACCTTCTCTACCTAACTGTCTTGAGCACAGACAATTTCTTCTGGCTCACTGAGAGACAAAATTTCAACTACCACACTTCTAAGGACACTTTTGCACTTCAAAATTCTAACTAAGGACTGAAGGTAGACTTTTAATCTCAGAATGTAAAGTGTAGGTTTTTTTATGTATACTTTCCTTTTATTTTCAATATCATGTAATCAATCCCCAAATAATTTTGTCTATATGTTGCTTACTGTTTTCTAATTAATTTAATTAGTAAAGCCTTTGGCTTATTTTAAAATAATTATGCCAGTATCATTTGTGTGTGCTGCCTGGGTAAGAGTTGTTCAGACTATACTACGCCTGTGTGATCACTTAAGGGCCAAAAACACTATTAAAAGTAAAGAACCATTAGGGACTTCATGATGAAAGGAAGGGAAATATGAATGATCTCAAGAGGAGCCTGTGGTGGTTTGAACTGAGCACTGCATTTGTGGGGAAGGACACAGTAATATGGTGTATAGGGCCCCCCAAGGCCTGTACACACCTGTGGCTTTCTGGTTCATAGTGCAGTGGCTGAGGAAGTTCTACCACAGGAACACAGACTCAAGACTGTATTTGTATCCCCTAGCATGGAGAAAAGGTATCTTTGACCCCATTCTCCCCCTGCCACAAGAGGGATTCTCTGTGATGCAGAGAATCCCACTCCACAGGTGTGGACTTGTGACAGATTTGGAAAGTAGTGGTGCGATTGACGAACTGTTTGAATAACCACACACACAGAGGGCAGAAAATTGGAAAAGGGCAAATTTGGTTACAAGATATAGTTCCCACCCTGTTTTTTTTGTCTGCAAGTAAAAGACAGACTAGTGGTAGTGTAGGGAAGAAAGATGACTTCCAAGTACAGTGACTACAGTGTAGAAGAGCTGAAGCAGCTGTGCCAGGACAGAAGGGTCCATTATGAGGGGTGAAGCAAAAAGAACCTCATGGAGGTACTTGTGGCAGTCGATGAGCAAGTGACTGCACAGGACCTCAAGTCACAGTTGGTGACTGAAAGGTACAAGACCTTGGGCGTGGGGGTGCCATGGGTCATCACAGTGTCCAGTCCCAAGAAGGAGGACAGCAAGACCAGAAGGAACCCAGAATCACAGTACCAGGGAATGCCATGACAGAACTGAAGCTAGAAGGGATCAGGCTGCAGCTGGAGCTGAGGAAATTGGAGCTGGAATTTGAGCAGAGAAAGTTTAAAGCATAGCAGCAGAGGGAGTTTGAGCAGAAGAGGTTTGAACTGGAGATGCAGGAAAAAGAAAACCAGCATTGGAGAGAGGCCAAGGAAAAGGAACAATGGCTTCAGAGAGAGGGTGAGAGAGAGGAAAAAGAGCACCAGAAGGAATTCAAACTTGAGAGGCTAAGACTCCAATGACCAACGCCAGAGGAGGTAAGTGGCAGGGATAGACCTGAAACTCCAGGGCTGGGGTATAAATTAAGTTCCAAATTAATAGTGTAATTTAAAGAGGGGGAGGATATGGATGCATTTTTGAATTAGTTTGACAAAGTCTGTATCCAGGCCAAAATACCCAGGGAGTCCTGGAGCTTTCAGCTATCCCTGCTACTTACTAGTAAAGGGTGTGAGGTGTTAGGCCAAATGGATAATGAGGACAGCAGAGACTATGAGAAACTTAAAACTGCTTTACTTAAAAAGTATGAACTACTGTAACTTCAGAGGCCTACAGGGTAAAATTCTGTAAACTCTGAAAAAGCCCTGACATGAGCTTTGAAGAACTAACCACAAAGCAATGGTAAATTTTTAAAACGTTGGTGGAAGGGGCTAGAAGCAAACTCTGTGGGGAAAACTGAGGAGGTTATACTTTTAGAACAGTTCTTTTGGGCTTGCTGAGCAGAGCTGAAACCTGGCTAGAGGACCGAGATCCAAAAACAGCACAGTAAGCTGCTGACCTCTTGGATCGCTATGCAAGGAGCAGGCCTGCTCTGAAAGGAAGTGGAGTGGTTGTGGCAGCACAGAAATGGAAAAGCACACCTTCAGGGCAGCTAAAACCCTCACTGCCTCCACAGAAAGGGGGATGCCCCAAGTTACCAAGAAGCGAGGTCTTGGAAAAAAAGAATCATGAATGTTGGTTTTGTAAGCAACCAGGGCATCTGGCTAGACAGTGTTCTAAAAAGGCACAGAGTGGACAAAGACTCCCTCCAAAGGGGGTGAATGCACTGTGTATCCTTGAGAGTATGCCTGTGAACATGAGGGAGCACATACACTTGGCTACTGTAAATGGGGTGCAGACCCATGGGTTAAGGGACACGGGGCATCTCTTACCCTGGTAAAAAGGGATTTGGTTGAGCCTGAACAGCTTATACCTAAGCAATTTGTCACTGTGAGGAGATTCACAGGGGAGGAAAAAATCTCTGCCACTAGCTAGTGTTCTTCTGGATTGGGGTGAGACAGAAGAGAGGGTACACAAAGTGAAGTGGCAGACAGCCTCACTCTGGATGTGATTATAGAGAATAATATACAGCAGGGGTGGTGTGTGTGGTTACCCACAGTGAGATGGCTAAGGCCACTGGTAATTCCCTGAACCCCACAGAAGTCCCTGTAGAAAAGAATAGGAGGCTGGTTCCCCAGCCTGTGTCTCCTGAAAGGGAGGTAGGACTTCCCCAAGTAGTCATGCACCAAACAGCTACAGAAGGTGACTCTGAGAAGGGAGTGGTAACCATTGGTCAGAAGGTTAGGGATGGCAGTGACTCTGAATGCTCTGTTGCTAGTGCTATGGACCCCAGTTTAGGAACTGAGGGGGACATGTCCCATGCTTTGGAAAAAATTTGAAAATTTTGCAGCTGCTCAGAGAACTGATCCTAGTTTGGTGAGGCTGAGAGCTTGTGCAGAATCTGATGGGCCACAGGGAGGTGACATGAGACATAGGGTAGTTTGGGGCAATGGACTGTTGTTTACACAGGATGTGAGGACTGTGGGAGGGGTGATGGACAGACAGCTTGTTGGTCCCCAGGAGTATCATGAGCGGTTGCTCAAGGTTGCCCATGATATCCCCATGTTTGGACATCTAGGAATTGCATGCACCATGCATTGATTGGCCCCGAATTTTTATTGGCCCATCTTCATCCAGCAGGTGAAGGAATAGTGCAGGTCTTGTCATCAATGCCAAAAGATAGAGGAGGCAGGTAGTAAAACAAAAGCTGCCCTACTTCCCTTGCCCATAGTGGATGAGCCATTCCAGAGGGTAGGAATGGATATTGTGGGACCCTTGAATGTCCCAAGCTCCTCCAGAAAAAGGTATATCCTGACGGTGGTCTATTACACCACCCGATACCCCGAGGTGGTTGCCCTGTTCTCCATTAAGGCACCCAAAGTGACAGACGCCTTGCTAGGGATTTTTTCCTGTGTTGGATTTCTGCAGGAGGTTATCACTGATTGAGGGGCTAATTTCATGTCAGACCTGATGAAATCTTTGTGGGAGAAGTGTGGGGTGGAGCAAAGACACATGACACCTTATCACCCACAAGCCAACGGACTCATGGAAAGCTTCAATGGTACCATAAAATCAATGTTACAAGCATTTGCTGATCAGCATGGGAGGGACTGGGAGAAATACCTTCCCCACTTGTTGTTTGCATACAGGGAGGTGCCCCAAGAGTTGACCGGGTTCTCGCCCTTCAAACTCTTATATAGACGTAGGGTGTGTGGGCCCCTAGACTTGATCTGGGAAGACTGGGAAGGTAGGCATACCATCTAGGGAACTCCTGTAATGGAGTATGTCCTTAGACTGAGGGAGAAGCTGAAGAAGCTTATGGGGATGACTCAAAGCAACCTGTCAGCTGCTCAGAAGAAGCAAAAAGTCTGGTGCAATTGCAGAGCCAGAGCTTGCTCATACAGCACAGGCCAGAAAGTACTGGTCCTCATTCCAGTCTGGAAGGACAAGTTGCAGGCCAAGTGGGTGGGACCATTCAAGGTAGTTTGACAGGTAAATGATGTGAATTACATTGTAGAACTGCCTGACAGGAGACATACCCATTGAATGTACCATGTTAATATGATGAAGCCATATGTAAATAGGGCGACATGGTGTTTGCTGTTTGTAGTCCTGGGGAAGGGACAGATGAAGAAGACCCCTCCTGGACTTGCTAGAGGAAAGCAAGCAGGAGTCACCAGTGGAGACAATCAAGCTGTCACCCCAGCTGACCCAGGAACAGAGCCAGGAAGTGAGGGAGGTCTTAGAGGACTTTGCACCTTTATTTATGGCCAAGCTTGGATGGACCCCCTTAGTGACCCATGATGTGGACACGGGGATGCACACGCCCTTATGATGAACTGATTACCAGGTGTCTGAGGCCATCCTAAACAGCACTGGGAGGGAGGTGGAGGAAATGCTGGAGTTATGGGTGATCCAAAAATCCCACAGTCCCTGGGCCTCGCCTGTAGTCCTCGTCCCCAAGCCGGATGGGTCTACCTATTTTGTGTGGACTATTGTGGACTCAGTACACTCATGAAGTCCAGTGCCCACCCAATGCCCTGGACAGATGAGGTGTTGGACAAACTGGGTGGGGCAACCTACCTAACAACCACAGACCTGGCAAAGAAGTACAGATGGGGGAGCTAACTGTCAGAGCTAGGAAAGTGTTGGGTAAGATACAGAAGGCAGGATTAACTGTCAAAGCCTAAAGGTGCCAGGTGGCCATGGCTGAGGTCTCATATATGGGACATGTAACATAAATCTGCTAATGCCAAAGCAGCTGGCTTATCCTGCCAGTTGGAGTAAGAGGCAGAACTGGTGGAAACACTTACTAGAAAAGGGGTGTGTTCCCCCCAGATTCTGTTAAGGAGGGAGGAGTGTGGTGAGATAAGGCCATATCTTATTGTTTTGAGTCATGTTTAATATAACTTTACATATATAGTGCCTTAGAGATGCCCATGGGGCCAGTGTAAGTGCAAGGGATGACAGATATAGGCACATGGACCATGTAGACAGATGTGATTTTCTTGTCACTGAGCAAAGAAGCTGTTTGTTGCTAGCCAGGAACTGGAGTTAATTAAATTATCTAAAAGGAGACAAAAGAATAATAAGCCTAGCTGTGAGGCCAGGTAAGCCAATTTTCTTGTGAAAGGCCAGGACCTCACAAAGAGACAGAATGTCTGGCCTCCTATTGTATCTGCAGAGCTACAGTCAGCTAATCTTATTACAAACTAAATAGGCTAGCCATTTATGTAAATAGCTGTATTTAGGGTTGATTAATGATAGCCATCTTCCAGAAAGGAGAGGCTGGAATGTTCCCCAGAAAATCTGGTTTGAACTGGCTAACCTCATTTGTTTTTCTATATTCAGAACACTGCATATCTGTGTTATTATAATAAAATACTGAACTTTGATTGGTTGGGTAACCATAGAAACTGAAATGCTAGCCAATCACAGGGCAACCACTATCCACTGGACTTGCCTGTTTGAACCCCTTTAAAAACAGGATGCAGAGGGGTATCTGGGCCTTTTGTTGCCTTTTTGCTGAAGCCTCTGTTTTTCCATTTTGCATTTGGGACCTTCTTTACCTACTTGTCTTGAGCAGAGACAATTTCTTCTGGATCACTGAAAGTCAAGATTTCAACTACCACACTTCTAAGCACACTTTTGCACTTCAAAATTTCAACTAAGAACTCAAGGTAGACTTTTAACCTCAGAGTTTAAAGTATAATTTTTTATGCATACTTTCCTTTTATTTTCAATATCCTGTAACCAATCTCCAAATTATTTTGTCTTTATGTTATTTACTGTTTTCTAATTAATTTAATTAGTAAAGCCTTTGGCTTATTTTAAAATAATTCTGCCAATGTTGTTTGTGTGTGCTGCTGGGGTAAGAGTTGTTCAGACTATACTACGCCTGTGTGATCACTTAATGGCCAAAAACACTACCAAAAGTGAAGTACCATTAGGGACTTCATGATGAAAGGAAGGGAGGAAATATGAATGGTCTCAAGAGGAGCCTGTGGTGGTTTGAACTGAGCGCTGCATTTCTGGGGAAAGACACAGTAATAGGTTGTATAGGGCCCCCCGAAGCCTATACACGCCTGTGGCTTTCTGGTTCATGGTGCAGTGGCCGAGGGAGTTCTTCCTCAGGAAAACAGATTTGAGACTGTATTTGTATCCCCTTGCATGGAGAAAGGTTATCTCTGACTCCATTCTCCCCCACATCACAAGAGGGATTCACTGTGAGGCAGGGAATTCTGCCCCACAGAAGTGAACTTGTGACAACATACATGAATGCTTGCACTAGAAACTTAAACTTTTTTCTTTACTTACATTTCTGATGTTTTTGCAGTCAGTCATAAACCAATCTGACTATCCTGAACTATTGTCTACGAAACTTAATGTGTATTTAAGTGCAGCTGGTAAGGAGTGTAGTATCTCGGTCCCTTTTTGAAAATGGTGCACTGCCTTCAGTGTTGTCAATAGGGCTGGTTTTCTACTGTCCCCTTCAGTATAAGGAGCTACATCAGTCAATGTTAGTAATAGTATGGTTTCACTTGTGTTTCTGTTTGCAGAGGTGATATTTTCATAAATGAGCTGTCTGAGTAAACTGTCAGAGTGTGCATTCGGCATTGTAACTGCTGTCAACCTGTCTGCCTGTTTTGGTTTCAGTAGCTCTTTAGTGTGGACATGTTTTAAGCCACTGTCTCACATGCACTCTGAGTCATTTACAACTGCTGCCTGCTAAGAGTAAGCATTCTGCAATGCAGCCGCTGAGATCCTTGGTGGCTGTGTGCATCCCTTCAACTTACAGTTATGTAACTGCGATCACACAATGACGCTACCTATTTTCAAACTGCTGCCAAAAACTAACATTTAGCTTATATCACATATTTAGCAGCTTTGAGCATTTCATCTGCTGTCTATATACACCTAAATCATCTAATTGCCCTTTCATAGAATCATAGAAGTGTACAAGCTTGTTGGTCAAAGACCCTTTAGTGGCTTGCCACTAAGCTTAGTAGAGATACTCGTGTTTTTGTGCTCCCATACAGGTGTCCAATCTGTTCTTAAACACATCCATTGTGGGGCTGTGGACCACAGACTCTGACAAGGAGTTCCACCGTTGCACAACCTTTTGTGTAAGCCACCTATTCCTTTTATGAGTTTTATTTATATCTCCTGTCAATTTTAAATTGTGACTAAGTGTACTTTGTATACCTGTATAATCTGACAGACCAATGGTTTCCCACATATATCTGTCATTGGTGGCCTTAAACACCAAAAATAAATCTCCCCTAAACTGTCTATAATCCACTGAGTACATTCCCAGATGTCTTAATCTCTCTCCATAATTCTTGTGTTGAATGGGTGCGACTAACTTGGTTGCCCTTTGCTGTACACCCTCTATGAGTATCTTATCTCTCTTTGTCCCTGGAGTACAGAAGGGAGCACAATGCTCCAACTGTGATCTCACTAAAGCTGTGTACAGGAGCATTATCACATCTAGGTGTCTGCTGTTAATATTTCTTTCAATACATCCCAGGATCCTATTACCCTGCATCACCTTTTGTCTGGTATTTATATCAAAGTCTAACTTCTTATCCACTATTACTCCCAAGTCCCATTCATTTGTTGTAGTTTGTATGTATTTGCCATTCAGTTGGTACTTGAACTGATGATTATTTCTCCCCAGATGCATCACTTTACACTTATCCTGATTAAATTGGAGCTTATTATTGTTTGCCCATGTTTCTGCAGTGGACAGATTGTCTTGAAAATCATTTGCAGCATCCTTGTTAGCACAAGCTCCAGCTGCCTGCAGCAGCACACTAACTGGGAAGTGATCCCCCTGAGAGGCCTAAGAGGCCTCCCTGGATCCCCCTCCTACAGCACAAGCTCCAGCTGCCTGCAGCAGCACACAGACCAGGAAGTGATCCCCCTGAGAGGCTTAAGAGGTAACTACTGACCTCTCTGTGCACTGTTGTGTTAGGGGTGTTGTCCCACTGCTTGATCAACCATTTTCTGCCCTCTGAAGTGGGTTGATAGACTCTGGTGGACCGTTTTGCAGCGCTCTTACCACGGGGAATTCTCCACGCTACAGCGGAGCTTTAAGGGACTTTATGTAGCCTAATTCAACTGTTCTTACAACCGGAATTACTGTCTAGGTGTCTGCATGCAGCTAGCATTCTGTTCTACTGGGTAGCACTGTTTTATAGCACTACTGAATGAAGTTGTACCTGTGTGCAGTCGTGATTCGGGGGGGGGGGATATCTTGTCTTCTTGTCTCTCCTGATAGTTGGCACATGTGTGTTAGAATGTAAGTTAGCTGAATATGCCTAAGAGCCTGCTCATGTGCAGTACAGCCTTTATCCAACCGCTGCATACTAAGTCTTTTGTTCCCCTATCCCTTCATTAGGCCTCTCTGGATCCCCCTCCTACAGCATAAGCTCCAGCTGCCTCCAGCAGCACACAGACTGGGAAACGATCCCCCTGAGAGGCCTAAGAGGTAACTACTGACCTCCCCCTGCACTGTTTTGTTAGGGTGTTAGACCATCGACGCTGCGCGTTGACTGCCCCGCCCACCCCAGCTACCCTCCCACCCAAGCCTGACCCTCAATTTATTGTCCTATCCTGTCACATGACTTCCTGCTCCTCTTGGAATTAAGTCCCCATTTCCCCATTTGCAGCTTATACTCTTCGCCCACTAGAGGGGTTTTCCCTCCAACCGTGCCAAGCTGCTCTACATCTCCTTACTCTCCACTACTCATGGACACTCAGCTTCCTCTACTACTCAGCTGCTCAGTCCCCCAGCCTGGGAAACCTCACTGCACCTCCACCACTACCCTACTCTGCTCCATACTTAACCTCCCTACCCAATCTCCAGACTACCACACTCCCATATCTGGCCCCTAGTCCTCACCTGCTCCCCTTGTGACAACTAGGAGTCGCTATTTCCACCCCTTTTTTAGCCACTAACCTAGCACTTCCCAGCCTTCTCGGCAACCCCAGACAACCACTCCGCTAGGCTCTAAGACACCCCCCTGGGGTATTCGAACCTGGTACCTTCTGCACCAAAGTTGGCAGCACTACCGCTACTCCACAGTGGCAGTCACCCTCACTGAAGGTCAGCCAGCACCCTTATTGTCTGCTATAGGCATAGAACTATGGGTACCTACACTCCATTATTAAGTCTGCTGTCTTTCACCCTCTTGGTACAGACCTCTTACTGACCAGAGCACCTGCCCTCCACGCTAGGCACCTCACCCCCAGACTACCCCATAGTGACTCAGCCCCCCACCCTCGATGCACACCTGACCCCCCAGCACCCCCACCCTGCCAACACCCCCACTCCCTCCACTGTCCCAGGCACTGGACCCAGCTTTTCCCTGCCATTCCCACCCTTCACGCTTTATCTATCCCCTGCACCCTCATTGTAAAGTCCTCATCTGAGTGTTGAACCAAGGGTCTCCATCACCACTGGTCACTAACCAGAATAATCACACTGGTATTATTACTATCTGGAAATGTACACCCAAACCCAGGACCTATGGCTTCCAGCCCTCCCAAACCCTGTACTGCAACTGGCCTCCATTTTGCATCCTTACACATATGCAGTCTCCTAAAGAAATTTGCTGCCTTCCAGTGCTGGGTCGTTCAACATCAACCTGACATAACTGCACTGGTAGAGACTTGGATCTCCAAATCCACCCCTGACTCTGCTATTGTCCTCCCTTGATATACCATCTACAGGGAAGACTAAGTAGACAAACACGGTGGTGGTTGCACACTACTCGTACGGGACTCCCTTATAGGTCAAGCACTCCCTGCTCCCAAGCTGGGCTGGCAGTATAGCCTAGAGGTTAGTGGAATGAGGTGTGAATGAGCTTGATACATCCAGCAGACCAGACCTGAGTTTGATTCTCACAACCTCCACTTGCATACTGTGTGACTCTGAGCAAGTCACATAACTGCCCAATGCTCCCAGGTCAACCCTGAAAACAGGCACTTGTGCCTAGTGGGCCATACCCGGCTACCAAAGACTAAGAAAAAAAAGCTTGATTATGGAGCCTAAGCCCTCACATTAAAAATTACACCTGACCCCACCAGAGGCCCTCTCTTCCTCGCAGTCTCCTACATGCCCCCGAAGAATCAAAACCAAGTGGCCCAGTCCCTCATTGACTACTTCACATCCCTCCCTCACAAAGCTGAGCAAGTCATCCTAGGTGATCTCAATGTTAACTGGCTTGCTTCCATTGCCTCCCACTTAAGGGGCTCCTTTCCTGCCCTGGATATGTCCCAGTTAGTCACCTAGCCCACTAGATTCAACCGCTCTAGAGCCATCAGCACCCTCCTAGATGTTGTTATATCTAACTGCCCCTACAAAATCCAGGATGTCACTGTCCTCCCCGACTCTTTCAGTGATCACTCCCCAGTCCTCTGTCTCCGGTCATCCTCTGCACTGAAGCCAGTGTCCCAGGCCATGCTGCACCAGCGTTTATGCCCCGGCGGCCTCAGAAAATTAAAACAACACCTAGCCCAGCTAGACTGGTCCCCTATCTGGCATACTCCTGACATTGACTCAGCTCTTGACCACTTCACAAATGCCTTCTGTAAGGCTTGTGACCTTTTTGTCCCCTCACCAGGATCCGCTCCAAAAAATACAATGCTCCTTGGATCACCCCATCCCTCATCCAGAGACTTAAGAACAGAGATAATCTCTGGCACACTGCTGTAGAATCTGGAAAGACATCTGATAGACAAGCTTACAATGTGGAACGCAATAAGTGCACTTTAGCCATTAGGCGGGCCAAGGCAGAGCACTACCAGACCACCCTCACTTCCACTTGGGGTTCAGCCGGACCTTCTGGGATAATATGAAAGAGCTAAATTGGGAGTCCTCCTGCTCCCCCCCACCATACCAGCTCTCCAACGATGGCACCTCCACCACAGATCCACTTCTTATAGCCGATTGCCTTAACACCGCCTTCTGTGACCTAAGCTCGGTCCTCCCCAGCAGCTTCTTTGACCCATTTCCCACCTCTCTCCCCCTGGTCCTGCATTGTCCACCATTCTACCTGTGCACCCTATTCCCCAAGAAGCCAGGCTGCACCTGCTAAAAGCTCTTGGCAGCAGTAACCCCAGCAGTGACCCCTTGACTCCAGGATCCTCTGCATGGTCTTGGACAAAGTCCTAGTCCCCCTGAATGACCTTCTTAATCGGTCCCTATGCCTGGGTCAGTTCCCAAGTTCTTGGAAAACTGCTGAAATCACACCTATATATAAGTGGGGAGCGGTCCACCTCCACCAACTACCGGCCAATCTCCATCCTCGTCCCACTGTCTAAAGCCCTTGAAAAAGTAGTGTCTATCCAGCTCTCTGAATACCTAGCTAAGTATGACATTATGTGTCCAGAGCAGTACGGTTTCCACCCAGGACACAGTACAACCACTGCTCTCTTGGAATTCTCCCAATACCTGCACGCTGCTCTTGACTCAGGCAACCTTGCAGGAGCAGTGTTTATTGACCTCTCCAAGGCCTTTGACACTGTCTGTCACCCCCTTCTGCTCAACTCTCTCCACCAACTTGGCTTCTCTGATGGTCCCATTGCCTGATTCTCTAGCTGCCTCTCTGCTAGATCCTAGTGTGTTAAGATCAACAGCTCCCTCTCCAGTGCTCTTCCCATTTGCTCCGGGGTTCCTCAGGGCTCCATCCTGGGTCCAGTACTTTTTAATCTCTACCTCAATACCCTCCCCAGCTCCTGTACTGGTAAAATGCTCCTTTATGCTGATGATGCAGTCCTCTTTCCTCACATCCCAATCCCTCCTCTCTCCACTATCTCTCCAGCAAGCTTACAACCAAGCCAAGAGGTGGTTCAGTGACCGCAGACTGGTCATTAAGCTAAAGAAGATCAAGTAAATGCTCTTCTCCAACCACCTAAACAAAGCTAAAAATACCCCCTCTTGATTATTCCCAGCACTCTGCACCCTCTAGAGCAAGTGACCACATGCAAATACCTAGGCATCACGTTCGATACTGCCTTCTCCTACCACACCCACATTAACGTCCTGTCAGCTGTCATTAACTCACAGATTGGCCTGCTATACCAACACAGGGACTGCTTGCCCCAGGTTGCCCTCAGGCTGGCCATCACCTCCTCCATCTTGTCCCTTGTGGTCTATGGCTTGCTCATTTATGCTGCAGCTGACAACACTGCCCTCTCCAAAATCAAACTCTCCATCAATAAGGCCTGTAGGCTCCTGACTGGTACCCCCAGCTGCACTCACACCTGCCTGCTCTATTCTACCACCAACCTGCAACTTTGAGGAGTGACTGCACTACCAGACTTGCCTACATGCTAAGAAATCACTGCTCAGGCTTTCCCCCCCCGGGGTCTCCACCTCTCTACTGCAGTTGTCATTGTCTGTTACCACCCATTGCTCTGTTAAGGCCATCTTCCAGGTGTCCAGAACCAAGACCTCTCTTGCTCAGAGATCTTTCCTCTACCGAGTCCTCACCTGGTTTAACTCCCTCCTTAGCTGCATCTCCAACTTGCCCAAAATTGGCTCCTTCAGAACCATATCTTTAATACCAGCTGTTGTAGGTGCAACAAACCCCTGGCCTCTCCTCTGTTGTAACCTGCGGGACCCACCCGCCTTGCTTCCCTGACATGACAACGTCCATCGGACAGCCACTCCCTCTCCCCAGACCCACCCTTCCCACCCCTACTAGGTCCATATAGGGATGTAACTCTACTGTCTTCTCTGAGGACCTACTATATCCATGATTGTAACATACAATTTGCAACATTATGTAACCTAAGTGTATCTATGTTAAATGTTTCTTTTTACTGCACCTGTAATGTTGTCCACTGTTGTAATCTGCACTATGTCTTGTTTTCTGCCCTCCCTGTGATGAGATACCCTTGTAAATGAGTCCCTGACTCAAAGGTTGTAAACTCGAGTGGCAACAGCACCCCCTAGATGTTGTTATATCTAACCGACCCTACAAAATCCGGGATGTCACTGTCCTCCCCGACTCTCTTAATGATCACTCCCCAGTCCTCTGTTTCTGGTCATCCTCTGCACTGAAGCCAGTGTCCCAGGCCATGCTGCACTGGCATTTATGCACTGGTGGCCTCAGAAAATTAAAACAACACCTAGCCCAGCTAGGCTGGTCCCCTATCCGGCTATAAGTCTCTACCAGTGTAATAAATAAATAAAAATAAAATAATTATTGCTCCCAATTTACTATCATCAGCATATTTTCCCATCCAGATACCCCCAGTTACCTTCATAGGGGCTATAACAAGGTTAGAAAGTGTTGGATCTAGGACGGAGCCCTGAGGAACACCACTCGTAACCTGAGTCCAATCTGATGATAATCATCTATTAACAACATGCTGATATCTATTAGTCAACCATGATTTTACCCACGCCACTGTGTTTGGGGGCATCTGGACAGAAATCAGCTGATTAATTAGCATGTCATGTGCTACTGAATCAAATGCTTTTGCATAATCCAAGAAAATTATATCCACTGGCAAACCTCTATCCAATGCTGCATTTATGGGCTCAAAAATGCTCAGCAAATTGGTTAAACATGACCTTCCACTGGTGAACCCATGCTGAGATAAATCCACATACCCCTTATGTTTCATATGATTGACCATGTGATCTTGAATTATGCCTTCTAAGAGCTTACACATGACTGAGGTGAGACTTATTGATCTATAATTTCTGACCTCTTTCCTATCCCCTTTCTTATGAATGGGTATAATATTTGCCTCTCTTCACTGCCTTAAGGTGATCCATTCGTTAAGGGATGCATTGAACAGTAGGGTAAACGGGCCAACCAGATAGTCCTTCAGTTCTTTTAAGAAGCCTGGGTTACTTCCATCAGGTCCTGCTGATGAATTGTTCTTTAATTTAATAAATCTGTCCATTACTTCTTTTTCAGAAACAGAAATTAGTGGTATGTCATTACCGTTATGTATACTCCCAATTAATATATCACTGTTACTTTTGGATTGATATATACTCTGAAAATATTGATGGAAAATGTTCACAATATCTTGTTCATTACTTAACAATCCCTGCTGAGTTTCCAAGGGCCCTATTCGCACTTCTTTGCACTTCAACGACCCAATGTAACTAAAAAAGGATTTTTTATTATCCCTTACAGCAGTGGCCATATGTAATTCTGGCTTTTCTTATAAGTCTTTTTGTGCAGTTAGCCTCCTTTTTATAAGAAAGCCAGTTCTCGTTAGTTGGGTTCCTTTTGTACCTTGCAAATTTCCTCCTCCTTCTTGTGATGCTATTTTTTATATTTCTACCCTACCAGGTGGGTATCCTTCCCTTTGCATTGTATTTTTTCACTTTAGGAACCCATTGTTTTAAACAGTGTTTTATTCAATTATTTATTTCTGCCCAAATACTTTCCATGTTTAACCCTCCTAAATTCTGTTTCCAGTTCCAGGCATTTAAATAAGTATTTATAGCATGGTAATCTGCCTTTCTATAATCTCTTATTTCTGTTTTTCTCTTAGGATTGATTACATTATGGTCAATAACTATGAACACGGTATTGTGATCACTATCCCCAATTGGGTCTATGACCTGAATGGTAACTAAATCTTGCTCTATATTAGTTAAAAATAAATCCAAGATACTACCACCTCTTGCTGGACTTTTAACCAATTGCTCCAAACCATTATGTGTAATATAGTCAATGAAGTTTTTTTCTAAGCTGGAGTTTCCCTGTAATGTCTCCCAGTCAGTAGTTGGGAGATTAAGATCCCCCATTAACATGAAATCCCCTCTGATTTCAAACTCATTTAGTGCTGCAAGGAACATATCTTTTTCTTTTTTGGCTCAAGTTGGGTGGTCTATATGTTATACCAACAGAGATAGTTTTATTAGCCACATGGATTTTAACCCAGAGAAGTTCAACATTTTGTTGGGGCTTGTTTTCAACTGTTATGGAATGGGCTTTAATTTCCTCTATAACATATAGTGTGATGTCACCCCCTCTTTTATTTACTCTGTTCTTATAAAAGCAGTTATAACTCTGGATTTCCATACCCCAATCCCCATCCTGAAACCAAGTTTCCGAAACAGCACATACACGTATTTGTTTTGTTATCAAAAGGTTTTTCAGCTCATCCATTCTATTTCTGAGACTTCTTGCATTTGTTAAGAGGATCTTTAACTCTCCTACTTTCTTGTCATGCTTTTTTATTTTCCTACTGTATTGATGTTTCTTATTAATTTTATTTCCATTAGGGTTGCGATTTACCGCTGTTTTCTCCAAGGGAAGCTCCCAGTTCCCCTTCCATCCTAGTTTAATGTCTTAGACATGTAGTCAGAAAATATTTTACCAAGCAGGTCACCCCCTGTCCTGTTCAGATGTAGCTTATCATGACAAAATAGATGAGTTTGATGTACAAAGTGTTCCCAGGTAGTGATGCACATATTGCCTTTTCTTAAGCACCATTCTCTCAACCAATTATTAAGTTTTCTGATTTTCGTATTTAGTGTATTATTCATTCTTTGGATAGGTAAAATTTCAGAAAACATTAACTCTCAGTCTGTTTCTGTAACCTGCCTCTCAATTTCCTTATAAGCATTAAAAATGTTTTCCACTGAACAATTTCTGATGTCATTAGCTCCAATATGTATTATTATGAGAGGCCCCCTTAGTACTTTGCTCATTAAATCCCCCACTATGCCAATCATATCTCTCACACCAGCACCTGGAAAGCAGCTGTTTATCATGGAATCCTTGCTAATTTTTGTATTAACATGGTTAGTAAACCTTAATAATGGAATTTCTATATATATATATATATATATATATATATATTCCTATTAACATTTATGGCCTCCGGATATGTAAATCACTTAGCACTATCACTCATAAGCCCATCCATATCCTGAACCATGTTAATATTACCAGAGTTAATATTATCAGGGGGATGGGTCTCCCCATTATCCACAGGTTCATCCAACAATGCAAAACGATTGCTCGTGGAGACTGTGATTTCCATTGCCCTCCTCCCACTTTTAGATTTGGCCACATCAAAGCTTAGGTTTGCCCCATCATTATCCATCTCCTTTTGCCTTTTCTCATCCTGAGATGTGTCACTTGTTTTAGCTTGATTAATGAGCTCACCTGAGCACTGTCCACTCCTCGTGTCTTGTCGTAAACACTTAATTTCTAGCTCCAGCCCAATAAGTTTAATCCATAATTCTCTTAACTCCACACACTGTTCGCACATGTAATGTGTCTCTTTACCAATTTGAGAGAGATTAAATTTCTGGCAGGCCGAGCATTTTAAACCTACCTCCCCATTAGCAGTAACTATGTACATATTATCCATTTTTGTGCCCAGTAGAGCAAATACCACAGGTGTACACTACTGTATCAGGTTACCTAGGATAGTTGGAATTATTACCTTGTAAATATCCAGGCCCTTATCCACTTATCCATGCTAGATGCCAAGAGACGCTGCTGACCTCTGCCTGTGTCACCTCCGCTCTGTGCTCGGCTCTGCTCACTAGAGCCAAGCATTAAATAGGGCACCAAATGCATGTCACCAGGTTCCTATGGCAATGCTTGCTTCCTGGTTTGCCTCCCTGTGGGGCAAGGACAATGTATATAGGCTGCCTTTAAAAAGGCAGCCCAGTCAACATAAGAGATGGCTTAAGCAGCTCCCTCAAAACACAATATATGCCTGTCCAGATTCCTGTCCCCTCGTAGAGTGGGGGCCAGGAAAACCCTACACAGTTACCAAATACCTCTCTAACTGTCCTGCTACAGTGCACACAGACCAGGGTCTAGCAGCCTTGTGACAGTTTTTGTGGATCCCCCACATCACCACTAGACACTCCTCTCTACCCTGGACTCTATTTCTAAAAAAATCTACTGCAGTAGTACTCATCTTCTCTATAGGTCTCCCTTGACCTTTTTCACCTTTCTACCACAATGAGGTGGCCTCCTATTGTGGTATTCTTCTCTTTTCTAACCCGCTAATTTTCTACTTTTTGTCTAGGTGGTGATACTGTAGAGGCTAACCTAGCTGCCTGTTTTGGCTAAATGAATACTGGGAAGTAATCAAATTAAGCTACATCCCTTTCAGTTTTAAAAAGGGAAGGTGGAAAAGAATTCATACTGTTTAAGTAAAATGCAGTAAAGCAAAGCCTGGTTGGAATATAGAAAAGGGGTGGTTGCTTTGCACCACTTGATAAATGCATTCACATTCCCAAACAGACCCTGTTAATTATGTGCACACTGCTCATCAGTATTTTTCCCTTGCCCTATACCTCCCATATCTGTACTGCTAACGTGGTGCTGTTCACTTGTTTAGGGCTTAAATTGTATTGCATACAGACTGAGACTTTTGGAGGCTTTTGGGACTTAAAACTAAAGAAAATACTTCTTAGAAATCAGCCTTGTTTTGTGGTTGGTAATGCATTTAAAGGTTCTGATAAAGAACTGTTTCATGACATTCTTAGGGCGTGTTTTGTTTTCAAGTTAATTTAAGCAAGAAATAAAGGAGGTACCTGCATGCTCTTGAGGCCTGCTCAGATGAAAATGAGTTTCCTTAAGGGCTGCAGGCCCTCTAGTGGACTCTATTTATTATACATTTATGGTGATGTCATGATTTGGAGGAGGAGACAAGGGTCATTCTAGGACCCTTGCTTATTCATCTCTATTTATTTCTCCTATGAATAATGTTATTTTATAGTTTGTAAAGATTATTGCAGTACTCTTCAAGTGTGATAGATCTAGCAGAGTCTGAAGCCCCATTTCTTGTATTAGTATAGGATTATTCTCTGTATTAGATTAGGGGGTGGATCACATGATTGATGATGTCATAGTTTTCAGTATATAAAAATAATTTTTTAACTCTTTTTATCTCCACTCCCTGGAGAACTCCTTCCAGCAACTTTGGATACCCAGCCTCTGCCTTCCCCTGTGACTTGTCCTTCTCCTCATGCCACCGAGCACCACCTCCGGGTCTGAACCCTTGAGAGGTAGGGCCACCCTATCCACCCAGAGCACTCTATCTTATAGGGCAAAGTGCCCAGCAAACACGAGTGGCCCCTTGGAGAGGAGATAGCCCAGTATTGGAAGTGTGGGCTGTTGGGCAGACAAGGTGCCTTCATCTATCCCCAGGAAATGTTTTTTTTTCTCTGCTTTTTGCCACATTCCCTAATCCTCCCCCCATGGAGTGCAGCTTGTCAAGGCAATGGTAATGCCACAACTCCGCTCCCTGCTTTTGTTGCGTTGCTAGTCAGCACCCCCAACAGCAACCAGAGGCCGCTACACTAGCGATCACATCCCCAGCCCTCCCCCAAGAAGAGAGAGAGCTGTCCTATGGATGCTCAATCTCTTCTCCCCTGCCGAACCCCAGTGGCCCGGGCTGGCTTCTGAACCCAGGTCGCCGGCGTGGCACGAGGTGTAGCATCCAGCGCCTCAACCCTCAGCACCACCGGACCATATATAAAAAGACTTGGACTCAGTATGTGGTCAGATAGGTTGTGGAGCACAGATGATGGTGGTCATGCTGAGAGGGAGCTAGTACCACTCTGTGACATTTGTTTTTTTTTTCAGAGAAGAGTATCTGAAGCTATTTCTTTTGGAATTAAGTTTATTTTCCTGTTTTCCTGAAGTTTTCTTTATTTTGTTTACTTTAATAAAAGTCACACTACATCAATTGGTGTATTTTCAAGAGAAAACTTGTGTCAAGAGTTGTCACTACTCACACCCGTTCACAGTTTGGTGTCAGAAGGGATCTGGTCATCCGAGGGATAGAATGGGAGACCAGAGCGGTACCAGACCTGGTACAAGTGACAACCATGGCATCAGGAACAGATGAGAAGAAAATGGGCACCACGACACACTCTCAGACAGAGAGGACAGGTGAACCTCTTTATACCAGTCTTGACACAGATGTCAGGTGGAGAGTGCCAAAGAACCAAACTGATAGTGGAGAAGAGGAGGAGGAATGACTGGAGAGATGCCAGGAGCTATATGAGCAGCCCCCTGAAGGCCTTTCTGAACTTCTACACTGGTTGGCGGTACAACAGATGGAAATTGAATGGCAGAGAGACCTAGATGCCCAAGAATGGGATCGAGACAGAAGGCGACAAGATTTAAGGTGGGCTGAAGCTATGCAGCTGTTTAGATCTTTGGGAGCAGGAAATGGAACTGGGGGAGGACAGAGTAACAACAACCCTAAAGATATAAAACTCACAAGAATGACTGCTTATGATGACACTGAGGCCTATTTGACCACTTTTGAAAGGGTGGCCAAGACCTGTGATTGGCCAAAGACAAAGTGGGTAGTACGCCTGGCACCATATATATCAGGGAAAGCACAACTGGCCTATAGTAATATGGACCCACATTTGGCAGAGGAGTATGACCTAGTAAAGCAGGAAATATTGAAATGTTATGACATTAACGCAGAGACATATAGGCTAAGGTTCTGTGCTTTAAAACACCAGGCACATGATCCCCCAAGAGAAATTTATATTAGACTCAGAGAACTTTGTTTAAAGTGGATCCAGCTGGAGGGAAAATCCAGAACTGACAATATAGAGACATTTGTTATGGAAACAGTTTTGACAAATATTACCTACTGATGTGCAAATCTGGATAAAAGTGCATAATCCAGAATCTGCAGAAATGGCTGTGGCACTAGCAGAGGACTTTTTATTTGCAGATCAACCTTTTCGGAGAGGTGGTAATAAGTCCACAGACTATGCAACAAAACCTCAGGCCACAGCAGTAAGACCACCTCAGACTGTGGCTAAGACTTATGAGGGAAGGAACAATCAAGGAAGGAGGACATTCCCAGCAGACATAATATGTCAGAACTGTAAGGGGGTGGGGCATATTGCTAGATTTTGTTCGTCAAAAAAATGTGATATAACCCATCTAGCCTTATTAAATGCTGGGTATGTGACAACTACAGTGGGAATAAAAGGACAGGAGGTGGTGGGATTGGTGGATTTGGGCAGTAAAAAATACCTTGGCCAGAGCTGATGTAGTTCAAGGAGTAAAGAGAACAGCACCTATACAGGTCATATGTGTACATTGTGACACACATCAGTACCCCACCATTAAAATACCCTTAGAGATAAAAGGCAATATTTCTATAATAACCGCAGGTGTAGTACCACAATTTTCAGTACCTGTAGTAATAGGGCATGATTTTCCAAGTTTTTTCACCCTTTTGAGCGAACTGGAAAACATAGCCGCTATGACTACCAGGGCACAGAGCAAGAGAGAACCATTACTGGGGGAAGTATTTCCTTTTGAAGAAGAAGTATTGGAAAGTCCTGGTAAATCCAGATTGTCTAAGATGGCCAGAAGAAAAAAAAACAAAAGGAGTGGGTTAAAGAAAAATATGGTCTAACACAGGACAAACAACTACTATATGTGAAAGCTGATATGTGTATCCAACAGAAGAATGACAAAACCTTAATTCCTTTTTTTCAACAGGTGGGACAGGAGGTTAGACAAGGGGCCCTGGAGTTTCAAGTGATAAAGAATTTATTGTATAGGGTTTGTACAAATCCAAGTACCCAAGAACAAGTGGAACAACTTATAGTACCCCTCTGCTATTGCCAAGACATATTAGCTCTAGGCCATGACATACCCTGGGCAGGACACACAGGGAGGGGCAAAACTGCTAGTAGAATCTTACAAAGGTTTTTTTGGCCAGGGATCCACAGTGATATCACCAAATATTGTCAAGAGTGCCCAGAGTGTCAATTAACTACCCAAAGGACCAAGAAGGACACTGTTCCATTAATACCCGTACCCTTGGTAACAACCTCCTTCAAGAGGGTCAGTATGGATATAGTGGGTCCCTTAAATAAAAGTAGTAAAGGGAATAGATTTATATTGGTGGTGTGTGATTATGCCACCAAATACCCTGAAGCTATTCCTATGAGATCTGTGACCACTCCCCGAATAGTTGAAGAACTAGTGAAGTTATTTAGCAGAGTAGGGATTCCCAAAGAGATTTTAACTGAAAGGGGTACAAATTTTAATGCAGAGCTTCTAAAGGAACTGTACCGTTTGTTGGGAATAGTAGCTGTACGTACGTCACCCTATCATCCTCAGACCGACGGCCTGGTGGAAAGATTCAATCAAACCCTGAAATGTATGCTGAAGAAATTCGTACACGATGAAGGGTGAGATTGGGATATGTATCTACCCTTTCTTCTCTCCGCATACCGTGAGGTACCACAGGCCTCCTCTGGTTACTCCCCTTTTTCCCTATAGTTTGGTAGGACCCCTAGAGGTTTATTAGATGTGGTCAAGGAATGCTGGGAAGAAGGGAAGGATTTAAAATCTCCAGGGATAGCTCAGTACATGAGGCAGTTAAGGAGGAGATTAGTCACTTATACTGCAAAAGCTCATAAAGTAGGGAAAGAAACACAAGAACATCAGAAGGATAGGTATGATAAAGGGACATCCAGTACAAAATAATTTCAACCAGGTGACAAGGTATTACCACTATTACCCACCTCCACTCACAAATTAATGATGAAGTGGCAGGGCCCCTACAAAGTGGTACGCCAAACAGGTCCAGTAACCTATGAAGTAGAGACCTGAAAAAAGGGCAGGTAAAAAGATCTACCATGCCAATCTATTAAAAAGGTGGCATGAGAGATCCCATCGGGGGATACAATTGATGGTAATGCCCGAACTTCATGAGTCAGAGTTGGAAATCGCATATGGACGGTTAGAAGGAGAGACTGGTATTGAAGCCATACAAGTAAATCCTGAGTTAGACGAGTCACAACAAACAGAATTACAGTCTTTGATACAGGAATTTAGCACTTCCTTTACCAGTAGACCAGGCCTAGCTAAAGGAGTGGAACACCAAATCTATACTGAATCTAGACCAATCAGGAAGAAACCATACCATCTCCCTGAAAGGAGCAGGGCAGATGTACAGAGGGAAATACAAAAATTAAGAGAAATGGACATAATTGAACCATCACAAAGTCCATGGGGATCCCCTGTAGTAATTGTACCTAAGAAGGAGGGTGGCATAAGATTGTGCCTGGACTTTAGAGGTCTAAACCAAGTGGCACAATTTGATGCCTATCCCATGCCAAGGGTGGATGATATATTGGACCGCATTGGCAATGCTAAGTATATCTCCACCCTTGACTTAACAAAGGGTTATTGGCAGAGCCCTTTGGCTGAGTCTGCTAAAGAAAAGACAGCTTTCAGCACTTCAATGGGTTTTTTCCAGTTTAAAACCATGCCATTTGGACTACATGGAGCCCCGCTACATTTCAACATTTCATGGATCAGGTGCTGGCACCCCGTCATAATTTTTGTGCAGCTTACCTGGATGACATCGTTGTTTTTAGCCAGGATTGGGAAACCCATTTACAACATCTAAAAGCTGTCTTAACCTCTATACAGCAAGCAGGGATGACAATTAACCCCTCTAAATGTACACTTGCCATGTTGGAGACCCAATATTTAGGATTTTTTTGGGGTAACGGATACATTAAACCTGAGGTCTCGAAGGTTGAAGATGTAGCCCAATGTTCAATACCTGAGACAAAGAAGCAAGTACATTCTTTCCTAGGGTTAGCAGGATATTACAGGAGATTTATCCCACAGTTTGCTACTGTGGCAACCCCTTTGACAGAATTAACTAAAAAGAAATTCAGTAATCGGGTCAAGTGGACACCCAAATGTGAGAAGGCCTTCATTCAGATTAAGGCAGCTTTATGCTCCTCACCGGTGTTACAAAGTCCCAATTTTAACCACCCTTTGAGGTCCACTCCGATGCCTCTGGAACTGGTATTGGAGCAGTTTTGAGCCAGACCATCAATGGGGAGGAACACCCAATTGTATATATTTCTAGGAAACTGCATGAAAGGGAGCAGAAATACTCCACCATTGAACAAGAGTGTTTGGCTGCCAAATGGGCAATCGAAACCTTGAGATTTTACTTATGGGGTGCCCCTTTTACGCTGGTAACAGACCACAACCCTTTGTGTTTTATTTCGCAAATGAAGGAAAAAAATAATCGAATAATGAGATGGTATTTATCTCTCCAACCTTACAAATTTATAGTAAAGCACAGGACAGGGGCTGCCAATGTAAATGCAGATTTCCCCTCTCGTCTAGGAGCCAATAATAAAGCATAAACATTTGGTGGTTCTAGAAAATGTATGAATGTATGACTGTTACTGTTCAAGTAATTGTACAGAAACCCCAGGGCAAAATATTTAGTTGTTATGATAAACTAATGAAGGAAGATACAATGGTCCTCTTTAGAAAGACTTGGACCATGTTCATGTTTTTTTTTTTAGGGTACTCAGGGGTGGAGTTTTCAAGACAGGGTGGGTGAAAGCTCCATCCTACCCACTTTAAGAGGGTAGGTTGTCTTGAAAACCAGTTATGTTTCTTCTGCTACTGGTTTTCACTTAACCTTGGGGGTATGTGACAGTTTTTGTGGACCCCCATCACCACTAGACACTCCTCTCTACCCTGGACCCTATTTCTAAAAAAATCTACTGTAGTAGTACTTGTCTTCTCTATAGGCCTCCCTTGACCTTTTTCACTTTTCTACCACAATGAGATGACCTCCTATTGTGGTATTCTTCTCTTTTCTAACCCGCTAATTTTCTACTTTTTGTCTAGGTGGTGATACTGTAGAGGCTGACCTAGCTGCCTGTTTTGGCTAAATGAATACTGGGAAGTAATCAAATTAAGCTACATTCCTTTCAGTTTTAAAAAGGGAAGCTTGGAAAAGAATTCATATTGTTTAAGTAAAATGCAGTAAAGCAAAGCCTGGTTGAAATATAGAAAAGGGGTGGTTGCTTTGCATCACTTGATAAATGCATTCACATTCCCAAACAGACCCTGTTAATTATGTGCACACTTCTCATCAGTACTTTTCCCTTGCCCTATACCTCCCATATCTGTACTGCTAACGTGGTGATGTTCACTTGTTTAGGGCTTAAATTGTATTGCATACAGATTGAGACTTTTGGAGGCTTTTGGGACTTAAAACTAAAGAAAATACTTCTTAGAAACCAGCCTTGTTTTGTGGTTGGTAATGCATTTAAAGGTTCTGATAAAGAACTGTTACATGACATTCTTAGGGCATGTTTTGTTTTCAATTTAATTTAAGCAAGAAATAAAGGAGGTACCTACATGCTCTTGAGGCCTGCTCAGATGTGCCCTTGATGCCTGCTCAGATGAAAATGAGTTTCCTTAAGGGCTGCAGGCCCTCTAGTGGACTCTATTTATTATACATTTATGGTGATGTCATGATTTGGAGGAGGAGACAAGGGTCATTCTAGGACCCTTGCTTATTCATCTCTATTTATTTCTCCTATGAATAATGCTATTTTATAGTTTGTAAAGATTATTGCAGTACTCTTCAGTGTGATAGATCTAGCAGAGTCTGAAGCCCCATTTCCTGTATTAGTATAGGATTATTCTCTGTATTAGATTAGGAGGTGGATCACATGATTGATGATGTCATGGTTTTCAGTATATAAAAAGACTTGGACTCAGTATGTGGTCAGATAGGTTGTGGAGCACAGATGATGGCGGTCATGCTGAGAGGGAGCTAGTACCACTCTGTGACATTTGTTTTTTTCAGAGGAGAGTATCTGAAGCTATTTCTTTTGGAATTAAGTTTATTTTCTTGTTTTCCTGAAGTTTTTTTTTTATTTTGTTTACTTTAATAAAAGTCACACTACATCAATTGGTGTAGTTTCAAGAGAAAACTTGTGTCAAGAGTTGTCACTACCCACACCTGCTCACAAGTTGGTTCCCCCAATGAGTAAATCACACTCCTGATAAAACAACACAAGAGCTGTCTTATTGCAGCCTAAATGAGCAGGCAGGATCTAAAAGTCACTGACTAGAGCCGAGCATTAAACAGGGCATCAAATACACATCATCAGGATGCTATGGCAATACTTGCTCCTCAGTTTACCTCCCTGAGGAGCAAGAACAATGTATATAAGCTGCCTTTAAAAAGGCAGCCTAGTCAACATAACAGATGGCTTAAGCAGCCCCCTCAAAGTACAGTACGTGCCTGTTCAAATTCCTGTCCCCTCATAGAAAGGAGGGGTCAGGAAAAGCCTCCGCACAGGTACCAAATACCTCCCTAACTATCCTGCTACAGTGCACACAGACCAGAGTCTAGCAGCCTGGTTCCCCCCAATGAGTAAAATCACACTCCTGACAAAACAACACAATAGATGCCTTACAGCAGCCAAAATGAGGAGGCAGGACTGAATCTTACTTCTCACATCTCTTTCAGTGCATTACTCATTGCTGACACAGAATAAAGTAGTGCGTATCTTCCAAATACTTGTTTGTTTTATTTTTAACCAGGAGGTGTACTGGGCACAGTCCTTTTTCAGCCACGCCTGACACACAACATTACAATACACAATTACATTTGCACAAAATACAAACATTAATCACAATTGCAAACAGTATCACAATACAGTTTCTTTAACAATAAATGTTTAAAATGAGATTCTGAATGTGTTTTTTAAATCAATTCACCAAATTCGTTTAAAAATGAAGGTGCATACCAGGAAAATACTGTAAAATATTACAATACATAGGAAAATTGAGCTGCTTTTCTGAGTGTACTGACCAGTTTGAGAAATGTTTGTTTTTGTTTTTCCCACCTTGTTCATGGGAGTGAGCACATACAACTCATTTACATGTTGCCAACAGCATTATGAGAGCTAGCACAGAAAAAAAGCGTCAGACAAGCAGATTGTTCATGCAAATTAATTGTAAGTTTTTATTGTTAAATCTGTTATTGTCATGTATCATGCAAAACAATTATCAGCAGCTACTTCCAGAATATGAAATAAGTCAGGCTCATTGAATTGTGAAAACATTTCATTTCACAACTTTGTTTGTTGCACTAGTGCTTTAAATTCCGCACCTTTTTAAAAAATATTTTAATTGTTGTTCCTCTACTGTGTCTTTAAGATCATGTGCACAAAATATTGGCACTAGGGGGCGCCAGGGTCTGTTGACAAAGAGTGGCTGCACGAAATGTCAAGGCTTGGTGGGGTACAGCTTGCTTTTCCACTGTTTGCTGTAATATTTATGTCCCAGCACTGGACATATTTAACGCGTGTGTTTTTTAAAATTTTCTAACAATATAATATGTTTTTCAGAATGTTTTGATTTGTGTGTGTAGTCCCCGTGTGTTCTTTCATTTGTTCGTTGTTAGGAGTTTTTTTCTAAATTTGCCAACTTGTTTTATAAACCTTGCTAATCTCCATATCTGTGTGTTTTATTGCCTTTCCTTTCCCTGCAATGCCTCCTGTTCCATGTGACGGTGATGTATCAAGGGCCATTACTCCAGTAAGGGCTGGGTCACAGTTCAGGTTACAGCTATAGAACTGTGATTTTAAGTGCCCCTTCTTTTCCAACGAGCACTAATAAAAGCTACATTTACAGTTTGGCAAGCGCCTAAAGGATAACTGATTGAGCTTTTATTTAAGGAAAAGGGTCCTCTCTAGTTAAAGCATTGATGACCTGTGGTGATTCGTGTGCTTTTTTATAGCTGTGTGTGGTTGGATGAAAAGAAAACCTTTAAAAACAAGACGTTAGCTCCTGCTGGCTAGACATGGGCATACACCTAAACAACAAACAAACAAAAAAATGAAACAAAAATGTAGTTGCACCTTCTCTAAACAAATTGCTGCTCAGTCAGATAATCTCTAACCCTACTAGGCTGTCCAATAATGGGCATTGAGCCACCCACATCAACTGGGTGTTAGTTGCCAAGCCAAGACAGCATAGTCTGTTTGGATGTACTCCCTGATGCCATTAGCGATCACTCCCCAGATTATTGTGTATATTGAGTGAACCCCCCCCAGGTCCCCCCTTGACTGATTCATTTTCATGATTTCTGTCATAGGGACCCTACCTAGTTCAGATAGAAAGTAATCAATCAAGACTGGTCTTATCTGTGGGCAACCACTGATGTCAACCTGGTAGTTTCGCACTTTTGCACTATGTTTACTGGTCTCCAGGAGAAACATGGTCCCGTAACAACTAGGAGCATTTGTGGACCAATAATTAAATGACTGGGCCACCCCCTACTTCCCAGTTCAAACAGAGGGACAAATGATGGGCAGCCTTCAAGGCAGCCAACTCTGTCTGAGACTGGATTAACTAGAGGTAACTCTTAAAAAAATGTAAACATGCCAGACAATGGAGCAAAAGCAGCTTTTGTAGAACCCTCCTTAATTCCACTCTTAGCAACCCATGTCACATTTGGAGTTGCATCAAGAAAACCCTGGGTCAGGACAGAACCCAACCCCTACTGACACTAAGTTTGAGGGAGTAAATTGCAACAGCCCCTCCACTATTTCAAATGCTTTTAACAAATTCTTCATTGATCTCACAGCTCACCCTGGGGCCTTCACCCATCCTCGCCTAACCTAGCATCCCCCTTATTCCCAAACTAATGTAACATTCACCTTTTTACTTACAAAGTATCAAAGTCTCAAAGGTGTGTAAACTCCTGAGGTAGATTCCTGAATCTAAATCTGCTGGCTCTGATGAGTCAAGCCCCAACTCCTTAAAATTGCTGCCAATGAACTGCCTCTCCCAATAATCATAATCTTTAACCCGTCCCTTTCCTCCTGCATCATTCCATACCTCTGGAAGATGTCCCGCTTAGTACGTGTGTTTAAAAAAGGCCATAAGAAAAATAACTGTAATGATAGACCTATTGTCATCCTAATGGTTCTCAGTAACATCATGGAAACAATTGTTGCCACTCAACTCACTGAATACCTCTCTGCCCACGATCTCCTCTCCCCTGCTCAATATGATTTTTGCTGAAACCATAGTACCACCATGGTGCTGCTCACCCTTACAAACAGCATCTCTACGCATTTGATAAAGGGGAGCTCACTAGCGTCATCTTCATTGATCTCACAAAGGCCTTTGATATAGTTGCTCACACCTTACCTTACAATAAATTAATGATCCTGGGAGTATCAGACACTGCCTACCCCTGGTTCACACGCTATTTGTCCAATAGGTAATATCTAGTAATATTTATATTGATGTGTTTGTCTATGTGTTAATATGGAACTTTATTGTATGTACTTAGATAGGGATTGCACAGGTCTGTCTTCTAAACTGGACTTTTGTCCAAATGACATGTATTACCTGTATAAAAATAAAATTTTACCTGCCTAATAGGTAACAATAAGTGAGGTCTAGTTCCTCCCTCTGTGATCCTGCTTCTGTCAAAATTGGTGTCTCTCAATTCTCCATTGCATGAAGGGAGAAGAGGGGACCAAGTATGGAGCAAGTCCATCTAGGAGAATATAAGAGACAATAAACACTTGTAGGCACCTGCAGAACAGCTCTAATACTAAGACAGAACCTAGCAGACTAAGACAGGACCTGGCCAGCCTGACCAGAACTTGGTAACCAGGTGTTAGTGGTGTTGAGTCACAGCCCATTTTAGCCAGTGCATAGGCAGTGGAGGGTGGAAAGTATGTGGAAAGTAAATACACATAAGGAGCCAGAAGAACCGTGGGTCATCCTGGAAACAGGAAATGGGACAGCCATAAGAACTGGGGTTGTCTACAGGCCCCCAGACCAGAGGGAGGACATAGACACATTACTGTTAGAAGATATACAAAACATGACAGCTAAAGGGGAGGTTCTGATAATGGGAGACTTCAACATGCCAGATACAGATTGGTCAATACCAGCAGGAACATCTCCAGAACTAGACTCATAGTGGATTCCCTGCAGGGGAGGGCCTCAAACAACTGGTACAGCAACCCACAAGAGACAGGGCTATCCTAGATCTAGTACTGACTAACAAAGAAGGGATCACAGATCTCCAGGTAGAGGTCACCTGGGGCCAGTGACCATCAATGGTATGGTTCAATTTGGCTACTACATCTAAATCATCCCATTCCAAGGCAAAATATGGGACTTCAGAGGAGCTGACTTTGATAAGATGGCCAACAGAGTTAAGCTAGCCTGGCAAAAGAAACACAGGTGAGGGGTACAGGTAAAGTGGGCAAGCATTAAGGATGCAATACTTGAAGCAACATCCCATTGTGTTAGACAGAAAAGGAAGTGCAACAGAAGAAGGAAACCACTTTGGTTCTCAAATACAGTAGCAGAAAAGGTCAGAGCCAAAAGGCTGGCCTTCAGGAAATATAAGGGAACACAGCGGGATGAAGATAGGGAGGCATACCAAACTGCCCTAAGGGGAAGCAGGTAAGGCAGTAAGGCAGACAAAGTCCCAAACTGAGGAAACACTAGCACGACAGTAAAGAAGGTGACAAGACTTTCTACAGATACATTAGTGAAAGGAGAAAGTCCAGAGGGGTATTGCTAAGCTTAATGGAGAAAAGGGAGCATGTGAGGAGGAGGACCCTGTAAAGGCATCTATCCTAAATAGATACTTTTGCTCAGTATTTACTGAAGAGAAGGTAGGGCAGGGCCCACAGCTCAGCATCATGGACACAGGAGGAGGGAGGTGAGCACTACCCTTCACAAAAGAAAAGGTCCCACAAGAGCTTCTAAGCTCAGGGTGGATAAGGCAATGGGACCTGATGGCATACATCCCAGGGTACTTAAGGAGCTAACGAGGAACTAGCAGAGCCATTAGTAGAATTGTTTAATGAGTCTCTGAGCACAGGAGAGGTCCCAGAAGACTGGAGAAGGGCTCATGTGATCCCGCTCCACAAGAGTGGTAGCAGGGAGGAGGCGGGAACTACAGACCGGTCAGTCTTACCTCAGTAGTGGGCAAGATTATGGAGGCACTCCTTAAGGAAAGGATAGTGCAACACCTGGAATCCATAGGGCACAGGATCCAAGACAGCATGGGTTTACTAAAGGAAGGTCCTGTCAAACTAATCTCATAGATTTCTTTGACTGGGTAACCAGAGTGGTGGACCAAGGGGGAGCAGTTGATGTTGCCTACCTTGACTTCAGCAAAGCTTTGACACTGTTCCACATAGAAGATTGATAAATAAGCTGGGTAGGCTCGGGGTGGGTCAGAAGTTGGTCAACTGGGTGGCAAACTGGTTGACGGGCAGAAAACAGAGAGTGGTGGTAAATGGTATACAGTCAGAAGAGATGCAAGTCACAAGTGGGGTACCTCAGGGATCAGTCCTGGGGCCAGTCCTCTTCAACATCTTCATTAGTGACCTTGCAGATGGACTAGAGGGTAGGCTTGTCTGTTTGCAGATGACACCAAGATCTGCAACAGAGTAGATGATCCAGATGGGGTGGGCAGAATGAGAAGAGATCTGGATAAACTAGCAAAATGGTCAGAAGAGTGGCAACTGGGATTTAATGCAAAGAAGTGCAAAATCATGCACATAGGGAAGAGAAACCCCAAGCCACCTATAGGCTGGGAGGGAGTTGATAGCAGTCACAAAGGAAGAAAGAGACTTGGGCATCATCATCACTGATGACCTAAAATCATCCAAGCAGACCCTAAAGCAGTAGGTAAGGCTAGGGGTGTTAGGGTGTATTAGTAGGGGTATCACAAGTCGTAAGAGGGAGGTAATAATCCTCTGTACAAGACACTGGTTAGGCCTACATCTGAGTACTGCATGCAGTATTGGAGGCCACACCTTCACAAGGACATTAACCAAATTGAGGCAGTCCAGAGAAGGCAACCAAAATGGTGCAGGGACTGCATCAGAAGACATATGAGGACAGATTAACGGAGCTCAATATGTATACCCTTGAGCAAAGGAGGGAGAGAGGTGATATGATCGAGGCATTCAAACACCTTAAGGGCATAAACAAGGTGAAAGAGTCTAACATGTTTAAATATAAGAAAATAGCAGGACAAGAGGACACAGCATGAGATTAGAGGAGGCCGATTAAGGGGAATGTGAGGAAATTCTTTTTCACAGAAAGGGTGGTGGATGCATGGAATGGCTTACCACAAGTGGTGGCTATGAATACAGTGCAGGGCTTCAAACAGGCATGGGATAGGCATAAGGGAGCAATACAAATGACTATGAATAGATAGGCCACTGACAGAGCAAAGGCCGATGGCACATTTATAAGGTAGAAAAAGAAATGGGCAGACTGGATGGGCCTTGCGGTCCTTATCTGCCGTCAACTTCTACGTTTCTATGTTTCTATGTGGTCTTTGAGGGCTAATTTGATAGGACCCAATCTGGTGACAGAGGAAATGGCTGAGGGGAGCTCATTGTACCATAACAGTGCTCTGTAGTAAAAGGACCTTTGAGTTAGTGAGGTCATGACCCTGGGTGTTACACTTGACCTCCTCCCCATTGATTTTGCACTCAGTGTGGTATCTACCTGCAAAACAGTCAATTTCAGACTCAGACTTACAAACAAAGCTAAAGTACTGGTTCAGGATGCCCCATAATCCTACATTCCTATATAAAATCTTGGGTCATCCTAAATCATAGTCACATTAATCTATCTATAACTAGTATAGGATGAACTCCACTAAACAAATAACACATATGTAGCAAAAAAGCTCCTTTGTTTCATATTTTTCCACACTGAAAAAGTCTGGGCAACAGTTTTGTGGCCAAACACCACTTTGTCACTCCCCATTCTGCAGTGTTGATCTCTTTTTGTTTTAAATAACTTTTATTTCTATCTCAGTGTAAACATCTCTTGTTATGTTTTCAGTATGTCATCCACAAAGTAATTCTTCTGAACAGTTTATTCTTCTCTGACCATCCTTGTGTGGCTTCTTACACCTTTAAAATGATACCCTTTCGTGGCTCCTCTGGGTAGTCTCTCCTGTTTTGTAATTTATCTTCCCCTCACTCTGTCACTATGTGTACAAACACTTCAGTGTTAGCAACTCACTCATCATTTCAACAACTCTTGTGGGGTGTGAGGTAGTGGGGCACAGGACCCAAGGCAGCATGGATTCACAGTGGGAAGGTCATGTCAGATGAATCTAATAGATTTCTTTGACTGGGTGACCAAAGTTGTAGATTAAGTAGGGGCTGTGGATATGGCCTACCTAGATTTTAGCAAGGCATTTGACACAGTTCCACACAAAAGATTAATATACAAATTAGCCAGCCTTGGAGTGGGCCCCAAGGTGGTAGCCTGGTTAAAAAATTGGCTGGACAACAGGACACAAACAGTAATAGTAAATGGAGTCCACAGTGAAGAAAGGAGGGTAACTAATGGGGTACTGCAGGGTTTAGTACTGAGACCAGTCCTCTCTAATGTCTTTATAAGTGACATTGGAAAGTACCTGGAAGGAAAAGTATGTCACTTTGCAGACGACACAAAGATCTGCAACAGGGTTGATACACAAGGTGGGGTGGAAAGGATGAAAAGGGACTTGGCAAGGTTGGAGGAATGGTCAAATGTATGGCAGCTCAGATTCAACACAAAGAAGTGCAAGGTAATGCACCTGGGAAACAAAACTCTGGGGAAAAGCACACAATGGGAGGTGAGGTACTAACAACAGTAAAAATTGAAAGGGACCTGGGAGTAATTATATCAGATGACCTAAAGGTGGGCAAGCAATGTGAGAAGGTAGTAAGGAGGGCTGGGTGGATACTGGGATGTTTAGGGAGAGGCATCAACAGTAGAAAACAGGAAGTTGTTATCCCTCTGTACAGACAGTTGGTGAGACCCCATATGGAGTACTGTGTGCAGTTCTGGAGACCCCATCTCTGCTAAGACATAGACAGAGTGGAGGCTGTTCAGAGGAGGGCAACCAAAATGGTGCAAGGTCTGCACCAGAAGAAATACGAAGAGAGAATAAAGCAGCTTAATACAGTATGTATACCCTCAAGGAAAGGCGGGAGAGGAGGGACATGATAGAAACTTTCAAGTACCTCAAGGGAATTTATTTATTTATTAGCTTTTGGTAACCAGGTAAGTGCACTAGGCAAACAAAACTGCCTATTTTCAGGCACGACCCAGGAGAGTACAAATTGACAAATACAGTAGTGAATGACAATCAGGTACATAAAGTCAGTTAACTGTCAAGGCAACGAATACATCAGCAGAAGCAGATTACAGGACTTAACAGCACAGAGATAACATCAGGAATAGAGAAGTTATGGTTGACTACAACTTGCATAATAGCACAATGATGGCATAATAGCAAACAAACAGTCATATTGTTTAGCTAAGGGAAAAAAATACAGGAAACACTAGTACACACAAGGTTTACATAAACAAAGGGTGTGTATACAGCTGATTGGACAGAGTTAAGAGACAAGCAGCAGTTAAGTGCATTCACAGGTTCCAAGAGCATAAAGAAGAGAACAGAACATGCTTAAATGTAAGGTTATATGAGGAGATCTTAACATGTAGAGGAAGTGAGTTCCAGAACCGAGGTGCAAAATATGAAATAGCTTGCTCACCCATTTTAGTGGAGCAGGGCTGAACAGTGAGCAAGAGGGGGGTGGAGAACCCAAGGGGGGTTCTGGATAAGGAGTCAACAAAACACCCAAGAACATAAGAGTGTAGGGCTTTGGGAGACAGCCACTTTAAAGCAGAATAGAGCTGGCAGTGATGGGTTAGGTGAGAAGCTGATAAGGCGAATCTACAGATGTTGTTATAAGATATGTCCCATTGGTGAAGAACCCCAGCATTGGCATGAGAGAGTACAGGGAGGACATATAGCAGTTGGAGTAAAACACATCTCAATACTGAGATCCTAGCAGCTGGAGTGAGAGAGTGATGCACTCTGTAGGCCACACCAGTCTTGGCGTTGACTGATCGGCATACCTCATTGACATGAGCAGCAAAATCTAGTACCGGGTCCAGAGTAACCCCAAGAAATTTGAAGGATAAGGTGTTATCAGCAGTGGTCCCATCACAGCAGTGGACCAGGAACTTGGGGGACTCAGCAGGTACCTTTCTAGAGGACCCAAAGAGCATGGGCTGGGTCTTGGATAAATTCAGGATTTGTAAGTTGCAGGAAAACCAGGCTTGTGTGGTCTGAAAGGCAGATGAGAGATGTAGATTGATGTCAACAATAGACTTGGAGGCAGAGTAAAGCACTAAGTCATCTGCGTACATGATAATACTGCAGTGGGTAGGCAGAGTGGGGATATAGTTTAGTAAAAGAGAAAAAAGAAGAGGACCAAGAATCAATCCCTGTAGAACACCACAGGAGATAGGAGTAGGGGAAGAGAGAACCTTATAGAAGGAGACAGCCTGAGATTGATTTTCTAGGTAGCTGCCAAACCAGGATAGGGTAGTGTCAGAGGTGCCAAGCAAATGCAGTTTAACCAGAAGAAGGGGGTGATGCACCATGTCAAATGCTTTGGAGAGGTCTTTGAACACCGCTCCAGTAAGTAAACCCTTGTCCATGTTGCATTTGACATCATTGGTAAATTGGGAGAGAGCAGTAGTTATGCTGTGCCCAGCATTAAAGCCATGTTGTACTGGAGTTTGGAGGTTGGAATTGTGGAGGTGTGCAGAGACCTGTCAGTAAATCAGTTTTTCAAGCAATTTACTGAGCGTGGGCAGGAGTGATATGGGGTGGTAGTTCAGTAAGATGTTGATGTCTCCTTTCTTAAACACTGGAATGGTTCTAGCAACTTTCCAGACCAAGGGGACAGAGGCAGGGCAGATCGAGAGGTTGAAAAGCTGGGCCACAGGAGCCACCAGACATGAAGCAAACTGCCTAAGGATCCTAGGATGAATACCATCAGGTCCAGCACCACAATTAGCTGGTAATGATTTTAGTAGCATAAGGACCTCCTGATGTGTGACCAGAGTCAGCGCAAGAGCAGGGGAAGCAGTGGTATGTGGGGTTGAGGACACAAGAGAAATGTTGGGTGATGAGGGGGCGGGAGTGGGAAGCGAGGAAAAGAGGGAGTTAAATGCATTCACAATGGTGAGAGGGTTATTGCAGTGGGTATTGTTGACTAGCATTTCATTTGGAGACATTGGCTTGTTGTTCCCGAGGATTTCCTTGATTTGTGACCAGTAAAGTTTAGGGTTAGAGGCAGAGGAACTGAGCAGTTTATGGTAGTAGATCCTCTTTGCCGAACAAATCTCCTTTTTACATGTGTTGCAAAGGGATCTGTAGGCATTAAAGTCTGCCTGAAGGGAGGAAGACTTCCACATTGCCCAGAGTTTATCCCTCCAGTTAGCAGCTGGAGAAGGGGATGCTTGAGCCATTTGGTGACTTTACCTTTTACCCTGCGCGTGGTGACTGGGATATGTTGGTGTTGAAGACTGAGTAGGGCAGAGTTGAAATATTCAGCTGCTATGTTGATATCATTAGTTGTGTAGAGGGGAAACCAGTCAACCATTTTTAAATGTTGTAGGAACGCACCATGGTTGAGCCTAGAAATGTTGGAAAAGGATAAGACTTTACAAGAGAATGAGGGGGAGGTGATATCCCAAATGCAGTACACCAGACAGTGATCACTTATGTAGTCAGGTAGAACTCCAGCCATGGGGAAATTCACTTTCCTATTTGTCAGGATCCACTCTAAGAGGGTGGAGCAGGAACCATGATGGGAGATCCTAGTGAGGGCCTGGATAAGTTGAGTGCGGTTCGCCTTGCTAGTAATGGTGGCTAGGAGGGAGGAACTAGGCCCGACCCAGTCCAGATTGAAATCTCCCAAGCAGATTACTTCATTTTTCCCTGCCACTGATGGTAATAGTTCAATAAATTCCTCCAGACCAGGCCAAGCAGTTCTGGGAGGCATATAAATGCAGAAGATGTGTATTTTATTAGCACCCCCAAGCAATAGGAGGGAATGAAGCACTTCACATTTTGCCAAAGGGGGACTATGTAAGATAGTCACATTGAGATGGGACTTAAAGTATAGTGCTAGGCCCCCACCTCTTTTGGAGGTGCACGATCTGCCCTAACCATGTTATAGCCTGGAAGGGAGAAGAGGGAGTCAGCAATGGATGGCTTCAGCCATGTTTTAGATAAGGCAAGAATGTCAGGTTTATTTGAACAAACCCAAGCCTCAAGTTCTGAGAAGTTGGCAGAAAGGCTCCTAATGTTAAGGTGAGCAAAGGTGAAACTGGATGACTGGGGCAGGCAGTTGGATGGGTGAGGCAGGGTGGTGTTATAAGCTATAGTCGGACCAGGATTCATCTTGATGTCCCCAGCAAGGGTAAGCGATAGGGTAATGATCCATAAAGATGCAGTCAATAAAGCCTGAGAGGCACGCCCACAGAAGACAGAGTACCAATGCAAGATACAACTAAGTAATACCCCTAGGTGTTTATAATTCAGACCCAACAGAGGTGATGGATTAGTGATGGGGTCAGATAGTAAGTTGGAGTAGCAGAAGTTATCAAGTGAGTATACATGACGAGATGAGGGGTAATCAGTTGGACCTGTTAAAAATACCAACAAAAACATGATGCCAAATAATGAAAGGAGGTGGAATATAGCCCCAGGATTCATGGAGAGAGGAAGAATGGGAAGGGTAATGAGGGAGGCAAGACTGGAATAGAGAGAGTGGAGGAAAGAGAGAGGAGTGAGTGCAAGTAGGGGGAAGTGAATGTTTATGAGCAAGAGAATTGGGAGAAGGAGGAGATAAGCAAGAGGCAGGGAAAGCAGGGCAAAATAAATTAATCCCAGAAAATAAGGAGAAAAAAACAGATCAACCAGCCAGAGAATCAGCTACTGGGGAAGGGAGCTTGGATGAGGGCTGGAACAGAGACAGATCTGTAGGTTATCAATGTGGTTCAGGAGAGCTCTAGTGGAGGACCTATATTATGAGCAAACAAGAAACCAGGGGGATAGAGAAAAAAGAAATCTCACAAGAACATGGCATATACATGTAACACCAGCTAAAGGTGGGAGAGTATTGGGGCAGGTGGAGAGCAGTCGTAAAGTGACTGCGGGGTTTAGCCAGCCAGGTAGAAGCTGAGGACAGAGCAAGCTGTCAGTTGTTGAGAAATTGCACTCCGAATTAAACTGGAGCCAACTTAGAAAAAGCTGCCTGGAGTTTTAAACATCAGCTGAGCTGCTTAAATAATTTTAAGGGCAGCAATTATGGTGCAAAAATAAAAGAAAGGCCCCACAGCTGGTTTCCGATCAGTTCCTCTTGGCTTGCCTTACCTTTAGGCCACAAGAGTGAGCAGCCGGTCAAACTAAAAAGGCACCAAGTTTAAAAATAGAGAGACAGAGGAGCAGAAGCACAGTCACAGCGTCTTCCATGGCATACTTGAACGGGTTCGGCAGGGTGAGCAGGAGCTGCTCCTTGGAGGGTCTGGCCATTGGTCTGGAAAAGAAGACTAGGGCAGGTGAATAAGTAGGCAGCAGGGGGTTGGGCAAACAAGCAGGTTAAGCAACAGGAAAAATGTAGGGGAGGAGCAAGGAAAAAAGAAAAGGTGAGGGATTGCAGTCAGTAGAGTAAGAAAAGGGAAAGATTAAATGTGCTATACAAGGGGCAACAGAGATGAGCAGAGATGTGAAATAAACAGAAGAGAGGCAAAGAAAAAAAAAACACCCACGGAGAAACAAGTTGTACAACTTAATACATGACTCTGTCAATACAGGCACAGTGATGTATTATTTATCTAAGGTAAAATGCTGTAAGCCTACACACATTAAAAATGATTCACAGGAATTCAAAATTACAACAACAGCCAGTCTGGTAGAAGCTGAGGACAGAGCAAGCTGCCAGTTGTTGAGAAATTGTACTCTGAATTACACTGAAGCCGACTTAGAAAAAGCTACTTGCAGTTTTAAACATCAGCTGAGCTGCTTAAATACTTTTAAGGGCAGCAATTATGGTGCAAAAATAAAAGAAAGTTCCCACAGCTGGTTTCCAATCAGTTCCTCTTGGCTAGCCTTGCCTTCAGGCCACGAGAGCAAGCAGTGGGTCAAACTAAAAAGGTGCCAAGTTTAAAAATAGAGAGACAGAGGAGCAGAAGTGTGTTTTCACAGTGTCCTCCATGGCAGACCTGGTTTGGCAAAGTGAGCGGGAGCTGCTCCTCGGGGGGTCCGGCTGTTGGTCTGAACGGGTTTGTCAGGGCGAGCAGGAGTTGCTTATCGGGGTCCAGAATTGAAAAAATCCAAAGTGTAGCATTTTTCAGAAAAAGAGATGTGCAAGAACAAGGAGGCACAATTTGAAGATAGAGGGGGGACAGCTCAGAGGTAATGTTAGAAAGTATTTTTTCATGGAGAGGGTTGTGGATGTATGGAATGGCCTTCCTGAGGAGGTTGTTGAGTCAAGAACAGTGGGAGAATTCAAGAATGCATGAGACAGACATAAGGCAATTCTAGTGGGGGGGGGTAGGTGGAAGTAAGCTGTTGGTTGACTAGGATCTGCAGCTCATCCATCAGGTAGGGAAATGGGCAGACTAGGTGAGCCAAACGGTCCTTACCTGCCATCAAATTCTATGTTTCTATGTTCTATGTTTCTTTGGGGTCCGGCCTACTTCCTGGTTGCCTGGACTTTTTCAGTGTGGAATAAATATGAAATAAAGGAGCTTTTTGTGCTACTTATGCGTTATTTTTTAGTGGAGTTCATCCTATGCTAGTTATAGTTACAAACAAAGCTAGCCATAACCTCTCTTCCAGTGTACGTATTGCAATTGTCTGAGGAATATTGCTCCCTAAACTTTCCTATGGTCTGTCTTTTCTAAAACCTCCAATTCAATACTTCTTAAATGGAATGTGGCATACAAAAACATTTTTCAATTTGCCCTCACTAGTAATTGACTAGCCCATCACTGCTCATTGTATTTGAAGTTTGGTTGCCTTCCCCCATCCTCTCTGTGTGATCTTTCTCTGGGAGGTATCACACACAGTGTCTTCCTGAGCCGGGTTCCACAATCACTTGCTTCCCTGCTAATGCCGTATAAAAATGCATACCCGCCTGTATCTTCTGACCTCAAACTTTTAGCCATACTAAGGAGCAGGACTAAGTTAAGTGAGATAGGTTTCGTAATCTCTGCCCCTAAACTGTGGAATACCATACAGACCAACATCAGACATTGTCCCGTTACCTACACCTTCCATAACCAGTACTGCTCCCACTTACAACAGTTGGCTGTACATACAAGCTCCTAGCCTTCATATACTGACAAAAGTTTTGCCTATGTATATGAACACCTCTGCACTTGTCATTTTGCATTTATGTTATGATGAATGTGAAAATGTTTTATTTCTTGTGTTTTTATCTTATCACAATATTATTCTAATGTCTCATCCTGATATTGTCAAATACTGTTTTGCTTACTGTTGTACTCTCCCAGGTTGTGCCTGAAAATAGGCAAATGTTTGTCTAGTGCATCCAACCTCATTAATTAAAAATACTAAATAAAAATATATAAAAAAACACACCGCAAAACATATTTTGTTGTCAATTTTGACTGTAGTTCTCCTTTAAAGCAACATTTTTTTGTACAATTATTTCCCTTGCAATGAAATATAGTTTTCCCAATGTTTCATAGCACATGTCCTGTACCACTTTTAATGCCAGTGGCTCCTTCTCCTAATTCCAAAGAAGTGTATGCTTCTTTAATAATGTCTGAAGGCATCTGTCTCTCTATAAAGCTGCCTTAGCCAGCAGTTTAGTTTAATTCAGTCTCATGGACTTATATTGTCAGCCAATCTTTTTTATTTTAGAATTAGAACAGAGGACTGACTAACAAGGAAGGGATCACAGATCTCCAGGTAGAAGGTCACCTGGGGGCCAGTGACCATCACATGGTATGGTTCAATTTGGCTACTACATCTAAATCATCCCATTCCAAGGCAAAAATATGGGACTTCAGAGGAGCTGACTTTGATAAGATGGCCAACAGAGTCAAGGTAGCCCTGGCAAAAGAAACACAGGTGAGGGGTACAGGCAAAGTGGGCAAGCATTAAGGATGCAATACTTGAAGCAATATCCCATTGTGTTAGACAGAAAAGGAAGTGCAAAGAAGAAGGAAACCACTTTGGTTCTCAAATACAGTAGCAGAAAGGTCAGAGCCAAAAGGCTGGCATTCAGGAAATATAAAGGAACACAGCGGGATGAAGATAGGGAGGCATACCAAACTGCCCTAAGGGAAGCAGGGAAGGCAGTAAGGCAGGCAAAGTCCCAAACTGAGGAAACACTAGCACCTAACAGTAAAAGAAGGTGACAAGACTTTCTACAGATACATTAGTGAAAGGAGAAAGTCCAGAGGGGTATTGCTAAGCTTTAATGGAGAAAAGGGAGCATGAGGAGGAGGACCCTGTAAAGGCATCTATCCTAAATAGATACTTTTGCTCAGTATTTACTGAAGAGAAGGTAGGGAGGCCCACAGCTCAGCATCATGGACACAGGGGTAGGGAGGTGAGCACTATTCCTTCACAAAAGAAAGGGTCCTACAAGAGCTTGCTAAGCTCATGGTGGATAAGGCAATGGGACCTGATGGCATACATCCCAGGGTACTTAAGGAGCTAAAGGTGGAACTAGCAGAGCCATTAGCAGAACTGTTTAGTGAGTCTCTAAGCACAGGAGAGGTCCCAGAAGACTGAAGAAGGGCTGATGTGATCCCACTCCACAAGAGTGGTAGCAGGGAGGAGGCGGGGAATTACAGACCAGTCAGTCTTACCTCGGTAGTGGGCAAGATTATGGAGGCACTCCTTAAGGAAAGGATAGTGCAACACCCGGAATCCATAGGGGCACTGGATCCAAGACAGCATGGGTTTACAAAAGGAAGGTCCTGTTAAACTAATCTCATAGAGTTCTTTGATTGGGTAACCAGAGTGGTGGACCAAGGGGGAGCAGTTGATGTTGCCTACCTTGACTTCAGCAAAGCTTTTGACACTGTTCCACATAGAAGATTGATAAATAAGCTGGGTAGGCTCGGTGGGTCAGAAGTTGGTCAACTGGATGGCAAACTGGTTGACGGGCAGAAAACAGAGAGTGGTGGTAAATGGTATACAGTCAGAAGAGATGCAAGTCACAAGTGGGGTACCTCAGGGATCAGTCCTGGGGCCAGTCCTCTTCAACATCTTCATTAGTGACCTTGCAGATGGGCTAGAGGGTAATGCTTGTCTGTTTGCAGATGACACCAAGATCTGCAACAGAGTAGATGATCCAGATGGGGTGGGCAGAATGAGATGAGATCTGGATAAACTAGCAAAATGGTCAGAAGAGTGGCAACTGGGATTTGATGCAAGGAAGTGCAAAATCATGCACATAGGGAAGAGAAACCCTGAAGCCACCTATAGGCTGGGAGGGGAGTTGCTAGCAGTCACAAAGGAAGAAAGAGACTTGGGCACCATCATCACTGATGACCTGAAATCATCCAAGCAGACCTCTAAAGCAGTAGGTAAGGCTAGGGGGGTGTTAGGGTGTATTAGTAGGAGTATCACAAGTCGTAAGAGGGAGGTAATAATCCCTCTTTACAAGACATTGGTTAGGGCCCCATCTGAGTACTGCGCAGCATTGGAGGCCACACCTTCACAAGGACATTAACCAAATTGAGGCAGTCCAGAGAAGGGCAACCAAAATGGTGCAGGGACTGCATCAGAAGACATATGAGGACAGATTAACAGAGCTCAATATGTATACCCTTGAGCAAAGGAGGGAGAGAGGTGATATGATCGAGGCATTCAAACACCTTAAGGGCATTAACAAGGTGAAAGAGTCTAACATGCTTAAATATAAGAAAAATAGCAGGACAAGAGGACACAGCATGAGATTAGAGGGGGGCCGATTAAGGGGGAATGTGAGGAAATTCTTTTTCACAGAAAGGGTGGTGGATGCATGGAATGGCTTACCACAAGAAGTGGTTGCTATGAATACAGTGCAAGGCTTAAAACAGGCATGGGATAGGCATAAGGGAGCAATACAAATGACTATGAATAGATAGGCCACTGACAGAGCAAAGGCCGATGGCACATTTATAAGGTAGAAAAAGAAATGGGCAGACTGGATGGGCCTTGCGGTCCTTATCTGCCGTCAACTTCTATGTTTCTATGTTTCTAGGACCACCAACCATGAAAAAGTGACAAATGTGCCCTAATCATTCTTTGCTTTTGTCTTTCAACCATTCAATAATGCAATAGGTTCTATCAGGAAAGGGGAGGGGGCAGTGGAGCAAGATGGTTTGCACTCCACTAGGATGCTATCTTCTGTAAAGGTTTAAATATGTTTTTCGTGGACTTTAAAACTCTTAGAAGATAACCAAGACTAGATTCATGAGAGAATCAAAAAGCCTAAATGCCTTGGATCACTGAACACCCTTGATGATTTTTTTTGTACTTCAATCTAATGAATTGCCCTTTTGGGGTATTTTCAACAGTATGACCTGGTTGTTGGCTCATGAAATGTAATAGGGAATTCCTACCTGTGTCTTTTCTGAATAGATTAGTAACACCCTCTACCCCACTGCCATTTTCAGTGCTCACTAGATCCAAAACATTCACACTTACTCACTTCAGATGAAGGTGAATTTTAGGTTTTCATTTGTGTTTCCAAAATATGTAGAAAATGGTACCAGCTGTTCTGGTATCCCATGCCCTATTAGGAATATATCATTGATATATCAAATAAACAAGTCAAGACAGCCAATAAAAGGATTCCCCCAAAAATTCTTTCATTGGTTGTCTTGACTTGTTTTGTTGCTATCAATATATCAATTAAATTGAAGTGTAGTTGTGGTACACCAGAAGGATATGTGAACAGGGTCACATATGCTGAGTGATTGTGTTTCTGGAAGAGGCTATAGTCAGGAATGCATTGAGAAATCTATGAATGAAGTGGGTGAAATTGAGAGGCATTTTCTATTGAATCAGAATGGTAGAGCAAGGGATAATGAATCACTCAAGGTGAACTAATTCTTTGAACTTTGTCACCACTTTTAACTCACAGAGACACCAGGTACAGAAGGTGCTTAGTCAAAATTGGCATATATTACAAATAGAGCAAAACTTCAGTCTTGCACTACCAAAAAGCTCAGAATGGCATTCAGGAGGGGTATGAATGCTAGAGATATGATTGTACATAGTTTTCATTAAGCTATGAAAAGTATGGTTAAAATTTGCTTTTGAAATGCACTCATCTATGTGGCACTTGTACATTTTGTAACTGAGACTGCTACTATGTCAGCAAAATTAGTTGAATGTTTAAGGAGAAAATGAGTGAGCAAAGCAGATAAATATATTGCTCAGACATGCCATGTCTTGGAATGTGGATCTGGACATCAGTTTAAATTTGTAGGAGTTGAGAAGTTGTCATTAGGCCTGAGGGGTGATGATCTTTCTAGACAGTTGCCTGTTAAGAAGGGATGCATTTTGGCAACATAGATTGAGAGCCCCTACAGGGCTGGGTCTAAATGAAACCTGTAAGTTAGAACCATTTTTGTGCTGCTGGGATAGTCACATGATAGTAGGGTTGGTATATGCATCAAGACAGCTGTTACTTTGGGTTCAGGGATGACATCATTTCTGACTGAGAAGTGGTGCTGGGCAGGATGCTAACTCAGCTCTGGCAATTGATGGCAGCAAGTTTGAAATGTGGCTGGGCTGTCTAGCACTATCATGCTGTTACAGAGCAAGTGAACAATTGGTAAGAAAGAAAAACACAAGAAAATGAAGCGGAATACTGTAGCAGGATTGTGAAGAAAACTGAAGAATGTCAAAAGTGGTATGCCATGTCAAGGAGATCTTCAAACATTGCTTGCAGGACAAAAAACAGGATAAGGAATGTCCGACCTCAACTACAGCTCACAAAATCCCCTCTCCTAAAATAGAAGCATTCAGGTTGGTGAACCCGTTATCTCTCTCCACTATCCCAGACTCCCCAGTAAGTAAAACAATTATTTCACTGGGTAACATTCTTTTTTACTGTGTGGAGGATATTAAAAGCTCAGATAGTTCTAAAGCAGAAATATTATTAGCACAGACGACCAACACGTCACCTGAAAAAAGCCTTGCAAAAACAAATAGACGATAACAAAAACAAAATGGGGGCTATTCAAACAAAAAACTCCAAATCAATCTAAGAAATGTTTCCCTCAATGGTGGAACAGAATGTCCCAGTAGTGGGGAAGAGAGTGAGAGTACAGTCGAGGTGGAACTGCTTAGGGAACCAACAGCAGAAAATTAAAGGCCCCCAGAATCTCATATAATGGTAGCAGGCTTGCACTTGAAACAAGCAAATTTTCAAACATAAAGTGCTGATATTATGAAAGCAGTGTGCATGGTTTGGGCAGAAATGCTTGAGACATTGGGTGAAATTAATCACTCCATAAACGGAGTCTCAGATTCTATGAAAGAACTGAGTGGCAAGCTTGAAGGTCTAATCCTATGAACACAAGCATTAGAGGACTGTGTCTCTAAAATAGAAGACACGAAAGTGCCCTTATTAAAAACACAAATTCAACACAAGATGCAACTACAAGTGTTAACACAGAAAGTTGCTGAAATTGAGGACCATTCCTGCAGAGGGAACATAAGGCTATGCAATGTTCTAGAGGTGTTGGAGGGAGCTGGAGACCATGTACAGTTTTTTGAAAGACTTATTACCAGTGTGATAGGAAAGAAATATCCAGAGCAAAACAAGTCCTGGACAGAGCCCACAGGGGTGGGGGGGGGGAGAGAGAGCAAGATATGCTAACAATAATTCAGATTACCCTCATACAATATACATCAAACAACATAACTATCAGGAGGCAATACTTCAGAAGGCAAGGATAGACTGGGGGTTGAAATTTGAAAATGTGCAGTTCAATGTCTACCCTGACTTATCCTTGGAGACAGTTAACAAATAAATACTCTTTAACCCAGTTAAAAAAAGTTGTATGAACATGGGATAAGATTTATGATGATGTACCCGGCAAAGCTAAAGTTTGTGGTAAAGAGGAAATTAATGAATTTCAATGACAGAGAAGAAGCACAAGAAGCCTCTGATTTGGCATACAACAATCGAGGCAATAGTTCATTAAGCATTCTTAAACAATAAAGGGCACACCCTTACCAACAACCGACGCATACGGACACAACAGCAACACTAACTCAAGAAAATGAAACTAAAAAAAGAAGAAGAATGCAAAAGAAAAAGCAGTCAAGGGGGACATCCTTAGAGTATCTTAGAGTTTATTTTTCTTTTATGTAGGTGAATGGGAGATCAATGCCTCTCAATGACATGAAGGAAACACAAGAGCCTTATGATTTGGCTTTCAGAAAATTAACCCAATAAAATGTTTAAAAACATCACACCACAAAACAAACTAAGCAACAACCTTATTAGCAAAAAGAGTGAGGAAGGGGGAGAGAGGAAGGGACTAGAAAAGCAGGAAGAGAACATTTTTGAACATCCTAGAGCATTTCTAAATGTTCTTATCATTTTTGTATCAAAGACATACAGCATATAGGAAGTAAGATTGAAGCATTAAGGGATAGGTAGGTCCTGGAAAGGAAAGAGAAACACACTGATACTGGGAATTTGTGAATATAGATCACATTCTTTGCAACAATATAGATAAGGAGAAAAAATGGGTGGAAAAATTGGGGGCAGCCCAGCTCACAAGGTGATATAATGAAACCAGGCTGTGAGACTTGGCATAAGAGATGACAAAAGCAGTCATCTCAGTCACTATGGAGGGAGGGTCAGGAGAAATATTATTTCTTCAGTAAGGGAATAAAGAGGGAATGGAGGGAGTGGGAGGTGTATGGTTTCTAGGGTACGTAAAACATTTTTAAGAAAAGAAAAAGGGCAAGGGTGCAAGATCTAAAGAAACAGAAAAGTTAACTATTAGGAAAAGAACATTTTTTATTATTATTTATGTTATCTCAGAAATGGAGAATAAAATGAAGATAGCTACATGGAATGTAAATGGGCTTAGGAACATTACTAAAATAAATAAAGTAATAAATTATTTGAAAAAAACAAACAAATCAGCTGTATAATGTTACAAGAGACACATTTCACAGATAAGGCTTTCCATTGGTTTCAGAAGCATTGGGGACCAGGGATTTATTCTTCTTACAAACAGTCATCAAGGGGCATGGCAATATTTTTTCACAAACACAAATTGAAGGCATCATTTACAAATGTCAAAACAGATGCGTATGGTAGGTAGATATATAATTACGGAAGTTCATATAGGCAATAATAATTTTACACTAGCCAATATTTATGACCCAATGCATGATAATCCAAGTTTTTTTACAGAATTGTTTCTTCAGTTGACATTAGGGAAAGCTCCATATACAGTATAATTGGTGGAGATTTTATTCTGACCCTAAATAAAACAGATAGATCTTCAAATGTTACAAACCATCATAAGCCATCTATTAAAGTTATCAATAACTTTAAATATGATTTAAAACGTAATGATCCATGGATAATATATAATTCCCAAATAAAATTTTTTTTTTCACCGATCCACCAATCATATTCACTTATTGATTTTTTCTTGATTTCAGAAACACTACACTATTGAATACAAAATATAGACTACCCAGGCATAGTCATCTCAGATCACTCCTCCTGTATTATAGAGTTGGAAGTTGTAAAGAATGAAGGAAAAAGCTATTAATGGAAAATGGGCTTCATGGTACCAAAAGATCAAAGCATTAGCCATTCATTAATACAGAAAATAGAATTATTCTTCAAAATAAACACAGAGAAAGATACAACAGTAACGTTAATCTTGCCTGCATGGTGGTGTACAGGGTTGGGGTGCTGTCCTCTTACATCTTACCATGCTGATGACCTGGCATTGGGAGTGATCTCAGGTGTTGGAGGGTCAGCCAGGGGAAGAGGATTGAGTGTCCCATGGACTGCTGTCCTCTGGGGAGGGTGGAAGGGGATGGCCACTGAGGTACTGGCACCTGGCAGTGGCCGGGGCAGGTGCAGGCTTGGGGGTCACAATGTGGGTCAGTGTAGGCTGACATCAGATGTGCATTGCATGGAAACATGCATGGCAGTGTCCCCGATGTCATTGCACTCCCATGCCATGGGGGGGAGCAATCACAGAAAAATCCTCTGGCACACATGATGTCTGGTCCTGAGGGTGCTGCGCCACTCACACTCAGGCTGCTCTCTGGATCCTGACCCTGGGCTTTCCATAGTGGTGGGATGAGTACCTACCATGAAGTAGCTTGCAAGAGGAATGGAGGATGGGATAGAGCACAAGTACCGAGAGTGCTGCAGTGCTGTGAGGCCAGGCAGATAAAGGGGGGAACCATAGGTAACACCCCCGGCTCAGGAAGAATAAATAAATAATAATAAAAAAAAATTATAATGGTAATCTGGGACACATTTAAAGCTTAGTAATGAGGAAAACTACAAATGATAAATGGTTACAAAAGAAAACAATGGACACAACTACAAAATTAACTGGAAAAAGATATACAACTGCTGGAACAAATACATCACACTACATTTGATAAAAAGATACACAATAATTTTATACAAAAAGAGAAGCATATAATAAATTCTGTACAGATAGAGCAGAAAAACAAAATCTTCAGATCATTGTTACATAACATCAGGTAAACCTCTTGCGCTCATGGTCTGGCAATTAAAGGAGGCACAGGAACAAAATAATATATCAATAATTTAAAGATTATTTGGGAAATACTTATAAACAACCAACAGAAATTAATAGAATTTTTGTAAATTATTATAAATCTTTATATACATCACAGACAATTTAAGATACAGATTGGGTGGAACAATTCTTGAACATACTAAACACAAACAAATTAACTGATGATAGGAAATTAACATCAGAAAACCATAGATAAACTTACAGTAGGCAAAGCACCAGGACTGGATGGGATATTGACAAAATTCTATAAAAATACATTGGCCCCAATCTTAACCATACTAAATAATAAAATAAATATATTAAATGATATGCCTCAAAACATTTAAGGAAGCTAATATTCTTTTATTCCATAAGCAGGGCAGAAATCCCTATATTTGTTCATCTTTGTGGTACTGCGCAGGTTTATGTGGGCAGTTAAAGGAAAAATGTCTCACCAGTTCTTGCAATTTTCTTCAATTTTAATTGATTCTTCTTTCAAACATCACTCATATCAGGATAACATCAGAATGGCACAGTATTTTTCTCATTTTTCACTTCAATTTCGATAGCAAACATTAGAGCATCTGGCATCATCTCATTCTTTATAAGTCTTTAGGTGAGACAATATAAAGGCATAAACCTCACACAGGATATTCTGTCAGTTTTAAATCTTCCATTTGGAACATGAATCAAAACAGTTTTTCAAATAACTCCATAGAGCACTTTTCAGCAGCATCTAGAGCACACATCTAGACTCACTACAGCAGGATTTAAGTCTCCACCTGTTTACACCTCTCTGACGAATCTCACCTCTAGCCATCTGTGCTGACAATCTCCCTACTGAGTCAAAGGTTCACCCTTTTATATCCAACTAGAGTCAGGTGACCTTCAAACTCCACCTTCACTTACAACTTTTAATTACTTTATCTTGTATTCTAATCCTTTATTTTATTCCAACAAGCTTATGTATTTTAAACTCATTTAGTAACTTATTCCCTCACTCAGAGATAAGTTATTTCTGTTCTGAACATTTTAAACTCCTTTTTCCAAGACAAGAAAGCACCACCCCTTCCCAACAATACTTAAGAAGGGCATGCATGGCCAGCCGGCTCCTAGAACAAACAAGGATGCTGGCAGTTGAAAGCACAACTCCAAAGCTCCACAAACACCCGAAAAACCCCAGGTTTCAAAGCCAAAACAAAACAAAGGGAATTCATCTTTAATAGGTAAGCAGAAATAAATCTCCTTATTTTAAATGTCTAAAGCTTAAAGTTTTTAAAGCGCTAATAAGCCTTATGTCCTCACAACAGTGCAATTACTAATTGCACTAACTCAGGGTAACAAAATCACCCATTTCCTAATAATGACCACAATACCACTTGTGGCCAGCCTTCACTTAATAGTGAGCTGCAAACTGCAAGTAATTAGATTTCAGGGCTCCAAAATGCCCAAACGTCAGAATCCCTCGCTCTAGAAAATCTCAGAACTACTCAAATTTAAGCAACCCACTCCGGAGGATATTCAGAGCTGTCCCTAATAATTTTAGAATAAAGTCATTCCATTTAAACAGTATTAGAAGGCTAAATGCCTTCACAGCCATGCGATAGTTGCAATGTATCTTGTTAAAGCAGCCCAGAACCAAAGTACTAACAGCTGCTAAACACCCACCTAACCTGAAAACAGCTTTACAACCATTTAGTCCCCAAACATAATTTCCCACCTAAGTCTCTACCATAACTCTAAATGTAGTAGAAAAGCGCTACTGCTTTTTACTACGGGGGGGAATCTCCCTTTTCTCTTATCCACACTCAGTATAATCAGGACAATGAAGTTATTGTTTAACCAGGTATAGCACACTAAGCTGAAAGCTCTTCTACAGGAGCGACCTGGGAGCACAAGGAGGTCAAGTGACCCGCTCAGGGTCACACAGTATGCAAGCGGAAGCTGCAGGACCCAAACCCAGGTCTGGTCTGCTGGATATCACCAGATTTGCAGCTCAGAGCTCCAGACCACTGCACTATACTGCCTCCTCTGGGGGGGGGAACTCCCATATGTGCTAGGAAAAGGAAAAACAATTCTCTAGCCCCATATTTCTAACCTTGGAATTTCAAACCTCACAGAGCCACTCTGTGACATTCCTCCCCACCTAAGAGGGCAACCAAATCTTTTTGGTTGGCCGACTTTATCGAAATTCTTTTGTTATAAATAAAGAGAGGGTGGTTAACCTACCAGAGCCCTGGCCCACCCACTTCTTGAAACTCTAACCCAAGAGTCCCTTACCATATCAATTATTTTACCTCGAGAAAATACTCAAGATTATTTTATCCTGCATCTTACGCTAAATATTTCCTGTCCATATTCTATATCCCATATTATGAACCATATTAAGTATCTAACTATTGCCAAACTTAGTCAGTTTTTAAGTAATCCCCAATAACATAAGATTTCATATCGAAATTATTTTACATGAATTTGATTTTGTTTTTGTTTTTTTTCCACATAGCAACATCCATCAAATTCTATGCACCATTCATAAATAAAATATTTAGATTTTGTTTGAGAAATATAACTTCCATACACATAAAATATATTCCAGATCAACAGCTTACATTTTCAGAAGTGTCATTATAGTCTATAGCTCCTTCACATTCTGGAACACATGATTTTATTCTATCTCACATTAGTAATCTCAATTTCACTATCAACAAAATTAGAATAGTAACATTCATTGTGTATCCTCTCCTAAGCAAACATGCTATTGCTTTAGTTATATTTTAAAAAATAAACAGACAAATACAACATCAGACTGTGGAAAAAAGTGGGTAACACTATAATTCAACTGCAGGTGGCCAACCTCCAGTCTTAAACAAAAAATTACAAGAAATAGCTCCTAGCTTTTAAGCTTGTTGCTTTAAAATGTATTCCTTCATATGAATCAAACTCAAATCTGTAGTTTTTTTCTTTACTTCACCTAATCAACTACCCTTTTCTTTACTTCTCCTAATCATCTACTCTGAACTTAGGAAAAACTCCACACTACTCCTACTCTTTATTTAACTACATCAAATTATTTTCCATTAAATGTTTTCCTTCCTATTGATCTCATTTTTTTTTCCAAAAACTTATTTTAAGATGTCAATATGTGCACTTTTATAATTTCTTCAAACAATTTCCCCAAATACTTTATTTTGATAACCTTCTATCTTATGCTCTTTTTATCTGGTACCCTTTTTATTCCTCTATACCTGAAACATACTAGGGTTAGAGCCCTTACTAGAAAGTTACTTGTATATACTATCTATATGAGCTATTCCTCTAACCCCTTCCACTCACTACACAAGTAGTCCAGTACTGTAAACTTTACCATCTTTTACTCATATCTCTGTAAATCACTTTCCCTTTTCCAAGGAAGCCAATTACAGACTTTTCCTTCCTTTGAGTGGCTACACACTTCTTTAAATATAAAGCCACTTGACTATACATCCCAGGCCAATAAAAGGAAGGAATGAGACATTTAACATTTCTTCTTGACTCATATGTTTGGTTTTGCAATATAAAGCATCTAAAATACCTTTCTATATCTACAAGGTACCACTACCCTACAGTCTATCTGTTTTAATACGGGGTTTGGTCTCATTGGTATAATACCTCATCTCTTATTTCATACCACCATAACTGTCCCTTACCCCATCCATATCTATTCTATCTTTATTCAAAATAACATAACTACTTATCTGCTGAATTTCTGGATCCTCTGCTTGTAAACTTTTCCAGTTTGCAGCAGAAAATTAATGACATTTTTATTATCAACATTATTATAAGTCACTGAAAAGTCCTTCAGCACCTACTGCCTCTTCTGTCTTGCTTGCATTCTTCACCCAGTTAACAAAACGGTCTCACCTGGGGACTTGTCTTTCATCGTTCTTCCATCATCTTCATCATTTCCAATCCAATACATTCCCTGGAACATAGGTAGAACAGGGAACTGTTCCTCAACACAGTCCACACAATCCACACAGGACAACTCTTCAGCCTTCTTCATATGCCCTTGAAACTCCAAATTGTCCCTCATTACCGTCAATTGGCTTAGCACCTCCTGGTACCTTTGCTCTGCTTCTTTACACCGGCTCTCTGCCTCCATCCAGCGATTAAATAACCATTGTATCACCTCCATCCGGTCACTCTGGTCAGTCTTCTGGTCACTCAAAACTTCACAGTGACCCCTCATCTTCATATAGCTTGTTTAGAGCAGGCTTTGCCACCAACCCAGAATTATCACTCAACTGGATTGTTTCACAGGAAACAAAATTCTCTCAGCAATAACCAGTAAACAGGAAGCAGTTCAAAGTACCATCATGCCAGATTTACTGCCCACCAGACCTTATGCAGATCACAGTACAAATTACCCCACTTCTGGTACCAATGTGGTAGGGCGCAGGTTTATGTGGGCAGTTAAAGGAAAAATGTCTCACCAGTTCTTGCAATTTTCTTCAATTTTAATTGATTCTTCTTTCAAACATCACTCATATCAGGATAACATCAGAATGGCACAGTATTTTTCTCATTTTTCACTTCAATTTCGATAGCAAACATTAGAGCATCTGGCATCATCTCATTCTTTATAAGTCTTTAGGTGAGACAATATAAAGGCATAAACCTCACACAGGATATTCTGTCAGTTTTAAATCTTCCATTTGGAACATGAATCAAAACAGTTTTTCAAATAGCTCCATAGAGCACTTTTCAGCAGCATCTAGAGCACACATCTAGGCTCACTACAACAGGATTTAAGTCTCCACCTGTTTACACCTCTCTGACTGAATCTCACCTCTAGCCATCTGTGCTGACAATCTCCCTACTGAGTCAAAGGTTCACCCTTTTATATCCAACTAGAGTCAGGTGACCTTCAAACTCCACCTTCACTTACAACTTTTAATTACTTTATCTTGTATTCTAATCCTTTATTTTATTCCAACAAGCTTATGTATTTTAAACTCATTTAGTAACTTATTCCCTCACTCAGAGATAAGTTATTTCTGTTCTGAACATTTTAAACTCCTTTTTCCAAGACAAGAAAGCACCACCCTTCCAACAATACTTAAGAAGGAAGGGCATGCATAGCCAGCCAGCTCCTAGAACAAACAAGGACGCTGGCAGTTGAAAAGCTACAATTCAAAGCTCCACAAACACCTGAAAACCCCAGTTTCAAAGCCAAACAAAACAAAGGGAATTCATCTTCAATAGGTAAGCAGAAATAAATCTCCTTATTTTAAATGTCTAAAGCTTAAAGTTTTAAAGCGCTAATAAGCCTTTATCCTCACAACAGTGCAATTACTAATTGCACTAACTCAGGAATAACAAAATCACCCATTTCCCTAATAATGACCACAAATACCACTTGTGGCCAGCCTTCACTTAATAGTGAGCTGCAACCGAAAGTAATTAGATTTCAGGGCTCCAAAATGCCCCAAACGCCGTAACTCCCTCGCTCTAAGAAAATCTCAGAACTACTCAAATTTAAGCAACCTCCACTCTGGAGGATATTCAGAGCTGTCCCTAATAATTTTAGAATAAAGTCATTCCATTTAAACAGTATTAGAAGGCTAAATGCCTTCACAGCCATGCGCATAGTTGCAATGTACTCTGTTAAAGCAGCCCAGAACCAAAGTACTAACAGCTGCTAAAACACCCACCTAGCCTGAAAACAGCTTTTACAACCATTTAGTCCCCAAACATAATTTCCCACCCAAGTCTCTACCATAACTCTAAATGTAGTAGAAAAGCGCTACTGCTTTTTACTACGGGGGATCTCCTTTTCTCTTATCCACACTCAGTATAATCAGGACAATGAAGTTATTGTTTAACCAGGTATAGCACACTAAGCTGAAAGCTCTTCTACAGGAGCGACCTGGGAGCAAAGAGGTCAAGTGACCGCTCAGGGTCACACAGTATGCAAGCGGAAGCTGCAGGACCCAAACCCGGGTCTGGTCTGCTGGATATCACCAGATTTGCAGCTCAGAGCTCCAGACCACTGCACTATACTGCCTCCTCTCTGGAGGGGGGGGAACTCCCATATGTGCTAGGAAAAGGAAAAACAATTCTCTAGCCCCATATTTCTAACCTTGGAATTTCAAACCTCACAGAGCCACTCTGTGACAATCTTATAGGCCAGTTTCTCCTGCTAAATGCAGATTATAAAATCTTTGCAAAAATATTAGCGGGAAGATTGGAAGCTGTACTCCTTGCCTTGGTGGGATGAGATCAAAACTGTTTTATTAATGGTAGAAGAATAAATGAAAACATCAGTAGTACTATAAATATAATATCAAGTCATAATACAACAGATGCATTTTTATTACCAATAGATGCAGAAAAGGCATTTGATAAGACTGAATGGAATTTCATAGTGCAAACTCTACAAAAAATGAACTTTGGCAATCAATTTATCAGTTGGATTAAAGTAATATATAATAATCCTAAAGCCAGAATAAAAACTAATAATAACATATCCAAACCCATTGAACTGTTGAGAGGAATACGACAGGATGCCCCTTGTCACCATTGATCTTTGCCCTGGTTATGGAACCCTTTGCAATAGCTATAAGGAGTAATCAGAATATAAAATGTATTACAATTAATAACAAAACACACAAAATTAATTTATATGCAGATCATGCATTATTATACATAACAGATCCTCTGAACTCCATAAAAGAATTTATCAAAGTATCAGAAAGTTATGGAAAAGCATCTGGATATAAAATTAATTGGGAGAAAACTTTAGTCCTCAAATTAAATACGGAATTCATATTACAGTTACCTGAAAACTGTCAGTGTCAACAGGTAAAAAATGCATTATTTGGTAGTTAATTTAACTCACCAGGTAGAAGATCTATTTCAAATTAACTTTGGTACAATACTGGAAGAGATAAGTGCAGACCTAAAGAGATGGCAACAACTTCCATTGACATTGATAGGAAGAACAAATGTAATAAAAATGAAAATATTACCCAAAATATTATATTTGCTCCAAGCTTTGCCTATTGTAATTCCCAAAAACCTATTTTAATAACTTAAAAAATGATAGCAAACATTATCTGGAAAAATAAGAAACCATGGGTGGCACATAAAAAATTAACAATGCAAAAGGAAAAAGGAGGTCTTGCATTACCAGATTTTTATGAATACTGTTTAGCAGCACAAGTGAGTGTAATCTGACAATGGATAATGGAACAAAATCAACCCTTAATAACAACAGAAATGGAAACAGACATGTATGAATATTCAGACTTAAGAAACTTAGGGCCAGATATTCAGAGCATTGACCCAGGGCTAAATTAGGGCTGCCCGGCCTGCTAAATTAGCCCGCACCTCAATAGCTGCTATATTCAAAAGGATAGCTCGTGTACTAAACTTGCTGAATATAGTATGCTATGGAAGCTGGGCAAACTGGGCTGGGAGTGCAGTGCAAAAATAGCCTGGGAATAAGACAGCTCTGAATATAGCAACAGGGAAGTGCGAAATGCAACGGCAGCCCAATGTACACAGAGGTGGAGCAAGTCAGAGCTACCAGTGGAGGGCAAGGTGTGTGAATGCAAAGAGGTGTTTCACACCAACTGCAAAAGCAAAGCAGGCCACACACTGCAGAACTGTGCAATGCTGATTTGAGGTTTCCCCCAGGGCAAATCTGTTTGCACAGTGTTAACACATTAGCCCAGTGCAAACAGGATAGCCCGGGGCAAAACCTTGCCATGTTCAAAGCTCATATGCAAATGAGCCTACTCAGGTAATCCATGGGCAAACAGTCACATTTGCATCTCATTATGTGCTGCTTAGCATACATTTCCTTGCAGTTTGCCTGGTGTTGCTGCATGGAGTACACAGTTCCACCTCTTGGCTGAAATGGAAGCACAAGCTCGGAAACTGTAGGATATGTGTGCTGGCAGGCACAAGCAGTGCATACAACATGCCCACGCAGCACTGAAAACAGTACATAATACTATTAATATATATATATATATATATATATATATATATATATATATATACCTGTTATATATGTATATGTATATCTGTATCTGTCTATCTATCTATCTATAGATACAGATATACATATATAGATATACAGATAGCTAGCTATATATGCGCACACACACACACACACACTACCTGTGGCCACATGTGCCCTGGATGATGCCCCCCCCACATTAACAGAGGTGACCCACAGCAGGTATGGGTGGAACACAGTGGAGGGGGGCACAAGTATGCATGAGGTAAGCATAAGGCACTCCTGGTGGGGGTTGGGGGACATCGACTGTAGGTTATCTGGGATGTGCAGCACATCCATTGTATAGGGACCTGGGCAGACTGGCTGGGCCCTTCTCAGCCATCATGGTCCCTGTTTCCATGTGTGCCTGCTACACTTCCTGGTAGTGTAGTGCCCTCCCAGCATGATCCCTGACTCCCATTCAGTGCCATACAGCTGTTAGTTCATGTTGTCCCCCACCACCCAGCATGATTCCTGACTCCCGTTCAGTGCCATACAGCTGTTAGTTCATGTTGTCCCCCACCCCAGCACAATTTCTGACTCCCATTCAGTGTAGGACTGATGTGTTACAATCAGTCCCCCATCCCCCCAGGACGAGCCCTGACTTCTGTTCGGTTTACTGCAGTAGTTGTCCAATCAGTCCTCCACCACCCAGAATGAGCCCCGGCTCCTGTTCAGTTTACTGTAGTAATTGTCTGACAGGTCCTCCACCCCCCCAGGCACAAGTCCTGACCCCATGGTACATCATTCCCTGGTAGTCTAGTTGACCCCCAGCCACCATGATGGTCCCTGCTCCCCCCACCATCCCAGAACCAAGCTGGTAACTGGCTCAACCCTCCTCACACCTCAATGGCCAGCTGTCAACTGCATTATGCCTGCTTGCATACTGTACTAAATGAGCGCAGCCTCACTCATTCATTACAGTATGTGATCAGTCATAACTCAGTCAGTGGCTGGCCATGGAGGTGAGAGGAGGGATGAGCCAGTTGCTATCTCAGTTCTGGGATGGCAGGGGTGCAGGGGGTTGGCACTGCTGGGTGGGGGGGGCCACTGGACTACCAGGGATGTGCTGGGGATAGCATTGCCATGTACAATCAGGGCTGGGGGACACTAGACTACCAGGGTGTATTTGATAGTGACGTGTATTCTGCAGATGGAGCCGAGGGGGGCACTAGACTACCAGGGCTGGTACTCTTGTTACTGGGACTGGGTGGTGTGGATGGAGGGGGTACGGTGTGCTATACATATGCAGCAGAGACCAGGAGATCCTCCTCACACTGCTTGCCCCACAGTACTGTCTGCTTTTTGTAGACGGTAACGTGCACTGCACTACAGGTCACGCTAACACATTTTCGCATAGCGCTATGCCTTTGAATATGCACCAGCATTCATGGTCCCTCTCCTCAGCCCCTCCCCTGCATACATTATAGGTTAGCATTGATGCTAACACCTAGAGCTGGTGCTAACTGTCCCTTTGAATATTGCAGTCAGGCACAATCTCAGCGCTAGTCCAGTGCAATGACTTTGCCCCCAGCTCAAAGCTTTGAATATCTGGCCCTTAGTATTTTCAGATTTTCATCAAAACAAAGAAAACAAAAAGAAAGGAAATTTAGCAACACAAACAACAATGCAATGCTGGCACAAGATACATAAAAATATGAAATTTTAAACTGAAATAACCCCTTATATATCAATTTACACTAATTATCGATTTCTACCCTCAATAAAAGAACCTGCATTCAAAATTTGGCAAACACTAGAATTATATGAATTTTGGTCAGTTGTTTTCAGATAATCATTTTAAGACCTTCAATCAGTTACAAAGTCAATATAATACCCCACAAAATGAATTATTGTAATGCCTACAAATAAAGAATTATATATTAAAAACAAATGGAGCTTTAGTTTTAAAAAATACACCCATTCTAAAAACTCTCATTCAATAAAAGGGAAATAAAACAAGCATTTGTCAATGCTGAATGTTTGCTTGCTGGCATTGGCATAGGTAGTGTAGAAGTTACAGAGCTGCATAATAGGAATGGCAGTGAAGTACTGAACTGAAGCCAACCCCACCACCACTCTGCAGAGAGTGACAGGCATTGGGGTGTACCTTTGGGTTATCAGGCATAACGGCCATGCCATTTCACCACACCCTACCCTGCAGACACTGGCAAGTGACACGGTGTGCCTTGGGGTCTTTGGCCCTTTTGCGTACCCCATTCCATCAGGAAATACGGTGAGATGGGTGCGGTATAGGAGAATGGGGTGAACTTTTGGGCTGAAGAGTCCAAGGCATACCTCGATGCCTCCCACTGGCTGCAGGGTGTGGAATGGTATGAGCATTACAGGCAAGAATTCCAAGTCACACCCCTGATGCCTGTCATTCTCTACAGGGTGGGGCATTATGGTTGGAAACCTAACACCTCAGGCATTCGTTGGTATTTTCCTCCAAATTTTCAACATGTTTTTGAGACCCCCACCCTCATGAACAGTGGCAATATCAGTTTGTTAGCTTGAAGCTGCTTATGCACAGCGACTCACGCATTTAGCAGCATGGGTACAAAAACACATTCTGAACAGGATGTGAAAAATGACAGCGGTACTGTTCATGGGGAGGTGGAAAAATGGCAATGTTGCAGATCTGCAGTAAAAATATTAAAAAAACTGGTGAAGTCATGAGCGTGCATAGAAACTGTGCAATGCACATCCGTAATGTAATTAGTTTGGGGATTTTTTACAGCAGATTGTCAACTCAGGCATTTTGGTGCCTCCGATCATGAACAGTGTCACTGTGATTTTCTTTATCTGTCCCGAACAATGATTTCCCACAGCGACCACGCATCTCTGCGCTGAAAGTGTGAAAACACATTTCGGCCATGTTGTGAAAAATGACAGCTGTATTGTTCATAAGGAAGTGTGGAAAAATGCCACTGGTGAAAATCTGAACTGAAAATATTACAAAGTCATGAACTTACGAGGGTGCGTGGAAACTGCGCAATGCTCACTCGTAACACAGTCATTTTATGGACTTTTGTCACCAAATTTTCAACATTGCCATTTTAAGACCTCTGCTCATGAACAATGTAACTGTGATTTTCTTAATCTGTCCCAAACATTGCTTTCCCACACCGACTGCACCATTGTGCGCTACATGGGCGGAAACACATTTTGGGCAACATGTGAAAAATGGCAGCTGTACTGTTCATAAGGAAGTGTAATAAAATGGCAATGTGGAAAATCTGGAGTGAAAATTTAGAAAATTCGCAAACTTACGAGCGTGCGTAGGAACTGCGCAACGCATGCTCATAAAACAGTCATCTTTAGGAATTTTTTCACCAAATTTTCAACATAGCCATTTTAAGACCTCTGCTCATTAAAAGTGTCACTGTGATTTTCTTAATGTGTCCCACACATTGATTTCGCACACCAACGGTGCCATTGCACGCTACATGGGCGGAAACACATTTTGGGCAAGATGTGAAAAGTGACAGCTGTACTGCACATAAGGAGGTGTGGTAAAATGGCAATGTTGAAAATCTGGAGTGAAAATATTGAAAATTCATGAACTTACGAGCGTGCGTAGGAACTGCGCAATGCATGCTTGTAAAAAAGTCATTTTTAGGAATTTTTTCACCAAATTTTCACCATTGGCTTTTGGAGAGCCCTCCTTATGAACAGTGGCAGTGTCATTTCATTACTCAGTCCCGAAAGGTGATTTTACGCAGTGACTGCGAAATCACCCTTTGGGCCTGATTAACACCATGACAGTGACAGCAGTCACGAGAAGGGGTCTCAAAAACCCCATGTTGAAAATTTGGTGCAAAAATTCCAAAAAATGCCTGAGATATGCAGCAAAGTTGAAAAAACCCTATCTATCCCATTATACAGCTTACCGGCATTTCCTCAGTTCATGGTCGGCTTTGAAGAGTGCAGACGTGTTCCTGGTCCACTGAAGATCGTCGCGCCAGAGTCCGGAGGTAAGTATGGGGTGAGGGGGGGTGTGGGGAGGCAGGGTGCGCAGTGGTGGGCTTGGTGGGGGCAGACACAGTGAGGGACAGTTTTTGAGTTTCAGGTTTTTTTAGTGACGACGACGTTGTGATGTTTGCCACGCTGGGTGGGCTCCTAGCATGGCAGAAGGATGACTGGTTGAGGGGCGGAGCCAACGGGATGGGGCACCCCATCGGCCATAACATCTGTTGCCATGCTGGATGGGCTCCTAGCGTGGCACCCTGTAATTTGGGGGCAGACAGTGGAGCCGACGGGGATTGGGCACCCCTGGCCGGCTATACAATGTGTAGCCATGCTGGGGGGTGGGCACCCAGTGTGGCATATGGAACTGTGTTTTGGGGGGCACAGCACAGCCGATGGGGATTGGGCACCCCCATCGCCTGCTCTGATTTGTGCGTGGGGGCGAGCACGCAGCGTGCATGCGTGTGTAGGGGAGTGCATGAGCAGGCGATATCTTATCGCTGCTCACTGAAGCGTAGCTCCCCCTTTCAACTGTACGCCACTGCATTTTGGAGCTGTCATAGACAGCTCAGCAGGCATTGAAGAACTGCAGCCGCGCCTGCAAACACACTGACTGAATTGGAAGAGGGCTGCCACACATCCAAAAACTCAGATGATGCCACTATGTTTCTTGCACATGCGTGCAAGCAAACATAAAAATGATAGCTTTGATATAAGGCTGTTGTAACAATCAAGCATCAAAAGATATATTAAAACTAAACTCAGAATGGGCAAAAGATTTAGGCATAGCAATTACAGAAACTCTGTGGCCAGAAATATTGACCTCACCCATAGCTAAAGTAAAAATATGCAAATTACAATGAATCCAGTTTAATGTTTTACATAGACCATACCTTATTCCTTCAAAACTACACAAAATGAGTAATTCCATAACAGCAGGGTGCCCATGATGTGCACATACAACATGTTCATTAATACATTTAATTCATGATTGTCCATACCTTACACATTTCCGGTATAAAATAATCAACACTTTAGAGAAAATAATGACTGTACAATTACAGGTTTTCCCATTTCTAATGTTATATGCTATAGTAGAATTAAATCAACAATTAGACATTTATCAATAACATTTCTTAATTGCTACGAGCATGGTAAAAAAATGCATCCTGTTACACGAGGTCTCTTCACCCTAACTGATACGCCCACAGGTACATTGCAGAGAGCTAGCATTTAGATATATGTTATACTAACATGTAGGGCTAAGGGCATCTACCGTATAAAAGTAGATGACAGGATATGTATGCTGTCATCATTGCTACATTCTGATGACACTAGTGAAAGTCATGGAAGTCCTGAATAAAGATCAAACATCATGGAATCAATGATGTGTATGACTGCCATGACAAACTTACATCCCTAATTATCATAGGTATATAATGTAAGACATTACGTCTTCTACCTCAGAGACCCCAGGAGATATGGACATTCCTTGAGGTATAGGGAACGCTTAGCATCAGCTCCCAGTTTCTATTGTTAAGAATTGCTTAGGGCAACTGTGATTACCCTTTGGCTAGTAATAAACAAACCTTATTACTCTTCTGCAACAGGTCTGTGATTCCTTGCATGCCCATTATTGCCAAGAATCTGAGAGTGTGGTTTAGACCTCATGACAATTGATGACCACGTGCAGGCAATATTTGGTGTTTACAAAGTTTCACTTGTTGCTAAAAATTTTTCCTTCCCAATGGGGACTGTAGGTGTGCATTCCTACACCACCTCTCCCGTTTTTCACCCACTTTGTAATCACTAGCAAAGTCTGGCTGCTTACTGGGTGTGGTCGATGCTGACTCAACCCACCCCACAGCAGTTTTGAATTGAGAGCTACTAAGTGCACAGCAGCCCAATTGTGAACTAGTGCACCTGTTGTGGATCGATACACAGCATGGCACCTTTTCACAGTTTGATATTTCATTCCGTACCACACAATGGCCACCGTATCAAATATCTGTGTAGAGCTGAGACTCGATGTCTCAAACTTTCTTGCTTCCCATGGAGGATGGGCTGATTTTGCGTGGGATGCAAGTCAATCCCAACCCTGTGCTGGGGATTTCAACTCAGTACTCAGAGACGAGACACACAGCCAGAAAGCGAGAAGCTAAAGGGCTGTTGGTCATGGCTCTCTATGCTGCTTTGGAAGCCCCCAAAGTGAGGTTTTGATCCCTTAAACTGCAAATCTCATCTCTTAAGTAGGAGGTGGGGTTCCAGGAAACTGAAAGTGTGAGACATGAGCAGGATTTGGAGTCTGAGCTCCAAACTCTGCAAAATGAAAAGGATTCCCTTTTGCATGATTCTGCTCAGGCAGGTGAGCAGGAAGTTTGTATTTTGAAGCAGGAGTGTGAAAGTTTGAGACAGGATAAGGGTCAGGCTTTGCAAATGAATGACTTGTTAAGTAGAATGAATGTACAAATGAGTGAGGAGTTGGGAGAGTTACAGGACGAGATAAACCAGGTACGTAATGACTTAGGTTTAGCTACTAGGGACAATCTCGAATTGAGCACCGCATATAGAGTGTTACAGAAGCAGATGCAGGATGAAGTGGTTTAGAATGTTGCAAGAGTGAGTCATAATGAATGTGAATCCAAAATGGCAAAACTGCACCATCAGTGAGAAGTGCTGGCTGGTCACGTCAAGGCAATGGGAGGCGTAGCCCCTGCCTTGTCGACATCATCTGAAGAGGAGGAGTCAGATGATGGACATCTCTCAGTACAATGCCCAATAACACCCCTACTATGGCCCAGACACCCTTTCCAACCATCCACAACATGGCGGACCCCTGCCAGATGACACCACATTCCTACGCCATCGATGGCATGATGCACATCATGGGCGATGCCAACATGGTGACCCCCATGATAGGGGGCAGCAGGCCTAGGCCTAGTCCCAATGGCACTACCGATAGCCGTTATTAATGTGGAAGACAGGCAGGAGATAGAGAAAATGATTGAGAGTGCCTTAGGCACCATGCCCATCTCTGAGAAAAATAAACAGCGTCTCAAGACCCAGATTAGGCAGCTTCTACACGAAGCTAGTACTCAGAAAGGCATGGTTCATTCTGCGGCTGAAGCCATGGCTCAGGCAACCCTGGAGGGCACCCGAGGTAATCTACCTCCTCTTGATTGTCCCAATAATCCCCTATAAATGGCCTACTCTGTTCAGCAAATAGCTGACAGCATTGGTCGGATGAGCCCGTCTGACAACCTCAGTTGCCACTTGGAAAAGGTGCGTGCTAAATGTGAAATGCTTAGTCTCACTACAGACTACCAGACTATCGATCCTGGACTGTGGGTGAAACTCTCCGATGTGGTCCACCAGGACGGCCACACCACCTTTGACGAAGTAGTATCTGAACTCATTTCTGCACATAACCCAGCTGTAGTAGGAGTGACGCTAGCATACCCTGTAAAATAGAATGTGAAAGAAAGTTCAGTGACTTTCCACCAGAGGCTCTGGATGGCCTACTGAGCAGGGAAGCACCTTGCAGGAGAAGCTGCAGATGTGGACCTTATTGAGTATAAGACCCTGCTTCTTAGGAACATGATCCCTGCAGTAAGAGAAAAGGTAGAGCCAACCACCTATCCCACCACGGAGAGGTTTGCCAATATTCTTTGGAAAACAGAGAGAATTTACCAACTCTACATTCATGATTCAGGCTCCAGTTCCAAGAAAGTAGCTGCCATGGAAGCCATTCTGGAGGCCACGACACACTACATGGTGGAAGGGCAGGCCCAAGAGAAACAGCCCCTCCCCACAGACAGTCAGCACCCCCAGCAGGCCCAGCAACAACAATCCTGGGGTGGGAACCAGAACTACCACAAAAATAAGAAACATCACAAAACAACAAGGGTAAACAACAAAGATCAGGCCCTTCACATAGGAAAATAGCAGATGAAAACTGGAAATTCTGAGATCTTCTCGGGCAAGTGCATTCCGTAATGGATGCCATCCCCATTCGGACCCTTGCAGCAATACAACCAGGAGAACAGGCCTCAACAGGCTGTGGAGATACCAGAAGTCCAGGCTCGAGGCCCTTACAGGCCTGAACCCGGAAGCGGCTCCCTATATAGCATCAGTGCAGCATGGTGAGATGGTTCAAAGGAATCAGGCCCAGACTCTCTTTCAAGAGCTCCCCCATGCCTCCACTGGTACAGACTGACAATTACAGGCCCTAGTCTGGATTGTAAACAAGCTGGTCTTGGATACAAATGAAAGACTCTGCACAGAGGTCGAGGTTGGGGGCCGCCTACTGACAGTACTACTGGATACAGGTGTAGCTGTGTCTGTATTACAGGATGACCACTCAGACACATCACCTCAGTCCACCGGATGGAGGACCAATCTGTCTGGTGTAGACGGAACTAGGTTACCTGCATACCGCTCCCTGCCACTGCCTGTGACACTGGGACACCTGAAGGCCTATCATACCTTTCAGTTACTGGTACTGCATGATTACCCTAGTATAATCAGAATTGACTTTTTGGCACCACACAGCTGTGTGGTAGACCTAGACAACATGTTACTGATACAAATCCAGGGACAATATCACACCATTATGATCCCTGATTCGCATGTGGTTGCAACAATCTCATCGAACAACAAAGAGTATGACATCATAGATTTGTTCAAGAACCACAAGCTTTTCCCGAAGCTTCTCCCCATTCTGCAAAGACATTTGGAGGTATTTGCCACCAACAAGCATGATTCTGGCAGGATGCACACTGTCATTGAAGTGACAGACCCAGCACACGAGAGGCAACGGCAATACCCTTTTCCACACAAGGCCATGCCTTCTCTTAGGGAAACAATAAAATCGCTCCTCAAGCAAGGTGTAATCAGGACATGTGTTTTCACTGCAAATTCCCAAGTGTGGCCTGTGAAAAAAAAACACACGTGCCTGGAGACTTACTATTGACTACAGGAGAGTAAACCAGGTCACCCCCAGTTGTGCCCCAACTGTGGCATCAGCACCAGACGTGCTACGACTATTAACTCCTGACCAACAATGATTTAGTGTCCTGGACATTTCCAATGGTTTCTGGTCCTTGCCATTGGCCCCCAAATGTCAATACAAGTTTGCCTTCACCTTTGAGGGCAGACAGTACCTGTGAACCTGCTTACCACAGGGGTTCTACAACAACCCCTCCCTGTTCCATTTATAAATGATGGATGCCCTTGAGGGTTTCTCTACACCCCAGTGTCTCTTGCAGTATGTGGATGACCTGTTGTTGGCCACAGTCACACAGGAACAACATCTGTCTCTCTTGGATGAACTACTGACCCTTATCCAGAGGGCAGGCCTCAAATGTAACCCTGAAAAAGCACAACTATGTCAGAAACAGATACTCTTTCTGGGCCTGAGGATAACAGACCAAGGCCGAAGCCATACCTGGAAGAAGATACAAGGACTGCAAGATCTGCCACTGCCTACCAGTGTGGCAACCCTTAGAAGGTTTCTATGTATGGTAAACTATTCTAGAGATTTTATTTGTGATTTTGCTCAGAAAGCCACCCCTCTGTATGAATTACTGAAAAAGGATGTGTCCTGGAATTGGGGTCCCATTCACACCCAAGCTGTGATGTCACTGAAACAGGCCCTGGCTTCAGCTCCAGCTTTGGTTAACCCCAATCCAGCCTTGCCATTCCATCTGGAATGTGCCACCTCTGACATTGCTATGTCTGCAGTGCTGGCCCACAAGGTCCATGGCACCCTGAGACCCATTGCATATGCATCACAGCTCATGACCCCAGTGGAAAAGAAGTACAGCCTTTGTGAAAGGAACTTCCTGTCCACCTACTGGGCTGTCAAGCACTTTTTGTATATCATTGGGTACTCCTCCTGATTATTAACACAAACCACACTCCAACAACCTTACTGCTATCAGACAGAGTAAAGGATGGGTCAGTCTCTAATACCAGGCTGACACACTGGTCCTTCCTTCTCCAGGACAGAGATATTAAGGTCCACTCAACCAAAATGCCATCCATGCTGGCGCATGGTCTCCTCTTCCAAGGAGAACCCCATGACTGTACACTGCAGCCACCTGATCTACCAGATCCAGGTCTTTTCCTTCTTGTTACACCACAACTACTTGAGAACACCTCATTGTGCCATGTCTTTATGGATGGCTCAGCTTCCTGCTACCAGGGAGAACAGAGAGCAGGAATGGGCATATTAGTCATTTACTCTTATGGTAACACTGTTAAGATTTCTAAGCATTGCAGTGTGACATCATCACAGTATGCTGAGATGGCAGCGGTGGCCTGTGCCCTCGAGTTCATCTAGCATGGAACTGAGGATACTATCATTTTTACAGACTTTAATTGGGTTTGTTGTTCCCTTACAAAATTTCTTCCTTTCTGGCAGAAGGACTCCTTTACCTCCTCTGATGACAGCCCAGTAAAACACAAGGAACTGGTAATATATATACACTCACTGGCACAGAAATTTGCACACAAACTCTATGCATGCAAAATTAAGGCCTACTCCATACATGACTCCTATCATGCCTTCAATGACACTGCTGACACCCTTGCAAAGGAAGGGGCCCAAGTGGGGGACACCTGGATGATGGACCATCCAGAGGCCAGAGTGGATGTATACATTGCAGCAGTCAGGAAGAAACCTGAATCCTTCTCCCTCTTTTATTTGTCAGAAGCCCAGCATGCTGACTCTGAACTCAAAGATGTGTTCAGATTCCTAGACAAAGATACTGAGAAGAATCTACCTGCCCACAACCCCTACAGAAGACATGAAGGTAAGTTACACCTGTCCCCTGATGACAAGCTCATCTGGTATCAATCAGATGACCCCCCCCACCAAATTGTGGGTGTTCCCTCATCATCTTAGGTCCGAATTTCTGCACCAAGTGCATGACAACCCTACTGGTGGACACCAGGGAGTGGAGAACACACTCCAAAGGCTTAAGACCACTGCCTGGTGGCCTGTTGTCACGCAGGATGTCAAACAGTACATAGACAACTGCCTTGTTTGTGTGCAAAGCAACCCCATCCCTACCAAATGTAATGCCAAGCTATTACCACAAAGGCATTCTGGCCCTTGGCATGCCATACATATTGACTTTATTGGTCCCTTAACCAATACCAGCAGAAACAACAAGTATACCCTTGTGGTCACTGATCTCTTCTCTAAGTGGGTTGAGGCTTTCCCCACTAAGACATGCAATGCTAAAACCACTGCCAAAATCCTGGTGGAACAGACTTTCTCCAGGTGGGGCTTACCTCTCAAGGCAGACTCAGACAAAGGAACCAGTTTTACAGGTGAGTTGATGAAAGAAGCACTTAAACTCTTTGGGAGTTCATCAGAAGTTCCACATACCTTGTCACCCACAATCTTCAAGTCAAGTAGAGAGAGACAATAGTCGGATTAAGCAAATGCTTTCCAAATTCATTGAGGACAATCTCAAAGATTGGGATTCCCTACTGCTGTTACTCCCTGTGGCAATTAGGAGAACACCCTCAGCCACCACCCAGCTGACACCCTTTGAGGTGATGACTAGTAGAAATATGAGGTTACCTGAACACCTGTTGTTTGACCTGCACACCCCTCCCACTGCAGACCATATCTCAGTGGACCAATATGTGGAAAAACTCAGACAAGATCTCATACGCAGTCATTTGTTTGCTGCTAATTGCGTGGGCAAAGCCCAGCAACAGTCCAAAATTCTGTTTGACAAACTCGCCCAAGAAGTGGATTGGCAAGTTGGAGATCAGGTAATGGTTCTCAGATTTGTGCATCCAACACATTCCTTCTCCAATAAGTGGAAAGGACCCTACCCCATCATCAACAAGCTCAGTCTAGTAGTCTATCAGGTTAGACTCTTGCAAAACAGCAAATTGACTGACAAATGGTTACATGCAAACCAGCTGAAACTGTACAAAGGAGTATAATTACTTATCCTCACCCCATTGGGTGGAATAGTACTAATTTACTAATGTTTGCTTTTTCTTTTTAGATACACTGACAAGATGGCTATCTTGTTCCATTTTCTCCTCATCTCAGGAGTTATCTCCTGCATCCAAGGCATGGTAAAGCACCTCCTTCCTCACCTTGATCCACCTGCAACTACCCCAGAGGGCATCTCCATCAAAATTCCTGACAATTTGATTACTGTCCAGGAAGGTTCAGATGCCTACCTCACTGCCTCGGTTGTTGCTCCTGATAAATCTACCCTACAAATTGAATGGCAAATTAAATCTCATGGACAAATACTCCCTGTGGCTAAGCTCTCCAAGGGAACTTTCCATGGTTGGCCCAACACAAAATTATCCCCAAATGGTACTTTGTCCTTGCTCCAGACCCCTCTTAGACACTCTGGTTTATACAATATCACTGCCTTAATTGACCCCTCATATTGTGATTCATTGTCTAAAAACTCTGCCAGGAAATGATGTGCTGTACACAACATGACCTCATCTGCCATTTATTTGTTATCCCCTTCTGAGAAACAGCTTTTGGAATGTCCAAAACAAACCTCTGGTCCTCGTAGTGGCCTCACAGCCATTGCTTTACCTGGCACACTGATTAACAACTTACAATTTATGCATAGACATGTTTTATTTTACTTGACTTACTAGAATATGAAAGAATTTTTTATGTGTCATACTATTAATACATCATTGTTTCATAGTATTTTGTTACTTGATAGCTTAGCAGCTTTCCAGATTCATAACCAAGACCTATTGCTGGGGTACACCCCACCGAGCATAGAGGCAGTTTTGGGAGAAAACCTAATACAGATGATCAAAGTCATAAACGTAATACACGTAACACATCTGATGTCACTGGTGCCACAGGCACTGTCACTGGTGTTTTTGGTACAGCAATGTCCATCTGGAACAAGGCCAACATTGCTGCTATCAAATTGCATTCACAGAAGTTTCAAACAGGTCTGGTAAATGATTTTATACCCCCATTATTGCATGGTGTGGATCGCCTTAGTCAGGAAGAAAGATAACTGTATACAATATCTACAACATTGCTAAGGCATTTTCAGATTCCAAAGATAAGATTAACTCACTAATTGTACAAAACAATAAAGAAGTAGATAAGCAACACATTGCCCATGAAGTACTATGCTCAGCCTATGGTTCTTACATTATAACTACCATCAACAATCTTTTCTGTGATCTAGAATCTGGAAGAAACCCTGATATCATATATGACAGACATATCTTCAAATGGTATTGTACTCATTGCACATCCTCTGTGTTGCCATGTGTATGCTACAGACTATTCCAATTTCTACTGTTCAGAATTTGGGCTTTGTGACCAGGTACTCTAACACTGGTCCATTTTTACTTCTAAGAAATGTTCTATTAAGGATACTATGTTTGTGTCTTTCATTGTTTCTTTACCATGTTTTGAACCTACTACAGCAATATTTGATAAACTCACATCTGTACACTCCATTGGGCACCTTGATGATGACATCAACAGAGAACACCTTGATTTGCCTCCTCTATTGGTTTTCCATTCTCTTCTGGATGCATGGGTAGTGCCGTACATGGACTGCTGTGTGTGAAGAAAGGGTATATTTATCTGTGTCGATGTGACGTATTTGATGTTATTAAACCTGTATGTGGCTATTCCCCAGACAGTATTGACTGGTCCTTTTCCATGGACAGATGACATAATCACCAATGGCACAGAATACCAGGACTCAACATCTGCTCCAGATGATTCCAAACTATACCAGTCTTACTGGGAGGAGGTTCACTGCCTGTCAACACGGATTTTCAAACAGACTTATACTTATACAAGCATTTTTGATATTTTTTCTTATTATTATGCTTTGCTGCCTATGGCGCACATTATGCCAATACCATGAGCAGCTGTAGTTCCTTTACATAGCTCACTTGTTGGGTCTGTAAACAACCCCTGCTCTCTATCCATTTCCTTACTCTTACTTGTGTTGCCCCTTTTGAGGTAACAAGGGGAGGAATGTTACATGAGGTCCCTGCACCCTAATTGGTACCCCCACAGGTATACTGCAGACAGCTAGCATTTAGGTATATGCTATACTAACATATAGGGCTAAGGGCATCTACCGTATAAGAATAGGTAACAGGATATGTGTGCACATTGCTGTTGTACACTTTAATTTCCAATATATATGTATTTCTTGCTTACAAGATGTTAGGACATCTGTGTCCCTGTAATGATTATGGTATATGAGTCAGCACTGCCATCTTCTGATGATTTGTATTACTACATGGCTATGTACAAACTGTACCTCTTTGTTTCTACAAAGTGATGACTATGACAAAATTGTATAATGTTATCTTGGACTGAGGAGCCACCTCTAATTTAGCCAATAGGGCTCATCTCTGTAACTAGAAATATTTCTATCTTACAGTAACCATGGTAATTATCATAGTTATATAATGTAAAACATTACATCTTCTACCTTGGAGACCCCAGGAGGCATGGAGATTCCTCGAGGTAAAGAGAATGCCTAGCATTGGCTCCCAGTTCCTATTGTTAAGAACTGCTTAGGGCAACTGTGATTATCCTTTTGGTAGTATTAAACAAGCTTTATTACTCTTATGCAACGTGTCTGTGATTTCTTGCATGTCCATTATTGCCAAGAACCTGAGAGTGAGATTTAGATCGCCTGACAATCCTATTAAAATGGAAGGACCTGGTACCTCCTGCTTTTAAGACTTGGATAAACATTTTGGTAGACATCATAAAACTAGAGAGACTTTGTTATTTAAAAGAAGAAGATGAGACATATTTTGAAAGAATGTGGTCCCTTTTCCATGAGTTAATTCAACCTGTTAATTAGCAGAAAAATCTGTTAATAAAGATAAAGAGAATGTTATTTGGGTCACAGTTAGGAACCACATAGTGATAGACCAAGCCAAAAGAAGCTTGATATACAGTAGATATAAAATAGTATAGAGTTCTTAGTATATTGGACCATTAGGTAGGTATGGGGGTTATGATGAAGAAAAAGGCATATAAAACTGAAATAATGTACTCAGTTGATGAACATGCCTAACTTTCATGCTGAACGTAAAAGAAAAAAAAAAACAGATTTGTGATTGACTAACTTGGTCTTTCCAGCATGAGTAAAACGCTACATAACTCATGTAAAAAGACCCAGTTAGCCTCTTCACAAATCAAAACCAAAATTGAAAAGTGAAATCAGTCTGATGTCCTGAAATATAAACATTTCAACTGCCATCTTTCTTTCTGGTAAGTCACGCTAAACCTGCAAAAGCTGCACTTGTGCTAAAGATGAAAACTGGATAAAAGTGAGAACTCAACACCAGGTTTGAATTAAACACAGCTGAGACATCACAAGCTCTCTTTGATTCCATAGTCACTCAGATAAAGTGATCTGAGCGATGCTGACCAGCCAGATAATGACCCGATTTTCATTATGCAGCATTCACCTCAGAGAAACGATGCCACTACTACAGCTCATAGTGCTGAAGTCACAGATTCACTTCAGGCCATGGAAATCACTGCTGATTGAGCTGCTCATGGAGGCATCCTGACACTGGTCATCTGTGAACCTATGAAAGCAGAAAAAGAAGGCACATCAAACATGAAAAGAAGACATACCAGTTTAAATGAAAACCAGATACTTGATTTAGAATTATACCACAATGAACCCAATACTATAAAGCAAACAAAATGGTCAATAAATGCATTCAATAATAGGTGTTCAAAAAAAAAATACATTGGTTGATCTCCACACTATCACACCAGAAGACTTGAATGAAATCAAATGGCATTACTACGGCATAGTGAGAAACTCCTCTGGAAACAAATATGGCTTAAGCAGCTATGCTAGCTTTTGTTTGGGGTTAAACTGCCATATAAATGATTCCCCTATTTTCCATCCTCTGAACCTAATAACAAAAACAGAATTCACAAAAACCAAGAATGTATTTAAGGGTGTTGTTAAACAGCATTATAGGCAAAGAATGGACAGAGTAGCACATCATCCACCACTAACCAAGAAGGAATGGAATTTTCTGAGGAATTCACTGGCCCTTTCACCAGTCTCTGCTCCTGGTTTAGTCAAAAGGGTTTGGATGGATATGAAATTACTGATGGCTCAGCAACAAAATGAAAGAGTAGGATCCTATACGGTGTACCTCAGCATCTTTCAAAATTAAAACTGCTCCAAATGGTCTCTGCTTCCTGACTAAGACATACAATGAGGAAACCAAAAATAAAAAGCAAACAAAAAAAAAAAATCCCAAAATCCAACTAAGCAAAATACTCATGTGTTCCTTTATGAACAGCCGGGCAATCTCATATGTGCTATACAAAATGACATTAAATACATTTCAAAATTGCTGTCAGACCTCCTATCGCTGTTCGATGACTGTAGAGAACAACCCAGTACTGTTTAGATAAATCAGATGTGTGGTACAGCACTGATTCCATGGGACTGAACTATCTAAAGTATGTTCTATTTTGCCAAGAATATGCCGTGAAGCAGGCTTACCTACCATATACACCAACCACTCATTAAGCACTACAGTGATCACGCTTTTAAGTGCTGCTGGCTTAAAAGCAAGAGAAATAATGAGCATCACAGGACATAAGAAGGAATCTTCCCCATATGTCAACTGGAGGTTAAATATGGATGCTTGCTACCAGTGAAGCCCAATCTTAGCTAGAAAGCACAAGCAAAAAACAAACCAGGCTGTAATTACTGTTGTGCATTTGAATATTTTACATAGGAGTCTCTCTGTGGTAGCGCTATGTTGATTTTAGTTAGTAGTGAGCAACAAAACATTTTTTATTGCTCCTCACGGTATATTGCACTTATGTTTCAAGAAGAAACTAATTTATTTGCTTTATATCTTATATGGGATGTCAATAGTATTTTAAAATTGTATGCTAGGACAATACTGGTGGTGATCACTTTTTTGTAAGATGGCAATGTAATTCTAAACCAGCATATTAGGAGATCAATAGCAGTGATCGCTCTTAAAACTGCACATGATTTCTCCTTCAATGTAGCTGTGTGTAAGAATGAGTAGTTATAAGCTATTACAATGAAATAATTTGCTGCACATAGGTACCATGCATTATTAGTTGTATGTACAGTATGTATTGAAGTTCGGGCCCTCATATCACTGGGTCACGTTAACAGCTATCACTCCTAAATAAGAGTACTGTCTTATGTTTTTAATTTTAGTGATATGTTTTATTTATTCTGTGTTGAGGATTTTGCAGAAATGTTATCAGTGTTGTACTACTGCAATTTTGCACAAGTTGCACTACTTGTCATTTGTATAAAATGAACTTTATGCTATGAAGTACACTGCCACTTAAATTGACCTACATGTATTTAACTAGTTTTATTGACCAGAAAAGGAGGGTTAGACAATTTTGCCTATTTTCAGCCTCCTCTTAGGGGTGGGGGTGGGGAATATGGATGCAAACTGACATATTAAACCAGATTAGATGTACCGGGGAAATTCCTATACTCTGCAGTAGGGTGACTTGCTGACTGAGAGCCATGGCCACGTCGAGTGGAGCTCCAGTAGAGCAGAAAGTCCTAACTGAAGGGAAGAGAACCCTGTTTGCTGATGATTTACTAGATGAATCTAAAATTTTCATGGGTGTTGCTTCAGACCCAAAAGAGATATGTGAAAAGGAGATATTTATTTCAACTGAGGATTTAAGGCTACGAAAGCCTGAAGTTGATATAGCTCCAGAACAACCTACTGAAATTTTGCTACAGAAATCCCTGCAAGAAATGCTAACCAGAGAAAATGAGAGACATCAGAAAAAGGACGCTTGATAGAACAACTCACCTGACTGCAGTCTGATGCACCAGCTGTCAAAACTCCCGGCCTACTTGTCATCGGGCTTGCATTACAGGATGACATGGCAGTTCCAGGGAAAGCAGCAGGGCCGGGTGAGTCGGTTTCACTTACTTTTTCAAATGTGCACCCTGCAGTTATTGAAGAAACGACACTTGCGGCTGGCAGTCTAAGAGTACAAGTTAACTCGTGCCAAAAGCCAGTAGATGTGATTTAGCATGATGTTCCTTGTTTAAAAATACCCTTCACAATACCCGATAGTGTTAATGTGCTCAAAGAGAAAGCAGGACTCATGAAGCCTTTGGCCCAGGAATGTTCTGACGGTACTACGACAACCCATATCCCAAACTTATCTAAATCTGCTGGGGTTGTTTTCCATGGCCCTAAGTCAGCTGTGAACTCTGCAGATGAAAACAGTGAAGTAATTTATCAAAATTCCACTTTTCATCAGAATGGGGCGACTGTATATACTTTTCCCAGAGATGCTATATCTCAGTCTGGGATGCGGGAAGAAATTAAAGAAAAACATACTGCTCTAATGACAGTGAATAGATGTATTTCACCTGCTTTTGTGCCTCCTGCAGTACAAAGGCCTAGCCCAGAGCGTTAGACTGCTGTGTTCACTCTTCCCACCAAAGGGGTGAATGATGTTACTCCATTACCGATAGTGACTCCGGGTGAGCCCTGGTCTCCCAAGAAAGCAGTGAGTGATGCTCAGGACACCTGGATTCCTACCCCGATTGGGATCCAATGCTCAGTTTCACTTAGGACTCACCTGAATGGCGTTCAAATGTTCCACAACCAGCTGTAAACTCAGGTTTATTGCCTACTAATTCCACACAGGGAAACAAGACTTTAACTACTAAGACTGTATCTAGTCTAGAACCACAGATACTGGCTGTCCGACCCCCTGTTAATCCTGTGGCCTCAGAGACACCCTTTCCTGTAGAAGAAAACCTACAAGTTCCCACAGAAACCCAGAAACCACTTCTTTCAGAACTCTTTTCTAAAATTAGAAAAGAAGCTGCTCCAAGGCGAAATGCTGTATGCATTTGATACAAAGGAGGTTTGGAAGTTCAACCAGACAGACATCACATGGGCAAATTATTATTAAAAGATTCACTACACTTCTCCCTGAGAGAAGCATTTGCATTTATTAATATTTCGGAGGAGGACAATTTTGACATTAGCTTCCAATCTACTAATGCTCTTGATTTATTCTGGGAGAGGTATAATCAAGTCAAATTTTCCCATACATGGACCCCCTTTCTAGTTATTCCTTTGACAAACCACTTATTAAGTATGTTACTGTAATGTTCCAGAATGAGGGGGGTCCATGCAGAGGATATAACTTACTGCCTGAGCAAGAAGTGTGATGTAATGAGTCCTCCAGAAGCTATACTGGATACAAAGATGTTTTGGACTGGAGGATGTCAAACTGAGTCTGGCATTGAACACATCCCTAATTCTTTTTTGTTGGGATGTGATAGAGGTGTTTATATTTATGCTGGCCAGCTGTGGACCTGTTACAAATGTGGATCTGGAACACACCTTTCCAGTTCATGTGATAGGCCCAGGTGTGATAACTGTGGGGAGAGTGGGCATATTGCCTTCCAGTATGTGAATCACACTAGGTGTGATCTCTGTGAAGATACTGACCACTTTTTTTCTGAATGTTTTTGGGCAGCTAACAACAAGGCTACTTGTTTGAGTCCAGATCTCCTTATACAGCAAGCACAGGATTCTATCTCCCTCAGCCCACTACTTTTCTAGCCCCTGATCTCCAGACTATAGTTCTCCTGGAAGATCCACTCCCCCTGCCTTCTTCCTCTCTTCATCTCCCCACAGGTATAAAGGAGGAACCTGTAGAGCCCCCCCAACCCCTGTCTCTCCTTTAGTTCTGCCTACTGACCCCTTATTGCCAGTGTGTTATACTGACCTCATAGACGATGTTTCTATCCCCTCCAGCCAATCAGCTTTTACCCCCATACCAGTGAGAAGATCAGCTAGGAATATGAAAATGGGCCCAGTCCAACCCCTTATAGAAGTAGACTCCAAAAATCCCTTTTCAGTCTTAACAACCCAATGGGGGGATTCCGAGATGGATTTGGGGGATTCAGACTCCCAATCTACAAAAACAGAAAACAGTGTTTCACTACAGCACAAGTCAGAGTATAAAGTGAAGAAAAAGGAAAATGGAAAAAGGTGTCTTGAACCTGTTATTGCTAAATACATAAATGGCTCCTTTTAGTATAGGCTCATTGAATGTCCATAGCCTTTTAAATTCAAGAAGGAGACATGTAGTATATAACCACGTTCATAGTACAGCTATTGATATTTGTTTTTTGCAAGAAATCTGGATGTTCAGCAGTGATCAGGCAAGGTTTTTCCAAAGGGAGTGGGTTTGGGGACCTTCTTATTGGTCATTTGGAAAAGCAACAGCTGATAGTATAGGTTTTCTATTTAATTCATTTGATTTCACTCTTGTTAGATTGATAGACTTAGTTCCAGGGAGAGTATTAATACTAGATGGTTTATGGAAAATAATGCACTGTAGATTAATTAATGTATATGGTTTGCAGGTCAAATCTGAACGAGTGGCCCTTTTTGATAGTCTAAAGCCTTTTTTATTTACCTCATACAAAATGTTTTATGCGGAGACTTTAATTGTAGTATAAAATCTTCTCTTGGTGGTACAACAAATCAGAGGAAGAAGGTATATTGCAACTCAAATGCATTACTGAAATTGGTAGATGTGGTGGATCTCTTAAATTGTAATGAATATCAGAGTTCTGGACCCAAGTTCACATTTGGAAGGAATAAATTTACCCCTACCATTGATAATATATTTATTTTTAAATCTTTACCAAATTTTTGATCTCAAACTATGTTTACTGATTTTTCAGATAATTTATTATTACTCTGTTCCTTTCTAAGTGTCCCACAACAAACATATGATGGGCCAAGGTGGAAGTTAAACTCTTCCATATTGTCTGACCCATGGATACTTAGTCAAATAACAGACATACTGAAAGCTCGCTTATCTGTCCGTTTTTGTATGAGGATTTAGGGGATTGGTGGGCTGACTCAAAAGCAGAGTTTAAGTCCTTTTTTTTGAATCATGGGAGATATAAGGAAAACACTAAATTTCTTAAATATTTAAAACTTAGCAGCTTCAGAATTTATACTCCATAGCAAATACTTCTAGACTGGACTACACAAACCAAATTATCTCACTTAAAAAAGAAATGACAAAGTATCAATATGATAAAGCACAGACTATGAATGCCCTGCTTCATAATGGAACTAAAAAAATCCACCATGGAGATCCTTTTGAAGCTTTTAGGACACTTAAGGATTCCACCTTTTTAGAATCCCTACTTAATAAGGAGGGGACTATGGTGACTTCTATAGTGGCATTACATGGGGTTATAAAATAATTTATCTCTTCCCATGCTCCTTCAGACTCTCCTTTGGAGGACATAATAAAGTAATTCTTGAGCAAGATATCTGTCCCAGCTGTCTCAGACAACAAATCTAATTTGACAAAGCCTATCACCACCCTTGAAATTGAACAGGCTATAAAAACTTTAAAAAATGGCACATCACCTGGTTCAGATGGCCTGATGAATGAATTTTATAAAAATTTTTTGGAACCACTGTCACTTTGTTTGGAGAAAGTTTTTTTTTATGACTACCTACTAACTCTCCGCTGGTTTACAGAGGGTTTATTAATGTTTCTATTTAAATCCGGAGATAAGGCTTCTATTACTAATTGGAAACCAAACACGCTTTTAAATTCTGATTACAAAATATTGGCTATTGTTATTAATACTAGGCTAAAGCATTATGCAAATTTGGTTTTATCCCCCTGGCAGTTTTGTGTTTTACCCAATCGGGAGATTCAGCAGGCCTTAATGATAATTAGAGACCTTATTGATTATGTTTCTTTAAAAGGGAAAAATGGGTGCATCATTTCTGTGGATCACTATAAAGCTTTTGACAAGGTCTCCCACCACTTTCTTTTTTTAACCTTGGAAACATATGGTGTTCCACCACAAGTAATACATTGGCTCAAATCATTATATCATGACACAGTAGTTCACCCAGTAATTAGACATCAGGTAATGGAAGGGTTTTCTATAAAGACAGGGGTTTGACAAGGTTGCCCCTCAGTCCTCTTCTTTATATTTTCACACTTGATCCCCTCATCTGTCTTTTGATGCACAACCCCAGATGGTTGGGGATGTCTGGACCAGGCAAAAGAAAGATGTTTTATATGCATACTTATGCAGATGATATTTGTTTATTTTTATCCTATTATACCCAAGTGCCCCTCTTTTTAGAACTCATGAATGTTTATTCTTCTTTTTCTAATGCACAATTAAATAGGACAAAGGGCAAAGGTTTGTTTATTGGATCTAATTACCCTGCTCCTGTTACTATAGATGGGATATTAATCTCCTCAGAACCTCTAAATCTTTTAGGTATTTATTTTGGAGCACCAAATATTCCCTCTTTTAACTAGGATTCCACATTAGCTCAAGTGGAACTTAGAGTTCAAAGATGGAGTCACCGGAGGATGAATAAATTCAGACAAATACAAGTTATCAAACAATTTATTATATACCCATGATCCTTTATACTGCCATGATTTTTCCGCTTCCCATGCAGTTGGTAACTAAATTATATAGCCTCTTTTTCGAGATGCTATGGGAAAATAGATTGAATCCCATCAAACGGCAATGTACATATTTACAAATAGATGAAGAGGGACTAGACATGATAGACCCTGTGGTATTTTTTCATACTCTGTTCCTTTCTCAATCACTCAAAAGTGGCATGATACCTGAAGATGCAATACATTCTTTTTGGATCAAAATTAATCTCTCCCATTATTTTGCCATCTGGCAGACTACTTCTCCTAAATTGTCTGGTAACTTCCAAATGTCACAATGGTTTACACCTGCTGCTCAAAATCTCTATAAATGGCATTTAACGGTACAAAAAATATTGGAAATTCAGGACCACAGCTGTAGAAAGTAGTAATGACCTCAATTTATCCAACTGAACCATGTTTCAAAAATTGTCCATCCTCCCAAATTCCAGGAGTCTTATTTTAGTTGACCAATAAGAGAATTCCTACCCAGATGTGGGGATTTCTTTGGTTGGCAGTTTATGGAAGGATACATATAAGAGGAAATGCAAAGTAGAAAGTTAAAAAGAAAGGAATTGTCCCTATGAGGTCTATGGGGTTTGCATTAATCAAGAAGAAACCATGGAACATTTTTTGCTTCAATGCTCTTATGCAAAATCTCTTTGGGACTACCTTGCTATCAAATGGAAAATGGGATGGTTACGGAATGTATATTATGATAATTTGGTTTTGGGGGCAGTTTTATAATTTAGGGAATCATTACCATAGAAACACACTGGTTGTTTTCTGTTGCTGTTTGAAATGTTATCTCTGGCAAGCCAGATGTCAGTGGGTATTATATCAAAGACTGATGCCTTATGAGATGGCGGGGGTTCTTATACAGTCAGCTATGGAAAAAGTGTATATTTCTGACTTAGCAGTTTATACATCTGAAAAGGCTTCCACTTGGTGGAAAGAGTTTATAATGTTCATTAAGTATAAATGACTGTTTCTTTTGATACAATCACTAAGATAATTCAGATAGGATTTGATGTTATACTTGGTCTGCTGTGCAATATTTATGGAAGAATATATCTGAGTACAGTTTAGTAATTAATATTGGCATATTGTGGGTTTTTCTCCTTATTTTCATTTATTATTTGTGTGATTCAACACTGACTTTTCTTTTGCATTGTATAATTTTTTTTATTAGTGTAATTTCTTTTCAAGTGTTTGTATTTATGTTTTTTGATGTTGTTATGATAAAAATTCCCCAACTCTTGCTGCAGGTGGTGCTGCTACTCTGCTGAAGGATGGAGGTTCCCAATCCAAGTTGGGAGCTGGAAAGTGAAGGATGTGTGCTGCTAGCTATAGGTACTTGAGATGCCGAAAATACAGTTATAACCTCAGTAGTAGTGAACGAGGCAGAATCCACTTCACAAGCAGAAACATATTTGGCTTTTGGCACATCCCTTACTTTGACAGAAAAATAGGAGATTTACAACTGGAACTGCAGAAAGCAGAGCATCAACTATTACAAGATCAAAACACTCCAGAAGAAATTGATAAAAGAAAACGTTTATCGGATAGCTCACCGGGACAGTCTGCTTCTTCTAATACAAAGGTCTTTATTTTTGGTACACCGAGAGAGGAAACCATGCCTGTGAATTTTTCTGCAAACTCAGTTGGAGTTCCACAACACAAACCTGACATCATGGAATGAATGCCAGAAAGTGCAATAGAGAAAGCAGGATGGATTAGGTCAGAATCAGATGCCTGGATCATTAACCTCCCAATTTCAGATGGAAATTTGACAGGAGGAAATATTTCCATTTCACAAGACTGCATGGATAGACCAACTGTTTCTCCATAGTCAGAGCAGGGCATTTCTGATAAGTCACAAGTGACTAGCTGTAAAACTACAGTGCAGAATGAACCGGGTTCACATTCCCAGGCAAAGAGAATGCAGCATGAGTCAGGTAGTATTACTTTTTCACCTTTGGGGTCTCAAACTGATTTATTCTTTGATGCCCAGCAGGGTAAGGCTGGACAAGGAACTTCTCAAGAGGGAAGGAAGGATCAAGAAGAAGCACAGGGTAGGGAGGTCCCCCCTCAACACAACTTACTACAGGTCAGAGGCCTAAACAGAGTTATCCTAGTTCTTATCACAAACAAATATAGTTGGCCAAAAGAAGGCATGCCATTTGTCTCCATCATGTGACTGGGATGGCGGAACCTCCTGACAGACAATATGTGGGACAAGTTTTGATGCCTGCTGACATCTATGCCTTTATCCACATTGCAGGGGAGCATACATTTGGTATCAGTTTTCAATCATCAGATCTGTTCAAGTGATTCTGGGCAAAATACACATAGCTGAAAACAAACCCCTTATGGACCCCCTTCCAGGTCACCCCTTTAATGAAACAGGCATTTTGTGTAATAACAATTCTTTTTTGAAGTGAAGGGGTAAATATCATGGACATCCTTTTCTGATTGGAATGGCATTGTGAAGTATTGGGTACACATGACCCAATGTTGGACAGCAAGGGTTTCTGGAATGGGTAAACGGAGGTTAAAAATTAAACTTTTTCAAGAGGGTGATGACTTTAAGCATTTGCCGAGTTGTCTATTTATTGGCCAAGATAAAGATTTTATATTCTACCCTGGTCTGTGAGACATATTAGCACTTCTTGTACAGTTGTTCAATGCACATACTGTGGGGAGTCAGGTCACTCTGGTTTTAACCGTGATAAACCCCCAAAATGTTCCCTTTGTGGAGAAGAAGGCTGTACCTTTGCAGATGACCCAAAAGCATCTCGCAATACAGAGGATGCTGATGTCAGCATTCAGGATTATTATCTTTCAAGAGCCACAAGGGAAGTGGCTGATAGGTCTCAGATTCAAGCCCCACCAGACCCTCACCCACAAAGTCACTATTCCTCGGGGCATACATATGCTCATGTAATTAAGCGAAGAACCCCTATCACGTCTGAGGACGTAGTTCTTACAGACCTTGTGCAAACTAGCACCATCCCTATCCCTGTGGCCGAGCCTGTTTTTATTGGGGAAACTGCACAAGCAGAGGTTTCTAGATCTTCTACCTCTATGCCACCACCCCCCGTGCCTCCACAGATTTTCAGACAATTCCAACAAAGAGTAGAAAAACTCCTCTACTACCAGACTGTGACCCTCAAGGGGGAAGGGTTCGGTATCAAACCCATATGATGTGCTACAACTTGAGGAAGATATGGATTCTGACATGACATCTCGCATTTCTTCCCAGATAGATGCTATCTCTGAACATGATTCCTCTATGCATCCTGTGAAAGCCCCTAAAAAGAAGAAATGTATGGGTCCCAGATTGGATTTATGGAAAAGCAGTAGAAAAAACATCCTGTGACTTAACACTTTGCTTTTAGACCCTTTGACATATGATATAACATTTGCTAGTCTAAACGTTAACAGTATAAGATCAGAAAAAAAATGTTTAGCTACTTTTGCTGTGTTTGCTGATTGCACCACTGATAATATTTTTTCAGGATACTAGACTATACAGTGTGGATGACTTTGATGTGGCCTGGACAACTTGGTTATGGGGCCCTTGTTACTGGTCTGGGGGGGGTGGATCTGTGTTGTGGTATAGGTATCTGTTTCCCTAACACTGATTTCTCAAGCACACATTTCGTGGATATTTTTCTGGGTAGAGCTTTATTGGATATCCAGGTATGTGGAGTAGATTTTAGATTAATTAATATATATGCTCCACAGGGAAAAGTGTCACAAACTGATTTATTAAAACTTATTAAGCCCTGTTTATATACAAGTAAAAATGCTATTTTCGGGGGAGACCAATATCATTAGGTTTTCATCAGGCAAGACAGGTACCACAGATAAGACATTTTGTGATGCAAGTTTTTTTTGAATACTTTATTAACACAATTGGGGCTTCAGGATGTATTTTTGAATGAGTAAAGGGAATCCTCTCAGTCCTTTTTTGAAGGGCAGAAAGTCACTCATATTGATTATTTTTTCATAACTCCAAATTTACTTTTTAGGCACCAAGCAGTTCAGACAGTAGCTACCTCAGACCATGGGTTATCAACTATGACTATCTCTAATTTTCAAGAGACAACAAAAGGTACAGGTTATTGGAAACTGAATTTATCTCTGCTTGAAGATCCAGAGGTTTTGGAAGGTTTTCATTCTGTTTTGGAGGCCAGAAGATCAGTTTATTTTTTATATGATTCACAGTTTAATTGGTGGGAAGACAGTAAAAATGATGTAAGGGATTATTTTCAAAAAATAGAAAAAATTGTGGGGAAACAGAAAAGAGACAAATACTAGGACTTGAGAAAATGATTAATTCAGCTATACTCTTTATGAACAAAAGGGGACCAAGTCTCGCAGGAGAAGACAGCTGAAATTAAACACCAAATGACTAATATACAGTACAATAGGATGAAATCGCTTGAGAAAGAGCAAAGATTTGGGACTCAGGGGAAACAAGCTTTTACAAACCCTTTCATCTGTTATAATAGTCAAAGCCATAAGAAAGATATAAAACAAAAGACTAGACGGGGCTATACTCACGAAGGGGAGAGACATTTTAAAGGAAGTAGAGTCTCATATTTCGAATATATTTATAGCAGATCCTACTTTGCAGGATAAACAAGTGAACAACTGGTTGCAAGATAGCAGTCTTTCTGCAATCTCAGAACAAAATTTTATTTCTCTGACAACTCCCATAACAGTACAAGAACTTAAAACTGTAATTTCTAATTTGCACAGTGGGAAGGCACCAGGCATGAATGGTTTGCCAAATGGGCATTACTTCATTGAATACTGACATTAAAATTCTTAGCAATCGACTAAGTATGGTTCTTCAGGAGATCATACTCCCCACAGAATTCTGTTCAGCACTGGGTAGGCACATCACTGAGGTTCTAATTATATTAAATGAGATTTTTGAAAAAGTATGCTCAGTGGAGTTGACACGTTTTCTAGTTAGTGTGGGTCAGGCCAAAGCCTTTGATTGGGCGGCTCATCGTTATCTATGTAAATGTTTACAGAAATGTAGGTTCCCAGCTCCTTTTATACAGTAGATTAAAATGTGTTATGATACAGCTTTAACTGTACCAAACATCAATGGTTGGGTGGGAAAACCTTGTAAGGTGATGGAGGGTGTGTGACAGGGCTACCTACTGAGCCCTATGTTGTATATTTGAACTTTAGAACCTTTATTGCACAAGATATCTCATGATGAGGGAATTTGGGGATTGTCTGCCTGCAGTGATGATATGGAGATCAAGTATATTGCATATGCTGATGATTTATATTTTGTTTTATCAGACTTTCCCTCTGGTGATGTACTGGAAGCAGTGCTTGGTGACTTAACCTGGGAAACAGGTCCTAGGATAAACTTGGATAAAAGTAAGTGCATTTCCATTGGGAAAGAGATTGGGGCACAGAACTCGATACTTGGTATACCTGTTTTGTTTTCACATTGTAAACTGTTGGGAATTTATTTTGGACATGGAGACATGGGTTTTGTCAACTGTGATATATTGCTTATTGAAGCCCAGAAAAAAAGTATCCCAGTGGAATAAGTGGTTTCTTTAAAAAAAAAAAAGAGAATCTATATGTTGAAAATGTTTTTTATTAAGCATGTTTTTACATCTGAGTTCTGTTTTTATGCTTCCCAGACAATTGGAAATGAGGGTATACAGTGTTTTTTTTCAGGGTGTTTGGGGAAGTCCCCTTACCCTATTAAAAGAGGTGTTACATATTTACCTGTTAAAAAGAGATGTTTGGCAATGTTGAATCCAGTTTTATTTTTCTGCATGTTTTTTCAAAATAACATAAAACCAGTTGTACAAAAGAAAGATGAGTCCCATGGGTTCTAGACTATGTAGACCCATGGATACACACTTGGGAAATGGAGAAGGTAATACCTCAACAAAAGTCTATTTTGGGATTACCTGACTTTTTGCAACATATTTTTGGAAAGGTGAAGCTGTGGTGTTTGTCCAGATCAGAGGGTTTATCATTCTCCAGGAAGTACTTGTGCAATTATCTTATACAAACATTTTTTGGGGAACAGCCTAATTTTGGAATCAGATCAGGAGAACAGATTAAGCAGACAGAGAAAATGTTAAGGCAGGCAAGGACACCAGTTTATATGTGGGGCATTCTTTGGCTCAGTACTCATGGCAGACTTAATTTTAAAGGTAATTTAAAACATAAGGACCTACGGGAGAGAGTGTGTCCAAGACTCACATTTTGTATGGATCAGATAGAGACGATGCAGGACTTACATTTTGATTGCCCTTTTATTTTCCAATTTTGGATGGAAGTACTGTATGTAAAAACTGGGTTTACTCTCCATTTAACTTACTAAGCCTGGATATTTTATTTTTAGACATATTACCCCAAACATGGTGAAAATACAACATGGATAAAATCCATCTTATTTTAATTTTTCTTAAATATTACATCTGATGAACTAGATGTCAGAGATCCCCGTGGAAACATTATGTTACCACAGAACAACATTTTTGGACCACAAATGAGGCCATTATAGCACTTAGAGCCACTAAAAAGACTAACAATCCTCAGGATTCATATAAAAAATGGTGGGATAACATAAATTGGTTGGATACAGGCTGCGTTTTTTTTTACTAGGTCTCTTAATTCTTTAGGTCCTAGCTGAAGTTTTTCTTTTATTTATAGTTTTGATATTTAGTGCAGATGTATTTAAGTTTTCCTGTCATCTTAGCTAAACTGTTATTAGCAGAAAATGACAAATGAGTAATGTTGTTTTTTTATATTGTTGATTTTTGATAATTTTATATATGATTGAGGATTTCGTGGGCTGGGTCACCATTTGGCATTTTATTATTTTCAAGTTTACTATACTACTGTATATTCCCCTATTTTTCAGAGTGGGGAAAATATATTTATTTACATAGTATAATTCAATATATAATTTTCTTTATTGTGTGGATTTTTCATTTTGTGTTATCATCTAGAATATGTTCTTCATATTTCCAGAAGGAGTTGTATGCATTAATACTTATTTTGCTTTAAAGTCTTGTTTTCTGATTGTATGATGATGTTTTGGGAAAACTTCCCTTTTTCTTTGATGGGGGGTATTTAGATTTAATGATTTTTGTTGTTTTTTTTTATTCATTTAGAATTTTGCTAAGGTGGTATGATTGAAATAATCAGTTTTTTGCATTCTTTGTTTTGTCTTTTATTATTATTTGTGTGAATTAACACTGCTTGAATACATTTGTTTTGGTACTTATAATAAAAATGTCTCTACTCTTCCAGCAGGGGGAACCTATGGCTGTCTGCATGGATGGCCAGTCTGGTTGAGCAGAGCAAGGAGATGGATATGCGAGAGGCTGGGGAGCAGGTCTCCTCCCCTGCCTTGACTGTTCTAGAGAGTGACACTAAGGAGGAAGTTCTGATGGAAACTATTGTTAAGAAGCCTTCCCTTGACGCAGACTGTCTCACTAACTACAGATGACTCTAACCTGCCCTTTTTGGGCAAGGTTATTAAGAAAGTAGTCACGTTGCAGCTCGATGATTTTCTTACCACCCATGAGGTCTATGATCCTCTCCAATCTGGTTTCAGGAAGAGGCATAGTACTGAGATGGTATTGGTTCGGGTGCTAAATGATGTCCTAATAGTGAGAGATCAGAGGAGCTGTTCAATCTTGGTCCTCCTTGATCTCTCTGCAGCGTTTGACACCGTAGACCATGAGATGTTGCTGGATCACCTGCGACTGTGCTGCGGACTGTGGGGGACAGTCCTTAGATGGTTCTACTCTTTCCTCACAGGCAGAAGTCAGAGGGTAGTCTCAGGAATTTTTTCCTCTGCTCCCTTTGCTCTGTCCTGTGGGGTACCACAGGGTTCTGTGCTTTCCCCCATGTTGTTCACAGTGTATATGCTGCCGTTGGGAGAAATTATAAGGTGTTATGGGCTGAGTTTTCACTGCTATGCAGATGACACTCAGCTCTATATGTCCTTTGTACCTGAACACAATGACACCCTATTGGTCTTTAATAACTGCCTTGCAGAGATTCAGGACTGGATAAGTTCATACTGGTTGAAATTAAATCTGGATAAGACTGAGGTGTTGGTTGCGGACCCGGGCCATCGTGTAGAGAAGTTGACTCTTGGGTCCCCTTCTGGCCTTGTGTTAGGGGGCAACCAGTTGATACCTTCTGAACAGGTGCAGAATCCAGGTGTAATTCTTAACAATGAGTTAATGTTGAAGGCACAGGTATCCACCGCTGTCAAGTCTTCCTTTTACCATCTAAGGAATATCACCTGAATAAAACACCTTGTTCCACATGATGACCTTTCTGTGTTGGTCCACGCCTTTGTTTCCTCACGTCTTGATTACTGTAATGCTCTATATCTAGGGTTGCTGGGAGTGGATCTCCATCGCTTGCAGCTGGTGCAGAACACTGTAGCCAGGTTGTTGACTAGGCTACCGAGAACTTGCCATATCACTCCTCTGCTGCGCAAACTGCACTGGCTGCTGGTGTGGTGGAGAATCACCTTCAAGGTCGTGTTGCTGACCTATAAAACCCTACACAATCAGGAACCGGGCTACTTGGAAGATCTCCTTCGACCTTACCATCCTTTCCGCCCACTCCACTTCACTGATGAGAGATTGCTAGAGATTCCCAGGGTTCGCCTTCAGTCATCTGGGGCCAGAGCTTTTTCTTTCATGGTCCCAACCCTGTGGAATTCTCTACCTCATTAGATTAGAGACTGCCTGTCCACGGAATCATTTAAGGTGTCCCTGAAGAGTTATTTATTCTAATTAGCTTTTGGATAGGTTTATTGCTGCTTTTTATTGTTTTTATGTCATTATTTATTATGTAAGATGTTGTTTTGTACTTGCGCTTTGATATGCTGGAAAGCACATTATAAATAACATTTGATTGTTTGATTGATAGTTTTATGGAGAATGGTAAAGAATGCAAATGATTAGAGTCTGCTCCTAAGAAGTCGGAAGATATTAAAAAGTTCAAACAACATCAGGACTCTATATTGGGAAATATTATCTTGTCAGAACAGTATTTGAATTTTGAGAAAGAATAAGAAATCCTAAGGAATAAACATGCCAAAATACAGCTTGCCTTCACCAGCTGATTGGCAGGCCCAGCTGCCTCCAGGTGACGTGGCAGCATCAAAGAATGCTGCAGAAAAAACAAACAACTCCAGAGAAACTGGCTGAAAGTATGATATGCTATATCATGAGTCCTGTTTCTGAAAGTTCCTCAAGTAAGCTAAAAAATACTTTAGGGGAAGATATGTCGGGAATGGCAAACACAAGTGCAAACACACTTGGCCTAAGACACCCTCCCCCACAGCCTGATACAGTAACTGAAACAGTACAGCTGGTGGATTCTGCACTAAAGGCAGCAGGATGGGAATGCTCCCCACAAACTGAAGAATTAATATCAGGATCTACTCCAATCCATATGCCTGTTGCAACTGAACTTACAGGTATGGTTTCAAACACTAATAATACTGGAATTTCTTGGGAAATTACAAAGTATTGTCTGGCACAAGAATCTCCATTACATCTCTCAGGGAGCCTTCAGCTAACACAAAATTTGGTTCTTCATTATGAAATAAAAAGTGGCATGGGGCAGTCAGAGAATGAAGGGAATGTGAACTTAAATAATGGCAGGCAAAACTTTAATACTAAATGCAAACAGACAATAACTTACCAGCCCAGATGGAGGAGCCCTCTACCTCAGTACAAGGTACAGCACCCCCTTCCCCAAATGTCCAGACCAACAGGCCATAAGTATTGTTTTTCCATACACCTATGTCTCCAGCCAAAAGGTATAATGCCATTAGATTATTGTATAGAGGTGGCTTAGAACTGCTCCTGGACAGAGTGGTTGTAGGTAAAGAATTACTAAAGGCTTCATGAAATTCCATGCAACAGAAATATTTGCTGTCATACAGGTGTCCAGAGAACACACCTTTGATATCAGTTTCAAAACATCCAGAGGTCTAGAAAAGTTTTGGACGTTATACAATTAAGTAAAAAATACTCCATTATGGACCCCTTTCAGAGCCATACACTCACCAAACCAGCAATAAAAACTGTCATAGTATTATTTAGGATGTACCATCTTGGACCATCCTTAAGCTATATTTGACAGTGAGCAATTTTGGACAGGAAGATGGAGAATAAGAGTACAGTTGAAGTCTACAGACAATGGACTGCAACATCTACCTAAATGTTTTTTTTATAAGTCAAGACAGGAGTGTTCTTTTACATTCAGGACAACCAAATGCCTACTATAGGTGTGGTTCCACAACCCATCTTAGCAGAAACATAGAAACATAGAATATGATGGCAGATAAGGACCGCTTGGCCCACCCAGTTTGCCCATTTCCCTACCTACTGGATAAGCTGCAGATCCTAGTTAACCAGCAGCCTACTTCTTCCTACCCCCAACCCCTAGAATGGCCTTATGACTGTCCCATGCATGTTTGAATTCCACCACTGCTTTTGACTCCACAACCTCCTCCAGAAGGCCGTTCCATGCATCCACAACCCTCTCTGTGAAAAATACTTCAAATTACCTCTGAGCCGCCCCTCTATCTTCAAATTGTGCCCTCTTGTTCTTGCACACCTCTTTTTTGAAACATGCTACCCTCTTGGACTTTGTTGATTCCCTTGAGGTATTTGAATGTTTCTATCATGTCCCCTCTCCCTCCTTTCCTCGAGGCTATACATATTAAGCTCCTTCGTCTCTCTTCAATGTCTTCTGGTGCAGACCCTGCACCATTTTAGTTGCATCCTCTGACAGCTTCCATCCTGTCTATGTCTTTATGGAGACTGGGTCTCCAGAACTGCACCTCCAGATGTGGGCTCACCAGCTGTCTGTACAGAGGATAATAACTTCCTGTTTTCTACTGGTGATGCCTCTCCCTATGCATCCCAGCATCCCCCCAGCCCTCCTTGCTGCCCTCTCACGTTGATTGCCCACGTTTAGGTCATCTGATATGACTACCCCCAGGTCCCTTTCCATTTTTGTTGTTGCTAGTATCTCACCCCCCATTGTGTACTCTTCCCCTGGGTTTTTGTTTCCCAGGTGCATTACCTTGCACTTCTTAGCATTAAATCTAAGCTGCCATACATTTGACCATTCCTCTAATCTTGCCAAGTCCCTTCTCATCCTTTCCACCCCACCTTGTGCATCAACTCTGTTGCAGATCTTTGTGTCATCTGCAAAGAGACATACTTTTCCTTCCAGTCCCTCTGCAATGTTGCTTATAAAGACATTGAAGAGGACCGGTCCTAATACTGAACCCTGCGGTACCCCACTAGTAACCCCGCTTTCTTCTGAGTGGACTCCATTTACTATTACTCTCTGTGTCCTATTCTCCAGCCAATTCTTTACCCAGGCTGTCATCTTGGGACCCACTCCCAGGCTGGCTAACTTGTATATTAATCTTTTGTGTGGGACTGTGTCAAATGCCTTGCTAAAGTCTAGGTAGGCCACGTCCACAGCCCCTCCCTGATCTACTACTTTGGTCACCCAGTCAAAGAAATCTATCAGATTCATCTGGCATGACCTTCCTGCTGTGAATCCATGCTGCCTAGGGTCCTGTGCCCCTCTGGCCTCTAGATACTCGACAATTCTTTCCTTCAGAAGTGATTCCATCATTTTACCTATCACTGAGGTTAAACAAACAGGTCTGTAGTTTCCTGCTTCTGCCTTGCTCCCACTTTTGTGAAGGGGAATCACATCTGCCCTCCTCCAGTCCTCGGGTACCACCCCATCCTCCCATGATTTGTTAAAAGGGTAGTCAGTGGTGTTACTAGTTCTACCTTAGTTATTTTAGAATTCTGGGATGAATCCATCGGCCCCATTGCCTTGTCCACCTTCAGTTTTAAGAGTTCTTTCAGAACCTTTTCTTCTGTAAATGGGCTGGTATCAACTTCTGTATCCAGAGTGTTTCTACTGTTTGTTTTAGGTACCTCTCCTCTTCATTTGTAAATACTGAGCAAAAATATTTGTTTAGTATCTCTGCCTTTTCACAGTCTCCCTCTGCCCACCCTCCTCCCTTTATTAAGCCTCACTATCCCTCCCTTGGTCTTCCTTCGCTCCCTGATGTACCTATAAAGGTTTTATCCCCTTCTTAACTGATTTGGCTATCTTTTCCTCAGTTTGGGCCTTTGCTGTTCTGACTGCCTTCCCAGCCTCCTTTTGCTTTAACTGATCAGTTCTCTGTCCTGCTCCTTCTGTGAGTCCTTGTACTTCCTGAATGCTTTATTTTCTCTTGAACCTTCACTGCCACTTCCTTTGAGAACCATAGTGGTTTCTTACATCGTTTTGTTTTGTTTATTTGCTTCACACAAAGGCTCGTCACCTCTGTGATGGCAGTTTTTATTATTCCCCATTGTTCTTCCACCCCTCCTTCCTGCCCATTTGCTAGTGTATTCCTTAGGCACTCACCCATTTTGGCAAAGTCAGCCCTCCTAAGATCCAATACTTTTGCCTTTGTATGGCTTGACTCTATTGCTGTGTTTATTGTGAACCATACTGTTCGATGGTCGCTAGTTCCCAGATGGCTACCCACTTCTACATCTGTGATCCTCTCTCCATCTCCATTTGAGAGAACCAGGTCTAAGATTGCTCCCTCTCGAGTGGGCTCCAATACTAGTTGTCTAAGGCATGCCCCCTGTAGGGCATCTAGAATAACCCCACTCTTCGAAGTGGCTGCTGCAACTGCACTCCAGTTAACATCTGGCATATTCAGATCACCCACCAGCAATATCTCCCCTTTTTCTGCCATTCTAAGTATACTTTCCATCAATTTCTTGTCCATTTCCTCTCCCTGAGAAGGGGGTCTGTATACAACCCCTGTGCGGATTGTGGTGCCATTGCCTGTCTCCAAATTTACCCACAGTGCTTCTTCTCCTCCTCCCTGTTTACCCTTTTGTTCTGTTGCTTTTATTCCTTCCCTTATGTAAAGAGCTACTCCTCCTCCTCTTTTACCCCCCCGTCCCTTCTGTAGATAGTGTATCCTGGTATGTTTACGTCCCAGTCATGGGTTTGTGTGTACCATGTTTCTGTGACTGCCACGATATCCAGATGTTCCTCCTCCATCAAGGCCACTAATTCAGGAAGCTTGTTACCCAGACTATGGGAATAGGTACTCATTGCTCTCCATTTTTTGATGGCTTTACCTTCTGTTGCAGCATCCCCCACTGACCTTTCTACCTCTGTCTTTTTCTCATTTAGTACCCTGTTTTGTAGGGAGAGGCTGGGATTTTCCTGCTGCTTATCAGTGCCTCCCCATTTGACTAGTTTAAAAGCTTGCCAATGAAGCATTTAAACCGATTGCCCAAAGACTTGTTCCTTCCTGGACAGATGCAGACCATCCTGCCAGTATAGGCTGGTGTCCTCCAGGTGGAACCCCAGTCCTCAATGAAGTCAAACCCTGTGCTCCACACCATTTTTCAACCATTCATTAAACTGCATGGTGCTAATTACCCTTGCCTCCCCCATGCCATTGACAGGCATCACCTCTGAGAAGGATACTGTGTGTGCTACTTGTCTTAGGCCCCTCCCCAACTCTACAATGTCCTCCTGCACTGCTCTGACCTCATGATGAGCCAAGTCATTTGTCCCTAGGTGGACAATGACGTCCAGCTCAGACTCCCTTGTAGTAGTTCCCGTGATCTGAGGATGCGCTTCCTGTCCCTCCAAGCCATGGCACCAGGCAGGCACCTTACTTCAGTTTCCCCTGCTCCCCCCAGTTCTATCCCCCTAATAATTGAGTCCCCCACCAGAAGCTGCTTCCTTTCCCTGTGGTGTCCTCTGCCTCCTTCCTGTGAGCCTCCCTTGTGACAGTTGTCATCAGTCTTCTCTGCGGGTGCATCTATCGGGGAGCTATGCTCCCCCAGAATGGTGTATGGATTGTGGAGTGGAACAATTGACTGGGTGTGCCTCTGTTCCACCATCCTCACCCTCCCTGAGCCCACTGTGGTCCAACTGCTGTGCTTTCTTCGCAACCTCTGAGGTAGTGGTGGTGGCTGTGGTGCTCCCTGGATGGGGAGGTTCCTTCCTACTGTCCAGTGTGGCCTGGGGAAGGCTCCTTTACACGTCAGTGCGGCCTGAAGGCAGGCAACTTCCTCCCTCAGGGCAGAGAGTTGTCTGCAAATAGGGCAGCATCTCAGCCTCCAGAAAGACTCCCGGAAGACTGCTGCCCCACAGACATTACATTGCACTACTCCCCACATGTTTATCTACTTTTCTTTGTGTGTGTGTGTGTGTGTGTGTGTGTGTGTGTGTGTGTGTGTGTGTGTGTGTGTGTGTGTGTGTGTGTGTGCATGCGTGTGTGATTGGTTTTATTATATAGAAATATATATATTATACAATGTGTATGCTTATATTGTCAGTGCAGTGTGCTAGAGAGGATATGATAGTGATATGCACCTTGCACTCTTGAGAAATTATGACAGAACCTCAGGTATAAAGGAACTATTTCCAGGGGTGGGTGGGGTGAAGGGTGGGAAGGGGTTGGGCCTAAACTGTGCCCCCACAAAACAATCAGCTAAAAGCTCTCATCCACCACTGCGATGAGGTGCCTTCCTGTCAGCAAGATACCCTACACAACAATTTGACAGAGAAAATACCCTGCTAATCAAACAGAGAAAAATCCAGACATCCAAGTCAGACACAGGTAAACCTCCCCAGCCCCAAAACAGCCTGGTGGTTTGTTAGCCACAAAGGAAAATCAAATATGCAGTTATTTCAGCCCTTCTGAAGATGCTGACAAGATAAGCAGGTTTGAAAACCCCCTTCCTGAATTAAAAGCTAAAATAATTAAACACAAAGTGATACCAATGTAAAAGTAAAGAAAACTTCCCTCAGATGTAAGCAAGAGAGAGAGATTCATTTCAGATATTTAGTCCAATATAGTATATCCCATGCAGCTTCTCAGTTGTTTCAAAGCACCCCCACTTACACAACTTGGAAGAAGATGGACTTCTGTCTAAAACAGGATCACACCAGTAGTTTATAGTAATTGATCAATGCTGAAATGTTCAAGCTAGACAATTGGCTGTGATGCAGGTCTCCCTGACTTGTGAAGACAATTTCCCTCACCTCAGGCTATGTCTGGCATCCAATTACAAACTGCAGCCTTTGCTATTTTAAATCACACAACCACCACCAGCAAATATTGAAAAATATATTGATGCAGATTGTCACAGAATTCTAGTAATCAGTCCTGTTAGCCACAAAGGAAAATCAAATATGCAGTTATTTCAGCCCTTCTGAAGATGCTAACAAGATAAGCAGGTTTGAAAACCCTCTTCCTGAATTAAAAACTAAAATAATTAAACACAAAGCAATACCAATGTAAAAGTAAGGAAAACTTCCCTCAAATGTAAGCAAGAGAGAGAGATTCGTTTCAGATATCTAGTCCAATATAGTATATCCCATGCAGCTTCTCAGTTGTTTCAAAGCACCCCTACTTACACAACTTGGAAGAAGATGGACTTCTTCTTTGTGACAAAATATGCTGCACCTTTTGTAATGAACTGGGTCACAGTGGGCAATGTAGAAATGAGTTACTGTGCAATCTATGTGAAACAAAAGAGTATAATTGCCAAAATTGTCCATATGCAGTGCATAACCAGTAAGATCACGCGGATGATGAAGTACAGAGATTGCTCATTGCAAATGCTCAAAGGGAAAAAAATAAGAGGCAGGTGCCCCCCCTTAAATATTTCTCCACCCCAATCACAAGACAATCCTCCCCAAACTATTGCTCCCCCAAATTCAGGATACTCCCCTAGCCAATGAAACCCAGATATTGTATTACACAATTAGGGCTGGAGGGGGTAGCCACTCAAGGGCTGGGCTGCTGTGTTGCACTGTGCAATACAGCAGCCCACCTGTGGGTGGCTATAACTTAGGCATGATTTTTCCATGCCTATCTTTGTGCAGCACATCTCTGAGATGTGCGGGTGACTGTGTGGCACACCTCAGCTGAATATGGAGATGTGCTGCACATGCAGGGGCACCATCCCTCTGGATACACATTATCTTTGTGCTGCTGCATATCCAGATTTGTGTTTCACATCAACCCCTTTTGAATATGGCCCAGTGGTGCATTTCAGAGATGTGCCAGTGCAACTCAGTTGTGCAGGACACATCTCCTTTGAATGTTCTGGTCAGTGTGTAGAACAATTGGAAACAATGGAGAATCTGTATTTTATTTGCTCCTATATAGCGAATGCCTGGAAACACCTTGCTGAAGCTTGGAAAGATAGAAACATAGAATTTGATGGCAGATAAGGACAGCTTGGCCCACCTAGTCTGCCCATTTCCCTACCTAATGGACAAGTTGCAGATCCTAGTTAACCAACATCCTACTTCTTCCTACCCCCCACTAGTATTGCCTTATGTCTGTCCCATGCATTCTTGAATTCCCCCAATGTTTTTTGACTCCACTACCTCCTCAGGAAGGCCATTCCATGTATCCACAACCCTCTCTGTAAATAAAATACTTCCTCACATTACCTCTGAGCCATCTCCCCTTTATCTTCAAATTATGCCTCCTTGTTCTTGCACATCTCTTTTTCTGAAAGATGCTACCCTCTTGGACTTTGTTGATTCCCTTGAGGTACTTGAAGGTTTCTATCCTTTCCTCGAGGTATATGTATTAAGCTCCTTTAATCTCTCTTTGTATGTCTTCTGGTGCAGGCTCTGCACAGCTTCCATCCTATCTATTTCCTTGTGGAGATGGGATCTCCAGAACTGCACGCAGTACTCCAGACGGGGTCTCATCAACTGTCTGTACAGAGGGATAACAACTTCCTGTTTTCTACCAGTGATGCTCCTCCCTATGCATCCCAGTATCCCACCAGCCCTCCTTACTGCCTTCTCACATTGCTTGCCCACTTTTAGGTCATCTGATATGACTACCTCCAGGTCCCTTTCCATTTTTGTTGTTAGTATCCCCCCCCCATTGTGAACTCTTCCCCTTGGTTTTTGTTTCCCAGGTGCATTACTTTGCACTTATTTGCGTTGAATCTAAGCTGCCATACATTTGACCATTCCTCCAACCTTGCTAAGTCTCTTCTCATCCTTTCCACCCCACCTTCTGTATCAACTCTGCTGCAGATCTCGGTGTTGTCTGCAAAGAGACATACTGTTCCTTCCAGTCCCTCTGCAATGTCACATATAAAGACATTAAAGAAACCCAGTCCTAGTACAAAACCCTGCGGTACCCCGCTAGTAACCCCCCTTTCTTCAGAGTGGACTCTGTTTACTATTACCCTCTGTATCCTGTTGTTTGTTAATCTTTTGTGTGGGACTGTGTCAAATGCCATGTTAAAGTCTAGGTAGGCCATGTCCACAGACCCTCCCGGGTCTACTACTCTGGTCACACAGTCAAAGAAATCTATTAGATTAATCTGACATGACCTTCCCGCTCTGAGTCCATGCTGCCTTGGGTCCTGTGCCCCACTGGCATCTAGGAACTGAACAATTCTTTACTTCAGAAGTGATTCCATCATTTTCCCTATCACTGACGTCAAACTAACAGATCTATAGTTTCCTGCCTCTGTCTTGCTTCAACTTTTGTGAAGGGGAATCACATCCACCCTCCTCCTGTCCTCAGGTACCACACCATCCTCCCATGATTTGTTAGAAAGATTAGTCAGTGGTGTCACTAGTTCTACCCTTAGTTCTTTTAGAATTCTTGGGTAAACCCCATCAGGCCCCATTGCCTTGTCTACCTTGAGTTTTAGGAGTTCTTTCAGAACCGTTTCTTCTGTGAATGGATTGGTATCAACCCCCCTATCCAGAGTGCTTCTATTCTTTGGTATAGGTACCTCCTCTCCTCTTCTTTTGTGAATACTGAACAGAAGTATTCATTCAGTATCCTTGCTTTTCACTGTCACCCTCTGCCCACCCTCCCTCCCTTCCTTCCCTTTATTAAGCATCACTGTCCCTCCCTTGGTCTTTCTTCACTCCCTAATGTACCCATAAAAGGTTTTATCCCCCTTCTTAACTGAGTTGGCTATCTTTTCCTCAGTTTGGGCATTTGCTATTCTGACTGCCTTCCCTGCTTCCTTCTGCTTTAACTGGTACAGTTCTCTGTCCTACTCCTTCTGTGTTTCCTTATACTTCCTGAATGCTACCTTTTTCTCCTTAACCTTTCCTGCCACCTCTTTTGAGAACCAGAGTGTTTGTTTCCTTCATTTTGTTTTGTTGATTTGCTTCACATAAAGGCTTGTTGCCTCTGTGATGGCTGCTTTGATTTTTCCCCACTGTTCCTCCACCCCTCCTTCTTGCCCATTTGCTAGTGCATTTCTGAGGCACTCTCCCATTTTCCCATAGTCAGTCCTCCTAAAGTCCAATACTCTTGCTTTTCTATGGGTTGACTCTATTGGGATGGATCTCACGTGATGAAACCTCTACAATGACACATGTCACTGCCGACAACAGTGCCAGGTCACTGTAGAGGTTGTGCCCAGGACTGGGCAACACTTTCCTCTGACCTGCACCCCCTCCCTGAACCAACTGTGATGCAGAGTTTGTATCTCTAAGAATGGAGGGTGCAGAGGGCACAACCCCACCTTGTGGGGGGTTCGTGGTGCAAAGCCCCCCAAGAAAAAAACAGTCCCTGCTGTGCATGAGTCCCTGCCGAATGCAACTCACAGTCAACAAGGAGCCTGGCACTATGATAGCAGTTGACAAATTAGTTATTGAATTGGCATTGCCGATCCGACTCTATGGCTGTGTTTATCGTGAACCACACTGTTTAGTGGTCGCTTGTTGCCTGATGGCTACCCACTCCTAAATCCAAGATCCTTTCTCTGTCCCCATTTGACAGTGCCAAGTCTAAGATTGCTCCCTCCTGAGTGAGTTCCATCACTAGCTGTCTGAGGCATTCCCCCCGTAGGGCATCGAGAATAGCCCTGCTTTTGGATGTGGTTGCAGCAAAGGTGCTCCAGTTGACATCTGGCATATTCAGGTCCCACATCAACAATACCTCCCCCCGTTTGTCTGCCATTCTAAGGATGCCTTCTGTCATTTCCTTGTCCATTGCCTACCCTTGAGATAGAGGTCTGTATACAACCCCCTTGCAGATTGTGGTGCCATTTCCTGTCTCCAGGGTGACCCACAGTGCCTCCTCTCCTGCCTGTTTACCCTTTTGTTCCATTGCTTTGATCCCTTCCCCTACATAGAGAGGAGCTCCTCCTCCTCCTCCTCTTTTACCCTCCCTGTCCCTCCTGTAGCTTGTGTACCCTGGTATGTTGACATCCCATTCATGGTTCTCTGTGTACCATGTTTCTGTGACTGCCATGATATCTAGTTGTCCCTCTTCCATCAAGGCTACTGGTTCAGGGATCTTGTTGCACAGTCTGTGGGCATTGGTACTCATCACCCTCCATTTTTTGATGGCCTTACCCCTTTTAGCCCCATCTCTGTCCTTACTGCCTTTGCCTTTTTCTGCATTTACCCCTGTCTTGCTCCCTGTCGACTTGTCTACCTTGGTGTTTACCTCGCTAACTACCATGTTTTGTGGGGGGATGCTTGGATTTCCCTGCTTCTTTTCAGTGCCTCCACCCTTGGCTAGTTTAAATGCTTGCCAATGAAGCATTTAAACCTATCACCTAGGATACTGGTTCCCCTCCCGGACAGATGCAGACCATCACACCAGTATAGGCCTGTATCCCTCCAGGTGTACCCTTAGTCCCCAGTGAAGCCAAAACATCAAGCTCCACACCAGTTTTTCAACCATTCATTGAATCTCATGGTGTGGAGTACCCTAGCATCACCCTTGCCATAGACAGGCAGCACCACTGAAAAGGTTACCATGCGTTAACTCACGTGTCTAGGCCCTCCCCAACTCTACACAAACTCCTCTTGCACTGCTCTGATCCCATTACCAGCCAGGTCATTTGTCCCTAGGTGGACAATGACATCCAGCTCCCTCCCTCGTACAGCTGTAACGTGCCCTTACAGCTCTCACCCTTCCTGTTCTGGGACAGAAACTTCCAGTGTTCTTCGGTATTCTCCTTCTTCCTTGCTCAGAGTCAGATCTCCAACAGCTAGGGGGAGAGGGAGAGCTACTCTTTTCCTTCAAGGATGATGAAACTTATGTGTCTCAGTGATTCTTCCCTTCCTACTGCCAAACAGGAAGTTCCTGTTGTCAGTCAAATCCAGTGCATATAAAAGTAGAACTGGCTGTGGGTGGGAGGGTGGAGGGAAGGAGGGCAATTAGTAAGAAAAGTTCTAGCTTTTTAGTCAGCTGCTCATTACTCTGAAAACATGACTCCTATCTGCCAAAGGTTAGCAGTAGGGAACTGTAATTGGAGAAACCTAGCTTTATACTGCCTAAACCACAGCCCCAATTAACTTCTCTCCTCCCTGATATAGTCCCCTTTCCCCTACACAGAAAAACTCACTGACTTTCTTTTTTTATCCTAAATGAGACCCCCCACTTCTAATAAAGTATCTGATTGCTTAATCTCAGCAGGCACTGTCTCCTGCTGAGATAGAAGTGTTCAGTTAGTAAGGAAGGTTTTAGCTTTTTAGTCAGCTGCTCCTTGCTCTGAAAGCAAGATTCCTGTCTGCCAAAAGTTAGTAGGAAAGAAAAACAATTCTCAAAAAAACACTTATGCAACTCTGATTTTTGGAGAGTACACTACAGAATGGGAAAAATGGCATACAAGTACTCTAAGTGTAATATTACAGCAATAAAATGACACATATGGCTGAAAAGATGCCAATTTGCATTACAGCAAAAGCAAACACACCATCTAGCTTTAATAAATAAAATGACCTCAGAATTACAACAGATTTACCACAGGGAAACCTGGAATGTACCTCTGAATTCTTTAAATAAAATGCGGGGTAATCTTCCATGGATCACAGATTCTGATCAACCAGTTACTTGAATAATGTGAATGTTGTTGTATCATAATAAATTCTGTATTTAGTAATAGAAAAAAGAGGCCTCATTAGATTATGTTATCCGGCATTTATATAAATGTCAGTAAAAAAATTTTATGTACACTTTCTTTTCTCTCACTTAACACTGTGTTGTATATTTTATAACACTGCTTGCTTCATTTCTTTACTGCTGTTGTTGGATATATTTGTGGGAATGTTTGATTTTTCACCCTAATAAACTCCCTAACTCTTTTCAACAAGTGCCATGGGGTCTTTAATGTCCATCTGGACAACCATCAGGACAGACAGATGGGACCTGGTTTAACATCTCATCTGAAGGTTGGCACCTTAGGGGTGCTGCACACCCCTAATGCTGCACTACAGTGTTAGTATTTGGATTTCACACAAGTTCCTGGTGTGGGGCTAGGACCCCCAACCTTCTGATCTCTCAGCCTCAGAGGTGAGTGTGCAACCTGCTGAACCACTGACAATGAAAGGAGACCTAGCACTTATAACACCACCTCTGAGGAAAGTGCACTGATTGAAGCATGAAATGTTGGTGACTTGTGGGAGTTCTGTTTGTGTGCTACAAAATTTACAACAAATTTGGATTTTTGTTATCCTACAGCCTAAGAGAATGTTATTCAATAGCAAGGTCTGTGAGCCAAACTTTGTTGATGATGTGCAGAGACATGTCATGCATCCCTTCTCCCCTAGCCATGCCATCTTGTGCCTGGCCCCCTAGGGTCACTAGGAGGCACTTGCACTACAGCATGTGGACAACCACCCACTCCAGAGAGGAGGTGAGCATCTGTTGGGATGCTTAGCTTCCTCTCTCCGCTGGACCTCTGTCAGCCTGGGATCATTTCTAAACCCGGGTTGCCAGCATCATAAGCGACAGGCTGCCATTGCACCAAAACACCAGCTTTAGATAGAATTTCTTTCAGAATTTTAAGATAATTGGAGAGAAGGGGTCTACAAAACAAATACTGCTGGCACAAATACACCTGAATGTGTCAGTATTCAGGCAGACAAGCTGAAACCTGAATACCTACATTTTTTTCAGCAGGCACAGTATTTGCAGAGCTTACTGTACCTTCTTTGTACTTCCCTCTGCATTAGTGATAGTGCTTGACACAACAGCAGTAGTGCGTGGCAATGGAATAGGAGCATAAAAAGGAAGGAGCAACATAGAGATTGTACAACCAGGTATCTCTTCTATTAAATCTCTATGAAACATAGAAACATAGAAGTTGACAGCAGATAAGGACCACAAGGCCCATCCAGTCTGCCTATTTTTACAACCTTATGAATGTGCCATAGGCCTTTACTCTGCCAATGGCCTTTTTATTCATACTCATCTGTATTGCTCCCATATGCCTGTCCCATGTCTGTTTGAAGCCCTGCACTTTATTCATATCCACTCTATCCTGAGGTAGGCCATTCCATGCATCCACCACCATTTCTGTGAAAAAGAAGTTCCTCACATCACCCCTTAATCGGCCTCCTTCTAATCTCTTGCTGTGTCCTCTTGTCCCGCTATTTTTCTTATATTGAAACATGTTAGACTCTTTCACCTTGTTAATGCCCTTAAGGTGTTTGAATGTTTTGACCATATCACCTCTCTCCCTCCTTTGGTCTAGGGTATACACATTGAACTCCATTAATCTGCCCACATATGTTTTCTGATGCAGTCCCTACACCATTTTGATTGCCCTTCTCTGGACTGCCTCCTTTTTGTTAATGTCCTTGTGCAGGTGCAGCCTCCAGTACTGCATGCAGTATTCCCAGATGGGACCTAACTGGTGTCTTGTAAAGAGGGATTGCTACCTCCCTCTTACGACTTATGATACCTCTACTAATACACCCCAGCATCCCTCTAGCCTTACCTACTGCTTTAGTGGTCTGCTTGGATGATTTCAGGTAATCTGTGATGATGATACCTAAGTCTCTTTCTTCCCTTGTGATTGCCAGTAACTCCCCTTCCACTCTATAGGTATCGTCAGGGTTTCTCTTCCCTATGTGCATGATCTTGCAATTTTTTGCGTTAAACCACAGTTGCCACTCTTCAGACCATTTTGCCAGTTTTTCCAGATCTTTTCTCATTCTGCCCACACCATCTGGATCATCTACTGTGTTGCAGATCTTGGCGTCATCTGCAAACAGGCAAACCTTACACTCCAATTCATCTGTAATGTCACTAATGAAGATATTGAAGAGGACTGGCCTCAGGACTGATCCCTGAGGTATCCCACTTGTGACTTGCATCTCTTCTGACTGTATACTAATTACCACTACTCTCTATTTTCTGCCCACCAACCAGTTTGCCACCCAGTTGACCAACTTCTGATCCACCCTCAGCCTACCCAGCTTATTAATCAATATTCTATGTAAAACAGTATCTAAAGTTTTGCTGAAGTCAAGGTAGGTGACATCAACTGCACCCCCTTGGTCCACAACTCTGGCTACCCAGTCAAAGAAATCTATGAGATTAGTTTGACAGGACCTTTCTGTTGTAAACCCATGCTGTCTTGGATCCTATGCTCCTATTGATTCCAGGTGTTGCACCATCCTTTCCTTAAGGAGTGCCTCCATAATCTTGCCCACTACTGAGGTAAGAATGACTGGTCTGTAGTTCCCTGCCTCCTCCTCCTTGCTGCCACTCATGTAGAAGGGGATCACATGAGCCCTTCTCCAGTCTTCTGGGACCTCTTCTGTGCTCAGAGACTCACTAAACAGTTCTACTAATGGTTCTCCTAGTTCTACCCTTATCTCCTTTAGTACCCTGGGATGTATGCCATTAGGTCATAGTGGTTGAATTCAAGCAAGCATGGGACAGTCATAAGGCAATTCTGGGGGGTAGGGGTAGAAAGAAGTAGGCTGCTGGTTAACTAGGATCTGCAGCTTATCCATTAGGTAGGGAAATGGGCAGACAGGGTGGGCCAAGCGGTCCTTTTCTGCCATCAAATTCTATGTTTCTATGTTTCTATTGCCTTATCCACCCTGAGCTTAGTGAGCTCTTGTAGGACCCTTTCTTTTGTGAAGGGACTTGTGCATGCCTCCCTCCCCCCTGTGTCTATGGTGCTGTGCTATGGGCCCTGCCCTACCTTCCTCTCAGTAAATACTGAGCAGAAGTATCTATTTAGGATAGATGTTTTTCCTTGGTCCTCCTCCACACATTCTCCTTTATTCCCTTTGATCTTAGCAATACCCCCTCTGGACGTTCTCCTTTCATTACTGTATCTATAGAAAGTCTTGTCCCCTTCTTTTACTGTTCGTGCTAGTGTTTCCTCAGTTTGGGCCTTTGCCTGCCTTACTGCCTTCCCTTTGGGAAGTTTGGTATGCCTCCCTATCTTTGTCCTGCTGTTTTCCCTTATATTTCCTGAAGGCCAACCTTTTGGCTCTGACCTTTTCTGCTACTGTTTTTGAGAACCAAAGTGGTTTCCTCCTTCTTTTGATCTTGCTTTTCTCCCTAACACAATGGGATGTTCCTTCAAGTATTGCATCCTTAGTGCTTGCCCACTTTGCCTGTACCCCCTCTCCTATATTCCTTCTTGCGAGGGCTAGCTTAACTCTGTTGGCCATCTTATCAAACTCAGCTCCTCTGAAGTCCCATATTTTTGCCTTGGGTGGGATGATTTAGTTCTAGTGGGCAAACTGAACCATACCATGTGATGGTCACTGCCCCAGGTGACCTACTACTTGAACATCTGTGATTATTTCCCCATTAGACAGTACTAGATCCAGGATAGCCCTGTCTCTTGTGGGTTGTGTACCAATTGTTTGAGGCTCTTCCTCTGCAGGGAATCCACTATGTGCCTAATTCTGGTGGATATTCCTGCTGGTATTGTCCAATTTGTATCTGGCATGTTGAAGTCTCCGGAGTCAGCTGCAATAACCCGCACACCATTGCAAACACCTTCAACTCCCTGTTTTCAGAACTACCCCCTTCCCTCCCCAGTCCCCTCCTGTCTACCCCCGTGGTCCCCCCCTTCCAGTCTCCTCCCTCGGCCCCTCTTCCAGCTGAGACATGTCTCTCTAAGGAGACCAGATGCTTCTTTGGGCCTCTCCCCCACACTGGCGTGAGGCACGACTGCCCCGAACCAAAACTACTCAGACTGGGGGCCCACCTCTTGCCAGGCCCGTCTCGCACTTATTCAATACCTCTATACACACGGGATCGTTTCCGACCTGTGGAAAGTGGCCAAGATTGTTCCTGTCTTCAAACAAAGGAAACCCCAGCGATCCTGGCAACTACCGTCCCATTGCCATTCTATGCATACAAGTAAACTCCTCGAAAGCCATTGCCTCCCAGCTCTCCCAATACATCCCAGGACTACAACATCCTCTCCTGCCCAGCATGTCTACAGGAAAGGGCATAGCACATCCACCGCCCTTGCTGTAGTCACTTCTATGATCAGGGCAAGTGCTGACCAGGCAGCCTCACTGGAGCCATTTGTGGACCTCTCAAAAGCATTTGACAGGGTTGATCACACCTCCTTGGCTCCAAACTCCTATCCCTTGGGTTCTCCCCTCCGCCCATGCCTGGTTCTTAACTATCTCTCCAACCATCAGCAATTCACCTACTTCAATGGACATCCTCCAACCTCGTCTCCGTCATGTGGGGTCCCTCAAGGATCCGTCCTCGGTCCAACCCTATTCTCGCTATTTATCAATGACCTTCCCTCCGTCCTGCCCATGGCCACACCACCTTGTATGCCGATGATCTGTCCTCCTGGCCAGCTCCAGGGACATCTCCATAATAAACTCACATCTTAACCATGACTTTGAATGCATCCAAACTTGGCTGGCTGACCACAGGCTCACCCTCAATCTCAACAAAACTAAATCCATGCTGTTCGGGTCCCTAAGCAAAATAAAATCCTGCCCTGCCCCCCTGCTGATCCATGGGGTTGACAGCTCACCCCTTGAGATGGTAACCTCTACTAAGTACCTGGGTGTCACCTTAGATCCTCAGTTGGACCTCACCTCTCACATTCGCAATGTTTGCAAAGCCACTAATTGCAAGCTTGGCTTAGCCTACCGCGCTAATAACTGCCTTACCCCTGCCACCCGTTTGGCCATAGCTAGGGGGGTCCTCCTTCCATCTCTCTGTTATGGACTAGTAACTTTTGCACCTGTTCCCAAATCCAGCCTCACAAAATGGGACACGGCCTACAACAATGTCTGCTGCTTTGCGCTTTCTGCCCCTCCCCTCACTCATCGTTGTGACCTATACAGTCGCCTGGAGTGGCTTCCCCCTGAGCAGCATCGCTCCTTCGTTCTAGGTAATTTCATCGACAACATCATCTGTTCTAGCACCCCCCCAGCTCTGACCCTTCCCCTCAAACCTGGTGTCACATCCTACCTCTTGCGATCTACTTCAACTCAAGAACGCCTGGTTCCAAGAACATGCACCCTTCTTGGGAACCGAGCCTTCCACACCTATGCCCCCAAATTCTGGAACTCGCTACCTGAGCTCACTCGGTCCTCCTCCTCCCACCCAAGCTTTAAAGCCTCCCTTTGGAACTTCCTGAAACCTCCCTCCCCCTGCTCCTGCTCAACGTAGACCTTCTCCCCTTCCCCTTGCCAACCTGACTGGATGGTCCCCGTGCACCACCGAAATTTATCTAGCCTGTCTCATCTGACTCTAAATGCACTATGCCAACCTTGTCCTTGAGTCAGCCTGAACTGCCTGTAAATCTAGTCATGTTTCTTGTCTCCTAGTTGTATATGTATGAATTCTGTGCCAACTTTGCCCTAGAGCTAGCCCTGAAACTGCAAGTGTATTTCTTTTACACTCTTCTCTGTTCCCCAACTGCTCAATGTATCCCTACCTTGCTTTAGAACCAGAACTAAATTGCCTGTTATCTTTCTCTGTATTCCTTATGCTTCCCCTGTTGTTTATGTACGAAGTAATTATTTGTGATGACATTCCCATGTATTTCTAATGCTTTCTCAATTGTTGTTGTATGAAGTCTGACCTGTAACTCTCCCGGGTCGCACCTGAAAATAGGCACATGGCTGTCTAGTGTGCCCACCTGGTTAACAAAAGCAAATAAATAAATAAATAAATTATCAGAACCTCCCCTTTAGCTGTCATGTTTTGTATATCTTCTAACAGTAATGTGTCTCTGTCCTCCCCCTGGTCTGGATGCCTGTACACAACCCCAGTTCATATGGCTGTCCCATTTCCTGTTTCCAGGGTGACTCACAGTTCTTATACTAAGGTTCATACTAAGGTTGTAGAAAGAGCAGGAAGGCAAAGCCCATGATGCTCTTATACTAAACCAAATAATAATATGAAAGATCAAATCCTGAATCTATTAATCTGTCTAATTTATATTTAAATATGTTCTTAGTTTTACTAATAAACACATCAACAGGAAGTTTATTCCATGGACCCACAGTTCTAAGTGTAAAGAAATACTGACGACTAGTATGTTTGAAAGGCTTCCTAATTAATAGCAATGGATGACCACTAACATTATAGATATATTCTTTAAATTGTAAACCTAACTCAGACATTAGATAGGGGTCCTGAATGATGTCGTATAGGAATAATAAATCTCTTCTTAAATGGCGAGTGGATAAGGGCATGAGATTCTTCTGGCTCCCTATGTGTATTCAGAATTTCTGTAGCTTTGATATTTTCATTGACATCAAGGGCCACTCCCCCCCATTTTGCACCTTGGTCTCTTCTGAACAGTGCATAGCCAGGTACTGAAGTCTCCCAAGTGTGGTTACTGGTGAACCATGTCTCGCTTATGGCTACTTTGTCCAGTTTAGCCTCTGTCCTTGTTGCCTCCAGGTCTGGGATCTTGTTTCCCAGACTGCGGGCATTTGTGTACATGATTTTCCATTGGCCAGATTTCCATGCATTAGTTGTGGGGAGAGGTCTGGCTTTTCCCCTGCATGTCGTATGGGGAGCCAGACCTTTTTCCTTACCTGGTGATGCAAATGAACTACAAACATGCTGAACTCCTGTTTGATCACTAGCTGAGGGGGAGGGGTATTCTTCCCGTTTGATGTATTGGGTGCTACACCCCCTCCCCATATGCTAGTTTAAATATTCTGCAAAGACATCAAACTTCTGCCCCAATGCATTGACTCCCTGCTTAGTCAGATGCAGTCCATCGAATTTAAAGAACTTTCACTCTCGAAACTGTTGCCAGTTACCTACAAATTTTTATCCTTTCACCTGGCACTAACCTTTTAGCCACATATTTAGCTCCCCTATCTACTCTTCTCTGCTCTTCCGTCCATCTTCCCCCCTCTCTCTGACCAGCAGGATCTCAGAGAAGGAGATGCCAGATGAAATGGGTGATGCCAGTTTGTCTCTCAGCCTGGTCAGGTGTTCCTTGGTCTCCACAACTAGATGGCTGGTGTAATCATTAGTCCCTATGTGTTCCAGAATGTCAATGTTTTCTCCTGCTTCCTGCACAATTTTAGCAATGCAGTCAGTGTCTCTCCATGCTGATGTACCTGGGAGACATCTGACCATTACCCCCGGCTGGAGGTAGGTATCAACTCCCCAAATCATGGAGTCTGCTATGATCAGAAGTTTTTTTGATTTCCTTTTTGTCTTTTTTGTTTTGGTCCCTGTTTTGGGTGAGTTTTGTAGTGCTAGCTCCTGTGCTGCAGTGTCCTACTCTGCAGTGTCCTCTGTCCCTTTGTTTGATTTTGGAGATAGAGACAGATACCTGTTTGTAGTTTTTATATGGTTTGTGGAGGTGATTTGTTGGTGAACATTAAGTGATGGGGCACCCAATTTGCCCCTCCTAACTACCTGACAACCTCCTGGCCAACTACCCTCTGTGGTTGAGGTTCTTCAGTTGAATGTTGGGGAAATGGCAGATGGTTCTTGTAATATATTTCCTCCAGAATATGTGATTTGAGTGTACAATCTCTACCCATGCTGCTCGGAGCTAAGCCCTTAGATCTTCGTTGGTCCAGCATGTCGGACATCATCCTAAATCCTGTATAACTGCCCTTTTGAAAAGTGTCCCACAGTACCTGCAGTTAATAATATCCATTCCATTTGAGTTGCTGAGTTTATAACCTGGTCTGAGTAATTAGAAGGAAAATGAAAGCAAGTTTGATTTTTTTTGTTTATTTGTTTTGTTTGTTTTTGTATAACTTTTCATAACAAGTTAAATTATTTGTGCCCCTGTAAGTGAGGTCACTGTATGGATACTCATCTGATCCTCCCCTTCCTGCTTTCCTATAGGAAATGTCACAACTGTGCTACTCTATAAAAGGAGTGTAGCATGGGTTGGTTGGGGGTGGGGTAGGTGGCTGGGCCCCTGCCCAGCTGAAAAAGAAGAACCACAGATGAAAGAAACAAGGAGGTAAGAGCAGTATGGGGTGCAAGTGACAGCACTGCAGAAAGGCAGGCATGAGTTGAATTGAAAGTGCTCTGCAATTGGAGCAATATAGTTAGTAAGAGCTGTCAGCATGGACTAGGAAGCAGGAATATCTTATAGAGGCAAGGCTACAAGTGTATTAGTTGCTTGGCCATAGGGCAAAACAGAATTGTTTGACAACTGAAGAGTGTCGACCCATGTCTCAAATAGAAGGATCTGCATCTCTCCCAATCAGACCAAACAAACTTGCAATTGGTAGAAGCAGCAGCAGAAAGATAATGGGACAGATGGTAAGAAGGGTAAAATAAGAGTCAGAGAGCACATTGCTCATTTGGGGACAGGCTTCAGAAGCAATTCTGCTGTACAAAAATGTTGGTCATTTATCACAGCATCACCTAAAATTCACTGAAAGCTCAGTGGGCACACAAAATGAACCATCAGAGTAAGATAGACTTTTGAAGACCTTGTTCAGAAGAAAGGGATCAGCCTTGCTAGAGGAGAGGAGAGGATGGTGGATGGTGTATTATGCAGCTCCCAAATCCACCATAACGAGACTGAATCCTCTTTTCAACCTTCTTCTGACACATTGATCTTGGTTACCTGTCCTGTACACATCATTCTTCCCTCTATTTCTCCCTCATTCTCCCGTCTGTCAATGGCAAATGCCTCTCCCATTCTGACTTTCTTATCTAAAAAGTTCTGGTTTGGTTCCCTCCGCTATTACTTCAGTTCTCTCCTCTCTTATCCCCCTCCATTCCTTACACTCCCTTCATTCCTTTGACTCCTGCTGTTTCTCCTTGCCCCACACTTAGTTCACTGCAGGGCTGTCTGTCTTCTCCTATTAATGCCCCTGGCTTTGGTCTTCTCCAGTACTTTCCCCACTCAGCTGCCTTTCATGATGCCCTGAAAACTCTCCTCTGTGGCTACACCACTCACATCTGCTCCTGCACCTAATTTCCTTTCACATTTACTCGATTTATGTGCTGATATTATTACTTATGTACTGTGTGCCAGTGTATGTTTTTTTTCTGTACTGTATGCATTTCCATTTTCTACACACAGGTTTTTTTAATTTCTGTTTACTGTTGCAGTTTGCACTGCTGATGCGTTACACAGTTATGCAGGGGTTGAAATTAAGTATAGATCTGAAAATGTTAGTAAAGTAGGTAAAGTTTATTTTTGAGCTGTGAAGACTCTGTGTTACTGGTTTACTGACCCTTCTTACATCCAAGATGGCTGCTGCACACTATGAGATTGTGGAGTAACTTCAGGAGCAGGGTTTGCCTAACGCCTTCTGAGCTAGTTATAACAGGTATACCACCATTACCTGAACAGCTCTCTAGGCAGCCTTTCCAATTAAACTTGTGTGGCCTCTTGGTGTTGTTTTTACTGCCCTGTTTTGTGCTTCTGTTTCCCCAGAGTACAAGCATTTGGAGTCCTGTGGTGGAGGAGTCGATGCTGAACCTGGTAGAATCAGGGTATCTTATGGGAGATGCTAGTCGAGCTGAACAGGTGGAACAGATGAATACTGAGTAAAGATAGTAAAGAGATCAAGGAGAATGAGGGGAAAAAACACACAGATAATAAAGAGTGGATATAAAGGTCTGGACATTTAAAGCCAGAGTCTGGTATACCAGGAAGAGTTGAAAGTTACTTATACAGAAGGTTTTGAAAAAAATATAGAAAGACCCAGTAGAAAGGATTAAAATTATCAAGTGACTTATTCCTTTTTTGCTTGCCACTACTTATCATTTACTTACCCTCCCCCTCCCTATCTTTCCTATTGGTGTTTTTTACTGCTGCAAAAACCAAAAATGCCCTGCCATTTGTTCTGATTTTTTTCTTGTCACTGGAGCAATTTGTTGATAGCTTGTACAAAAGCAGCATTTGGCCTACCTACTGGTGGCTTGAAACACATTCTAAGATTGAGGAAGGTTGTTATTAGAGAGGGAGCGTGGGGGAGTTTACCATAGTGAAAGATATTTTATTTTGTTATATTGCTGTTTTGTGCTGTGCCAATTTTATTAAACCTTTTCTTACAGCTGTATGATTCAGAGCTTTCAGCATAAAAAAGTTGCTGTGGCCCACCACTCCTTCTGAGCCTCGGCTTTTTTGGTTTTGTTTTAGAGTTTCGTGTTTTGTTTTGTGATTTGCTGTGCTTTTCTGCTTTGTTCTTTCTTTTTTTTAACATATTGGCCTTGATGAGCTCTAGTATTCTCTAGATAATGATTTAAATAAGGATTTTAATAATTATATTTTAAACTCGAGTGATAGAGGGTAATTAATGCTAACCATAACACAGGCCTTTACCTGTTTGGTTAGGTATCATCACATGCCAGCAGATACGTGGACATATGGGCATGTTCTACCACTGCTATACAGGTGGCTCAGCGCTCCTTAAAAGTGTGCAAGTGTGGTGTTCTGAGCTCAGAATCACCATTATCTGCACTGCCTGCTGGCAAGAAAACAGCTTCTGAGTGCTATCTGGAAAGGGAGTGTTTTACTTTCCATTTTTTTCTGGAAACTTTATCTGAGGTACTTCGGCCAATTTTTATTGAAATAGCTTGATTTTCTATGTGTTTAAATGTTGTTGCTTTTTTTTAGGTACTCATTAGTCCTTTTTTCTTTTTTGTCTTGTTTGATTAGAGATTTGGCCTTTTTTGATAAGTCGAATGGCTGTCAAGGCTACCTGGTCTGGGTACTGTGCCAATTGAGTTATGTCTGTGGTGTCCTGTGCTAAGGGGGGAGTCTATGGCGATTGTAGTGATTCACTTTGTATCACTGAAATATATTTGTAAATGATGATGGTATAAAAGTCAAATATCCAAATTTATAATAAAAAATTTAAGTAGGCAAGGAAAAGGGTTTTGTTGGGAAACTGCTCTTTTAATATAATTTACTGTAGTTTTACTTTAGACATCTTTGTCTTGAGGCTACTCTGCTTGAATTCCAGCACTGTGTATCATAGGACACTTAGAGAGATCCAGTCGAGTCAGCTTGGAGCGAAAACTACATTCTACTTCTGGATCTGGACATTTGTACTTGTATGTATATTTACTTAGCTACATGACCAGTGCAATTAAATACTACTAAGATCCAATTGCCTTTTAACCAGGTTTTTGTATAATAATTATTGCTGCTATATTTCTCTTTTTTATGGGTGCAGATTCTGGTCTTTTTACTACTGAATTGTAACAATATTGGGCATTACTGAATCCACTTGATCCATATTTTTAAGTTGCTACTAAATTATAGTATACAGCATTAATTGGTATGAAGTTCTTAATTTGAAGAATTAAATACACTCTTAATGAAAACAAGAAGTGGTAAAATGGTCCTAAAAGAACATATTGATGCTCCCATGAAGCAAACTAAGGGAGTGGGTAAAAAGAGAAAGGTGAAAGAAGGTAAAAAGCATACTAAACCACAGAGTATAAATGTGGAAGAACATAAGAACATAGTTAAGGCAGGGAAAAAAGTGGGTAAACCTGCTGCACTTGACCCTTGATTTGGATAATTTCTCACTTAGAAAAAAAAGATCTCATAGTTCAGAATGATGTTAGAACTACCTCAACTCCATGTCAATTAGCTGAGGATATAAAATAGAACAAAATAAGAAGGGATCCCAATTAAATAATAGTCAGGAACCTATATATATATTTGATTCAGATTTAATAAAAAGTTGTTATTTGACAGTCAAAGTGACTCTATCTCCCCAATAAAAGAGAATCAGAGTAAAAAAATTAAAAAGGTTACCTTTGGGGAAGAACCTAGTATAAATGACTCCAACAAGACTTTTCTATAATTTCCCTATCTTATAACAGCCTGCCTGAAATAACAGCTATCCAAGATAAATCAATAGCACACAGCACGGCTGTTGGTGAAATCAGAGAAGAACTGCAGGACATTAAATCTGGGTTAAAAGAATGGGTAAATCAAAACACTTTAAATAATGGAAATCATGTTTGCCAAATCACATATACTCCATTTATAGATGAAAATCTTATTGAAATTTTGAAAAATCCACATGCGGCAAGTGTTGCTATTATGGAGCAGTTGGTGATGATAAAAAATGAGCTTTCTGATTTAAGAGGAGATGTTACTTTAAATGCCATGAGATTGGAGGAATGTTTAGCTATCCAGAAAAAGAACTTGAAAGCACCAGATTCTTCCTCATTAATTATGTGTGACCCAATTCAGCAAATTTTGAATCCAGAGGATACCTTTATTTACATTAATAAAGATTTGGCTAAAAATGAGAACAAAGTTAACGTTGAATTAGTTCCAAAATGAGATGGATTAATGGGTGATCGAAAGGAGGGATGCTGTCAGTTAATTAGTAAAAAGGAAAAAAAATCTTATGACTAACAAATAAGATCAGTTGAAAAATGGTAAACATGATAAGAATAAAAAAAGAACAAGGCATAAAAATGGTAAAATAGAGGAATATAAGGGGAAAGATATCTGTAGAACCTACAGAATTGAAAGATATTCAAAAGGGAAACTTAGATCTCAAACAAGCCCCCCAACTCAACAAAATTTAGACTCTTTGGTAGTTGAACCAGATAAAGTTATAAATGAGCAAAAACCTATAAATTCAGAGGAAAATGGTACCCATGTAGTCAATAGTGATGATGAGTCTTATCAACTTACAGACTCTCAGGCAACTGTTACCATAAGAGGCATTCTGTATAAGTCTGTAGAAAATAATGATATATTAAGAATCTTGGTAACCATAATATGTAATGACTATCTGATGCTGGAGATTGCTATTGATGATATTTGTGATGTTATAAGAACATATCAATATGAAAATGAAGATGATATTCCGTTGGTATTTTTTTTAAATGCCCATGTTACTCACTATGTTTCGAGGAATTCAGATAAATTTAACAATTATGGTATAATTTTGAATTATCCAGTACTTACAAAGTATTTGTTACACAGTTCTGAGTGGTCACAGATGACTACTAGGAAGCTGGCTAATGAATTACCTAAATATGCCAACATTCAAGATTTGGCATTTCAAAATGAAAATTTAAATATTCCTCTAGATATGGTGTTTTCCATCTTTGGATTGACTTATACAGGAAAAGAAAGTAAAGCAAAACTAAGATTTTTGGTTACCCAATTGTTTTGTAATATCTTGGGGCTCAATTTTTATGAGAATGATATAGTGAATGTAGAGAGGGTGTTTAGACTAGGATCAGAAGTAAGCCAAATTAGTGTTACCTTAGTAAATAACAAGCTAACTGAATGTGTACTGAATAATGAGGGTAAACTTGATGCTTTGGGTATCTTAATTGTGAACCTTATTAAAAATGTGGCTAACCTGAAAGAGAATCAACTACATTCAGAAGGGGTGAAACCTACTACAGAAATCACTTATGGGGTTGAAGTTAGCAATAGCTTCAACCTCCTTGCTGATACAGATGACTGACTGGAAGAGGACTGTGTTAACAGTGAAAGTTAGACAGAAACAAGGATAGTGGATTCTATACATGTAGATAGTGTGGGAACTAAGGAACCTGAAGATTTTGTTCTTAAATGTTTAAATAATTTTAAAATTGTCACATGGAATGTTGCTGGGCATGCTGCAAAAATTGTAGATACTGATTATCTGAACTTTATCAAACAATTTAATATAATAAATCTACAGGAAACATGGCATGACAAAGAGCAAGAGGATGCCATATATTTAAATATGTTTCAAATGTTACATTGCCCTGCAGTTAAAATAAACAAGATGGGCAGATGGGCAGGGTGTCTTATTATTTATGGAAAAATTATGAATGATTTATTTATTTATTTTTTGAAATGTTTCACCAGGAAAGCACACTGAACAACAAGTCACTCATCTCCTGGTGTGACCTGGGAGGAAGGGGTACAATAGGAGTGAGACATTAAACATTTAAGTTACAAGATCAACATTAACATACAGTTGTAAAGTGGTTGTTACAAACAGTGTTACAACAGTTTTGTGCATGACATGTAGAAAGAGTGGACAATAATAACTGCTGGGTTAATAAATAAACAAGTGCTTACATGAAAGAAAAGGAGGAAGGGGAAGGAGGGGTGAGGTGGGGGAGGGGGGTCATGTCCCTGGAGACCCCCTCAGGATGTGAGGAACCTTGCAAGGGAACTGGTGGGACCAGAGAGAAGAGGATAAGGCAGTGTCCCAGAGAGACCCCTTTAGGATGGTGGGGGAAGGGAGTAGATCAGAGATACAAGCTCCTTGGGGGGGGTAGGAGAGGGATCCATGGAGAGCATTCGGGGTCTTTTACATTCTGTGAGAGATCAAGGGAGGCCAGTTATTATTTACAATAATGTAAAATTGTTGCAGTATAAGGCTGCTAAGAATTATATTGTGGCAAATTTTAAAACTGCAGGAGGATGTAGTAATACTTATAAATGTCTACAATGCTCTGAACCACTCAGTTAATTATGAACAAGATCTATTTACTGAGTTAGTGAAAGAAATAGAAAATGTTCATACACTGTATGCAAATGCAGACATTTACATAACAGGGAACCTAAATATTAAGTGTGATCATCTTATTACCCAATGGGACAGTGAAGCCTCCAATTTGGAAAAACAATTAGGAATTCAGGTAAGGTCATCATGTGATAAGTAAACTACAGATAATAATTATAAGTTAGAACATGTTTTAAAAGAGTCAGACCTTACAGTCTATAATGGGAGATCTGAAGCAGATAAGCATGGGATGTATAGCCATCTAAAGACTAGAGGTAGTTCATTAGTTGACTATGTGCTTATATCATCATATGACTATTGTAAATATCATGATTTAAAAATAGTGCTAAGATCAGATAGTGACCATTTCTAACTATTACTGTAAGAAAAATAGAAACAAAAATTCAAACTGTGTATGAATCTAACATTGAGATGAATATAGAAGAATAAGATGGAATAATCGTACAGTGGAAAATACAGCATATTGTATATAATGACTCAGTTTCAAGGACAGTTTATTCTCTTAGCAGATAAAGAATTGGATCCTGGAAAAATTTATGCAGCTATTCAAAGTACTGATCTTAGGAAGATAAAAATTATGGGAAAATTAATTAATTAATTAATTAGTTAAAGACTTTTACCAGGGAGGCACACTGAGCAGAGTACTGCTGAATTCCAGGTGTGCCCTGGGGGGGAAGGGAACAATTGGAACACAGACATATTTGGACAGATTAGTATAGAACATTTTACAAACAGTGCAGACTGGGTAGCTACTGGCAGGCAAATTACATTACAATTTACAAATAGCATTGGTAGACAAAGTACAGAGCAGAAGTTAACACATTAAGCAAGAATTATTTACGTGACATAACAGGGCTGGCTAATAAAACAATTTCTAGGAGTAAGTAAGTGCAGTATTGTTAAAGAATACTGGGTGCATGGACATCACCTAAGTTCAAAGATTTAGGATCCCTGATGGCAGCCAGCCAGACAGTTCAAGGAGCACATGTAGGAAAATTTGTTTTAGTTACCACAGGAGTAGGTGGTGAAGAAGTGGGCATATACGAGGGAGCTTAGATGCTGGGGAGAACTCACCTGCCAGGTGTCCACTGGGAGGGAGTTCCACAATTTGGGCATGCAGTATCTGAAAGCTGCCTGACCAGTCAAGGAGGCCATGTGAGGCATGATAAGGTGCTGGGAGTCAAAACTTCTAAGCGGATATGTGGGAGGCGGTTGGTGAGTTAGCGCAGAAGCCAGGTACAGGAGTAAGGATAGTGACCAGAACTTGGCCATGAGTTTTACACAATGGCTCAGCCTGTGATCTTGGAGTGAGGGCAATTTGAGGGACTGGTAGAGGTCACAGTGGTGAGTAGAGTGGGACAGTAGAGGGTAAAATGGCAAAATGAATGGAAGAGGGGGTCCAGTCTGGCTAGGGTGAACTTGGGAGCGACACTGTAGACTATGTCACAGTAGTCAAACATGGGGAGGATCATTTTCTGCACAAGTATGCGGTGAACTGGCAGTGGGATGCATCTGCAGTGGTGATATAGGGCTCCCAATTTGGGGTAGAACTTTTTATGGATGCCATCGACATGCATAGAAAAGTCGAGTTGATTAATAAACCACGACTTATAAATATAAAAACTGGTTCTATAAAACATGCTTGGGGAAAAAAAGAGAGAATTTGCAAAGATTACTTGAAAAGCTAAGCAACATCCAACAAGAGTTAATCTTATGAAATTGAATAATTATAGAAGGGTGTATAAAGATCATGTGACTATTCAAAGGTCAATAAATCAGAAAGATTTGTGTGGTAAATTGCTAGCCGGTGTTAGTGGAAAAGATGATTGTGCCTTCTGGAAGCTGGTTGCTGAGGGTACAAATCAATACAAAACTCAGACTGATGCTTATATACAGCCAGATCAGTAGGTTAAGTACTATTATGATACTTTTAATTATTAATATCAAGAAATTGATATTCAATTAAACACCATTAATATTGCACTGGAAATAGATGGAGACTTCCACTGGATTGCATCTCACAAAGTATATGTGGCACTTAACAGTTTTAAAAAAAAAAACTCCGGATGGAATTTCTCTGGACTTTTACAAGATCGACACTGTCTAGTGGTCTGATCTGTTATCAGATGTTTTCAATAAGTCTATCATGTATGCATGCACACCTACTTCCTGATCTGGCAGCCATATAATGCCAATTTATAAAAAGGAGCTAGATCTTGCCCAGAAAAATTATTGGCCGATCAGTTTACTTGACACAATAGCTAAAGTATTTGCAAAAGTTTTGTTGAATAGACTTCTCTATTAGCTGCAAAAACATAAAAGTATTATACCTTTACAGACCGGCTTCAAAAAGGTCTGTGGCACTACTACCCAAATTTTTCTCTAGAATCATTTAATTGAAAAGTATTGTCTATTGAAGAAACATAAATTATTTGTAGCATTTGTAGATATCAGTTCTGCATTTGATTCAATCAACAGAGAGCACTTATGGATCCAAATGTATAATATGGGTATAGAGTTAAACCTGATTATCTTGATTAAATGTTTATATTCTGATACCTGGACAAGGATACAATACTCTAATTGTGGCCACCAGATGACAGAAATACCAACTAGGTTGGTGTTTCATCAAGGTTGCATTCTAGCACTAACTTTATTTTATATATATATAAATGAACTAATACTTAATTTAATCAGCTCAGAGTTTCATCCACTAAAAATAGGACAGCAAATGGTATCTCTACTGGCATACATATTGACGATTTAGCTATTATCTCATTGTCTATACTGGATTTACAGAGAAGTTTAAATAAACTGAATACTATTAATAAGCAACTAAACTTGAACCTTGACCCTCAGAAAATAAAAAAGTTGGTTGTTTTTGGTTCAAAGAAGAAGTACAGTAAATTGTGTCTTGCAGGGTCTACTATTGACTTTGTAAAACAGTTCACTTATATGGGTGTTACATACTCCTCTAATTTAAGTTGGAATAAACATATTAAAATAACGGCTAATAAGATGAATAAAACAGTGTTGGGCTTAGAGAGATTTAATAACAAATATAGTGGGTGTACTATAGAGCCATGATTAAGGACGTAAATTACAAGGTAATTAACCAGGGCCTATACGCCGCAGAGATATGAGATTTAGCTGATATAAAAGAGCTTGATAAGGTGTTAAATAAAGTATACAAACAGACACTTGGGCTCCCTTCTGGAGCTCCAAATTCTTTAATAAGAACTCAGATAGGGCAAGTAGATATAAAAGCCTGGATTCATATTAGAACAATTAGGTTCTGGTTAAAACTAAACTCTAATTTAGGTCATATAATATTGAAAGATGCTTTAATGGAGAAAAAAATATGGACTAGGAATAAGAAACAGAATGGGTTATTGAAAGTTGAGGATCTCCTGAAGTATTATAATTTAACATATTTAAATACTTGGTTAGGGAAAGGAATTTTTATTAGCCCGGCATATCATAAAGTTATAAGTGATATAGTTATAAAGAAAGTTAAGGAGACTGATTTGCAGTTAATTAAGAACTTAAAAGTCTCCACATAGCTGGTCAATAATACTCAAGAACACAACTTAAAATTCTATCTGACCCAAGTTCATAACCCAGATTACAGGAAGATTATTACTCAAGATAGGTTTGAAACCTTTCCCAGTAACATACTTGTGGCAAGATACAGTCGGGATTCCACAATGTCAATAAATTGCCAATGTGATGTGAAAGAACCAGAAAATCTACACCACATAGTTTTCATATGTACATATATAGGAATTTGAGAATTAAATATTTGGGTGATTTTATTGGTTCCTTAGTTATGTCCACAAGGTGTATTCTAGAGCTACTATTTAACTCTGAAAACTTACAAATTCTAGAGAAATTAGCTATTTACTTAATAAAAGCAACTCAGCTTAGAAAAAAAGAAGTATGCCATGTGGGTGACTGATTGAATGACTACTAAGCTGGTCAACATTAATATAATGCACTTTTTATATGTAAGAGTATTTATGACATGCATATACTGATGTACATTTTTTGACAAATTTGTCTTATTGTGATGGATTTATATATGTTATACTTATAGGTTGTCTTGTCTAGATTGTAATGGCAATTTTGCCCACAAAAAATTTATTATGACTATGACTATTTTTGAGCACCCCATTCTGGAGGATCTGGGCACTGTACAAGTAGAGACACAGCTAATTTAAATTCCGCCGGCGAAGTGAACACGAAGTGGGCACTTCACATTGCCGCTCCGCTACGTGGAGTGGGCAATGCAAAGTGCTCATTCCACCTTGTCATTACCACTTTGTGTTAAGGTGGAATGGCAATGCGAAGTAAGGTGAAGTCATTGTTTTTAATGGACTTCGCGTTCCTCGTTATGATTCTAAGTGATCCACTTGGTGTTTCAGATTTGGCAGCCCCCCACACATCACATGACTTACAGTACTGTAAGTCACATACTCTTTAGCTAGGCAGAAAGGAAGTGAGTCACACAAGCAGACACTTTTACTTTCTCCTGTGGAGACGGAGAGAGAGGAGTGTGTTTTGTGACTGCTGATACTTTGAGATCAGAGCGAGAAAGAGAGTTAAACTTTGATTTGGACCCAACAGCTTTTTTAAAAGCTACATTTTTTTTCTTTTCTGTACTCTTTTTTACTTCATTTGTTCTTTTATTTTTCTTACCTTTATAAGTAGTTAGTTGTTTGTGTCCCCCGCCCCGGAAGCAGGACCAGCACCACCTCCTGTCCTGACTCTGAGGCAGTTGAACCACCACCACCACCACCAAGTCCAGCACCAGGTCCTCTGGAGCAGTATGTACCTGTTCCCCTGGGCCCAGGTGTGGATCCCATCCCTGTTCAGCACCGTGACCAGTCAGCTTCCAGTTCATCTGGCCCTCCCCTGCCTGTGCCTGGTCCTCCCTGCACCTCCATTGTTTGGCAGTTTTTTGAATGTATCGGGGGACAGCAGTGTGGTCAAGTGCTGCCTATGTGAGGTGGAGGTGCACCATGGCCCCCGGGGGACTCACCTGGGAACTGGGGACCAGCACACCCATATGTTCAATCACCACCAGTTGAGTGGCAGGCTGCCACAGAACGGACCATGCCTGCACCTGCTGGATGTTCTGTGGCAGAGGGTGCAGTTGTGCATGGTGGCATCTCTAGGAAGAGGAGGGCCACAGCACCTGCTGCTCCACCAGGATTGCATAGAGGGACATCAGTTGCAAATTATGTCTATACTGGAACTGCTGCTGGATCACCATGGGATCCCACATTAGTTTTTTTCCCCTCACACCATGTGCCCCCCACACCTTCCTTGCTGTGTTATAAAATGTATTCCTCCACCATTCCCGACTCTTGTATGTAATTATGCCCTTTTTGTTGTCTTCCATATGTGTGACACTTTGTATTCTGAGTAGTGCAAGTATACTGTACTAAACTGCATGTGTGCAGTCAGTCTTGTTTTCAGTCTGTGTATGTACGGCAGACACTGTCCAAATCCCTGACTTAAAAACACTTATTAATGAGTACAATGGTGAGATAGCGAAGCCTGGAGAGTTTCTACAAAACAGGCTTACAATACATCCAAGTAACTAGTAAAAAAATGTATGTCGTGATTTGTGACATAATCGTAAATCAGGATTTGTGACTGCATTTGTGACTGTGATAATGAAGAAATGCGAATGCCTATGGCTCTACTTCCCCGGGCCCCAATGAGGTATGGCACAAAACTCCCCGACTTAAAAACACTCATTAATGAGTACAATGGTGGGGTGGTGAAGCATGGAGAGATACTACAAAACAGGCTTACAATACATCCAAGTAACTATTAAAAAAGATTAATGTTGTGATTCGTGATGTGATCATAAATTGTGATTTGTGACTGCATTTGTGACCGTGATGATGAAGAACGTGATTTGTATCATGAGTGACTCGTGATGATGGTCCTGACTGAAAAACACATATTAATGAGTACAAAGTTCATGCAGAATTATGCACCGCACCTGTTCAATACTCTGAAGGGAAGCCAAAGAAACAACTGTTACTTAAGTTAGAGATGGAGATTGGGCCCTAAAGAGATGCAAATGCACAGACAGATTAAGATTGTGCTGCGCACTGAAGAGATGCAGCTGCAAAGGCACAACACCTAACCAGTGCTCACCATCACAAATTCAACTCTGGAAAAGAATTCCATTGCCGGTTGGGGTGGGCTGTGGGGGGGGGGGCAGTGTACTGCAGTGCTGCAGTAACAGTCACTAGTACTAGTACCAGTAAAGATATCACAAAGAAGTACAACAATTACACAGCTGCAGTGGATAGCAGGTTTACATTGCTGAAATTATGTGGCACAATAAAAGGTGTCTGATTTGATGACACGTGTCACACACATACTCACACACACACACTAAGTAATGCGTAGCAAATTAAAAACTTCAGTAATATAACCACGTATTTTAAACAAACTAAAATTATGCACTGCTGCACCACAACAATCAGCAAAAAAAGTCAAGAATTATTGAAACTATTACTGTGTGTACATTAACACAGTTATACAAGAAAAATATCACCAAAAGAGAAAGCACTGTCTTTTTCTCCAAGTCAATCTACATACACCACAGATACGCCCCTTCCCCAAAGCACACTTCGACTTTCTCTCATTACACAAACTGAATATTGTACATTAACATTCAAAATCCACACACAAACAATAAATGCTCGATGATATGAGCACAGGAGGGTTTCCTATAATCGATGAACTAAAGTTTCAGCAAAACAAATGACCCAAAAAGGCTTTTTTAACAGCTTCTAGAAAGTTTGAATTGCAGAGAGCTCTCAGAGCAGATTGTCTCCTACAGCTTCATACACTCACTACCCCAAACTGAGGCTGTGCAGAACAATCTAGAGCCCATGTGACCTGAAATTCCATGAATCACTGCAAAATTTGCCTTTGGAGCTTAAAAACAAGGCAAAGTGAGGCAGAGTACATTGTTTTCAATGTACTTCGCCTTAAGAATTGGTGGAGTAGTGGTTTGGGAAGGTGAAGTAATGTGAAGTCATTGTTTTTAATGGACTTCGCGTTACCCATTTTAACGTGAAGTTCTCCACTTCGTGTTGCGGAGCACTCTGCGAATTTGCCTTCACTCTGTGAATCACATCGCAGAGCAAATTGGACACTTCGTCCACCACTATGTACAAGTAGATAAGCAACATACATTGAAAAATAAACCTGAAAACAGGAAAACAAATAATAAATTATAACAATTTAATAGATTAAAATTTAAATAGAATAAGATATTGCAGCAGTTAACCAGTTTAACTATAAACACTCTGTAAATGCTTTTCTTTCTTTTTTTTTTAAACACATCTTTATTGGTTTTCAACTTCAAACACAAACAAGACAAACAACCCCGGCATCCCAGGGTACACAATCCAAAAACTGATTGTGTAAACTATGTACAATATAACTATTTACACGCACAAGGAAGGTATCACCTCCCTCAAATCATGTCACACTCATAACTTGACAGTATTCCCATATTCAGGCCACATATTGTTCGCCACACCTACCTTCCCCTTTTCCTTCCCACTAAAATCCCATGCAGTTTGGCCTGTATTCTCCTGGCCAGCTTCAAACTAGGCTATAACTTGTATAGGAGGTGAAACCTCCCTGTGCCCCCTGGAAAGAGAGAGAATCCCCAACCCCCCAGCATTATGGCAGACCTCAATTTTTACACTCAAGCATGTCCCCAAGCCTTACTAGACTGCTTGTCAACTCGACCTATCCCTAACATCTCCCTAACCTTAATATATACCTTACTTCATTCAGATTCAAGTTTTCAGCTAAACACAGCCCTACAGACAGACCTGTGTCAATCAAATGTCCCTCTATTGGGAGTAAATTGCCTCCAAAGATGCCCACCTTTCAGTATATGGTTATTTCCTCCCCTCTAAATATAAATGCCTTTTGACCCTGCTTAGGGCCCCAGCGAGATCTCCCACCCATTGCTCGTACTTGTAGAGCCAATTGTCCTTCCAATGCTGAACCACAAATGATTTGACTACGACCGTAATTAGAAATACATGATATTTTGATATAGTGCCCCTTATTTGTGAAAGATCCCCTAAGATACAAATCTCCAGTATAATGAATTCTGAGTAATCGAGCATTGGGTCCCTCCTTCTCTTAATTTCACCCCACAAGTGCGAGATTTTGCTGCAATTCCATAGCACATGTAATAAATCCCCCTTCTCCTGACCACACCTAAAACACAGGTCTGTCTGTCAAGGCCTCTTTCAACTAATTTCACAGGGGTAAAATATAGATTAGAAGCAATGAAGAAATGCAGACTTCTATATTTAGGTATTGTTATGTATTTGCTATTTTTTCACACGCTGGCCCAATCAATGTTTTGGGGAGCCAACCTGTTGTCCCAATACGACACCGATATGGGGGAGCCCGGACCAAAAAACTCTACTAAAACTCTATATATTTGTGATAAAGGTTGAGATTTCGGGTCAACCTCCCTCAACTCGTCCCATTTAAATGAGACATCCGAAAGACCCCACGTCCTCTTTAAGAACCCCTCCAACATCTGTGTAATTTGCAATCTTTGAAAAAAGGGCATTCTGTCACACTGCCCCAGGAGGGCCACTCTATTACCTTGAATAACATCCCTTAGGTACAAGCCTGAAGCCCACCTGACCCATCTCCCTTTAAGTACCTTATTCCCTATAAGTAAATTAGGGTTGCCCACCAGTGGCTGATCTTGAGCGTTCATTTGAGCCTCTTTCTGTGCCTGAGTCAAAAATGACCACCAGCCTTCTGCCCCCTTCATAACTGGGCTTCCCAATCCAAACTTAAAGCATTTAGCGATATTAGCATATAAACTAACTTCTGGAGAAAGCCCGGCTTCTTTCATCATATGAGACTCTAAATACAGCCATTCCGGAACATAATCCTCTCCCTCCAAACTGCGGCCCCAGTGGGTCATCATACCCAGCTGTCCTGCTACATAATACAAATGAAGATCAATTTTGCAATTTAAGCCCTCCTAAATGGGGGGGGGGGGAGCTATAGATCATTATACTTTTTCCTAGGAGGTTTACCATCCCACAAGAAATCAGAGTACTTTCTTGATAGTTATAAACCACTTTTTGGGTATACTATATGGAGCTAAATACACTGGGTATAATAGCCTCGGTAGCAGATTCATTTTAATGAGCCCAAGCCGGGCCTGGAAATGCTTTTCTAAAAAGATATGCCTTTAGGCCCCGCTTAAACCCCCCCACCAATGGGGCCTACCTCAAGAACCTTGGTAGCGAGTTCCATAATACCAGGCCCGCCACCTCAAATGCACCATCTCCAGAGGATTTATGGTTGATGCTGGGAACCACTAGGAGGCACTCAGTGTAAGAGTGAAGTGAGTGCACAGGACACTATACTACACTACACTATACTACACACTAGACTTTACAGACTGCACTAAAACACAAATGCAGAGATGATAATGTTTCTGTACAGATTTTATATTGAATGTCAATGTCATGTGTATTTTCAGAGACCATTTATAAGGCTACATTTTAAAAATAAGAAATTAAGTATGGCAGACACTAGCCAGCAGGGTTATTAAGTGGGAAAATTCACAGGCCCCACATACATTTCAGGTTATTTTGCAGGGACAGGGTGATTGGGAAAGGAGGGGGTGTGGCACTATATGTGAAGGAAGGACTGAAGTGTGTAAGGGAGGAAGGGGAGGAGGGTAGTACAGAGTCACTTTGGATGCAAGTCCGGGATTCCAAGAATAGAATTCTTAGAATGGGAGTGGTGTACAGTCCACCATCTCAGACAGAGGAGTTAGACAGGGAACTAGCAGAACAGATCAGGAGGACCTGCGAGAAGGGTGGTGTGGTGATTGTGGGGGACTTCAACATGCCAGGAGTGGACTGGAGTACCCCAACAACCAGGAACAGAAGGGAGCAGGTACTGCTGGATGCCTTCCAGGACAGCTTCCTGCTGCAAATGGTCAGTGAACCAACCAGGTTAGGAAATACCCTTGACCTTGTGCTGGCAAATGGGGAATTTGTGAGAGAACTTACAGTGGAGGAACCGCTGTCAGGGAGTGACCACCACTCAGTATGGTTTACATTGGATATGGGCAAGGAAGGAGTGGAATCAGGCACAAGAGTGCTGGACTTCAGGAGGGACAACTTTGGGAGGATGGGGGAAGTGGTAAAAGGGTACCTGGCCAGAATTCAATCTAGTATGAACACTAACCAGAGGTGGGAGCTTATAAAGTTGGGGATAGTGGAGGCAACCAAAACCTGCTGCAAGGCCCAGAGCAAGAAGACTAGGGCTAAGAAACCAAGCTGGTTGAGCAAGAAGGTCATGGAAAAGGTAAGGAGAAAAAGAGCTGCCTTTAGGAAGTACAAGAAAAAAGGGAGGGGGAGGACAGGAAGGAGTACTTGACAGAATCTAAGGAGGTGACAAGGGCAGTAAGGGGAGCCAAAGCATCTACAGAACTCAGGCTGGCACAAGGCATTAAGAAGGGGAGAAGGACTTCTTTAGGTACACCAGGGAGAAGAGGCTGTAAGGACCACATAGTAAGATTACGAAGGAGGGTTGGGTGTGCTTGAGGTGCGATAAAGGCAAGCACTAAATGAGTACTCTGCTCAGTATTTACTAAAGAGAAGGGGATGACACCCAAGGGGGAGAAATGGCAGAAACGGGGGGGGGAGGGTGACAGATGGGAAAATCATGGAGGGCAGAGTTCTGGAGAGTTTGAAGGCACTGAGGGTGGACAAGGCGCCAGGCCCAGATGGCATCCACCCCAGGGCACTGAAGGAGCTGGCAGAGGTCCTTGCAGGACCTTTGGCAGACCTATTTAATGCCTCACCACATTCGGGGTGTATACCTCAGAACTGGAGGATGGCTCATGTGGTGCACCTCCACAAGAGTGGCTCCAAGGATGAACCTGGAAAATACAGACCAGTGAGCCTCACATCCATCGTGGGTAAGCTAATGGAGACTATCCTGAAGGAGAGGCTGGTGGCCATCTTAGAGGCCAAAGGACTACAGGACAGCAGACAGCATGGCTTCATATGGGACAGATCCTGCCAAACCAACCTGGTGGAGTTCTATGACTGGGTAACTAGGCAACTGGACAGGGGCCATGCAGTGGATGTCCTGTATCTGGACTTCAGTAAGGCATTCAACTCAGTGCCACATGGAAGGCTGGGAAGTAGGTTAGTAGGCACAGGAGGGGGGCAAAGCTGGTGAGATGGGTAGGAAACTGGCTTCAGGGAAGGCAACAGAGGGTGGTGGTGGGTGGGGAGCTCTCACACCCAAGGGTAGTGACAAGTGGTGTTCCACAGGGCTCGGTGTTGGGACTAGTGTTGTTTGGGATATTCATTGCCGACATATCATTGGACATCAAGAGCAAGATCAGCCTGTTTGCTGATGATACCAAGGTAGGAGCAGTGGTGGATGACCTAGGGGGGTGGCAGGGGTTGCAGGATGATCTGGCAAAGCTTGAAACCTCATCAGACACCTGGCAACTGGGGTTTAATGCCAAGAAGTGCAAGGTGCTGCATTTTGAGATGAAGAACCCAAGGAGGAGTTACCAGCTGGGGGGAGTGCAGCTAGCCCAGATAGAGGAGGAGAAAGATCTGGGGGTGCTCATTACAGGGTCAATGAACAACTCGGCACAATGTAGGAAGGCAGCTGCAAAGGCCAACAAAATGCTGGGTTGTATTGCAAGGGATATATCCTCGAGGAGGGAGGAGGTGATTCTGCCACTGTATAGGTCATTAGTTAGACCGCACCTGGAGTACTGCATGCAGTACTGGCGCCCGTATCTGAAGAGGGATATTAAGTTACTGGAGGGGGTGCAGCACAGGGCAACAAAGATGATCAAAGGGCTTGGGGACTTATCACATGAAAGGAGGTTGAGGGAGTTGAACATGTACTTACTGGAGGACAGGAGGGACGGGGGGACATGATTGAAACCTTTAAATACATGAAAGAAATAAACAATACAGGTGCAGAGGGGCTGTGCAAAGTAAGGGAGAGGAGGGGAGGGACACCAGGGGCTATGATATGAGACGGGAGGGAGGAAGGTTCAGGAGGGAGATGAGGAGACACTTTTTTACAGAGAGGATGGTGGCTGGGTGGAATGCGTTACCTGCAGAAGTGGTATCCAGTAGAACAGTGGAATGCTTCAAAAGGGGATGGGACAGGACAAGGGGGAGGGTCAATGAAGGGGAAGATTGAAAGGGAGAGGTAGCTGCAGAATAAGGGGTGCTAGCTGCGCATTCGAGCAGACTTGATAGACATCTAGGCCTTTATCTGCTGGCAAATTTTGTATTTTCATATGTCCAAAAGGTAGTCACACACACCAGAGAGCTCAATAATGCTGAAGGATCAAGGTTAACCCTTTGAGAACTGAATATGTGTGAACGTATATAGATTCTGGACGTATATATACGTCCACAATCTTCTAAGGGTTAAATTCCAAAAGCATGAGTTTATTACCAAAGTGCTCATGCATATATCAAACAGCCTTGATGTCCACAAGACCATTCACACTGGCACTTTTCTCAGAGCTTCGCCGGGGGACTGAGTGTTTGATATAGCAGGATCTAGCATACCTGGTAGATGCACTGCATTCTCAGCATCATTGTTGTGGGTTTTCCTTTTACTGTTTTGTTGAACCAACCCATAGAATTTTCTGCAGGCTCAACTGCGTTACTTATTAAAATGCTACCTTTTCTAGTACAAGACAGCAGGGCTAGTAAAAAGAACATTTTATTAGCTCAGTACAAAATATACAAGCATTTGGCTAGTAAGATGGTGCCAATTTGACCCCTGTTGTTATAGAGCTCAAGTTATTTATCTGTACGACAGAACATTGTTTTGCTTGCTGTATAATTACCTTTAAAAAACATATTTTTTCCATGTACTGTAAACTCTGTGGGCCCTTCACCAGGTTACCACGGGTAAAGAGCTGTCCACTTCTCAGGAGGCCTCTGAAAATGTGATCATGAATCCCACAATGAACATATTCAAAAACAGATTACACAGATATACAAGGGAAAAGGGAATACATGTTTGCACACTGTTGAGGTAACAGGGGATGGACTAGATGGTGCTATTGCCTCAAGCCATCTGTCAGTTCCTATGTTCTTATATTCTTTCTTGGCAAAACTTTTCTTAATAAATACTGTAAATAACTCTAAAACCCGTGATATTGTGCTGTCATTTACAATTAAACAAGTCTGAAATGTACTAAAACCATTTTTATCAATAGTGCAAGAACAAAATTACAAATATCAGAGACACAAATACAGATATAAAAACTGACTCCATGCACAGCTTTATTGGATAGCACAGTAGAATCTCCTAATCACCAATAGAGACTATTTTTTTTTCTTTTGGATATGAAATGACTTTTTAATTGAACATTATATACTATGTTGTTCTGGGCCACTCTATTCCCTGGTGAGTCACTACAACAAATAACCAGTCATCTGTTTCTGTGGAATAATATTTTATGGAGGCCGTCATGATTATATTACCATTGAGAGCAACATTTTCAGTTCAGTGGTGAGAATGTTTTCTAGATTTCTTTGGTAATAATGATACAAGTGTATCTATATATCTGAGTTCAAATTAATTATAACCCTCCCCCCCAGGAAATATGCAAAATACAGTCAGAATTGTGTGCAAATGTTATGTTTTTCAAAGTTTCTTCAGAGATGTCAGAGGTTCTTTAAACATACACATAGTGTAAGCACATTATAGTGCAGAAGGAAGTTGTGCTGGGATCTTACTCTATTATTGGTGATTGTCCAAGTGAAAGTTTAAAAGCTGCATGATACTTTATGAAAGAAAGGGTTATTTCAACAGTGCCAAGGACAACCTTCCCTCTAGAAATACTCTAAGGTATGGCTATATTTGGATATATCTGGGCAGGTATTTTTTTTATCTCCCTTCCACAGCTGCCCCTATCTGCCCACTGTCCCAGTTACCAGCCCCATCCTTGTCATGTTTATCTCTTACCACGCTCCCTCCTGCTACAGACTTACCCCTCTGAGGTAAGGCAGTGTGGAGTTGGCCAGGCTCCCCAGCAGCTACATCGGTCTATGTCATAACGGCGATAGCGGAATAGTGATTGCAGTTTGGTGAGTGTACATCACCGAAAATAAATAATGGCGATGTACACTCACAGGGGCTACAAAACTGGCAACAGTTTTCTATGTTATACGGGGGCTTTGCCCCCCGCACCCTCTACTTAAAGATTTTCAACTCTGGGGGGGGGTGCATGTCGGGTGTGTGTGTGTATAACCTAAAAACAAAACAAAAAAAACCAGACCCGACGCAATAAGCGATTGGCCCCAGAACCGAAGCTGGCGCCCTCCCAACCCCAGCCTGCCACCCTACCCACCATGCCACATTGCCAGCTTGGCAGCTGACAACCACATTACACCCTACATACTCTCCCTCCCCTTCCGCCTGTCATGTGGCATGGTCCCCCCATGCACATGTATACACAGACATCCTGTCGCAGTATTCACCTACCCCCATATCCCATCGCTACCCTGCCAGGTAGCCCAGAACACAGGTGCCATGATTGAGTCACCCTTTTTGTAGTCACTCAATCACAGTCGCCGTGTTCATTGGATACCCAACTACATAGTTCTGGGGGAGCAAGTAGACAGTTGGCAAGTCAGGGCCCGAGAGGCTGGCGGCACTTCATCCAGTCATGCTATGGGCTCCATTTCACCTTCTCTGACCCTGCCCACTGGGAGATACCAGGTGGGGCTAAGCATGGGTGCAGAGCACAGCTACACACCCCAATAGGAAATCAGCATCTCCCTGTACCTGACTTGTGCATCAGCCTGCAGCACCACCTGTAATCATCTAGGTGGTATGGCAACAGCCAGATCCATCTCTCCCCAGAGGATGGTGCTTGCAACAAAAACAGGTCTTCACGCACCAGACTGACTTGCAACATGCTTGCATCAAAACAATGGCTGTGCCATATTGGAAAGGTGGACTACATCCAAAAAACTGATGCACCATCCTCTTATTTGGGATTATTTGGGATTGTAAAGGCATGACAGTCCTGCCAGTGATAGACCAGCCATGGCTGGTCTAAATGACACAAGAGCATATAAAGAGGCCCCAAGCAGTCAGGCAGATCTCACTGTGTTACTGTGAATGGCATTATATTGCAAGAGTCCTGCACTGTATACATCTTCATGCTGTCTCATGTACTATGACATGTAAAATAGTGCTTCCAGAGACATGCCCATATGTAAACCCCCAGGCCACTTTTTAAACTAGTGAGCGCACTCCCCCCCCACTAAAATCTGGATACTGGTACCCACATACTGGCTTACCATTTTACTTTACAAAAAGGTTGGTACCACCCTTGGTGTTAGGATGTATACCTGGCTCATTTTCTAGAGGAAGAGAGGGGTGGGGTACAAATACAAAACAACATGAACCTTGTGTAAACATTACAACCCAGATCCTGGGTGGAGGCTGCTAGGCATATGCCAGATCTAACCTGCTAATGGGGGCCCCAGTAAATCCAACAACTAGAAGCAATAATAAGAATGTCCAGAACAGTAACTGAGATTGTGCAGTATGGCTTTATTCAACAGATGGAAATTTAAAGCAGAAGTGGACCCCCAAGGGTCGATCTAGGCAGGACAGGTACATTTCATGAACTCTCCTTGCATGCAGTACAGTTCATGAACACACAACAGAACATATTCTTCACATTTCCCAATGGTGCAATTAGTGGACACCTGGCCATGCACCTGAACATTTTCCTCCCATGAGTGCCATTTAGTGAATCTAAGCCACACACTCAGAACTCTTCTATGAACATAGGTGCAATTAAGTGACACTCAGCCATACACTTTAACCTGCAGCTTGACCTTTGCTCAGGTATAACTGGTGCCGTTTACAAATCAGGAAGCCCTGCCATGTAAGCTTTCAGATAGTGTTCCTCCCACCTTTCACCCCAACTGACAGTCTCTGCCATTCTTCAGGGTTACACCATTGAAACACCCATTTCCAACCGAAATGCTAGAGGTCCCACACTTTAAATCCATTACACACTGGGGTGACCAAAGAACAAACTACTCTCCTGGGTGAACAGTTTAACAGAACATTCACTCTCTTGGGTGAACTAGGGGCACTGACAGGTACTATGTAGCCTTATCTATCTGCACACACACACCAAACTATGATTCCCCTGAAGTATGTGGAGTGCTTGTCTCCTAGAACAGTACTCATAAAAGGTTGTTCCATCCACTGGGCATGGAACAACAAAAGAAAAGGCATTCTTCTGGGTAGCAGGTCAAACAATCTCTTAAAGTCCTTTCCAAGGCAGCTGAAACAGACATATAACCTTCAGGGGATTGCCCCTTGAGTCCACTGAGAACAAACAGTTCCTTCCACTTCACTGGGAGTAGAAATCAGGAAATCCTGCTGTAGAACTGGTCTCCACCACTTCACTGGAAGCTGGAAGTGACACTCCACTAGGGTGAGAAAAGCTGGGCCCTCACCTTAGAGCCCAACTGGCAGTCCTTCTGCCACTCTCACCTCCTCACTGAACACTGACTCAACACTAACTGAACATTCTAAGCTCCCCAGAGCAGCTGTTCACACAGTGTGGCTTATGCTGCTGTGAGAGTTCCGAATGACCTAATTATTCTTCCCTCAGGCTAGCTGAGTAAACAATAATGTCATTATGTAAGAAGCCCCTAAAGAGCTCCCTACCAGCTGCCTAGTACCTTCCTAACAATAATATTGATAGGATTCTGGTAACTCCAGAGGACTGGGTGGTTACACTCACCCCCATCAGGCAAATGACTGTCCGCAGTCATATCTCCACTCGGCACCAGGCCATCCTACCCTCTGTGTTACCTACGGGGAGGTTGTGCAAGTTCTCCCTTACCATGTGCCAGGCACAGGCAGCTAACACTAAAGGACAGAGGCCCACTGAAGAAACTTCAGTTCCTATCCTATTACTGTACTATCTATGGATTCTCAGTGGCTCCAAGAAACTGCCTGAAGCATGTCCTAACTGACAGTACTGGTGACCCCTACCGTGAATCAGGACCACCAACTTGCCTTCCCCCCTAACCCTCTAGGGGAATCTATCTGACCTATGCTACCTAACAAGTGCCCAAACCTTTAGACATTGTACTACACAGTTACACAAGCCTAACAACTCTACACAAAGGAAGGACTCTGATGAATCCCAGAAATCCTCTTCAGGTCTTCTTGTCTTCTTCCAGGAACACTTGCAAAAGAAAACACTGCAAAAACACATTTCTACACACAACTACAACATGTAAAAGCCCCAAACAGTGACCAAACAACCCTCCCACTGGATACTGCACAAGCCCAAAAGCATTTTTTTAGGATTTTCTACAAAAGTATAAAATTAGAAAATATAAAAACATTTGGGGGGGGGGAGATCCTGCAAAGTCCAAATCTAGGGAAGAGACCAGAGTGCTAAGCACTACAGAAAGAGTCTCTTGTAGGCCAGATCCTGCTGAAGCACAGTTCTGAAACAGGCACAAGGCCTGCTAGCACTGCAGTCTAGATGGACAGTCTGTTGGAAATTACAGTTCCATGGATATCTTCAATTGCAGATAAACAGTCAAATTAAAAATGAAAAGAGTTTCTTACCAGTTCTAGGCTACAAAAGAATGCCTACATCACCTCTCTAGACTTGCGGCCTGATGATCTTTGGCTGCTGGGTAGACAAAATCTTTGGATCAGATGCTTCCATGACCTCCTACTAGACCCAGACTGGAAATCTTTGACTGCTGTGCTGATGAACCTGGATGTTGCCACAGACGAACCTGGATGCTGCTGGAGCTGAACCTGGATGCAGCTGCAGATGAACCTGAATCACCAGAAGAAAGGCACCACCATCCTGGTTTGCTGCCTCTTCAGTGGCAGATGGCTGAGCTGGCATGGCTGCATTCACTTTTGGCAAGTGGACACAATTTCAGATGAATGGCACCAATTTCAGGGGTAGTACCATTCAGGATCTGGGGCACAAACTGTCACCACATCTGGACGCACCACAGGAACATTGTAGAATGTCTCCTGGCCAGCTTTGTCCACTACTCTCACAGAGCTAATTAACAAAGTCCTACCACTCTTCCAGAATTGCAGTCTCTCATTGCGCACTTTAATTCGGACCCACTTGTTTACTCTAGGGTGCAGGTTGGCACAAGCTTCCTCCCACAACCAGGCATGCCTGTTTTTCTCAATTTCTTCCCTTATTGTCTGAGGGTAGAAAGGGTACGATTGTCCATACTTGGCCACAGCTTGCCTATGAACAATTCTTTCCTCTTTGCTGCTTTTAACTAACTCCAGTCCAGAAGCATGGCTTGGGGGTGGCCAGTCCTGGCTGAGCCAGTTACGAACACTTAGTGCAGAGCAAAAGCAGTCCACCTCTGCACTCAGGGGCACATTTCTTGAGCCTTCTTCCACATGGATATCAGAAGGCTCTATGGAAGCTAAGGCTACTGGTGACTCACGGGGTCCCACTGCAGCCATTGCTGCTTCTTCCTCTTCTACACATTCTGCCCAGGAGCTGGTGATTGTGCCAACCTCTGAAATTGTCCATTCTCCACTGTCCTTGAAGGCACTGGCCTCCCAATGACATGCTTCTTCCACCTCGGACTCTCCCATGAGGCTTGGACTTGGGCATTCCACTCATGGATCTACTGAACCTGCACTGGCAGTGTCCAACTCCACCCTCTGTGGCATGGAACACTTAACTTCCTCTGGGCCTTGCAAAGCATCAACATAGACAATGTCCGATAACTCCTTTAAAAACTCTATGGGGTCTCTTTCACTGCACCCAGTCTGTTGCTGTCATCCTGATTCTACAGGGTCCCCTGTCTGTGTCCAAACTGGAGCTAAACAGATGCGTTTTGGTTTTGCTACCCCTGTGCCACCTGCCATGCTCATCCCAAATCGTGTTCTACAGTCTGTGCACTGTGGAATTGGCAAAGCATTTCTTCTTGGCTTTAAGCATATTACACACACATTAACCAGATAGTTCAGCAAAACCAACTCGGTGGGTGCTGATGAACAGTCATACAATGTCTCAGACTTGGATAGTTCTTGTTCTTGTTGGGCTACCCACACCCTGGCATAGAGCAGGTAGTGAGGAGATTACTGCATCATGTTCTGCAAATTAAACACACAAGTCCCCAAATTACTATTTTTGTAAGCACTCTGAGATTTGGTTTTAACACACTGGAAAGGTTCACTAACAGGCTGCCTGGCTGCTGCAGTTGTAGTCCACACACTTAGCAAGAAACCATTTGAAACTTTGTTTTGGGTTTGAAAATACTGGTCTAAAGTAATGCTGCTTTGTTTACATTGCTGGCTATACCCTAACATGGTGACTGTTATTTAACATCACACTCGGTCTAGAATTGCTAGGATTCTGTCTAGATCTTTTGCATTTCAACAGATTTCCTCAAGCACAATTTCACTTTGTTTTTTCTCAGTCCATTACTTTACTAGCAATTGGACCAGAGGGATCATTTGTCTTAAAGTTTACTTTCTTAGAAAACAGCAGTTTCACACACACAAGCCAAGATTTAAATGTTCACAAAACTCTCTTTCAGTACTTTTGCTGTATTTGATCAAGTTCTTACATAGTTTTCTGACCTTAGCAGCACAGTCATTTACTTTTGCACAGGGTACTTGCAGGCAGTAGCTGGTTTTCACAGTCAATGTAATACAGCCTGCTGCCAACTCAAGGAAGAGCAGGCCTCTGGGGAGAAACAGGCTGGTGGTGCTGCCGATCATAGCTACAACCAGCTCAATCACTCTCCAGTCGGTTGGAATATGGGTTCAGCCCGGTTTAACTGCAAAAAAGTTAGAAAAATTGCTGGTACAGAAGTGCTTCTGCTGTAAGCGATTCCTCCTGCCGGCTGCATGAACTATATGCTGCTTGCACACTGCAGGCTGCTCCTCCATGAATGTTCCACAATGCTGAGACTCAGGCAAGGGCCGGGCTTGGGTGCACTGGGACCAATCACACAATACCATGCAAATGAGCTCTCTCTGTCTCTCATTGGCACTCCTGCAGCGTGATCATCAAGAAGGCAAAATTTAAACTGCAAACTGTCACTTTTTTCCTCAGCTTGAAATTTCAGAGGGGCAAGAATTTTAAGGCATTTTCACTCAGTACTTGGTGCATTTTCCTTACTGACTCCCCAATTTTCATTGGACACACTTGAAACTTTCTGAGCACTTGGAAAACACTGTCTTTTAAGTCCACAAGTACTTTTCTCTGGAAATTTGCAACTTTTAAACAGTTTTTAAACACTTTTACTACAAGGCAAGGGCAATCATTGCTCAGTTCACATTATCAGGGTAAACACACAAGCAGCATATTTTCCTCTTTCATTTCCATAGAAACTGAGGCAGCAAAAGACTTTCAGGTGGCATTTTTCTTGGCACAACTTTGCTTTCTAGTAAGCAATCTTCTGTTTGGGTCCTAGACATACCCTCAGCAATGCCTCTCACCCCAAATCATATTTCCTTTGGAAAAGCCACTTTCTTTGTAACTCTTGCTCAAATTAAATATCCCCAGATGAGCCCCCAGTTTTTGTGGCTGTCACTCAAACTAAATATACCAGATAACCCCCAGGCCACTTTTTAAACTAGTGAGCACACTCCCCCCCCCATTAAAATCTGGACACTGGTATCCACATACTGGCATACCATTTTACTTTACAAAAAGGTTGGTACCACCCTTGGTGTTAGGATGTATACCTGGCTCATTTTCTAGAGGAAGAGAGGGGTGGGGTACAAATACAAAACAACATGAACCTTGTGTAAACATTACAACCCAGATCCTGGGTGGAGGCTGCTAGGCATATGCCTGATCTAACCTGCTAATGGGGGCCCCAGTAAATCCAACAACCAGAAGCAATAATAGGAATGTCCAGAACAGTAACTGAGATTGTGCAGTATGGCTTTATTCAACAGATGGAAATTTAAAGCATAAGTGGAACCCTAAGAGTCGGTCTAGGCAGGACAGGTACATTTCACGAACTCTCCTTGCATGCAGTACAGTTCATGAACATACAACAGAACATCTTCTTCCCTTTTCCCAATGGTACAATAAATGGACACCTGGCCACGCACCTGAACATTTTCCTCCCATGAGTGTCATATAGTGAATCTAAGCCACACACTCAAAACTATTCTATGAACATAGGTGTAATTATGAAACTCAGCCACACACCCTAACCTGCAGCTTGGCCCTTGCTCAGGTATAACTGGTGCACTTTATGAATCAGGAAGCCCTGCCTTGTAAGCTTTCAGATGGTGTACCTCCCAACCTTCACCCCAACTGACAGTCTCTGCAATTCTTCAGGGTTACACCATTGAAACCCCCATTTCCCACTGAAATGCTACAGGTCACATACTTTAAATCTGTCACACACTGCATGACCAAAGAACAAACTACACTCTCCTGGGTGAACAGTTTAACAGAATATTCACTCTCTTGGGTGAACTAGGGGCACTGACAGGTGCGATCCAGCATTATCTATGGGCACACACCGCAGACTATGATTCCCCTAAAGTGTATGGAGATCTTATCTCCTAGAACAGTACTCATGAATGGTTGTCCCGTCCACTGGGCATGGAACAACAAAAGAAAAGGCATTCTTCTGGGCAGCAGATCAAACAGTCTCTCAAAGTTCTTTCCAAGGCAGCTGAAACACACACACAGGACCTTCATGGGATATCCCCTTGAGTACACTGAGAACAAACAGTTCCTTCCACTTCACTGGGAGTAGAAATCAAGAAATCCTGCTGTAGATCAAGTCTCCATCACTTCAGTGGAAGCTGGAAATGACACTCCACTAGGGTGAGAAGTGCTGAGCCCTCACCTCAGAGCCCAACTGGCAGTCCTTCAGCCACTTTCACCTTCTCACTGAACACTGACTCAACACTAACTGAACATTCTAAGCTCCCCAGAGCAGCTGTCCACACAGTGTGGCTTATGCTGCTACGAGAGTTCTGAATGACCTAATAATTCTTCCTCAGGCTAGCTGAATAAACAATGATGTCATTATGTAAGAAGCCCCTAATGAGCTCCCTGTCTGCTGTCTGCAACCTTCCTAATAATAATACTGATATGATTCTAGTAATCCCAGGGGACTGGGTGGTTACACATATAATAACTGTCAGTACTGTCATGTGGGTGCTATGATTGGAATGAAGAGGGTAAATTATGCAGGTGTTTGGTTATAGAGCCAATATTCCCCTGTGGGACTAGTTTAGAACATTTGGGGAGCTTAAAATGCCATTGTCTAAGCCATTTAAGCCATTTCATTTGCCGTATCTTTTGACTCAACTTCTATGATTCTCACCCCATGCATTGTATTTTTGACCCTGCTTCCATCATTCTTGTCTATGCATCACATTTTTAATGCAGCTTCTGTCATTCTTGCCCCATGCATGATATTTTTGATGCAGCAGAACTCTTGCATCATTTTGGGGGACTTTGCCATTAAATAATGCTTTTCTTGCAAAATACAATGCACAGTATTTGGTGCACTTGGATTTGATGCAAGGGGGATGTTTGATGCACCTTGCATCAGTCTAAGGGCCCTTTGAAAATCTGGCTCACTGTAGCTAGTTCTATTCCTCGTTGTATTGACCTTATGTCCTCACTGTGACATTACAGCTGACAAGGAAGAGCCAATTGTCTGATGCAGTACTGATCTTTTATGAATACGCAATAACTAAGGTCACAATGCTGATGAGTTATTACTGGGAATATAACTAGAATAGAACTAGGTGTGTCAGCATCCATGTAAATTACTGCTTTTTACATCCTACCTAATATTACCAGGTAGAAAATCTTCTGTTTAGGAAATGGAAAAAGGAAAATACTTCAGAAATAAAAGTTAATAACATTGTCTGCCCACTACTTTTGCACTACTAACTCTTTAAAGAGCATGTGTTCACTTCTCATAAATAAACTGACTATTTTATTCATTGTGTTTTGATGTGTTAGTAATTACTTTCTAATTTTAATAATAAAATATTTATACAGTGAAACAAGTGGATTTTTGCATTTGATTTTCACACTGTTAGTAAAAAGAATCTATTAGAACTGGTTTCACCTAATGGCCCAGTGCATAACAGTGCACCTCCCATGTCGGGGACCTGGGTTTAGAAGCAAGACTAGGAAGCTGATCAGGCAACCCCGAGGGCTGGGGAGGCACTGCCACACAGCAGTGCTGCCAGCTGGGGAGGGATGGTGTTGGGTTCCATTGCACTAGCAACCCCTGTGGTGAGTCAAGGAGCTTGCCTCTTTTCCAGAGGTATGCTACCATGCATGAGGTCTGAAAGGGAACACCTGATGTCCGATATCAGGGAGGTGGATGGGGCTAAAAAAGAGGAAACCAAGAACCCCACTGGCAGGATGAAACTCCTGCCTGTCACAGGCCCCACATCGCTGACTGGGCCCTGTCTTTGCATCTAGAGATGGTCACTGGGGGTGGGGAAGATGGGCCTCCATTGCCTGGCCCTGCCATGGGGTGCAATCTGGGGGGGAATGTCAGAAGCCAGCTAAGTCCCAGAGATGGTGGGTGATGGGGCTGGGTAAGCAGGAAGCTGATGGGGGCTGGAGGAGAAAGGGGGCATACATACAGAATGGAAAAAGAAAGACTTCGATAGAATGATGGTATTGTGATGTCAGAGACTGCCAACAAGTTAGGAGCTCAAGAATTTCATTGAGTAACTAAAGACATGTGTCTATCTTTTTCAAAAGAAATAGTTACTTCTTGTAGCAACAAATGTTGCCTTTTGTATGTTTGTACTACTGTGGGCCATCTCTATAACATTACAGTTTTGTAAAACAGTAATTGGCTTCTCTTTCTTCCAAGCAAAACCTGGTTAGGAAGAAAATGTCATCTGCTAAATCATAAGAAAAGATCACAGGTTATAATAAATTACATGTTTCTATTAAAGAGCTACTCTGCACATAGGCATGTGCCTTCATAACTGAGATGTTTCAGCTGGTACAGTTCACTAAATAATACATTTTCTTGATTTTCAGTGTTCCTTTCCAAGATTTACAGCAAATCTTGGTAGACCATCTAAAAAGTCTACATAGAAAACATTTGAAAACATTTGTCTCTCCCCCTGTTAACCTCACAGTGCCTTTGTTTATGACATTGTAGTGCTCGCCATGACAACAGACTGTGATGTCACAAACAGCAACTGTGTGGATAGCAGGGGAGTGACAGATAAATTTTGAAAGACTCAATGAAATAATTGCTGCATTATCTACAATATTTAGTAGACCAACAGCAGGAGAAAGTAAATATATATATATATATATATATATGTACATATAATAACTGGTCAGCAATTTCTCACAATGTACTGACCAGGTTGATATTTTCTATAACAACCAGCTGGTTGTTATGACATTCATGAGCCATGCCAGTCAAACTATGCTGCTGCCTCATTGGCCAACATTCTGTATGTGGGCGGGGCCAAACAGTCTCACAAACTGCTGGAGAAAAATTGTTGGCCTGTTATTATAAAAAATAAATGAAGGGGAGGGTGCTACATATGATAATTTAATGCACACCCTCATTGTGGAATGCTTTGATAAACCCCTCTGGCTTCGCCCTCGGGGTTTATGTAGCATCCCACAACTCGGGAGTGCATTAAATTCTCATATCAACCCCTTCCCCATCCATTATTCTCTATATAACAAATAGCTAGAAAACCATAAAGGTAAAAGATAATTGGTGTAAATCTAGAGTTTTTAAGTTTAATATTTTGGAGGTAGAGTCTTTTTCCACCATAAAAGTTTGAAAAAAGATTCACAGTTTCACAATGAAATATACTGCCAGCCTTACCAGTAAAGAGTTTCTGACTTCATAATACAAGGACCCCACTAGATTCTTTTAATAGTAGGTGACAAAATACATATAAATGATGAAAAGGTAAGTAAAGAAACATAAAAACAAGCACAATGTTTACCAAGGTGTCTAAAGGCCCCAAACCTCCATACTTTAAGATACACATCCTTAGCAAGAACCTGCCCTTTAAAGGTGCTACAGCAAAGTATTTACAGTCTACAATTTTCTCTAGGACTGTGACTCTCTGGTGTATGTCAAAATCTTGTTAATTCAAGTGACAAAGAACCATCACAACCTCTCATTTACACATAGAATAATGTTTACCTTCAAGTAAGACACAGTGGGCTGTAATAAATCACTTGAAAGGATGTGTTGATTTCATAAGCTGTGAGAGCAAAATTGTTTGTCACAGTGGCAGGGCCCCCAGTGACTAACTGCCTCCAATCTCATTTGGCAATGCAGATATATAGTTTTATTTTATCAAATATATACTACTCAAGATTCAGTGAGTCATCCTTAATGGCTCCTTTAATGTAATCAGTGAAGCAGCTATCTATAAGCCTGACAGAATGGAATTATCACTTCTGTGATGTCAACAGAAGGACATAATTTAACTGATCATAGTACTAGGAGGGAATTATCATCCAAGATAGAGAACACCAATGTAGGAGGGAATTATCATCCAAGATAGAGAACACCAATGATGTGAGGCATCGTGATTGAGTCAAGTGAGGGGCACGTAATGACAAATCATCAGTTTCTGTTTGATAGTGTTTCCTATGCGTTGGGAATTATGCCTAGAAGTGCTGGGAGAACTGAAGCAGAAGAAAGAACAGAGCAGCCAGCCAGCACTGAACAAGGTCATTTATTTAATACTTAAAGAAGCAGTGTTGGTGATTAGGCAGTGGTAAATGCTTTTCAGACAGTGTTTTGGGCAGTTCTTTAAATTTATTTAATTGTTAGTGGTCAGTGTGGGGAACCGAGCTGGGAGAATATTGCAGTCTCTTGTGAGTTGAGTGGTTAGTTACAACCTATGAAACAGGTGTATGATAGGGGCAGAAACTGAATCAAGCTTACTAGAGACAGGGAGTAGGATTTTCAAAAGGTGGCACTGGGCGCACGTCCAGCCTTGCGCCACATGACTTTGAATTCTGCTGTGCGCCAATCCCCTTTGGTGCAGCTGCACCCGAATTTCCATTACCAGGTGCAGTTGCGACAGTTTGTGTGATTTAGGGCTTCTTGAGCCAATGCTCTGGCGCAAGCACCGTGACTTTGTTCTGGAGGGATGGTGCAAGGTCGACCACACTTATGTGGTCTAAGGACCTCTGCCAGATGCAAGGGATGGAAATTCCGACATGTCGCTTGATGGATGCCACAAGCCCCATGCGCCATATGTTCGGTGCACCAATGGCTTGTGGCATTCATTTGCGATGGAAAATCCTGCCCAGGGAATTTAAGGGGCTAGTTAGCTGAGGGTCCTGAAAGAGAGGAGAGCACAGAACAGTGACTCAGACAGAGAAAAAGCACAGTCATGGGATGCCAGGGATCACTTGAGGTGGAGCAGGATGCCAGGAGGGCTGCTTGATCCCTACAACTGCAAGCATCTTTACATGTGAGCTTGCTGAAATGCCACAGAGTAGGAGCCTGGGACCAGCATCTTCACCAGGCATCCATAGCAGGAGGCCACAGGATGCAGTGGAGCATGCTGGTAAGGTCATAAAGTTTCCAGGAACTGAGGAAAGACTAGGAGTGTAGCCAGAAATGTCAGTTTGCACACACTCTCTCCAACTGCTCAACCCTCCTCACCCCAGTCCTATTGTGTGTGGTCATGTGTCATTGTGTTTGGAGTAAAAAGATTTCAGATTTTTAAGCTGGCACAGTGGCATGGCAGGTTGAGGCATCCATGCCTTCCCACAGCCATGCCGATGACCCGGGGTCGGGAATGGACTCAGGTTGCTCGGGGGCTGGTGGGGAGAGGAAGAATTGAGCATCTATAGACAGCTCTCCTTCCTCGGAGAGGGGGAATCATATGGCATACTGCTTGCCTGACATCCAGTGATAGCTGGATACCATCACATGCATGCCATCATGTTGGGGAAGGGAACCCACAACCAGGACATTAGGCTGTCTCTGCAGAAGCTGAGCTCAGCTACTCTGTCCCTTGCAAATTCATGGGCCTGGGAGAAAAACCAGAGGAAAAACCCATGTGGTGGAAAAATGATGACTGACCCTTCACAGGCCCTGCACCTAGTGGCCAGAGACACACATAACCCTGTGAGAGAGGGTATGAGTGGGGGTAAGTCCTGGGGCAGCCAGGCTGATAGGGCTGAGGGGGTCAGTCAGAGGAAGACTGCCGGGGATGAGAAGGAGCAGAAAGTATAACTGAAAACAAAAATCAGATTGTTACCAGACATTTTAGCTAATCTCTAAACAGGTTGTACACTTATAAACTTATAATCAAGTTCTATATACCAGATGTTCAAACAGATATAGACCATATTCAGTGGTTTCTAGTAAATCAAATACTCCAGATTAGAGGGATAATGGTTACAAAAAAGCATATGGTTTGGAACAGGTACTTAGAAAAGACACAACTGTGCACAAATGTGTACAGTGAGTATGTCTGCCTCCACTATTCAGTAAGACCAGTTCAGTATTGGAAGAGAGGACAGTGCTATCAGCTAACACCCTATCTGGGGTTGAGTTACACATTCTGCATCTTGGGATACTGTACAGCAGCCCTGTTTAATAGTAATCTGAGGCCTCATTTGCCATAAGGCTCTCATAACAAATACAGAGGTTCTGTAGTTACTGCAGACATATAATCCAGGATGCACAGCCACACACAGGCATTGACATTGGGGGCAGTAAACGGTGTGTTAGAACTGTGGGGCAATCATGACCCAGAGAATGCTCTTGATCTATGTCAGTACCTCAGCTCTAGCAGTATATGGCTGTTGAGAGCTTTGCTGGAAAATGCTAGGGTGGAAATCTATTTCCTAAGAGCCCAAACCAGGTTCCATCAGCAGAGAATGGAAGTGCCATTATTTCAGTGGGCCCATAGGCCAAACTAAGGCTAGTAGACCATAGTCAGGATGGAGGGTGGGAGGCGACTTGAGTGTATCAGTAGTAAAACTGGTACCCACCTCTTATAGGTTTCATCCACTGTTGGAGGAGGCCCCCAGAATGCATCCCAGGAAAGGACAGAACCAACAATGCAGATATGGGGTGCTCAGGCCAACATACATGATCACGGGAAGGGTTGAAATCTCACCATGGGTATTGAAAGGCCCATGGAAATAGGGCATTAGATTGTCAGAACACAGGTGGGATAATGCATTCCACTGTCAGAACACAGGTGGGATAATGCATTCCACTGTCAGAACACAGGTAGGATAATGCATTCCACTGTCAGAACACAGGTGGGAAAATGCATTCCACAAGACGCCATAATGGAGGTTCACTGTTTCTTAGGGTAATAGTGGACACCCTCTGAAAGAAGGTGCTAGAACTCACATGGACAGATGGGGGACCAGATATGATAGTGTACTTTGTGCAGGTATGAATGATCTGGCCTACAGAGATATAGAGGAAGTGAAAGAAAGCTTTTACACCCAAGGCTGGATGCTCAGGCATAGGGCAAGTGTGGTGACCTACTCAGAGGTCCTACATGGCCATATTGTAGATGCAGGGAACAGCTCAAACAGAGCAGTTTAATGCCTGACTAAAGGGCTTGTGTCAGGTGGAGGGTTTTTTAGTTCCTGTGAGATTGAAGCTGCATCTGGTGAGGATAGAGGTTGTTTTAAGAGAGATGGCCTCCACCCCAACAAAGAGGGCACCAGGATTCTAGGGAATAAGTTCACACAACAGCTAGATAGCACTTTAAAAAAGTAAGGGGGAACACTGCAGTTAAGGATAGGCAAATCCATACAACTAAGAAAGACCAAGAGAACATCCCCCAGAACTAGTCCAAGGAGGAGTATCAAACCCAGTGAGGCAGGGCTAGGAAGTGACATTGCAACAAACAAACGGGATTCAAATGCAAGAAGGCCAACAGGAACACGGGAATGATGGTGAAGAACAATAGGAGGAGGGATGTGCAGGGCAACAGAGGCAATCAGGGACAACTATCAGCAGTCAGATATTAGGAGTGGTACAGCCAGTGTGGAGAGTGATGTGCACTAATGCCAGAAGCCTGGCAAGCAAACCCTATGACATTCAGGGAACAATGATGGAAGCACACTTAGACATGATAAGAAAAAAAGAAAGCATTTGGGAAACCAGGAATGCCAGCAATAAGTTAAGCAAAACTTATTGCGGATCCATAAAGTATGTCATCTACCTGCCCCAGTACTTCGACCAAATGGTCTTCATCAGGGGACGTGGTTAGAGGTCTAAAACAACATCACATGAAGTACTATAATTTCTTAAAGATATAAAAAACACCATTTCTGTGACTGAGTAACAAAGGTAATTAAATTCAGCCAGGTAAGTTTACAATTCCCTGAAGTATCAGTTTCACAAGCTAATAGTCACACTTTTCAAAAGTATTATTACATTTACTAAGGATATAAAATGCATACAGATTCATAATTTCATTATTCAAAAAAAGCTGGAAACCGTTCTGTAGCAATTTATATAGCTGACACTTACAATAATGGTAACATACAGTATATTCCCCCAATCCACATTTACTGAGTCATGCCAACATGTGCGTCAATACCATTATTTGTTTATTTTAAAAGTTTCACCAGGAAAGGCATACTGAGCAGTGAATGCTCATTTCCTGATGCATTCTGGGGGAGAAGAGATGGGGATAAACAGTAAGTACAATCAACAAAAAGACAAAATACAATGAATAATGGATAATAGATACAAACATCAAACAGAAATGACAAAAGTGATATTATACATTGCAACAACCCAGAAAAGTGCTAGGAGACTTTAATAAACAATCAATCACAAGTAATACAGCATAAGTGCTAAGTGCACATACCAGCCTATAATATTTAATTTATTTAGTTTTTCTTTACTGGTAATGTGCACTAGGCAAAGCTTGCCTATTTTCAGGCATGGCCCGGGAGAGTACAAACCAGTAGACCATTACAGTGCAGACAAAGATAACACATAGTAGCAACATAAGAACCAGAGGGGTACATTTCTGTGCACAATACAAGAGTTGGTGAAGGAATCCATTGGAGTACAAATTCTATACAGTTCCATACAGTGACAGTAAATGTGGCAGCAACTATGAAGAGAGAGTGGTGAGAGGAAAAAAACACAATATGGCACATGCCTGAAAAGCGGGGGAGTGTAAAAGAAGGGTAAGTTGATGGAAACACTGAAGAGCATTAGACTAAAAACAGTTATAAAATGGGGAGAGGAAATCCTGCGATCTGACTGGCTATTACCTGTGCAGGAAATCTGTTCCATGCACAGGTAATAACAAGTTCCATAAACAACTACCGCACCGGTAAAGTAGAAATCAATGTATCAATAGAATGTTAATATTTAAAATACAGCCATATTGTTTTGAACGGTAACAATGGAAAAACTGAGCCACTAATCCATGCTACCATGACTTAGATATTTATGTAAGCAAATTCACTCCCATAGTAAATTGTAACTTATCTTGTTAACTGACCGCCTGGTAATCATTTATCCTGTCACTTCCTGGCCACAATAGCAGCCCAGTAGTATGCCACCTCCTGCTGTAGCCTTCATTAGAAACACTCCCGCCCCCAAAGTTTGTAACAAAAAAAAATTGTGTTTCTTCTTATCTTGACTCCGAGACTGTCACTGTTAATGGCAAGGAACCACTCTGATGGTGCTGTTAGCCACGCTTGCTCTCCAATGATGTTATCTGCCTGTAGAAAACCTCACTCTCTCCCTCCTCATCCACTGAAGACACGGCTTGGGGGGGATTACTTCTGCACACTCCTCTGGAAAAAGCAAAGCCACGAGATACTACAGGTCTGATGAAAGACAGGATCTTTGGTAGGATTACTCTGTGTATGCGTGTGTGTGTGTGTGCTGCTAGCTGCCGCTTTGGAAAAAAAAAATAATAACACAGTTATCTCTTTCTCTGCTGTCCCATAGCTCCTTACTAATTAAAAAAAATCCACAACAGTACATGATCTAAAAAAAATTCACAACAGTACATGGGGTCGGGAGGTGGTGTTCTCGCATAACTTTGAACAGCACAGACATAAAATCATAATGATGTCATTATGTGGTAGGTGGAAAGACTATTTTATCATAGATCAACATAAGCAAATCCTATTTTCCACATTGAAAAATTATTTTTTTTAACTGTAAAAAGTTGTAAAAAAAGGGGGGCCCATTTTATAAGCGCAATAAGATACTCCGGAGGTGTGCATGGAACAGAGTTTACCACACTTCCAGGGGCTGAAGGCACTTGGCCAGCAGCCTTGTACCTCACTATGCCTCTGGGCATGTGGTAACATCTGTTCCATGCACACCCCATCGTGTCTTATTGCTTGTGTAATAGAATAAACAAGTGCAAAGGGCAGACAAATGCTGATGGCTTGAGGAATATTGCAGGCAGTGGTTAGGAACAGGAACAGATGCATGCTGAAGCAAGTTTGACTGATAGATAATCAACTAGGTCCAGTCCCATTGAAGGTTTGGAGTTACTCTTTTGAATGTAGCCCATAACCACTTAAGGTGTAAGAATGGAAAAATAAAAAGATGCAATGTTTTTCACATTATGTTGAGAAGGAACAAACTCGTGAGTAGAGAATTTTTTTCCAAGATCCTCCAGATTTCCAAAGTACTCATTGAACAACCCAGCCACCTCAGCAGGGGAGTCAATCAAGTTATCATTCACCTCAAGTGAGATTTGTGAATTTTTTTTCCTACCCAACATTTGATTTAAAGACTTGATTGGAAAACCTGAATTGAAAGAAATAAACAATTTATCAGGAACACTCTTGTCCTGGGCAGGATTGTTCTCGATAAACTGTGTATTTTTTCAATACAGACCCTGTCCTCTACAATTGATATTAGTAGCTGGCACTTGGAGGATGTTTTGACTAGTGTTGTCCCCCTCTTCAGACCTTACACACAGATAGTGGCTGTTGTGCATACTGGGATGACAGAAACAAGAATGTATCTTTTTACCACCTCACCCTCATTACCCCTACTAATCTTTAGCCCTTTACATTACAAAAATGACCGGACCTGGTCTACTCTGTGCTGGGTAGCTGAGTGATCTGTGCTGCTCAGCGCAGTACTCTCCTCCGGACCCACGTGCAGTACAGCCCTCCTGACCTATGGCACAGACAGAGTGTGGAGGAGCAAACATAATGGAGCAGATGTGCTTTTGGATGGCACACTCCAACAAAGCTCATCATGGCAAAACATTTAAAATGGAACCTGTGTGCATCCCGTGCTCTCATGACCGTTACGGGAACAAAAACACCCCAAAAAACCTTGGGGCATCTGTGTTCCTGCGACCATTATGGGAAAAAAAATAAAACCTTTGGGCTTCAAAAGTCCCACTCTGATTGCCCCCTCCCCGCAATCTATGCCACTGAGGACCAAGGTCCTGGATTTCAGAATGGTTAATTTCAAGAAGATGAGGGAGGTGTTCGGGGACAAATGAAGATGGGTAGAGGCAGCAGTAGGCATAGTCAGAAAATGGTAATTTATCAAAAAAGGAATACTAGAGGCAACAGGTCTCTATGCAAAAATGATAGGGAAGAATAGGAGGGGAAATAAACTATCATGTTCTCAAAGGGTGCTGCCGAGGCAGTAAAGGAAAAAAGAATGGCATTCTGTATGTATAAGGAAAAACTGCGATGAGGACAAGTGCATATCAGGGAATGACAAGAAAAGCTAATGGCAGCGAGTCAGGCAAAGGCAGAAGCAGAACTAAGGCTGGCAGAGGGAGCCAGAAAAGGTAGCTGTGACATAGACAGCCAGCTCTGAGTGCTCAAGTGCTGTATTCATTTTTGCTATTACATATAAAATATATGAAGGGAAGGGAAGGTCAGTTCAAGGAAAAGGCTGTCTTACTGGAACTGACACATCAAGACCCCACAGGGATAAGTTCAAAGTACAGGAGGTATTTTAAACTACAGAGATCTGGGGTGCAATTACCTTGTCAATTTACTTTCATCCCAGGAAATAAGATTAGCCGTTCATAATGTCCTCATGGAGATCCTCTGACTTGCATGGTTACCAGGAAAAGACTTGTGGGGAGGGGCGTCTGAAACAGGCCAGAATGGACATTGAAGAGGTTTTATGTCTGAGCCAGGGAGGACCTAGTCAGATTTGGAAGGTCCAAAATACATTCCTGAGTAACTCTTGAATTACATCAGAAAGACCTGAGGTGTAGATTCCAAGGTCCAGATGGGATTAAAGAGGCCAATACACATTTGCTTTGAATACAGTGACTTAGATCAAAGAAACTTTTGAGATGTATGTGTAGCAGAGCAAAAACCAGTTCTGACCAGTTTAACCTGTGGAAAAGAAAGTCAGTGAGGTCATCTCATATGTTTTTTAAATATTTTATTTGGAGACCCTGTATTGTAAAATATAGAGTTTGATACACCAAGGCAGAGTTAGTCACCTCATTAGATGGCCAGCTCAGAAGTGTGTTTAATTGCTGAAGTGAACCTGACAGAGACACAAGAAAATATTTCTGACCGAGAGAAGGGAGATCCTAAAAGCTCTGAAAGAAAGTAAGCATTAGATTATACCAATTTGAAGTTATAAATTGCAGGAACTGTACTTTTTTACCTGTTTGTTTTAAGGCTGTATGTGTTGGGATATATATTTGTTCTGTAATTATTGTTCTGTTTTGGTATTTTTAAAGTAAAGATATTTATTTACAAACAAAACTGCATGGAGTGCCTTGACATTTCTTTTTATTTTAAGTGGAGCTTTTAAAGGTTATAGTAACACTGTGTATGGGCTTATTGTATACCAAACTGGGAAATGGATAGAGTTCTCTAAAAATCTTGCATAGAGTTCTAAGGGTGCATTTAAAAGACCTGGTTGGGTGCCCATAGGCAAAGATATCTGGCCCCAGAAGACAGAATTATCTGAGCCTGATAATTGGGTATGCTAACAAGAGGTTATCAGTTTGAATCTCTTCAGATATTGAGACTAAGGTGACTTGAACCCACAAAACAGACAAGAGGGTTACCTTGTCTGTTCACTGTACACAAATCACATGCTCAGAGGTTGGCACTTTGGGAGTAGAGGGCTGACCAGCTGAGTGAGTTTGTGACAGATTGGTTGGCAAGGTAGCATAAAAGTTTGGTGGTATAAGCTTCATTTTTCAGTGTGTTAGCTTCAAACTGTTTAGCTCACTTGGAGAAAAAAAAAGAAAGGCAGTGTTTTATTTAAAAAAGAAACAGAACTATATCCCTTGACTTACAGTTAAGTTTCCACCCATTTTTTTTCTGAAGTGCCAGTAAGTATAGTGTTAGCAGTGAGATAAGAAGAAAATATCTTCCGACTATAGCAAGCACACTGTAGATTTCATAAAGCAGTTATGCAGGAAGAGGGGAGCCCCGTTTCGGGTGAAAGCCAGTAAGCAGAACCTCATAGAGGCCCTGATGGTAGCAGATACCCAGAGCAGCAAGTCACCAACCGTGACTGAAGGGGACCATTCCTTGAGTGTGGCAGAACTAGTGACCAGTGAGGGGTTCCGAGCCAATGAGTCAGACAGCAGGAACACTGTTAGTGAATGGCCACAGCAACAGAGGAAGGTCACCAGTATCCTGAATCCAGAGGTACTCAAGCTGCAAATTGAGTTGAGGAGGATAGAACTGTAGGCAGAGCGACAACAGAGGGAGGCAGACCATGAGGAAGAGTGACAACAGAAGGAGGCGGACCATGAGGCAGTGACAACAGAGGGAGGCAGACCGTGAGGAACATGAGCGCCAGTGAGAGGCAGAGGAGAAGAGACAGCGAGGATGCAGAGCTGCAGAGGAGAGGAGAGAGGAGCACCAGTGGCAACATGAACTGGAAAAGCTACGACTCCAGCCAGCAGCGCCAGGGCAGGTAAGTGGCTTGGGTTTAACTGGGACTGCAGGACTGGGTTGCAAATTGAACTCTAAATTAATAGCTGAGTTTAAGGATGAGGAGGATATAGACACCTTTTTAAATTCTTTTGAAAAAGTTTGTATTCAGGCTAAAATTCCTAGAAATTTCTGGAGCTTCCAGCTATCCCTGCTACTTACCGAAAAGCTTGGGATGCATTAGGTCACATGGACCATAAAGAAAGTGATGATTACAGCAAGTTAAAAGCAGCAATACTAAAAAAGTTTGAATTAACTGCTGAATCATACAGAGCTAAATGCCGTAAGCTCAGGAGAAGCCCTGGTATGAGCTATGAGGAGCTAGCCACAAAACAACGTTAATTTTTAAAACATTGGTGGGAAGGAATTGAGGCAAACACTATTAATACAATTGAAAATGTGATTTTATTAGAACAGTTTTATTGGACATACCCAACAGAGTTAAAAACCTGGCTAGAGGACCGAGATCCAAAAACAGTGCAAGAGGCTGCTGAACTCTCGGACAGCTACAGTACGCCAAGAGGAGACCTGCTCTGAGAACGAATGGGGTGAGTGTGGCAGCACAGAAAGGGAAAAGTGTGCCTTCAGGGCAGCTAAAACCCTCACTGCCTCTACCGAAACCAGTTAGCCCCAGGATTCAAAGAAAAGATTTCTCTGAAGTAAGAAATGTTTGTTGATTATGTAAAGAAACTGGGCACATTGCCAGACAGTGTCCAAGAAGGGCAAGCAATAATATGCAAAGTAGTACCAGAAAGGAAGTGGGTTGTTTGTGTGTCCCTGGAAGCATGCCAGTGAACGTGAGGGAACACATGCACTCAGTCATGGTAAATGGCATACAGTTGCAGGGGTTAAGGGACACAGGAGCATCCCTGACATTGGTAAAAGGGGATCTGGTACAGCCTGGTCAGTTTATACCCAATAAATATGTGACTGTATAGGACTTTGCGGGGTGTAAAGAAAACATTGCCATTGGCCAGTGTTCTCCTGGACTGGGTTGAGACAGGGGGAACTGTGCAACAGGTGGTTGTAGCTAACACATTAGCAGTGGATGTGATCCTGGGTAACAATCTCCAGCAGGGTGTAGTATGTGCAGTTACCCATAGCCATGCAGCCAGGGACAATTGTAGTTCCCTGAGCCCCCCAGAAGCCATTGGGGAAGATACTGAGAGGCTGGTTCCACAGCCTGTGTCTCCAGATGGGGAGACTGATAAAAAGAGGGTAGAAATTTCCCCAGTAGCAAATAACCACATAGCTACAGAGGGTTACTCCAAAGAGGGAGGGGTGACCCCTTGTCAGAGGGTAGGGATTGACAGTGATCCTGAGGGACCTGACGCTAGTGTTAGGGACCCTAGTTTAGTGACTGAAGGGGACCTGTCCCATGCCTTGGGAAGGTGTGAGGGATTCGCAGCTGCTCAGAGAAGTGACCCTAGTTTAGAGAAGCTGAGGGCTTGGGCAGACTCAGACGGTGCACAGAGAGGTGACAGCAGACATAGGGTTTATTGGGAAAATGAACTTATGTATTCACAGGCAGTACAGACAGAGGGAGGGATGCTAGGCAGGCAGCTTGTCGTTACCCAGGGATATCATGAGCAGTTGCTCAAGGTTGCCCATGATATTCCCTTATCTGGTTGTCTGGGAATCGCACGAACTATGCAGTGGTTGGCCCAGAATTTCTACTGGCCTAACTTCACCCACCAGGTGAAGGAGTATTGCAAGTCTTGTCACCGGTGCCAAGAAATAAGGAAGGTGGGCCAGAAAACCCAAGCTGCCCTGATTCCATTGCCCGTAGTGGAGGAGCAATTCCAGAGAGTGGGAATGGATATTGTGGGGCCTTTAAATACCTGTGCTCCTCAGGGAAAAGGTTCATCCTGACTGTGGTGGATTATGCCACCCAGTACCCAGAGGCAGTTGCCCTTTCCTCACTGAGGACAGACAAAGTGACAGATGCCTTGCTTGGGATTTTCTCCCATGTTGGGTTCCTGCAGGAGGTAATCACTGATTGAAGGGGTTTCCTTTATATCAGACTTATTGAAATGTCTATGGAAGAAGTGTGGGGTGGTGCAGAGGTGCATGACACTGTATCACCCACAAGCCAATGAGCTTGTGGAACGCTTCAATGGTACCCTAAAGTCAGTGCTCCCGGCGTCTGCTGAACAGCATGGGAGGAACTGGGAGAAATGCCTTCTCCACCTGCTGTTCGCATACAGGGAGGTGCCTCTGAGTTGACAGGATTTTCCCCCTTTGAACTCTTGTATGGACGCCTGGTACGTGGACCCCTAGACTTGATCCGGGAGGACTGGGAAGGCAAGCATGCCATCCAGGGAACTCCCATTGTGGATTACGTCCTACGAGTTAGGGAAAGGTTGAAGGAGCTTATGGGGACAGCCCAGAGCAACCTGGCAGCTGCCCAACAGAAATAAAAAGTAGGGCATGACCACAGTGCCAGAGCTCGCTCATACATTGTGGGTCAGGAAGTCATGGTCCTTATTCTGGTCTGGAAAGACAAGCTGCAAGCTGAGTGGGCAGGATCATACAAAGTGGTTAGGAAGGTAAATGACGTAAACTACATTGTGGAGTTACCTGACCATAGACAGACAGAAAAGATGTACCATGTCAACATGATGAACCCATATGCAAATAGGGCTGACATGGTGTTTGCAGTGTGTAGTCATGGGGAGGAGATGGATGAAGAAGACCCCCTTCTGGACTTGCTGGAGGACAGTAAGCAGGAGTCATCTGTGGAGGCAGTAAAATTGTCTCCCCAGCTGACCCCGGGCCAGATCCAGAAAGTGAGGGAGGTTTTAGCAGACTTTGCCCCCTTGTTTAGCACCAAGCCTGGACTAACCCCCTTAGCAACACATGATGTGGAGACAGGGACACAGATGCCCATACGGCGGACAGCATATCAGGTGTCAGAGGCTGTCCAAAAGGACATTAGGAGGGAAGTGGAGGAGATGCTGGACTTAGGGGTAATTCAGAGATCCCATAGTCCCTGGGCCTCACCCGTAGTCCTTGTACCCAAGCCAGATGGCTCGACTCATTTCTGTGTAGACTATCATGGACTGAATGCAGTCATAAAGTCAGATGCCCACCTGATGCCCTGGATGGATGAACTCCTGGACAAGTTGGGGGGTGACCTACCTTACCACCATGGACCTGACAAAGGGGTATTGGCAGGTGGAGTTGACGGACAGAGCTAGGGAGAGGTCGGCCTTCATCACTCCAATAGACTTATTTGAGTACAAAGTAATGCCTATCGATATGAAGAACACCACAGCCACTTTCCTAAGGTTGGTGAACCAGGTGTTAAATGGTGCTGTGGAGTACGCCGTGGTGTACCTGGATGACATTGCCATCTTCAGTACCAACTGGGAAGAACACCTGTCATACCTTAGGGAAGTGCTGGCAGAATACAGAGGGCTGGGTTCACTGTCAAAGCCGAGAAGTGCCAGGTGGCCATGGAAGAAGTGGCATACCTTGGGCATGTGGTAGGCCGGGGACAGCTCCGTCCTAACCATATAAAAATAGAGGTAATACAGGCATGGCCCAGACCAGAAACTCAGAAGCATGTCAGGAGTTTTCTGGGACAGCAGGGTGCTACAGAAAGTTTGTACCTTATTAGACTGTCCTGGCTGCTCCCCTATCTGACCTGACAAAGAAAAAAATGCCAAGGAAAATTACCTGAGGTCCAGCCTGTGAGGAAGCCTTTACCAAACTGAAGGAGGCACTGTGCAGTGCTCCTGTTTTGACAAGTCCAGACTATAGCAAAACTTTTGTAGTTCAGACGGATGCCTCAGATGTGGTGTTGGGGCAGTACTAAGCCAGACATCCAGCAAAGGGAGGGACCACCCAATAGTCTACCTGAGCCGGAAGCTGCTCCCCAGGGAACAAGCCTACTCTATGGTGGAAAAGGAGTGTCTTGCCCTAGTGTGGGCCCTAAAGAAATTGGAGCCATACTTGTATGGGCAGCCTTTTGTGGTGCAGACTGACGACAACCCCCTGGTTTGGTTGTCACAGATAGGGAAAAACAATATTAGACTGCTCAGATGAAGACTTGCTTTACAAGGGTATGATTTGAAAATTGTACTCAGGGCCTGAGCCAAAAATAAGAACTCAGATGGACTGTCTAGGGTCTATGAGGAGTGAACTGATTTGGGAAGCTCATCTCATGTAAGGGATGGATCCCCCAAATTCAGTCTAGGTGGGGAGGAGTGTGACGTAGACAGGCAACTCTGAGTGCTCAAGTGCTGTATTAATTTTTGTTATTACATATAAAATATGTGAAGGGAAGGCCAGTTCAAGGAAAAGGCTGTCTTACTGGAACTGACACATCAAGACCCCACAGGGATAAGTTCAAAGTACAGGAGGCATTTTAAACTACAGAGATCTGGGGTGCAATTACCTTGTCAATTTGCTTTCATCCCAGTAAATAAGATTAGTCATTGATAATGCCCTCAGGGAGATCCTTTGACTTGCATGGTTACCAGGAAGGACTTGAGGGGAGGGGCATCGGAGAGAGGACAGAATGGACATTGAAGATGTCTGGTGTCTGAGCCAGGGAGGACCCAGACGGATTTGGAAGGTCCAAAATTCATTCCCTGGGAACCCTTGAATTACATCAGAAAGACCCGAGGTGTAGATTCCAAAGTCCAGATGGGATTAAAGAGGCCAATACACCTTTGCTTTGAATACAGTGACTTAGATCAAAGAAACTTTTGAGATGTATGTGTAGCAGAGCAAAAACCAGTTCTGACCAGTTAACCTGTGGAGAGGAAAGTCAGTGAGGTCATCTCATATATTTTTTTAAATATTTTATTTGGATACCCTGTATTGTAGAATATGGCATTTGATACATCAAGGCAGAGTTAGTGACCACATTAGAAGGCCGGCTCAGAAGTGTGTTTGATTGCTGAAGTGAACCTGACAGAGATACAAGAAAATATTTCTGACTGAGAGAAGGGGGATCCTAAAGGCATTGAAAGAAAGTAAGCATTAGATTTTACCAGTCTGAAGTTATAAATTGCAGGAACTGTACTTTTTTACCTGTTTGTTTTAAGGCTATATGCGTTGGGATATATAATTGTTCTGTAATTATTGTTCTGTTTTGATTTTTTTAAAGTAAAGATACTTTTTTACAAATGAAACTGCATGGAGTGCCTTGACATTTCTTTTTTATTTTAAGTGGAGCTTTTAAAGGTTATAGCAACACTGTGTATGGGCTTATTGTATACCAAACTGGGAAATGGATAGAGTTCTCTAGAAGTCTTGCATAGAGTTCTAAGGGTTCATTTGAAAGACCTGGTTGGGTGCCCGTAGGCAAAGATATCTGGCCCCCTGAAGACAGAATTATCTGAGCCAGATAATTGGGTATGCTAACAAGAGGTTATCAGTTTGAATCCCATCAGAGCTTGAGACTAAGGTGACTTGAACCCTCAAAACAGACTAGAGGGTTACCTTTCTGTTCACTGTACACAAATCATATGCTCAGAGGTTGGCACTTTGGGAGTAGAGGGCTGACCGGCTGAGCGAGTTTGTGACAGTAGCAAGACTTTCTTATGGTATATTTAGAAGAAGCACAAAACTAAAGGAGGTGTGAGCAGGCTGAAGAAGGGGGAGGAATGGGCAGAGGATGAGAAGGGCAAAGAAAATCTGAAACAATTATTTTGGTTTAGTATTCAAGACAAAGGACATTGGTCCTCTACCAAACAACAACATGGCGACCTACAGAGGCCCACTGGTAAGGGTCAACGAGTAGTGCACTACAAGAGAGGTTGAAGTAACTTCAACTGCTAAATGTAAATTATACCATGGAAATAAAAAGAAAGGCAGAATCCTATATTCTGATTGGCTGGCTGGCACCTTTCTGCCATGGTAAATCCTACAACAACCCATACAAAAGGTGTCAGCCAGTCACTTCTGGCATTCCCACCAAAATCGTTCCAACCCCCGTGCCCCTGAATATGCAAGCAGGAAAACAGCAATATGAACTCGTTGCTAAGAAGCTATGGTAACGAGCACGTTTAAACGGCCATATCTGTTACCACTAAGTTCCCCAGAAAGTACCTGCATTATGTGTAAAAAAAACCTCTGTGCCTCCTCATCCCCCACATTCTAAAATGGTACAAATACTGCATGAGAGTTAACGTGAAGTGTTCAGTAGTACTTTTAAAATTGTTCACCAGTAAACAGTTTGGTACCGCTGCACCCACCTCACTTGTTACTCTCTCCAGCTCCACTCCATCCTGCTCTCAGTCATCGCTGCTGTCCCACTCACTCTGTATCTATCTCTCAGTACTCCATACATTACAATTCAAAAAAAATGGCAGTTGAAAAATTCCCCCAAACACCACCTTGATTACGTTGTGCCCGCAAAATTATACCCGGAAGTAAAAAAAAAATTGCAATCCTAGATGACCCGTTCTGCTCCAGTTGCAGTGCTGATGCAGACTGCTCTCTCCTTCTGTCATTCACTCACCACTCTGAACACATTTCCAAATCTGGCGACAGAAACTATTAGAAAAAAACCAAAAAACTCTGCTTTGTTAACTGCAACGGACCACATTTCAGTTGCACACTGCACTCTATCCTCTGTCAGCAACACTTACTCAATTAGATTGTACCCAGCAACAAGGGACTACTTAATGTAGGGTGGAAGAATATTTGTACAAAAATTTGCAAAAAAAAATAATTTTTTTTTGCTAATTTTTTCTTTATTTTGACAATTTACACATGGTACAATCACAATAAACCACTCCAGGGTGTGGGTTATGGGGAGATTTACTAGGCTGACCTGGATTTGACCACTCAGCCTGTGGCCTCTTGCCCAAACCATGCCAGTCATGGTAAATCCCCCCATAACCCACACTCTGTCATGATGGATACTGATGGGTTACAGCCGAGGGTATTGAGGGAAATGGGACAGGACCTGGCAGGTTAACTAATAGACTTCTACAACTACTCACTGGCGACAGAAGACGTGCCAGAAGACTGAAAGATGGTGGATGTGATCCCCCTACATAAAAGTGGGAGGTAAGAGAAGCCAGAAAAAAAGTCTGACATCTACAGTGATGAAGATCTTAAAATCCATTATAATTGGAAGACAGTGCCTGAAGTTCGATGGGGCGGAGCAGCTAACCAGTCCCCCCACTCAGGCCATAAAGGCCACACCTTCCACTTGCTTCATTGAACATTTTCTTTCATTGTGGCCAGAGGCATTGATCTCTCTCATTACGGGCTAGTGTCATGTTTCTGCTGCACTGCTGGCTGTCAGTCCCTACCTCCTGTCTGCTGCTTGTTCAGCAGCTTCCATTGTTACACCTCACCTCATTGATCTCACCCTGGTTTGTCTCTCCTGGTGCTCCTCCCTCCCTAACCCCTGCTGTTTCTCTGGTCTCTGGCTCCAATGCTTTTCTCTGTCCCTCCCTCCCTCCCCTACCTCCGGCCATTTTTTCCCTCCTCCAGTCCACTTCTGCTGCCCATTCCTCATTTCTGCTTTTCCGTCCCACGTGCCTTTTGTGTTCCCTGCTGTTGCTGGTCTTCCTTCCCTACCTTATGTGCTTTCTGCAGTATGCTCCCCTGGCTCCTTAGTGTTTCCCCTGTGATGCTCTCTGCTCCCTTTGAGTCCAAGATCCGCTCCCCTTCCATGCCATACCCTTCCTTTGTGGTTCTTCTGCCTCTTCTCTGCGCCCACCTCTGCTCTTTGGCTTACCTTTCCTTTTTGGGTTTCTTGCCCCTACCCTGCCTGACATTGTGCACACTGCACCTGCTGAAGGATCTGAGTTCCATGTCTCCTTTTTTCTCCAAGTTGGCCCAGCTTCACAGGTCCCAGGCCAGCGCATGGACTTATTTTCTATTGCTCCACAGTTCAGTATAAGGTATGCATGGCCCATCATTACTGGTAATGGCCGGCTGTATATTTGTTACCACTTGTCAGCTCAGCTACAGGTACTGGCATTGAATCAGTTTATTTTACTTCGCTGGAAGACTAGGTTTGCTGGCTAAGGCACCTAGCTTCACCTGAGTTCATTTCTTCTAGGTTGCTCAAAAGGACAGAGCAAACAACCTTACCAGGGCAAGGAAAAGGATTAAGGCTTCTTTTGGCTAGGCAGATTTACTGTGTGTTGTTATTTTTATTTTGTACTCACAGGGATTGTTACTGTTTTTTTACTAACATTTTATTACTTCACTGTTGGCTGTGGGCTTCTGCTAGCCATCTTTGTCTCTCTCCCACTCAAACTATTCAAAGCACTCCTAATTTGGATTTTAATAGACCTGGCTGGCATACACTCCTCATTACAATTGATATCTGCCTTATCTAGACCCACATCCTGGTCTCCTTTTCTCAGTCCGACCTACATGAAGGTTTCATCATCATGATCAAATATCCGAGCACGTCCCGCAGGCGGATCCATGCTACTCTCAGCCTTACCCTCTCTCCGACCTGGAGATATGCCATCCATGTCCATTACTTCCATGGCTCAGGGCTAGCCTACAGCCACTGGTCTCACTCTGCACCCATGTAATCCACATCTAGAGCATAAGAAACTCAGAGCGGGGTCCTTCTCATCTGGCCCATAGTGGGAATGTCTTCACCCCAGGCAGACCTTCAGCTGTCAACTGTCCTGGTGACTCCTCTGGATGTAGAATTGATGACTTCAGTTACAACGGTTGGGGCTCTCACCTACAGGGCCACTTTAGCTGCGCAAGTGGGTTCAGGGGCACCCTTTAAGCTATTCTCCCCTACCATTGCCTAGTTCACTTAGTCTGTTTTTAGGCTCATGAAGGCCAACCAAGTGCCTCCACAGTCATTTCTTTCCTCCTTTGCTTTTGGGCATCTAGTTGCAGAGACATTACTCACAACCCTCAAGAGTATTCCTGTTAGTAGAAGGAAAGAGTGAGAGCATCCTTAAAATTGGAATATTTTCCACTTCCCTTAAATCTGGTCACTAAATTGCAGTAGCAGAGCTGTCACTAACCAAAATGATCTTAAGCCTACAGGGAAGGTGACCTAGGCCTTGGATCTCCAGAGGTTTTCTCTTCAAAGGGGTTTTTTTCCTCTTCTTCATCATGCCAATGGTCATAATATTTAGACAGGTTAGTAATATCTCCTAAATTCCCTAGCTAGGTTCCACTGTTGGATGGAGGTGGATGGTGGCCCTGTAGCTGTTCCCTCTCTCCTTAGGAAATCCTGCCTTCGTTCCTCTTCATTCCTCATTCAAACTCTGAGCTGGCCACACTTCCTCTGTGTCTCCTGCTACTCTGCTCTATTCTGCTCCTTACTATACTACATCTTCTGACCATAACCCGGTTTTTCATACCGTTCTACATTCATGGTCCATTTGTGCTACTCGACACTCTTTTGGGTACTCTATTTGGGCTCCTTCCCAAGCTACCTATAGCCAAGGGAATCATTCCCGTGGCTCCTCTAGGGGTGGAACCCTCCTCTAGGGTTCCTTGCTATCGTACCCCTAGGGGTTGGTAAATCCCATGGATAGAGAGGCAAACAGCAAAATATATTCCAAGCTGCACATGCATGACACCATACTGAGCTGCGCAGGCCCATTGAATTGGAAGATAGTGAGTGAAGTTCGATGGGGTGGAGCAACAAACCACTCCCCCAACTCAGGCCATAAAGGCCACACCTCTCACTTGCTTCCTGGAGTGTTTTCTTTTGTTGCCCCACCATCCTCCCCTCCTTCTCCAGTGACTCATCTCTCTCTCTCCTGTGGGTTCCTTCCTAAGCTACCTTTAGGCATGGGAATCATTCCCGTGGCTCTTCTAGGGGTGGAACCCTCATTTGGGGTTCCTTGCCATCATACCCCTACAGGTTGGTATATCCCACCAATACAGAAGCGAACAGCCAAATATGTACTAAGTTGCACAAGCATAATGCCATACTCGGTTATGTAGGCCCATCGAACGGAGTGTATTTTGGTGTTCTTTGAGATAAATGAGTTACAGGACCATATACAGCATGGCTTTACCAGTGGGAAGCCATGCCAGAGAAACATAATTTACTTTTTTTGATTGGGCAACAAGATCAGTGGGAAGGTGTCAGGCTGTAGACATGCAATACCCTAATGGAAAGATGGTGAAGATACTGGGCAATTTGAGGACTGAGGAAAGATAACTAAGTGGGTGAAACACTGACTGAGCGGGAGGACTCAGGGAGTAGTACTGAATGGGCAAGCATCAGGAAATGGGGAAATCACAAGTGAGATGTTCCAGGGATTGGTCTTGGGGACAGTTCTCTTTAATATGTCCATTTGTGGCATAGGAAAGGGAGCTCAAGGGAAGTTATGCCTGTTTACAGATGATGTCAAGATTTGCAGTAGAGTGGAAACTGAGTAGGAGGTAAGAGCCATGAAGAGAGATCTGGAGAAGCTGGAGAGGTGATCTGAAGTGTAGCAGTTGAAGTTTAATGCAAAGAAGTGCAAAGTTATACACACTGGGGCCAGAAACCCAAAACTGGAATACAGAATGGTGGGGTACTTGTGGACAGCACTGTGGAATAAAAGGATCTGGAAGTAATGAGCATGAATTTTGCACAGTGCAATAAAGCAGTGGGAAAGGTAAATCAGATGTTGGGATGCATTAAATAGGTGTATCACTAGCAGAGGAAGGGCAATGATAATGCCCCAGTACAGATCACTGGTCTGATGTGATTTGCAGTACTGTCTGCAGCTTTGGAATCTGCACCTAAAGAAAGATAATTACAGACATGAGGGGATGCAGAGGAGGGCTACCAAGATGATCCAGGGGCGACAGAGGAGGATGTATGAGAACCAGTGAGAACCACCTGGACAATCTGAATATGTATGCTTAGGAGGATAGGAGGATTGCTCTGCTGTGCTGATGACCTGGGTTTGGAAGCAAGCCCAGGAAGTCACATTAGGAGGCAGTGTCATCGAGGCACAGATCAGGTAGCATAGGAAAACCAGGAGCAGTTGTAAAATTCACCAAAAATTATTTATTTACACTAGCAGTATCATAAAATAAACTTGCTCAATATAACTATTTACAAAGGCAAAATATAATAAAGTTTTCTTTCAGTCTCTGTGCCCCTTGTTCTCCTAATCATTCTTGCAGTTGCAGCTTAGCTCTTTTATAAGTCTTTTCTACTCACATTCTTAGCAAGCATCTTAATTTTGTAAGTGTCCTGTTCTTGTAAGATTCAGGAGCTGCTAGAACACAGTGTGCTTTGTGCTGAGGCCCCTTCTGTAGCTTTTGCAAAAAGCTTAAACATTTGCAGTCAAGTAACCTCTGGAGTTTTCCATTAGCTTTTTACACTCAACTCAAATTATAATTATATACATTTTAACAGTAACACTGTATATTTTGTAAACAAAAGTGATCCCATTATCAGTTACATTTTCATACAATGATTTGCACATATTTTTATATTAACAGGTATGCAAGGAAGGAAAAGACAGGCAGCAAGAGAAAACTGAGAGACAATGAGAGGCACAGAACCACGATCCTGTCGAGTTGATCAAGTTCGAAGTCTCACAGGAAAATATGGTTGTGCAACCAGACAGAGAAGAGACAGAAAAGGACAAATCCTTGCATTTAAACACTTTCTCCATAACAAATGGGACAGGGTCCTATTCTACCCTGTCACAGGCAGGCCAAGGCCGAGACTGCTGCAGTTTGGATGTGCATCTCGGCTGGGGACGGTTGACAGCAGGTTCCGCCAACACAGATATCCCTACAGCTTACTCCTGCTTTAGGGTGGACTGTGGTAAAACGAGGCTGCAAGAGCCATCACCCCTGCCAGGGGAGGAGGGAGGCAAGAAACAAAAGAAGGGAGGAAAAACCTGGCATCCATCTATATAATGGCTGGGTTTGGCCTGACCAGGGGATATCCCTGGGGACATTTAACCAGCCTGGGCAGAAAAAGCTAGATGATTAATAGAGTGGACACTAGTGACTTTTCACAATAACCAGTAATGCTTCCACTAGAGGTAACTCCGTGAATATTGTAAGATGTACTGTAAGGGGATTCAGTAGTAGGCGGGGCAAGCTTATTTTACCATTGTACAGGTCATTGGTGTGATCACAGTTATAATATGGGGTGAGGTACTGGCATCTTTATCTTAAGAAGGACATCAGCATGCTGGAGGGGATCCAGAAGAGAGCAACCAAGATGATCGAGGGGTTACAGGACAGGTCCTATGAGGAGAGGCTGAGATCTCTGGGGAGGTACTCCCTGGAAGAGAGGAGGCAGAGGCGTGATATGATAGAGACCTTCAAGTACATGAAGGGAATTAACAGAGCGAAAAGGGAAGGTCTCTTTAAAATGAGTGAAAGCACCACTTGGGGGCACAGCCTAAAATTGATGGGGAGGATTCAGAAGGGTTATAAGGAATCATTTCTATATGGAGAGGGTGGTGTCCACTTGGAATGAGCTGCCTGAGGCGGTGGTATCAGCATGGATGGTGGGAGCATTCAAGAGACCCTGGGACAAGCACAAAGGGAACCCTTGGGACCAAGGAAGGGTGAGAAGGGGGGTAGAGGGAGGTACAGTTGGGGCAGGGTCACTGGTGTAAATTGTAAGGCCAGACCCTCCATCACTTACCGAGCAGACGCGATAGACAGGGTGGTCTTCTGCTGGCTCTTTTCATAAGTACGTATGAAACTGGAGGGGGTAGGGTCAAAAAAGATGTAAGAAAGTACTGTTTTTTTCCAAAAGAATGGTGGCAGACTAGAACAAACTTCCAGATGAAGTCATACTTGCTGAGACAGTGGGAGGGTTCTAGAGAGGATTGAAAGGTGTGGTTAGGTATGAATGAATGAATGAATGCTTTATTTCTAAAAAGCGCCTTTCCAAAACCAAGATGCTTTTACAACAAATCAATACATCAAACTTAAATTCCTAAAAACAATCCATAAATATATTTTAAAATTCTGGATATGCTAGGTTAAACAGATACGTCTTCAAAGCTGATTTAAAGCTTTGGACGGCCAGGCATTCTCTCACCCAATGAGGTAAAGAATTCCACAGGGTTAGAGCCATGAAACTAAATGATCTTGCCCCTGATGTCTTTAAGCGAACCCTGGGAATCTCTAGCAATCCCTCATCGGAGGATCGGAGCCTACGGGAAGGACAGTAAGGGCAAAGAAGATCTTGCAGGTAACTAGGTCCCTGATCGTGTAGGGCCTTATAGGTCAGCAGACCGACCTTGAAGGTGATTCGCCATTGAATTGGCAGCCAGTGTAGTCCAAGAAGGACAGGCATTATGTGACTGGCCCTTGACATAGCAGTCAAAAGCCTGGCCGCCGCATTCTGCACCAGCTGCAAACGGCGAATATCCACCCCCGCTAGCCCTAGGTACAGGGCATTGCAGTAGTCCAAGAGGGATTTAATGAAGGCAACAGCTTAATCTGGTTCAAGGTCAGTTGGCATTCATCTGTATCCCCCTCCCCCGGGTCGTGCCTGAAAATAGGCAGGATTTGTCTAGTGCACTTACCCGGTCAACAAAAGCTAAATAAATAAAAAAATAAAAAAGGTGTGGACCAATGTTGGAAGCTCATCAATGGGAACCAGATGCTTCACTCGGGCTATATCCCTCAGATGGTAAAATGAGGTCTTGACAACAGCTGACACCTGATGTTTGAGGGTCAGACAGTCTTCAAATATAACGCCCAAGTTCTGCATCCGGTCTGAGGTCGTCAGCTGGGTCCCCACAAGCCAAAGACCTGAGGGTGACCTAGTCAACGAACCTACTCCTCGATGGCATGGGTCCACCACCAACATCTCAGTTTTTTCAGGGTTTAACCGCAACCAGCTCACAGTCATCCAGTCCTGAATTTCGGTAAGACAGTTATTAAAGACCGAGACAGTATCACCCTGGCTGGGCACAAAGGACATGTAAAGCTGAGTATCATCTGCATAGCAGTGAAAACTCAAGCCGTACCACCTAATGATCACTCCCAATGGCAGCATATATATCGCAAATAACATGGGTGCTAAGATAGAGTCCTGCGGCACCCCAGAGGATAGGGGGAGCGATGTCGAGGAACAAATCCCAGACTCCACCCTCTGAGTCCTACCCTCGAGGAATGATCGAAACCAGCTGAGGACTTAACCAGATAGCCCACAGATAACCCGCAGGTGCTCCAAAAGAACCCCATGATCAACGGTATCAAATGCCGCAGAGAGATCAAGAAGGACCAAGATGGAACCAGACTTTCGATCTCTTGCTATTAGGATGTCATTTAGTACTCTAACAAGGGCTGTCTCGGTACTATGTATTTTCCTAAATCCTGACTGGAAAGAATCATAGACATTGTAGCTGGTCAAATGATCGTCCAGCTGCAACGCAACCACCTTCTCAATAACCTTGCCTACAAAAGGCAGGTTAGAGACAGGCCTGTAGTTGGCTAGAAATTCCGGGTCTAAGGAGGGTTTTTTTTAGAAGGGGCCTAATCATGGCTTCCTTCAAGGGGTCAGGAAAGATCCCCTTCTCCAATGACAACCAGATTATCTCAGCAAGGATCGGGCCGATTTTGTCCACACATCCTACTAAGAGGCGGGTGGGGCCCGGATCCAAACTACAGTTGGTCGGTCGCAGTGATTGGATGATCATCACTATGTCACTGATTGTGGGTCAGTCAAAGACAGACCACACAAAATGGGTGTCCGACATCTCCTGCCAACCACTACAACTCCCATTTGAGAGGGTTAGAAGGAGATCGGACCTGACTGTGGCAACCTTATCTACAAAGAATTGAGCAAACTCCTCACAGTGTTCCTGTGAAAATGCTCTCTCGGGCTGAAGACAGAGTGGATTGCATAGGTATATGGGGTGGGGGGGCAGGGACGAACTTGGGGTTGACATAGGCCTGGTTCATTAATTAGTCAGAAAAGGGCAGACTGGATGGGCCTTTGGGCCATTTTCTGAAGACATTTCCTGTGTTTCTATAACACATTGCTGTTTTAAAACTAAAACAATCTGGATGGGATATGCATTACTTTTCATATGCAGTTTGGTTGCGTAAAGTTTTTTGCATAGTGCCTTAAACATCTCAGGTAATATTCCTTGAGTTGTACTACTAAACTGTATTTATAAGTTAATATTTTCGCAGCAAATAATTATATCATATATAAGAATATCTGCAGATTTGCACTGGCATGTAGTAAGTCAGCACACCACTATCTTCTCTACAACCCCCTCAGTTATCTTGCACCAGAAAAGAGACATGAGCTAATGTTCACAGTCAATTCCTGCCACCTGTTACTGCATGCCTAATGAAAAAGATGGGGGAGGGCAGTAACCTCAGGGGCAGACTCCTATGTTTAGGGGTAAGCTGATGTTTCAATTCACCAGGAGTCATCCCCTATAAATATTGTACCTTTCATATTAGGCTTTCCACCACAACCCTGTAGGGATGGCCCACGGGGAGCCATCTATTCAAGTCTCTGTGCCACCCCAGTGAAACTTCTCTTGCTACACTATCTGTGCCCCTTTGGGGGAACCACTTACCATCTTCTTTTTCTTCCTCTTCATGGTCTCCAATGTACTTTGCCACTGACTCAGGCAGGGAACTCTTATTGAGATCGTTTTTTATTTCTTCAAAGATTTCTTCTTTCTTGGCTCGCAGGGATCTCCTGGAGCTGCCTGTGGTTGGTCAAAAATATATCTAATTGTTGCAGCACACAGTACAATACTTAAATCCAGCCAGACAACTTGGAATAATGATAATCTTGAACTTAAACAGTTTACTTCATTTGCGGTTTGCATTAACAGTTGCAAATTCAGTTTAGCTCTTTTTTTTTTTTTGTCACAATTTTTGGCAAGGAAAAACACACTAAGTTGAGGCTTGTTGGGAAGTTAAGTGATTAGTTTATGGTCACGCAGTACGCAAGTGGTAGTCTGTGCCCCTTTTTAGTAATGTCCGGGTCCAGGGCATGAAACCTGAGGCATAGTATTGCTTACAAAACTGTTTTTGTTTACAAGGTATATGCACACATTTCAGTTGGCAATGGAGGTTGCTCAGCTGGAGCTCATGATAATACTCTGTTTAGGTCCCAGACATCATCAGATTCAGCAGTAATACTCGGCAGTAAATCAACATTCCTGTGCATTGTCCTGGACTAGCAGCTATGTGTTCAAGCACTTAGCAGCAACTATATTTAAATATATTTACTCATTGAAACTAGTGACACAAGACATGGATTACTGGATTTTTAATACAGAGTTGTCCCCTCATAGCCACAAAAGAAGCAGGCCCTGGCATGTACCTGGCCCTTTTAGCCACAGCTATTACTCAGTGACTTGGTGGAGGTTATACACAAGATGGGTATAACCTCCTTGGTGAATAGGCTGCCCAGCAGGATACAGAAGATTTGACGTAAAAACATATGATCACTGCACCTTGCTCCTTGCCTCTTTTAGATTTGGTGTCCATCAGCTTGCTGTAACTTATACAGAGGTGTACTATATGGCTCATTGCATCCTCCCCTTTGCCCTTGAGTTCAGATAACTGGCACCTGCCAAGTGCACTGAATCTTCAAAAATGTTCTTGCTTCTTTCACCACACAAACAGGTCTTGGTTTCTCGTAGCTGGACAACTTGATGCTCCCATCAAGTACTGTATCATCATTAGCAATTCAAAAATAACATTAGTGATTACTAAACGCACTATGTGCCTAATGCGCTAAACAGTCAGTAATGTTCAGTTACAGTTAGTAAACAAGATCAATGAACAAATGTCCACTTTGAGGTCCTTCACTATCCAGGGAAAACAGACATGTCTTTAAAACAGTGGGTGCAAGGCCCCATTAGATAGTTCCTTGCAAGCCCATCCAGACTCAAAATTAGCAACAAAGATGCTGTCAGTGCAACATTTTATGTTTAAAACAGTATCTACCTCCTATTATCACTCAGAAAACAGTCCCATAAGTAAACAGTTCACATTCAGGCCCCACATCTACATCTGTAAAATAAAAATTAGCATCATATGATGTCAGGCATTACAGTTCAGCCTGCTCCAGGTCCTCCTGGGTGGACTGCAAAGATTCTTTCCTTCTGGGGCTCTGGTTACTCAGGTCTCAGGTGTCTATCAGGTTGCCACTGTAGACAAGGTGGAGGATAAGTGGGCATGGCAAAAACAGCACTGAAAGGACCATGGCCACTCCCTGAAGGTCCGGGTTCCTCATATCCTTCCCCAGGGTCAATGATGACCTCACAGTCTGCAACAGGTTTCAAAAACCACATGAGGACAAGTTCATAGTAAAGTGGCAAATTGTTCGACAGTCAAATCCAAAAGGATGTGATAGGTTCATGGGACTCCATTCCAGCCTTCCACTGAGTATCCCAAGAAAGTGTGGAGGTCCTGGTCTTGAATTTAGTCCCCAGGTGGTCAGAGGCAAATTTGTAGGATCCTAGGAATCTTGTTAACATTTGGCCAGTCCCAACTGCTGGGCAGAAACATTCCAAGCAGGCAAATATCAGTTCTTTGTTTGCTGGAGAGTGCAATGCAGGATCCAAGCTCTCATGCCCAAGCAGCTGTAGCAAGGGAGCTGCTGAGGTAGCTCCTGAAGGATAAACAGGATGAAATCAATTTTGAGAATCCATCTTCTCCTGGTTGAGCTCCTCAGGGATCCTGCAGAAATTATTTGGGAGAGTCTGTCCACAGATGGTCTCATCATGAAGTGGGCTGGATGAATCAGCAAAGTCTCCTTGCAGAAGAACTGTGTCTGGATCCAAATCCAGCTGCACCTCTGCCGGTTCTGCAGACCCTTTGAAACTAACATATGAGAGCCCCATGTCAGGAAGCAGAGTCTCATGCCATCGCCATGTGCAGAAAATGTACCATTGTCTTTCAGAGTTACACAACACTGGCACCAGTTTGCAGGATTCAGCAATCCTTAGCGCTTGCAGAACACATGAAGCACATATGGACACAGCATTGCAGACATAGAAACATAGAATTTGATGGCAGATAAGGACCACTTGGTCCATCCAGTCTGCCCATTTCTCTCTACCTACACTATTACTGTAGAACATGCTTGATCTACAGCTCTTTCTCCCTCCCTTTCCACTATGATTCCCTTGTGCTTATCCCATACATTCTTAAACCACACCACTGTTTTTACCCCACACCTCCACTGGAAGGTTGTTGTTCCAGGAATCTACCACTTTTTCTGTGAAGAAGTGCTTTCTCACGTCTCTCTTGAATCTACCCCCTACAACTTCATAGCATGTCAATGCTGTTCACACTCAAGCAGCCAGCACAGCATACACAGCTGGGACTGTGTGGACAGCAGAGCCCTTAAAGATAATCTACCGCCTCTTAGCTGGACTCTGTTTTGGGGTGTTAGCCCGTCAATGCTTTGCATTACCTGCCCCAACCACCTATGGTCGACCCTTAATTTATTGACTTCATCAAGTCACGTGACCTTTCCTAATATTATCCTACGTGCCCGTATTCCCATTAGCTGGTTATCGCCTCTGACCACTAGGGGTCAGTGCTGCACCTCCTCCAGCACCATTTTTCTCTCTCTCTCTCAACCTCTCTACCCCTGCTCCCCACCTTCTACCATTCTTAAGCCACTAGTCCTCACCTCTCAGTGTGGCTACCAAGTCTCCCTCCCACCAGACTTGAACCCTGCACCTTTAGCACCATAGTCCATAACCCTACCACCGCGACAGGTGTACTGTCCTGCTATTAGGTGTACATTCAATATACTTATCCCTTACGCCATCCTTTGCCTGTGCTCATCCTCGCTATACCTATTGCCAAGTGTAACCCTCCCCTTCTTATTTATAGACAGTGACTAGTTTCCCATTAGGCTCCCCCCCAATCTTCTTCACCCCAATCTGCCTAATTCTCCTCACATTAATTACCCCATCCCTGACCCTTCCACTCTTAAATTAGTGCCCCCTACTTCCACCCTTGCTGTTCCCCCATTCATCCACACTGTCTTCATGGACACGTCACATCCACCCCCTCACCACCACCCCCACTCTCCACTTGGGTATGCCCTCTCCAGTCCCACCCCTCCCCCTCTTTCTTCCTCTACCCCACCTACTGCCTCCCCATCCCACTCACTCACAGCAAGCCAACATGCCTCCCTTGTCCAGATTCTGGGCTGCACAAGCAACTTAAGTATGGTCTCCTTAGGACCGCCATGCTCTAGCTACTTCTGTCTGGGAATGTCCACCCTGACCCTATACCCCCTACTGCTCCCAACTCATTCTGAACTGCTACTAACAGGCTTCGAATTGCCTCCCACAGTATCTGCAGCCTTCAGAAAAAAATGTGCCACTCTCCAGGGATGGCTGGCCCAGCATCAGCCTGATGTTCTGTCCATAGTAGAGACCTAACTCTCAAAGGATATCCTAGACTCAGCAGTGTCAATTGTTGGGAGCACCATCTCCATGAGGACAGAGTTGGTAAGCACAGTGGTGGCTGTGCTATTTATATCCATGACTCCTTACAGGGTCACACACTCCCCCCCCACCCAGCTGGACCATGGTGCCCAGTCTCTCACTCTGAAAATTGCCATTGGCACTGCTAAAGACCCCTCTTTATCACCTCCATCTATATTCCCTCTGGAACCAAAAGTCCACATTTCGGTCCATCCTGAAATATCTCTCCTTCCTGCCCCCCAAATTAGAAATCCTATCCCTAGAGGACTACAACATTAACTGGCTATCTAACACTGCTGCTCCGTACAAGGACGCTATAGCCACTATGGATCTCTCCCAAGTTGTAACCTCCCCATCTTGCTCAAACCCCCAAAATGGGTTCTGCTCCCTAATTAACCTAGTGCTAACAAATCATCCTAATAAAATTACTGGTGTCTCAGTGCTCCCCAATGCAATGAGTGACCACTCACCAGTACTGTACAATTGGTCCTCTAAGTTAAAAAAGCCTGCACCAAAACTTGTTTTTCAGTGCCAGCTCAAACCTGGTAAGCTGGGGCAACTCAAAAGCCACCTCACACACTGGGACTGGTCTCTCATTGACCATGCCCCTAACATTGATGTGGCTGTCGAATACTTTATTTGCTCATTCAACTCCACCTGTGATAAGTTTGCCCCCCTCATTTAAGCATGCTGTAAAGGGCCCTAACACTTCCTGGATCTCACAGACACTCCTAGACCAAATGTGCCATAGAAATGCCCTCCGGCACTTAGCCCTTGAATCTGGCAGATTGACAGACAGGCAGAGCTACAGGGCTGCGAGGAATAAATGTACTTGGGACATTCGTAAGGCCAAAGCCAACTACTATAAGGCATCCCTCACCTTCTCCTCCTGGGTCTCAGGCATATATTTTGGGATAATCAGAAAGAGCTTAATGGGAAAACTGTGTCTGCCTCACCCTCACAGCTCAATAATCAATGGCAGAATTACCACCGACCCCGACTTATCACTGACACCCTCAACTCCTCCTTCTCTGATCTCAGTAGTGTGCTTCCACCTAACTTCTTCTATCCCCATACCCCTCTCCCACCCCCTACCACTCCCTCCCATTTCAGCTCAAGACCCTCTCCCCACATGAGGCAAAACCATACCTCTTAAAAGCATTAGGCAAATCTCACAACAGCAGTGATACTCTGGACCTCAGACTCCTCCACATGACCATCAATGAAGTCCCCCACCCAACTAACATCCTTAATCACTCCCTCTGCTATGGTCTGTTCCCTACCAAATAGAAATTTGCTGTCATTACACCCATCCCCTATATGTGATGGCCATACCACACCGGGGAACTATAGCTCCTTCTCCATTCTTCCACCCCTCTCAAGGCTCTGGAAAAAATAATCTCAGATCAACTCACTGATCACCTCAGTAAATACAACCTCCTCTGTCAGGAGCAACATGGATTTCATAGAGGGCACAGCACTGCCACCGTGCTCCTGGAATTCACCAATGCTATCCATATTGCCCTTGACAGTGGGTACCTGGTTGGGTCTGTCTATGTAGATCTGTCAAAAGCCTTTGACACCATAAACCACTACCTCCTTCTGTCTGCCCTCTCTTACACAGGCCTCTCCCAGGATGCCATCAAATGGTTTGCTGACTATTTGACTGGTAGGTCCCAGCAAGTCAAAATTAATAAAACGTTCTCCTCCTGCCTACCAGTCAAGTCAGGGATACCCCAAAGTTCCATCCTGGGGCCTCTTCTCTTTAGCTTTTTCCTGAACACCCTACCTAAGGCCTGCTCTGGACAGCTGCTGTTCTACGCTGTTGATGTGGTACTTTTCGCCACCCACCCTGATCCTCTTACTCTTTAACTGTCCCTCCAAAAATGCTTTACTGAGGCTGAATCCTGATTTGCTGACAACCAGTTGGTAATCAACTACAAAAAAACTAAGGCTTGGTGTTTGCTCACAACCAGAACAAACGACAATGGCTTCCCTCTGCAAATCTTCAACTCCCAACTGTTACCTCTTGAACAAGTTAACACATTTAAATACCTTGGGGTTACCCTTGACACTGCTGTCATCTACCATGAGCATATCCACCTCCTTAGCACCTCTGTCAACTCCAGAACTGGTCAACTCTACCAGCACAAACGATGTCTCCCACTGAGGTCCTCCGTATAGTTGTCACGTCATCCATACTGTCTCTAATCGATTATGAGATCACAATTTATGGGGCTGCTGACTACTCTGCACTTTGCAGAATCAAAGTATCCTTAAATAAAGCCTGCCACCTTGTCATGGGCAGTGATAGGAGGGCACTTACCTGCTCACTGTATAGTCTTACAAACTGGCTCAATTTTGACGGAAGACTCAGGTACCAGACATGCCTCCTTGCCAAAAAGATCACCAATGGACTAGCCCCCCTGGTCTTAACAACCTTCTGCAGCCTGTCCCATTGGTGAAAACCACCCATAGCTCCTCCAGAACTTCTCCTGATTCCCCGTTGCTGAACAACTTTTGGTCAGAGATCCTTCTTCTATAGGGCCCCCCCCCCCGGATGAATGCACCGCCCAGTGCCATCTTTTCTGAAAACAAGCTAGGTCCTTTCAAAACCAATCTCAGGGAACACATCTGTTTCTCTGGCACCTGTGATTGTCACTAGTCTCCCCCTCCTCTATATTCCTCCCTCTCACCCCTCTCTAGCTCCTTTGTGGCATCACTTGAAACGTGAATGTACATACCCACCACCCCCCCCTCACCTGCCCTGCCCCCTGGGCTTGATAACCACCCCCTGACAATGGATTTCTATAATCCTTAAGCTATGTAACGCTACCCAGCTTTCTTGATAAAGGATCTCCATCCTGCTTAACCTGGTACGTTGCCCTTCCACTGCTCTATTGTATCAAGTTGAAATCCTATATGTAAAATTGTTGTAATATTATTGGTTTATGTTTCTTCACCGTGTTGTGTAAGTCTCAGTAATATAGTTGCTATCTGTTACCTAACATGGAGCCTTTGTAAAGGAGTCTTTGACTCAAAGGATTGTAATTCAGATATGTTTCTAAATAAATAAAAGTAAAATCAAATGTCCCCTCCTTCTTCAGCAGCTTTTCTTCTGAAAAATACTTCCCTCCTGTACATTTTTTAACCCCATGACCTATTTAAAGGTCTCCATTATATTCTCTGTCTCCCACCACTATTTCAGGGTGTACATATTGAGATCCTTAAATTTCTCCTTGTATGGCTTTTGATGCAGACCCTGCATAATTTTGTTCATTTTGCATTATGTTCTCTGGACTGCCTCCACTCTGCCTATGTCCTGCCAAAAATGTGGTCTCCAGAACTGGACATAGTACTCTAGGTAGGGTCTTACCCGTGAGCTATTCAGAGGCAACATGACCTCCCACTTTCTGCAGGCGATACCCTTTCCTATGCACCCCAACATCCACTAGCCCTTCCTACTGCCTTGTCACACTGCCTGGCCATCTTTAGGTCATCCAATATGATTATCCCAGGTCTCCTTCCTGCTTTGTGGTAGTTCCTTTTGCAGACCTTCTGCAGCCAATTACAGAGCCCAAATTCTGATGAGCCCCAACTTGTACACAGTCCCCATTTGTGCCACCCCTACATCCATGCCCAGTGAAGGGGGCACAAAACAGCCTCTGGGGCAGACTCCTGTGCCTCTGAGTAAACTGATGTTTTGTCTTGCCAGGATCCACCCCCTGTGAATATTGTACCTTCCAGATCTGGCTTTTCCCAACACCCTAGTAGGCATTGCCTACTGGGGCACCATCTCTACAAGTCTCTGTGTCACCAGGTGAAACTGCTGTGGCCACACTACCAGTGCCCCTTTGGGGGAACTGCTTACTGTCCTCTTCCTCCTAATCATGATCTCCTCCATGGTCTGCCTTGAACCTACGTGGGGAACTCTGTCAAGTCCAGTTTTCATTAAATCAAGGATTTCTTCTTTCTTGGCTCTGGGGGATCACCTGGAGATGCTCTTGGGTGGTCAAAAATAGATTTAATTGTTGCACCATGCAGCACATGATTCAGATCCCAGCCAGACAACATGTGATAATGATAATCTATTTTGAATTTAAAGTGTTTACGTCATTTGTAGTGCACCCCTTTTCAATAATGCACAGGACACAGGGCATGACACTTGAGGCATATTGTTGATTGCAAAACTCCAACATATATTTACAGGGTGTATCAACATGCTTCAGTTGGTGACGGGGCATTACTCATCTGGGGCCCTGACTTGTACACAGCCTAGTGGCAAGTCATCATTAGCAGTAACACTAGGCATCAAATCAACATTTATGTACACTCCCCTGGACCAACCAGCCTAGGATTCATGCACTTAGCAGCACCTATATTTAAACATATTTCCACACTGCAACTAGTAACACAAAACTAGATTGTCATTGCAGGCTGCCTCTTTGGACCCACAAGGGGAAGAAGGTCCCAGGATGCACCTGACTGTTTTAGGCACAGCTATTACTTGGTGCATTGATAGAGGTTAAACACAAGTGGGGTATACCTTCCTTGGTGAAGAGGGTGCCTAGCAGGACACAGCAGATTTGAAGTAAACACATATGGCCTCTGCACCTACCCCTTTGCCTCCAGGGGATTCAGTGTCCAGCACCTTGTGGTCACATATACAGAGGCTTAATATTGCTCACTGCATCCTTCCCTTTCAGAAAGAGTGTCCACTATCAGGCAGGGAAAACTGCCAGTGAGCCACGGTGTGGCTGACAGTGGTTACCCTGGCTGTCCGAGGAGCATTCCACCTGGGTGGGGGGAGTTTAAACCAGTAGAGGTGGCTGAGGTCATTGAGGTTGTTTCTAGCCTGAAGCACACATATTGTGAACTGGACCCAGTGCTGACTCATTTCTTAATGGGATGTGTTGACTCTGTAGGACTGGTGTTCGCCTTGATTGTCCATTGTTCTTTGTCAGAGGGGGTCTTCCCAGATGTCTTGAAGGAGGTACTGGTGAGACCCCTTCTGAAGAACCATCTTTAGATCCTGACGTCAAAGTGAATTATCCTGTCTCCAACCTTCCATTTCCGGGAAAGGTTGTAGAGAAGATTGTGGTGCAGCAACTTGAGGAAAACCTCATGGCCTTTGATATCTACAAGCTTCTCCAGTCTGGGTTTTGTGCTGGGCACAGAATGGAAACCACATTAGTGTGAGTGCATAATGATCTCCTCAGGGTGAGAGATCAAGGAAAAAGGAAACTTTTCTTTCTCCTTGATCTCGACCGCCTGAGAGAATTTTGTGGACTCGCCAGCATTGTCATTTGCTGATTTGAGTCCTATCTCACAAACAGGAAGCAACGGGTTGTGAAGGGGAATTTCTCCTCCTCCCCTAGCCTTCTGTCTTGTGGAGCACCTCAGGGTTTGGTCTTGTCACCAGTGTTGTTTGTTGTGTATATGCTGCCCCTGGGTGAGATCATTAGGAAGTACAGTCTGTATTTTCATTACTATGCCGATGATATCCATCTGTATCTATTCTTTGCCCCAGGATATGCAATGCGGTGGATGTACTAAATAACTGCCTGGCTGAGATCAATGACTGAATAGCCTGCAGCTGGTTACAATTGAACCTTGATAAGATGGAGGTACTGGTGGTGAAGTTGAACAGGAGGTGTGATAGGATGTCTTCCAGTGCAGAGACTGGATTGTGCCTGGGGTCTGTGCCATTGAAGGCCTCCTCTAGAGTGCACAATCTTGGCATTAACCTTGACAGCGGACTGACACTTGAATCTCAGGTGTCGTCCATTGTCCAGACCAGCTTTTACCATCTGAGGATTATTGCTAGGATCAAACACATAGTTCCACCTATGGACCTCCCCACCTTGGTACATGCCTTTGTGATGTCAAGGTTTGACTACTGTAATATGCTCTACCTCAGAGTCTCTGGAGGTACCCTCTGCCAACTGCAGCTAGTGCAGAACGCAGCTGCCAGGCTGTTGACAGGGTAGTCAAAATACTGCCATATCACATCAGTGCTGCGTGAACTGCACTGACTGCTGGTTCAGTGGAGGGTTCTCTTTAAGGTGGGCTTGCTCACCTTTAAGGCCCTACGTGGACTTGGCCATGGCTACGTGTTGGACCTTTTAACACCTGCTGCCTTGTTCCATTTCCTCCAGTCCTTCTCTAGGGGTCTCCTTGCAGTTCCCAGTATGAGATTAAAAACTACCAGTGACAGAGCTTTTAGTGTCGCTGGCCCCATCCTGTAGAATTTGCTTCCTCCATCAGTAAGGGAGACCTCTTCAATTGAGACATTCAAAACCCACCTCAAGACCTTTTCATTCAGCCAGACATTTCCAGATACTTTCTTTTAGATACTGCTTCCTAGATATTCTAAAAGAATGGCCCATTCAGGAATTTGCTGCTAGGTCAGGCCTCCCAATTTTGGGCAGTCTGCTTTTAAATATGCTTCACTGATATGTTTTGTATTTTAATTATTGCATTTTAGCTGCTTTTGATGTATTTTGATTGTACGATGCCCAGAGCCTCTAGGATTGGGTGCCTGAAAAATAAAATTTGCCTTGCCTTGCCTTTGCCCTGGGGTTCAGATAAGCAGCAACTGCCAACTGCAATGAATCTTCCACAAACCTTTTTGTTTCTTTTACTTTCAAGGAGGTGTTAGTGCATCTGCCAGGAACAGTTCTCATCTCAGCTTCTTGCTGGAATCATGGAATGGTAATGCAGAAACTGTTAGGCAGCCCTCCTTCCAGATGAGCCATTTACAGATCCCCCACTGTTGCCAATCTTGGACCTCAGGAGGGATCCAAGCCTCTGGAGACACACACTGGAGGGAGTCAGTGACAATCAGACCCAGGACCCTTCCACCATCCTAGGCTTGCAGCCCCCCTCAGGTGCAGCTGGGTAAATGCACACAGAGGTACCCAGAACCCCAGAGCTCTGATACTGGAACATCTGGTGTACTTTTAACAAAACACCTTTATATTGGGTCAATGGGCACCAATTGTGCAGCACACAGAGGAACATTTTGTCACTAGGCAGAAAACATTTGTAAATTGACAGGAGTTACAACCTGCCCACACTCAAGATTCACAAGCAAGGACTGACTGCACTCCTTGAAAATTAGGGTAACCCAATAAAGCACAGACACCGGGATGGATTTTAAAGCTTTGATGCTCAATGCTTCAATTCAGAGGTGTGCCTAATGTAACCACACTACCACTTGCCCCAAATACTCAGGATTTAGTCTGCAACAGGTTGCCAGTTTCTTGGCCCTCCCTACCATTAAAAGCACCTCAGTAGCTGCCACCACTCAGAAGTGATTCTCTTACTTGGGAAATGTCTTGGTCCATATCCCACCATAGTCTCTACTCACATAGTACAGTGCTCCTTTGCTAATGGCAAACAGCCTTCCCTTGTAATTCACTCCTGAGAAAATACCTCACTTTTTAGGATATGGAAACTGTAGCCATCTTCTCCCTCTTCTGAGGCAGATTGTGGATTTGTCAATACCAACTGTTATTATTTCCCAAAAAGATTCTGTCACAGAGGCATGAAGTATATAAAAAATAATATTTACTACTTCACAATATTTACACAATCTACAGGATATCACACACAGACACATAGAAGTTGATGGCAAATAAGGACTGCCTGGCCCACCTAGTCTGCCCAATTTTCTCTACCTACTGTATCACTGCAGATTCTACTTGACAGTTACATGTGCAAATGGGCAGACTAGGTGGGTCTTAAGCCTTTTTCTGCCATCAACATCTACGTACCTATGTATCTTCAGCCTATCTCCCCCTTGTCTCATTTCTAAGGTTCCTTTATGCTTGTCTCATGCTTTCTTGAAAACCATTACAGTTTTAGCCCCTGCCAAGTCTGGTTTGCTGGAAATCTGTTCCAGGCATCCACCACCCTCTCCTTGAAGAAATACTTTCTCTCATCTGACCTGAGTCTACCCCTCCAGCTTCATAGCATGAACCCTTGTCCTTGAGCATCTTTTTTTCTGAAAAATGCTTCCCTCTTGAACCTTATTTATACTTGTGAGGTATTTGAAGGTCTCTATCATATCACCGCTCTCTCACCATTCCTCTAGGGTATACATATTAAGGTCCTTCAATATTTCCTCATAGGGCTTTTGATGCAGACCCTGTACCATTTTGGTTGCCCTCCTCTGGACCACCTCCACTCTTTCTATGTCCTTCCAGAGATGAGGTCTCCAGAACTGGACACAATACTCAAGGTGAGGTCTCACAAGCAGGGCCCTTAAGAGGGTGGAGGAGCAGGGGATAATTCCCAGGGAAAAGCACCAAGAGGGGCTCAGACCTTCCTGCATACTATACACAGAGATGGGGCTGTGTGCTGGCTTTGGCCCCAGAGTCTAAACATTTTCTGGGGCCCAAAATTCCTTTCAAGGGGCCAGCTCACCAGTGAGCTATACAGGGGTAACACCACCTCCCTCTTTCTGCTGGTGATATCGCTACCTATGCATCCCAGCATCCTGCTAGCTTTTCTGACTGCTTTGTCACACTGCCTAGCCACCTTTAGGTCATCAGATATAATAATCCCAGGTCTCTTTCCTGTTTTGTGGTCGACAATACCCCTCCTCTCAATTTGTATTCCCCCTGGGTTTCTGTGCCCCAAGTGCATGATTTTGTGCTTTTTTTTGCATTGAAGTCCAGTTGCCACACCCTTGACCACTCCTCTAACTTTTTTAGATCCAGTCTCATCCCCCCCCCCAGAGTGTCTACTCTGTTGCAGATTTTAGTGTCATCCATGAACAGGCAGACCTTCCCATCCAGCCCCTCTGCACAGTCACTAATAAAGACATTAAAATGGCTGGCCCACCAGCACAGTGGTAGTATTACCACCTGTGGCACTGATGCCTGGGGTTCGGGAGTGGACTTCAGATATTTTAGGGTCAGCTGGGGAGGGAGGAGGAGGAGGTTGAGCATCTAGGAGACTGCTCACTTTCTCCAGGGAGGGAGGGGACCTGGTATGCAGCACCTATCAATATCTAGCATTGGCTGGGGGGGTACAGCCTCTGGGGTTCATGATGCCTGTCCTTGTTGTACAGAGCTGGTGGACCACTGCACGTTGTGGACAGAATCATGCCCAATCATGTTACAAGGTCATTGCATGACTGATTCCATTCCAGCAGGTCATGGGGGGGACACACTAAGGAAAAAACAACTCCACATGAGCCTCATGACACCCGGATCCCAGTGATTCCCGGGACCAAGCTGATACTGAGTTTCCCCCCGGCTGTTGGCTGAGGGTGAAAATAGAAGCATAAAAACTGTAAGAGGACTGGTCCTAGTACAGATCCCTGTGGTACTCTGCTGGTCACCCTCCCTTCCTCAGAGTGAACTCCATTTACCACCACCCTCTCTCTCCTATCCCTTAGTCAGTTTCTTACCCAGTTTACCACCTTTGGACCCACCCCTAGGCTACCCAACTTGCGTATTAATCTCCTCTGTGGAATGGTGTTGAAGGCTTTACTGAAATCCAGGTAGGCCACATCCACTACTCCTCCCTGATCCAGTTCCCTTGATACCCAGTCAAAGACCTCAATTAGATTTGTTTGACACAACCTCCCCCCTGTGAATCTGTGCTGTCTTGGGTCATGTAATACACTGGATTCAAGTTATTCTACCATCCTTTTCATCAGTAGTGATTCCAGTATTTTCCCCACCACTGAAGTCAGACTGACTGGCCTGTAGTTGCCAGCATCCTCCCCACTACAGCTTTTGTGAAGTTGGACTACATTTGTCTTCTTCCAGTCCCCTGGAACCACTCCCATCTTCAGTGAGAGGTTGAGCAGGACTGTCACAGTTTCAGCCAGAACCTTCCTGAGTTCCCTCAGTATCCTTGGATGGATTCCGTTTGGCCCCATTGCTGTATACATTTTCAGATTTGTGAGTTCCTTCAGGACTCTCTCCTCTGTATATGGACTAGTGCCACCTTCCTTCCTTCACTGCTCCTGTCCCTTTTCTGTGGCCCCTCGCCTTCCCCTTCTTCTGTGATTCTGTGAACACTGAACAAAAGTATTTATTCAAGATGTCTGCTTTTTTTCTGGTCCCTCTCCACACAATCCCCCTCTTCCCTTCTTAGTCTTACAGTCCTTCCCCTTGGTTTTTCTCTTTTCGCTTACATACAGTGAAGCTCACCAGGATGAAGCCTAACTCTGCAGAATTGTACAGTAGAGTTACTGCAGCAAACAATGCAATTTCAATGGGAGTTAATCTCTTTTGTCATACAGGAAACCTGTGACACTGTGCTTCATCCTGGCAGGCTTCTGTGTACCTAAAAAACATCTTGTCACCTTTCTTAACTTCCTGGGCTGTTTTTTCCCTCATTTGTGCCTTTGCACTCCTAACTGATTTCTCTGCCTTCTTCTGTTTCTCCCTATCCTCTTTTTCTGTGTCTTCTATATCTCCTAAATACTAACTTTTTGCCCTTATCTTCCCAGCCACCTCCTTTGAGAACCATTGTAGTCTTTTTTTCCTCTTGCCTTTGCTTACTAGCCTGAAGCAAAGGTTTGTTGCTTTTTCTATGCCCCCTTTTGATTTCACCCAAAGTTCCTTCACTCCACCTAAGTCCCCCCCCCAACCAGGGCATCCCTGAGGCATCCTCCATCCTTTTAAAATCAGCCCTTCTGAAGTCCAGAAAACTTGCCCTTGTGTAATTTGATTCTGTCCCAGTACTTATATTGAACCACACAGTACGATGATCACTAGCCCCCAGGTGGCCACCCACTGTGATGTCTGCAACAATGTGCCCATTAGTTAGTACAAGGTCCAATATTGCCCATCCATGAGTGGGCTCCTCAACTAGTTGTCTGAGGAACGCCCCCTGCAGGGAGTTCAGGATGTTCCTGCTCCTAACTGAAGCTGTGGCTGGGATGCTCCAATCTGCATCTGGCAGACTGAAGTCTTCCACCAACAGCACTTACTTCTTATTTGCCACCATTTAGAAGGTGGCCCTCAGAACTTTATTCAACTCCCCCCCCCCGTGCTGGAGGTCTGTAGATCATGCCAGTGAGTATGGTGGCTCCATTCCCCTTCTCTAGGGTGACCCACAGTATGTCCCTCCTGCATTCCCTGTACCTCTATCACTTTTATGCTCTCTCTCACATAAAGAGCAACCTTTCCCTACCCCCCAATTTTCTCCCATACATGCACACAAAAGCTATGGGAATTACAGAAAATTAAAAAGAAAATTGTTTGTACACAGTAGAAAAAACAAATAGAAAAACCTTCCTATCACTTCTTAAAACTAGCAGAGTAGAAAGATTCTTACCACACAATAACACTAGTGAGCTGTGGCAGACTCCAACCTTAGATGGTGAAAGTTATAAAGTCCCAGCAGAGACTGACTTGCTAGGGTCTGGCAAGACCTCACAAGCCTTCAGCTGCCAATCCCCATGCTGCATCATCCAAGATGTCACTCTGACATCATGGATTTTACATTTTCTTTGTCTCCTGGGGTATCTCCTCTCTAAAAAGCTGTCCTAAACCAGAATCTTGGGTTCTGTGGAATCACAGACCCTTATCATTCTTCTAAGGCAAGTCTGTCTCAGCAGTGGCTGGCTGCATGGCCAGGACAGTTTCCTGACATGAAAGATTCTTGGCTCCTTTGAAGCTCCCGCATTAAATGACATGGGGATCCTGTCGTTACAGGCAAAGGGACTGAAATTACCTACCAGAGCCAGTTAGTCTGCCTCTGGCAGCAATTTAATCTAATTTCCCAAGCACATCTCTGTTCCCTTAGCAGATAGAATTAAAATAAAAGAAAGTACAACAATTAAATTGCAAGTTGTTACAACTGGAAACACATTCTTAACATTCTGAAAAACAAGTATAAAATCTTAGAACATGGATAAATACAGGAGGTTAACTAGTAACCCCTAGATATGACAGTCAGATTACACTATGATAAACCTCAATGATTTAACAAAAAAAATGTTTATTTTATTGCTATCTAGGTGTACACCTGTGAGTGGATGCTCATTTGTAGGTTCCACGTCAGTTACAAAAATAAACAGGTACAAAGTATTACATTACAAGGCATTGCATTACAAACAAGTATAAAGTTGCACTGGCACATTGCGATACATTACTGCTAGGTAGTTACTAACTTAATATGGATACAAGGTTGGGCATTGGTGAGAGGGTGCCTGCTTCAGAGAAATAGGCATAACGGAGAGGGGACAGTCACAGCTGCAGCATAGAGAGGTGTATACCTGTGTAAGGGGAGAACAGGACTTAAGGAAGAAAAGAGGCTAGAATGGCATCAGACATGGAGGGGTCAAGAGGGTGGAGACAGGGAGGGGAAGGGGTGCACAGGGGAGGGAGCAGGTAGACGGGGAGGCATTAAGAAGTTCTGCAAGGTTGGTATCCCATGGTGAAGGTGGAACACTAAATGCTGCAGCTTTATGGTAGTCCAAACATAGGGGAGAGTGTTTTGGTTATCATGAGAGGCCATGGCAGACAGAGTTGTCTTCTGCAGCAAGGTGCTGCCTGAGCTTATGCTTGAAAGCCCCAATGGTTGTGGTATCAGAGACAGCTGAAGGAAGGGCATTGGTCCAGTGTGGTGTATGGTAGTAGAATGCATGTTGACCCTGGCATCTAGGTTCACTGAAAATTTCACTGTGGGTGCTTCTGGTCAGTCTTGCTCTTATGTGGTGCATGAGCAAATTCTGGACTCCTGGTGCCATCAGATTTAGAGTGATTTATTTGGCCAGTAGACAGGTATGGTACTTAATTCTGCTCTTCAGCTGAAGTTGCCCTGCCTGTGAGTAGAGCTCACAGGTGTGTGTAAGCCTTGTAGCACCTATGAGTAGTTGGCAGGCATTATTAAGGACCAGTGAGATGCGATGGAGCGCTGTGTCAGGTGCTGAACTATAAATGGACAGGTCATAGTTAACGAGTGTAACAATTGAGCTGTGATGACCATATTAAGTACTTCATATGTAAGACTGTGCTTGTGATGGTAGAGTATACCAAGTTGTGAATTGATGGCCTTGGCTGTGTTGTCTATATGCTGTTTATAGGACAGAGTAGAATCAAGTGTGATACCCAGGTACTTCAAGTGCTGCACAAGATCCAGTATGTTGCTACTGTTGTTCCGGATGGATAGCTGGAAGGTCTTGTGCTTGCTGTAGGTGCTGGCGTAGATCATAGTCTTTGTTTATTTGTAGTTAAGGACTAGTCTGTGCTCCTTAAACCATACTTCAGCTGCAGTAAATCCTAGTTGGAGGTCATTTTGAAGTAGTTTTGGGTTTGGATTGCAGGTGAAAATGATGGTGTCATCAGCATATAGTAGCATGCAACTGGTGCAGGGGCCAGGATGTTTATTTAAGAATATGCTGAAGAGGAGGGGGCCCCAGTACCGATCTCTGGGGAACCCCTGAGTGGATGGGTTTGCTATCTGAGATGATGTTCCCAATCTTGACCCGATATGAGCGATTGCTGAGATGGCTGTTAAACCATAGGACTGTATCAGCAGAGGGACCGGTGTTGACTAGCTGTTCGAGGAGGAGTGTGTGGTAAACCATATCAAAAACTTTTGATAGGTCAATGAAGGTAGCCCCAACTAGCTGACCTCGATCCAGAGCTTGGTGAATATAACCAGTGAATTCTAGTAGAGCCGTGATAGTGATGTGTCCCGCTCGGAACCCATGTTGTTCCCGGGCATAGGAGGTGGTGCATATTCAGGTATTCCTCAAGTTGGTCCACCACTATCCGTTCAAGTGCTTTGGAGAGTGGCTGGAGTATGGAGATTGGTCTGTAGTTGTTCTGTAGTGCCCTGTCTCCACTTTTGTGAACTGGTGTTACAGAAGCCGATTTCTAGAGCTGGAGGAACTGAGAGTGGCAGAGAGATAGGTTGATGATGGCGGTCAGGGGAGTAAATACTCCCTCAAATGCCATTGCAACGAACTTAAGGTCAAGGGTGTCCTCACTGTGCCTCGATTTGCCCAACACCTTCTCTAGGTATTTTCTAGCCTCAGCAGTGCTGACTTCTTTGAAGTGAAATAGCGTCCGGTTCCCCATAATGGGCTGTTCACCTATTGGGTGCTTCAGGACTGGAGGGTCAAAGTAGTCCACCGGGAGTACTCCACTTAGGTCCGTGAAGGCTGTATTTAGGGCATTTGCTGTTAGGAGTGGATCTGTTGTGGGTTCATCATTGACCAGGAGCATGGAGGGTGTCCAATTTGGGATCCTTGCCAGTAATATCACTGAGATTGGCCCAGAAGGATTTGCTGCAGTTCCAGGAGTTGGAGAGAACTTCCTTATAGTAGGCACATTTTGCTTGATGGATAGCCTTTGTGCACATGTTCCTCACTTTTTTATATAATTGGACATTGGCAGCTGTACCATGTGTGCGTGTACTTATCCAGAGTTGGTCCCAATCATTGAGTTGTAGCAGGAGGTCTGGCATTATCCAGGGCTGCATGGAGCTCTAGATTTTCTTGTTTTTATTGGAGCATGATTGTCACAGGTGGCATTAAATTTTGAGATGAAGAGGCTGAGTGCTATGTCTACGTCATTTGTTTCGTGTAGGTCAGACCAGTCTAGGCCATGATTAATAAATGTCTTCAGGCAACATACCCCTACCTCAAAAGCCTCTCACAATTGCTTAACTCATTGTACATGCTGAAATCCTCTAAAACAAGGGCATCAACAAGTACTAAAAACCCACAGATCCATTAAACCTTTTGAACAGATGCACCAACCACTTGGAACAGCCCCTATTAGCCTCAAAGAAGCACAAACCATCAGTGTCTTTAGGAATGCCTTGTTTAAGCATCTCAGTATCCCTTGCGGCTGCCCCACCCCCTCCATACATGCACCAGCAACCAAACCACCCTTTTTACACTTAACAAGCTCTAAGCCACCTAAAATTTGTAAATATGTAAATATATTGAGACTGCATAATAACTTATTAGTAATTTTACAGATGTAGTTACCTGTATTTTTACAACCTGCATAGATTTACCATTTGTTTTATCATAACCTGCATAAACTTGTCTTCCCCGGGACCCTTTTAGCGTGACATCCCTCTCTCCAGATCAATCTGCTTCTGGCCAACTACAGATTGTCAGAAATTGGCATGGTTTCATGATGAACTCCATCAACATAAGCAACAGATCTGGGCTTTAGAGTGTAGAAGTCTAAGGTACAGAACTGTGGAGTTACAGACTCTCTTGGTGGTGGAATTGGTGGACATAGCAGCCATCACAGAAACATGTGCCACCCAGTACCAGGATTGGGATATGACGATCCCAGGGTACAGGCTATTCAGAAAGGATAGGGCCAAGGGGAATGGGGAGGGGGTGGCGATCTATGTGAGGAAGGGGATTAAGTGTGTAAGGGAGGAAGGGGAATAGGGGAGGACAGAAGCTCTATGGATGCCATTCCAGGATGTGAGGAATAGGACACTGAGGATGGGGTTAATGTACAGGCCACCATCACAGGGTTGTGATCTGGACCAGGACCTGGCAGATCAAATTTGAAAGGCTACGCAGGAAGGGAAGCATGGTGGTGGTGGGAATTTCTATCTACCTGGGGTGGATTGGAGCACACCTGCCACCATGAGTGCAAGAGAGGGGGTCCTGTTGGAAGCTTTTCAGGACAGATTCTTGACACAGCTGGTACAGGGGCTGACACAGCTGGAAAGGACTTTGGACCTTGTACTGGATAATAGGGAAGCTGTAAGGAACCTAGAAGTGAGGAACCACTTGCTGGGAGTGACCACTACTTGGTGTGGTTCACGCTAAACATGGGGAGAGACACGGGTACAAGGCTGGTTGAGTTTTGGGGGCAGACTTTAGGATGATGGGGGAAATTCTGAGCAAGCACCTGGCAGAAATCCAACAACACATGGATGCAGATCAGAAATGGAATATAATAAGGGGAGGGCTGACGGAGGCAACAGAGACCTGTACTAGTACATAAATCAAGAAGGGCAGGACAAAGAAACCCAGTTGGATGTCACTGGAGGTCAGGGAACAGGTGAGAGCCAAGAGAGTGGCATTTCAGAAGTATAGGAAAACTGGAAGGGGAGAAGATAAAGATGTATACAGGGAAAAGTCTAGGGAGGCACCAGACTGGTGGGGGCCAAAGCATCTAGAGAGCAGAGACTGGTACAGGGTTACGAAGGAGAAGAGAGGGGTGATATCCAAGGGGGGAGGAAGGGCAGAAACAAGGGGGAGGGGTGACAGATGGAGAAATCATGGAGGGCAGGGTTCTGGAAGGTTTGAGGGCTCTGAGGGTAGACAAGGCACCAGGCCCAGATGGCATCCACCCCAGGGTTCTGAAGGAGCAGGCAGAGGTTCTTGCGGGACCTTTGGCAGACCTATTTAATGCCTCACTATACTCAGGGTGTGTACCTCATGATGGTTCATGTGGTGCCCCTCCACAAGAGCGGCCCCAAGGAAGAACCGGTGAAGTACAGACTGGTGAACCTCACATCTATCTTGGGTAAGCTGATGGAGACTATCCTGAAGGAGAGGCTGGTGGCCCTCATGAAGTCTAAAGGACTACAGGACAGCAGACAGCATGGCTTCGTACGTGGCAGATCCTGCCAAATCAACCCGGTGGAGTTCTATGACTTGGTAACTAGGCAATTGGGCAGGGGCCATGCAGTGGATGTCCTCTACCTGGACTTAGTAAGGCATTCAACTCAGTGCCACATGGAAGGCTGGAGAGTAAGTTAGAAGGCACAGGGGCAGGTGCAAAGCTGGTGAGATGGGTAGGGAACTGGCTTTGGCTTCAGGGAAGGCAGCAGAGGGGGGTGGTGGGTGGGGAGTTCTCATTCCCAAGGGTAGTGACGAGTGGTGTTCCACAGGGCTTGGTGTTGGGACCAGTGTTGTTTGGGTTATTCATTGCAGACATATCATTGGGCATCAAGAGCAAGATCAGTCTGTTTGCTGATGACACCAAGATGGGAGCAGTGGTGGACGACCTAGGGGGATGGCAGGGGTTGCAGGATGATCTGGCAAAGCTGGAAACCTGGTCAGACATCTGGCAACTGGAGTTTATTTATTTATTTTTTGATATTTCTTTTTTCCCCACCTGTTATCTCACTGCAGTCTCACCATCGGGAGTTGCCCATTAAGCCTGTCCCTGCCAGTCCCTTACCTGTCATTCTGTGGTCCCTCCATCCAGCCTCGAATACCACCTGGGTGGGGTCGGGTGGGGGGCAGACCCCCGAATCTTACTTGTCTCATCAGGGTCCGAGGCTGCAGGCAGGCACCGGCACATTGGGACCCGGCTAGGTGCTCTGTCTTCTCGGCCCCAATGTTTTTTTTTCCGCATTTCTGCGGGATATTGTAGGCCCGTACATCAAGATGCAAGCACCGATGTTGGCAACATCCCTCTCCCTTCCCCTCCCCCTCCTTTCCTCGAAGGAGTAGCCCCTGAGGCTGATTGGTCACTGGCCTATGCCCTCGACCAATCAAGCCCCCTGAGACACAAACTTGCCATTGCACCCCCAGCCTCCACCAGGAGTCACCGCATGCCAGGTCAAAAGAACCTCCCTCCTCCGGAGAAGGTGAGCTGTCTTCGGCGCTCCAGCCTATCTCCCCCCGGCGGCCCAAGCTCACTCCTGAACCCAGATCGCTGGTGTGGTGTGAGGTGTGGCATCCAGCGCCTCAACCCTCAGCACCACTGGGCCACTGGCAACTGAGGTTTAATGTCAAAAAGTGCAAGGTGTGGCATTTTGGGGTGAAAACCCCAAGGAGCAGTTATCAGCTGGGGGGAGTGCAGCTAGCCAAGACAGAGGAGGAGAAGGATCTGGGGGTGCTCATTACAGGGTTAATGAACAACTCAGCACAATGTAAGATGGTAGCTGCAAAGTCCAACAAAATGCTGGCTTGCATTGCAAGGGGTATATCCTTGAGAAAGGGGTAGGTGATTCTGCCACTGTATAGATCATTAGTCAAACTGCACCTGGAGTACTGAGTGCAGTACTGGCGCCCATATTGGAAGAAGGACATTAAGTTACTGGAGGGGGTGCAGTGCAGAGTGACAAAGATGATCAAGGGGCTGGGGGACTTACCATATGAGAGCAGGCTGAAGGAGTTGAACATGTAGTCGCTGGAGGAGTGGAGGAACGGAGGGATGGGGGGACATGATTAAAACCTTTAAGTACATGAAAGGAATAAACAAGACAGGTATGGAGGGGCTGTTCAAAGCAAGGGAGGGGAAGGAGACCAGGGGCCATGATATGAGACTGGAGGGAGGAAGGTTCAGGATGGAAATGAGGAGATACTTTTTTACAGAGAGGGTGGTAGCTGGGTAGAATGTGTTACTGGCAGAAGTAGTGTCCAGTAGAACAGTGGACTGCTTCAAAGGGAGGCTGGAACAGGGCAAGTGAGATGGTCGATGGAAGGGAAGGGTGGGAGGGAGGAGGGCAGTTGCAGAATAAGGGATGCTAGTTGCACATTCGAGCAGACTTGATAGACCTCTAGGTCTTTATCTGCTGGCAAATTTCATATGTTCATATGCTAGGGGATCAAAAGAGGAGAAAAAGACTTCTGCCATTACATAGGTGAGAAAAGGAGAAACAAAGACCAGCTTGTGAGGATCAAGAAAGATGGAAGGTGGGTGGAGAAGAGGGCAGAGCAGGCAGAGGCATTGAATGAGTACTTCTGCTCTGTGTTCATGCAGTAGAAGGTAGGGCAAATACTTCAAGCAAGTGGAGGGGTGCGTAAAGGGGGTAGAGGACAACGGATGTAGGGATTACAGAGGGCAGGGTGCTGAAGGGGTTGAGGGCATTAAGAGTGGACAAAGCACCTGGGCCAGGTGGCACTCACCTTAGAATACTGAGGGAGCCAGCAGCGGTCCTTGCAGGGCCGCTGGCACACCAGTTTAATACCTTTCTGGACACAGGATGTGTGCCACAGGACTGGAGGATGGTCCATGTGGTGCTCATCCATAAAAGTGGGCCAAAGGATGAACCAGGGAATTACAGGCCAATGAGCCTCACCTCGATTGTGGGCAAACTCATGGAGACCATCCTAAAGGACAGGCTCATGAGCTTCTTGGGGGCAAATGGTATCTAGGACAATCAGCAGAACAGGCTTGTCATGGGCAGATTGTGCCAGACAAACCTGGTAGAGTTCTGTGACTGAATGACACGGGAACTGGACAAGGTCCATGCTGTGGACATCCTGTACTTGGACTTCAGTAAGGCCTTTGATTCAGTGCCACATGGGAGATGGGGGGGGGAGTTGGAATATGTGGGCAGGACCAAAATGGTTACCTGGATTAGGAACTGGCTGAGGGGCAGACAGAAAAGGGTGGTGGTGGGGGTGGAACTCTCATCACTGAGAGCAGTGATGAGTGGGATACCACAGGGATCTGTGCTGGGACCAGTACTGTTTGGGATTTTCATTGCAGATATATTGAATGGGATCCGAAGCAAAATCAGTCTGTTCACAGATGATACCAAGATGGGAGCTGTAGTAGATGACACGGGTGGGGGACAGGGGTTGCAGGAGGACCTGAATAAGCTGCAGGAGTGGGCAGATAAATGGCAGCTGGGGTTTAACGCCAAGAAGTGCAAGGTTCTGCACTTCAGATCCTGGAACCAGGGAAGGGATTATCACTTAAATGGGGTTCAGTTGGGTCGCTCCGCAGAAGACAAGGACCTAGGGGTGATCATAACAAGGAGCATGAACAACTCTGTTCAATGCAGAAGGGCAGTGGCAAAAGCCAACAAAATGCTGGGGTGTATATCTAGAAGGATCTCCTCCAGATGTAGTGAGGTTATCCTGCCCCTGTATAGGTCACTGGTCAGGCCCCACCTGGAGTGCTGCATGCAATACTGGTGCCCATTCCTGAAGAAGGACATCAATTTGTTGGAGGGGCGTACAGCGTAGAATGGTACTGGGTCATAATGTCGCACACTTAATAGCATACGACATTATGGCTAACCTGGTACAACGCTGCACCTGTGAGCAAATGGTGCAATTCCGCGGATACTGCTGTACATGGTATTGCACCATTCACACTTTCCCAGGCAGAGGATAAGACCTGTGCTGGGAGTGGGTTCTGCTGACCAGCTGCTGTGGCTCAACGGACTGAGCCATAGCAGCAGGGAACCCAGGCAGTGCTTCTGGGACCGGACTGATTCCCAGAAACATTTATTTTTTCTTACACTTTGTGCGCTCCCCAACTTGCCCCCCCAGAGTTGGGTTGAAGACTCTCATAACGGGCGGTTGGGGGGGGTAGAGCCCCCCCTTAGAAAAAAGAGATATGTTGCATGGCAAGAATTGCACTGTATTGGCAGTGCGATTTTGCCATGCAGCATAACGTCAAGCAACATTATGACCCCGTGCCGCATAGAACTGCAAAGATGATCCAAGGATTGGAGGGCAAGCCATACGAGGAAAGGCTGGGGGAGTAGAATATGTACTCTCTGGCAGAGACAGGGGAGATATGACTGAGGCCTTTAAGTACTTGAAGGGAATAAACAAGACTAATACAGAGAGGATTTTCCAGAGGAGAAAGGGGAGTGACATGAGAGGACACCAACTGAGATTGGAGGGGGATAGATTCAGGAGAGAGATGAGGAGACATTTTTTTCACAGAAAGAGTGGTGGACAAGTGGAACTCCTTGCTGGGTGAGGTAGTGGCCTACAAGACAGTAGACAGCTTCAAGAGGGGTTGGGATAGAGGAAGGGGCAATAGGATGTGGGGGGAAGGGAGGGACAGCAGCTTTATAAGGTGCTAGCTGTGCACTCAAGCAGACCCAATAGACTGTGAGGCCTGTTTCTGCTGGTATTTTCATATATTCATATGTTTGTAAGGGTCATGTGACAGGAGCCTGACAGATTAGCCTTTTTGGCATATCTTAGTTGATATTGGAGAGCAGTGATTGCAACTTACTCTATATAATTGTCTGAGGTCATTGGACAAAGAACAAGTACTTGGTTTCTTCTCAAGAGACGGAGAATCCTGCGCACCTTTATTGTCTGCATGACTGAACCTGAAAAATTCATGGACTTCTTCAGGTTCTCTGTGGAGGAGATTGTTCATCTCCAAGTCAACTTGTCCCAGTCCTCCCCCAATCAGTGTTGGTTTGGAGGCAAGTAATATAAGCCCTGTTGAAAAAAATGTGTCAGTTTCTTGGGCTGAGTCTGATCCAGAGGTTCTTCCAGTACTGAACAAGATGCTGTCTGCTTTGCAATCATTTTCTGAGGACTGGATACTTGTTCTATGTACTTTCTTGTAGCTTGTGATGAGATGATGCTTTAGGTATTGTTAGAGATCATCAGTGCCTCTTGCAGTGCTCCCAGATCTACGGGGATTCCCGTATTTTATGGGATTTCATGGCTCAAAACGGGGTACTGGAAGGAATTCTTCATTTTGAAAAATATACGGGAGAAATTGGCACCGTCACTTTGAATCCGGGGTATGTTGCAGCAAGAGTCTCGGAGTTTATCCCGGATCAGTTCCCAGACGTGACTACCACAAGCCTGACCCCTGATTGGTTCAGAGACCACAGTCATGCTATGACCATGCACTGACTGTGGTCTCTGATTGGATATGCTGCAAGCGTTTGATGCAGAGTGCTGCCTGGGAATATTTAAACTGGCTATTAGTGCGCTTTAATTCCTGCTTCGCTTAATATTGCTGCCACCAAGAGAGAGAGAGAGAGAGGAGATATCTTCGCTGTCTGTCCATAGCTCCTCACTGCCTCAGCCTGCCATGTGTTTTCGGCATTTGTTTCACTGACCGGGACCCAGGCATCCAAGAGAGCAAAGCTACAACCCGTTGCTGGTCTGTTCTGTGCCGAATTTCATCGGGTTTTAATTTCGGCAGCCCAGAAAAGATAAGGAGCGACCAGCCTGAGAGCTGCCTTCCAAGAATCTGCAAAATAAATTTTTAAAAATGACCCGGGACCCCGCCAGCATCGAGGCAATCCTCACCCACCGCTGGTCCATGCCATTTCGTTGGCTGTACTGCAGAAAAGTGCCGGTAAAAGAGTGAAGGAGATGAGCCTGATCCTGAGCTGCTTTCTTGGCTTCTCACCGGATGATCATCTGTGAAGCAAGGTACCAAAAATATTAATAACCTGCCTCTGAGTCTGGGCTGGCATCAAATTAAATCAAGCTACTCGAGCTGAAACCTCTATGAATCTGCACTGCTTTAGCTGAGACAGAGAGGGTGGGAAAGGTTGAGGAGGGAGATTGTGAGATTTTAATTTTTAATATTTAATAAAGAAATAACTCCTGGTCACTGGAGGATAAAAGTGGTCTGTGATTCAGGTAAACAGTGAAATCTTTTCATGTACTTTCCTTGAGCATCAATTGTGTAAACAGTTTTTTCTACTATATAAACTGGGTACCTGATTTAGCTACTAACCTGTCTATGAATTTGTTTCAGTTATCTCCATTGCAGAAAACATATTTGTTGTGCTCCTGTTGATTTGTGTGAGAAATGTTTCCTCCTAGGTTCACACTGGCTTGTCTTCCTTTCATATAATTCAGGTGTAGCCTCCCTAAGTGTCCATGGGACAGTGTGTACTTGGAGGCCGAGGAGACGATGAGTTTTTTAAATATGAATATTAACAAAAACTCCCATCCACAATGGAGGATGAAAAAATAATTCAGGTACCAAACCTGTCTCTGGGGTAATCCTAATGCATCAATGATCTGCTGCTACTTTGGTTTGGACATGTATTTGGTGGAGTTGAGGAGATGGTCTCTGAGTTTTTTAAATCTATTAATATTATTAATTAACTGGAAAATGAAAAAATGATTTGGGTACCAAACCTGTCTCTGGGTAATCAAATAATCATGCATCATTCTTGATCTGTGTGCTGCTTTGGCTGGGACATATATACTCAGGGCGGTCAAGGAGATAAGTTTGTATCATGCATCACTGTTGGCTGCTTTGGCTATGAGTGTTTAAAAACTTGGGGGAGGTCGAGGAGATTACTTTTTAAAAAGCTTTTCTTCCTATAATTGTAACTCATGCTTTAGCCCTGTGGAGGAGAGAGCCTGTGCTGAATGATCAGGGAGACAGTCCCCAACTTGGAGAACTACAGTGTACAGCTTGTTAACTTTAGTTTTTACACTTGGTGTGGGCTCTGGTTTCCCTATGTTGCTCAAGGACATTTTTGTAGAATATCAGTTGTAACTCTAGCTGTGTAGCATATTCTTTTTACGTGGACATTGATGTGCGATATTTACCAGGGAGTATGCCTGGGAAGCTAGCTGTCAAGATGTTTTACAAATGTTTCTGGTTTGGGGTTGGAATATTATATATATATATATATATATATATATATATATATATATGCACAAAAATGCATGAAATGCGGACTTTAATAGGCTGATGGTAACTTTCTTAAGCATACAGGTAAATCTACAGAATTTCACCCAAGTTTTACAGGAAAATACAGGAAAAATTAGGGTCTGCTACAGGAAAATGCTCTGGCTGATCTGGGAGCACTGCTCTTGATTCAAGGCATGTTCTGCAGTGCAAAAAATACAAATGAAGACACTCACGGAGAATCCACCTGAAATTAGTTCACAATCATGCTGTTGTTTTGTAGTTTAAAGCCTTTATTGGCTAAAGTGGAAACAAAGCCAGTTACTACCAAGCACTGCATGCTGACCAGACACCAGGTGTTTGGCACTGAGATATTCACCCTCCATTCCGGTCTTAAGTTCTTTCTGGTATTTAGTGGTGCTTCCCTACTCTGTGCTCCAGACAGTCCTAGTTCCCCCTCCCTTTTTCTCACCCTATTGTGCCAATTCCAGGCATGCAGTTGTTCCTGTTACTCATTTGTCCTCCCCCAAAATGGACTGATCATTCTCCCTGACAGCTAGTGGTATAGTACCATCCGCACGGAAAAAGAACAATACTATATTACAGTTTTTGCTGGGGTATCTTGCAGGATACTGCAGGAACTCAGTGTGATCCCATCATAATTACTCAGATTTGTCATAATAATAATAAAAATCTTTATTTATAGAGCACCTTTCACAATGCCGAGGTGCTTTAACATACAGAATAACTGGTGCAATAAAGCAGAATACAATATAGCTAAAATCAATTCAGGTAGACTTGACGCCACAGATGGGCCTTTAGAGCCTTTTTGATGCCCTCCACGGTTGTGTGCTCCCATAGCTGACAGGGTAGAGAATTTCACAGAGCTGGAGCCACATACATGAATGCACAGGCCCTCGATGACTTTAAAAATACCCTTGGAATCTCTAGCAACCCCTCGTAAGCTGAGCTGAGCGGTTGCCCAGGGCAGTAGGAAGACAGGAGCTCTTTCGGGAAGTCCGGGTCCTTTCCATGTAGGGCTTTATAGGTCAGAAGTCCAACCTTGAAGGTGATCCACCACTGAATGGGCAGCCAGAGCAGTTTGCGCAGCACCGGTGTGATGTGACACACCCGAGGGTCCTCGTCACAACTGGGCTGCAGCATTTTGCACTTGCTGCAAGTGGCAGATATGGACCCCCAGTAGCCCTAGGGACCCATCTCTGAAAGGGGCTAGGTCCTGGGTGGTGTAGGACTTAAGTGGTGGTTTACTAGATTAACCATGAACTATAGAGATTATATTGCAAAGTGAGTGATTGTAGGAAGAAGTCATTTCTGAGATCAAACATTTCTGAACTGGTTAGAAGCCAGAATCAATAACTGGCAAGATTTACTGATGGGATCCTGGAAATATATTCATTTGTTCACTCTTAAAACTAAGCTATGTCAAGGTCAGAACTTCAAAATGAGTAAGATGAGGAATAAGAAAGAGTAAGAAGAAAGAGTACGATTTTTAACTGTGTCATTGAAGTGCATTGCAGAGCTCTTGATTTTAGAGTGAGATTAAAGAGACATTGTCAACTTTTTGCTGCATTTTGTGGCAAAGCTCAAAAAGGTGCCTGCAGCCATCTGTAAGCCAAGAGGTTTCAAGTTATGGTCCCTATAGCAATACATTCTCAGTTTATTAGATATTTTATCATATTTACTACTGCAGTAGGTCTGACTTTCTCCCTGGCTGCCGGAGCCGCCGGTACATTCACATCACAACATAATAATAATAAATACTAATAATACCTTTATTTATCAAGCGCTATTCACAAAGTATCAAAGTGCTGTACAATACTTAAAATAACAATTAAAACAATAAAGTTCTAAAATCAGACATCCAGCAATATAAAACACAGCTACAATGATCCAACATAAATTAAGGAACATCTCCAAAGGCGAGTCCAAATAAATACATTTTTAAAGCAGTTTTAAAGGTCTCCACTATCAGGCACTCTCATATCCGACAAGGCTGAGAATTCCACAGGGTTGCAGCTATGAATGAAAATGCCCGCGATCCAAATGTTTTAAACCATACCCTTGGAATCTCCAGCAATCCCTTGTTGGATGAGCGGAGTGGTTGAGGGGGCAGTAAGGGTGCAGGAGATCTTGCAGGTAGCTTGGTCCCTGTCTGTGTAGAGCTTTATAGGTCAGTATGCCAACCTTGAAGGTGATCCACCACTGAACTGGCAGCCAGAGAAGTTCATGCAGCACTGGCGTGATATGGCTGGATTGAGATAATCCAAACAACAACCTGGCTACAGTGTTCTGCACCAGCTGCAAGTGGTGGATATCAACCCCCAAAAGCCCTAGGTAAAGGAAGTTACAGTAGTTCAGGCGTGAGGTCACAAAGGTGTGGATCAAAGTTGGAAGGTCACCAGATGGAACTAGATGCTTAATCCGGGCGATATTCCTCAGATGGTAAAAAGAAGACAACCACAGCCGACACCCGAGAATGAAGTGTCAGTCCATCATTAGGTAGTACCCCCAGATTTTGCACCCATTCAGAGGTAGCAACTGGGAACCCCCAAGCCAAAGCCCTGAGGGACATCCTGCCACTGACCCCTCTCTCTGGTGACCAAGATCCACTACCAACACCTCAGTCTTGTCAGAATTCAGTTTTAACCAGCTGGTATTCATCCAATCCTTGATTTCTGCAGGGCAGTTGTTAAACACTAAGAGTGCACTATCCTGGTCGGGCACAAAGGACAAGTAGAGCTGTGTATCATCTGTGAACAGTAAAAACCCAGCCCATACTGCCTCACAATGTCTCTTAATGGCAGCATGTACACCGCGAACAATGTGGGGGACAGCATGGAACCCTGCAGCACCCTACAAGGCGCAGAGAATGACTCAGAGGAATAGATCCCTGAGACCACTTTCTGTGATCTACCAGTGAGGAAAGAATGGAACCATGTGAGGACCATACCAGACAGGCCACTGATGATGCGCAGGCATTCCAGCAGCACCCTGTAGTCCATGGTGTCAAAGGCTCAAGAAAGATCTAAGAATACCAAGATGGAGTGGCATTTCTGATCTCTCACAATCAAGAGATCACCGAGTACTCGAACCAGAGTGGTCTCCATGCTATTCCTTTTACAAATACCAGACTGGAGAGGATAATAAATGTCATGGATGGTAAGATGGTTCTCCAACTGCAGTGCCACAACTTTCTCAATAACCTTCCCCACAAAGGGAAGATTAGAGACCAGTCTCTAGTTAGCAGGCAGTCTGGGTCGAGCGAAGGTTTCATAAGAAGGGGAGTTATCACCGCTTGCTTCAGGGAGCAAGGAAACTCACCCAACTCCAATGATCACCAGACTATCTCCACAAGGACTGGGCCAATGACATCAATACAGCCTAATAAAAGGTGAGTAGGGCCCGGGTCCAAACTACAGCAAGTTGGGGGTATACCCCCGGAGAATCTGCATGACATCCACGATCTCCAGCTGTCCAAACTCCATCCAGCAGAACCAAGGAGTAGCAACACCACACTGACTACCATCCCCCCTGTAAAGTGTGCTAAGCAGATCTCAGACTGGATGTCAAGAACCTTATCAGCAAAGAAGTGAGCAAGCTTCTCACACTTATCGTGAGAAAACATTCTATGAACTTGCAGACAGGCTGGATTGCACAGTCTGTCCACAGTTCAAAAGAGCTGAGCTGGTCAATTCTGAGCTGCAGCAATCTCCCTGGACAGGAATTCTGCTTTCTTACAGAAGATTGCTGACTGACAGTCTCTATAATGTTCCATCAGTCTAAGTCTGTTGGCATCCTGGCCGAATCTCCACCAGCTACATTCTGACCTTCACCCCACTCACCTCAGCTCCCTCAAGGCCCTGTCAAACTAAAGGGATCAAGGCCGAAGGGTGAGAGGGTGAACACGGACTGGAGCCAAGGTGGCTAGAGCCCGAGCCCCCGCCCCTGCCTGATTATAGGCCTGTAGCAGATTCTCAGGACCTTTGCTTGCACCTGGTAATCCTGATAGGTCCAACTCCACCAAAAGACCTTCTGGGGTCACTCTCCGAAAAAGGCGATATCAGACCATCTCCAAAGCAGCAGGCCTATGGAGGGGGAGCAAGGAGATTGAATTTTATAGTGTGGTGACTAGACCATCTGACCGGTTCCACCATGAAGTCGGAAGTCTCCATCCCCAGGAGGAAGACCAGGTCCAACGAGTGACCTTTATTGTGAGTCGCAGAGGCAACTGTCTTTGTGAAGCCAAATGAAATCTTAAGTTGGAGGAAGTTCTCACCAAATAGCGAGAGTTTGTCATCAACCCAGGCATTGATGTTACCCAGAACCATCAGTCTGGAGGACTCCAATACCATGTCGACAATGAAATCCATGACTTCCTGCAGGAACAACTTCTCAGCTACAGGTGGACGGTAGACGAGAATGATCCTGCACCCCACACCTGTGACCACGGCACACTCAAAGGATCTGACTCCCTCAACTGGCATATCTACAAGGTTCAATTCCAATTTAAAACAAATTGCTACACCCCCATCCCTGCGATCTGATCTCACATGGTGTTTCACCAAGAACCTGGCCAAAATCACTGCTGCCAGAATGGGGCCAGCATTCTCATCCAGCCAGGTCTCGGTGATGCATACCAGATCTGCTGACCCAACAAGATTGGATATAATAGCCATCGTGTTTTTAATAGATCTGTCATTGCACAACACCATGTGAGTCAGATGAGACACTGGGGCTGGATGAGCGACCGGCCCTATTAATGTGGAGCCCTTGGGTATGGGCACCAGACAAGGCGAACTGCATTCAGGATTCCATGCTGCCCCAGGACATCTCCTGGTCCTCACTACCTCAATTCTGCTGCCCCGCTCTCCCCCGCGGGTCCAGGACCCTGCCCCTCCACCTTCTACCCACTATCACCAGTGCCCTGTAGTGACCATAGACCGCTGTGGGTAATGGAGGACAACTAAAATGGTGGTGGTCCCAGAGCTCAGAAGGGGAGTAGTGCCTGACAGGGAGAGCAGCCTGCAAACACATGTTGGTTAAAGCCAAAGCTCCAGCCCAGAATTACCAAAATAAATTGTACACACACAACCACAATAAATAAAAACAGTACCCTACCCTAAATTAAAATAAACCCACAACCAGCTACTACTAAACTCCACCCTAGTTCAGACAGACAATAGAAGGTGTATTTAAAAGTAGTTCAATCCTTAATCAAGTTGCTGGTCTGCTTTGTTGAGGCTTTCACCCCCAGCAAGCATAAGTTCTAAATGTCCAGTGAAAAACACCAGTCTTGCACTCCGGCAGATTTTCAGTCTGAAAAGTTTGTGCAACACCACTTATATGGAGGCTCACTCATTACCTCCCCTCAAAGTAACAGGGAGAGGGTGGATCAGTCAATCTTTTATAGAGGAGCAGCTCTTTAACCAAGGTCCATGAAAGGAGCATGTCTAGCTGGAAATTTAACCGGCAATCACATCCTTGCCAAATGACCAATGCTAGGGAGGGTTATCCCCCCCAGAAAATCAGGGCCTCTAAAATGAAGCCCAGCAGCCACCAATTAGGGGACTCCTTAGGAACCAGGGTCCTACCACCCCTCCAGTCACAGAACCCCTGTACTTACCCAGGCAAGACTGCAACTCAAACTAGCCACCCGGCTAGCTCCACGGGTCAGCCACATTGACAAACTTCAGCAGGCTAGTAGAAGCATTGGCAATGACAATGATGGCACAGCTGAGACCCTAGTTAAGGGAGGGGGGAAGCCGCCACAGTCCCATGAAGATCAGGGGAATTATCACCTGATTACCCTGGTCATACTCTGACAACCACCTGGCCACACCCCTTCCGTGCAGGGCCCCCGCCCTCTGGCAAGAGGTTCCCGCAGCAAAACCCCCACCACTTGACACCACACACAGTCCCTCCCCACACCAAGGAACTCAGCGTCCAAAGTCCAAATCTTCAAACAGTGATTGAAATGGCAGGCCTCCCAACAAGTTCTCGCTTCAGGGAAAATCAAACAAAGACAAAACTGCCAGCACTCATGACCTCCAGTAATCAATACTCCTCTGTTGACTAGATTTTGTTCTTATCTCATCAAACTGAGTTCCCCTCTGGACAGACGGCTCCTCACACAATGACAGAAGCAGGTAATCCCACAGAGGGCAACCAAAGTGCCCTTCCACTCCACCGACTGCCTTTTGAAAAAAAAAACACCTCACCTGTGACTCCAAAACTGCCGAAAGCTACAGCCAAATGGAAGCACTCACTATAACAGATGAGCGCTTCTAAAAAAGAAAAATGGGGCAAGTGTAATTCAGTGGAATAATAAAAAGCTCCGCAAAGCTGAGAAAAACATTAGGTCTCAGGATGAGCCAAAAACTGTAGCCTGCCACACTGTTAACGGGGTTCTATCTAGCAGCTTGAAAACACAACCTGAAAATATGCTCGAACCCCTCTTCTACGTCACTTCTTCCACCCTCTCTGAGCTATGAAATGAAAATAAAATGGGAGCTTAAAACCAACAAAAGTAACAAAATAGCATGAAAATAGAATGAAACAAAGCAAATAAAACAAAAATAAACACCTAAAAGCTGGAGCTAATATTCTGGCTGGCTCACAGCTGCCGCCATCTTGGATCTCGGAAAATGTTATCTTAAGTTTAAACAAAAAGGTACCCCTATGGTGCCTATGCCCCTGCAAACTCATGCATGGATGAGTTGGGCAAATTATAGCATCTATTACCTGAATATAGTGTACAAAATGATGCAGTGAGCTGCTTGTTAAAAACAATTCTCTTGGCCGGCCCAGAGGAGAAGTGGGCTAAGGTGCCTGACGCATTACCTCTCACCACATTGGTGACCCGTGTTCAGGAATGAGCACCAGTTGCCGGGGGTTAGCCCGGATGAGGGGAGGATTGGGAGTGGATATAGTGGCCACCAAACAGCTTTCCTGTCCCAGATCGGAGAGGTAGGCCTCACCTGCTCTTGGCTGCCACTGAGTGGAGGCTCGATGGTAGAGTCAGGCACTGGGGAGGCTGGTGCTAGGTCTGTGGGTGGATCATGCATGCTTCCATGGGCATGTACAACCATGAATGGCTGGGGCCCTGGGGATGTAAGGAGAGAAAACTGGCGAAACAAAACCCCAGGATGAAGCCCGATCCCCCGCAAGCTCCGCAATGGTGGCTGGACTCACATCATAAGTCCTGTGGCAGAGGACGCTGGTGTAAGGGAAGTCTCAGGGGAGCCGGGTGATGGGGCTAGGGGGGTTGGGGTGGTTGGAAAGGGGCAGCCAGGGATAGAAGCCCAAAGTATATATGGGAAAAAAAGAAAAAAAAAGCATGTCTTGTGTAAAGTCAAGCACTGTAAGATGCTTTAATGAATACGTGAAATTAAAATCCGTGACTCCAGGCATGTACATTAGTGTTGAACCAGTATGCAGGTGGTGGCTGTGGGATTCAAATCCAGTTCTCAAGGTCTGCAGCTCAGTGCTCTTAACCACTGTGCTATACTGCCTCCCATATATGTAAAGTGCATTTTCTTATTCTTTGTTGATTGGGTAGGTACACTAGCACCAGGTGCCTTTTTCAGGTATGACCAGGGGTACCACAAGTACAATGTGAGAGCAGCAAAAATGTGATACAGTACATGATACAGTAACAGAACAGTGTGAATAGGACAAATCAGAGGTACAAAAATGTAACACAGTTTTGAAAATTTTAACATACCGCAAACAGATGTAAATGTAGCAGGAAATATGACAACATGAAACATAGTGAGAACAGTGGTGAAATTGCACTGGTTGCATGAGTTAAGTGGCACAGGCACATGCAGTAGGGTTCAGCAGATGATCCTTCATTTTTGGCACACATTTTAGGACAGGTCAACAATCTGATGACTGAGGGTACTGAGTACCAGAGGGAGGCAGCATGGTAGCTGAAGGATCTCTGCCCCATACCTATATGCATAAGTGGGATCATAAGGGAATTGCTTGCAGCGGAGTGTGAGTGTGAGAAGCTAACTAGTGTGAGTAACCCAGTGAGACACTGAGGCATGCTTCCAAATAGTGTCATATACACAAAATTGGCTAGAGTAAGTTGCACTTTATGTTCATCTTGCAGCCAGCTGAGCAGCTCAATACAAGAACAATAGTGGGACCTTGGGCCCACAGAAGTAGCAGATCTGGCCAACTTGTGGTATATGACTTTTTTCTTGCACAGACAGCCTTAGGGGCAGCATCCATTACTATGGCACCATGATCCAGTAGCAGGAGGAGGTTGCTTTGTACTATCCTTGCTTTGGTGTCAGCTTTAAGGTGCCTTTGAATGTGGTAGAGCTGCCCCAGTTTCTGGTGAATGGACTTTACAATGTTGTTTAAGTGGCTGTCAAAAGAGAGGCATGGGTTCAAGGTTATGCCTTGGTATTTAAATTCAGCAGTCAAATCAAGTTGGGTACCATTCAGGGTAGACACGTTGAGGTCATGGGAGTGGCATTTTATTTTTTTTGTGCTGTGCCAAGGAGCATGGCTTTCACCTTTCACATTTAGTCCTGTGTCATTAACTCTGTTTCCATATGCTAGTTTTTAACATTTGCAAACAGCGTAACTCTGCACAAAATGGTACAAAAAATAGACATATCTGAGCAGAGACCTTCGGATGGACATTTCACAAAACAGAGCAAAAATAGACATACCTGAGTGGAGACCTACAGTATAGACACCACCAACACCCTTACATATTGGAATACATTACTTCATCAGGGGATGGTGTTGGTGTGCCCAGCTTGACCTTTTATAGCAAGAGGATTGGTCCACTGACCAGAACCTGACAAATAATTATTTTCATTGCAATACAATAATTTTTCAATTACTTATTATACCTATATGATCAAACTTATCTACAGGCTTTAAAAAAAAAAAAAGGAAAATATAAAGTAATAAAGTAGTAGCTAGAAAGAAACACCCTACTTTTCCCTCTCTCCCTCTTAATAAACCTTATAATAACTTCTGTAATCCCCTTGCAAATGGGGGTTCCTAAAAATGCCAGCCTGGGCTTACCTTAGTCCTGCACCTTCTGTTCTGCTCCAGCTGTCTCCCAGGCTTCTCCTGATCTGGCCTCCATTTTTTCTGGTCCCCCAGTTCTGCTTGCCCCTCTGATGCCTCATCCTGCTGCTGATTTAAAAATCCAGCCCCTCAGGTCTTAAAACGCCGATCGCTAGCTCCCACTGTAAAAGTACCTCCTCCAGGGCAGCGGGAGACGTGTTGACGCGAATAGCGCCTTTGATGTGGAGCCGCTCTGTTTGTGGTCACCTTGGGGACTGTGCAGTCAGTCTTAGGATCCCTCCTACCTAATTGGGACCCGGTGACTATGGACAGCCTGCTGGGTGGACCACGCCTGTGCAGATTTAGCGAGTTTGACCGAGACTCAATTTAACGATGCCTGAGCTGGGCCCCGGTCATCTGTATAATGAATAACTTGTGCCTGGCTTCCCCCAGGGTAGCTATTATCAGTTTTGGACAAAAAGTGAAGAAATCAAATGTTTTTTAAATAATAAACTGTTGCTGCATAGGGAAGATTTACTGTACATATGGGAGAAGTATTTAAATTAAGAGTAAATGCTTTTCCCTGGGCATTCCAGTATTTTTGGGACTCTTGTATGTCAGCCTGTCAGCTGCTGCAGGGGGAGGTTGCTATGTGCAGCAGCAACAGAAAAACCAGTGGAGCCACACCTTTTATCTGTGCAGCGACTGCAAGTACACCACCTGGGCTACTTAACAATGTGGCATTGGGGCAAATAATTATTTATTTCTGGCTGCACCAGGACATTATTCAGGACTGTATCTGATCTGCTATAATGGACAGTGGGTTAAGCAGCTATTGCCAGCAGCCATAGCCAATCGGAAAGCTAGAAGAATAAAAGCAGGACTTGTGGGACATTTACTACACCTCATGGGTAAGCACCCAAGTGCTCATGGGGACTTACAGGGACATCATTTTAGGCACCAATTCACCCATCCAATTGTGCCTCAAGTGTTTTGATTGACATATCCCTCAGACATTCTGAGACCTGTCACCCCATCTCTGCTGCCAAATAGGAATCGAAAAAGGAACCCTATAAGAGACAGTGTCTTAATAGTGAATCATATAAATGTGTTGTACCTTGTCATTGCCCTATGGGTTAGTGTCTTGCCTTCGTGGAGCTGACTTCCAAGCCGCGTTTGCCACTTCATGGGACAAGAGGCCCTAGAGCATATTGTGTCTGAGTTATTCTGAAGAGAATTTACCTCTGTCTTACCCAGATTTTGTCTGAGAGCGCTTAACATAAGTGTAAAATGTCTAGATCTGCTGGATGAGACTTTGCCGATGAATGCTGTTTTTGGTATTTAGATGTACTGGATGTGACTTCATGTCACTGAATATTGGATGCTTGATAAGAGTGTCGTTGTCTGCTTATACTGGATGGATGCCTTTTTGGTATTTAAATGTACTGGATGTGACCTTGTTTCAAAAGAATATTGGATACTTCATAAAAGTATCGCCTGCTAATTGTATTGGATGGGACCTTTCGACTAGTGGGCTGAATGTTTAGGAAGTAAAATCCAAGTAGCTGTCCTGAAATGTTTGGTTTCTGTAAATGCAGGACAATTCCTGTTCTGTGACCAGCAGGGTCAATTCCTACTAATTCTGCTAGATGCAGGGTCAATCCCTGCCTTTGTATTGTCTGATGATCTACAGCCATTGTAGGAATAGTTCTCCAAGTTTGCCCCTCCCTTCAAATCAAAAGCCGGCCAACTCGACCAGTCGCAACATCCACCAGGTCTGCAACATCTAGGACTGTGGTAAGCAATTCAAATCAAATCAAATCAGGCTTTATTCATAAAGCACTTTTCTAAAAACCAAAGTGCATATACAATACCATATAAAACCAAATATACAACCAAAGAGAAAGAAAATATAGAGGCTAAAAAGGCAGCAATCATAAAACTAGACATTGTCCACAAAAGCTAGATCAAATAAATAACTTTTTAATGCGGACTTAAAGGTCTTGGTGGACTGGCACTCTCTAATCCGATGAGGTAGAGAGTTCCACAGGGTTGGGGCTACAAAAGAAAAAGCCCTAGCACCTGATGTTTGAAGATGAACCCTGGGAACCTCTAGCAATCCCTCGTCGGCAGAGCGAAGTGGGCGGAGGGGGCAGTAGTGGTATCTGGTTATCCAATATGGTATGAGATTGAGGGGTTTCTGTTGTTCTGGGACTGGTACCAGTATGGGTAAAAGAATAATTATTTATGTAATATCTGATTTTTCAGCAGCTAGATAGCCAGGGCTCTGGGTATCATGGTGTCAAACTGAGAAATGTGATTGCCTGTAGTCTATTAGTATGTAGCCACCCAGCTGGAGGGTTCACCAGCAAAACACCAATCTAACCTGTATATATGTATATCATAACCAAATAACCTCTACTCCACATCCCCATTCCTAACTCCTTTATCCCCAAATAAATCTCTTGTTACCGTTGTTGCAATTTTGGTGTGAGCATATTATTAGAGAGGGTCGCAAAGTATTGAAATGTGAGGAAATGTTTATTGGGGCATGTCTAGGGAAGGTAACTGAGTATCGTGGGTGGTATGGCACCTCAGGGGGCTATATCTTTTACCAGCTTACCAGCGTAAAGCACCCTGAGTGGAGGCACTGCGCAAAGGTGTAAAAAATGGTTATCAGTTAAACGAACCCAAACCCCTCGGCCTAGCTTGTAAGTAGCAGGCAGGGTGTAACACTGGGGATAGTGCCACCCAGGGGTTACGCATGAATCGAGGGAATCCTTCAAGAGGTCACATTTTGACTTGCAGGTGTCTCCAACACGTTTGTAAAGCTCTGTGTCCAGATTTCAGAAAGTCTAACATTGACCTTTACCTATGTGATGAAACAAAACGATAAGAGGTTTAAAACATATGACAAAAACTGTTCTTATTTATAACATAAGTTATTTTTTGAATATCAAGAATTCCATTTGCAGTCCCACTATTATATACATGCCCTAACACTATATATATCTTATTCAGCAATTGATCAGATTTCTTTTTTTATGCCTGTTTTTATTGACATTTTCCAAATTAGTACATTAACAACTATACCCCATATAACAACAACTACCACTAGAAACATGCAAACAAAAAAAAAGCAAAAGAAAAGGAAAAGCGAACTTTGTTAAAACTATGTACATGGGTCCAATTCATTTCAACATATGGTTTTGTTGTAAGAAAAACAGTATATGATACAATTTCAAAACATTTATGATCCGCTATGGCTTGGGCACTCGGGGAGTACCATCTAGCCAAACAAACCCTGAAGATGGTGAGCTGGGCATTCTGGGGTTATCAATCTACCTAGTGAGCCTAACACTAATGCAGGCCTTCCCTCAAGATTTGAGCTTCTCCTGGGGCTGAGGACAAGAAGGGATCCCCAGTTAAGAAGAATCTCTCAGCTTTGCCCCCAATCACAAACAATAAGCGCTCAAGTATCTGGATGACAAGGGTACGCCACTGTACGATTGTGGGGCTGGCACCCAAGACCCATGTGTTAAATATACAGTGTCTAGCCAGGGTCAATAAGACTGGAATCCACCTTGCCATAAGTTCCCACCCCTCAGTACCCATGTCCTCAATGCCAAAGAGAAGTATTACAGGGTCCACTGGAATCTGGTGACCGAGTAAAGTGTCCACTTCCCTGGCTATGTCTGTCCAAAATGTCTGGAGAACTGGACAGGACCAAAAATAATGAAAGTAGGATCCCAAATCCACTCCACACTGCCTGCAGATCGGAGACACAACAGGATCAAATTTATGCACAATTAAGGGAGGGCAATAGAGTCTATGTAAAATACATTTATAACAAGACTCCTTGTACCTATTGCAAATCAGTAGGCTTTTATGCAATCCCAAAATCATTGCCCAGTGTTCCTCATCAATAGGTATCCCTAAGTCTTGCTCCCAAAGCAATTCAGTTTTATACGTGAGGTCTGGCAAGAATTGCCTTCCCAAATGTATGGCCTTCTGCACCAGGCCCTTAGGGTCCCACCTGGCAAAGTGTATGAGGTGCTCTACCTGCTCCAGTCGAAAATTAGACCCCGATTCCCTATTCATCCTCCATATGGGATTCAATCAGTGGTTGAAAACTGGCGTGGAGCTCAGGGATTTGGCTTCATTGGGGACTGGGGGTCCACCTGGAGTGATGCAAGCCTATACTGGCATGATGGGCTGCATCTGTCCGGGAGGGGAACCAGGATCCTAGGTGATAAGTTTAAATGCTTCATTGGCAAGCTTTTAAACTAGCCAAGGGAGACACTGGAAAGGAGAAGGGGAATCCTAGCCCCAAAATAATCACGGTAGTAAGTGCAGAAAACACCAACATAGAGGTGTCAATAGGGAGAAGGGCAGGGGTAAATGGAGAAAGTGAGAAAGGCAAGAAGGACAGGGATGGGGCAAAATGGAATAAGGCCATCAGGAAATGGAGGTAATGAGTACCAATGCCGTAGTCTGGGCAAAAAGCTCCCTGAGCTGGTGGCCTTGATGGAAGAGGATGCCTGGATATCGTAGCAATCACAGAAACATGGTACACAGAGAACCATAACTGGGATGTTAACATACCAGGGTACATAACCCTACAGGACAGACAGACAGGGAGAAGGGGGAGGAGTAGCTCTCTATGTAAAGGAAGGATAAAAGCAACTGAACAAAGAGTAAACAGGGAGGGAGGAGGCACTGTGGGTCACCTTGGAGACTGGAAGGGCACCACAATCCGCACAGGGGTTGTGTACAGACCCCCATGTCAGGGGGAGGGAATGGACAAGGATATGATAGAAGGCATTCTTAGAATGGCAGAGAAAGGGGAGATACTATTGATGGGAGACCTGAATATGCCAGATGTTAACTGGAGCACATTTGCTGCAGCCACATCCAAGAGCAGGGCCTTTCTTGATGCCCTACAGGTGGCAGGCATTAGACAGCTAGTTTCGGAACCCACTCATGAGGGAGCAATCTTAGACCTCGTACTCTCAAATGGGGGCAGTGAGAGGATCTCAGATCTAGAAGTGGGTTGCCATCTGGGGACAAGTGACCATCAAACAGTGTGGTTCACATTAAACTCAGCTACATAGTCAAGCCATACAAAAGTGAGGGTAGTGGACTTTAGGAGAGCAGACTTTGGCAAGATGGGAGAGTGCCTCAGAAAAGCACTAGCAAACAGGCTAGAAGGAGATGTGGAGCAACAATGGGGAATCATCAAAACTGCCATCACAGAGGCAACAAACCTTTGTGTGAAGCAAATAAACAAATCAAAATGAAAGAAAAAGCCACTATGGTTCTCAAAAGAGGTGGCTGTGAAAGTCAGGAAGAAAAAGATAGCATTCCGGAAGTATAAGGAAACACAGAAGGAGCAGGACAGAGAGCTGTACTAGTTAAAGGCAGAAGGAAGCAGGGAGAGAGTCAGAATAGCAAAGGCCCAAACTGGCGAAAGATAGCCAACTCAGTTAAGAGGGGATAAAACCTTTATAGGTACATCAGCGAGCTAGAAAGACAAAGGAGGGATAGTGAGGCTGAATAGAATGAGCGGTGGGTGGGCAGAGGGGACAGTGAAAAAGCAGGATACTGAACGAATATTTCTGCTCAGTATTCACAAAGAGGAGGAAGTGCCTAATCCAATTAACAGAAGCACTCTTGATAGAAATTCGATCCCAGTCCTTTCACAGAAGAAAGGGTTCTGCAAGAACTCCTAAAACTGAAGGTGGACAAAGCAATGGGTCCTGATGGAATTCACCACAGAATTCTAAAAGAATTAAGGGAATGGCAGTTCTGGAGGTCAGGGGTAAGGGGCAACAGACTTCTAGGAAAACAAACTGAACTTACAAGCTCAAATGGGCAGACTGGGTGGGCCATAGGCCCTTATCTGCCGACACTGTCTATGTATCTATGTAGGAACTAGTGAAACCACTGGCTACTCTTTTTAATAAATCATGGGAGGATGGTGTGGTACCCGAGGACTGGAGGAAGGCGGATGTGATTCCCCTTCACAAAAGTGGGACGAAGACAGAGGCAGGAAACTACAGACCTGTCAGTCTGACCTCTGTGGTAGGGAAAGTGATGGAGTCACTTCTGAAGGAAAGAATAGTTGAGTACCTAGAGGCCAGTGGAGCACAGGACCCAAGGCAGCATGGATTCACAGCAGGAAGGTCATGTCAGACGAATCTAATAGATTTCTTTGACTGGGTGACCAAAGTAGTAGACCAGGGAGGGGCTGTGGACATGGCCTACCTAGACTTTAGCAAGGCATTTGACACAGTCCCACACAAAAGATTAATAGTCAAATTAACCAGCCTGGGAGTGGGCCCCAGGGTGGTAGCCTGGGTAAAACATTGGCTGCACACAGGACACAGAAGGTAATTGTAAATGGAGTCCACTCTGAAGAAAGAGGAGGTTACTAGTGGGGTACCCGTGGGTTCAGTATTGGGTCCAGTCCTTTTTAATGTCTTCATCAGTGACATTTCAGAGGGACTGGAAGGAAAAGTATGCCTTTTGCGATTGACACAAAGATCTGTAACAGGGTTGATACACAAGGAGGCGTGAAAGGATGAAAAGGGACTTGGCAAGGTTGGAGGAATGGTCAGAAGTATGGCAGCTAGGATTCAATGCAAAGAAGTGCAAAATAATGCACCTGGGAAACAAGAACCCAGGGGAAGAATACACAATGGGTGGGGAGGTAGTAACAACAACAAAAAAGGAAAGGGACCTGGGAGTAATCATATCAGATTACCTTAAGGTTAGCAAGCAATGTGAGAAGGCAGTAGGGAGGGCTGGGGGTATACTGGGATGTATAGGGAGAGGCATCAGCAGCAGAAAACAGGAAGTTGTTATCCCTCTGTACAGACAGTTGGTGAGACCCCATCTGGAGTACTGTGTCCAGTTCTGGAGACCCCATCTCCGCAAGGACATAGACAGGATAGAGGTAGTCCAGAGGAGGGCAATTAAAATGGTGCAGGGTCTGCCAGAGAACCATATGAGGAGAGACTAAAGAAGCTTATATACCCTGAGGAAAGAAGGAGGGGGACATGATAGAAACTTTAAGTACCTCAGTGGAATCAACAAAGTCCAAGAGGGTAGCATCTTTCAGAAAAAGAGACTTGCAAGAACAAGGGACACAATTTAAAGATAGAAGGAGGGCGGTTCAGGGCAATGTGAGGAGTATTATTTCACAGAGAGGGTAGTGGATGCATGGAACAGCCTTCCTGAGGAGGTTATGGGTCTAAAACTGTGGGAGAATTCAAGAATGCATGCGACAGACATAAGGCAATTCTTGTGGGGGGTAGAAAGAAATAGGCTATTGGTTAACTAGGATCTAAGGCCTATCCTGTAGGTAGGGAAATGGGCAGACTAGATGGGCCAAGCGGTCCTTATCTGCCGTCAAAGTCTATGTTTCTATGTTTCTATATACACTCTGATCTGAAAATAACAGAAAAAATGGTTGCAAGGCAAGACCACCCCTCTCTGACGTTCCTCAAAGAAGTAGAGGCCATTCTACCAATTAACTGCCCAATACATTTGAATCCCCTTGACTCCCTGTCCTGGTACCCCCTATCCTCCAGGCCTGGTATAAAGAAAGGGTTCCCAGCAACAGGAAACAATATTGTCACTCCCTTCTGTGCCCCAATCATATGACATATCTGTGCCCAACTGTCTAGAGCTGCTGACACTAAAGAGCAGGGACTCTCCAAATTCATATAGGCTTTCCGACTATCCCTAGCAAGACAGGCGGTTAACCGTCCAGGGCAAACCAGTTCCTCTGGGTCGATCCAACTTGCCTCCAGTGGTTGGTTAACCCAATCCTGCATTACTCGGTATTGAACAGCCAAGTAATAGGCATGAATATCTAGGAAAGTAAGACCTCCTTTGTTAGAAGCCACATTGAGTCACTGGAGGCAAGCCCGCGTCATCCTGCCTTGCCAGACAAAATCAGAAAATGCTTTCTCTAAGTTCTTAATATCTGACTTAGTGGGTCCAACATGTATCATCAGCAATACATAGAGAAGCCTGGGTAAAACATTCATTTTAATCAGATTTTTATGACCAAATCATGAAATTGGGAGGGCCCTCCATCTTTGTAGCTCTTCCGCTATAATCCTAAAGAGGGGGGTGTAATTCAGGCAATATAATGATCCCAAATCCCTACCCACATTAATGTCCAAATATTTAAATGATGTCCCTACCTCCTTTAGTCCCCAGGCATTTCCCCACCGCTCTTCCTCCCAGGTTCCAAAATACAACTTTTCTGATTTATTCAAATTAGGTTGTAGCCGGAGAATTCTGCAAACTGGGAAATCAGGGCCAACAGCAGTGGCATAGACCCCTGTAAATCTGTCACATATAACAGTATGTCATATGCATAAAGTTTCACCTTATGCATATGCCCCGACTTTCCAGTCACCCCTCTAATATGCAGATTATCCCTGATACTCACTGCTAGTGGCTGTATGGCCAGAGCAAACAATAAAGGAGAGAGAGGGCACCCCTGCCTCATTCCCCTATGCAGAGAAAGCTTCTCTGACAAGGAACCATTCACCAAGACAGAGGCCTCTGGAGCCCTGTAAAGCATCCGAACCAGCCCCATGAAGTGATACTCCAGACCAAACCTCCCCGATACCTCAAAAAGATACTCCCATTCCATGCGATCAAATGCCTTCTTGGCATCCATGGAGAGCACCGAGGTGTCCTCACAGACCTGAGAAGCTCCCCTCACCACATTGAGCAGTTTTCTCACATTGTGGTAAGAGAAATGTCTCTGCACAAATCCAGTCTGGTCCGGGTGAACCAGCTCCAGGAGCAGCTGGTCCAGATGCCCCGCCAGAACCTTCACAATAATCTTGAGGTCACAATTAAGCAGTGAAATTGGGCGATATGCGGCACACTCGAGCAAATCTTTCCCTGGTTTTGGAAGTACACAGATCATGGCCTCATAATACAATTTAGGTAGCACCCCCTCTCCTCTTGCCTCCCGGAACACCTCCCACAAAGCCTCCAATAGTGTCCCTGAAAGTAATTTATAATATTCTATGGGAAAACTATCTGACCCACTTGCCTTCCCACTCTTCAAACCCTGAATGACTAGGCGGATCTCCTCCTTGGTGATCTCTGCCCCTAATTTCTCCTGCTGTGTCTTTGACAGTTTAGGAAGTTTCACCCCATCGAGGAATGTCAGTGCCATGTCCAGCTTCCCCTCACAGTCAGCCTTATGTAATGTGTGATAAAAATTGCGAAACTGCTCCTTAATTTGCTTGCTAACCCTGACAATGGTACCATGCTGATCCCAGATTCCGGGTATGTGCGAGATATCCTTCCTTTCTTTCAGCTATTAAATTAACTAATAGGGGCCCTGGTTTATTACCCCATTCATAAAACTTATTTTTAACAAAGAAGCAGGTATTCTGGGCCTCACTTATTAGCAATCCATTTAGGGCATCCCTCATAGTAATTAACTGTTGGAGGCACTCCCCCTGCCCTCCCAGGGCCACTCTGCATTCAAGGTCCTTTATCTGCTTTTCCAAGTTCAGTCTTTTTCATTTCTTTCTTTTTTATATTTGGCCACATAGCTAATTACGACTCCCCCCCCCCATAAAGTCCTTGCCGGCATCCCCCCAAAAAAACACTTCTAGGGGCAGCAACCTTGTTTTCCTGCTGGCAAAGCTTCCACTGTTATATCAGGTACTCCTTAAATCCCTCCTTTCCCAGCAAATAAGTAGGGAATTTCCAGGGTGGGGGTCATCTCCTTCTCCCTTACCATTTCCAAGGTTAGAATCACCATGGCATGGTCTGAAATTGGGATGGGGCTGTGCTTTACATTTACCACCCTGGGGTACCAGCTTCTCAAAATATAGACATAGTCTATATGGGACCACATTTTATGGGGATTAGAATAAAAGGTAAACTTTTTCCCCTTTGGATTGTCCATTCTCCAACTGTCTACAAGGTCCAGGTCACTTGTACCCAGTTGGCATTGTGCCATGGCACTTTCCCCCTCCCCTTCCCTTCTGAATGGTCGAGAATCAGCTTCAAGATGGCATTCAGATCACCCCACAACACCAATCCAGGGAATTGCTCTCTAATCATAATGTCCAAAAGGGATTGGTAAAAGAGGGGATCCCAGACTGCCGGAGCATGTATGCTTGAGAAAGTCACATGGTCTCCCGCCAATTCCCCTTCCACAAAAACATATCTCCCCTCTCAAGGATATGCCACCACCCTTTTGACCAGGAATGGGAGATGTTTATTTATTACTATTGCAACCCTTCACTTACGTGCAGAAAACAAGGCCGCATAACATTCGGCAACCCACCCCTGGACCAGTTTCTGGTGCTCCATAGTATTTAAGTGCATCTCCTGTAACAGAGCCACCTGGACATGCTGACGTTTTAAAGTCATCAGCAGGCTGGTGCACTTTATCGGTGAGGAAAACTGCCTCACATTCCATGAAATTACAGTAAGGGTCTCAGATACAGCCATATTCACAGATATCTCCCACCATTACTATGCCCCCTCTCCACCCAAACCCTCCGTCCATCCCCAGAAAGCAGACAACTACATTATGTTTTCCAATAACCATCTTTTGGACCCAAATAAAGAAGTTACACACTATCATTTAACACCTCATATCTATCTATCTATCTATCTATCTATCTGTCTGTCTGTCTGTCTGTCTGTCTGTCTGCCTGTCTGTCTATCTATATCTATATCTATATCTATATCTATATCTATATCTATATCTATATCTATATAAAACTACCCATTTAACTACCCTGCACCCTCCTCCCAACCCTCTCCCTTCCTGAACTGGCATAAAGCCCTTAAGTAACACAAAGAAGTATAAAACACCATTCATACTCTGAATAGCTAATCCCCTCAAAGTGAAAGTGCCCCCCACCCCACAACCAAGAGGTACATTGTGTCCTCCCTGTTACCAGGGAGATCATACCCCAGCATCCAAAAGCTTAGTTCTGAGGGTTGTATTACCCCATATATATCCCTCTACTCCCTAGGACCTGACAACCGGATCCCTCCATGCCAGTCAATTCTCCAAGCCGACATATTATTTTCTAAGATTGTTTCCTGGGGGTTGTTGATTGCTCCCCCTAGAGATAAGTCTTGGACCTTGTTCCCCCTAAGCCATTGCTCCTAACTAGTCTGCAGACCCTGGAGCACGTGTCACTTGCCTTATGCAGTAACTCTTCACATGCAGAGCTAAATAGCACAGCCACCATAACCTCCCTCCATATATCAAGAAATTAGTGAGGGAGTCCATGATAAAAGACAACCCAAAATACAGGGGGTGTTATACTTAACTTTCCATATGGACACCCCAGCAACATCGACCATCCTCTATCCCCATCCAGTTCAACTTCCATTCCCCTCTCTTTCTCCCCATTCCCACTGCCCCCCCCCCACACAACCACAGACATTTGTTTCAATTTTAAAGAAGTTCAGTGGTAGGTGGAGGTGAACCAGCCCAGTGGATGGGACTCTTCAATTTACAGTGAGGACAAAAGGCCAAGGCTGACAACCGCAGGGCAACACCACCCAACTTTCAGTCATCACGTGCTAGACACCAGCCCACTGCTCCCCCCAGGCTTACCTTAACAGCAGCTCTTCTCGCTGTGGGACTCTGAGATTCTGCCTGTCCAAATACCTTTTCGGTGCCTTCATGAATCTTACTTCGGCATGCACTGTGTCTAAAGAAGAGCGCTGTCCTATTGGAGACTCAGACTGGAACCATCTTGGGGGCCCCTGTTTATCAAAAAACAGTGTTTAAGGTATAATAGTCTAGGGAGCCAGAGGGAAAAAATCCATCTATGCAGAAAATGAACATCCAACCAGTCTAATTCGCAAAACAAAATCCTGAAGATCCATCAACAAGAGTTAAGGGCCGTCGAGGCTCTCAGAGAAAACAGTACTTCAGCTCACTTTACATTTCAACTTCTCAACAAATGTAGAGGCCTTTTCCACCTCCCAGAAAAAGTATGCCACTGACTCATACTTTATCCTGAGCGTTGCTGGATACACGATAAAGTTCTCCACTTTTAGTTCCCGAAGTCTGGCAATCACTGGATTGAAAGCTTTTCTTTTTTTTAGCAGCCTATTCAAATAAACCTGAGCAATGAAAAGCTGAGTTCCCTCATACTTGAGCTCTTTCAGGCCATGATATGCATTCAGGACTGCCTGCCTGTCCTGAAAATGTGTGATACCGAACAATAATCTGTTGCAGTGGCTGTCTCTCTAGAGGTTTGGGCATAACCGCCGAGTGAGCACATTCCAGTTTGTGCCAGCCTCCTTCTGACTGTAGGCCCAATAAAAGTGGGATCACTGTTACACAGAAATTCAAGATATCGGGGCCTTCCTTGCCCTCAGGCAGACCATAAATCCGCAGGTTAAGATGCCTGTGATCATTTTCTTAATAGCCGAACAATTCTTTGAATTCCTCGAACACCTTCTCAATTGCAGACAGACGATCAAGGAATGTAAAACAACATCCTCTAGATTAAAAATTCTTTCTTCTGCTTCTGTAATTTTAGAGGTTTGAGCTGGCAATTTCTTGTAGTCGGCCATCAAGTCGCTGCTCCATCTTATCCAGTCTCGGCGTTAGGGCTGCCAGCACTTGCCCGGTGACCTCACAGCCCAATACAGACATTTCTGCCACTGATAATGAAATTGGGCCTAGTGACAGCCTGTGGCATGGTGTTTTACTTTTTGGTATTTTTGCCAGTGGAGCGCTGCATTTTTCCAACATTTTGGGTTAAATACTCATCCATTCTGAGATCTAGAGATAGTACTGGTTGGTAGTTAAGGTTTTTTTCCTCGGATGCCATGGATTTTAATAAGATTAAAGCTCTTGGAATGGGAGCTACTGGAATCCATGTCCTCACTCCTTGTTGCTCATCAGGGCCACCCCGATCAGATTTGAAATGGAGCCAAAGAAGTCAATTCCTCCTGCCTCTCTAACAGCAATACAGATGCACACACATATCTAAGTCTCACCAAAATGATACCCTTATGCTTATTCTAATATTGCAGCATGTAAGGTATGAGGTATACAATTTCACATAGAAGCTGAGATGCATCCTCTTTATTCATCTAATGCTCTCCCTACCCCTGACTCATCCAGTATCTTCCTTGGGTCCAGTTGTCCTCTAAACCATCCTTGGTCCTCTGTTCACTCAGCCCCACTCCTCCAGCTTGCAGAGTTATCTATGGATGCAATGAGTTACCACCTGCTTTAAGCAACAGTTCCAGTAGGCATTCCAGTTCAGGATGGCCACAATGCACTGCGAATGGCCCTGTGGGCCAGTATTATCAAGGCAACAAATTATGGTGACTGAAGTAATGAAATTCCATTTGTAAGATTTGAGATTCCAGGATTATACTAGTAATTGTTAATAGATTTTCTAGATTTTACCAGGATTTTACTTTTAAACTGTTGATTTATGTGTAAATATTCCAAATAAAGTATGTCTAAATACACAGCAAATTAAATAAAGCAAAACAAAACTAGCATGAGTAAATTTTAAAAAAAAAAAAAATCGTTGTATGATTCAGTGATCTGGTATAAAATGGAAAATTCCATGATATTCTTTGTTTTTACCAGTGTACAGACACTTCAAATTCTGGAATTTTACCCGGATTTCTGGTGAAAAATGAAAATTAGTGACTTTGATTATCATTGTAAGCACTGCACCTTTTCCTGGGCACTCTCAATTGACCTTGCAAGTGTATGAGAAGCATTTGCGAATCTGGGAATCACAACTTAATCGGGCCACAAACCTTTGCTCGAGTGTCAAAGTGGTCTTTGCGACTAATTTGCACCCACATTTGCCTTTAAAAATCCTGTCCCTGATTTCCTGGTTCACAATCCGGTGATGCAACCACTAGGCTACACTGCCTGACAAGTTTACATCTGTGATGTACTTTATTTAGCACATCTGTCATAGAAATTAATTATGAAGCAGTATGGCACTGATGGCCCTAAACAGGTTTAAATACAATGGATCAACATTTTTAAAATATTTTAAACAAAATTATTTCTTGATTTGTAAATACATTTATTACAGTGTATGGTGGAATGTTGCTGAGGCTGGAAATGCATCCTCACAATAGGCTTGCTGTACTGCAGTAGCTATGTAATTTTGCTGTTGTGCTGCACTATATACAGTACATAGCTACTGCAGCACAACAACTTGGAATGTCTTTGGGAATGTGCACTACAGTCTTCGTGCATGCTCGACATGGAAACTGCCGTCTTCTCGAAACAGCCACGGTGGGTTGTGCTGACCTTAGAGGACAAAAGCGCAGTAAAAAAAACATTTATTACTTTGTGTTAGGGGGCCCTAAACTATAAAAGACAATGTATGTTCTACTATACACAACAAACATGAGTATGCATCTCAGGTCTGCCATGTAAACTGAAAACCTCTCAAGCTTCGCTCTTGAGGTTTTAACAGTCGCCATGGCAACCACTCGATGAGTACATATTCTTGTTGCTTATAGTCGAACATACATTATCCTCTCTTTCTTCTTTGAAGAAGAGAAGCGTAAAATGACAGTAGTAGACAGTGTAAGTTTATATTATGATTGTATCATAGAAACACAAGTGCTGATTTCACTTCTTGCCATTGCAGGCTTCTTTTGTCCATGTGTTATCATAAAACTACATCACTGTAATTATAAATCCACCGAAACCCAGCCAACAATCAAAAATACTGTTCCCTTAGAGTGTGAGAGATTCTTTGACCAAGAGTACCCCATGCTCTAAGTCGATTGTTGCATTAGTTACAGCTAATCTGGTTTTAGAATGTTTATTTTTAACCTACATTTTTGGGAATTTAAAATGAAAAAGGTACATGCCAGGTTTTTGTCTTTAAGAACTCTTTCTACTGGATGACATCACACCAGCCTCCCTTTTGAAATATTTGGAAAATCCGTCAGCAGTTCCATCCAAAAATGCAGACTCAGGACAGTGAGTTAGGTATTTTACAAGTAAAGTCAGGAGTTGCTGGTGCTCAGTCTATCCCTAGTGCTACAATCTCAGGTGCTAGAGGGACAGGGAGAATGTCTAGGGTTACAGTCTCAGGTGCTAGAGGGACAGGGAGTATGTCTAGGGCTACAATCTCAGGAGCTAGAGGGACAGGGAGTATGTCTAGGGTTACAATCTCAGGTGCTAGAGGTACAGGGAGTATGTCTAGGGTTACAATCTCAGGTGCTAGAGGGATGGGGGTATGTCTAGGGTTACAATCTCAGGTGCTAGAGGGACAGGGAGTATGTCTAGGGTTATAATCTCAGGTGCTAGAGGGATAGGGGTTATGTCTAGGGCTACAATCTCACATGCTAGAGGGATAGGGAGTATGTCTAGGGCTACAATATCAGGCACTAGAGGGACAGGGAGTATGTCTAGGGTTACAATCTCAGGTGTTAAAGGGACAGGGAGTATGTCTAGGGCTACATTCTCAGGTGCTAGGAGGACAGGGATTATGTCTAGGGTTACAATCTCAGGTGCTAGAGGGACAGGGAGTATGTCTAGGGTTACAATCTCAGGTGCTTGAGGGTCAGGGAGTATGTCTAGGGTTACAATCTCGGGTGCTAGAGGGATAATGAGTATGTCTAGGGCTACAATCTCAGGTGCTAGAGGGACAGGAAGTATGTCTAGGGCTACAATCGCAGGTGCTAGAGGGATAGAAGTATGTCAGACAGCTAGTATCAGGCATCAGTGCAGAACTCTGGTGAACTCTTGGTGTAAATTAAATATAGAAGCATAGAATTTGATGGCAGAAGGAGACAAAAAGGTCAATTGAATCTATCAATATAATACAGCCATAAAATACAAGAGTTTACAGTTTTATAAAATCCAACCTTACCTTTATCACAACAGAAGGCTGCTTTATTTAAAGTTCTCCAAAATAACAATCCTGAATGTGAAACAAAACTGAGCTGGCAATCTTGGCAGTTAGTACATTTATGAGTGTTCCTCATTACCAGAAAGCCAACAGGGTGAACTGGACATGCCCAGCTGTACAGATCGCTGATGTTTCAATGACTAGAGCTACTCATTTGAAGTTTTCTGCACCTGCTTAATTACCTTACTTTCCAGCAACTTTCTCTCCCAAGTGGGTGGTGACCCACTATAAACTCTTTAGCACTTCTCCATGAGGGTGGAAAAGTTTCAGTCACGAGACTTGGAGAGATTGAAGGTCTTACACTTCACATTATGTATGCACAAGAAAGCAAAGAAACTCAGTTTGCCCGCTGACCCTGTGAACTTGTAATTGGTCAGTGCTGACATAAGCACTTAGCTATTATAAATAGAATAATAGATAGGGGACTGTGTATTACAAGGCTGTGATTCCATCGAGAAGTTCTTGGGACATGAGAACCTCAAGAGCAAAGCTCAAGAGGTTCTAACATGTCCCCAGAACCTCAAGATGGAGTTGTAGCCGAGTAATACACAGTCCCCTATTTGTTATCTTTTGTAGTATACAGAGAAACATAGAAACATAGAGGTAGACGGCAGATAAGGACTGCAAGGCCCATCCAGTCTGCCCATTTTTTTTCTTCCTTATAAATGTGCCATCGGCCTTTGCTCTGTCAGTGGCCTATCTAGTCATACTTATCTGTATATGGATTTTAAAAATATCATCTTCGAAAAGCATGTGAAAAAAATCCCAAACCACAATCAAAGCTCCCTGTTTCCTTTTTGAAAATGTTCCATGTGTTAAAGCGATCAATTTGTATTTTTATTCAATAGAGAACCTTCTTTTGTATGTCCACATTGAAAACACATCATACCTCTCAGTTCAGCACGTCACTGAATGTTGACTGCAACAGTTTGCCTGTGACAAAAAAAATGTTTCAGACATGCCCATTTGAGCATCAGAACTGCGCCCCTCTTGATAGCTTTACTCCATCAGGAGAGTAGAATGGAAGATGCACAAGCAGGGCCACATTCTGAATTGCAGCCATGGTAGTGAGGTTGGAACGATACTATTACGAGACTGGAAGTATAGTATTAGAGGGCCAGAAATATTGTATTATAAGGACCGGAAGTATAATATTACGGGATTGGGTCACCTATTACAGGATTTTTTTTGGTGCTTTTCAGAGGTATTGTTTTTAAAATCCATATATTACAAAACTTTAATAACTGGTGACCTCCTGTAATGACAGCATATCCAGTCTTGATAAAATGCCAGAATAAGCTGCTGAATTCTGTAATAACTGGTTATTACAGCATTTTCTTTCTCACACTCCCACTTCACTGAAGCGTGAAAGAGAGCACACTGTATTTGTGTGAGTATGGCGGCTGCTCAGGGACACGCTTGCAGAAATGTAGTTTTTCCTCTCTGTTGGAACCTTGCATCAATTATTATAAAAAACAATGCCGGTTAAGAGTTTGTTTTATGAGTATGTTTTACTCACCCTTAGTGTGTGATGATCTCATAAACCTCTCAAGCTTCACTCTCAGGGTTTATGGATTATCACACACCTTAGGTGTGTGAAAAATCCTCATAACACACACCCCTGCAAAGGCATTATTCTCTATGTTACGCTTGTATTTTATAGAGGTATTATACGTAGTTTATCACAGTTTATAATGGGATACAGTAACAATGAGGATGTGGTTTAAATACTCATCAATAACTGACAGATAATCACCAAGGTCAGAGGCATGTATGCTACAATGAATCCGTGGTTATCCATTTCACAATATGTGTGCCCCACACATGCGCTTTAGGAGATATTATCTTTTCATGTTTTCTGTATGTGAAAAATAACTTGGGTTGGAGGAAAAATCATAGACAGTCATGTAAAAATGAAACTATTTTTAAACAGGGTTTGAAGTAAATCCAAATGTAAAAAGCAATATTGATAACTTGTATGAACCTCCAATCCCTACATATATATCCCTACTCTCTACCCTGCTCCCCAAGTTCTCATTCTTATTCCAGCCCTTGCAACACTAACGCCCTATCCTCACCATACCTCTCAATTACAATGAATGTCACATAGTGCTATGATTTTTTACACTCAAATTTACCCTTGCTCTCTGAAGATTTACTGATGTTCCTCATAATGTCCAATTTCAACAGGTAGAGTTCGCACTGGGAATGTGGTGCACCAGACAAGTTTAAGCACAGCAACAGTTTAGAAGTCAGACACTCACCACCTCCAAATCAAACATAGGCACCAGTCTCCAATCAGGTTCAGACTTCGTAGTCCATTTTGTAAAAAAAATTTCCATATTGGAAAGACAGACTGTGCCTACCTGATGTTTTCAGATCACTACTGACCCTTTCTCAAATGCCTTTGATAAAGAGTCAGTATTGAAGTATTGATCCAAAATGCAACAAGCAAGCAAAGCCTGTCTTTTCAATATGGAGATTTTTTTTAATAAAATGGACTATGACATCTGAACTGCATTGGAGACTGGTGTTCCCCATAATGTTAGCGCTATTTCTGGATACACAAAGGATTAAAACACTGAGCTAAATTGATAGAAACATTCCTTAGGGCTAAACATGTGGGGCCCACTTTTCTTAGACATATTATTTTTCAGAAGCAGAAACACAGAATCTAATGGCAGATAAGGGCTACTTGGCCAACCCAGTTTGCCCATTTTAGTTTTATTTTTGCTGTAGACTCAACTGGATCTATCTCTTCCCCTCCTTTTCTTACCTCTATGATTCCCTTGTGCCTATCCCAGGCATTTTTGAGCCCCCCCCAACTCTGTTTTCACCTCCACTACCTCCGATGGAAGGCTGTTCCAGAAATCCACCACTCTCTGTGAAGAAGTACTTCCTCACATCTCTCCTGAATCTACCTGTCTCCAACTTCATATCATGTCCTGTTGTTCTAGAGCACCCTTTTTTCTGAAAAATACTTCTCTCCTGTAACTTATTTACCCTATGAGGTATTAAAGGTCTCTATCATATCCTCCCCCTTTTCTTCTTCGGTCTGTAAATATTGACCTCCTTTACCCTGTCATATGATTTTTGTTGCCGATCCTGCATCATTTTGGTAGCCCTCCTCTGAACCACTTCCACTCTATGTCCTTCCTCAGATGGAGTCTCTAGAACTGGACACAGCACTCAAGGCGGGGTCTTACCAGTGATTTATATAGGAGCAACACCACATCCCTCTGTCTTCTGGTGATACCCCTTGCTATACACCCCAGCATCCCACTAGCCCTCCTGACTGCCTTGTCACACTGCCTGGGCACCTTCAGGTCATCTGATATGATCACCCCCAGGTCTCTTTTCTGCTTGGTCATTGTCAATAATATGCCCCCCATTTTGTACTCCACCCCTGGGTTTCTATGGCCCAAGTGCATTATTTGGCACTTTTCTGCATTAAAACCCAGCTGCTCTACCCTTGAGCACTTCTTCAGATTTTACAGATCCCTGTACATCCTTTCCACCTCCCCCGGATTATCCACTCTGTTGTAGATTTTGGTTTCATCTGCAAACAGGTAGACCTTTGCTTCCAGTTCCTCTGCCATGTTGCTTATAAAGACATTGAAGAAGACCGGTCCCAGCACTGAACCTGAGGCACCCCGCTGGTCTTGCTCCCTTCCCTGGAGTGAACTCCATTTACCACTACCCTCTGTCTCCTGTCCTTTTAACCAGTTTCTTACCCAGTTTACTACTTTATTGCCCACCCCCAAGCTACCAGACTTACTCACCAGTATCCTATTTGGAATGGTGTTGAAGGCCTTGCTAAAATACACGTGGGCCATATCCACCACACCTCCCTGATCTGTCTCCTTGATCACCCTGTCAAAGAAATCTATCAGATTAGTTTGGCATGACCTTCCCCCTGTGAAACCTTACTGCCTCGGATCCTGTAATCCATTGGATTCCAGTATTCTACAATCCTTTCCTTTATTAGTTTTCTACTAACTTATCCACCACTGATGTCAGGCTCACAAGCCTATAATTGTCTGCCTGTTTCCTGCTACCACTTTCGTGAAGTGGGACTACATAAGCCCTTCTTCAGTCCCCTAGGACCACTCTGGTCTCCAGTGATCTGTTAAATAGGTCTGTCAGAGGTGCTGTTAGCACCTCCCTGAGCTCCCTCAGCGCCCTTAGATGTACCCTATCTGGCTGTATAGCTTTGTCCACCTTCAGATTAGCAAGTGCTTTCCAGACTCTCTCCTAAGAAAAGGACTAGTGTCCACTTTCCTCCCATCAAAGCTCCTGGTGCCTTTTCTTGGTTCCCTTCCCTTCCCCTTCTACTGTGAACACTTACCGGAAGTACAGGTATTTGTTCAAGATGGCTGCCATTTCTTGATCCTTCTCCATATTTTCCCTCCCTCCTTCTTTACCTGTACAATCCCTCCCTTTGTCTTCCTTTTCTAGCTCACATACCTAAAAAATGTCTTGTCTTCTTTTGATACTGCCTGAGCAATTTTTTTTTTTTAACCAGGAGAGACACACTATGCTGAAACTTGTTTACAGGTGCGACCTGGAGCACAAGGAAGTTAAGTGACTTGCTCAGGGTCACACAGTATGCAAGTGGGGGCTGTGGGATTCAAACCCAGGTCTTCAGGTTTGCAGCTCAGGGCCTTAAACCACTGTGCTATACTGCCTCCTTATTCTTTCCTCAGTTTGTGCCTTTGTGCTCCTTACTGCTTTCCCTGCCTTCCTCTGTTTCCCCGATACACTTCCTTCTTCTCCTGTCTCTGGGTCTCCTTATACCTTCTGAATGCTATTCTTTCAGCCTTTACCCTTTTTGCCACCTCTTTCCAGAACCATAGTGGTCTCCTCTTCCTCTTCCTTTTGCTTTTGCTTATTAGTTTGATGCAGTGGTTTGTTGCCCTCATTATTCCCTCTTTTATTTTGGCCCACTTTTCCTCCACCCCCCAATCCTCTCCTCCTGCCAGGTCATTCCTGAGCCATTTATTCATCCTTGTAAAATCAGCTCTTCTGAAGTCCAGTACTCCTGCCTTTCTGTGTTTGGATTCCTCAGCTGCCCTTATGTTGAACCACACTGTAGGATGATCACTAGGCCCCAGATGGCTTTCCACCTTAATGTCTTCAATACTGCCCCTGTTAGTCAGCACCAGGTCCAATATTGCCCCATCACGAGTGGGTTCACTGACTAGTTGCCTGAGGAATGCCTCCTGCAAGGAGTCCAGGAAGTACTTGCTTCTAGCTGAAGCTGCAGCAGGGAGGCTCCAATCTACATATGGCAGACTGAAGTCCCCCAACCACAATACGCAGAGGGACTGGAAGGAAAAGTATGTCTTTTTGCAGATGGCACAAAGATCTGCAACAGAGTTGATGCACAAGGTGGGGTGGAAAGGATGAGAAGGGACTTGGCAAGGTTAGAGGAATGGTCAAATGTATGGCAGCTTAGATTCAATGCTAAGAAGTGCAAGGTAATGCACCTGGGAAACAAAAACCCAGGGGAAGAGTACACAATGGGGGGTGAGATACTAACAACAACAAAAATGGAAAGGGACCTGGGGGTAGTCATATCAGATGACCTAAAGGTGGGCAAGCAATGTGAGAGGGCAGCAAGGAGGGCTGGGGGGATGCTGGGATGCACAGGGAAAGGCATCACCAGTAGAAAACAGGAAGTTATTAACCCTCTGTACAGACAGCTGGTCAGACCCCATCTGGAGTATTGCATGCAGTTCTGGAGACCTAATCTCTGCAAAGACATAGACAGGATGGAAGCTGTCCAGAGGAGGGCAACTAAAATGGTGCAGGGTCTGCACCGGAAGACATATGAAGAGAGACTTAAGGAGCTTAATATGTATAGCCTCGAGGAAAGGAGGGAGAGGGGGGACATGATAGAAACTTTCAAGTACCTCAAGGGAATCAACAAAGTCCAAGAGGGTAGCATCTTTCAAAACAAGAGGTGTGCAAGAACAAGGGGGCACAATTTGAAGATAGAGTGGGGTCAGCTCAGAGGTAATTTAAGGAAGTATTTTTTCACAGAGAGGGTTGTGGATGCATGGAATGGCCTTGTGGAGGAGGTTGTGGAGTCAAAAACAGTGGTGGAATTCAAGCATGCATGGGACAGTCATAAGGCAATTCTAGGGTGTGGGGGCAGAAAGAAGTAGGCTGCTGGTTAACTAGGATCTGCAGCTTATCCATTAGGTAGGGAAATGGGCAGACTGGGTGGGCCAAGCGGTCCTTATCTGCCGTCAAATTCTGTGTTTCTATATTTCTATAATACCTCCCCCTTTCCAGACATTTTGCCAATTGCTTCTAATATTTCTTTATCTAAGCCTTCACCCTGTGTCAGAGGTCTGTAGATCATGCCTGATTGAAAAGTAACTCTGTGTCCTGAATCTAGGGTGACCCACAGCACCTTGCACCCCCCCACCACATTTCCTGTATTTATACTGCTTTTATGCTTTCTTTCACATGAAGCACCACTCACCCTCCTTTCTATCCTACCCTGTCCCTTCTAAACATGGTGTAGCCTGGTGTGACCATGTCCCAATCACAGTTTTCAGTGCACCATGACTCAGTAATGGCCACAATATCCAGGTTGGCCTATGCCATGATGGCCTCTAGGATCTTATTTCCCAAACTTTTAGCATTAGTACACGTGGCCTTCCAGATTTTGTTAGCTCTTTGCTTGATGATTTCTCCTTTTTCCATTTGTTCCTCTTTCCTCCCCCTTTTCTTCAGACTCTTCTTTTTCCCCTCTTCCTCTTTTGCTAGCACCCTGCTTCTTTGATTCACTTGCATCCTGGTGGGACTTTCTCCCCTCAGGATCTCCCTATTGCCTATCTCAACCTCTTGTGGGGGGTAGCAGTTTCTGCCTCCCCTTTTTTTCCTGGCACTCCCCCAAGATAGTTTAAATGCTCATCAAAGTAGCACTTAAAACATCCACTGAAGACTGTAGTTCCCCTCCTGGATGGATGCAGGCCATCAACTCTGAAGGGCCCATATCCTCCCAGGTGGGTCCGCAGTCACCAATGTAGCAGTACCCCTCCTCTTTGCAGTAGTCTTGCAACCATGATTTGAAGGCTTTGGTGCAGTGCTCCCTCTCCTTCTCCCTGTTGTAGACAAGGAGCACTTCAGCAAAAGCTATAGAGTGTGCTACTTGTCTAAGACCCCTCTCCAGTTCCCTAAACTCCTTCTGCACTGTTTCTGCCCCTCCCATAGCCAGGTCATTTGTCCCCAGTTGGACAATGACATCCAGCTCCCCCTGCCATCCTACTGCCCTAGCGATCTGTTGGATATGTCTTCCCATTCTTCTAGGCCATGGCGCTACACAGGTACCTCCCTCCTTCTCAGCTCCCTTTCATGTTCCCAGTTCTATCCTACTGACAATCAAGGCCCCCACAAGAAGTTGCTTCCTCTTTCTCTGGGGTCCTCTTCTACCCACCTTGGGGAGTCTGCTAGGGAGGGCCCCCACAATTTTCTTGGCCACTACCTTGGATGCCTCCTCCTGACAGTCCCGCTCTGCCAGAATGGTGTAGGAATTCTGTAGCAGTACCAGTTAAGGAATGTGCCTGCAACTTCCTCCTTAGCCTTCTGGATCCCACCATCTCCCTCCTGCTCGAGCCCACCACAGTCCAGCCACTCCTCCTATCTGACATCCTCTGAGGTAATGGTTTCAGACTTGTTGGCCCTTGCACTGCAGAAAAGGTCCCCTGACTCCCCACCAACGCAGCCTTTTTTTATCTCATCTTTATTTTACTCCTCCAGTCAGCCACCCCATTCCGACTGACCCCCCTCAGCCCCGTCCCCCAGAATAGCAGGCGCTTACCTTCTACACAGCCCTGGAGTGGAGCCTGCAGGGAGTTGGTCCTCATCCTGCTGCTGTCGGCATTTTCTGCCTCCAGTTATTGCCCAGGAGCCCAAGGAGTAGGAGCGCATGCGCATGGAGGTGCGCATGCACCCTATGGCCCCAGTTATGACTCCTTCCCCCACCCCATGGCCTAACACCCAGCCCCCTCCAGCCCGTGCCACTCCCAGCCTCCACTAGGGGTCACCATTGGCCAAGGGATGCCACACCCCCTCCCCGGAGAGGAGAGCCTGCCTGTCGGCAGCTCAATCCAGCTCTGCCCTCCTCCTCCCCGCTGCCGACCTCCGGTGACCCAAGCTCGTTCCCGAACTTGGGTCGCCAGTGTTCCGCAAGGTAAGGCATCCAGTGCCTCAGCCCTCAGCGCCACCAGGTGAGCCACCAATGCAGCCTTGAGTCTAGTGACCATCCCCTGACTCGTAATCAATGCAGCTTCGAGTCTAGAGATCACCTTCTGACTCATAGTCAATGCAGCCTGGAGTCTAGAGACCCTGTCCATCAACCCAGAGAGGTACACGCAGAAGGGGCAGCACTGCAGTCACCAGAAGATCTCTCTGAAGACTGCCGCCCCACAGCCACTGCAGTGCACCACTTCCCACATTCTCTAATCCTGCTCTCTCTGCTTTTCCTGGCTGCCTTTCCCAGACCCTAGCAAGTCTAGATTGTACGTAGCCTATATGCAGTATAGTTACCTAAAGTACAATTCTCAACCCTGTAAGCAAACTATGATAAGTATAACATAGATACAGGTATGCTATAAAGAAACCTACAAAACATTTTTTTCTATGCTATAGATTTCATTATTTTAGCGGTCAATAAATTCTCACTATGTTTGCGGGGGGTCAGTACTGTGCTAAATTAAACAGACAGCATGCTTTGATCAACGTTATACTTTATTGGTGGTAGACATTAACATTTACATTAACATTAAAAATTCCCCATTGTTGAGCATCATGTGGTTTCAGTACAGTAGCGGGTGTTTTTTTACTAAAACTGGCCTCCGGCAATGCCTTATAAGCTTAAATTTGTTAACATTTAGGCACTTCAAGTGTGCCCTTAGCAATCCCAGCATGCTCAGACCCATGCAAGCAGTCCTCCCTCTGCTCACTCCGCTTCATTTGTTCAGTTTGGTGAAAGCAATGACCAGCCACTCAGCATGTTTGGCTTTAACTGATGCAAATTGTGAGCCAGCATTTATCTGTTCTGTGGTCATCCCTCCATACCATTCAATGAATTACTGTATGTTTTCAGGAAGTTCTTGAACAGTTTATTTGCAGCCATGTCGTGTACAGGAGGTCGGTGCAGGAAGCCAGGACAAACACTGGAACAGTAGCTGACTCTTCCAGTTTTTCCAGGATGGCAGTTATTGTGTGACCTCCTGCACAACTCCCACTTTCGTTTACTGTTTTCCCATATTTGCTGCTATAGTAGTGGACAGTGTTCATAACCTCCCTAGTTGCTGCATACTTCCCCAGCTCAAAATGAATTTCGGGTGCACAGTGTGAGTGCAAAAATATTTCAAATGTAATCACCTGTTAAATAGTGCTCTGTAACATCATAGAAACATAGAAACATAGAAAATGATGGCAGATAAGGACAGCTTGGCCCACCTAGTCTGCCCATTTCCCTACCTACAGGATAAGCTGCAGATCCTAGTTAACCAACAGCCTATTTCTTCCTACCCCACACAAGAATTGCCTTATGTCTGTCCCATCTATTCTTAAATTCTCCTACAGTTTTATACCCCACAACCTCCTCAGGAAGGCTGTTCCATGTGTCCATCACCCTCTCTTTGAAAAAATACTTCTTCACATTGCTCCTGAGCTGCACCCCCATCTTTAAATTGTGTCCCCTTGTTCTTGCTCATTTCTTTTTCTGAAAGATGCTACCCTCTTGGACTTTGTTGATTCCTCTGAGGTACTTAAAAGTTTCTATCATGTCTCCCCCTCCCTCCTTTCCTCAAGGGTATACATATTAAGCTCCTTTAGTCTCTCTTTGTATGGCTTCTCTTGCAGACCCTGCACCATTTTAGTTGCCCTCCTCTGGACTGCCTCTATCCTATCTATGTCCTTGTGGAGATGGGGTCTCCAGAACTGGACGTGGTACTCCAGATGGGGTCTCACCAACTGTCTGTACAGAGGGATAACAACTTCCTATTTTCTGCTGGTGATGTCTCTCCCTATGCATCCCAGTATACCCCCAGCCCTCCCTACTGCCTTCTCACATTGCTTGCTAACCTTAAGGTCATCTGATATGATTACTCCCAGGTCCCTTTCCATGTTTGTTGTTGTTACTACCCCACATTGTGTAATCTTCCCCTGGGGTTTTGTTTCCCAGGTGCATTATTTTGCACTTCTTTGCATTGAATCCAAGCTGCCATACTTCTGACCATTCCTCCAACCTTGCCAAATCCCTTCTCATCCTTTCCACACCTCCTTGTGTATCAACCCTGTTGCAGATCTTTGTGTCATCTGCAAAGAGGCATACTTTTCCTTCCAGTCCCTCTGCAATGTCACTCATAAAGACATTGAAAAGGACTGGACCCAGTACTGAACCCTGCGGTACCCCACCAGTACCCCCTCTTTCTTTAGAGTGGACTCCATTTACAATTACCTTATGTGTCCGGTTGTCCAGCCAATGTTTTACCCAGACTACCGCCCTGGGACCCACTCCCAGGCTGGTTAGTTTGACTATTAATCTTTTGTGTGGGACTGTGTCAAATGCCTTGCTAAAGTCTAGGTAGGCCATGTCCATGGCCCTTCCCTGGTCTACTACTCTGGTCACCAAGTCAAAGAAATCAATTAGATTCGTCTGACATGACCTTACTGCTGTGAACCCATGTTGCCTTGGGTCCTTCGCCCCACTGGTCTCTAGGTACTCAACAATTCTTTCCATCAGAAGTGATTCCATCACTTTCCCTACTACAGAGGTCAAAATGACAGGTCTGTAGTTTCCTGCCTCTGTCTTGGTCCCACTTTTGTGAAGGGGAATCACATCTACCTTCCTCCAGTCCTCAGGTACCACACCATCCTCCCATGATTTGTTAAAAAGGGTAGTCAGTGATTTCACTAGTTCTCCCCTTAATTCTTTTAGAATTCTGGGGTGAATCCATCAGGCCCCATTGCTTTGTCCACCTTCAGTTTTAGGAGTTCTTTCAGAACCCTTTCTTCTGTGAAAGGACTGGGATCGACCCCCTATCAAGAGTGCTTCTGTTAGTTGGATTAAGCACCTCCCCCTCCTCTTTTGTGAATACTGAGCAGAAATATTTGTTCAGTATCCCTGCTTTTTCACTGTCCCTCTCTGCCCACCCACCGTCCATTCTATTCAGCCTCACGATCCCTCCCTTTGTCTTTCTTCGCTCCCTAATGTATCTATAAAAGGTTTTATCCCCCTTCTTAACTGAGTTGGCTATCTTTTCCTCAGTTTGGGCCTTTGCTATTCTGACTTCCCTCCCTGGTTCCTTCTGCCTTAACTGGTACTGCTCTCTGTCCTGTTCCTTCTGTGTTTCCTTATACTTCCTGAATGCTATCTTGTTCTCCCTGACTTTTCCTGCCACCTCTTTTGAGAACCATAGTGGCTTTTTCTTTCATTTTGATTTGTTTATTTGCTTCACACGAAGGCTTGTTGCCTCTCTGATAGCAATTTTGATGTTTCCCCATTATTACTCCACCCCTCCTTCTAGCCTGTTTGCTAGTGCTTTTCTAAGGCACTCTCCCATCTTCCGTCATTAGCAGGTGATTACAGTTGATGACAGTCTGTCACAGTGATAAAAGACAGCTACTGGTGGAACAGCTGTTGATTACTGTCAGAATGCGAATGCGATTGAAGAGCTTTCTGTATTGCCATACTGTGTGGAGTCAGAACACAAACAAAAAATACTGCTGACAAGTCGGAAGCACTGCTCCCACAAAATTAAGATTGCATTTCACTTAACAGTTTTACAGTATTTTTCCTCCCTCCTACAGACAATGTAAAAAGCTAGATATCAGCTTAACAGCAAGTTTAGCCCGATGACCTCTTAAATAATACAGCAGCTAGTATCCCATAACAGACAAGAAAAAGCCAAAACCTCTTAAAAATACAGCAGCTCATACCCCAAATGAACAAGATCAAGTCAAGACTCCTTAAACAATGCAGAAGCTAGTACCCCAGAACAGACAAGAAAAAGCCAAGGCCACTTAGAAAATACAGCCACTAGTACCCCAAACACATAGGAACAACCAAAGACCTCTTAAGCAATACAGCAACTAGTACCCCAAATGGACAAGAACTTGTGCATCGCTAGGGGTGGTGAGGGTGGTCGACGGCATCGGGCCCCCCCATTGCACCACCGCCTCAAGATCGCCAGGACCGCGGGGTAGAGGCACTGACAGCTGAATCTGTCTGGTGGACCTCCCCCGTAGCTAATTCAGTGAGACTGCCACTGGTGGAAAAAATTTGCCGCCCACCTGTCCCGTTTCTGATGTGTCTATATACTCGAGGAGCTCCGCCCTCAGTGTCCCCTACACCACTAGAAAGGGTAGGGGGAGGAGACTTTCTCTCTAAATGTGTAAGACCTGTCAACTGCTTACAATCATGGACTAGTGGTGTTTAAATAAGGTCTACAAAAGTTTGTCTCTAAATTTTTGCTATCCAGAGTGTTGACAGGGATTGTGTTTTTCCCCCAGCTATTCTCGTTACCTAGCTTTAATAATTGTACTGCCACTGTTAAATGCTTAGCTCCTAGTCTGGTTCACAGTTAGAGGGTTGTCAACCTGATCTTTCTCCAAACGGCTGTAATTTTCCCATTCTAAAAATTGCCTGAGATACAGCCACAGCTCTTGCCTACCTCCTTGTTTAGGATCATAGTCCCCAGGGTCAATGCTTATACCCTAGCCAGGTTCAAAGTTCTAGGGCTGTGTCTTCTGACCCTACTCCGAAGAGTTGCAACCTGCCTTTCAATTTAACTGTCTGAGACATAGCCAGTGATCACTCCCTATCTCCTAATATCCTGGTCAGGATCTAAGTAACAGGGCTGTGTCTACCTGACCCTACTCCTAACTGCTATAACGCCTCCCTACACAAGCAGGGTCACTTAGACTGATGTAACTTCTAGGTCTAAGGAGGGCGGTACTGCAAGGGAAATAATATCAGACCATAATACTTATTTGCATAAAGGTGTTTTCCCTGGAGGCTCAAGTCGGCGGCGCGCTGCCCGGGTGCCCCACTGGACCTAGTCTGAGCGCAGCATATCCAGACTAAATCCTAGTAACACAAGGCTAAAAAAAAAAGGGAAATGCCATTCAGGGGGTCACCTAAGAATGGGAAGTTGGGCCTATGCAGGCCTAACAAGATGCTCCTCTATGCGGCCATCTATATCTCCGTAGTGCTCTGGGTTGACTGGCTTGCTGGTAGATTGGATCCTGCTACCCAGCTCCCAAATGGACCAGTCACAGACCAGACTAGTCACTATCACAGCCCCCCCCGGCTGTCTACATATCCCAATTACTAGTTGGCAAACTCAGTAGAAGTGGAATATGTTACAGGGCTATACACCTAATGACCAATAGACCAAGAAAAATTAGGTTCCCACTCCTAACTTTCTTTCTCCGGCTCCTGTTCGTAGCACTGCTGTTGCTTGCCAGGGACATACAACCTGACCCTGGCCCAGGTGTCAATAACACTTCCATCTCCTCCTCTCTAGACCTGGCCTGGACGGCACCCAGAGGCCTGAAGGTTGCCAACATGAATATCTGCAGTCTTCGGCCCAAAATTCAGGAAGTACAAGTGTGGCTAGCCCTCTATAACCCGGATGTGCTTGCAGTCTCTGAGACCTGGTTGAAACCCCAGGTCCTCGACCATGAAATTGCGGCCCAGGGTTATCTCATCTACCATCAGGACAGAACCCAGAAAGGGGGAGGCGGGTTACTTATCTATGTGAGCGATATCCTGATTTCTTCCTGTCTCTGCCTGCAGGTAAATGTGCATGGTACTGAATCCACCTTCATACGGATCACCCTTGGCGTACCAAACACCTAAACATAGGGTGCTTATACAGTCCCCCTAAGGATGCGCTCAGATCCCTTGAGGCACTCACTAAAAACCTAATGGTAGAGTGTACATTGGAGCTCATGATCCTTGGAGACTTCAACCTGAACTGGGCCAAAGAAACAAGGTCCTCATTTAGCGGTCTGCTGCATGAGGCAAACCTTGCCCAGATCATCTCCCTTCCCACCAGACTGAACCATAAAATGGGAAGTCACTCTACCATTGACTGGGCATTGGTATCTAACCCAAAGAATGTCCAATCAGCTGGCACCATCGCTGATGCTCTCAGTGACCACTCACCCATATTCTGTGTCTGGAAAAACAGGGCTGAAAAGGTCCCACCTAGAATGCTCACCACCAGGGACTACTCAAAGTTTTCTCTGGTTCAGTACAATATCCTCCTGGGCAACCAAGATTGGAATCCCCTAAGATGTCTCCCTACCTTGGAGGAGGCAGTTGCCTTCTTCAACAGAGCTATCTTGAGGGTAGGGGACCTCCTTGCCCCAAATAAGACCTATCAGGTAAAAGGTCACTGTTACAAGTGGATTACCCCACCCTTAAAGGCCCTTATGAAGAGCCAAGACAAAGCCTGGAAAAAGTTTAAGGGCTCCTCACTCCCGGCAGACTGGGTGACTTACAGAGCACTCAGAAACCAATGTAAACAGGCCATCAAGAAAGCTAAAAAGGTGTACCTCAACCACCTCCAGAAGACAAACCTAGGAAATCCTAGGACATTCTGGTCCAATATCAACTGAACTGATAAAGGGGAACAAAAAGACTGGCACAGGCCCTATCAAGGCTAATGGGCAGGTACTGCATGATGAGGCACTAATTGCTGAAACCCTCAATAACTTCTTTACAAACCTGGATAATCATAAGGTAGGGTCCATGGTGCCCAACTACCAGTCTGTTCCTCTGGATCCCCCAATCCTTCACCGCCCACTCTTCCACTTGCAGCTGGCAAAGGTAAATGAGGTCTCGGCTATCCTAAAAACCCTGAAAACAAGAGGCTCAGGAGGCCCAGATGAAATTAAAGCTAGACTGCTTAAAGAAGGTGCCCCGGCACATGCCAAACCACTCACCTGGCTCATCAACAGGTCCTTACTAGAAGGATATGTCCCAGGGCTGTGGAAGCAGGCTCATGTGGTCCCAATACACAAGGGCGGGCATGTGGAACCTATGGAGAACTATAGGCCTATCTCACTGCTGTGTACCCTGGCAAAAATACAGGAGAAACTAGTATATACCCAACTTAGGGAATACCTTGAGACACACATGGTGATGTCCCCGTCACAACACGGCTTTAGAGCCAAACATGGGACTGATACAGCCTTAACAAAATTCTCTACTGATGTACTTAGAGAAATAGACTCTGGATCCAACATAGGGGTGTTTTTTGTGGACCTCTCCAAGGCCTTCGACCTTGTGGATCACAGACTTCTACTCCACAAACTCCTCCACATAGGCCTGGATACTCATACCCTTAAATGGGTGGAAAGCTACCTTTCAGGTCATACCCAAAGAGTCAGGTGGCAAGATAAACTTTCCAAACCACAATCCCTAAAGGAGGGTGTCCCACAAGGGTCGATACTAGGGCCCCTAATGTTCTCACTATTTATTAATGAAATGTACAATCACTGTGGAAACAACAAGGTAATCCAATATGCGGATGATGCTGTTATTTACAAAGCCTCTGACAACCTGGACGACCTAGGCCCATCCCTCCAAAAGGATATCCGTGTCATGGAGGAATGGCTCACCATGAACAAAATGGTCCTAAATACCAATAAGACCAAAGCCATGTTGTTTGGCCCTAAAACCCTCAGACTAGACAGATCACAATCACTCCAGATTATGTCCCTGGAGGGCAACAAACTGGAAGTAGTCTCCTCAACAAAGTACCTTAGCCTTACTCTCGACCAAGATCTCACTTTCAAGCAACACGTAGACCAAGTTACCAAAGTAATCCATACCAAACTCGGATTACTGTATCGGCTCAAGGAACAGCTGACCCCTGAAGCTAGGACTGCAATAGCTTCTAGTGTCCTACTCTCCACACTAACATATGCTGCCCCGGTCCTTCAGGGTGTTGCTAACCTGGAATATGGTAGACCACAGACACTATACCATAAGGTAGTTGCTTTGCCTCCTCATCCCACAAAAGGGGCCACCACTGTGAGGCCCTAGTGAGGCTCAATTGGCCATCCTTTGATGCTCGGCTCAGGTACCCGGTACTCTGTCTGGCGAAAAAACTAGTCAGCCCAATGCCTCCCCCGAGCCTCGATGGACTCCTTACAGGAAAAAGTAATGTGCATAACCTCAGGTCCTCTGGCCAAATGCTACTAGAGGTCCCTAAGGTCAGGACCAAAGCAGGTTGTAAATCCTTCGCACATGCTGTTCCCTCCCTTTGGAGCAACCTTCTTTTGGAGGTGCATGAAACCCCATCGGTACCGTGCTTCTGCACAAGACTCAAGACCTTTTTTTGTTTGTTTATTTAGTTGTTTTACCAGGTATAGCACACTAAGCTGAAAGCTTTTTTACTGGAGCGACCTGGGAGCACAAGGAGGTTAAGTGACTTGCTCAGGGTCACACAGTACGCAAGTGGAAGCTGTGGGATTCAAACCCAGGTCTGGTCTGCTGGATGTCACCAGATTTGCAGCTCAGAGCCTTAGACCACTGTGCTATACTGCCTCCTATACTGTCTACCTGCTGTCAATGAGTAATTGCCTATGCTACGGTACCTAATTCTATAATAATGACCTGCGTCAGCTCTCTCGACCATACTTGCATCAGCTCCCTCTACCATACTTAATCTCTACCCACTGAACAGTTAGCACTTACCCCACCTCTTGTTCATAGAGAATATCCTATGTATCTTGAGGTATGTTACCTAATGAACTCACTGTACTGTCTCATAACTTGTAGGTCTCTGTAGCATGAACAAATGCACAATAGAATAAGTAGTTAGACATGTATGACCCATAGATAAGAAAGCTATGCCTCATGGATCTGAAAGCTGCTGCTTACTGTAAACCCTCAGCCTGTATATTGTACCATTGTCTTCTATTTCATGTACTGTTACTTCCCGGGTCGCCCCTGAAAAAGGGACCTCCAGGGCCCAGTGGACCTACCCGGTCATCAAAATTCAATAAATAAATAAATAAATAAGTCAAGACCTCTTAAACAATACAGAAGCTAGTACCCCTGACACACAGGAACAAGCCAAGAGACATTAAACACTATAGCAGCTAGCTATCCGGACAAGAACAAATCAAGACCCCTTCAACAATAGAGCAGTTAGTAGGCCAAACACACAGGAACAACCCACCAACCCAGAAACAATACAGGTGTACCTGATATCTGATGAGCAGGGTTCCTGGCTGTCAGGTGTCTCCTGGGCTGACTCCGGGTAGACTCTAGTCACTGTGCTTTGTGTGTGTCCTTAGCTCAAGGGCTGCAAATGGAAGGACCGCTTAAATGGCAAAAACTTTATAGTGGTTGGTGGGCTCTCTCGGCTGCACCCCTTGAGCCTTCCTGCCACCCGATTTGCAGTCTCCCAGATTCTTTAAATGGAGCCTCTCAACTGCTCAACTCTCAGCCTAACACAGCAAAAGCACCACTCCACACAAGAACACAGTCCATGCCTGGCAAGCAACAGGACCAATAAAGCAAAACATGCCGGCACCAGTCTTAAGGAACTTACAACTCTTTATTACAGAAAAGTTAAAACAACACTCAACTACACATTATTATGGTATAAAGAGGTACTTTTCCTGTGTCAGTGGTGGTTAAAGTGCCCGCTGAGAAGCCTGACCAGTTTTGCCTTCTAGCTTTCTCAAGTTCCTCTGAGTTCCTTAAGTCTGGTGCCGACATTTTTTGTTTAGTTCAACTCTCAGCCTCTGAGCTGTTAAAATAAAGTGTTACACAATCTGGCCATTTGCTCTGGATTTTGAAGACTTATGCTACTCATTTTAATGCTGAGAGGTTGTGAGGCATGTCCCCCATTTCTGTCCCAAATCTGATACCCCTACCTGGCACTACATTCCCCAAATCTCTCATACTACCTTAATGCTACTCTTCTAATGTTTAGCCTTCACCCATAATACTTCTAAAATTTTTACAACTACCCTTTTTCTACTCCTGCACTTTTTAACCCCACTCTACCTCACTGCTGATATCTGCAATACTACTGCCATCATTGCCAAGGTTTAGAACATCACCTTGACTTGCACCCAAAATGTACACCACTACCAACTCCTTGTTCCCAAATGTATACCCCTACCCTGCTCCCACAATTCACACCCATAAACCAACATACCAAATACATGCACAGCCACTTGCCAAAAACTGACATACTGCCTTATCCTACTCCCAACAGTAGGTGACACAATCAGTTGTTGAAGCTCTGCATCTCTGCTTTCTATTTACATTTTAAGTTTAGTATATACCAGTGTCAGTGGCTCAGTAAGTAGCATGCTCGCCTCTGAGGCGGGAGATCAGAGCGCTGTGGGTTCAGTTCCCACATCTGGCACTTGGGTTAATATCCCAATACTGACACTGTAGTGCAGCATGAGAGGGGTGCTGCACTTCTGAGGTGCCGTCTTTCGGATGAGACGTTAAACCGAGGTCCCATCTGCCTGGATTGGTGGTAGTTCAGGTGGATGTTAAAGATCCCATGGCACTTACTGAAAAGAGTAGGGGAATGTTTTATTCAAGACCAAAAGTAAATCACACAGAAACATAAACAACTTCATACAAAGCAAAAACAAGAAATAACTACAAAAACAAATAAACTTGTACAAGATACAGAAAAGCCATTGAAAGAGAAAAAGAAAAAAAAAAAACAAGCAGAAAACAAACCCTATATACTTTATCCAGTGTCCAACCATTGTATTGCCTTCCATTTCTTATGAAACTGGGAGGATGATAAGGAACGAAAATCCGAATGCCAAATTTCAAAAAGCCAATTATGAATCCTCCAAAATAGTTGATCGGGGGAAATGAAAAGAGCACGTAGGGACCATGTACCGCGGACCTGCCAAACATGATACTTGATACCCCCAAAAATTAATCTAACTGTATCAGTGGTAAAAGAGTTCCACTCAGATGATAAAATACCAAAAAATAAACACGTAGAATCAATAGTTGGAAAATGGAAATGGGCCCACCGAACATAAAGCAGGGACCAAAATTGTAAAATAAAAGGACATTCTAAAAACAAATACAACATTGTCTCTAATGTAGTTGTACAAGTAAGAAATCTTGGACAATATCTGTCCTCAATGTTCTTATGTTTCAAATTATTTTTAACATTCAGCCTACTATGAACTGTAAGCCATGAACATCCCAAATATAATTAGGAAGACTAGGAGAAGTAAGCAAGGCCGAAACTTGGGATAAATCAGTACGGTCAATTTCTGGAAAGATACAACTTTCCGAAAAATGCTGACTTAACAAAACATAATACAACTGTTTTCTAGAAAGTTGGGTAAACGAAACAAAGGGAATCTTCCATTTCTTAATATTACCAAAACAGGAATGAAGATAAGTCGGTAACCAAACAATAGATGTTTGTTTATGGATAAGGCCATCCCTTGACCAATCATCTAGCCTAGGAGAGACATGGTCAGAAAGCCACACTGTCCACACCTTAGAACTGTTTAGGACAAGGGAAGAAATATGTTTATATAAAAAAATACTAAAAAAGAACAGAAGGGGGTTAACCATATTTAAACCACCAGAATCAAGGGAACAATATAAAATATTCCTCCTGATGGGGTTCAGACAACTCCCCCAAATCATACGAAAAAAAAGACTATAAAGAGCTACTTCCTTTGAAACAGGCATGGCATAAACAGCACTCAAATGCAAAAAAAGGCCAATAAGAAAGGTATTAATCATATAAATGAGTTTCTTTTTGGACATATTCCATTTGGTCCAAAGAGTAACCTTCCAATTTGCAGACTGAAGAAGCCGTTCCCAATTATATGTGGCTGTATCAGAGTCACAAAAAAAATTAATGCCTAAAATTTTACAGACAGTATTAGTAACAGGAATTCCCATAATAACTGAATGTAAAGAAGTATAAGTGCCATAATAACAACATCTACTCTTAGATAAATTGAAGGAAGCTCCAGTTCCTTTCTGGAAGGCAGCAGTCAACCGTTCTACAGCCATACAGGAAGGGATGTCAGCCAAAAAAAACCATAAATCATCTGCATATGCAATAACAGGGATTTCAGCATCATTGGATCCCAAAGAGGGACCTCGGATAATATCCATGCGGGAAATGGCAGAAAGTAAAGGTTCCAAAGAAAAAACGTATAACATAGGGCTAAGAAGGCACCCCTGACGCACTCCCTTACCACACGGACGGGCCGTGCCGAACCAGCCATTAACATACGGAACCATAACAGCATTCAGATAATAATTCCGTAACCAACCAACAAAACCAGAAGGGAAACCTAGAGCCTTCATGCATGTCCAAAGATAGAGATGGGAAACACTATCAAAAGCCTTCGCTTGGTCCAACATAATGCAAATACCAGCAAGTTCATCCCTTTTACCATGTTCAAGGATTTCACGAATCAAAATCAGGGCGTCCGTGATAGTAAGGCCAGGTACAGAACAAAACTGTGCAGGGGAAATAATGTCAGACAAGAAACAAGAGATCCGTAAGCCCAAAATTTTGGTAAAAATCTTGCAGTCTGAATTCAAAAGCGTGATTGGGCGCCAATTATGCAGATCACCCTTGTCTCCAGACTTGTGAAGAAAAATCAAAAGCCCCTCATTCATACTAGTGGGAAAAGTCCCAAGAGAAAGACAGGCATTAAACACCGAAACCAAATGGGGACCCAAAATAGTACCAATCAAGCCATATATTTCATTAGGGAGCCCATCCTTGCCAGGAGCTTTACGTTTCGGAAGGGCCTGAGTAACAGCATAAAATTCAGATAAAGAAATAGGAGCCGACAGAGACAACAAAAAAATTCTCAGGAATTTGGAGCAAAGAACTATATTTTAGCCAGTCAGCAATAGACTGTGAAGTAACAGTAGAATCCAGAGCAAACAACGACTGGACATGGGTATCCACATTATTAAGAATATTTTGCTTATCTGAAACCCTAACACCCTCTGAATCCAATAAAACAGTAACATCCTTCTTAGTCTTATAGGACATATTAGCATCAAAGGGATTTGTACTGCAAGAGGATCCTTGAGTACTAAATCTCATATCCCTTTCGAGTTGTTGTTGTTTCAAATTTTGAATCTTTGCCAATTCAGCCTTAACTGCCTGTAAAGCATGAGAATCAACAGGGAAACCTGAATGAAGTTGGGAATAAAAAGTAGTCAATAACTGCTGAAGGGAATTGTGATAGATTACGGGAAGCCCCCAAAATATGTCCAATCTCAATAAAATATTCTTTAAATAACAATTTGGAGTCTTCCCACCAATCCTGTAGGGAATCATAAAGAAAAAAACCCAATCACGGGCTTGTAAAAGAGACAAAAACCCTTCCCACAGGAATATCCAGAAGCGACAAATTTAACTTCCAGTATCCTGGGCCTTTAGAAGTTTGTGCACAATCAGAAAGAGAAAAACTAAGAAGGCAATAATCAGAAGAAGCAACTAAAGAAACTTTAGGGGAAAAAACACGAAGAGAAGAGGTTACAAACCAATAATCAATACGTGATTTTCGAAGGCCCTGTAAATAGGTAAAGGAAGAAACTTCTTCAAAAACATCATGAAGACCGGAAACCTTTATCAAATCATTCAGACAATAAGTGTCATAGTAAAGTTTGGAAGTAGTAGATTTAACCGTCCGGGAGATATTAAAATCACCACACAACAAAATATTCCAACTAGAAAGCAAATGGGGCCGAAGAAGGTGCAACAGTTGAACACGATCCCATTTGGTCTGAGGGGCATAGACATTAATCAATCTAAAGGGAATGGAATGAATAGAGACATCAAGTAACAAAACCCTCCCAGGAGAAATATGAATCACATCTGTCACTTTGATAGTATTGGAAGTGAAACATATTCCAACACCAGAGCAGAGGTCGGTGCCCCCTGACCAATAACAAGGACCCCAGCCCCATAAATCAGTAGCCACAGAGAAATCCTGAACAGTATACAATCTGGTATCTTGGGAAAAAATTACATCATGACGTAAATCTGAAAATAAAGAAAAAGTAACTCTCTTTTTAAACAGAGACCTAAGGCTATTAGCATTCAAACTAGCCAAAGTAACATCATGCTGGGATCGAGAAAGGGGGATTAAGAGTGGGAGTTTAACGTTCTAATACTCTTACGTAACCCAACCCGGGAAGATTTTTTTTGTTTACATTTAATACCCACCCGAGGGTCAGAGACAGATTCAGGGTCAGAGGCCATGTCAACTTGGGAGAGATGTAGTGAAGTAGCATTGGAGTCATGATCTGCAGTGTCCAGTGAGGCTAAAACCCCAAATTTATTAGACACCATCACAGGGGCTGGAGACTGAGCCCAGTCAAGTACTGAACTGTGTTCTACTCCAGAGAGAACAGGAGAAAAGGAAACACAGTCTTCCCCTCCTGAGAGTCATTAGGAGGTCTCAGCAAAGGATGTGACAAAACTGGAGGGAGTGGTGTCTCAGGAACAGTGGACACTTCAGGAAGAACTGTGGGAGCAGGAGCACTGTTGGAAGGGTGAGAGGGGGACAGAAGAAGTGGATGCCAAAGCAACCGAATATAATTTAGGCTTCTGGGAAGTAACAGGCCCATTCCCATGCAAAAGATTCCTAGCCGCTTGAAAAATAAGTAAATCCTGCATAGCAAAACCTGGATCCGAAGTGTTATGTGCAGCCTTCAGGCAATTGGGGAAGACATGCCCTAAGTCATCACAAAAGGACTATTTCACTGGATGCACACATTGATAGCCAGAGTGGCCACATTCCCCACATTGAAAACAAAAAACCTTTTCACATGATGTGCTAATATGCCTGGGAGAGCCACATTTATAGCAACGTCTGGGTTGTCCCAGATAAAACAAAAAACCTTTATCTCTGCCAATAAAAAAACAATTTGGAAGATGTATAAAATCATCCTGGACACTATGAAGTTTGATTTTAAAATGCCAACCCCCATTCCAGAAGCCTTCACCATCAAAAAGAGTTTCAGGATCACCCTGAACTTCACATCTACGTTTCAACCAAAAAAGAATATCTACTAAGTTCACCCCCTCATTATGAAATAAAATGGTAATAACTCTAAAGGGCTGTTTTGTCAATGGTACCACATGAAAAGGGGACCATAAGTGGTTAGTCTTAAGTGAAGCATAGCGCAACCAAAAAGTTTCCAACGCGGATGGAGTCCGAAAGCTTAAGTCAAAAGAATGCTCCCCAGGAGCATGAATCAAGGCATAAACATCTGCAGGTGAGAAGCCCAGGGACTGTTTTACTAGGACCCATCCCACATAAAACCAATCAGGAACTTCAGGTAGTCCACCCAAATAACGTATTCTAACAGCATTATGCCGTTTTGCCAGTTCAAGCGGCTTTGCAAATAAGTCCGAAGAAGCAGCAGTAGGGGGAGGGATAGGTAGAGGAACAGTGGACACACTCGGGACTTCAGCAGAAGACCCACCAGGATTTAATGCAGTAGGAGCAGGAACAGCAGTATCTTTACCTGGAGCCAAAGGTTCAGGAGCCAACTACAAGTCGGAGAACAAGTACTGGTCAAAAGGACAGAATCTGCAGCCAGAGAAACAGAATGGACTAAAACATCCTTCGTCGTGTTGGGGTCAACTATCCAGGAGCCATCAGGAAGCTGTTTCCAACCCGCTCCAGAAAGTGCAGATTCGGAGACCAAGGGTCAGTATGTGGCATAAATGATGAATCTGCTATTGGAACAATCGATCCAGGGTCCATCTCAGGCGTCTGCGCCGGGATCTCGACGTCATCAGCAGGGCCAAGCTTGAAAGTGCGACGAGGCACCTCTGGGGATATTGCAAGTAAGCGTTTATGATTTTCTCAAGAAAATCCACTTTGGCAGATGTAAGGGCAAGTTCTGTCTGGTTCAGTTGAGCTCTTAGCGCTTCCCGTTGGGAAATGATGTCTGAAACCACGACGTCATCCAACTCTCGTTGACTGCACTCGAGACAGGTAGAACTGTAGCTGAAGTGGAAGTAGTAATTGCGGGAGGCAAACTCTCAAAAAGTCCAGACGTAGCAGGTCTCAGCCCGACATCAGCTGAGCGACTGTCCTTCTCCAGAGCTGTTTGCATACTGACCTCCTCCATAGACGCCACTACAAGACAACACCCCTCCAGAGTAGGGGAATTTCCCCGGTGTCCTGGCCAAATTTTCCTCATTTACTAAAATACCACCAACAGCTTAATCTGGTTCAAATTCAATTGCTTACCATCTGTACCCCGCCCCCCCCCGATTGCCCCTGAAAAAGGGACTTCTAGGCCTAGTGGGCTTACCGGGTTAACAAAATTCAACAAAAACAAAAACAATATAGCATCAGGCAGCTGAATTACTAACACGATGGCATTACACTAGTTGGGTCTATCCTGTAGTTTTACTTTGTAAACAAAGTGGCATTATCCAATAGGATGGATGGAGGATAACCCACTTGTGAGAAATGTTTGAGCACTGGAAAGTTTGCAGGGGATAATTAACAGTTTCCTAACCTGTCATACCTCTTTTCTGTGCACAACACACATGGTTTTGCTAAATTTTCCTGTTTCTGTTTGATCCATACTGTTACATTTTACTTTCTGAGCTCAGCATCTCACACAGTATTATGTCTGCAGCACATTTCTCTCTTTGAGACCATCTTTTCCTCTATCTAGTTGTCTGTCTTTCATTCACTAACACGAGTCACTCATATTCGGGGTCAACCTTAACTTTTCTTTGCACTAGCCAGCAGGACAACTTGATTCAAAACTGCACTAGCCCGCAGATGGTTGCACTAACCTACAATTATAATAGCAAATTTTAATCACTTATACAGGCAACAAATGCAAGCCAAGTAATACTTTTATTATTGCACATTTATCCTGCTCTAACATTGCTTCTGGCACCAGCAGAAAAAAATAATGCAATGCCATCATACACAGTGTGCCTTCATCTATTGTTTTGTACCATGGCTTCCTCACTTCCTATTTCTGCACCCCCTGAACCAGAGGATAACACAGAAGCAAATATTCAGTCAAGTTGACCCAGCTCTGCACACCCAATAGCTGGCATCATCATGCACCTCACCACACTCTCACCACCACCCACAGGACAATGAAGAGAGTCAGGCAAAGAAAGACACTCTCAGCTCCACCATGTGATCAACTACAGCCCAACATTTCTGGGTGTTTTTGTACACTGTCAAGTGAGCTAAGAGCACATCTAGGATTTCTTTGAGGAAGGGACTACACAAACCTAAGGGGCTTAGGAACTAAACTTTATGATATTTTTATTTTTAAAAGTATTGATTTTAACATGCTATGCCTCCACAGTAACAGATTTGTTCAAAACATTCTCCTTTTAACAGGCCAGGGTAAACAGCACACATGCATGATTTTAGGATGAAAGGTAATGCTGGGTTGAATAGGGTGAGAATATATGGATGGTGTTGGCTGGCATGGTCCATTTAGAAGAGCTGAGGACCTCTACACTTACCAGTAGTGGCAACTATGAGTCTATGGATAGTCATTTCAGAATATGGACTGCAGTGGTGTCCAGGGAAAGTACAGAGTTGAGAGATTTGGAAGGGAGAGGGAGCAGCTATGGTGAGGCTGGGATAAAACCCTCCACCTTCAGAGCAGACTCTGTATACCTCTTAGCATTTTTTTCACTGAAGTATTGGATACTTACCAGGTTACCAAAGACTAAAATAAAAATAAAAATACAGACACTCAAAATGTAGGAAAATGAGGGGCACTGGTCTTAGTAATGTGGGACAAATTTTCAGACAGAGACACATTCAGATAACTAGAAGCTAGTGACTTGACGGCTTCTACCCTTAATCACACCCTGGACACTAGCTGAAAGTTCTGACAGTGGAGTGATAATTACTCACATTAAGCATTTTGTGGGATCACCTTCTTGAACTGCTAGATAACAGCAGCTCTTAATGAGGTGTTAATCACACCAGGCCATCAGCAACACTAAGAAGGATTAGCACAAGGACTAGAGCCAGCTAAAGCAGGGGCATTTTCAGCTTCATTAGCAGCCATGCAAAACCCGCACTAGTCAGGACGGACAAGTAGAGGGTTAACTGCACTAGCCCTGGACAATTTGCACTAGGTTTTGGGCTAGTAAAACAATGTTAAAACTGAACCCTGCTCATATTTACCAAGGGCAATAGATACACAGCCTTTTCCCTGCAAGGCCACAGTGAGGTAACCACTCAGGTGCAACAAAGTGGAATTCTATGAGGTCAGCTCTTAAGTAGAAGTACTGCTCAGAAAGATTTAAACATTGCTATTCCTATCAGCAAGACACTAGTTACTAAAAGAATGACAGCACAACAGTTCAGTTGGCAGTAACACAATTGAATCTCTTCTGTGATGTCAATGGCAAGAGTAAATCTCCTCGTCTTTTTTTTAATTTGTATAAAATGTTGCTAGTGAATTTTAGTGTTTACAAAAGTTGTCTGATTGAAAGCCCTTGTGATCTAAATCCTGTATATGCAAGGTAGAAGTACTTGGGCTGCTGCAGTTCAAGCTTGCCCTCATTGCCCTTCAACTGCCCCTCTAGCTGCCTTGGAAGGCCTCAAAGACAAACAAAGACAAGCATTTGTTAATGCCGGTTGTTCATATCTGGTGGGGGGGGTAGTAGATGCATTGTGATGCACTGTGGGTTATATACTACAAAAGTTAGGAGGCTGCATTTGTAAATTTGAACACTGGCTCATAACTTTATATCGTAATATTTTTGTCCCAAATTGCCAGCATTGCCTTCTTATGAACCCATCTCATGAAGAAGCGCAGAGAAAAGTTTCAACTCCTGCCCGAAAGGTGATTTCATGCAGGGACTGTGAAATCAACTTTTGGGATGCAAAAACACATTTTGGGCAGGATTTGAAAAATGACAGCTGTCACATTCATGATGTGCTGTAATGAAATGGCTATGTTGTAAATTTGGGGTAAAAATTTTGAAAATTAACAAAGTTACGAGCCTGCATTTGCATAATTCAAAGAAGGCTCATAACTTTTCTTTATGTTACACACCAAATTCTAAAATAACTTTCTCTTATGACCCACCTCATGAACAAGGGCAGAGAAATTTTCAACTCCTGCCCCAAAGGTGATTTTGCATGAGTACAGTGAAATCACTTTTCGGGACAAATTTGCCTAATGTGAGTGCAACTGTTTATGAGGTGGGGTCCCAAAAAAGGCGTGTTGAAAATTTGGGCCAAAAATATGAAAAAATTGCCAAGTTATATCACTAAGTTCAAACACCCATTGAAATGCATTGAACTGCATACCTGTTTTTTCAGTATATGGTCGTCTTTGAAGAGTGAAGACATGTCTGTGGTCCACAGAAGATGATGGTGGGCTGGTCTGGTGGTGCTGAGGGATGAGGTGCTGGTTGCCACACCTTGTGCCATGCTGGCGACCTGGGGTTGGGAGCGACCTTGGGTTGCTGGGGGTTGGCAAGGGAAGGTGAGGATCAAGTGTCTGATGGACTGCTCTCCTCTCTCGGGGAAGGGAAGGTTGTCATCTCACTCCTCAGCTGTCCCCAGTGGAGGCCAGAGGGCTGCATTGGAGACAGGGAGACACAGGAGCATGGATATGTGGCATGCCTCCACACACACACACACACACACACACACACACATATTTACACTGTGGATGAGGCAGGGAGAAAATGTAAAAAATGGAATTGGCAGGCTACATGATGGCCTGGCCGTGTCCCTGTTACCGGCTTCACCCGGCTACTAGACTGTGCTCTGGTGGGGGGGGGAGCTCTTCCATCTGACCCCACCACAGGGGGGGGAATCCATGTGAGAATCACCAGGGTGAACTGGATTGGGACAGCTGCGCTCTGAAAAAAGAGCCCTCTGAGAGGGGGCCAGAGCCACCTGCCAGTTCTGAGAGGAGGAAAAATAGTTGATAAAAAAAAAAAGAAGATGATGGTGTTCGACTCCTGGTGGGTAAGTAAGGGCTTGGGGGTGTGTGAGGTGGTGGGTACTGAGTAGGAAGGTCAGCTGGGGGGACCCTAATGGCCATAAAAGACATCAATGGACAGTTTTCTTTTCACAGGTTTATAAAAAACAACAATTCTGGATCGTGACACTGGGGGGTTGGGCACCTCCAATGTCACGGTTATGTTTGTGGGGGGTGGGGGTGCTGAGAGGGAGAGTCAGGTGGGTGGGAGAAAAAAATGAATAAAAAATGGCACAGAGTAGGTAAAGACTTATTGACTGAAAACAGTTTGTCATTACAAATGTACTTAAAACATGTAATCAAAGCATATAAATATATACATAAATAGAATAACATGCTAAACATTTTTTTTCCTGCTGCTATAATCCATTTCTAAATTCAGATATAACATTAAATCATTGGGTAATTTAATTTCCCTATGATATCACATTTACTTTACATGTAATTTACTTTTTTCAATAAATCTACAGAATTTTGACACTCTATTCATAACAGATATATTGGTTGCCTTTAAAAAAATTATACTGATAAACTGACTCCATATCTAAATTTCTTAACAAGTCCCCCAAATAAAAATTCCTTTGTGGCTTATACAATGGACACAATATTAATAAGTGTTTTGGACTGTCTTCATCTAAAACACAAGCACATATATTATTATTTGTCAGTCCAACTAACTGCTTTATGTTACTGCTTTCCACATAACCAAACCTAAATTTGGTGTATGCTTTCCTGTTACTTGTGTTATCAATCTTCCTTAAATAAAGGAAGGAAAAGTATGTTTCTTTGCAGATGACCCAAAGATCTGCAACAGGGTTGATACACAAGATGGAGTGGAAAGGTTAAGAAGGGACTTGGCAAGGTTGGAGGAATGATCAAATGTATGGCAGCTCAGATTCAATGCAAAGAAGTGCAAGGTAATGCACATGGGAAACAAAAACCCAGGGGAAGCGTAGACAATGGGGGGTGAGATACTGACAACAGTAAAAATAGAAAGGGACCTGGGGGTAATTATATCAGATGACCTAATGGTGGGCAAGCAATGTGAGAAGACAGTAAGGAAGGCTGGGGGGATACTGGGATGCATAGGAAGAGGCATCAATAGTTGAAAACAGGAAGTTGTTATCCCTCTGTACAGACAGTTGGTGAGACCCCATGTGGAGTACTGTGTGTAGTTCTGAGACCCCATCTCCACAAAGACATAGACAGAGTGGAGGCTGTCCAGAGGAGGGCAACCAAAATGGTGCAGGGTCTGCACCAGAAGACATCTAAAAGAAAGACTAAAGGAGCTTAACATGTATACCCTTGAGGAAAGAAGGGAGAGAGGGGACATGATAGAAACTTTCAAGTACCTCAAGGGAATTAACAAAGTCCAAGAGGGTAGCATCTTCCAGAAAAAGAGATGTGCAAGAACAAGGGGGCACAATTTGAAGATAGAGGGGGGACGGCTCAGAGGTAATGTGAGGAAGTATTTTTTCACTGAAAGGGCTGTGGATGCATTGAACAGCCTCCCTGAGGAAGTCGTGGAGTCAAGAACAGTGGGGGACTTCAAGAATGCATGGACAGGCATAAGGCAGTCCTAGTGGGGGGTAGGGGAAGTAAGCTGTTGGTTAACTAGGATCTGCAGCTTATCTGTTATGTAGGAAAATGGGCAGACTAGGTGGGTCAAGTGGTCCTTATCTGCTGTCAAATTCTATGTTTCTATGTTTAATATTGATGTAACCCAAGCCATCTCCCTGTGTTTAATGCCAACCAAGAACTTAATTTACAGTTTTTAACTATTTCCGTTTCTTTCTGGATGTGAATAGCCATTATTCTAATTTTAGCAGTTGCATTAATCATTTCCAAAGGAGTTCTTACACTTTCTGTGAATAATTCTAAAAGCCCATAAGGTAAAATTTGTTTCTCAAGAATGTATGTGCTTGGGTAAATGAATTCTTCCTGTGCTTCTCTGTGCTAACATCTCCTCAATACATATTCTAGGCAACCTCTGCTTGGACATACTATAAGCTTTAATCCAATAGATCACCATCCTTTGTTCTATGTTGCATGTCACTGGTAATTGACCTAATTCTAATCTTGTCAGACTATTAGAGGCTCCATTGGGTAAACTCAATAGCCTTTTATAAACTGTATTCATTACTGTTTCTAATCTCTCTACAGTCCCCATCCCCAAAATGTCTGCCCCATAAATAATGTGTGCTCTTACTTTTGCATTAAGTACCTTGAGTGGACCCACTACTGAACTTCCCCCATATTTAAAATTAAATCTGTTTAGAGTTGGAGTTACCCCTTCAATTTTCTTTATAATTCCTAAAATATGTTCCTTCCAATTTAAATTATACGTAAAAGTAATACTCATATAGCTAAATTTAGATACATATTCTATTCCTTGACCTTTGCATTTCAATAAGCACAACCTGCCAGTTCTAATCAATTTCTTATTAAATATCATATATTTTATTTTTTTGTAATTTATCTCTAATGAGAATTTATCATATTCCTGCTGGAATTTGTCTAAACTTCTCCTGATTCCAAGATAACTAGTTGAGATTAATACATCATCCGTGTATGCAGGTAGGGACACCCCCTTGTTATCCACCCTAGGCATATGCAGCTCAGAATCTCCCAGACCCTCCAGAACCTTATTTAAAAAAAGGTTGAAAAGTATAGGGGACAATACACACCCTTGTCTGAGAACAACATTAGTTGAGAATTTATCTGTACAATCACCCTCTATATTATATTTAATAGTTGTAAAGTTGTTGTATAATAATTTAATTAAATTTAGTAGAGAGATTTCCATCCCATAGTTATTAAGAACTTCCAATAATTTATCTCTATTCACTCTGTCAAATGCAGACTTTAAATCAACAAATACACAGAACAGCTTTTGTTTTTTGATTATTATGTACTTATTTATCAAGCGGGATAATACAAAGCATTACTCCAAGGTTGAAGGACCCGGCCTAAATCCTGCTTGTGCTTAACTAATTATTTAAACTTTATCTAACCAATCCATAAGCCTAATAGTTATAATTTTTGTAAACAATTTCTGAGCATTATCCAGTAGGCTAATTGGCCTGTAATTACCCAGGTCAGATCTATTTCCCTTTTTGTATATAGGGACTATAATAGTCTCCCTTCAGATCTGCGGAATTATCCCTGTTTGTATTATACTATTATATAAATTTAGCAATACTGGAGTCCATAGTGTGGAGTCATCAATAAAGATATCCATAGGTATCCTGACTGGACCGGGGGCTTTATGCTTTTTTGCCTGCTGTAAAGCTAAGATTACTTCACTTTCATTAATTTCGTTTATATTTCTTGACCATTTTATTTTGGTAGCTATCTGTTTTATTTCTTGATCATAAAATAATGATCTAAAATAATTTTCCCATGTCAACGGGTCAATATAACTTTCAATATTATCATAAATCTGGTCCCAACCTTAGCACACAAGCTGCCAGAATTTTTTGGTGTTATTCTCCTTTATATATTTTTCCAGTTGACCCCACATCCTAAATCTGTAACTCTTCCTTTTTTCTTCTAATAGTTTTTTATATTCTTTCCTTTGCTTATTTAATACTGTTTTGTCTTCTCTTTTTGGTCTGTTATAAGTGAATCTAGCCAGTTTATTAAGTTCTTTTTTCTTCCTTTTACACTGATCATCAAACCAATTACTTCCTTTTTTCTCTTGCTTATTGAGACTTTAAATAAAATAACTGCCTTATTTGCCAACATTTCAGAAAATTTATGCACATATTCCTCATCTAGACCCTGTAATCCTAGATCAATTAATACTTCCCTAAACCCTGAGTCAGACAGCAATTGTATGAATTTATAATTCTCTATTAATACCCATTTAATCCCTTTTTTCACCCTTATGATATCTAGTTTCTTCTCCCTATTATTTTTTAATTTGAGAGAAAACTCTATTTTTGTTTCTATGGGTCTATGTTCACTATCCATTTTACTACCTACTCTAAAGCCTGTTAATTTTGTTATACGGTTGATAGAGATCCAGCATAAATCGACTGTTGAAGTCCCTTTAGTACCAATGTAAGTGTAATCACCATCATCATCTGCCTTTGTTCATCCTTTTATCAGAATTAGATCAAATTTGTCTAACACTTCCATTACTATTATCCCTCTGTCACATTGCTTTCTATCCTTACACCTTCTGGTAGAGGACAGGGCAGGGAGATTCTGAGCTGCACGCATCTCAGCCAGATCTTCTCATAATTCCAGGTGGTGTTCCACCCTGGCATTCACATCCCCTATTATGACTATCCCACAATTTGGGTCTTCCAAGAGACAATTTTCCACAAATTTACCTAATTTCCCCACATCTTCCTGATTCACATAATTAGAATTTTTTAGAGGGAAATAAACATTAATTAAAACCACTTCATGTTTGTTAACCTCTATTAGAACTGGCAGGATGTGATCTGAGTCAAGAAACAATTCTGTATGTTCTACTTTGTCATTTTACACCAGGTGACGAGTCCCCCCGATAATCTGCCAAATTTTTTAAAGCTTTTAGCTGCCTTATAAAATCCTTTAAAACCATTTAATTTCAAGTCTTTATTACTCCAGGTCTCCTGTAGACAAATATAATTGTACTGGCCTAAATACTCAACAAAAGTAGGATCTGCAAACTTATTCATAATCCCCGCAACATTCCAGGATAACATATTATAATCACTCCCTATTTCTTTATTATTTAACTGCCCTTCTTTGAATTAAGTTTTGTCAATCTTCAGTATTCTCAATTGCCTGAAATCTGTTTGCCATCTTAATTAGATTTAACCAATGTTCCTCTGTTTGTTCAACTAAATGTACTCTCACTTTTTTTTAACATTCTCCCTGTAGATGTATTTCCACCTTGTCTAAAAATCTGATTTTGCCAAAATATGATTATAGTCTTCTTTATTTTTTACCTATATGGCTAATTGACTGTTATTTTCCCATCTTTTTGTTTTCTTTGTCCTTTGATTTAAACTATTATCCCTAGTCAAATTTTGTAGCATTTCTGTGACTTTTTTTCTGAGATTACAGTTTGTTTCTATTATAAAATCATTGAAACCATATACTGAAATTACATATTCATTACAGTATCTTTGGATACTAGCTTAGCTTTTATCCTATAGAACTCTGGGAAGATAGACCTTATTCCTACAATGCAATCAGATTCTATTCCCAGTTGTTTCAATTTATCCTTATGAGTCTCTATTGTTTTTAATACATAAAATTGATCTGATAGCAAAAATACTAATTCAGTGTCTAATATTGGTCTTATCATACTAAATCCCACCAGCAAGCTATCCCCATTTTTATGAAGCTGTAAAACTGAACCTAGAAATTGTTTCAAATGATAATTTAGCCTTGATTCAGTTTCATCTGGCATCACCAGGACCTTATATAATGGAAGAACAAAATCTGTCTTCAGAGTTCTACATAACAAATCCCTCAAATGTTCTTGTCTTTCAATTTCCTTCTATTTTTCCTCCTCACTCTCAGTGTTCATATTCCTCAATTCTTTTTCTGGATTATGTGAAGTAACCATCTCTTTCAATTCTTCATCCTGTTAACTGTTCTCCCATATTTGTTCATATTTCTTTACCTCCTTCTCTTTAATGCAGATATTTTTCTTTTTAGTCTTCACCTTATTATCTGTTTGTTTACCCTGTTGTGTTTTTAATTTCCCTCTTTGTTTTATTTGAATCATTCGCTTATTGTTTTTGTTTTTGTGTCTCTGTCTTTGTAAATTTCTCCCCTCTGTCTCTTTCTCATTTTCTTTTATAGTGTCTATATAATTATGTCTTTCCTTCTTTTCTTTTATATCCAAATCCTTTTTATATTTGATGTTTGTATAATCAAAGCCCCTTCTCCTGTTACTCTTTTCTTGTTTAATTCCCTTCTCCCATAGTTGTGTGTGTCCAACCTTTAATTCCTTAATTAGGCTGTTATCACAATCATAATTACTGGGTAGCATGACTAATTCCGATTCTTGTTTACTGTCATTTTTCTGTCCTATCATCCTTAGGGCTATCACACTTGCCTGATCTTGTTCACTATCAATTCTCTGTCCAGACAATCTCATATCTATTACACTTTCTAATGTGGTTGATTTTTCATCTTTCAGAACTTCCTCCTGGTTTTCATCCACTAAAATTAAACTGCCGTCCTTCTTTTCCATCAAATCATGGGAGTTTTCTGCATCACCATGTGTCAATTTGCTATACAGCCAATCAATTTTCTTTTTATTTTCTTTGCAGGTTCCCATTATGAATGAAAGACTTTGAGAGTTTTGAATCAATTGCTCATAAATCATTAAATTTGCTGAAAATGGGTCTCTTAAAACATGAGCACATTTTTTTGTAATAGTTTCTAAAGCTGGGGTGCTGAATTCAACAGGGCTCATACAGCTGGTGACTTCATCTGAAGCCCTTGTGAGCTCTAATGAGTTATTAAATGACATCCTCAATCTAGCTGGTTCATTGTAACCAGTTAGTTGGGATAAGGGTGAATTACAATTATCCAACCAATCCAACTTCGAATTTATTCATATCTTTAAGTTCCCTCTCAATTCTATAATTACTTTGTATTGTACCTTTAATTTTCTCCACCGTCCTTGCTTACCTCATCATTCACTAAATCTAGTACTGTAGACTCTGGGCCTATTATCCCCATCATGCTACTTATCTTTTTCATTGTTATTCTGTCTGTATCTTTTGACACATTACGCATCCCTTTACTAAGTGGGGCTAAATCTTCTTTCCTTTTCCAGAGATCACTTATGGAACTTTGTTTCATTTTTACGTTGTTTGTATGGGATAATTTGCTTTCATTGGGGATTATTGAAATCAATTCTTAATGTCCACAATTTTGATTTTCCCTATTATTATCTCTCCGCACAGCCCCTCCCAAAATCCCCTTCTCCCCTTCCATTCCCTCGGAAACCCTTCCTTCCTCCACCTGAATTATCTTTACCCCTTCCCTTTTCTTCTGTAAATAAGTCAACGTTTCTATATTTCCATGCTTTTTTCCCAAGAATTCATTTTTGTCTTTGTCAGAACTAATTCTATTTGTATCACATGTTGCACAATATTGCCTGCTATTTACACCTTTCATTTTCTTCTGATTACACACTTCTATTTTAATATTCTTTTTTCCCTTTCTAGTCATAACCGGCATAACCATTGGTTCTCAAATCACACCTTACTAAACTGGATCTTATCCTCCCATCCTCACAGGATCTCGTCAGGCTGGCACCCTCTCCGATAGTGTCAGTCACCACTGTGCCACTTACTGCATCCGCAAAATTTGCACCCCACATTCACATCCTAAATTTATTTTGTCCCACCCACTTCACCTCCTAAACGAATCTACCTTACAGCATGACCTGACTTATGCAGACTGGAGTCCAGTCTTTTCCATGCCAGATGTCAACACTGCCCCATCACACTTCTGTGACACCTTCAAATGTACCTGGTATCACCATGCCCCCCTCAGAAAAGTTAGAGTAAAAAGGAACCACTACACTTGGATCACATCCGAACTCATCACCCTGTGCCAAGTCAGGGACAAGGCATGGTGGCTATACAAAGCCACCGCGACCTCCAATCCTACAAGTACCTCAGAAACAAATGCACCTCAGCTATCCATCTAGCTAAATCTTCCTACTTTCAAGCACAACTCACCCAGCATCAAAACTCCCATGCAGTCTTCTGGAAGATGATCAACTCCATGATCTATCCCCCTCCCAAGCAGTCCTGCCCTGTCCTTAACATTGATGGCAGGCAAGTTTCCGATCCTGTCTCTGAAGCTGCTACTTTCAACTTGTTCTTCATCTCATGCACCCTACCCATCTTCCCCCTCCTACACCTGACTCTAACGAGTGTCCCCCCTCCTTCCATGGTTTCCTCTTTCCTCCTTTCACAACCCAAGAAGTCTACAATGCAATCATCTCTTTCAACCAGGCCAAAACCAGTCCTGATGGATTGCACCCCCAGACTTTTCTGCATCTCAGCCTCTGCCATCGCAGCACCTCTGACACACATGCTAAACCTCTCCCTCTCCACTGCTACAGTTACATCAGCTTGGAAATTAGCCAAGATCCTACCCCTGTGCAAAGGCAGTGACCCCTCCTCACCGGGAAATTACAGGCCCATCTCGCTCCTTCCATCTCTTGCCAAAATCCAAGAATCCCTCACTCTGTCCAAGCTGTCTAACTTTCTCTCCTCAAACAGCTCCCTCTCCCCCTATCAGTCAGGCTTTAGAAAGCACCACTTCACCACTACCGCCCTGCTGAGTGTCACAGACTCTATCCTATCAGCTATAGACAACAGTCTGACCATCACCGCCATTTTTATCGATCTGGGAAAAGCTTTTGACTCTGTCTCCCACACCCTGTTGCTCCATAAACTCAGTGTCTTCAGCCTCGCTCAACCCTCCATAAACTGGTTCCACTCCTACCTTCAGAATAGACAGCAATCCATTCAAATAGGTAATACCCTCTCTCCCCCTTTCCATCCTCTCTGGAGTCCCTCAAGGTTCAATCCTTGGCCCCATTCTTTTCTCCTTATTTATAAATGACCTCCCCTCCACCTGCCTCACAGCTAAAGTGCATCTATATGCTGACAATGCAATCATTTATGTCTTGGGTCCCTCCCATGATAGTGTCCTCCTGGGTCTCCAAACCAACTTCAACAGAGTACAAGCCTGGTTCCTGAAAAATCAGCTTAAACTAAATGACAAAAAGACAGTCACCATGGTCTTCATATCTAGAAAAAAGCTTGCTTCCCTTCTGGCACCCCCGGCAATCTCCACCCTGGATGGCTCTCTCCTAGACCTTGTCCCCACATTCAAATACCTAGGGGTCTGGCTCAACAACCACCAAACCTTTTCTACTCACATAGAGGCCACCTGTTCCAAACTCCGGCCCAAACTTGCCATCCTCTATCGACACAAAGACAGTCTTCCCCTCCCCGCCCGCAGTGAAATCATACATAAAACTATCCTACCAATACTAGACTATGCAGACATTATATATTGCACCTCACCAACCTCTTCCCTCTCCAAGCTCAACATTCTTCTAAACGCATTCTGTCATTTTGACACTGCCTCCCCTCCACTTACTCACCACTGCACCCTATATTCTGCTGTTTCCCTGGCCTCACTCTCCCACAGGAGAATCATCCATAGCGCCTCCCTCATAGCTAAATACTGTCTGGGTTCCCTACCCCCTTACTTTACTTCCCACCTCACACCAGCTAACATCCTAGGCTACTCCTTCCACCACAGAGATGCCTGCACTTTCGACCTCCCTCACCCACACACTGCCTCCAGCCAAGCCACCTTCTCCTACTGCCTTCCCTTTCTATGGAACAACCTCCCACCCATCACTCATCAGACCTCCTTCCTCACAGAACTTAAGCGACCCCTCAGACTCTTCCCAGCCACACCTTGCCTAAAGTGCATTTCTGGGACCCACCCCTATGCAGGTCCCTAAACAGCTCCATTTATAAATTTCCCAGCTGGATGCTTTCTCTGCCCATGCCTTACCACTGGTTATTATACAATTTCCTGTATCACTAGTGTACTACCCCTGGATCTGCCTTTAACATATTGTAAAAAACTAAGTTGCACCCATTTTTGTAAGCACTGTATGTTATCTGCTGCCTGTTACCAGCACTCTGTGTACAAGTCCGGCCTGTTTTGGACTTAAATGTATTTGTTGTAATAATTCCCCCTTGTAACTACTATGTACCTCTCTGTACCCAGGTTGTGCCTGGAAAACAGCCTCAGTTCAGTGCGCCTTTCCCAGTCAACAAATTTTAAATAAATAAATAAAATAAATAAATTTCTTATCAAACCCTGTCTGATCTAATAGACAAAATATAACAATGAAATACTGAAACAAGTCATACAATTTTATTACAAGATTTTACCAATATTTAATCAGCATTGTCCTTTTTATGTTTACAACCTTCCAATCCTTTCAATTATGTATCAGAAGCTTCCCTCGGGACTCCAATCGCTCTTCAAAACAGCTAACCTCCGGGTAGTTTACCGCAGCTCTCCCCAGATAAAAGTCAATGCCGTTCCACTTCAGTTCACTTAGCTTAGCTCTTCTCTTCCCTTTATTCTTTTTTCTCCTTGCTTTTCTTATTTTAATTGGAAAACAAGAGGGACGGGAGACTAGGAGATCAGAATCCAAAAATGCTTACAAATTTGCAGTCTCGATTAAATGTCCGTTTCTTCTTAATTGAAGTTGGACCTTTCATGATGATCAACAAAAATAGCACAATTTTGTCCACAAAAACTCTATAGGCTTCACTCCTTAATGTCCCCAAACTTCCCTTTTGCCTCAATCTCCACTTGCTTCTCACCAAACAGGGAATGGAAAAAGAAAATATCTAAACAGTAAACTGGACTATTTATCAAATCACTCTTAGGGCCATAGACTCTGACAAGGAAAACATTTAGAAACACTACTGAGATCAGGATCAATCAATCAATCGATGCAGTTATTAATTAATTAAAACAGTGCATACTACACTCATATCATAGTAATCTTATAAGACATTCTTTTACTTTTAATTATTTATATGAACTCTTAATGTTTCTAAGAATCAACTAATTGTAAAACTTTTCATAACTTCAAATCATTTGAGGTGGAAGAGCAAAGCAACATACAGGGAGTAGAAAAAAAAGGAAAAGAATATAACTGTCACAAGTGCTTGCTTATTTACTTGTGACAGTAATCACAAGTAAATTATTATTTTTCTGAGTAGATGAATGCTCGAAAAAGGGCAGAATGAAATTCATGCAGTTTACCCCCACATAAAAATGAAGTGACTTCACCATACTAAAAAATAAAGAATCTACCAGGTGGCTTTGGTTATAACCTTCCTCTCTCGGCTTTTTCGAGGATAGTCAGGCACAACAGAAAAAGAACAGAGCAATTTTCTTTCATCCTCAGATGCTCCTTTTGCTTCTCCCACAGCTTAACTGGAGAATGGTTCTCTGGCTGTACGACTCAGGCAGTCTGCATCAATCTGAGCTTGTAATGCTTGACATGCGCATTATATACTGTATGGTCACGTGAGATCAGTAACCAGTCAGAACTGCATACCCATTTCCACAGGAACAAAAAAAAAAACTTATCTCTTGAAAAAAATCAGGAAATCCAAAGTAAAATTCAAACCCCCAATCATCCAAGCACCACAAAGAACAAACCCACCCTTCCAATACAGAAACCCCTTTCAGGTGTACAGTGCCCAATTCCGTTAGTATGGAAGCATGACGGACATACAAACACATCCACAAATAAAAGCTAAGACCGCTTTTAGAGGAAGAGTCAGAGAATGACTGAATAAATGAGTGTTAAATATGTATTATTGTCAGATCTAAAGGCAGAAATGTATAAAAATAAATTCAACACAAGGAACCCAGTTTGTGTTTTCCTAATAAGCCTAATAGGACTAAAAGCCTGCAACTCATAAGAAAAGAGAGAAGCAGAGCAAAACTCTATCGCCACTATTATCCCACAAGTACTAAGAACTCTCAGAAGTGATAGTATCTGCAGTTCAAATAATCAGAAATCCTACAGTTATATAAATGCATAGGCCAGCATCATACATTTAATTTTAATTACACCAAAGGAAAAAATGCCCTACTCAAAATTAAAATAAAAAACAACACACAAATGAATTTTTAAAAGCAGGAAAACTCTCTCTGTGCTTAAGGTGCTTAGGGTGTATCCAGCGTCTTTTCGCACAGTGCAGCCAGACACAGGTGGATAGACCCCTACGGGCTTTACTGAGACTACCTCCCTGCAGAGGCGGCTCAACCCACTGCAGCAACTCCTTCCTCTCCCTGAGAGGTGCACAGAGGCTTGTTTGGCTAAACGCCATGTGCATTCAGTAATCCAGATGATTTCTTTTTTGCTTCTTATCTTGACCCTATAAAACTGAAACAGACACCAAAGTTGTACTGGAAAGGTCGGCAATTATATCCTCCTTTAGACAGGCAATGGGGGCATACCTGTTTTAGAGAAAAAAAAATGCCTTTGCCAACTCCTGCAGCAACAGCTTCTTCTCAGCCATTTGGCATGTGTTCTCAGCTCGCCACACCTCAGTATGCAAATGGCACAGGGAGATATGACCGTGCATGTGTGGTCCTGGGGGGGGTCACATAGCAGGTAGTGATATTGGGGGATTGGGCACCCCAGTGTCACTGTTATGTTTTTAGGGGGGTAGTGGGTACTGAGAGGGAAAGTTGGGTTGGCAGGAGACAAAAAAAACCTTAACCCACATAGCTGCAACTGCGCATATGCGGGAGCGCTGTTTACCCTTAGAGCTGGCAGACATTCCATGCATGCCAGGCTGGCTTTAACAGATCAGCTTGGCTTGCTGGGCAGTGCACATCAAAGGGAATAGCAGACCCCTGATTAGATCTGCTGTTTCTTTTCAAGTTGGTGCCATCTCTGCCCAGCAAGTCAAAACTCTGTCATACTAAGCCTCGCTAATGATTGGTGTGACACTAAATGACCCCTTAGACACTGCTCTGCATTGGATGAACAGTGTTATACCCATCAAAAAGATGTACTGCTGCAATATGTTTGCTTACGCCTGTGCACATGGCGAACATAAAAAGCCTGAGATCATCACAAAGAACAAATTTATTCTTCCGTTGAGGGAAAAACCCTTGGGTAGAGCGACTTTTCATTATGCAGGCTCAAAAGCCCAAAATGCCATTCCTTGCCATTTAAGACCAACAAATAAACAAATAAATCTAAACAGGATAAAAATATGGCTCACTGAATTGAGAAAGAAACTTGTTAACTCGTTGTTAGAGCATGGTGTAGGTTACAGTTTTTAACCTGGGCTTCCTTTTTTCTTCCATTGCTTTTTATTTTATGATAATCTTGTGCACATGTAAGTAGCCTTGTATGTTTATACTGAGTAGTATAGAATCTGTGTACAGAAATTCATTTGGAGCTAATGGATCATGTATTGTGCTGTTGTATATGTTGTAATAAACTTATACTTAACATGACCAAAACACAGACTATGCTCTTTGGAATATCCCCGAACTCAGACAGTGTCTATCTCCTTTAACTGTCACATACTGGGATGGAACGCCTGTCCCTGTGGTTATCATGTTTGCCTACTTAGGAGTTCTCCTAGACTCCTCATTTGACTTCGTATCACGTATCATAAGCAGTGTCCCAAGCTCACTGTGGCAAACTCGACCTACATTCTGCGGCAGGACCACATGCTTGCTGTGGTCATGCTATGAACAATTCTGCAGCAATTCTGTGAATAGCTTTACATTCAATTGGTTAAATCATCTCATTTAAGCAGGGCACTTGAGGGCTTTTCCAGTGCTTATGAATAAGGTGTTTAGCAGCCAGGGCTGCAACAGACAGCCAGAGTTCCTGTTGGTGGGAGAGGGTGGTTATGTTTGAGACGATTCCTAGGATGTACACACTAGGGGAATAAGGCAAGGTGACTGTCAAATAATTTTTGCAGATTTCATGAACATTTAACAAGAATGCACTTAGAAAGGGACATCTCCAAAACATATGGGTTAGGCCAGCACCTACTAATGACATTTCCAGCAAGAACTATCTTTTGCAAGGCCTATCTCCAGCAGTCTACTGGGAGAGACGTAAAATGGTGCAGCATTTTGTACTGTATTAGCTTACCTTTGAGTTCTTTGTTGGCCTTGTAAGTACATTTCCAGGTAGAGCTCCATTCCTGGTCAGAGATGGGAGCTGCCAGTTCAACTTCCCATTTCATTTGGCTGAAGAAGTCAGGGATGAAAATTAGATGGAATTAATTAATGTTTTATATATGAAACTAGAACCCTTCCTCATCACACCTATTTTAGTGATTTGGTTCCAACGCTGATTTGCAGGAAGTGAATAGTCATCCTGTTGTATTGGGTCTCTTAGTGTGGATCGAATTAGTAAATAGTAGTGAAAGTGAAATGTGGGTAGTTTGACTTTCTCTCTGATTTCAGAAAAGGACATTAATATGCTGGAGTCATTAGATAGAATATCCCCTCATCTGTTGATACCCATACATGACCAGACAGTGTTAGATAGGGTGACACTGCCTTTAGTGAAATGCAAATTATGCCAAAGGGGCATGTTTCTCAAGGGTAGAGAGCTGGGGTTAACAACTTTGTTAAATTTCTTCAACACTTGAAAGGTATCTGCTAGACAGGGGCTGTTTTTTAGAGTTGGCGGGTTGGACAATTATATGAAGTCAGACAGGGAGTTTGGGGTCAGAATAGCTTGTTCTATTTGGAGCCAAAGAAGGTCCAGGAAGTGATTGCTTGGTTTGGTCTGCATATGTAGGGAAGTTTGCTTAAAAATAAAAGCCCATTGGTACAATTTCCAATGGGGGAGAGCAAACTCCTCTTCTTCATGGTGGGCTTTGAGTTTTCAGATATTCAGCCTAGGTGACTTAGAGCCCCATAAAAAGTTCCTTATTAGGGTATCCAATTTAGGTAGTAGATTTTTCTTCAGTAATACAGAAATATTTTGAAAGATACAGAACAATTTCGGCGCAATGATCATTTTTATAGAGATGATTTTACCCCATAGTGTAAGATTCAGGTGGCCCCACTTAGTGAGATTGGATTCAATATCCCAAAGCAGGGGCAAGCAGTAAATGTTCATTAGTGTTTCTAGATTAGTGGATATCTGAAGGCCCAGAAATATTAGTTGATCCTTCACCCAGTTATTATCAAACATGTCCTTAAGTTTTGATAGTAAAAAGGGGTTAGGGTTCAGGCACAGAACTAGTGACTTATTCCAGTTGACCTGGAGACCTGACAGGAATTCAAACTGTGAAAGCAGACTTTTGAGTACTGTGTATGATTGCACTGGTTTGGTAAGAGTTAGTAATGGGTCATCAGCAAATGCAAATATTTTGTTTATTTATTTATTTTTTTATTTGCTTTTTATTCCCCTGGATCCAGATGGGCTTCCCCTGATCTGTCTCGCCCCACAACTCACCAGTCAGGCACCCCTGTGTAGCCTTGGCTATCCCACCCAGGTGGGGATGGGGTGGAGGGAACCCCCATGTCCTTCTTGTTTCACTGGGCCCCCCACTGTGGCATTGCGGGTCGAGTGATGAAGGGCGCCTCTTCCGTCGGCAGAGCTCAGCCAGCTCTGATTTTTCCCTGTATGGCCCCAGAACATGGTTGTGCCATGACATCAAGGCACATATGACAATGTCCTACCATGCTCCCCTCCCTTACATACAGCTTTGAGCTGCTATACCTCCAGCCTCTACCAGAGGTCAGGATAGCACTGAGTCTCCACCCCCCTCCCTTCCAGGAGAAGCAGACTGCCAATTGGGTGCTCAAGCTTCCCCTTCCCAGCCAACCCTCCAGCTTCCCAGGCTCATTCCCGAACCCAGGTCGCAGGCGCCGCAAGTGGTAGTGCTACTGCTGCACCGGCGGGCCGGCAAAATGCAAATATTTTATGTGACTGTGAGCTCATTTTGACCCCCAGAAATAGATGGGTGCAATGCTATAGACTTAATTAGAGGCTCAAAGGCCAGGATGAATAAGTAGGGGACAGGAGACATCCTTGTTTAGTTCTCCTTTCTAAGGTGGACAGAGGGCTAATTAGAAATCTGAGCAGTTGAATTTTATAGACTAGTGAAACCCAATTATGAAAAGCTGACCCACAGCCAAAGTGTTCTATTATCTTGAACATGAATTCCCAGGAGAGAGAGTCGAATACTTTAAACAGGTCAAGTGAAAGAATGAGGTAAGGTTCTTTGAGACTGCTGGCATGCCACAGAACATGAAGCAATCTGTGAACATTATCAGCCCCAGATCTACCCTGCATGAATCTGACTTGCTCCTTATAAATTAAATTACTAATAAACTTTTGGATTCGCAAGGTTAAAATTTTAGCTAAGATTTTGCAGTCGGAATTCATTAGAGAGATGGGTCTATAGCTGGCACAGTTAAGGGGATCTTTACTCTTCATACATATAAGTGTAATTAGGGCCTGGGTCAGCATGGGGGGTTGGGGTTCAAGGCACCAGGCTTCCTTATACATTGTAAACAGATAAGGGGAAATGTTAGAGTCCATACGTTTAAAGAACTCTCCAGGGAAACCGTCAAGGCCTGGGGCTTTCCTTGTGGGTAGGAACTTGATAGCATTCCAAATTTCTTCTAAGGAGATGCTCTGGTTTAACTGTGTTTGTAGGTTTGGGGGTGGGTTCTGGGGGTGAGGCATAGATTCAGGAATGGACTAATCTCATTAGTGTGTTTAGGCTTGTGGGCATATATTTGGGCACAGAAGTCTTTAAAGGCAGCATTTATGTCCTTGCATTTACTAAATACCTTACCCCTGGACCCCTAATTCCCAGGATAGAGTTTTGGTTTTTCATTTTCTTTAGGTGAAATGTAAGCAACTTACCAGCTTTTTCACTGGGTTCCCAATAACTCTGTTTGGTTCGGAATAGGGCATCTTCAGCTTGTGCTGATAGAATTTTGTTTATGTCAAATTTAAGAAAGGTAACCTTGTACATAAGGGATCTATCGAGGGGCTTAGCCTGTTTGAGTTTCTGTTCCAGAGAAGCTAAAGCTGATTGCTTTTCAACGAAGCATTTTGCTTTTTCTCTTTATTTAGAGGCTGAGAAGCTTATAATTCTCCCTCTAATGAAGGATTTATAGTCTTCTCGGAGATAAGCATAGGAGACTTCACCATTATTATTCAAATTAAAGTAATTCTCTGTTTCTTTGTTAACCTATTCAGTAAATTATTTATCTTTCAGCTGTGACACAATAAATCTCCATCTAATCTCCTTCATTTTATCTTCCCCTAAAGCAAACTGTAGGTCGATCAGGCCATGATCTGATATCACTGTATTGTTTCTATTGGTGTCCCAAGACTGAGTCCACCAAGTCTGTAGAGATGAAAAAATAGTACATTCTGCTAAAACTGGAATGTCTGTTGGAGAAAAAGGAGAAATCTGTGCCCTGAAGATGCACCAGCCTCCAGATATCTACCGGACTTAAATATTTAATCAAATTCTGGAGGAGTCGATACCTTTATGAGAGTAAGAGAGGTTGGGGGATTTATCCAGTAGCAGGTCCAATACTACATTGAAGTTACCACCTAGGATAATTTTGTGATCAGGAAAATTGGTGAGTTGAGCTGCTAACAGACTAAAGAATTCACTTTGAGCAGTATTAGGTGCATAAACATTGCAGAGTACTACATTGGATCTATCAGGGGTACCTGAGAGTAGTTGATATCTGCCCTCTGGGTCAGAAATATGGCTTGAGTGCACAAAATTAACCCCCTTTGTTATTAGTATAGCAGTACCATGTTGCTTGCTATTAAAGCAGCTGACTTGTACTTAGGAGACCCAGGATCTAGACAGTTTAGCAAATTCATTTGCGTCCAAATGCATCTCTTGCAAGAAAACAAAGTCTGTCTTTTTATTTAGATATGATAGAATTTTCTTCCTTTTTATCGGGGTACTAATACCCTTGACATTCCAGGAAATACATTTATAAGGGTACATACTGATATGTGCAACTGGTTGGCTAGACACAGACTAAAAAGGGAGTAGTAGGCTGAACTTATGTAAACAGCAAGTACAGTGCAGCCCTCTTAAACACATACCCTTAGGACCAGCAAAAAGTATGCGTTTAAGAGGGCTATGCGTTTATCAGATCTTGTATTCTTTTAATGGTGAGTGCAACTTGTAATATGTGCCAGGGGCTGAGCAGGGAAAAGAAATGCCAGCAGCACTTTAGTGCTTTTTGGTTGGGATAAAGAACGCTGCCGACGCGGCAGAAACGGAGGAATCAGCTCCTACCTGGAGCTTCCCACTGAGCTAACCAGCCGAATTCCAGGTGGGCACTCCCTCTCCCCCACAGAATGCTGCTGACCGCGGCACAAACAGAGGAAGCAGCTCTTACCTGGAGCTTCCCACTGAGCTAACCAGCCGAATTCCAGGTAAAGGCTCTCTCTGCACATCAACTCCTGCCTTAGACGGCCGTGGGGCGCTTCGTCCGTGCAACCAAGGACTCTAGACTTCTCTGCCCCACAGCCCACTGATTGTTTTTGAGGACTTCTGCTGTGGGGTGCTACCTGAGAGGGTAGTGTGGGACTCAGGATCAGTCTTAGTATAGTAAAGTTACAGTGGGAACTGTTATGCTTGTACCTGCACTTTATGTATTGCTACTGCTATTTACAGTATTGGATTGCCATGCTAGTGCTTAGTGCTGTACTTGAATGTGATCCAGATGTAAAATCCCAGTAACTAGCACGCTAGGATTGCCAAGTTTTTACTTAGTGAATTGCCTGATCCAGTGTTAGATGCTGGAACTTGTGACCTGTATTCTAGATAAGCCAAGTGTATATATTTGCAGCGTTACTCCATCACTTGAAATAATCCTATAGTTGTAGTCCTTTTCTTTGTTTTGTTTAATTTTAAAATAAGACTACTTGTTACTTGATGTTATGATATTGGCTCCCGAACTGCGCATGCGCAGTGTGACACCTGAGCTTAACTACATTCAAATCTCCCGCTGCATACTAATTCCCTGCTTCCTACCTTTACAGGTGGGCTCTCCCCCCCCCACAGAATGCTGCCGACCATGGCAGAAATGGAGGAATCAGCTCCTACCTGGAGCTTCCCACTGAGCTAACCAGCCGAATTCCAGGTAAAGGCTCTCTCTGAACATCAACTCCTGCCTTAGGCGGCCGTGGGTGCTTAGTCTGTGCAACCAAGGACTTTGAAGCTCTCTGCCCACAGCCACTGATTGTTTTCACGGACTTCTGCTGGGGTGCTAGCCTGGTGGCGCCTCGCGTCATCTGCCCACTCTGCCCCAACCACCCACCCCACCCAGGGGCGGCCCTCAATATATTGGCTTGCATTGATTACATCACTTCCGGTGTGCCAAATTCCAAGTCCCCACTTTCCCATTTGCAGGTTATACCTGCTGGCCACCAGAGGTCACTGTGCCCCCTGCCTATTTTTTGCTCCTACCAGCTAATTCTATTCTATCCCTGTGTCTGTCTCCCTACCTCACCTCCTGCATCTCCCACCTCTGTCCACCCTCTCCACTGCCATCCAAGCTCCCCATCTTACTCCCTACAATTCTTGCCTCACTCCTATCATGCCTGTCATCCTCCTTCCTGCATGTCTCTCTCTCCTTCCCCTCCTACTAATGTCTCTTGCTTTCCCTAGGGTCACTGTATGCCTGCAGACTCTCTACTCTTGCACCTCTAGTTGCCCTCCTGCTCTCCCCTCCTCTTCTTCCTCTGCCCCCCTCCTTCCTCCTCCACCCATCCAATATGCTCCTCTCCACACCACCCTCCACCTGGGCACCACCTCTCCCACCCCCCCAGCTCCCTCGCGCATCTTATCACGCTTGCATTCCCAGCCTGTGCTGCCCTACCCACCCCCTGTGCTACTAAACCCCCATCCCTCCTATCCCCATCGGCGTAAACTCTCCTTCTGCCACCCGCTATCAAGGGTGACTCTCCTCCTCTTGCTCCTGACTGGTAACATACATCCCAATCCTGGGCCTGCCAGCAATGGCTCCCCGTTGAAATCCTCCAGACTATGTATTGCGTCTATGAACATATGTAGCCTCCTTAAAAAACTTGACTTTCTACATTGCTGGGTGGTGGTTCATAAACCAGACGTGATTGCCATAGTCGAAACCTGGCTGTCAGACTCCACCCCTGACTCCCTGTTCTCACTCCCTGGCTACTCCCTCCACTGACAGGACCGTGTTGGTAGGAGAGGTGGGGGATGTGCCATTTATGTCAAAGACCCTCTTATTGGACTAGCCCTCCCTGCCCCTGTCCTTGACCACAAGGCCCAGGCCCTAACACTAAAACTATCTCCCAACCCCTCTGGGGTCCCATCTACCTGACTACGGCATTCATGCCTCCAAAAAATCAAGCTCAGGCACTAAGCCCGTTAATTGACTATCTTACCTCCTTACCCCACTCCTCCGACCAAATCCTGGTGGGGGACTTGAACATCAATTGGCTTAGCCCCACATCCTCTTCCTCCCGTGATGCTTTTGCTGCTATTGACCTAACTCAACTAGTCTCCCAGCCTACTAGAATAAACCCCAGAAGGGGCTCTAGCACTCTCTTGAATGTGGTCCTCACTAACCTCCCTTGCCACGTCCACAATATCCAAACTCTCCCTGACTGTCTTAGTGACCCCCCTATTCTCTTCAACTGGTCAACCTCCTGCCCAAGCCCACTCTACAAACTACCCATCAAGGTGGCTCAGACCTGGTGGTTGAAAGATAAGCTTCTCCTAGCCCACACAGACTGGTCCCCTTTACAAAACACCCCAGACATTGACAAGGCCCTGGCCTTCTTTATCCGCACCTTCAACTCTGCTTGCGACATTTTTACACCCTTATCTGCATGCAGGTCCAAAGTAAGGCATGCCCCCTGGGTCACCCTCACCCTGCACCTACTTTTTAAGCAGTGGGATAACTTATGGCACCTTGCTGTTGAAACTGGCCACCCAGCCGACAGGCAGGCCTGTGCTGCTGCCCGGAACAAATGTAGGTGGGCCACCCGCAAAGCAAAGGCTGAGTATTATCAAGCTTCCCTCACCTCCTCACGGGGGAACCCCAGGTCCTTCTGGGACAATATCAAGCAGCTGAATGGTGGCTCACGCTCTCCCCCATCCTCGCTTATTAACATTAATGGTACAGTCTCCTCAGACCCTGTCCTTATTGCCACTCACCTCAATAACTCCTTCGCGGACCTTAGCTCAGTGCTCCCAGATAATTTCTTCAACCCTCCTCCCTCCAGGACTTTCCCTACTATCTCACGCCCCCTGTTCCACCTGCATCGGGTCACTGGCCAGGAAGTCAGGTCATGCTTACTTAAAGTCTTAAAGAGAAACACTATTGGCAATGACTCCCTTGAGCCCTGTCTTCTTCGTCAGGTCCTGGATCAGGTCATCTCACCTATCACCTGCCTCTTTAATAAGTCTCTCTGCCTAGGGCAATTCCCCTCTGCCTGGAAGGTCACTACTGTTACCCCAATTCACAAGGGTGGTGATAGGATGCACCCGGGCAACTATTGGCCTATTTCAATCCTCTCTCCTCTCTCTAAGGCCTTAGAGAAAATTGTGACCACCCAAATCTCTGAATACCTCTCCAAATATGGTGTCCTTTACCCTGAACAACATGGCTTCAGAGCTAGCCATAGCACCAATACTGCCCTCCTGGAGTTCTCTAACTTTCTGCACACCTCACTGGACTCTGGCTCCTTGGCTGGCGCTGTGTTCATTGACTTACCAAAAGCCTTTGATACTGTCTCAAACACTCTCCTATTAGCTACCCTTAGGCACCTAGGCTTTGCCGTTGTACCAGTCTCCTGGTGCTCTAGCAACTTGTCAGCCCGCTCGCAATGTGTGAAAGTTAGTGGAACACTCCCCAGCACCTGCCCTATCCATTCTGGAGTCCCTCAGGGCTCTATTCTTGGACCCTTGCTCTTCTCCCTCTTCCTCAACTCCCTGCCCAGTGAATGTACCGGTAAAATCCTACTCTATGCTGATGACGCAGTACTCTTTGCCTCCGATAGTAACCCCATCTCACTCCAGAACTCTCTTCAGCATTCCTACAGTGACGTAGAAGCCTGGTTCACTGAGCACAGACTCGTCATCAACCTAAAGAAAACCAAAGCCATGCTCTTTGCCCACCCCCAAAATAAGTCCAGTAACTTTCCTCTCTCTGTCCACTCCACCTTCAATCGCCCTATTGAACTAGTTCACTCTTATAAATACCTAGGTATAACCTTTGACCCTGCCCTCTCTTTTCATGCCCACATCTCTGCCCTAACCTCTGCCTCCAACACTCAGCTGGGTATCCTCTATCGTCATAAAAACTGCCTCCCCACTGATGCCCTCCACCTTGCAGTCACCTCCTCTGTTATATCCCTAATCGACTATGGCCTTCCTGTCTATGGTGCAGCTGACCAGGCAGCCCCTGCTCAAGATCGTATACCCTTAACAAAGCTTGTAGACTTATAACTGGTGCTCTTAGACTTACCCATACCTCCTTCTTTATTCCATGGCCAATCTACTCAACCTGGATGGCGCCTCATGTACCAAACCTGCCAACTAACCTATAAAGCTCTCCATGGTCTATCCCCCCCCAGGCCTGTCTGACACTATCCACTGAGTTAACCCCACAGTGCATACCCATAGTTCCTGCAAAGCTGCACTGGTTATACCGAGGGCGAGAACCTCACAAGGTCAAAGGGCTTACCACTATAGAGCCCCCTCCTGGTATAACACAATCTCTGATGCCCCCTTGTTATCTTGTTTTAAATACAGCCTCAGAAATCACCTGCTCACCTCATGCAGCTGTTGCTGCCCTTAACCCTTCTTCTCTCCCTGACAATGCTCGCTGAGCAGCATTCTTACCTCCTGACTAGCGCTACCTTCACTTGTCTGCTCTCCTCTCTCTGTTGACCTCCTCTCATCCTCCACTATCTGTCTACTGAATCGATCTTCCTTTATCCACTGTCTATTATGTCTAACTCACCTGTATGCATTATTTATACTGCCTTAGAAATGCCTGTAACTTTGACTGATGTCTACTGTGTATTTTGTATTGCTGTCTGTCTGTTGACTGTTGTACCGTTGTTTTGTCCTCTCTGTGATGAGGTACCTTTGTAAATGGGCCTCTGGCTCAAAGGTAGTTAAACTGATGTTAAATAAATAAAATAAATAAAGTGATTTGTGACATGCTGTGGCATTCCTTAGTCTGATTCCTGTGTAAGGAAGGGTGCTTCTGGGATTCATGTAAAGTGCTTCTGTGACATTCTTTGAGGTTCTTTGCTCTGATTTCAGTGTGAGGGGCAGGATGCTTCTGTGACTTGTGTTTGATGGCTAAATGGTTGAAGTAGGTGGTTAACACCTCATTTTAATAGAGCAGAGCATTAACAGACAATTAATTACTAATCAGTAAGGCAGCTACATGCAGTGTCAGTAAAACTGGGCCAGCCACTCCACACTCGAGGAGCAAATCTAAGGGAAAAAATCTGCATTTAAAAGGGCTCCTTATATGCGTTTAACAGGTCTATTTAATATAGGAAGTATAGGAAAAAAAATAAGGACTTGGACATTTTATGCGTTTATGTTGGCTATGCATTTATCAGGTATGCCTTTAAGTGGGATGCACTGTATTAAAAAATATTAAGGTAAAGTGGCAAGATGTAAAACAGTAACTGCAAACAGTAAAGTGGCAAAAATTCCAAAAAATAAAAGTGTTAGTAATAAGGCTCTCTAATAGTTTGCTATAGAACGTATTCTCTGGATCAGCAGATAAATGAAGCAGTAGAACTGTATAGGTCAGCTAATCAAATAAGTAATAAAAGTAAATAGATAGTTACAGTAGGCTGTAAGCTACTGCACAACCTTAAGCCACCAAACTACATAGGGTCTTAGGTGGGTTAGGTGTTGTGATCTTAGAGCAGGAGAGAGGCGTGTCAGTCTGGATCACGCCCAGCTAGTTAAGGAGGTCTTAGAGCACTCAAAAGAATTACTTGGGGGAACAGTACCAAACTACATTAGGTGCAGTAGATGAACTCTCATAATCAGATCTAGATTAAATGAGTGTAGGAGCCCAGGGGACACAAAGTTGGGGGTACACAAACAGAATCACAGGGAGGGGACGGGGTGTGAAGGAGATAATGAAATGGTGGTGGAGATAACAAATGTGGTTGATTTTTGAATTTACAGGCATGAGGTGTCTTGGCTAATAGGAAGCAAGGAGGGACTGTCCTATCACATTGGGTCCACAACATAGTAGCATGTACAGGACCAGTGCTCTGTCAATGTGCTTCAGCCAGACATAATCACATTTTGATCAAATAACACAGCACCAGATTGCATACATTAAAGTACACTGATACAGTCAAGAACTCTCATTTGCAACAGGTCTAAAATACCAGGTTAAGTGAGACACAACACATTCTGAGAGACCTTAATATAGAGAGGTGCAATTTGACTCCAGACGGTCACCACCAAATAACAAACAGGGGAGGGTGGGGATAAGAGTGGATGGGGATGTGGTTCAAGTCCCTAAGGGTCCTGAATAACACTCAGTTAATGTACAATTTTTGTGGGAAAAGTAGCAATAGTATGGATCGTCGTACACCTCACATAATGGCATAGCATATACTTTAAGCACATACACCAGAGCTACCACAAGTTACCACTAGCTCTGATGAGTGATGAAAATCCAAATGCAGAAAGCTGTTATCAACTGGTAGTCCGATGCAGGAAAATATGCAATATCTGGTGAAACACAAATAGCACAGCCAAGCAATGATTATTCAGTTTGGAGCTCACACTCACCTCGAGAGTGCAAGTAGTAAGAATATCTTGTGCAGAGTTCCATGTCAGTGGCACCGCTATACCGGTTGTGCGGTATGTGGAGAACTCAGTGGAGCAACCGGAAGTAAAGTAGTAGCAACATTAATCCTTTGAGATGAGGTTTCTTTTTGGTAGGTGGTTTCAGGGGTAGCAGAAATGCTGTAGGGCTTTGTTGCCATGACGTCTAACCTCATTTGCACTTCCGGTTCAGAAGTCATGTGAAAGAAGGAAGAATGGAGACTTTCTCTGTTGTGGTTTCACTTTCTAGGATTTGGTGCAAAAAATTCTGGTCTGGAGATGTTAGAAGAGTAATTCAAGGACCCTTGCTTGCGCTGGATACCAAGTATTTCTTGATTGGAGTCTGAGGCTTTAACCACAGCTGAGTAGAGATGCAGGGTTGAAAGCAGTAAACCAATATTAACCCGAGAGCGGGCCATGGAATTTTGAGAGCCATGGATATGAGAACTGTTAGAGGAGGCACAATGGTTAGAATTAGAATGCTCAGAGTTGTAGTTACCTCGCACCTCACTGGAGCTGTAATGGTGGTTGGACGCAACGGTTTGGTTTTTGAAAGTTTCAGAATTCTGAAAAGCTTGCAGATAGCCCCATGCACTATTTACTGTTTCACACTTCGCAAAACTGCCCCTTTCTCCTTGAATTACAAACATTGCAGGGTATTTGAAGTGGTACTGTATCACAAAGCACTGTAGCTGCTGCTTGATTTCAGAAAATACTTTTCTTTAATAATAATCTCAGAAGAGAAGTCCTGAAAGATTGATATGCGTTCACCCCTCCATGTTAAGGACTTCCATGCCCTGGCCAGTCACAATATGTCCTCCTTGATGGTAAACCTTAGCAATTAAGCTAGGATGGGTATTGGTTTGGCATTTTTGGGTTTGGGACCCAGGGACCGGTGATCCCTTTCAATTTCTAGGGGCCAGGGCTATTGGTGTCCCAGTAGGAAATTTTTCAAGAAAGTTATCATGTTGGCACCCTCAAGCCCCTCAGGAACCCCTAAAACCCTTATGTTATACATAGAAACATTGAATTTGACAGCAGATAAGGACCGCTTGGCCCACCTAGTCTGCCCATTTCCCTACCTGATGGATAAGCTGCAGATTCTAGTTAATCAACAGCTTACTTCCTCCTACTCCCCACTAAAATTGCTTTATGCCTGTCCCATGCATTCTTGAATTCTCCCACTGTTCCTGACTTCACAACCTCCTCAGAAAGGCTGTTCCATGCATTCACAACCCTCTCTTTGAAAAAATACTTTCTAACATTACCTCTGAGCCATCCCCCCTCTAGCTTCAAATTGTGCCCCCTTGTTCTTGCACATCTCTTCTTCTGAAACATACTATCCTCTTGTGCTTTGTTAATTCCCTTGAGATACTTGAAAGTTTCTATCATGTCCCCCTCTCTCCTTTCCTCAAGGGTATATATACTAAGTTGCTTTAGTCTCTCCTCATATGTCTTCTGGTGCAGACCCTGCACCATTTTAGTTGCCCTCCTCGGAACAGTCTCCACTCTGTCTATGTCTTTGCAGAGACGGGGTCTCCAGAATTGCACGCAGTACTCCAGATGTGGTCTCACTAACTGTCTGTACAGAGGGATAACAATTTCCTGTTGTCTACTGTCGATGCCTCTCCGTATGAATCCCAGTATCCACCCAGCCCTCCTTACTGCCTTCTCACATTGCTTGCCCACCTTTAGGTCATCTGACATAATTACTCCTAGGTCTCTTTTGATTTTTTTGTTGTTATTAACTCACCCCCCATTGTGTACACCTCCCCTGGGTTTTTGTTTCCAAGATGCATTACCTTGCACTTTGTTGCATTGAATCTGAGCTGCCACATATTTGACCATTCCTCCAACCTTACCAAGTCCCTTTTCATTATTTACACCCCACCTTGTGTATTAGTCCTGTTGCAGATCTTTGTGTCATCTGCAAAGAGACATACCTTTCCTTCCAGGTACTGTCCAATGTCACTTATAAAGACTTTAAAGAGGACCAGTCCCAGTACTGAACCCTACGGTACCCTGCTAGTTACCCTCATTTCTTCACTGTGGATTCTGTTTACTATTACCCTTTGTGTCCTGTTGTCCAGCCAGTTTTTTATCCAGACTACCACCTTGGGATCCACTCCAAGGCTGGCTAACTTGTATATTAATCTTTTGTGGGAGACTGTGTCAAATGCCTTGCTAAAATCTAGGTAGGCCATATCCACAGCCCCTCCCTGGTCTACTACTTTGGTCACCGAGTCAAAGAAATCTATTAGGTTCATCTGACATAATCTTCCTGCTGTGAAACCATGCTGCCTTGGGTCCTGTGCCCCACTGGCCTCTAGGTACTCAACAATTCTTTCCTTCAGAAGTGAATCCATAATTGCCCTACCACTGAAGTCAAACTAACTGGTCTGTAGTTTCTGTCTCTGCCCTGCTCTCACTTTTGGAATGTGGATCGTGGTGCTATTTCCTGTCTCCAGGGTGACCCATAGTGACTCATCAACTTCCTGTTTACTCTTTAGTTCTCTTGCTTTAATCCCTTCCCTAATATAGAGAGATACTCCTCCTCCTCTTTTACCCACCTTGTCCCTCTTGCAGACTGTGTATCCTGGTATGTTGACATCCCAGTCATGGTTCTCTGTGTACCATGTTTCAGTGACTGCCACAATATCCAGGCATCCCTCTTCCATCAAGGCCACTAGTTCAGGGAGCTTGTCGCACAGACTGCGAACATTGGTACTCAACATCTTCCATTTATTTTTTATGGCCTTACCCCTTTTAGCACCATAGCTGTCCTTACTGCCTTTTTCTTTATTTATTCCTGTCCTGCTCCCTGCTGACTTCTCTACCTTGGTGTTTACCTCTCTAACTACTGAGTTTTGAGGGGGGAGGCTGGGATTTCCTGCTCCTTTTCAGTGCCTCCCCCCTTGGCTAGTTTAAATGCTTGCCAATGAAGCATTTAAACCTGTCACCTAGGATCCTGGATCCCCCCATGGACAGATGCAGACCATCACACCAGTATAAGTCTGCATCCCTCCAGATGGTTCCCCAGTCCCCAATGAAGCCAACACCCTGAGTTCCACACCAGTTTTTCAACCATTCATTGAATCCCATGGTGCGGAATACCCTATCATCATCCTCGCCATAGACAGGCAGCACCTCTGAGAAGGTTATTTCACTGACCTCTGTTTTCAAGGTCATCCACTTAGTCAAGCAGATAGGAAATTTGGTTATTTTGCTTCTGGGTGAGTTGCTCTAGATGACCAATGGAGGCAGTAAGTTCCTGCAGCTTGGAGTCATTTAGATCGATCCTTGCGGAGTTCTTCATTATTTTTTGCCAGTGTTGCTGTTGAAAATTTAATGTCCATCATGTCGATTTTGAGGTTCGTTAGTATTTCCTTAAGTTGCAAAACATCATTTTTGTTAGCCGCACTGTTACCAGGTGAGGTATCCATAGGCGCTACTGGTTTCTGTGGCTCTGAGGATTTAGCTGTTGCGGCCAGCATAATGGAGCAGTGACAGGATGTTGGAACTTCAATGCGGTGATATTTAAAAACAGAAGAGATTTCTGAATGACTGTGTAGCCCAAAAGTAGTATAAGTAAATCCACAAATTCAGTTAAAGTTTTGGATGAAATTGAGCAGAAAAATCACTAAAAAAGCGGGCGGAGGTCCAGAGCTACACTCTCAGGCTGCCATACTTTGTCAGCGCTGGCTTGTGCTCTACTTTCCAGCTGCCTGTTCTCTTACTAAATCCAAGTCCTTCTATTATGTACTATGGGTTGATTGTGTGATCCTATATAGTCTGGCAAAATTTTTGCAAAAATCATTCAGAATGTGAAAAAAAGCTTGAAAATTGGAACATAAGTTGGTTTTTATGGTTTCTTTAAAATAAAAGCAGGACACACATGATCTGATGATATTAAGGGGGTCAAATACAGTTAATACACAATTATGTGAAAAATACCAAAATTATACATATATTTGACTTACTGGTCCAGTAATATGTTTCCAGAATATGACAAATTACACCAAATAACCTTTCATACTTTACATCATTACTTTAAACCAAGAATGCAGACATTTGGTTTGACGTTAATCTTGTATCATGTGGAAAAATGTTCAAAATTATTGTACATTTTGAAGTATACAAAGAACTGTGATGTAAAGCTGTGCTGTCATCTAAAGACAAGCAAACATTCATTATGTTATCTTTAGAAATACAGTATGTATTACAGATATATCTTTTAAAGATAAACTTTTTAAAAGATTGCTTGTAATGGTAATGAAATGGAAACAGGATGGCTCAGATATTCAGACTGCACCTGGGAGTGGTGCAAGCCTGGATGCAGCACAACTGGGCTGCACCGGTGCCAGGACCAGGCGATAGTCAACAATGGTGCGCCATGGCACAGTACTGTTGAATATGGCAAGGTTCATGCACATATTGTGCATGGCGAACCGGCACTGTGCCACGCAAGCCACAGATAGGGTGCACAGGAATTTGCCAGTGCAAATGCAGTTGCGCTGGGTGCATCGCCCATGATATTCAGCAGAGGGCATGCAAATCAGGCCTTAACATATGCAAGGGGCAACTTGGGCCATTTGCATGTCATTATGGCCCCATTTGCATGCCTTGCACTGGGCAGCCTAGCGAAGTGCACCTGGCACCCTGCACAGAATGACCTGTACACAGTGGGGGTCCAGGGGCATCCACTACCCCTGTAGCCATGATCACGGTAAAACCACAGTACAACAATTCCCTGGTAGTATAGTGGACCCCCCTCCCACCCGTGTCCCTGATCACTGGTAAACGTTGATGTATGTAAGCCCTGGTAGTCTAGTGGTACCCCCCCCGTGTCCCCGATCGGCAGTGAAGGTTGATTTTTTCAAGCCCCGGTAGTCTAGTGGTACCCCGCACCTGTTGTCATGATTGCATTATAAAACACTTCCCTGGTGATCCAGTGGCACCCTCACCCCTCTCACCCACACAGAATGCCATGCCCACCCACTCCCCATCATTGTCGGGCGGCTGCCGCCCACCCACATACTACCCGGCCACCTGCCGAATTACAGGTACAGTATGGGCTGTAAGCCCATTGGTCCACAGTGTGGACTAATGGGTTTGCAGGGCATACTGTACTAGACAGTCCCATAACAGTATGTGAATGAAGTCATTCACATATTTGGGTCTGTCTAATACAGTGTGTTCTTAAGCCCATTGGTCCACACTGTGGACCAAAGGGCTTACAGTTCATACTGTGCCTGTCATTCGGCAGGCGGTCGGGCAGTATGCAGTCAGGTTGCAGCCGCTCGCGATGACGGGTGGGGGTGGGTGGCAAGGGGTTCTGTGTGGGTGCGAGGGGTGGGGTGCCACTGGATCACCAGGGAAGTGTTTTATGGAGTAATCGTGGCAACAGGTGGGGGGGTACCACTAGACTACCAGGGCTTAAATAACTCAACTTTTACCATTGATCGGGGACATGGGGGTACAACTAGTCTACCAGGGCTTAATGACATCAATGTTTACTGCCGATCGGGGACACAGGAGGGAGGGGGTACCACTAGACTACCAGGGCTTCACTAAATCTACTGTTACCACCAATTGGGGGCACAGGGGGGGTACCACTAGACTACCAGTGTTATGTGGGTGCTTCATGATGGTGTTCTGGGTAGGCGTGCAGCCACCCACAGCTGGCAGCTGCTGTGTTGCACCTTGCTATGCAATGCAGCAGTCCACCTGTGGGTGGCCGGGAGTTGTTTCACCATTTCACGGGCTCAACTTTGAGCCCCCATATGTGGCGCAATGCAGGGATGCACTGGCATATGTACCACACATCCCAGGCTGAATATCGGGATGTGCTGCATATGCATACAATTACATTGCACCCCGGTGCACCAGGATTCGCACTGTGCCAGGCAGCCTTCTCAATATCCCACCGGGGCGCAATGCAGGGTTGCGCTGGCACAACTCTGTTGTGCCAGGTGCAACCCCTTTGAATATCCCGGCCGATATGTTTACAGTCATTATCTCACAAAAGTGTACTTCACACAAATAACATTCTGTGATCGCACATAATCAAGTTACAAAATTTCAGTATTAAATCCCTGTTACAGTGACCCCATGCCTGCTGACTTAATCAATCTAGTTTGTTAATTATTTGTTCAATTATTTTTTTGCTAGTTATATTCACTTTCTTTTCCTGAACTATACTTTTGTCACTGTTTCTGGAGTGTGAAATAATGTTCCCTTCAGTATCAAATACCAGTGCAAAATAATAGTTCAGCTCATTGGTCATTTCTTTTAGGTCTTTTGCATGCCCTCATTTGGTTTGCAGTGGGCCTATTATCGCCCTTGTACGAGTTTATGTAAGCATAAAAGGCCTTTGTGCCACCATTCATCACTACTAATTTAAACTCTGTGTTTCCTTTTGGCCTCTTTGATTCCTTTTTTTGTATACCTTTATTTTTGGTGTATGTTGTTCCTTTAAGTCCAGAATGGTTTTCTTGAGCGTCTCCCAGCAATCATTAACATTTTTGGTTTTAAATTCCAGTCTCCAATCTAGTTTGGATAATTTCCAATTCATGGATTTAAAATCTGCCTTGCCATAACTGGGACTTTCAGTTGTTCCGTTTCTAGAACATGCTTTACCATTGATTGTAAATGTGATCATACTAGTGTCACAGCTTCCTAATGGTTCAGTGACCTTAATTTATTAATATTATTTTGCATAGTCAGCTGTGCTCTTCCCTCTTGTACCTTCTTTGACTACTTTTTCCATGTTAGATCTATGTATCATGTTGAGAAATTCTTTTTCAATTCTATCATTTGCTTTTCCATTTGCTCAGTCTATGCCTAGGGTAGTTGAAATCACCCATCACTGTGACATCGTGAAATGATGCTGCATTTTCCATCTGGTCATCATTAAGTGTCTTTGTGACAGTTTCTGGTGCTTTCAGTGGGCTGTAGCAAAGTCCCATTTGAAAAGCTTCACCTACTGTAGCTTGTCATTAATCTTAATCCAAGTTTGTTCTACTTCATTGTCTTCCTCTGCCATGGGTGTTATTTGGGTGCAATCAATATTTTCTTTCACAGACTATGCTACTCCACCTCCTTTCTTGTTTATTCTTTCTTTACTGTATATTTTGTATCCATTAGTATTTTTATTCTAATTTACCTCTATATCCCACCATGTTTCTGTGATTCCAGCTATTTCTGTTTTTTCCCTGTATAGTTGTTCTAGTTCAACTTTTTTTTGTAATGTTCAAACTTCTAGCGTTTAGTATGACCACCTTGATTTCCTTGTTTATTTTTTTTGTTTATTACTTTTCATAGTACCTTTTCTGTGGCTGCCTTTCTCTTCGTGTCCCCTGCCCCTGGCATTATCAGTTTAAATTATTCTTGATAAAGTTCTGTATTTTGTACCCCAAGATTCTGGAATCCATCGTTTGCATACAGGTCATGTTTCCCTTCCAAGGTTTCCCAGTTTCTGATGTGCTGATAGAACCTTTCTTTCGTCCAGTTTCTTACCCAATGATTGATAGCCTTAATCCTACTGTGTTTTTGCATTGCATGGCATACTGATCTAGTGATATGCAAAGGATGCATTGGACACAATTAAATTTGATTAATCATACTCATGCTACATAGCGTAATATTTCTATAGTTTTTCTCATCAGATCTACTAGATGTCTACAAATGGCATGGGTCCAGCCACTGGGTCTATAAGGCAGTCCACGATACTACTCTGAAGTTATGGTTTGTGCAAATGTAAGTTTCTATATCTCTGCCAACTGATGACTAGCATTATTTCCATACAGAGATGTAAGCATCTGTAGTTTCATTGGCAGAAGTAGTTTTTTTTATTTTATTTAGTATTGTTTTGCTATATTTTTCAATTTTTTTCACATTAGCTTTACACTTATTTTGCTTTTTCATTAAGTGATTTATGTCCATGGTTATCTGTTTTCCACTTGTGACCACTGTATGAATATTTAACAGTTTATGTTTTGAGCTGATTTTGATAGTGGTCATTCTTTCAACTCTCCCCCCTTCCCCTTCTTTCTAGCTCCCCTTTTAAAGTTGGGTAACAGACAAAGTTACCATATCATTTAAAAACAAATCTCTTTTTGGATTAATGTCATGATATGTTGCTGAGTGTAGGCAAAATAGAATAATCAATACCGAGATAACTTTAGAGGGGGTTAATGGCGGATTTCAGTTTTTGTTAACCTGCTTTATATGTTTTTAATGTTATTCCATTGCGCTCGGTAGTAATGATGGTGGTAGTAATCTGTGTTCTGTGGTTACCATCCTAATACGACTATTGATCTGTTAATAGAAATATCATGGATGGTAGTGTTGCTGAATTTCTAAGAAGGCAATTCTTTTCACTTTTTTTTGGTGTGGCTTAATTTGTATAATCTTGGCTATGTGAAAAATCACAAGATACGTTATTAATATAGACAGGTTAACTGTAGGTGGGATTAAATTCTGGTTAAATAATCAAAGAAGTAATTGTCTTTTATTGGATTGAGAATAGTATAAAAGGGACAATCTGGACATGTAGCAGCACCTCCCCCTGACAAAGAGGCTGGCTAAGCCTCAAACCACCGAGGTTTCTACTCCTGGTTTTCAGTTGTTCCACTGACTGTTACAATATTCTGTGATGTCAGCATGAGACAATGAATGTTATCAACAACATCACTAGTTCTGTGAGTGCATTCTTCTTCTTGTAACTTGTATGATAAACTCCCCAGCAGGCCTAGCACAGAAAGATAGAAGCATAGAAACATAGACTTTGACGGCAGATGAGGACCGCTTGGCCCACCTAGTCTGCCCATTCCCTACCTACAGGAAAAGCTGCAGATCCTATTTAACCAACAGCCTATTTCTTCCTACCCCCTACAAAAGTTGTCTTTTGTCTGTCCCATGCATTCTTGAATTCTCCCACAGTTTTAGACCCCACAACTTCCTCAGGAAGGTTGTTCCATGCATGGCCCTGTTGAGCCTGCACTGATCCGTGATTTGGTTATCACTGAGGACTTTGAATGTGACTCATGGATGGTACTGTCTGTTTGCAGCATAGCACCTCTGAGGCCTGAGCAGTGGCCCGGGGGGTGAGGGGAATTTGCCCACTCCTCATCCTCTATTACTGTCTATACAGTATTAGGTACACAATGTGTGCCATCTTGTTTGATGCAGTGTATCTCCTCACCCAGGTGCAGACCTGCTTTTTGTAGGCTTTAACACTAACTGCCAGTAATGTAGCACAAAACTGTTGACTATACAGTGGCAAGAAAGAATGCTGGGCTGTGATTGGTCAGTCTGGGACTGGACCCATGATGTTATCCTGGCATAACATCACAGATGTAGTCCCAGCACATACATGACCGCATCACATATGCCAGTATGTAAAAGGACTCACTGCCCTCTTCCCAGTAGCAGCATTGTTGCCCTGTCTACTCACAGTGCCAGCAGTCATCCCTCGAGCAGCTGTTCAGTTCATCACTCACTACACAGTCCACACATTCCCCAACAAGTTGCCAACTTAATTCCAATTGAAAGGAAAAAAAAACACTGAAGAAAAATAAAATCATCAGCCCTGAGCCCACCACTTAGCACAAGCCATCACTGTGATTGGCTTCAGTACTCCCACCCAGAGATAAAGCCCTCCCTCCAACTGTCACGACTTCTCTGTAGATCTTTACAATTCTTATTTATGCCCTTATATTTCTTAAAAAATATTAAACACAGAAGAAAGCCATCATTGCGATCAGCAGTCCCTGCTAACAGACTTACTGCAGGCACAGTGCAGTCAGCGCTCCGCTCAAGAAATGGTGGTGTCCTAGCTTCTCTGAACTGACAGAGAACATCTGTTCAGCAGTGCAAAAATATTTTTTTCCTGCAAAGACCTGCCAACAATACCAGGATAAAGCTATGACACTAAAGATACCATGACTGATCCTTGACTCCATTTCCCTTTCCCCACACACAGTCAGTATAACTTTTCAACAGATCCAAACATGCAGCAGTTTCAGTGTGAGTGGGCAGTATTATCGGAAATCTGCTTTTGTGGGGGGTGAATGAAAAGCCGCTTGATGTGTGTGTGTGTGTGTGTGTGTGTGTGGGGTAAGCATACCTCTCAACTGTCCCTGATTTTCAGGGAAGTCCCTGATTTGGCCTCAAAATTTTCCTCTGTCCCTCGTAAAATTTGTCTTTTTGTGACAGAACAGTGGGGATTAAAAGTGCAAAATAACGTCAGACATTAAAGTTACAGACTTCTTGTTCTTCAGAAAATGCATTGTAACACAAATCCTTTTATTCTATCACCTTTCTGAGTGAATAGTACCATTTTTTAAGATGTGTCCATGATTTGGGGTCATTATCCCTGCTTGTTTTAAGCCTCGTCCCTGATTCATGAGGCAAGAGGTTGAGAGGTATGGGGGTAAGACAAACCAAAGACACACAGTAGCAGCTGCTGGGCATAGAAACTGTGACACTGAGGAAAGAGTTTTGAAGCAGCAGCCCCACCTGCAGGACAAAACAATAAATGTGCACTATTGTTTTCCTATGTATACCTACTTATTAAAAAAAACAACCAAAAATCTACTTTTAAATGTATTTTTAAATCTTTTTTTTCACACAAATGAGCCATTGTATAATAGGAATAATGCACTCCAGGGTGTGTGTTGTGCTGGGTTAACGTCACTTCTCAGGTGATGGATGCACTCGGCCCGCGACCTCATACCAAACCTCCTGAGGCATGATGTTATCCCAGCATGACACACACACCCTGTTGTGCATTATTCCTTTAACACCATGCTGGGCCAAATATTCATGTCACCACCCCTCTTTTCTGCACTGAGTACATTATGTTTGTGCTCAGGCACTAGTGTGTCTGAACAGCACAGCACAAATGGCTGATTGTGTTAGTCATGTATCCATGGCATTCCAGACATTACAACATGGGTTTTAGCCCACCTGATAGTCAAAAGATGCACGTGTGAACTAGTATCAAATTTCACAGTATACCTTGGTCCCAGGAGTCCCTGCTCTCCAGTTCTCTTGTGCATCTGAAAGGCTAGCACACAGGGGTCCCTGCTTAGAATCCTAAACAAGGTAAGATACAAAGAAATTTAACACTGTTTTTTAAACTGTATCACAGACTGCTAAACTATTCCAGGGGGAATGCCTGGATAATTAGATTTTTGCAATAGGCATGGACATAAATCCTATGTGATAAATCTGAGCAACTATGTGATAAATTCAAAATGTTACATTTATACACATAGTAGACACATCATCACAGATTTGTACACATAGTAGATATGTCACAATCACTCTGGAACTCATTTAGAATGTTCAGACTCAGTACCAGTACTAACTATATTCAAATGCAAAAAACTTTAAAACAAAAAAGATAGCATAGTGATGTAAGCATGAAAGTTATTCAGCACAAAATTATCTACAAATTGGGTGGTGTTTCATTTATAGATACCTTATAGATTTTTTTATAATTAGCAAAAAAGAGTAGAAAATGCAATTTTTTGTTCACTTTTTTGACAAACGTATGCAAAAAAGATAAACAATTAAAAGCAAATGTCCCTGCACTGACAGAAAGCATCCCTATTGCATACATGAAATATACAATGGTGAGCTGTCAGATAAATGATTCATCTACACTTGTGCTGTTTGACCTCTGACATCTCACTCATGGCTTACATTGCCACCAAAATCAGGTCAAACAGCACTTGTGTAGATAAATCATTTATCTGACAGCTCACCATTGTATACCCCATATATGCTGGCCCTAAAGATCTATTTGCCGGAATGCACTGGAACTGCTATTTAAAAGAGGCAGCTAAATGCAGTTTTAATTGGGGATAGTGGCATAATCAGCTTGCTGAGTTTGCTCAGATTCCTTTTGCTAGAGAAGCTGAATTACTTAAGAGAATCTGGATAACACACCTTTTTTAAAAGCTTATGTTGGTATTTGTTTCTTCTTATTTTTTGAGTGCTTGGAAGGAAATTAGTTTTTGTGGAATTGCTTAGAGAAATGTTTAAGCTACAGAAAGAAATTAGTTTGTGGGGTTACTTGGTTAAATGGTGACCAGGCAGAGAGATTGGAACTGCTGTTTTGCTTACAGTCAATCAGAATCACTCGATTTACTCAGCATGTTACAGACTTCAGCTACTTTGTTGGTGCTAAAGGAAAGTGGGGAGAGCGTGTGTTACAAGCTGTAAAACCCTGTGTCACGCTGTGGCATTTTGTAATGCTAGTAATGTCTGCAGGCAGACACAGGCACCTGCCTTTGTTTCAAATCTCACTCTTCCTGTAGCCTTCAGTGACACTAGTCGGGCAGCTCACAACCCACTGCACCACACTCTCGCTCCCTTGGAGAGCCAGAAATCAGGTCATGGGTGCCCTCATGCGCTATTTGCAATGGCGGGCGGCATTTGGAACAGGGCAGAGATCCTGCCCATAATTAGTGGTCACCTGTGAGTTTCTTCACTGGGATCTGCCCTTACTTCAGCTGGGATGTTCCTGGGGCTGGCCTGCTTCTCTCACAAGCAAAGCAGGTTGGGGGCCTCTCTCCCCTCGCTCTCAGTGATAAATAGGCTAATGGATACAGTTTTTCCCGAGTCACCAGCAAGTTATTAAAAGAGGGATTCAGTTGCAAACCCCACAGTCCTCTCTCTCTCCCTTCCCCCCACGCCAGACTGCATGGCAGAGAGAACCACGGCAGCCATTTGGTGCAGAGGAACAGAGCCACCATTTTGCAACCCCCTGGCATACTAACTGGCCTGGCCATGTGGCCATGAGAACAATGGGAGCTGAGGCAGCCATTTTGAGCAGAGGTGCAGAGCCACCATTTTGTAACTCCCTGGCTTGCTAGCTGACCTGGCCTTTCGATCACTTCCCACAGTGGATCGAAAGAAGGCACAGCTACTCACACTTTTTTCAGCCAGATCTCTGGAACCCCCTACCCAGTGGGTTCATACAGATAAAATGGTAATAATAATAATAATAATAACAATAATTTTTAACTTGAGATTGTAAGGTCAGCTTCGATCACCTATCCCAGTGGATCGAAGCCCACTCATTTAGACCCATCTGAATCGCCTTACAACAGCAGCTCAGATATGTAAGGAGGAAACAAGATATTGGGAGCAAATTAACCTGTCCAGACCATCTAACAAGTGGATTGAGACAGAGGTTACACTGCTTCCCCTAGACCACAGAGTGATGTATGCCTTGCAAATGTTTGACTGCTTGCCATCTAGAATATAAGGCATGAGTTTCCAGGAGGTTCTGCTACTGGTTCACCCATCTGGTCACTCATGTAGTACAACCCCTAATTGGCCTTGCTTTTTCCAATTATGTTTTTCAGATGGCAAAAACCAAAAAAGTGCACCTCATGCAGTGCCACCCTCCTGCCTCACAACTTGGGCCTGCAGTGCCCGGCCTGCCTCCACGATGATGACGATTTGTCCCTGGATCAATCTCCTTCACTGGATCCAAGCATCCAAGGAACCAGCAGAAACACGTGGGTCAATCCGGGGGCCCTCCTCATCCAAAATCAACAAGCCACAGCGGCCATGATGGACTGTCAGCAGAACTTTATGTTGCGGGTCATGAAGAAACTGGAAGCTTTCACCCAGAACATATCTCCATCACCAAACCCAAGACCAGAACCCATTTCCCTCCAGTGACCACGGCAATAAGAATACACCACCCTTGGAATCTGTCCCACCTCAGCCAGACAATGGGCAAGGAGATGAGGAACTTCAAGATGAAGAGGGCGAGGACTCAGATGAGGAAGAGATGGACGTCTCCCAGTCCATTCCTTCTCTCACTTCTAAACTGTGTTCCTTCAACCTCATTCCAGGGATCATGAAAGCCATTACAGTGGGGTTCAAGGAGGAGGCTGCTTAACCAGAATCCAGTCTCAACCCAATGATTCAACAGAGACCCAAGTGCAAAGAGACCTTCCCAGTGTGTCCAGCAATCGACAACATATTCACCAAAGAATGGGAATCAAATGAGCCTGGGCGCATGTCAGAGAAAAGGAACCTGGATAGGATGTACCCTATCCAGGAGGACAAAGCGCACGTCTGGTGTGTGGCCCCTACAATAGAGCCACATATTGCTGCCCTCAGCAAGAAAACTGTATTGCCATGTGGAACCATATCCTTGAAGGACCCAACAGACAAAAAGGTAGAGGACATGTTAAAGAAGATGTTTGAGATCACTGGCATGGCAGCATGGGTGGCCACCACAGCAGTCTATGTGGCTCGGGCACAAATCAGATGGCTGGAGGAACTCTTAGACAGAGCAGACCCAAGTCAAGGGATGCAGAATTGTTAGAATGTTCTTTAGATACTGCAAAGTATTTGGGGGATATGGCTGTGGATAGGTTCAAACTAGAGGCCAGAGTGTCAGCACTAACTAATAGAACTAGGAGGGCACTATGGTTAAAATTGTGGGAGGCAGATAATGAATCCAAGAGTCTTTTACAAAACCTCCCCCTAAAAGGGAAACATATTTTTGGGAAGGCCTTCAGAAGTACCTGAAGCAAAAAGAGTAAGGCAAGGATTTGGGGAAGAACAACAACAGGTCCATGTACCTACCATCGGGTAAACGATGGTTTTGGGGAAACAACAGGTTTCATCAAGGAAGGCGACAGAACCAATATATAGTCAGTCCACTTCCTTTCGAGGCAGAGGGTGGCACAATGGCAATGCCAACCATGGTACCTCCAACACCAACTATGCCTCCTCCTCATTCTCCTCATTCAGAGGAAGAAACAACAACAAGTTCAGAGGCAGAGGAAAGGCACAATGACTACCATCACATAGAGCTATCAACACCCACTTGGAGGGAAAGAGAGTATCTCCCTCCTGTGGGAAGGAGACTGTCGCTGTTCCTGGACCAGTGGGTGGACACTACCACCGGCAAATGGGTTCTGGAGGTAGTATCCAGAGGATACGCAATAGAATTCACACAGCGACCACACCAAGACAGATTCATACAATCCCCAATCTCCAGGAGAAGGGCATCTGCTCAGCAAGTGCAGCAGATCCTACTGGAGCTAGTTCAGAACAAGACCATTCAGACTGTTCCCATTCAAGAACAGGGAGAATGAGTTTACTCCATATTCTTCCTGGTCCCCAAAAAGATGGGAGAGCTCTGCTCTATCCTGGATCTGAAGTACCTGAACAAGTTCGTTCGTACTCAGAAGTTCAAGATGGAGACCCTCCACTGCACCTTCAGATGTGTCAGAGTGAGGGATTTCCTAACCTCAATCGACCTGAAGGATGCTTACCTTCATATTCCCATTCGACCGAGCCACCAGCTATATCTGCATTTCCACGTGTTAAGCCAACACTTCCCATACCAGGTACTACCCTTCAGCCTAGCCTCCACTCCACGAACCTTCACAAAGGTGTTGATCATCCTGGCAGCTTGCCTAAGGGAAAGAGGGTGGACATCATCCCTTATCTGGATGACTGGCTGATACAAGCCAGGTCCAGGACTCAGGCACAGAGGAGCACCCAGCTAATACTATGATCCCCGGAAGAGCATGGCTGGGTAGTCAATTACAACAAGAGCTCTCTGGTACCAGCCCAATAGCTGGAATACCTAGGGGCAGAGATAAACATGGCCACAGGTATAGCACAACCATCACAGAAGAGTATAGATAACATGATGGGTCTGGTAAGGGCCCTAAAAGCATGCTAATGACCCACCATCGGGCAGATAGCTCAGGTGCTAGGATGCATAGCCTCCTGCATAGACCTGGTCCCATGGGCCAGGTTTAACATGAGACCACTGCAAACTTACCTGCTGACTCAGGGCTCCCCATCCAAGGAGAATCTAGGAGTCAGAGTCACTCTGCCACAAGAGACAAAACACCTCCCTCACCTGGTGGTTGAACCGGCACAACCACAGCGGGGGACACCTCTGGATCTGACATATGAGATCACAATAGAGACGGATGCCAGCCTCATGGGGTGGGGAGCATGTCTAGGCTCCCAGTCAGCGGAAGGCCTATGGATACCTGTGGAAGCCATACACTCCATCAATGTCTTGGAGATGAGAGCTGTGTTCCTTGCACTAAAAGCCTTCAAGGATACTGTGCAGGGATGCAATGTAATGATTCGTTCAGACAATCAGGTCATGGTGGCCTATCTGTCAAAACAAGGGGGCACAAGAAGTTGGGCCATGCTGTCCGAGGTAACGAGGGTGTTGTCCTTGGCACAAATCCACCTCAAGCACATCAGGGCCATCCACCTGGCAGGCAAGCTAAATGTCAGGGCAGACTGGCTAAGTCAACAACGGGTTCACCCCGGGGAGTGGCAACTCCACCCGGAGGTATTCCAATCAATTCAGAGCAGGTGGGAACCCATTATGATGGACCTCATGGCCACAGAGGCAAATCATCAAGTGAAAGACTTCTTTTTGAGGTACAGGGAAAGGAAGACCAAGGAAGTCGATGCCTTGTTACAGAACTGGACCCGGGACAAAGCATATGTCTTCCCTTCAATCCCGCTGATCCCTCAGGTACTAGCCAAGATCAGAGAGCCTCGGAGGATCATCATTCTAGTGGCACCTTACTGGCCACAAAGGGCATGGTTCTCCATGGCTATGGCCATGGCAGTGGACATGTGGAAACTCCCTTGCAGATCGGACCTACTGATTCAGGGCCCAGTCACCCACCCGACTCCAGAGTCTTTCCGGTTGTCGGCCTGGCTCCTGAGAGGCAGAGACTGCCAAAAGTATGATATCACAGTGCAGTCATCTCCACCATGTTGCAGTCCAGAAGGTTCTCCATCACGTCCACGTATGGCCATCAGTTGAACATTTTTTCTGCTTGGTGCCACTGTAGAAACAAAGCCCCAATTCAGTAGACATGTCAACTGTCTTGCTGTTTGTACAAGAAGGCATGGAAAAAGGACTTCCCCATTCATCCCTCAGAGTACAACTCTTGGCCATAGTGGCAGCCTTAGGACTGGAGGGCCTACATAGTACAGGGTCCCACCCTGATGCTGTCAATTTCATGAAAGCTGTAGAAATGATGAGGCCTTGAACCAGACCATCCATGTCTCCTTGGGACCTCACACTGGTACTGGACGCCCTGGCATTGCCACCATTCAAACCAATACGGACAATCAGTTGTACTGGATGGGATTGAAGACCTGCTTCCTCGTAGCCATATGTTCAGTCCACAGGGTTGGGGAGATTGGGGCATTATCATGAAAAGAACCCTATATCATCTTTACTCCTGAGGGAGTATCCTTGAAAACAGCACCTGCCTTCATGGCTTCATTCCGAAGGTGGCTTCCCAGTTCCACACGGAACAGACGCTAAAGTTCCCAACCTTGTATACCCAAGGAGAGCTGGGGATCAACCCTATCCCACATCACCTCAATGTGCAAGCCACTCTAGCAACGTGCATCACCAGAACTCAGAACCTTAGAAAAACTGAAAGGCTCTTTGTCATTGCAAAGGAATATAGACAGGGCATGGCAGCCTCAAGGATGACAATTGCTTGTTGGCTAAAGAGGACAATTCAAGAGACATATAGACTCAAGGATGTCACTCCACTGGAAGTCATCAAGGCTCATTCAACCAGGGCAGTAGCCACATCCTGGGCCAAAAGAGCCAACGCATCATCTGAGGATATCTGCTGAGCAGCAACCTGGACATCCATTCACACATTTGCAAGACATTACAGACTAAAGACCCTTTATAAACAGAGGGCTTCTTTTGTTACCAAGATCCTTTCAGCAGCCACCCTACATGCCCACTCTTAGTCGCTCTGTCCCACCCTGATGGGAAGAATACTGCTGCTTAAGTACCCATGATGTAATGTCTGGAGTGTCATGGATACACGACCAACACAATGGGTGTTTACTCACCTGGTAAAGGTGATAGTGTTGGTCGGTATCCATGGCACCCCAGGGGCCTCCTGTCAGGCGTGTGGAGAGATTCAAGTGGGTGTGGATCCTGAACCAAAATATGTTGGGGACAACATAATGAAACCTGGACATTTGGAGTATCATGATATTTAGGTAAAGGATGAAAATGGACATGTGTTGAGGATAGAGACATATTCATGATCTCGTCAGGTGTGCTAGATGCCTGAGCATTAGCATTGTAGCAATAGGAAATTAACCGTATGGTACATGGAATGGTCTCATCCATTTTTTTCCTTTGAATATGATACAGAGTAGTGTATGTTGTTTTATTGACTAACCTTGTTTCAGCTTGGGAACACAATTGGACTGGAGAGCAGGGACTCCTGGGACCAAGGTATACTGTGAAATTTGATACTAGGTCACATGTGCATCTATAGCCTATCAGGTGGGCTAAAACCCATGATGTAATGTCTGAAGTGCCATGGATACCAACCAACACAATCACCTTTACCAAGTGAGTAAACACCCAATATTGCATTCTTGTATAATTGGCAGTTTGTACCAGTGCAAACGGGTTGTGCCAACCGCAAACCTTTTGAATATGGGTGGGTGTTAGATTTAAGTTCTTTTTTTAGAAACAAATCTTCAACATGAATTACAACATGTAAGTATAAAGCCAGCACTCACCACTGCAACTGGGCTTCTGGTTCCTCTTTGCAGAGTTTGAAGGAAGCTATGCCTCTCAAAAAACACAAACTGCTCATAGTTGCAAGTTGTACAAAGACACCTTCAAGAGACGAACGTGAAGATTAACAGTGCAAACAGTGCATACAGGTGTGGGCCAATGCCAGGCAAACTGACCTTTCACACAAGCGTAGCACACTTCATCAAAGGTCGCTCCCCCATCACTAATGCTGATATCTATACAGTTTCTTAAAGTGATACTGCTCCATCTCAAGAGCTGAGCAAATTGCCATACAAGGCAGCGCTAAAAGTGGAAAGGTGCATAAAGTGCTATAAAACAAAAGTAAAATGGATCTGGTCATGCTCTGGCATCAGTATTTTATCTACAGTATGTTACATCTTCATTATCCATTAAGCACAGAGGTACATTCTGTGGAGAGAGAAAAAGTGGCAAAATAAGGATTTGTGTAATACAGTGCCTGTATTTATATTTTATAAACAAGGCCACTAGCTCTAAAGTAGACAAAGGAAAACTGGGAGGGAAGGTAGAAAAAACAGAACAGGGAAGCAAATCAAGTACACAATATACAGTTCTATGTTAATGATACATTCATATATGGCACTCCATTTCAAAAATAGTGTCAAATCTAATTAATAATTAATGTCAGACCAGTTCCTGGCACCTGTCAAATAAATCAACCGTCAACTCTGTTAACAGGAAACTGGGTGCCCTATACAGAAATAGGCATAACCTTAGCCCTGATGCCAAGCACATAGCCGTTACCAGCACTATACTACCCATTATTGTCTATGGCCTCATAGAGTGCGGAGCAGCCACTGACACTGTTCTAAAGAGAGAAGTTAGTCCTCAATAAGGCATGATAGGCTCACCCACACCTGCTCCCTTTATGTACAATCTAACTGGCTCCCTCTCCAAGAAAGGCTTAACTCAGCAGTGCATGAATCCGGTGAAAACTTTGACCTATACTTTTTTATAGTATTTTAGATAGCCCCTTATCTACTGACATGTATGGTACCCTTCTTTCTCCATTTTGAATCTACTTTAGTACTTTTTTCGCATCTGAATTAATAAAAGGAGTGCGCCTTTTAATTTGGCTCAGATCAGGTTTTCATCACTCTTCCCAGTTGTTCTTGAACACCTGCTGTTCCATAAGGGCAGGGAGCACTGCCTGCTGCATGCTAGCTCATTTTAGTCATGACAAGAATGATTTTAAACAATTGATGTACAAAAATAGCAGATAATACTGATGAAACATGGTCCAAGCCATATTAAAAGGAGTGCTCCTAAAGCAGGCTCAGCCCATGAAAAGAAGGGTATCATACAAGTCAGTAGATAAGGGGCAATCTAAAATAGAATAAAAAAGTATAGGTCAAAATGTTTACCACATTGTTGCACTGCTGCTTTAAATATCACACATGCCTGCTGGGGAAAAAAAACACTCCTGGGTTCCACTCTGCCCTCAATCAGAAACTTACTTAATCCTGTTAATAATCAATATACTACTAGAAGCTTGACCCAAAATGCTCTTTCTGTCCCATACTGTAGAACAAGCCTAGCCATGCATTCCTTCATGGCCAAGGCACCACAATGGCTAAATAAGTTGCCCAACTTCTTGCTGGGTCTCCACAAATGAACGCGATTTAAGAGAGAGCTAAGAAAGGCTTTCACACCTGGCCTGCTCTGCACCCGCCTCAACTGATCCCTTATTACTCCATCTGCATTAGCATTCCTTCTAGACAATTGCTGCTTAGCCTGCCCTAGCTGTTGCCTTTTCTGTACTTTGCTGCCGCTATTGATTATTATTTTGACAATGCCCCTTTGTGCAGCTTAAGACTCTGTCATGATTGTTTTACTTATCGTGAATACTAGTGATGCCTAGCCATTGCCTTTATGAACTTTACCGCTGCTATTCATTAGTATTGTGATGCTTCTCAATGTGTTGCTTAAAATTATGCCTTGATTGTCTGCCTTCAATATCTGAGCTACCTAAGTATATGCCTTGATTGTTGTGTTCTTCTTGTATAATTTATATCCTGCCTATGACATGGAACCTTTGCAAATGAGCACTTGTGCTCAAAGGCGTATTTCCGAATGTAGAAATAAATGAATAAATAAAAATCCTAAAGGATTCCTTCTTAAACAGTAAAATGTTAAAATCTGCCCCCGTCACCCTTCTACGCCCCTCCTTTTAGTTTTCCTTTATCTGTTTTAGTTATAGTGGCTTTGTTTATCAAATATAAAATACAGGTACTGTATTAGACACGTCCTGATTTTGGCATTCTCTCCACAGGATGTATCTCTGTGTCTAATGGTTCAGGAAGATCTAAAGAAAAATAAAATATTGGAGAGCCAGAAAGTGACCAGAACCATTGTACTTTTGTTTTTAATTGTACCACTTTGTGCAGCTTTGCACTTTTTGCATCTTGTTTGCCAGGTTGTCCCACTCTTCAAATGGAGCAGTATAGCTTTAAGAAACTCTGTATTAAAGTAAGCATTAGAGGTGGGGGTGGGACCTTTGACAAACTGCAATGAGCTTGTGGTAAAAGTTGGTTACACTTGGCATGAGCCCCCCTTCCGTGTATGCACTATTTGTACCGCTAATCTTTACTTTCCTCTATTAAAAACATCTTTGAACAACTAACAATTTTGAGCAGTTTATGTTTTTATAGAGGCATAACTTCCTTCAAATGCTGCAGAGAGGAGGCAGAAGCCCAGCTGGACTGGTAAGAGCCTGGTTTTGACTTAGATATGTACTTTTGTTCTATCTAGAAGATTACCCAGCTCCCATTGCAGCTGATTTTGTTTCTTTAAATGATGTATAATATGTTAATCTGTACGGTTCCTGTGTTCCTTATGGTTATGAGAATTTCTTCTCAAGTTCTTTGTGTGCCCAAACTGCTCAACTTCACAGTTCTTTCTTCAAAAGAACTAAAAAATGTGCTATAATCACCATAAGGGACACAGTAACTGTACAGATACTGTAAACATATTGTAGATCTTGGGAGCATCCCTGATCAATCACAGCCCTCCCTTCAGTTGCACGTGAGGTACTCTTATTACTGTAAGAGTACCACATGCACTGCACCACTGTAACAGGTTTCTTGCTGACCGCTCATATCTTCTGCATTTTAAATAAAAAGAATGTTTTTTTAATTTAATAAAATAGAGATCTATAATAATTTTATGGTTTCATTTGGAGGGTCTCTTATGATCTAAGAGTGTCACCTTTTGCATCCTTAGGATGACAGAAATGCTCTCCTTTGGCTGGCAGTCCTCTGGTCCTCAGAAAGTGCAAGGCAATACTCTCACAACCATAAGGGGCCCTCCAAATGGGCCCATAAACTTATATAAGAGATTGTATCTAACAACAGTGATGTACAAAATGCATGGGTAATACTGCTCCAGATTATCTAAGAATGAAAACTGAGTAAGGTCAATCCACAAACACACAAGAGGAAATGCCAAAGGGAATCTGCATAGCCCCTCAAATAATGCAAACTTTGGCAAATAATCTATAATGTATAGAGGAACACTTTTGTATAATGCTCTCCCTTCTAACATCTATGCTTCACCTACCATGACCATCCTAAAACAATGAATTAAATCCTGTTACTATGCTAAGTAAAGGCAATAATGTGTAATACAAAATAATATTATAAACTGTCCTTGTATGATGCATTGTCTATATGTTTACAGTATCACTATCAACACTGGTGTACCTCAAGGGTCCGTGTTGGGCCCTATACTTTTCTACATATTTCTTTATGACCTACCATCTGTCTGTACATCAACCTCAATACATTGGTATGCATGGTCCTCTACACCTCCGGACAGTCCCCCACTGATGTTGCAAACAGAATTCAGCAGGACTTCAATAATGTTCAGCACTGGTTTTGCTGTCATCAACTTTTTCTAAACATCAAGAAGACAGTCTCCATGACCTTCAGCACTAGGCAGAGAATCTCTAGGCTCCCCTTCCTGCCCTCCTTCCATACCCTTGATGGGACAGTCCTTGAGGACACCTCCTCTTTCAGATATCTGGATGTTTGGTTTGACCAACATCTCATCTTCTCTGGTCCTGAAAAAGCTACGCCCCAAGCACGGCGCTCTATACAGGAACCAGAACTGCCTCCCTCGCCCGGCTAGGCATGAACTTGTCCAGAAGATGGTCCTTTCTATTTTCATCTACTGTGATGTAGTCTACAGTGCCGCTCCCAAGACCTCCTTAGCTAGATTGGTTGCCCTCTTCAACTCCTTCTGTCGCTTCACTCTGGACTCTCCTCTCACACACCACTGTTAAGTCTACCACTCCCTGGCTTTTCCCTCACTAGAAAATAGATGCCTCCATCACTGTACTAAATTTGTCTCTAAATTCTGGTTTGGATTGCTCTCATCCTATCTCACTTCCTCTCTATCAGTTCTCCCTCCCTCCCTCTGCCCACTCACTTAAATCTTATGACTCCTGTTCTTTGGTTGTCCCTCGCCAGTCTACCACTGTAGACCAGGTTGCTTTCTTGTATTGCTTCCAAAAACTGTGGATTTCACTTCCTCACCAGATTCACCACTCCTCCTCCCCCTCCTCTATAACTTCAGCCCTACATAATTTCCTGTCTGTGAATTGTACCTGCAATTAACCTACTGTACCTGGTATACATGACATGCTCCCCAACCTCTATCAATATATTAAGTAACTATTCTGAATTACAGCTCCCTTCCAGCCCCACTACATTCTTTCCCTGCAGTGATCCCTACCGGGCCATTCCTTCGGGTTATCTATAACTACCACTGTAACTATGACTTTAGATTCCTATCAATCTACAACTATTAATACATCTATAACCTTGATTCCTATTCATCTTCTCCCCTTCCAGCCTCACTACTTTTCCACCTCTGCTGTTACTCCCTATCCACCCCTTCCTTTTGGGCTAAATAGTACCATCATCATGAATTTAAGGTGTTATCCTAATGCAATAGTTCTTAGACTTTGTCACAGTGAGCCTCCCCAAATCCATGGAAAAGATTTTGAGCCTCTCCCAAAAACTGAAATAATCTTGGGCCTCCCCAAAGAAAAATAACATACTGTACTTTGCGCAGTACACCATGAATAAATTGAAACCCCTTCGAGTACTTGGCTCACATTCAGTTCTTTGTCTTATATTGATGTGGAACCTTTAAAAGAGCTCCTGTGCTCAAAGGTGTTATCTGAATAATAAAATAAACAAATATTATTCAGCTTATTGTACACCACACACACACACACACACACACACACACACACACACACACACACACGTCAGCCTACTTGCTCTGCTATTTTCATTCTTGAACCATTGTTACCCCTTGTTGCAGTACCTTTATGGGTCAGACTACCTTCTCTGTTTCCTCTCTATAAGGAATTACCTTCCTACATACTTTGCCTCTCCCCCTCCTTCCCTGCTCCTAAGCAACTTCTCTGGGATTACTTTGCTCCTTCCTGCTGTTGCTCTGAGCACTTCTATTTGGGATGTTCTGCCATCAGTCTACAAATTGATCAGTTACCACCACTAATTATTAGTTTATTGTTTGCATTTGTTTGCACTATTGTTCACTGTGTATTTCTTGATTGTTTTGCAGTTCCCTTTTGAAATGTATTCACTACCTATCCTTCCCCGGGTACACCTGAAATGAGCCCTGGCTCTTTCACTTTCCCTTGTCACCTATTAGTAAATAAATAGATAAAATTCACCTAGTATTATCCTCTTTCAGTTTGCTTCATCTCTTCACACAAAATACATAAAACTCAAAATTTAAATACAGTACTTTTTCAGACTTGCTTGAGCCTCCCCTTGAACAGGTTGGAGCCTCCCCGTGGAGGCTGGCCTCACCATTTGAGAACCCCTGTCCTAATGTAATGCACTTGATCTGTCCATTATGACCTCTGTAAACAATTGTACTTATATGCTGCACTTAATATGTTATTTCTGTTATTTGTTTTTCACCACTGCCAATATTGTTGTAATAATGTTTGTTGTTGTATGCATGTATGTATTTCCACTACCCATTCCCCCAGGACGCAACATGAGACAAACAACTTGTTGTTCAGTGTGCCTTTCCTGCTGAAACATTTCAATAAATAAATAAAGTACAGTTACTATACCTCTTATGGTTCAGAGTGTATTCTCGAGTTCTTTGGGTGAGAGAACTGTGAAGTGAAGCTGAACGGTTCTGGCACACAAAGGACTTGAGAAGGCACTCTTATAAGCATAAGAGACACAGGAGCTTTTCATATAAACATGTTATAAATCATGTCAAACACCTTTGTATAAAAAAAAAAAAATTTAATTTAAAGCCAAACTGTTTTATTTTGCAGAATGTTAGTGAATCCTCTTTGTTGCAAATGGACTGTGCCAACTGAAGTTAGAACATCAGAACTGTGAACTCTGTGCATGAGGCACCCTCTTGTGGTTGTAACAGTACTTGAAATGTTTAGAAATAAACACTCCTGATTGGCTAAGAATGATATCATGATTTATAATGTAAGTTTATGGGTCCAGTTGGAGGGCCTCTTATGATAAAAAAGTATTGCCTCATGTGTTCTTAGGACCAGAGGACTGCGAACCAAAACAGAGCAGTTCCGTGGTCCTAAAGACACAAGAGGCAATACTCTTAGATCCATAAGAGGCCCTCCAAATGGGCCCATAAAATTACTGTATTATAGATCACTAACTTTATTGAATTAAAAAAATCCTTTTTTTTTAAATTAAAAATGCTGGTGGCACGAGCAGTCAGTGAGAAACCTCTTACAGTGGCTCAGCGCATGTGGCACGCGTATGGTAATAAGAGTACCACACACACAACTGAAAGAAGCGCTCTGACTTGTTGGGGATGCTCCTGCAATCTATAATAATGTGTATTGCCATACAGCACAATGCATTTTGTTTTTAATCTGACATTTGAGAGAAACAATTGTGAACAAGCTATCCAGCTTACCTAGGATATCTTCTGGAAATATCTGTTAATACATAAATACATATATGTGCTAAGAACTAGACTCAGATTGCCACATTAAATTTCATGTAGTCCCCCAACTACTGTAAACTAGCAGGTGGTAATGACTTTTATAATATGTTTTATTTACCATGGATAACCAAAATGATCAGCTTCATTTTATTTTCAGTGGAGTACAATTTATTTATTTTTTATTTATTTCAGATTTGGATTAATACCTTTGAACCAGAACTCATTTACAAAGGTTCCAAGTTAGAGAGAGACAGTACAATACAATACAATACAATACAATACACTACAGTACAATACAATACAATACAATGCAGTACAATACAATATAATACATGGGTTACAGATCAAGTAGGAGGAATAATCATCAAATAAGGTATGTTTGCTAGGTTATTGTTGTTGACAAAGAATGAAAATAATTACACAATTTCAAATGAATGCAGAGTTACCACTTGAAGGATGCAGCAATAAACAACACTTAATCAGTGTGGTACAGCCCTTGTGTAAGTGCCGGGTATTAAGGAAGGAGGGGCCTCCAGGTGAAGTGAAAGGAGGAGCAGGAGCAGCAGAGAAGGCATTGCTATGGTATAGTCAAATGGGCAGGGCAGAGAAGAGTGGGTGGGAGGGACAGGGGTGGGGGTAAGAAAGGGGGGAGTTAAAAAGGGGGGTAGGTCAGGTGTAGGAGGGGTGGTAAAGATGGAGTGGAGGTTGGCCAAAGGTAGCTGGTGGCATGTTAATAGCGAGTCTTTAGGCTAGCTAGAGTTATGTATTGCAGGAACAAGCATTTTCAAGTGCAAAGTGCGAGTGGAGCCCAGATTTGAACTGACTGAGTTTTTCACAGTCGCGGAGCGCAAAGGGCAGGTCATTAAACCATTTGAGTCCTTGATATGAGATGGATCTCTGAGCCAGTGTAGTGTGCTTGAAAGGCACTAGTAGCCCACCTTTAGCTGCGCTTATAGTATTGACAATGGAATGCCCATATTTGAACAGGGAGGAGGCTGAGTCAGGGTTTTGGCCAACTAAGGATTTTTTTTTCCAACAGGCAGGTCTGGTACTGGGCCCTGGATTCAAGAGGGAGCCATTTGATTTCTTTGTATAGGGTGCAGATATAGGTGAGATGATCGGCCCCTAGTACCACACAGCATGCCTTGTTGAATAGTGTTGTGACCCTCTTTAATGCGGTGTAAGAGGAAACACCATAAATGACAAGGCCATAGTCTACGGTGGATAATACTGAGCAGCATGTAACTGGCTTTAAAGCGTCTGGGGCCATGTGGCGATATAGGATGCCCAGTTTTGTGTTAGCCATTTTGACCACGTGGTTGATGTGCTTAGAGAAAGTGAGGGTGTTGTCTAGGTGAACACCTAGATATTTGAAGGTGGATATTTGCTTAACAGTGTCTCCCTTGGAGCTACGAATCAAGAGTGGGCTGAACTTTTTTTGCTCTGAGGGACAGTGAAGAGCAAGCTCTTCATCTTTTTATACTGCTGGCATTGAAGGTGGACAAATTACCAGGCCTGGACAGAGTACATCCAAGGGTACTAAAGGAACTGGCTGAGGAGCTGGCAGGGCCAATGGCAGACCTATTTAATAGTTCACTAGAATCAGGCATGGTACTGCAGGACTGGACAACAGTACATGTAGTGCCCCTCCACTAAAGCAGTCCTAAGGATGACCCAAGGAATTACAGACCAGTCAGTCTGACCTCCATTGTGGGCAATCTCATGGAGACCACACTAAAGGAAACGTTGGTGGAATATCTAGAGGAGCCTGGTCTCCAGGATGCAAGGCAGCATGGGTTCATGGGGGGGAGATTGTGTCAAACAAATCTGATTCACTTCTTTGACTGTGTCACTAAGACAGTAGACAGGGGCCAAGTGGTAGACATCCCCTATCTTGATTTCAGCAAGGCCTTTGACTCTGTGCCCCACAAAAGTTTGATCAGGAAGTTGGTGAATCTTGGGGTTGCTGAAAAGATGGCCAGATGGGTGGAAAACTGGCTGAGGGACAGAAACCAGAGGGTGGTTGTGGGGGAAGAGTTATCTGGTACCAGAGGGGTAACCAGCGGGGTCCCACAGGGCTCTGTACTGGGGTCAGTGTTGTCCAATGTCTTCATCAATGACATTGAGGGTAGCATTAAGGGCAAAATGTTCCTATTAGCAGATGACACCAAGCTCTGTGGGAGAGTAGACACAGCTGAAGGCATACAGGATCTACAGGAAGATCTGGAAAAGCTGAGGAGGTGGTCCAGGATATGGCAGCTTGGCTTCAATGCCAAGAAATGCAAAGTTATGCATATTGGAGCCAAGAATCCCAGGGCAGAGTACTACCTGTGTGGAGTCTGAGTATCTGCATCAGAGGAGAAGAAGGACATGGGAGTGATAATTACTAGTGACCTGAAGCACTCCACACAGTGCAAGAAAGCAGCAGCAAAGGCAATCAAGATGCTGGGATGCATATCTAGCAGGATCAGTAGTAGGAGAGAGGAGGTTATACAGCCCTTGTACAGGTCACTGGTAAGGCCGCATCTAAGTATGGAGTTCAGTACTGATGCCCACACCTCAAAAAGGACATTAACCTGCTGGAGAGGTCCAGAGGAGGGCTACAAAGATGGTAGTAGGTCAGCAGGGTAAGGCATACGAGGAGAGGTTGAGGGCACTGGACATGTACTCCCTGGAAAGAGAGAGGGGACATGATTGGGACCTTCAAGTACTTGAAAGGAATAAATAAGGTTGATAAGGAGAGTCTCTTTAAGCTGAGTGGCAACCATAACACTAGGAGGCATAGTCTTAAACTGGAGGGTGGGTAGTTTAGGAGGGAGGTCAGGAAGCACTTCTTCACAGAGAGGTTGGTGGACAGTTGGAATGCACTGCTGGAAGAGATCATCTCATTGAAGACAGTGGGCAGATTTAAGAGAGGCTGGGATAGGCATTGGGGAAAGTAAGGACTGCGGGTCGGGAGGATGGAGGAGGGGAGGGAGGGCATGGACATTGGCTCAAGCTTTGGACCCTGCAATACAAGCAGACTTGATGGACAAAATGGCCTTCTTCTGCTGACTTCTTTATATGTTTGTATAACTGAGCAGCAGTTTGTTCTTAGCGAACCATTGCTCAAGTCCATGGAAGTTATTTTGCAGCTCAGCGGTGATTGCGGTCCGCTGTTTGCCAGATACTGAGATGACTGCATCATCAGCGTATAGTACTGAGTGTGCTGGACAGTTGGAGGGTAAGTTGTTGATGATTAAGCTAAAGAAGAGTGGCCCACTCCAAGGTTCACTTCCCTATGTTATGAGATGTGGCCACTAATTCTCACACATTGTATTCTGTGTGAGAGATAACTGAGGAACCAGGCCACAGTGTCTGTGGATAGGCCAGTAGATAAGAGGCAGTTTAGTAGCAGGTGATGATTAACGGTATCAAATGCCTTTGTGAAGTTTATAAAGATAGACCCCACAGCATGACCATTGTCAAGGGTATTACAGTATAAATCTGAGAGGTGTAATCAATTAGTGCAATGTGGGTTTAGTGTTTTTTCTGGAACATGTGCTGTTGGTTACAGAGAAGGTTATTTTTGTCCAGGTATTTGGTGAGTTGGTCTGTGACTACTCACTCCAGGGCTTTGGAAAGGGGGGTGGTAGAATGGAGATAGATCTGTAATTGGAGAGGTTTGTTCTATACCCTGATTTAAAAACTAGGGTGACAAGTGCTGTCTTCCACTTGTCAGGGAACACACCAGTTCTAAGTGAGACATTAAAACTTTTTGAGAGAGAGTCTGCAAGTTTGTCGAGGGTGAGTTCTATCATCTTCATGTATACTTGGTCGTTCTGCATCTTAGTCTTTCCTAGAACCTGCTTGATGTATCTGATGGTCTCTGACCGGGTGACTAGCCAGAAATAGAAAGGAGGGGCTCCATTGCTACAGGGAACTTGCTTGGTTGCTTCAGGGAGTTCAACTAGTGATGCCTGGGGGAGGTAGTCACGTGGGAGCACAGAGCTTAGGTTGGTGAACGCTTGGTTGAAAGCATCTGCAATATCCCTCGGCTCCTGGAAGGTCTCTGAGCCTGTAATAATGAGGTCTGGTGGCACTCTGGATGTCTTTCCAGTGAGGGATTTTACGGAGTCCCAAAAATCCTTCCCCCGGCCCCAGTTTCTAGTCAGGAGGTCTTTGTAGTAGGATGCCTTGGCAAGCCGAATAAGCTTTGTGCACTTATTATGTGCAGCCCTATAGGCAGTTAGGTCTCCTTGGGCCCTTGTTGCCTTTGTCTTGTGCCATAGGTTGTCCCTCAGGTGCATGAGCTCAATGAGGGAGCCTGTGAGCCATGGGCTAGCTGAGCCTCCAGTCATGTTAGTCTTAAAGGGAGCAAAGATATCACAGGCCTTAGTGAAAGCCTGTATGAAGTATTCAAGGGCCTGGTTGCTGTCCACAGAGCTTTCTAGTGGTGACCAGTCGATGAACCTCAGATGTACTTTGAAGACATTAAGCTGCCCTTCTCTGAGCTTGCAATTTCACTTGACCATTGGAGGACACTTTATGAACTTGTTTGTCCAAGTGCACAAAGCTGAGGAGTGATCAATGAGGGAGTCCAGTAAGACTGATACCTCACTGATGTGCTCTGGGCATGAGGCGAGGAGCCAAACTATGAGTGTACTTGTGGCCATTTTGTAGTTATGTCTGGTTGTCTGTGTTACCATCTGAGTCAGGTATAGGCCAGATATCTGGTCCCTGGCCATGGAGGCATCCTGTGATTGCCAATTTGTATTGAAGTCCTCTAGGATGACTTGCTTCCACTTATGCTTGAGCTGTTCCTGGTTACTGATGAACTGCTAAAGCCCGGTGGTGCGTTTGTCTGGGAGTATAAAGATGGTACAGAGTAAAAGGACTTTATTTTGTCATCCTATGCTGAGCTTAATGGTTAGTATCTGGGCTTCCCTTGTATTCAGACTGCTTGGTATTAGTTGTCCTCTGATGGTGCTCCTAAGGTAAATCAAGCAACTGCCCCCCCCATTTGGATAGCCAGACTTGGCTGAAAGTGATATAACAATCCTGAGCAAGTGTCACTTCACTGAACTTAGGTGAGAGCCAGGTCTCAGTCAGTGTGATAATGTTTGATTACCTCTACCCTGGAACTGAGGCAGCTTAGGCAGGAGGCTGCCTACGTTTAGTGAGACAATCATAAGTTGGTCAAATTTTGTTTGTGTATTTACAAACTGGTGTCCTGGCTTGGGGTTCACATTTTCTGATATTAGTAGCATTATCAGGATCATCTTTCATAAGAAATGGGACCAGATTACCCAGTAAAGATCCTATTGTCTTTGTTTTAGGTTGCTTAGGGTCAGAGGCAGGGGGTAGGGTGTGACTGTAGAGTAGGGCAGCTACTGGGGGATAGTGTGGTGTCAACATTTTAAAGATTTGCGGCTATTGTTTAGATGCAATAGGCTGATGGGGGTACTGTAGATGTTCCACTTGAAGTGAAGTTTTGTTGCAGGGGGGCTACTGTGTGCATAGGAAGCCACAGGAGTGAGGTTTTATTCTCCATGCACCTGACAGCTCCAAAATAAGTGGCAAGGAAATACAGTGAAAGTAGCATGTTTATGGGGATCTGCATCTTGGTGATTTAGGATGGAGAAAGAACTACCCTGGGAATTGTGGGTTGGTTGTGTAACCCATAGTCTTGTTGTTTGGCAATAATTTCCAGCCAGGTGAGCCCTTATCAATGTAGTCCGAAATTTGTCCGTGGTCTGTTCTAGATGTGGGGTGGGTCCCAACTATGTATCTTACCATTTCGGGGGTGGAATGACTATGCCAGAAGGTAGCAAAGGGGTTGTATGTTGCCAGAATTAGGATAAGGATTGCAGGAACCTAGCATACCGTTGTACCCCCAAGATAGTATAGTGGTCAGGGTACTTGCCTCCAGTGCAGAGGGTCACAGGTTCAATTGCAGACAGGACAGAATGTGGAAGTATCAAGAGATACTGCCAGAAAATGGGGTAGCCAGGAAGGTGAAATGGCCATACAAGAGGCAAGAAGAGGCTAGAGGATGAGTTAACGTATTCAGGAGTAGGAGCAGTAGCAATAAGCTCAAGGGCAACTACTAGTGGTGACGTAATTAACAAACTAATGGGAAAGTGGGAACTTAGGTTCTACTCAGCACATAGTCATGTGACCAGTCACATGACCCCTATGATGTATAAATCAAGGGACAATCCATGGTGGGGGTGGGCGGGGCAGTCGATGTGAAGCATCGATGGGCTAACACAGTAAGATGGTGTGCACAAGCTGCACCAGTGAGGAAGACTCTGTTTTCCAATACCTTGTTGCTGTGTGCTGCAAACTGCTCTGTGTGATGTACACTCCACTGGGAGCGCTGTGGTAAAATGGAGGATTCTGTGGAGAAGCAGAAAAGGATATGGTGAGGTATCTGGAGGGATAACAAAGGAATTAAGGGAGGAAGCTAGAGAAGGGATGGGGAATTGCACTGAGCATTCTCAGCACCACAGGGGTGAGAAGAAAGAAGAGACTGAAGTGAAGTGGAAGACAGAATCTGAATTAAGGGAAAATGAGAAAAGAAGACACAAGGTAAGCTAAAGCTAATCTTGCAATGTCCTACAGAGAACTCACTGGCTAAACTGCAACAAACCAAGGCAATGCAGGCTCTCAGTTAAATGAATTAGGGGTTATAGCACTAAACAGAGTAAAACTACAACAAGTAAATGAATAAACAGCAGAGTAAAAAACAATCTAAACTTGTTTGCAGACATTTAAAGCATTCAACTAACACAGTAAGATGGTGTGCACAAGCTCCACCAGTGCTGAAGACTCTGTTTTCCAGTATCTTGTTGCTGTGTGTTGAAAGCTGCTCGGTGTGATGTACACTCCACTGGGAGTGCTGTGGTAAAATTTCTACCCAGTTTTACAGATGTTTGATCTGAACACAGGGAGCTTCAGTAACTTGCTTCAGGGTCACACAGTGAGTATATCTTTTGAGATATGAACCTGGATTTCTTGGTTAACAGGTCTGAGCTCTAAGCACTATGCTACAGCATGCTGCCTCCCTTTTGGCCATTAACAACTTAGACTGGATTCAATGATCTTGAGGTAAAAAGCTCTGCAACTCTCCCAATCAACTATGTTTTTCCTCTTGTTCCCCTTAAGTCTCTCCAGGATGGGTCCTGACAGACTCTGGGGTAGACGTCCAGTGAGTGTTTCCCTTCTTCTTCTTTCTACTGGTGAGGGTCTTAAAGGGCTGCATGGTACTGCAGAGGTTGCAGTGAGGTCAGACAACCTTCCTTCCAAGCAGAGCATGTGCTGTAAACAACACTAGCATATCTCCTACGACACTGACTTAGAGAGCAGCGATAGAAAGCTGTCAGCGTAACCCAAACAAACCAACTCATGAGACAGAAGATGGCATGTATGGGGTAACCCTGAGTCTGAAGCAACAATATGAGTTTGGTTTAGTCAGAAGACAGACAGTGAGTAAGCATAAACAATAAGGAAGAAGCTTAAGGAGCTGGGTGCACAGTCGACGAAAACCGGTAAAACAAATATAAAAAAATAAAAAAAACAGTTGGGGCTTTCACCACCGAAGTGAACCAAATATGCCTTCACCACCAATGCGAACCAAATATGCAAACAAACACAAAGAGAACATTCACTGTGCTAACTTTATTAATGTGCTCATTTTTAACAAAGTGCCAGTACAAAAATAATACAGGTACAAAAAACTGAGACCCCCTAGAAAAGGTCCCACCTGACACATTTTGTATCTGTTTATCAAAGGAAGTTTCCCAGCTTACAGGGGCTCCATAAATAGTCCATCCTTAAGGGCATACAGCACCTTTTGAAAATATATACATAAATATGGGAATGGAACCATACAGAAATTGAGTTCTCCCAATATTAAAAACACTGTACTACATTTGTGTTGAGCTTGATGACAGAAACAGTTATGACAATAGTGTATAAAATTGCCAAAAGCACTATATAATATGTGCACTAAATGGCTAAAATCACATAGTCATAAAACTGACATCAGTCTTGTAAGTTTAGGAACATCTATGTTCTAATTTATTTCCAGTTTCCTTACCATGAACAAAATCAGTCTGCCCTACCTTTGGAATGAAACAGAGAGGGCTAGATTCACAAAACATCAGAAAGCACAGCCCAAAAATTAACTTTTGTACTTTGCGATTGCCCAGGTGCCAGAGGTTGCTATTTACAGTTGGCTAATGCATCTGCACTATCCAACTCTGTATAGGGCCAGGGTGAGACAGCCATAACCCCATTACCTCTACCTCTAACCCCACTAGCACTGCCACAACATGCATTCTGGAGAATGGCTCTGCAATGAATAGTGCAGTGTGCTATTTGGAATTCACAAAAGAAGCCATGTAAATAAGCCCATTGGGCATGCAAGGCGCTATGTGACCATTTGCATGCCTAGTATGGGCCCATTTACATAGGCTGCACCAGAGTTTTGCACAGCTCCCCCCAGTCCCTGCCTGATACTTAGCCATTTGTCCCTGGTGCTACTGGTTGCCCCCCATGATCACTGGCTTGATTGCAAAAAAGCAAGGTTCCCTGGTGCCAGTGTTACACCCCCTTGCATTCACCAACCTGAGTACAATAAAATACATTTCTCTGGTGCCCGTGGTCCCCCCCACAATTGCCCATCACTGGACTGAGTAATTACAAGCAAGTTTTCCTGGTATCCAGTGGTACCCACCCATGATCACTGGTCTGATTGTAAAAAGATACATTTGCCCTGGTATCCAGTGGTCCCTTCCTACCTGATACTCTGCCTGATGTAGGAGATCAATTTCCCCAGTAGCTAGCACTCCCTCCCCCTACCCAATCGCATGCCCGATATCGGTAAACATATTCCCTGGTGTCTAGTGATTGATCCCCCACCTGATCCCATGCCCAATATTGGTAAACATACTCCTGGGTGGCTAGTGGTCCCTTCCTCCACTCGATCCCCTGTGTATGAAAATTATACCATTCCCTGGTAGTCTAGTGGACTCCCCTCCCTATCCTTGATCCCCAGTACAAGAACGGACATCCACTCCCTGGTGGTCTAGTGGACCTGCCACCCCCCCAGCAGGTAGTGCCCCATCATCCCACTCCCTCCACATCTTGACCCCAAGCTGGTGACTGGCAAAGCTCTCTACTCTCCACCATGTCCGGCCACCGAATGAGCTGTCAGTGAGCACATACTATGTACGGTACACGATCATTGAGTGACAGCTCAATGAGTGAGCTGTCAATCAATGAGTGCATGCTGTATACAGTACGTGCTCACTGACAGCTCAGTCAGCGGCTGACCATGGTGGAGAGTGGAGGGCTGTGCTGGTCGCTGGCTCGGAGTCAGGATGTGGTGGAGCAGTGTGGTGGGGTACTACCTGCCGGGGTTGGGGAGTAAGGGCCCACTATACCACCAGGGAATGGATGTTCATTCTTGTACTGGGGATTAGGGATAGGGAAGGGGGTCCACTAGACCACCAGGGAATGGTGTCATTTTCATATACAGGGATCGGGTAGGTAGAGGCACCACTAGCCACCAGGGAATATGTTTACCAATATCAGGCACTAGATCTGGTGGGTGGAGGAACCACTAGCCACCAGGTAATCTGTTTACCAGTATTGGGCATGGGATGGGGGGACCACTATCCACAAGGGAATATGTTTACCAATATTGGGCATGAAATTGGGTGGGGGAGGGACCAGTAGCCACCAGGGAATATGTTTATTGATATTAGGTATAGGATTGGGTAGGGTGAGGGTACACTAGCCACTGGGGAATATGTTTACTGATATAAGGCATGGCATTGGGTGGGGAAGGGGACCACTAGCTACCAGGATATATGTTTATCGATATCAGGCATGGGATCAGGTGGGAGTGGGACCGCTAGTCACCAGGGATTTGCTTCTGTATAACCAGGCAGGGGATTAGTTGAAGGGAAGGACTGCTAGCTACCAGGGAAATGGATCTCCTACATTGGACAAGGCATCAGGTGGGGGGGCACTGGACACCAGGGAAAATGCATAATTTACAGTTGGGACAGTGCTCAACGATTGTGTGTGGGGGGGCACTGGCACCAGGGTACTGTATTTGGCATCAGGCTGGCAATCGGTGTATGGGAATTACTGTAGTACTTCCACTAACCACTAGGGTTGCATGGGTAAGGCATGGTCTCAGCTGGCGGTATTGGCTTCTTGCTAGGGGAACCCACAAGAGGCCCTTGCGCAGAGAAAATGCTTTGTGAATTAAACAGCACTGATATTTACATCCCTTCCTTTCATTTGTGTCGCAGCCCCCTCCACATTTTGCCACAACACAAATCCAGTTTGAGCATGCAAACTTGGCTTTTGTGAATACCTACTCTGTGCAAAACCCGGTTTGCTCAAGTAAAACTGGGTTTGTGCTGGGGCAAAGTTTTGTGAATCCTCTCTAGAGAAATTAAACAAGAGGAATCAAATAATGAAAATTACAGCACAAAATACAACTTACGTCAGTGTAATACAGCAATAAGATGTAACAACTGGATTGTAAAGAGAGCTCATTTAAAAAAGGGGGCAGTATCAAAGCCTGTATTAGGACCTGACCATTGGTCTGCCCCTTAAAAGAAAATACAAAAATGTTCTGGTTTTAAAACCAAATTATCAGTCTCCTCCTTGTGAATTATGATTCACTTTCTCAATTGCCAAAAATTTAAATTTATGGACAATGCTGGGATTTGCAGATTTAATGTTAATAATGTGAACTGTTGTAGCTTAGCCACAGTTACCGTTCTGAATTGCCTTGTAGTGTTTCCCAGCTTGAATCTCAAATGTTCTGTTTTTCCCTACTTAAAACACCCCACCTTTACATTCAGCTATATAAATTACTCCCACTGTAACACACATCATGAATGTTTTTATAGTGTATGGTGGAACGTCTTTCTCCACCGAAATCAATCGCTGTCAAAATGTTGTTCTCCTACACTAGTGACATTCGCAGTGCAGCAGAACTATTTTTTGTTCTACTGCACTGCGCACGTCACAAACTGTGTCCTCGAGCAGCATTTGACAGTTAGGGCTCACTCCATAGACAGGACACATAGCAAAAGCAGCAATGTTGGCGGCAGTACTATCAAAGCCACTATCAGAATGGGATAGATTCATCCTCGATCAGGAAAACAAACAAACGGCAAAAAAAAAAAAAAAGAGAAATGAGATGCGGCAATTACATAGTTTCTTGAGAAACAACGACGAGCACAGGGCAATACATGATATCCCCACAACAGAGTTAGACCCACTGTTTAAATGTTCAGTGTTAAAATGTTCAAAATGTAAAGTTCTTACACAGTTAAAATGTCAAGCGTGAAAACATTCAAAATGTAAAGTTCTTTTTTCCTCCTAGAATCCCAGTAAAAATGTTTTGAAGCAGAAACATGTAGTGATTTTTTTCCCCCTAAAAAACCCCCATTCCACCATACACTATAAAGATAAGAGCATGGGGAACAGTTGACAACAGGGCTAATCTTTCACCTTGTTGGCACTATGACGACGGATTACCTCTCGGGCTGCGCTCTCGAGGTAATCCGTCATCATAGTGACAACTCGGTGAAAGAATAGCCCTGTTGTCAACTGTTCCCCATGCACTATCCTATATATAGCCACTGTGTTGCTGTTTTTGGGATGCATAAACTAATTACGTCATCATCATGGGGCAATATTCATGTTTGCCAGAGGCATGGCATCTATTTGTTGCCTTGGATAAGCAGTTGTTACAAGTGTTCTGTGGCAATGGTTGTTTACTCCTGATTAGAATGTCCTTCAAATAAGGATGCCTTCTGAAGGACATACATGGAGGGTTACTAACAACACCTCCAAGCAAGGGATCATTACTCAGAACATGAGAATTGTTTGCAGATATTTTGCAAACAGATGAATAAAGAAAGTGCTCTGGTACCTTTTATTGGACCAACTAGTAATTTTCAGTACACAAGCCTTCATGCCTCATAGTGCCCTTCTTCACCTGAAGAAGGAAAAAAAAAGAGGGGGGTGGAGAGCACACCAGTCTCCTAAAGGTGCTGCTGTACAGTTAGATCTTGTTTTCTTCATTCCATTGGAAATGTATTTTTATTATTTAATTGGAGACCCCAGAATTGCTGTAACTGCAACTTGATTTACTTCAGTTTTTATTTACTACACACTTGTCTGTCCGTGGTGTTTCTTTGTGCTAGCACTCTTCACATCACTGATTGATTTCATTTGTTGTTAATTATCAAATGGGGTATTTAAATGTATGTGTTGTGAAGCAGCCACACCCTTCAGAAGAAGCCACTTTGGGTGGAGTTACATAGGGGCTTTTGCTCTGTGTTTCTCTGCACCCATCCATTATTATGTTATTTTGCTTCTGAGCCAGTATTGTGTGCACTGTTTTCCTTTGCTCGTCACTCAAAGAACACTATGAGGCCTGAAAGCTTGTGTAGTGAAAATTACTTGCTGGGCCAATAAAAGGTATCAGATTACCTACTTTTCCATTTAGTCACAATATGCCAGTTTTCCTGAGGATATTAGGTACTGGATTGGCTTGAGTGCTTCAGGTGGTGACAAAGTTAAATATTTTGATGTAGACACTAGTGTCTTTAGTGCACTTTTTAAAAATAAACTCCTCCCTTATCTGTTTTTTAACAAATTTAGCAGCAGTGTTGATGTTATAAATGCCATAGCATCTTTCAAAAATTACCAGAAAGATCCCTAGCTGCTGTATGGAACTTCTCTTCTGTACTGCAGTTTCTTCTAAGTACTTCTAACTGCCTGTTATGGATGTTGTGGACTGTGTGGTGTGGATGATGAGAACTGGATAGGAGGAGGGTATTGAGGCCCACTGGTTTATGATAGATATCAGTATGGACATCTCCACTATCCTCTCTACTAAGTTCCAAACCCAAAAAGTTGACTTTATTTGGATCAGCTCTAAAAGAAAATTTAAATATGTATTCATGCAATGCAAGTATTTCAGAAACAGATGAAGGCTCCATGCTACACTGCCAGAACATCAATATAACTGTGCTACAATACCAGTTTTCAGTTGCAGCAATTGACATGGTAAGATATTTCAGATATTATGTGATATTTCTAGAGGATTCTCTCTGGCAGCCCTGCAGTGATACTGTGGGCAGGCAGGAAATTCCTCTTGAGATACCACATAAATTTAAGGAAATACTGTATCTCACCATGACAACTGCTGCAGCTGTAGACCGAAAATAGTTATCTTCTAGATCATAAATAGCCATCAATTCCCATAATCACACATAAAGAAATGCTAGGCCCAGGACAAAACTTACACCCTGGCTGTTCCTTTTATTTGTAAATAGTGTGAATTCAAGAATGTAAAAGAATAACATTTCAAAAATAAATTTAGATAGGCTCACCAAAAACCCTGTTGGGGGCATATCTCCCTCAGGGCACTGAATCAAGAAATATTTGGTAACGTGTAGGCCGCCCTCATGGGATGTATTTATATACAAGGCTTCTATGTCCATAGTGACCATGTAGAGTATGTGTTGTCCTCCAAGCCCATATTGCTGAAGAAACCTAGTATATCTTGGTTTCTTTGATAAAAAATTTTAAACCTCTAACAAATGGACTAAGGAGGAAGTCCACATATTTGGATAAGGGTTCAGAAATGAAACCCTGATCACTAATGATGGGACATCCCAGCAGGTTACTCAAAGATTGATGGATTTTGGACAATATTTATATTGTCAGCTTGATGGGAAGCTTTGCGATTAGGAACTCTTTCAACCCATTTTTAAACACAGAATTTATTTCCACATCTATTGCCCTGTTATGCCTCTGTGTGGGATAACAGTCAAGCAAGAGCATTAACCACCCGACTGAATTCTGGAAATCACTCAAATTCCTGCTCCCCCCTACTCTACCCCCATCCCCTACACTATCAGCCCAGGGCTCCCACATCTCCGACCCCATCTGTGTAGCTGAATCCTTTAATACACATTTCTCCAGTTGCGCTGTCAAGCTCCTATCCTCCATCCCGTATCCACTCCCCCCCAGTCCCACCCCACCGCACATGCCCCCAAAACCTGCCCCCAAGTCCTGCCATTCTCATTCTGCCCAGTAACCCATGCAGAAGTACTCCGCTCACTACGGGCCCTGAACCCAAACAAAGGCAAGTGTCCTACGTCCCTGGATGCCAAGATGCTTTTTCTGTCTGCCCCAGCCATAGCCACCCCTCTCACTGCCCTTTTCAACCTCTCTTTCTCTATGGGAAAATTACCCACGGCCTAGAAGTTGGCTACAGTTATACCCCTGCCAAAAGGTGGTGACCCCTCCTCCCCAGAAAATTACAGACCCAGCTCCCTGGTCCCTATCCTGGCCAAAATACAGGAATGACTAGTCATGTCCCAGCTCATACCTTACCTGGATGCCTCCTCTTTTTTCACTCCATTCCAATCTGGATTCCATAAATCCCACTCCACCACCACCTCCCTGCTACGTGTCATTGGTGACATTCTCACTGGCATGGACAAAGGACACGTCACCTCGGCCATGTTTATAGACCTAGCCAAGGATACCATCTCACACTCCCTACTCCTCTCAAAACTCACTGAAGCAGGGCTCTCAGAGCCAGCCACTGAATGGTTCCATGACTACCTAGTGGACAGGAAACAAACAGTCAAACTGGCCTGTCACAACTCAAACTCCCTGACAGTCACTGCTGGAGTCCCCTAAGGATCTGTCCTAGGCCCACTACTTTTTTCCATTTTTTTAAATGACCTCTCATCAGTATGTTCCCATTCATCCATCCAAGTGCGTGTGGACGACACTGTCCTGTACGCCTCCGGCCCCTCCTCACAAAACGTAACAACCCTCCTCCAGGAGGATTTCTATGCCTTCCAGAGCTGGTTGAGGACAAACCAGCTATTCCTAAACCCTAAAACAACAGTATCACAAACATTTGGCTCCCAACAAAGACTCTCCCGCCAAGCCCCCAGCCCTCCTTCCAAAACCTCAGATGGGGCTCCCCTTGACAATTGTACTATCTTCAGATATCTAGGCATCTGGCTGGATCAGCACCTAGATTTCACCTCTCATATTGACTCACTACACAAGAGACTACTCCCCAAACTAGGTGCTCTATCCCACAACAAAAAATGCCTCCCCACACAAACTAGCATGCCATTGTCCAAAAAATGATTCTTCCTGTACTCGAGTACGATGACATAGTTTACTCCATTGCCCCCGCATCTGCTCTGGCCAGCCTAGACACCCTGATCCACTCCTTCTGCCGCTTCATTCTAGACTGCCCACAATCCACTCACCATTGCAACCTGTACAGCTCTTTAACCCTGCCGTCCCTCCATGATCGTAGACAAATAAACTGCGTTAGGTTTGCTGCCAAATTCTGGTCCCTCTCCCCAACCCCCTTATCTGGCCTCTACCCTCTCCCAACAATCCCCACCTGCGTACTCCCTCAGGAACATGGACCCCTGACTGCTACACATCCCGTTTATGCGCACTACCAAAAGCCAGGCCGCCTTTAATTACCGAATCCTACAGATTTGGAATGCCTTGCCAGCCTCCATAAGACATGCACAGAACCCTTGCCAATGCAACCTTCTACTTAGAGCCCATTTCTCTTCCAGCTGCTCCTGTTACAACTAACAACTAAATACTATGCTTGTTGTACTATAAATGTATATGTAATGTATATGACTCACTCATTCTTTACACTGTATATATCCACCCCTGTCTGTATTCTTTCAACCAAATGTTTATAGGAAAGCCTAGGCTTCCCAAAATGTACTGCATATGTATATATTCCATGTATGTAATTGTGTCTTGGACCCCAGGTCACATCTGGAATCAAGCTTTTAGCTCAGTATGCCTTCCTGGTAAATCTCGTAAATAAATAAATAGGTGTGCTATAACAGAATCATTTCTCAAGCTGCATGAGTACCTTTGCATTGTAGTTATCAGTATTTAAATGGACACTGTCAACCCCCTTAGGACTCAAAGTGTCCCTAATTAAAAAAAACACATATTATGATTGTTCACGTTCTGTAGACTGCCCACCATACTGGTGATACCGCACTAAAATGTTCCTTGATCAACTCCCACTGCATTTTTCCTGGACATAGGAACTCCTCAAACACAGTATAGCCACTCAATATGAGGTGGGATATGCCAGCCCGGTGGCGCTGAGGGTTGAGGCACTGGACACCACACCTCACTCCACACTGGCGACCTGGGTTCGGGAATGAGCCCGGGTCATTGGGGGTCAGTAAGGGAGGACTAGGATTGAGCATCTGACAACAGCTCTCCTAGTCCTGGGGAAAGGGGTGGTTGCACACCAGACTCTGGCAGTCCCTGGGGATGCCCGGAGGTACTGCAGATGCACGGGTGCTAAGTGTGGGGGGAAGCATGGCAGACGTCCACATGTTGTGCATGGATGTCATTGCATGTCCATGCTCCCATTGGGGGAAAAGGGAGTAAAATGGCAGCATCATCTGTGGCAGCTTGATGGCCGCAGCTTCACTGGCCGACGATAACTGAATAAGGTATGTGTCGGTATTGGATCCTCACTGGGCACAGGGACTTAAGGGTGGCCCCTCTCAATGGTTGTAGCTGCATATGCTAGCTGGGAATGTCAGCTTCGAGGTCGGTGGTGAAGGAGGAGCGGTGACTGGATTAACAAAGCAGAACTGTGGCTGCAGGTGAGAAAAAGAGATGTGATCAAAAAATATGCAGTGGGAGTAGAAGAGACTACTGCATTATGAGTGGCTACACTGTTTGAGGGTGTTTATAATGTTCAGGAAGTATGCAGTTAGAATAGATCTATGATTTGAAACAAAACAAGGTTGGGCATGCTTTTCAGTTCTGTGAAGCAATGTGGTAAATAAAACAACCAGCAACATCAATGAATTGTATAGAAGGTAAGCAATCATAAAAAAGTGGGTTTTTAACAAGAAATAATACGATGATAAAAAGGTTGACAGTGTCCCTTTAAGACAACAATGCCCCCCATCCCCCCCCCACATCAGTGACATCTTCTGGTTATTCAGTGCCTCTCCTTTTGTAACAGATTTTAAAAGTGAAGATCAGGGATTGTATCAAATAAATTTAAGAGGTCTCTTTCAAAGGCATTTTTAAAACTAGCATCACATGTCTCATTTGTGGATTGAATGTGAATTTTTTTCCTAAACTGATTTTTATCCGTTGTTGCAGTGAGGGGTGTTTCAGATATCAATTCCTCATTCCTATGAAGTACCCCATATTTTGCTTTGCAAAGAAGAAACAAAAACTCAGGTTATGGCAGCACTTGGGCGAGTCAATGATGGTTTCAAATAAATGGATAGAAGTTGACGGTACAAACAAAACTCCTTTATACATCATCTTAAGTTCTAATTCACTAAGTTGGTATTTTGTAATGATCACTTCCAGTTCTTGTATTAATCTTGCTACATGCAGTGGGGTTGGAATACTGTAAGGAATTTTCCTTTCCAGTGCCTCTGCCACCTTATCGTCTCTTTCTTTGGTGAGGTTGTACCTGTATCATTTTTGCACTGGCACTTTGTTAACTATGAGCACTTCAGTAAAGAGTGTGCAGCGTATGCTCTCTTCATGTCCATTAGCATATTTAGTTTGCCTTAGTGGTGAGTGCCCTGTTGTTTGATATTAGTTTTAGACAATAAACAAACTAGCTTACTTGGAGTTCAATATATTATAAATTTTGATAGAACTTGCTGGAGAAGATGGAACTTGCTGGAGAAGATGGAGGATCTGGGTGTGGCTAAGGTCATAGTAAACTGGGTAGATAACTGGCTAAAGGGTAGGCAGCAGAGGGTTATAGTTAATGGGGTCAAGTCAGCAGAGAGGGAGGTCATGAGAGGGGTACCACAGGGATCTATTTTGGGATGGGTCCTGCTCAGTATGTTAATTAGTGTCATTTATCAGGGTATCTGGGGCAGGCTGTTTCTCTTCTTAGATGACACTAAGTCCGGGAGGGTGGAGAGTGATGAGAGAATCAAGAAATGCAGAGTGACATATTAAAGCCAGAGGGGTGGTCTAAGGTTTGGCAATTGAAATTCAATGCCAAAAAGTGCAAGGTAATGCACCTAGGGAACAAGAACCTCAGGGTAGAGTACTGGATGAGTAGAGTGAGACTTAACATTATGGCTGAGGAATGGAACCTTGGAGTTATCATCTCTGTCTCCTCAAACAATTGAGTCAGTGCAACGAGGCATATAGCAAAGTGAGTAGGATGCTGGGATGTATCAGGTGGGTATTGATGGCAGAAGGGATGAGGTAATATTTCCCCAATATAAATTCTTGCTGAGTACATTATACACTTACAGTATCTGAGATGAAAAGAACAGACCTCTGTGGCTCAAGGATCTTGCAAAGGAAGTTTTACATAGGTGCAAAGGGAAATAAGGGAACGCTTTGAGGTAAGTAGACCCTACTCAGCTGTAACATGATGTTTTATTGGTTCTATGTGAAAATAGTGAATTTAAAATTGTGATAGCAATTTAAGCAAGTTTTTAATGGCGATTCCATGAACAGCACCGTCACATAAACGCTACACACATAATAACGGCACTGTAATAATCGTGATCGACGATTATGTAAACAATCTGTCTGCTGACTGCCTAGTGAGGGCAGTACTATGCTCTATTAAATATGAGATGGCTCTAAGGAAGGCACTGTACTTTTTACAACAACAAACTGCATGCTGGACACTAATTTCAGAAAGCTGAAAGCTGACTACAGACCTGTGAGTTTTGGCCACTGTGCATTTTTTCACCTTTCAAGCATTCTATTATTTGAAAGAAGTCTGTTTTTACAGCAGTTCTAAGCTATCTGGGGGGACACCAGCCATGTCTTGCTTCTAGTTAAAAGCCCACTGCATTTGTCTCTTAAAATTGTATTGCTGTTCAACATTTTTTTATACATGCAGTAGACTAATAAATGTTGCATAATAATTTTATGCCCTCATTCGAAATCACAGTCCCCTCTGCCTGTGGCATAACAGCAGTTTATTTGGTAAATGATGTCACAGAAACAGAGTTATGATTTCAGATGGGAAATGAGCAGCAGGAGAAGGTGAAGCTGAACAGACACAGATTTTTTTTAATTTTGTTACAAATGTTTTCAGTGATAAAGAAAGGAAGATAACTGCATGAATATATATATATATATGTATATATATATATATATATATATATATATATATATATATATTATAGGGGTGAGCTGATAACACATAAAATAAAAACACATATCACTCACCCCCATTGTATAACTCATCAGTGACATATGCACTGTGATACATTCTTACAGATATACACACACACTGCATACGTCACTGACACATGTCACCAACTTTTCTACGTCATGTCAGCACTCCAAAAATAATACCTAGTAACCTCCAGGAGTAACCTGCAGTACATTCCCCATAGCACCACAAAAACAACTAGCTGTATTTAACATTAGAAATATACCTCAGTTACTGACAAACACGTCCTGTGCAGCAAACCACTCCAGCTGTAGAAAACACGCCAATCTGACCGGACTCAGACTCCAACAGATGTAATCTACACCCTTACAAAGTTCTACAAAACACACAGTGTGAAGGAGCAACCCCCTCAAACTGCATACTTACCCAGGAATCACATGTCTTGCACTGGTGACGAAAACCAGACCTGGTAAAGTAAAGCAAGTATTAGAAGCAGTGCAGCAACGATGTTAGTGACATAAATCACTAGAGAAATTAAATGAAAGCCCCCAAATAAACACGAAAGCTAAGAAAAAGACAGTAATCTCTATGAGATGAACCACACATCTGCTAACAACCAGATGCACTTAAACGCCACCCTGAACTCACAAGCAACCAATGTAATCTCATGACAACCACCACTAACCAATAACATAATAGCATACCCTCCAAAATGAATACCCAATGCCAAACAACCCATTCCACAGACCAACCAATAGAGAACAAGAAAGCAAAGCCATTCACAGAGGGAGCCAATAACTCACACACTCCTCTATTCAGAACCAAACAAACCCCATTAGAAAACAAAGCACTGATCCCAGCACAAGAACTGAACAACTGCTAAAAATACTTCCACAACGCCTAAAAACTAAAGCTCAAAGCCACAAAACAACTTAAAACAATAACTACAAATGACCCTACTGTATAAATTGCACACATGATGTACAGATCTTGAGATATGAGAAAATATTCACACTCCTGCATCGTGAACTCTGGATATCTCACTCTGCAGGGGTGTGAATATTTTCACATATCACACTCCTGTCTATCATGTATCCCATATATATAATATATATATATACAGTGATCCCTCAATTATCCGCCCAACTTGGGACCACAGTTTTTGGGTGAATAAGAGAGGGTGGTGGATAATGAAGGGTGCCTGAAAATAAAAACCTAAATATTGTGATGTTAAATACAGAACACTGTATCCGGTAGCAGGGTGTTATGGTGTTGCCAGTGACAAAATGGACACATTTTTTGATTTTCTGCATATAAATTATATACAGTTATGTCAGGCAGCATTTTTAAAAAAAGGCCAGTTTTATCCATGTTATAACAGTCCCGAGCTTCACACTGCTCTGCTACACATCTGGCAGTAAGCATGCCCTCACTGATAACCTCTTTACTAATGCCTGCACTCTCCCCAGATATAATGTGGCAAGCAATATTATTTCAGCTCTTAAATTTCTGTAGCCATCCATTTCAGTAAGAAAAATCAGACACATTTAATTGGCCCCCAAAATACTTAGCTTTGTGTTTTAGGATTTCATCTGTGACCGGAATATTGTGTGCTCTGGCGTTGCTGAACCACAGAAATAACGCCTTCTCCAGATCACCGTGTTTTGGTGTTCTCTTCGACTTTCGGTCAGCGGCAGCAGCAACAGCCTCGGCCACTCGCCTCTGCGGAAAGGGACATCTCCATCGGTCCGTCGGGCGGCCGGCACCACAGTGTAGAAATGACGAGCAACCTCCTGGTGGGTTGCTTTGGTTAATACAGAAAACGAATAATCAGGTTCTTCTGAGCCACAGTAAGAGCAAGACGAGATTGCTTTACACTTGCCGACTCTGCCATCATTTCCCCAGACTGACTGACACTTTAATTCACCAGATAGCTAAACTGAAGATCAGCAAATGCTTACAGAATTTATAACAGACAGATCTCAATAAAGCTAAATTGCAGCACTAACTACTACTCAGGTGAAAAGGGTTTTAAATAAGGTCAGACAGGGGCTGACAGGGTGGACTTATGTGCTCGGCTAACAAAGCGGGCTAATTGATGCATTCACCAGATAGCGAAACTCATCAAATGCTTGCAAATGCTTACAGACTCTATAACAGGAGACAGATTACAATAAAACTAAATTGCAGCACTAATGATTACAATAAAACTAAATTGCAGCACTAATGACTACTCAGGTGAAAAGGGTTTTAAATAAGGGCAGACAGGGGCTGACAGGGTGAACTTAACGTGCTCGGCTAACAAAGCAGGTTAATTGTTGCACAAATGATTTCACACTACAACATGCTATGAATTTTTGATGTGATGGCGATGGCAATGGCGGAATACAGAGGGCAATTTCAATTACAATGTGAGCAAGTGGGAAGATTAAAGAACGGCGGATGGTGGACAGTGAGGGAGGTGGATTACAGAGTGCAATAACATGGACATTAAATTGGGACGGGAGGTAAGAATGGCGATAACGGAGGGTGGCGGATAATCGAGGGGCGAATAAGTGAGGGAGCACTGTATATATATATATATATATATATATATATATTGGGTTCACCACAATATATCCAAGGCACACTGTCTTAAGGGTAGCTGGTTCATTCCACTGGGGTGTCAAACAGACGAGGCATACTGAGGAGTCCTGGTAGGACGAAACACGTGTCTATGTCTTCTGTTAGCACCCTTTGCAAACTGTGTGAGAGGCCTTTCGGCACCATGCAATTCTGCTTAAAGTTGGACCAGCATAACATTCTGTGGTGATTTGCATATGCAGCCCATGATGCTTTGCATTGTGGGGGCATGTGTGATTTTTGTATTTTCTTGAAACTTGGCTTCCCAGCCAAATGCCCTTTGGGGTAACCCTTGCCTCAGTGTTTGCACACAGAGGTTCTTTGTCTTTTAAATAGTTTTTTATTTTAATGGGTTCACCACAATATATCAAGGCACACTGCCTTAAGGGTAGCTGGTTCATTCCACTGGGGTGTCAAACAGGCGAGGCATACTAGGAGTCCTGGTAGGATGAAACACGTGTCTATGTCTTCTGTTAGCACCCTTTGCAAACTGTATGAGAGGCCTTTTGGCACCATGCAATTCTGCTTAAAGTTGGACCAGCATAACATTCTGTGGTGATTTGCATATGCAGCCCATGATGCTTTGCATTGTGGGGCATGTGTGATTTTGTATATATATATATATATATATATATGAGGCAAAAACTCTGTTTAATCATCAGTTAGGGTTGTTCCACAGTGACAAAAAGCGAGAATTTGGTGTTAGGGTTGAAAGCCCCCCTTGGACCCCGCAGCCCACCCCCCAACCAGCATTGGGGTTTGTGTTGGGGTCATTGGACCTAACTTTCACCCCACCACATGTGTAAAGAAGCTGAGGTATAGGAGAATGGGGTGAGAGTTAGGACCGACAACCCCAACGCGCACCCTGATGCTGGTTGAAGGGGTGGGCTGGGGAGTCCAAGGGGGGCTTTCAACCATAACACAGAATTTCCTTGCTTTTGTTGCTGTGAAACAACCCTAACTGATATATTAAAATTATTTTTTTGCTTCTAATTTCCCTTCTTTTTGAGAATGAGGATGAGGATGATAAATAGTGAATGTAATGCAGTGGCAGGAGTGCGGGGACCTTCAGACCCTGTGTTCCCACCACATGATGTCTTGTCACATAGTAAGAGGAACAGTAATGCAAACACAAGCGGCAACAGTTACACACATGGTAACACAATCATAAATGGCAAAGCAAACGTTAATAGAAACGCAATCGCAAAGTGATGCCGAAATGAACAGTGACACAAAGGGACACACAAGCGCGTACAAAAATGCAACTGGTAACATGCACAGTGATGGTGTTGGTATTTTAAATGCAAATGTTAAGTGTTACAGCAAAAAGAACGCCAAAAGGAACAGAAATGGAAATGTGAACGCAAGCGCGCATGTAAACATAAACTGTAACATGCACGGTCACGGTACTGCAATTGGAAATGTAGATGGTAATGGTAACAGCAACAGTAATGCCAAAGGAAGCAGAAATGGAAATGCAAATGCAAGCTCATACAGAAACGCAAACCGTAATGCGCACGTTCATGGTAACGTGAATGGAAATGCCAATGGTAACGGTAACAGCAACGATGACGCAAAACGAAAGTCACACACAAACAGAAGGTTGACCGTAAATGCAAATGGCAATGCACAGGTTGACACAAAAATAAAAAATGAAAACATAAACAGTAATGGAAACGCAAATGGTAACAGCAATGCAAACAGAAGCACAAACGAAAATGCAAACCATAATGCACACAGTGGCATACACGGGAACGGTAATGGAAATGCAACTGGAAATGCCAACTGGCACAGTAACGAAAGGGCACACCCTTCTTTTCCTCAAAAACTGCATTTAAAAAGACAGTGAATACAAAGAATGTATGCATAATAATGGGCCTCAGAGCAGAAAAGGAGGACTGGAATACTAAATTGCTTATATCTCAGGAACCATACGACATAGAAAGAAAATGAAAATTTGATGTGAATTATGACATTCCTGGTTAGTTTTGTACTTAGCCTCTGCTTGGGGGGCTAAGCATTTTTCTGACGAAAAGTCCATATCTTGCACGGTTTCTGAGATACAGGCCTCGAAAGGGGCAACAGACACCGTAATGTTATCCTATGAGAAAAAGGATCAACTTCGGAGTGCTGTAACTTTGTAGCCCTCCAATATTTTTTCACCAAACCACCAAAAGGCACATCTGTCACATGTTGGCTGTCTTCCCTCCAAATTTCAGCCCAATAGACAAAACCATTCTTTTGCAGCAGGGTGGCAAAGAATTCCTGTTATTTTGGGCATAGTGTTGCAAATCATGACACTTTCGCAAATGAAATCATGAAAGTTTCATAAGTGTGACACTACTTTGCGACACTACTTTTTCCAGAAATTTGAAAAACATATTTCTGGGGTGTTTAACCCCAAAATAAAGACATGGCTAGCATCCTGATGATCCGACTAGGTGAACACAGAAAGTATTGTGTTCCTAGAGGGTGCCAATTTTAAATGCCAACCATTTTTCTGATCAGCAACTGAAAACAAAATGGCAGATTTGTGACACTACTAGGGCCATTTGCGACACTAAAAAGTGCATTTGCGACACTGTTAAACTTTTTGTTAACTTTTCCTATTGACTTATAATAGGAACTTGTTTTCTGAATAACTTTTGAACCATGTAATATTTTTCACAAAATCTTCAAAAAGCACATCGGGGATCCTGGCCGCACGTTACCTGATGTTTTTGGACCAGTCACGCAAACCATGTGACCTGTAGGTGCTTGCAAAGAATTCACCAAAAAACGTAAATGCGTGCACAGATCTCACTTAATAACTCCACAGCTGTACATCCAACCACTACAAAAGTTGGCAGATCCCAAGATGTATGGATCTTGATCATGCACTCCAAATTTCAGGCAAATCCATTGAACGGTGTCAAAGTTATTAAGGTGCAAAGTTTGGACCTTTAACTTAAAAAGGACTACTCAATCCTAACTATGGTAGCACTACTGTGCTACTATAATATATACAGTATATATATATATATATATATATATATATATATATATACACATACTGTATGTATATATTGCTTCTTGTTAAAACCCACTGCATTTGTCTCTTAAAATTGTACTGCTGCTCAACATTTTTTTACACATTATTAGGTGGCAAACAATGTCAGTACTGTGAGGGCCAGCAGGGCTGTCGACTTCATTCGTGATGGACTGGAGCTTTTTCCCCTGTATGTTTCCCCATCGTATTGCTCAGTCATGCGACTACCATTCAGGTACAGTTTGCAAGACACTCTGTGGGCAGCCAGAAACTGATGAGTTAGAGGCAGGTAAATATTTAACATTATGGGGTACATTGGAATCATTACTGACTAGACAAAGCACAGAGAAAATTGATTTGGGAGAGGATATAAATAAGGTTAAGTTTAAAATGAGACGTTACCAATATGACCATCTCCGCTCTCTTCAAAGAGAACAAATGTATGGTACTCAAGGGAAGATGGCAAGTGTAAATCCTTATGGAGTAGTTACCAGAGACAAGAGAAGACTCTGATTACGGGGTTAAGTTCCCCTCAGGGTCTGGTAGTGACAGAAGATGCTGCATTAATGGCGTTTCTTGGGCAACATGTAGGGCATTTATTTGGGTCTCCAGTAGAGGAGTCACTCTATGCTTCTCAAATTTTAGCAGCAGCAGTAACCCCATGATTAGATTTGAAGTGGGCTCATCTAATGATAGCCTCTTTTACGGCATTGGAACTGAAAAGTGCAGTACAGGGATTAAGAAATGGGATTTCTCCTGGTTCAGATGGGCTTCCAGGGGAGATATATAACATTTTAAGGGAGATTATTCCTTTAGAATTTTTGGCTTTATATAATTTCTTTCTTGAAGATAGATACTTACCGACACCTATGTATGAGGGGCTTATGATTTTTTATATAAAACTGGGGATTCAACAGATATTAATAATTGGTGCTCCATTATGCTGCTTAATATGGATTTTAAACTGTTTGCAAAATTACTGGGGAATAGATTGGCATGTGTAATGGGTGAGTTGATCAGTCCACAACAATTTTGTTCAGTGCCTGGAAGGAGGATAATGGGAGCATTATTATTCCTTAGGGAAGTAGTAGAAGGGGCAGTAGGGGGAGACCAGCCGGGATTTCTGGTAAGCTTGGACCAATCCAAAACATTCAGTAGGGTGTCACATTCTTTTTTGTGTCAATGCTTGGCTTCTTACGGAATTCTGGCACAATTTATAGATTGGCTAAAATTATGTTATGAGTTAGCGTATGTCATTCCCTATGATAATGGTAATTATGGGTCCAAGTATCTGATTAGAAGGGGGGTATGACAGGGATGCCCCCTTAGTCCCCTCCTTTATGTTTTTATGATTGATCCAATATTGAGACTTCTACAGCATTCACCCAGTATTTATGGCTTTGCTGGGGTGCTTACCCAGTCAAATAAAATGACTGTGTATGCCGATGATTTGTGTTTATTAATTAGGGATGGTAAGTCTTTTGGAATAGCACAAAATCTTATGCAGGAGATAGGGAGAATTACTGGGGCTAGTCTTAATCTTGAGAAAACAAAATATATTAATTTACAGGGTTTACAGGATGTATGGGGTATATTGGGAGGATGCTGTGTAGAAATAGAGCCAATTAAGGTCTTAGGAATTTATTATGGGGGTGCTGACATGGCGTATTATAATTTGGAAAAAGCTCTTTCTAAAGGTAAGGAACTTGTGGGTAGATGGAATTGTTGGAAATTGTCCACGAAAAAATGGGTATACTTAATTAGAACTTAATTCAGATTTATTTGTACTTAAGTGCAGTTTTTTCGGGTTCCAAAACAGTTGGAGGTTACTTTAATGGGGTGTTTTTTCTCTTGTTTTTGGGGGAGCAGGTTGAACCCGGTCAAAAGGGAAATATTATATAAAGACTTGAAGGTGGGGGGACTAAAAATGGTGCATCCCTTGTTATTTTTTTTTACGATTTTTTTATATTCCAATTTACTTCCCTTAATGAAGAGTGTTGCGTATGGATGGGGTGACAAGAGTTTTTTGATTCTTCAGGGGGTATTTCTTGAATGGAAAGGGAATAAGTTTCAACATAAAAATAAAAGACATCCCTGATTGTTGTAGGGATGGGAACATGTATTTGATGGGATAATTAAAAGGGGGTATTGGCTAAACGACAGTTCTTCGTCTTACTAGAAAACAACTATATGCAGATATATTGTAGAACATCCCTTTTCCGGCTTTTCACAAATATATCAGGATTTTATATCGCAGTATGTTATGGATGTTAGGATACCAGAACAAATGTGGGATACCGTATGGTTGGGCTTGTATTTAAACGTAAATGTGAAAAATAATTAAAAACATAAGCCTTTACAAGATCAATATTGCCCTAGAGAAGGTTGTAATTTACAATTAGAAATGATGCAGCATTTATATTTTACTTACCCATACATAATGTGTTTTGGAGATATTGTTAAGAATAGTTGGAAAGGGAATATGCCAATACCCCCTGACCAGACATTATTGTTTTATGGCATAATTCTTACATTGGTGAAGCAACCACATGACAGCACACTCCGGGCTGTGTGTGCACATTTTGCTTACTGGATCTGGATTATTCATTATTGTCTGATTTTACAACAACGCCATATTACGAAACTGGAATTATTCCATATAATAATTAATGATTTACATCGGTGAAAAGAGGAAGAATTCCAAAAATTTGAACGGAGAATATGGACCAAATGGTGGTCCACTTTTAAATTTCTGTGATATTTAAAATGAATGGGGGGGGGTGTTGTTTCAGTTTTGGCATCTGTATATTGATTAAATAGTCGTTTTGACACAGTATGAATGTAATACTAATTTGCTTTTGGTTTTTGTTTTCATATGCTTTTATGTGTATATAAATTGTTTTGTTTAGCATAGATTAGTGCTGGGAAATTTCCCTACTCTTTTGGTAGGGAGGGGAGGGGGTGTATATTTAGTACTGCATTATGTTTAAGGTTTAAGTAGGACTCACAGTTTCTTTTATATTCATGAATTTTTCCTGTAAGATTTGTTCTTTTAAGTTTTGATTTTACAGTATGCAGTAACACTTTTTTGAGTTCTCATTTTTTTCTATAACAATGTATGATGTACTATTGATTTGTCTATATATTCTTTGATGATATGGAAAATAAAAAATGCCCCTACTCTTGCAGTAGGGGGAACCCTTTGCTTTCATTCTGCTAGCCAAGATGGTGACTGTTGCAGAAGACTGAGAACTGATGGAGGTTTTGTAGGCTGGGGAGAGGGCCTCCTCCTCAGTCCTGGCAATGAATGAGGCTGAAGAAATTGCTCAAATTGTGGCTAAAATAACTAAGGACAAAGTATTACAAGAATGTTCATTGGAAGAAACACTGATGGCAACCTTGCAAATCACAGAGAATATTGTAGCTACATCCTAACCTGAAATGGAGTTTTTACAGTCTGACAATATGCCTGTGGAAGAAAATAAATGTTTGTTGCAGTTACTGTTGGACGCTGAAGCTGAAAGTCATAGGCAGAGACAGAAAAAACTCCAGGATGAGTTATAACGGTTACAGGCACTACCTATTGCTGTCATGAGTAGAGGAACATGGCCTGACAGCTTGGAACAGCTGATCTCCTGTGACACGGCTGCATCAAAGGCCACCGTGGTGGCACGCTCATTGTCAGAGGATGGTACTGGAACTCCAGTACAGCAAAGTGGACTTGAGAATCCACTGAGTGAAGAGCAAAGATTTGGCTGGCAAAATATTGGGTGCTGATGACAGGGGTTTGTTGGGAATAACAAAAACAAGTCAGTGGTGATTTGGTTTAAAATGAACCCCTGAAACCTCTAGAATCTCGACCAAATTAACAACCTGGATAAGTGGTGAACGGGACCACTGACAATCTGTGACAGAGGAAACTGGATGCCAGAGTGGGTGCTATCTCAAGTGGGCTGGATCCAAATGGGAGATAGTAAGCAAATTCCAGACCATGCAGACAGTAACATGAGAGAATACACTGGTTTTAGACCAAATCAAAATGTGGTACCACAGGACGTTCATAATATTGTGAGTTCACATGATAATATTAATGCTGCAGTTGCAGAGACTGTACTTGGGCCCAAGGACACTAGAATATTGCAAGCTTATATTAAGAGATTAAACAATGCTACAGATAGCAATATGGGGACAATGAACAATATAACAATAGAGACAATTGAAACAGAATTAACGGATATAGCGCCTCAGATTACTGCAAGTGCAAAACCAGATAATACATTCATTAATAGTTCTGCAAGTGGAGCCCCCAAGGAAACTGCTGTACAGGCATCTGGACAAGGAGCTTGGTTGAAACCTTTATTGAAACTTTCTGACTTGTTCCAGAATAAAGGTGAACCGGCTCGTCACCAGAATACAGTACTCCTACTATATACAGGTGGACTTTTTGAACAACTGGATAGACTATACATCATAAAGGAATTGTTAAAAGATTCCATGAAGTTTTTTTCTTTAGAAATTTTTGTGTTAATACATACTGTATAGAGGATTCATATTTCAATATCAGTTTTAAAACTGTCTCTAGTCTTGATAGGTTTTAGGCTCAATATAACTGTTTTAAAGATACACCACTACGGATACCTTTTCATGCCATTCCCCTTACAAAACCAGCAGTGAAATGGATAACTGTAATGTTTAAAAATGAGGGTGTAAATGTATAGGATATTCTTTTTTGGTTGAGGCAACAGTGTGAAGTTTTAGACAGATCTGCATAAATTCTTCATGGTGAGCAAATTTAGAATGAGGGCTGGAGAATTAAAGTTAAACTTCACTCTACAGATAGAGGCGTGGTACACTTACCAAGTAGTTTTTTCTTAGGGAAGGATAAAGGTACTGTATTTTATAATGGCCAGCCCAAATCATGTAATAAGTGCGGTGCTCGTACACATCTCAGTTCTGCCTGTGATACATCTAAATATAGTTATTGTCTTGAGTATGGCTACCAATCATCTGCTTGTTTAAATCTGTTTAGATGTAACTTACATGAACAAACCAGACATTCTTATAGCAGATGCTTGTGGGCATCTCACAATAGGATAGACTGCCCTTCACATGAAGGGCTTGTAACAAAAGCACAGCAGAGAATGGCTCAGCTCATTTCAGAACAGCAAATGACAGAGTTAAGGGAGGTGCAAGGGGGGACAAGATGGGCAAGATGAAGCTCTTAGGGTAGAAGAACAAATAGATGAGTAGCCTGGGCCTAGCACACAGATGAATATATTACATACAAGAGACTTAAGAACAGAATCAGATGTGATGCCCCCCCAGCTAAGAGAGATGAGGAAGGGTATTAGGTAGTAGTCACCAAGAAAAGGGCCAGAGCTGAAAAAAAGCAAGTTGGACAGAATTAAACAGGGTGAGCAGAGAGTAGTACTTCACAGAACAGTTGGGCTACAGGGAATAAGTATACTGTTCTCTCTAAGAATAGACAATGGGGGGACATGGACGAGGATGAGGGGGAAGGGGTAGATTCAGAAGTTTCCTCAATAACCTCTTCCCAAACAGATAATATTTCAGACTCAGAAGAAAATACGGATGATTCATCTGTTGCTAAAAGAACTAGAAGACAGAAAAAGTCCCAGACACCTTAGATTTCCTAACAACTAACACTCATGTCTCTTACTATATGTACTTTATTTATTTATTTATTTGTTTAAAAGTCTAGGAATTACAACCCCTTGAGTCAGGGACTCATTTTACAAAGTCTCCACGTCATACAGAGAATAAAGACAAATACAGAGGATAACAAGTACAGAGACTAAATACAATGGCATTGTGCATAACTACTACAGTGAGCAACATCGGCAGAGTATATGGTACAAACAAACAATAGAGTCAAGTACATATTTAGCAGAGGAACATATCGTTTTGGGAACGGGGAGTAATCTGCAGTCACAGTAGGAGCTGGTCATAATGTAGTCATGCAGCTCAGTTTTGAAAGGTCCCAGCCTGGGAATTGATAGGGTAGGCCCAGGGATAGAGTTCATCCAGAGTGGAGCCCTATAGCAAAAGGATCTTTGGCCAGCACTGGTCTTTACAAGATGGATGTGAAAGGCAGTAGTGTCAGAATGTCTTGTGGCCCACCTCGACAAACTTGGCTGAAGAAGCGATAGACAGCCAGGGGGAGCTAGACCTAGCTGGATTTTTTGGACAGTAGGCAGATCTGATAGAATAGTCGCCCATGAAAGTTAAGCTATGACGAACATTGGTAGAGGTCACAGGTGTGCGTGAGCTGTTCACTGCCTGTGGCCAGCCGGCAGGCCTTATTGAGGGTGCATTTAATGGTGGACAGGGCAGCGTCTGATGCAGCGCCATAGATGACTATGCCATAGTCTACCAGGGAGAGAATGGAGCAAGAAATGGCTAGTCGGAGAGCATCAGGTGGGAGACAGGGCCTGAGTTTATACAGGAGACCAATTCTGATGTTAATTGCAGAGCATGTTGACGCTATATGCTCACAGAAAATGAGGGCTGAGTCGAGGGTTACTCCAAGATATTTAAAGCTGGTAACTGGTTCCAGCCTGGTACCCTGGAAATATTTTATAAATAGGATGGTCAAGTTGTGTTTACGTTGAGGGTGGGCGAATAGCATAACCTTTGTTTTTTTATAGTTAAGGACAAGTCTGTGGGAGGCAAGCCATGATTCAGTTTCTGTGAAGGAGGCCTGTAGGGATATTTGGAGCTGGGCAGGGTCTGGGTGCTAACTAAAAATCACTGCATCATCTGCATAAAGGAGGAGACACCCAGTGGAGGTCATAGGGAGGGAGTTTAAGTACAGTGAGAAGAGGAGTGGACCCAGGATGGATCCTTGAGGGACACCTGACCGGACAGGAAGGCTTGTGGAAAGGGTGTTATTTATCTTCACTTGCAGTATACATCCATGGAGATAGTTGGAGAACCAGCCAGCAGCCTCTTGTGATATGCCAACAGAGAGGAGGGAGCTTATGAGTATATGGTGATTTATTGTGTCAAATGCCTTGGACAGGTCGATATAGACAAATCAAGCCAAGGCTCCCTGGTCAAGGGCATCATGGATAAAAGAGATAAACTCTAGGAGGGTGGTAGTTGTACTGTGCCCTTTACTCAAACCATGCTGTTGCTGGCACAAAAGGTGATGTGAGTCTAGGTATTCAGTAAGTTGATCTGCAACAATTTTTTCCAGTGCTTTTGAGAGGGGATGAAGTATGGAAATGGGCCTATAGTTACTACCAGAGGTTCTGTCTCCATTTTTGTGTACTGGAGCGATAACCGCCCTTTTCCACAGCAAAGGGAACTGCCCTAGACACAGAGACATATTGGTATTGAGACGTATTTTAGTAAGAGGTGTCAGTACAGCGTCAAGTGTTAAGGAGAGCAGCTTTGCATCAATAGAGTCACCACTCTGCCTAGTTTTACCGAGAAACATGGCGAGATATGAGCAGGCAGCACTTGGGGAAATAGTTCTAAAGTGGAAAGGTGGAGTTCAGGGTGGGGTTGGGAACTGATAAGTAGATGCAGAGAAGAAGTCAGGGAGGAGGAGGATAGAACTGAGGTCAGAGAAGCATGCATTAAAGGCATTCACTATCTTGCTAGGGTCTTGGGTGGGGGCTCCATCAATAATCAGCATGGACGGAGGGGGGATGTGGACCTACCACTTACCACTTTGAATGTTAATAGCATAAAGAGTCACAAGAAAAGACTATCAAAATTAAAGTCTTTACAAAAAGAATATTGTGATATCTTATACCTGCAAGATACAAGGCTGAAAACATCTTATGAACTACATCAAGCTAGGAAGTTGTGGCATAAAGGCAATACCTTTTGGTGTATAGGGGAGGAGACGTGTGAAGGTTTAGGAATATTATTCATGAATAATGAGTTAAAAGTTCCTAGGCTTCTAGACATTCAACCTGGTAGAGCCTTGCTATTAGATATAAACTATAAACAGGAGAGATTACGATTAATATCACTTTACGCCCTCCCAAAGTAAAGCACAGAGGGTGGCCCTATTTCAGGAAGTAAAATCATATTTGCATAGTGCCAGGCTGGTAGTATGGGCAGGAGATTTTAACTGCAGGACTACACATAAGGATAGAGGACTACAAACAAATAAATTAATTGCTTTGAACTCAATAATTACAGATGCTGACCACTCTCTCCCTCTGACCAAAACTGCAGCTTCGAGTTAAACTGGCTGCAGAGACCACTCACTGTGCCAAAGTCAGTCACTGTTCCCTCTGACCAAAACTGCAGCTTCAACTGTAGCTTCAAGTTAAATTGGCTGCAGAGACCACTTGCTGTGCCAGTCGGCCACTCTCCCCCTCTGACCGAAACTGCAGCTTCAAGTTAAATTGGCTGCAGAGACCACTCGCTGTGCCAGAGTCGTCAACTTTCCCCCTCTGACCGAAACTGCAGGTACTGCTGAGACACAGAGCAGAGACCCCTCTGAAGTCTTCCAGCCAGGAAAGCTCTGTCTGCCTGTTAAACCGTGTGCCTTTTCTGCCCATAGACAAGAATTTCTTAACTTGGATACAGTGTATGTTCTGCTCCGTTAATTAGCTACTGCATAGCTGTTTAATTAATGTCACTGCTTAGAATTCCTTAACTGAGGATCGCCACACTTTCTCATTTACAAGTTATACATCTCTACCACTTGAGGGCACTGTTCTAAAGCCAGCACTACTTAAATAGAATGAATCTTTTTATCTTTCTGACACATCACCTGACTTTAAATCTTACAGGTTGTCAATAAGAAATTGTCCTGCCCTTGCCTACTTCAATTTTAATTTTACTGCCTCAACTTCACCCTAACTAGGTTCTTCTTATGGCTTCTACTCTACCTTATCTAGACCTGTCACTTAACTAGGTATTACCGAATACTTCCTTCCTGAGGTGTCTGCTATTAAAAAAGCTGCAATGTTCTTCCTAGCCAGCCTGTTCTGTTCCCTGTGGTCCCTGTACTTCACTTCTGTCTATCTTCCACCATATGTATGCCCTCTGGAGATGCACCACACTGATGACTATTCTTATTCCAATCTTATAGCCTCCTGGCAAGCAAACATGCATTCCCTCTGGTGCTTCCCACCAAACTCTATGAGAACTGCATTTAGACTGCTTAAATGCTCATGATACCATCCTCATAAAATGTCTTACAGGAGGACCTGGCTGTGCCACCTTCTCTGGTTCTCCACTCTCCTTATCCTCCTTGCTGTAGATGTTGAACTGAACCTTGGACCTACCTCACAGCAGACCTTTGACACCCCTCTCCTGGTCCTCTCTTAAGGGTCTTAAAATTGCACATCTCAATGTTCATAGTCTCATCCACAATCATGCTGAACTGAATGCTTGGGTTGACCACTATAACCCTGATATTCTGTGTCTCATGGAAACGTTGTTGAAACCTACCACCCCTGACTCAGCCCTCGTGCTCTCCAATTTTAGCCTCCTGTGCTGCGATCGCTTGAGTAAAAAGTGTGGGAGTGGTCTTTTGATATACTACAAAAGTCACCTTAACATATCCCTAATCCAGTACGACTTGGCTCCCCCCTCTGCCACCTGTGAATTCTTTCATGGGCTTCTCCTACTATGGAATGCCAAAAAAATTCGCATCATCTGTGCATACAACCCTCCAAAGCAGGGTATCAAGGGGTTCTCCTATCTGCTTGATAGAATAACCTCAAATGAGGTACTTATATGTGGTGACTTCGATCTAAACTGGTCTGGTGACAATGTCAAGCAGTATGAACCACTGCTGGCAGCCCTTAGCTTTACTCAGCTCATTATTGAGCCCACATGAAAACTACCCAATCGGAGTTGAGGAACACTCCTTGACTGGTTTCTGACAAACAGGCCTGTTAAGATCTCAGCATCTGGAGTACTTTCTTACTCCATATCTGACCATTCCCCCACCTACTGCATTTGGAGAGTCTTCTCTCCCAAGATGCCCTATAAAATTATACAAGTGAGAGACTTCTCCCACTTTAACTCTGCTGTCTTTCTTCAAGATCTTGCAACCACAGATTGGGCCGCAGTACTCTCTGCCACAGATGTCACAGGTGCTCTTGACAAGCTTCTAAACCTTCTTCCCTCTCTGCAGGATAAACATGCACCTTGTGTCAGAAAGAGTTAGAGGCACTATCACTAAATGGTTGCATGGGGACTTGCTCTCCCTCATGAAAGCCCATAATAAGCACTGGGGCAAATTTAAAGCCTCTAAGGAATTGTCTGACTACCATGAATACTGGCAGCTCTGCTATGTCTGCAAAAAAGCCATATGTAACGCCAGGAGTGAATACTGCAAGGCTGCCCTCTTATCCTCTGCTAGGGACCCTCGATACTTCTGGTGCACTATTAAAACCACAGTTGGGGGTTATAGCCGGTGTGATACTACGGATATGTTTGTCAATGGCAGAAACTGCAATAATGCTACTATCACCACCAGTGCCTTTAACAAGCAATTCTCTGATCTCTCAGTATACACCTCTCTGTTTGCTACTGACAATGACAAGTCATCTACCTCTAACCATTCCTCCCCTCCAGAATCTCTGTCTCACCCACCTTTCCATCTTAAAATAATCTCAGTGAGGGAAACCTACATGCTTCTCACTGGCCTTTCTTCTCATATGAGTGCTGGTCATGATGACCTTGAACCAAAACTCCTAAAGATTGGGGCCCCTTTGCTTGTGCTCTTAATATCCCATATTCTTAACCTCTCCCTCACCACTGAAATTGTTCCTGCAATCTGGAAAGTAGCAAAGGTTGTTCCTGTTTTCAAGCAGGGTGACTGGAAATGCATAGAAAACTACCATGCTATAGTCATCCTGTCTACTGTTAGCAAGATACTGGAAAAGGTGATAGAAGTACAGCTGACAAACTACCTGTCTAAATATACCTTACTGTCACCCAAATAGCACAGATTTCATAAAGGACATAGCGCTAGTACAGCCCTTGCTAAAGTTACATCTGATATAAGGATTGCCATGGACCAGGGTATGCTGACTGGGCCTATCTTCATGGACCTCTCAAAGGCCTTCAGTCTAGTGAATCACTCCCTACTCCGTACCAAGCTTCACTCCCTTGGTGTTGCTGGTCCAGCCTTAAACTGGTTTTCCAACTATCTCACTGGCAGACTACAGCTTGTTAAATACAGTGGAGCTCTATTGGAACCTGTTCCTATCATTGTTGGTGTCCCTCTGGGATCTATTCTGGGCCCTGTCTTATTTTCACTTTTCATCAATGACTTCCCAATGGTCCCTACACATAGCACCACAACCCTATATGCTGATGACCTGGTCCTCCTAGCTAGCTCAGGTGATGTCCATGCCATAAATCACAACCTACAAGCTGACTTCATTAAACTGCAACATTGGCTCCTGACAAGTAAGCTTGTGTTGAACTTAAAGAAAACTCAACTCATGCTCTTTGACTCCTCTGCCCAACCCAAACAGTGTCCTGTCCCACTCAATATCTTAAGTCTTCATGGTGTCCCAGATGGCATTACATGTTCCTTTAGATACCTGGGAGTTACTCTTGACCCTCAGTTAGACCTGTCTGTACACATTCAAAATGTCTGCAGGGCAACAAATATCAAGCTTGGACTTGCATACCAGGCTTGTACGTCCCTTACTGCTGCTGCACAGCTTGCCCTTGCTAAAGGTTTATTCCTTCCCTCGCTTCACTATGGCTGACAATCTTTACCCTCACCACAAAAACTAGCCTTTCTAAATGGGATGTGGCCTATAATAATATTTGCCTCTTTCCCCTTGCTATCTCTTGACTTACCCATCACTTTGATTTATACAATCAACTACACTGGTTGTCCCTGGATAATTATCGCTCATTTGTCTTGGGCTGCTTCACAGACAAAATTGTCCGCAATGCCACCCCACCCACCCTATCCAAACTCCTTCAGCTGGCTCTACCATCATACCGGCTAAGGTCAGCTGACTTGCAACCCCTCCTTGTCCCAAAAACCCATACACTGTCAGGTGACTGTGCCTCTGCTGTTTATGCCCCTAGATTCTGGAGTATCCAACCTGCAACCATCAGATGTACCTCCACCCATCCCATCTATAGGAGCTTCCTCTGGTTGCACCTGAAGTCTGCCTCAGCCTGTAACTGTTCCAAGGCTGCTTGATATCCCCTACACCTGCTTGGACCCTGTTGTGCACCCTCCACTTCCCTGGCTCCCCTACCCCCTCTGAGCTCTAGCAAGAGGAATTTTCCACCTTGCATGCCCTTCACCTCAGCACTTACCATCCTCAAAATGGGACAAATTGCACTTGTATTATTTCTACGAAATGTAACTATTGTTTGCTTGTTCTTACCCTTGTTGTATATACTTATGTGTTCATCCTGTATCTGTTTATTTGTATAACCCTGCTCACTGCTTGTGTTTCACATTGTTGTAATTCCCTTGCACTGTTCTGTAAACCATGCTCTTGTAATCTCCTGGGTCATACCTGAAAATAGGCATTCCTTGTCTAGTGTGCTTACCCAGTAAACAAAAACTAATAAATAAATAAATAAATAATAGATGCATACAGGCAGTGGCATGGGGGGCATATTTTAGGTTCTTTATCAGCCAGAATAGATTTTGTATTTGTGACTCATACTTTAGGGGTAGTGGTATAGTCTACAGCATGGGAATTTACTGATCATAAATCACTGATTGTTACCATTCAATGGGAGCAATCCCCTAGATTTAAGAAAAATATCTGGAGGTTAAACTCTTCAATACTGTCACAGGAAACAGTGCAAAACAAATAGAGAAGAGAATGGAAGGTGTGGCTGTCGGTCATAAATGTATATGATGACCTCCTCCAATGGTGGGAAGAAACTAAATTATCATGGAAAGCATTTTTTTCAAAATATGTCTATCTCTAGAGCCAATGGGGAATATTTATAATATTTAAAACTTAGAGGACAACTTCAAAAATTAATTTCTAAAAATGAAATGGATAAAATTAACCTAAGTGCACAGATAAAATAAGTTAAAAAACAAATGTGTGTCATACAGTATAATAGGATAAAGACATTAGAGCAGGAACAAAGATTTGGAACCCAACCAAAAAAAGCACCTTTAGTCCTTTTAAGGATTGTAAAGAGAGAGAGAGAGACAGTAGATAAAAGAATTGTAACACAATTACAAACAGCTGAAGGTCATATAGTGTCATCCATAGAGAGGTTGCTACACGTGGGGTAACAGTATGTGGAACCCCATTTCGGAAAGTGGTGCTCTGTAGAGGTGGATCCCTTGTGTGTTACAAAATTATCATTAACAATATTGTCTAAACAGAGAAAGGATGTCATGATGCAGCCAATAACCTTAATGGAAGTAGAACAAGCTATAAAAGACTTATAAACAGATACAGCACCGAGTAATGATGATATTAGTGCAGAATTTTATAAGCAATGTTCGATTGAACTAGCTTCAGCACTCCAGTCACCACACAATTATATGCTGAACACTTCTAGGTTGCCGAAGTTCATGACACAGGCTATATTACTGCTCATATACAAGAAAGGAGATAAAAAAACTTTTGAGAAATTGGAGACAGTTGAGTCTACTAAACACTGATTTTAAAATACTAAGCAAAATTTTGCTGAAGAGAATGATGAAAGTGATAGAACAATTAATAAGTCCACATCAGACATCAGCTGTTCCTAATCGTAGGATACAGGACATTTTAATTTTATTGAGAGAGATCTATTCTAGAGGGACTACAAAAGATATAAATGGTTATGTTTTGTGACTGGACCAGGAAAAGGAATTTGAAAGGACAGCCCACAAATATCTTTTTGTGGCACTTAGGGCAAATGAAATTCCAGAACAATTTGTAGGATGATTACAATGTCTGTACCAAGAAGCTAAAATCATACCAAATGTTAATGGATGATTAGGTAAAGAAATAGAAGTCAAAAGAAGGGTTAGACAAGGGTTTCTCCTGAGCCCGATCTTATTCATATTGGGTTTACATATTTTTATAAGGACTATAAATTCAGACAGTACCATAATTGGAGTAAGTTTGGCACCAGAAATCACCCATGTTAAAATTCCGGTATATGCAGATGATAGGATATTGATAGTAGAGAAACATAGTAATGAACAAGCAATGGTAAACCATATAGATGCCTTTGAAAAGGTGTCAGGTTCTAAAATAAATTATGAGAAAGTTCAGGTACAGTAGTTGGATCGACCCCTATACCTAGGAGTGGTAAATTGGCCCAGATTCCGGTTACATTGAATAATATAACATTGTTGGGACTAGAATTTAGGCCTGAGATTTGGGGCAAACCAACTGGCAAAGAAGTGTTCAGACAGCAAATAGGAAGGTACAATCATGGAAAGAACAACAGATTTCCAAAAAAAAAGAGAGGGTGTTTTTAATCAAGACATTATTAGTTCTTATTTATCTTTATGTTAGTTATATCTTTCCTTCCCCCCACAGAATATGCTGACATCATCGCTGATCCTTTTTTTAGGCACTGTGGGGGAGTAGACTTAACCATGTGAAGAGGGAAATTAGATACAGGGCAGTACAGGAGGGTGGTTTGAACATGTTGCACCCCATAGCCTTTTATTATAGTATTTTCATCTCTGCTAATTTAAGTATAATATTTAAACCAGGGACAAGACTATGGAAACCATTTAAGGAAGCCTGGATGTCTCCATCTTTTGAAAGTTGGTCTACCAAAAGGTCTAAAATTCTAACTAAACTAGATAAAGTACCTAACTTTGGAAAAGAGCTGGTTAAACATATAATAAAGTGGGATATTACAGTACAGCAAGTGCAGCTTATGGGGAAGAAAGCTTTATATCAGCACATAGTCCTTTCTGAAAGAACCGAGGAACTACACTCTCATCAATGCCCACAGGATGAAGTCCAGGCAGTTTTGTAGCAACTAACTAACTAACTAACCCAAGACTACCCGAGTATGTATAAGACCTTGTATGGTTGAGTAGCAATGTGAAACTGGTAGTTAAGAATAACAATAAACATAAACCTTTTGCAGAAAGGTATTGTCTTAGAGATGTGTGTTGTCAGATCCTTGAGATACAGAATCATTTGTTCTTAGAATGTGCTTACATTAAACCTGTTTTGGAAATTATTGGCTGAGGAATGGAGAGAACCTTTGTTTACCACTGTGACTTTAATCAGTTGATGTATGGGCTAGTTACAGGGGGTTGGCTGAAATACAAGGAAAATGTACATGTGGGCAGAGGGTGACAGTGAAAAAGCAGGGATACTGAACGAATATTTCTGCTCAGTATTCATAAAGGAAGAGGAGGGGGAGTTACCTAAACCAAACAAGAGAAACACTCTGAAGATGGGGGTTGATACCAGTCCATTTACAGAAGAAAGGGTTCTGAAAGAACTAATAAAATTGAAGGTGGACAAAGCAATGGGACCTGATGGGATTCACCCAAGAATTCTAAAAGAGCTAAGGGTAGAACTAGTGACACCGCTGACTACTCTCTTTAACAAATCATGGGAGGATGGGGTGGTACCCGAGGACTGGAGGAGGGCAGATGTGATTCCTCTTCACAAATGTGGGAGCAGGACAGAGGCAGGAAACTACAGACCAGTTAGTTTGACCTCAGTGGTAGGGAAAATGATGGAATCACTTCTAAAGGAAAGAATTGTTGAGTACCTAGAGGCCAGTGAGGCACAGGACCCAAGGCAGCATGGATTCACGATGGGAAGGTCATGTCAGACGAATCTAATAGATTTCTTTGACTGGGTGACTGAAGTAGTAGACCAGGGAGGGGCTGTGGACATGGCCTACCTAGATTTTAGCAAGGCATTTGATACAGTCCCACACAAAAGATTAATACACAAGATAGCCAGCCTTGGAGTGGGACCCAAGGTGGTAGCCTGGATAAAAAATTGGCTAGACAACAGGACGCAAAGGGTAGTAGTAAATGGAGTACACAGTGAAGAAAGGAGGGTTACTAGCGGGGTACCGCAGGGTTCAGTACTGGGACTGGTCCTTTTTAATGTCTTTATAAGTGACATTGCAGAGGAACTGGAAGGAAAAGTATGTCTCTTTGCAGATGACACAAAGATCTGCAACAGGGTTGATACACAAGATGGAGTGGAAAGGATGAGAAGGGACTTGGCAAGGTTGGAGGAATGGTCAAATGTATGGCAGCTCAGATTCAATGCAAAGAAGTGCAAGGTAATGCACATGGAAACAAAACCCAGGGAGAAGTACACAATGGGGGTGAGATACTGACAACAGTAAAAATAGAAAGGACCCGGGGTAATTATATCAGATGACCTAAAGGTGGGCAAGCAATGTGAGAAGGCAGTAAGAAGGCTGGGGGATACAGGGATGCATAGGAAGAGGCATCAATAGTAGAAACCGAAGTTGTTATCCCTCTGTACAGACAGTTGGTGAGACCCCATCTGGAGTACTGTGTGCAGTTCTGGAGACCATCTCCAAAAAGACATAGACAGAGTGGAGACTGTCCAGAGGAGGGCAACTAAAATGGTGCAGGATCTGCACCAGAAGACATACTTAAGAAAGACTAAAGGAGCTTAATATGTATACCCTTGAGGAAAGAAGGGAGAGGGGACATGATAGAAACTTTCAAGTACCTCAAGGGAATTAACAAAGTCCAAGAGGGTAGCATCTTCCAGAAAAGAGATGTGCAAGAACAAGGGGCACAATTTGAAGATAGAGGGGACGTGCTCAGAGGTAATGTGAGGAAGTATTTTTCACTGAGAGGGTTGTGGATGCATGGAACAGCCTCCCCTGAGGGGGTCGTGGAGTCAAGAACAGTGGGGGACTTCAAGAATGCATGGGACAGGCATAAGGCAGTCCTAGTGGGGTGTAGGAGGAAGTAAGCTGTTGGTTAACTAGGATCTGCAGCTTATCTGTTAGGTAGGAAAATGGGCAGACTGGGTGGGCCAAGCGGTCCTTACCTGCTGTCAAATTCTATGTCATTTTTTTCAGTTATTGAATATTACATATGGCAAGCTAGATGCCATTGGGTTATGCAACAGAAATCAACTACCCACACAGAGTTGTGGGAAGTTATAAAAATAGCACTACACCAGATACAGCAACAAGATGTTAAGAAGTACACCAAGGAGAAAGTGAGTTTCCTATGGGTACATGTAAATATTTAAGAGGAATCTGTTTTGTTGTATACATACAGGATGTGTACTTATACGATATACAGTTTCTTTTGTGTACAATATATATATTATGTTGTATGTATGTGTTTGATTCATTCAGAATGTATTACCTTTGTTCTCATTGTCTGTAGTCCTTTTATCAAATAAAATTCCCCTACTCTTATCGAGAAGTGCCATGGGATCTTTAACATCCACCTGAATTACCACCAGAACAGGCAGATGGGCCCTCAGTTTAACATCTCATCTGAAAGATGGCACCTCAGGAGTACAGCACCTCCCTCATGCTGCACTACAGTGTTAGTATTGGGATTTAGCCTGAGTTCCTGGTGTGGGTGACAGAACCCGCAGCCTTCTGATCTTCCAGCCTCAGAGGTGAGTGTGTAACCTGCTGAGTCACTGACAATACTGGTCCCCACCATGGCTACTCACTGTAGTCCAGGATTAAGTTTGCTATTTGAGGTGGACTGTCCTCCTGGTCAATATTTTTTGAGACCTGCCCACTAGCCAGGCTGAGAGGCATGGCAGGATGCTAATCCCCCCTTCCCATCTCTGCACAGCCTCATCAATCTGCATCATGTTGAGTCCTCTCATCTATGAGCATTGATCCCATGGTGAGGTGGGGACTCCTAAAGGCGTCTGTCACTTGGGGGGATTGGGTGGTCTGGAGTCACCTGCTTGCTGCTTCATTTATTTGCTCAGCACTGCAGGCATTGAGGAGTAGTTCTTACACCCCAAAGATTTGTGATGGCAGAATGTCAGCCAGACCCAGAAACACAAGCCTCAAGAGGGGTTCTTGAGCCTCTCTTCTTTTCTGCCAGTGCATGCTCATTCTTTTTTTCCTGACCGCCTACTTCTGTAGGTTGTTAAATGGAAGTGATTTATGGTTGAAGCTTCCTTAAGTGTTTTCAACAAACAATAAACACTAGTTCAGTATATTACTGTTGTTTAATGTTCTATGGCAGCCCACATAAAGGTCCAAGACAGGAGATGAATTTATGATGCTCCAGCCAGATTAGCACACACTACCATCCCAGAGCAATGCATCTGCCACTAGAACAGAGGACACTTGGGATTGTCAAGGGTGGGTGCTGCCTTCTGGTGGAGAGGTGGAGGGTATGGCAGCCTTCCCCTGCTTTCGATTGGCCTCCCCATTGATGGACTGGGGCAGCAAAGACCTTCATATGTGATTCATACTGTGATTATAGGACAAACAGAAGGTGTTAGCCCATTTATGTTGCCCCACCATATCAGTGGAGGCAACCAAAGTTGACAACTGAAACAAGCTGATCCAAACTCAAAAGTATGGAAACTGGAAGCCCCAACCACCTCCTTTGGTAATTTATTCCAAAGTCTTATTGCTCTAGGTATGTAACTGTACTTCCGTATATTGGTCTTATAACTGGATTCCTGTAACTGAAGACCATGCCCTCTTAGATTATAATTCTGTTTCCTGTATACTAATCCAAGATCCCCTCCTCAAGTTTTCTTGATTGAGGACCTTGTTCTACAAAACCTAGATTGCTGAGTTAATTAAATAACATATGGTTTCATACCCAGCTGGCAACCACTCGATTCAGCTGCACAGGTCAATCAGGACTGGCAGGGAGGAGGAGCATGGTTGACTAGACCAGGATAGAAATAATGAGATTTTTGTTGCATGTGGTTTCTATGTTCTTGTTAATTGTCACTGTTGTTATAGAAAATATACAGGATATGTTTATGGTGAGGAAGGAGTGTACTTGGGAGAGAATGACCATCAGAACTGGACACATATAACCACTCAGGTTCCCCAGAGCAGCCTCAATGCTGCGCTCGAGAGTTGGCATGGTAGTAGGGATAAAATAGTTTCTTGGAACATCAAAGGGGTTCAGGTCAAAGAAAAAGTATATTGCATTGTCAAACATCTGAAAAGAATGGGCGCTACAGTGGCATGATTACAGGAAATTCACCTAAGAAGGAACACATTTTGGGTTTTTGCAGAGAATGGGTCTGCCAGGTATTTTGGGCAGGGGACAGCACCAGGCAGAGAGGTGTAGCAATATTAATTGCCCTACAGATATTGTTTCAGCTTGTCCAGGAAACTGGAGATCCCCAGGATAGATATGTTTTTTTAAATGGGAGGCTAGGTCAATTGGAAATAAATAGTCTTGGGGTCAATGTATAGGGCATAACGTAAATAGACCCACCTTCTTCTCCAATCTACCTGTGTGCTTTATGAATCTCACAATACTAACTGGAGGGGACTGGAACATGGTCTACCAATCTGATTGAGAAAAATCAAACAGAAGAAAACAAAAAACAAGAATTGACCCCTTGAGCAATGGGTTTTGAGAAAGTTATTGGATGGATTAGGACTCTTGGATCCATGTTAAATTCTGCACCCCTAGGATAGAGTTTATTCCATTCAGTGCTGCACAATTCATGGTCCCACATTGACTTCTTTTTGCTGAGTCAAAAATCCCTGCAGAGTGTTCACTATTGTGAAATAAAACCAAGGGTTCTGTCTGACCACAATCCACTAGCCTTACAAATTCAGTTAAATAAGGAGATGAAGGTGGACAGAACATGGAAGCTTACTGTACAACTCCTTAGGGATAGAAGTTTAATAGAAAGAGTTCAAGAACATAATCATTCCTTCTTCTTAACTAATGCAGGCATGGTACTATGGGCAGATATCCTGTGGGGTGCAACTAAAAGCTATTTAAGAGGGAAGCTCATCAGCTTGGTCACAACTAGAGAAAAAGAGAGGGAGGCCAAGGCATTGGCATTATTGTTGGAAATTAGGACAATAGAGCATACCCTAAAATCAGATACCCTGCCAGAGCTCTGGGGCTGACTGAATAGCTTAAGGTCCAACTATTCAGAATTAATGAATGAGAAGGCAGAGAAATGGTATTTTTCAGTCAAAATTTTAAGGCTTAGACCAGATGGGAAACAGACGCTTAGGACCAAACCCAGGGAAATAGCCACTATATTTAGGGATTATTATCAGCACCTATACACTGGGTAGCCTGAGAATGAAAAGGTAGAGCATTCCATGAATAGGTTTCTACGTGGAGTCCAGCTTTCAACGTTAACACCAGCACAACAACAGGGTCTTTGAGGAAGAGACCCAAGTAGATAATGTAGTTAAAGCTATTAAAGGACTGGCAATAGATAAGGCCCTAGGTCTGGATGACTTTCTATCCAATTTCTCTAAAACCTTTCAAACTGATTTGGTTTCACACCTGACCTCAATGTTTAATTAGTAGTATGAAGAGGGGCTATCAGATCTTATTCTCACAGAAGCTAAAATGACAATCATTCCCAAACCAGGCAGAGATGATGCTCTTGAGAGTAACTATAGACCTATTGCTACCCATATCTTTAATCAATATTGATATGGAACTTTAGCAAAAATGCTAGCCAACTGGCTGAGCCAAGTGTGGTCCACCCTCTTCGGTACAGAACAAGTGGGATTTAGGCTGGGAGACTGTCTAATAACCACCTATGGAAATTACTAATCTGATCTCTGGGTCCGGGAAGGGGAGTGGTCCTCCTGTGGCCTTGGTCTCCTTGGACACAGAAAAAGCTTTCAACAGGATGCCAGGGCATACCTGTTTCTCATTTTAAAATGATTTGGTGTCCCCCGAACTCATTAATAAATTGGGTGAAGGTACTGGATCAGTCTCTGATTGCCAGAGTTTACTGTAATGGCAGTTGTCAGATCCTATTCAACTCACAAGGGGAACCTGACAGGGGTGTTCACTCTTGCCCCATTACTCAGTTTATACCTAGAACCCCTTACTTTCAAAATTAAACAGGCAGAGCAGGTGAGGGGGATTCAGGAGGGCCACCGGGAATAATAAATTATCCACCTACGCAGATGACCTACTCCTTTCATGAGGCAGACCCATCAACCCCTATTACAGCTGCTCACTCCACAATAGAGGAACTTAGTAGCTTCTCCTCTTAAAAACCTAATGTCACCAAAACTAATGTCTTACTCCTGAACCATAAAGTAGTCAATCAGGAGATCACAAAGTTAGATCTTCAATGGGAAACTGAACATCTAACATACTGTTAGGTATTAAAATATCAAGATGCAGGTCAGAACTTAAAGGGTTAAATCTGGATTCCCTGATTCGTAAAATTCAGCAGGACTTAGTAAGATGGAAGCCTTTACCCCTATCATTGTGGGGACACATCAGTGCAATAAAGATGAATATTCTCCCTGGGATATTATATCGTCTTGCTATGCTCAGCCTGGTTTTGCCAATGCATTGGTTCCACTCCCCACAGTCTTTGATCAATCAGTTTATTTGACAGGGCAAGGCCGTTAGACGGAGCTATCAGAAACTCACAGACCCTAAGTCTGAGTGTGTGTGTGTGTGTGTGTGTGTGTGTGTGTGTGTGGGGTCTACGGTGCCCCAATTTCTGGTTTTAGTATTTGGCATCCCATAGTAGTAAATACTTGTACCGGGGTGGTAGGGATGAGCCAGCTGGGCCCGGAAGCTATAAACCACAATTGTTAGAGATTGAAAAAACCCTGTCCCAAGAGTGTGGGACTATGCTAAAATCAAAACTATATACCCCACTGTCTAAGGTGCCAAACCCACTGTGCTGAAGCCCAATCATTTGATCTGTGAGAGCACACAGACAAATTTGCTGACATATTAGGATGTCATAAGACACCAATACAACACAACCATTGTTTCTAAACTCCAGTTTTCAAATTGGAGACAGACCCTTAGACTAAGACATTGGAATCATATAAACATTCCCATGTTAGGACATTTCCTCCTGGGAGATTTTGTCATCCCTTTCTACTCCCTTCAAGCACAAATGCAAGTGTCTGATAGCTTTGCTTTTAAGTTTATACAACTTCGACACTGTATACCTCAACATTTAGGGACTCCTCCCTGGACGCAACATGGTGGAACACAGTTGGACAGGCTGCTTACAGCTGTAAAACTGGCACATGCTATCTCTCGACTGTACATGACACTCCAAGACATGGACCCACAAAGGTTAAGGGGTCAGTATTGCTACTGGGTCAGAGAACTTAATACTGAGAGAGGAAAAATGGAGGTGAATCTGGCTTGACATGTACAAATACGTTAAACAGCATAGACTATGCCTCCAGCAATTCAAGATATTGCATAACTTATACATCAAGCAAACTATTTAAAATGGCTAAACAATCCAACAATCTATGTACTAGATGTCACAAAAAGAAGGGCACCTTATACCATGTTTTATGGACTTGTGACAAAATGCAGCCTTACTGGGGGTGGCTAGGAAGGTTTGGCCCCTTTACTTGGTCTTCATGATGACTTTACCCCTGAAATTTGCATACTCGGACTATATGGTGAAGAAGTTTTTGTCCCTCAAAAAGGACACATAGTCTTCTAGCCGTGGTTGCAAAACTAATTATTCAGTGCTACTGGTTGGATGAAACTGCTCCAACATATTTGGAGTGGCATAAAAAGATACTGTTTGCCCTTAATGCGGAAAAGACCATAGCAAACTTACATCATAGGCCTCATATATTTCAGGCCAGATGGGAATCACTGTATACTCTACTACTTATTAGGTAGAGTCTGACACAGGAGCTTAAGAATAGGGGGTGACCCCCCCCCCATACTCAGCTGATTTTATTTCACCATCTGGTACAGTGTTATGGTGTATTTCTTATATATACTATCATGTTGTGTAAGGAGTGTTACAGTAACTGCTCAGGAGTACCCCAAGGGATTAGTCCGCTATGTTTTATTGATCATCTCCGAGGGGGGGGTTGTATGGGGATTGTTGCATTGTTTTGTCTGGATGTGATTGTTCAGTCTTGTTGTTTGCACTGTAGTGTTTTGCTATTTGTATTTGTAAAACTCAGTAAAGTACACTAAATGAAAAAAAGTTTGATCAGACATTAAAGAGACATGTTCTACTTCACGGAGTCTCCTGTTTAAAACCAGGGGAGAATGTATCTTCAAGGAGCTCCTGACACCATTAGAAAAACTTAAAAAAAGTGTGAGATTTAGACATAATTCAGTTTATAATTCATATATTTTCTAGAATTATTTCTCTTTTTTCTTTATTACTAAACACAGTTGTATGAAAGAGGATTGCTGTGACTTGGACTTTATCTGCTCTTTCTGGTTGCCTACACCTGACATCATAATCCCCTGTTTATGACATCATGATTATCTCTACAGCAACAGATGGTGATGTCATAAACAGAATAGTGATGTCAGATGTCAGCAAGCTGCCAAAACAGATAGGGCAACGATCCTGTTTACATGTAAATGTCCTTTGTAGTAAAGAAGTAAGGGTGAGAATTACAGAAAAATTATGGAATATAAGTTGATTTGTGCCCAAACATGATGTTTTTTTAAAGTTGTAACAACAGCAACTGAGTCTCTTTAAAATCATCAACCTCAACAACTTTAAAAATTCTGACCTTAGAAATTAGATATACTTTTTGCTTCCCAGAAGCCATCATGGCTATTTTGATAGGGTTATAGAAAATGCATTGTCAGAAACCATCGAAGCAGTATACGATGCAATATCAGTTTTCTTGAAGTGAGCAGAGAGTTCTTGAAACCTGAAATCTGACCAGTCAGACACATGCATCTTGCCAACTATGCCAGGTGAAGTGAACTGAGAGTTCTTGGGACTTGAATAATAATGAACCAACCTGTCAACCTGGACTCTGGCTAAAGTGTGTTATCTTGGCATATACCATTAGTGGGATGACTTAATTATGACACCACAATTAGGGTACCACAATGACAGTGACAGGGGCAATCTTGATTTTAGATTGCCACGCACTCACACTGTCTTAGGCTTCAACACAATTTCTATCCTCTTCAGGGCATGCCCACCCCAGAGGAGGTTATACAGGTATTTAGATTTGAGGGAGTATGGGGGTCAAAGCCCCCATGCAAAACCTATTTTTCAGGATGGCACTTTGGCACTGTCACTTCTGGGAGGTACAATGCTTGGCATGGCAATGCCAGGTGGTGTATTGCCTGTGCGCTAATTGGTGTCGACAAAATGACTGTTGCACCAATATGGATGAACCTTATCTTGGTCAGTTTGTGTGTAAGGCAGTTCTTTGACAGTTTGGCTATACAATGGAAGTTTCACCAAAAATGGAGAGGCAGGAGACACAACTCCCAAAAAGGGACCAGTTTATTGAGCAACTGACCGCAGAAATCAGAACAAGGAAAAGGGTGTGTGAACAACAAAATTTTCACTTTCAAACTACCACTTTGTTGGTGCTACTATTTAAATCACTACTATAAATGTGACTGCCAAAATTACTATCACTGTATAACTGTATTGTACGCTATAGCTGTAAAATTCTCTACAACAGTACATTTGTACAATTTCACCCCAGAGTTTGTATGGATCCACTGAGCATTGTAGATGATGCAAAGAAGAAAAATGCGAAATGAGGATCCTCCCAGCATGTGCTTTTCCATTGATTGGCTTCAAGAACTGCTTAAGAATAAGCAATTTAGGCTTCTGGGTGTCAACAAAACCCAGTGATATGAATAATGCACTTGTATTCCACAGAGGACCACCAGACCATCACAATGGACCCTGGGAAAGAAACAGAATACAGTACTTGTATTTCCAAGGACCTGCAGCAAACTGAAGAGCTTCTGGGATGTCACCACTGACCACAGGAAGAAATCTAAAGAGTTGAAGAATTTGATGAAACTTAGAAGAACTTCTGGGCCATCAGTACCAGTAAGAAATCTGAAGAACTGAAAAATTGGAATAAATTTTGATGAACATGCTGTCACCACTGACCCAGGGAAGAAATCTGAAGAACTAGACGAAACCTTGAAGAACCTCCAGGCCATCACCATTGACCCCGGGAAGAAATCTGAAGAACTGGATGAAACTTTAAAGAACCTCCAGGCTGTCACCACTGACCCCTGGAAGAAATCATCAGAACTGGGTGAAACTGAAGATCTGGAACACCTCTGGGCTGTCCACCTCAGGAGAATTTCAGAAGAACCTAAAACAAAAACCCCAATCCCACTGAGTGTTGGATCCTTATCTGTGAGCCAGTGCAGTTCCTTGCACTGCCTAACTCACTATTAGGGAGGGGTTGACCTGAAGACTGAGAAGAAAGCAGGTGACAAGTAGTTCTTTAGCTGACCATGCTATTCCTATTCTGACTGGCCCCAAATTTTCAGGATGCAGTTGGAGGGAACAGTCTCCGAATCATGCAGGAGAAATTGTGAACATGCAGTTGGACAGATCTACAGTTGAGTTTCTGAGGCATACTGTCTTTTCACTTGGTGTTTGCTGGTTTCAGTAGTCCTCGGATCAAGCAATCATCAAAGGGCAATTAGAAACATGCAGGGCAAATTGAGAACATGTAGAGCAGTTAAAAAACATTCAGGACAATTTGCAAATTATGAGCAAATGCAGTCAGTTTTGAAACAGGTTCACAGTATGCAAGGGCAGTATCTGACTCTCAGAGCATGCAGTGACTATCCAGAGCAACTGATCACAAGTTAAACTGTCTTGGAACAAAACAGGGTAAACTCAGGGCAAATAGGGCAAATTTGGTGCATGCAGGGCAGTTTCACAGTCTTGGAACATGCATTTACTTTGGGTGCTATGTCTTTAAATAAACAGTCCTGGAACAAAACAATTCTTGCCCTTCACAACTGTTCACATTCAATTCGGCATTGTCACTTTAAATGCACTTACATTTTCTGTTTGTTCAGGATTCAGCACAGTCACTTTGAATAGCAATAGCACTTGTAGTACTTGCACTTTAAAATGCACATTTCATCACTGGGGCATTGTAACAGGGCAGATACTATGTAAGGGGAAACCAGGGCTAAATGCACAGGGGTTATATACAGACCCCCTTCTCAGGGGGAGAACATGGACAAGTAAATGATAGGAGGCATCCTTAGAATGTCAGATAAAGGGGAGATATTGTTGCTGATGGACCTGTATATGCCAGATGTTAACTGAAGCACATTTGCTGCAGCCACATCCAAGGGCAGAGTCATTCTCGATGCCCTAATGGGCATGCCTAAGGCAGCTAGTGTAGGAACCCACTCAAGAGGGAGCAATCTTAGACCTGGTACTCTAAAATGGGGACGGAGAGAGTATTTCAGATTTAGAAGTGGGTAACCATCTAGGAACAAGAGACCACCAAACAGTGTGGTTCACGATAAACACAGCCATAGGATCAAGCCATACAAAAGCAAGGGTACTGGACTTTTGGAGGGCAGACTTTGGCAGAATAGGAGAGTGCCTAAGGAATGCACTAGCAAAAGGGCAGGAAGGAGGGGGTGGAGGAACAATAGGGTGCAAAATCAAATCTGCCATCACAGAGGCAACAATTCTTAGTGTGAAGCAAATAAACAAAACAAAACAAAGGAAAAAACACTATGATTCTCAAAAGAGGTGGCGGGGAAGGCTAGGGAGAAAAATATAGCATTCAGAAAGTATAAGGAATCACAGAAGGAGCAGGAAAGAGAACTCTATCAGTTAAAGTAGAAGGAAGTGGGGAAGGCAGTTAGAATAGCAAAAGCCCAAAGTGAGGAAAAGATAGCCAACTCAGTTAAGAAGGGAGTTAAAACATTTCATAGGTACATTAGTGAGTGAAGAAAGACCAAGGGAGGGATAGTGAGGCTTAATAAAGGGGAAGGGAGATGGGCAGTGGGTGACAGTGAAAAGGCAGACATACTGAACGAATACTTTTGTTCAGTATTCACAAAAGAAGAGGAGGGGAATGTACAGTACCTACAGTAAACCAAACAATAGAAGCACTCTGGATAGAGGGGTCGATACCAGTCCATTCACAGAAGAAAGGTTCTTGAAAGAACTCCTAAAACTCAAGGTGGACAAGGCAATGGGGCCTGACACCGGGATTCACCCTAGAATTCTGAAGGAACTAAGGGGAAACTAGTGACACCACTGACTACCCTTTTTAACAAATCGTGGGAAGATGTTGTGGTACCTGAGGACTGGAGGAAGGCGGATGAGATTCCCCTTCACAAAACTGGGAGCAGGGCAGAAGTAGGAAACTACAGACCTGTTAATTTGACCTCAGTGGTAGGGAAAATGATGGACTTGCTTCTGAAAGAAAGAACTGTTGAGTACCTAGAGGCCTGCAGGGCACAGAACCCGAGGTAGCATGAATTCACAGTGGGAAGGTCATGTCAGATGAATCTAATAGATTTCTTCGACTGGGTGACCAAAGTAGTAGACCAGAGAAGGGCTGTGGACATGGCCTACCTAAACTTAAGCAAGGCATTTGACACAGTCCCACACAAAAGATTAATAAACAAATTAGCCAGCCTGGAAGTGGGTCCCAGGGTGGTAGCCTAGGTAAAACATTGGCTGGACAACAGAACACAGAGGGTAATAGTAAATGGAGTCCACTCCAAAGAAAGGGTGGTCACTAGTGGAGTACCGCAGGGTTCAGTATTGGAGCCTGTCCTCTTTAATGTCTTTATAAGTGACATTGCAGAGGGACTGGAAGGAAAAGTATGCCTCTTTGCAGATACAGTGCCCACCACTTATACCGTCCACTGATAATGCGGGCAATCGGATATTGAGGGCATTTTCGAGTTACCATTCGCCATTCCTAATTTAAACTCACATTAAAACCAGTTGTTATAGTTGTCTCTGCCTGCCATACATAGCAGGCAATTTTTTGGACGAATCAGAAATTCAAGCTCTTAGCTTGGTGTAGTTAATCAAGGTGTGTTAGTGTGTCATTTGCACAGCTACAGTACTTGGTAATTGCTGATTGCATAAGACCCCAAACTTGTCCAGAGAAGTATTTTCTGAATGAACTGCTAACAGTATGTCGGCAAAGCGCAAGGCGTTAGTTCGTCCGCTAAAAGTCGAGCTGCTTAATAAAATGGACCAGTTGCCCAAAATGAGCCAGAGGGACATCGCTGCACAATTGGGACTTTGCAAAGTCAACAGTTGCTGATCTTCAAAAACAGCGAGATCAGTTAATCGCAGAGTGGGGCACAAACTCAAACCCAGATAGGAAGCGAAAAAGAGAAGGGAAAGATGTTGACATTGAGGATGCACTCTTGCGGTGGTTCCAAAATGCTCGGGGGTGAGAGGCGCTTATTAGTGGTCCAATTTTAATGCAGAAAGCAAAGCAACTGGCAGATGCACTGGGGAAGCCAGAATTTACACCATCAGAAGGATGGTTACAACGCTGGAAAGTCAGGCACAACATTGGTTTTAAATGTGGGCATGGAGAAAAATTAAATGCTGATGCTGCGAGTGCTGAGAGATGGCTTACTGAGGTCCTACCAGGTCTGCTACAGGGGTACGAGTCACGCAACATATTTAATGCTGACGAGACCGGCTTGTTTTTCTGCTGTGTCGGCTTTGGAACATTAGCTTTCAAAATTGAGAATGTCCCGGGGAGTAAGCGGGCAAAGGAAAGAATTTCAGTGATGGCATGTTGCAATACGGATGTATGGAGAAATGTGAATTGCTTGTCATTAGCAAATCACAGAATCCCAGATGTTTCAGAGGAATAAACCACTTGCCAGTTCTGTACAGAGCTAACAGATCATCCTGGATGACCGCTGATATCTTTTCTGACTGGGTCCGCAACTGGGACCGCAAACTACGAGGTCGTAAGATTGCCCTTTTGCTTGACAATTACTCTGGGCACCCACACATGACAGGGCTTCATAACATCTGTCTCATTTTCCTCCCCCACAACACCATCTGCCTCATCCAGCCCCTTGACCAGGGCATTATCTATTGTATGAAGCAACACTACGTTCGAGCGATGAGAGAACAAGTGCTGTCTGACTTGGACTCGAGCCCTGATTTGAATGCCCTACAGTGTGCCAAAAAACTAAATTTGCTAGATGCAGTTTGTCTGCTTAAACTATCTTGGAACTCAGTCACACAACTCACCATCCAGTGTTGTTTCCACAAAAGTGGGTTTGTTATTCCGGACACTCAAATAGACATCCAAGCACAGGAGGAGGAGGAAAGCATAATCACAGCACCAGAAGGAATGTCTGTAGGTGAGTTCGACAATGAGGAGAAACCTAGCGCAGATGATGACATTACAGAGATACTGAATGCAATTGGCCTCAGTAATGACGCGGAGGATGATGCAGGTGAGGACGAGCAATCCCAGGAAGAGACGATCGTGACTGCAGCAGATGTGCGATCAGCTATCCTGATGCTGAGGAGAGTGATGGAACAACATGATGCCCTACAACCAGACTGGGATTCAATGATAAGAGTGGAGAGAGCATGGAAACCTTACTTCGAGACACGTAAGGTGCAGAAGCAGATAACTGAGTTCTTTGAATCGAAAGACTGAAAAAATGAAAGAACATAACTCGTAAAAGGCTGTAACTCACTAATTGGGGGAAAATATGTGCAGCTGATGGTTTGTTTAGCACTGTAACGGTATTTAGTTACACAAAACAACTTTAATTTAATAAACAATAAAGTCTTGCTTTTTAAAAACGTAAAAACCAAAAGTTCGTCAAAATTCTTTTCTTTCGATAAACCGACCACTGGTTATAACGGGCAAAACGTTAATACACAAAGTTGCCTGTTATAAGCTGTGGGGACTGTAACACAAAGATCCACAACAGAGCTGATACACAAGGGGGGTGGAAAAGATGAGAAGAGACTTGGCAAGGTTGGAGGAATGGTCAAAAGTATGGCAGCTTAGATTCATTGCAAAGAAGTGCAAAGTAATACACCTGGGAAACAAAAACTCAGTGGAGAGTACACAATGGGTGGCACAATAACAACAAAAAAATGGAAAGGGACCTGGGGGTAGTCATATCAGATGACCTCAAAGGTAAGGCAGGCAATGTGGTTGGCAAAATACTGGGATGCATAGGAGAGGCATCACCAGTAGAAAACAAGAAGTTGTCATCCCTCTGTACAGACAGTTGGTGAGACCCCATCTGGACTACTGCATGCAGTTCTGGAGAACCCATCTCCACAAGGACATAGACAGGATGGAGGCAGTCCAGAGAAGGGCAATTAAAATGGTGCAGGATCTGCACCAGAAACCATATGAAGAGAGACTAAAGAAGCTTAATAAGTATACCCTCGAGGAAAGGAGGGAGAGGTGGGACATGATAGAAACTTTCAAGTACCTCAAGGGAATCAACAAAGTCCAAGTGGGTAGCATCTTTCAGAAAAAGAGATGTGCAAGAACAAGATGTCACAGTTTGAAGATAGAGGGGGGATGGTTCAGGGGCAATGTGAGGAAGTGTTTTTTCACAGAGGGTGGTGGATGTATGGAATGGCCTTCCTAAGAAGGTCATGAGGTCAAAAACAGTGGGGGAATTCAAGAATGCATGGGACAGACATAAGACAATTATAGTGGAGGGGGCTGTAGGAGGGAGTAGGCTGTTGGTTAACTAGGAACTGCAGCTTATCCAATAGGTAGGGAACTGGTCAGACTGGGTGGGCCAAGCTTTCTTTATCTGCCATCAAAGTCTATGTTTTTATATACCGAGCTACGCAGAGACCATGGGTTATGCCCTTTCTTCTACAGGCATACACTTAGGCATTTACCTTCAAACAGCAGTCCTGCCCTCCTGACTAAGGGGCCAATTTACTAAGCCTGTGTGCCAGGGGTCCCATGCTAACTGTCCTTCCCTTGCTAGAGGCTCTGGGTCAAACACTTGTTTAAACAAAAAGTTGCTAGCCCTTGGCTAGGGGTGTGGCAGCTATGCTGCTAGGATGGTTAACTGGTCTTATCTGGTTGTCACAGTACCTTACTCTATTTAATCACACTAACCCTTGACTTGGACTTGTTGATGGCTACCTGGGCTACTAGCCCACTTTGACTTGTCTTGCCCTGCTGGTGCTCACTTTAGTTAAATGGGGCTTGGTCTACTCTTACCCCACCCACTGGGTGCTGCTGTATTTAAAATAAAAAACCAAAACACAATATGAGCCTGCCTGGCCTGACTCCTCCTCTGGGAGCTTGGTTTATTTACATCAGGGCCCCTTGACCACTTAGCCCACCCTCTGGGCATCTCTTAAACTGAGTCCTTGCCCTGACCCCCATTACAGTCGCAGCCATCTCCATCGTGCCATATGGCACTTTCAATAGTTAATTTAAAAAAAAAAAGAAATGATCTGATGGTTAGCATTTACACTTTAGTGCTGCTACCTCACTGCTCCAATCCAGGATGAAGTTTTGCTAAGTGTTGGAGGAGTGGATGGCTGCTGTCGAAGCTGACTAATGGGAGGAGAGGGGCTATGTTGGAGCTGCTTCCAGGGGGGCCTTGCTGTGGGTGATCCTGTCTATGAGGCTTTGCTGCTCTGCCCGATGCTGCTCTCTCACCAGTGCCAATGTGGAACCAAGTGAAACTTTTAAATTATAAGATAAAAATTGGGCTAAACAGAGCCCACGTTGTGGTTGCCATTCCTTCACTGACTGCTGCTTACTTCCTCACTGACTGGCTCCCAGATGCGATTCTTCAGCTGCTGCCACACTACTGAGTGGACAGCCAACTCATTCGCTGACAACGGGATGATCTTCACCAGACCAGGCATGATGCAGCGAGAGACCTGCAAGGTTAAGGTAAGCCCCCCTTCCATCCCTGACTGGCCGGTCACCAAACTGCAGTTTTGGTTTTCTTCTGCTGGGCAAAGGACTGCTAGAGCTCCCTTCTCCTGAAGCTGTGGGTCCTTATGTAGTCCTCCCAATGTTCAGGATGCTGAGTCCCTGGCAATGTGGGTGGCAACCATTCAAATGCTGGGCATTAGCTTATGCCACTCTGTGGGCAGGAAACTGGCTGAGTGGAGAAACAGAGAGAAAAAAAAGGGTTAAAATGCAGACAAGCAGTTCTTTATTGTGTGGGCCCCCTGCTACTCTCTGTAAGCCCCCCTTACTGCCACCTTTTTTGCCAGGAGCACCTGGGATGGGGCAACACAACTGGGGAACCTGGAGATACCATACTTTTTGGGTATTACATTCTTTTCCAAGAGCTGGAAAGTAAATTTCCCTCAGACAGTGACATTTACATTTAAATAGCACCCATTTGAACCACATCAAATGGGATGACCAATTATCCTTCTGTTTCCCTCTCTAACCATAGTTTCAAGTTGCTCTAGCTTGCAATAAAACATCATAGTGTCTCTAATGATAATGTCCTTCTTGGCAGTAAGAGCTGGGATGTAACAGTTATTTTGGGTAACCAAGTCAGCACATTGTTTGAAATGAAGTGCATTATGTTCAACTTGTGCGCTGTGTGAGTGTGTCCATTAAAGCATCAAATTCTGAACTGAGTTCATTCAGCTTGGTTAAAGCCAATTATGACATTTTAGTTGAGTCACTGAAGAGCTGTAAATGGCTTTGAGTGTTTTGGATGATACTTGTTCTTTCATTGGTGTTTGCTGTCTTGCAGTGCTTGTGCTATGCATGTGGGGGTTGGGGTTTGAGGGGGGCAGAGTGGAATCGGATTACAAGGTACAGTATGTCCCTTAGAGACACTGCAGGCTCCAGACCATCCATGTCCCAGACCAGTAGTAAGAAAGTGTTAAGAGTTGTACCCTTCCTTTCCCACTGTTCCAGCTTTTTAAGCTCTTTCTTCAACATTTTTTAGAAAAAGTGAGTACTAGTATAACTGGTGTAGACAATTTTTTAGCAATGCACAGAAACAAAAAGAAGGGTAATCCCAACTTTGAAAAGAAGTAGCTTGTAGAGCTAAATCACAGTGCAGCCATGTTGTTTGCAAGCCATCCCACACCCTTGGCTTGATTTTGGACCCCTTATGATTTAGCTCCTTTAGAAATAGGTTACCTAAAGCATGTCATTCTGCAAACACCAGTAGTCTTTTTTACACAGCTGGTAGTCTTTACCAGGCACCCCAGCACGGGCAGTTTGATTCTTTTATTGCGGCAGGATTTCAGGAGATCGTAGAGTGGTTTGAGAATTATAAATTTTATTCATTTATTCATTACAAATCAGGTTTACAACCTTTGAATCAGAGACTCATTTACAAAGGCACCTCGTTGCGGAGGGGGGTAGACATCAAGACAGTTATTACAGTGCAGATTAAAACAGAGGATAACATTACAAGTGCAGTAAAAGGAATATTTAACATAGATACACTTAGGTTACATAATGTAGTAGTTTGTATGTTACTTAGGTTACATAATGTTGAGGCTGTCCAGTGGACATTGTTAAGCCAGGGGGCAAGGCGGGCAGGAACCACAGGTTACAACAGGGGGTTAGTTGTACCTACAACAGCAGGCATTAAAGATATGGTTCCGAAGGGCTGTTTTGAAGGAGCCAATTTTTGGCAAGTTGGAGATGCAGCTAGGGAGAGAGTTGAACCAGGTGGGGGCTCGGTAGAGGAAGGATCTCTGGGCAAGAGAGTAAATGTGTACTTAATAGCAAGAAAATGAAAACTATGCTCTTTGGTAGCAATAATCATATAGGGAATGTTACCACTTTGGATATTTATGGCAAGTAAGGACAGAAGCTTAATCAAGTGAAAGAGTTTAACTGTCTCTGTGTCCATTTAGATTGTATGCTATCACTTGCTCCACATAAAGTTTTACTAGCAGGCTAGGTGTTTTGTATAGAAACCAAAACAATTCTACTTCGGAGGCTAGACATTTGATTGTGTCAAGTTCAGTTTTGTCCCTCATTGACTATGGATGGACAATTTACTCCTCAGCATGTGACAATGTCCTAGACAGGATGAAAGTAATTCTTAACAATGCATGTAGAGTTGTGTTATGTATAAGTAAAATACAGACAGTTGTGATTCATGTTGGTTAACTAAGTGGCTACCATTACATCCGAGAATAAGGTATTGTATTATACATGTTTGTTGAGTAAAAAAATGTCTTATTAGGCTCCACTTCTTCTAATATCTCTAATTTTTTTCATCCTGTTAAAAATAAACACAACACCAGGAGCATGGCAAGAAGCAGTTTGGTTAAACCACTTTGTAAAACCTATCTGGGACAATGTTCTTTTGGTTTCAGGGCCGTTCATTTCCTGAATGATTTATGTAATTAAATTTTCTTGACTACTGGTCTTACCCAGTGTAAATGTTTGCTTCGAGGTTTGCCACATGGATCAACTAAGTGTACTACATTTGGGGAGGGGCCAGAGAACTTAAATTCTGCTTTTGTTGCCAGTCATAAAGTAATCACAACTTAAAAGATTATCATGCAGGTGTTTGCTTTGACACAATGACACAGTGATGCAGGTGAGTTAAGAGTTTATTTAGACAAGGATTACCAAAAGATAAACAGATAAAATACAAAAGACTGTTGCAAGTGAGTACATACAGCTTTACCCTAACATAGAAACAGACAATGGCAGCAGAAAAAGACCACTGCTCCATCCAGTCTGTCCATAAACCCTAACAAACCCGGGACCTACTGTCCATACAGGGTTCTAACCCACACTGTCCACACCATACTCCCTGCCCTACCACTAGAAATAGGACAACTGAAGCATCAAACTAACCCTAAACCTACCGTAACCCTAACTCTAATTGTAACCCTAGTGGATAAGCTTCTAGACTTCAGTTCTTTTAAGGCTTTTCACCTGCACATCAAGTAGTCTCCTGAAGTGCTGCACTAAAGGCATCACTCACTAAGTGAGCACTCATTTTATACTATACTTTACCTCTTGTTGGTATCCTAGACTACTATTCATTGTAATTGGGCAGCCATCTTGTAATGAGTCTGCACCATGCTGATGCCCTTAAAAGGGGTGGTAATCAGCTGCCTTCCTCCTTTTAGCACACTTGATGACAAGCAAACTCTGCACAGTTTGTTGAGCTGCACAATCAGATAAGCATTTATATCTGTTTTTCCCCAAAAAGGAAAACTCCCTTTTTCAATATGTCCTGAAACTGATGCATACATTTTATGTAACTCAGTGTGGAGGAACCCTTCCCATAAGAAATCAGTGCTATTAGATAAACTGAGCATTTCAGAAGAACAACAAAAACGGCACTATCCACCCTGCATAAAAGTCCAAAAAATATATTTTCATACATTTACATAAGGTGGATACAAATCAGAAAGCCCAAAACAGAGGAGACCTAACTGATATTGTAATGCCCCTGTACAGATCATTAGACTGGCCCCATCTTAAGTGTAGTATACAGTTCTGGTTCCCATATCTGAGGAAATATATTGAGAGGACTGGGAAGGCGAAGAAGAGAGTAACCAAGGTGGCTGAACTATAAAGACTGAATGACAGAACTGGGAATATGCTGTATAGAGAAAGCTTGTTCTGCATGGATTTTCATCCTAAGCATAATGCTGTTGTACTACAGTGCAAAGGTCATATAATGTGGTTATACCCTTCTGTGGTACAACATCATTCTACACAGGTGAAAACAATGTCTGCACAACAATCTCCAAGGAAAGAGGCACTGAAAAATAAAAACACTGCTCTCTCAACAGATACCAGAAAGCCGAACATGATAATGTGGACCTTTGCTAGTTTGCTCTCTTTTTCCTCAAAAAGTTGAACAATTAAACTTTTCTGAGGACATCAACTTAATTTTTTCAAAAAGAAAAAAACAACAGCCTTTTCTCGATATTAGCTGTCCTCAGTGCTGCGGGTGTGCAAGACTGCTAGCAACAGCCCCTTTTTAAGGCTGTCCCATGGGGTGCTTCGGAACCATTTCTTTAATACCCGCTGTTGTAGATGCAACTAACCCCCTGTTGTAACTTATGGTTCCAGCCCGCCTTGCCCCCTGGCTCAACAACGTCCACTGGACAGCCTCTCCCTCCTCCAGACCTACCTCTTTCCCACTAGGTCAAAACAGGGATGTAACAGACTGTCTTCTCTGAGGACCTACTGTATCCATTAGTGTAATTCACAATTTTGTAACATTATGTAACCTAAGTAACACACAAACTACTACATTATGTAACCTAAGTGTATCTATGTTAAATGTTCCTCTTACTGCACTTGTAATGTTATCCTCTGTTTTAATCTGTACTGTAATAACTGTCTTGATGTCTGCCCCCCCAGCGAAGAGGTGTCTTTGTAAATGAGTCTCTGACTCAAAGGTTGTAAACCCAATTTGTAATGAATAAATGTCACTTATAATTCACAGTGGGAGAATGGCCAAAAATGGGACATGACAATGGCAGAGCAGACGAGAATGAAACACAACATTTTAAGCAGTTTAAAAAAAAACTTTAGTTTTAGTTGAGCACTCTCAATATTGGAGCCCTTAGATATGGGGATCAGACAGGGAGGACCCCTGTGCAGTACCAGTTTCATCCCAGGGCACCTCCTAGACCTCACTACTCAAACTTTTGCATTAAACTTATCTAAGTTTCTTAAAACTATATGTAAGCTCCCTTTGGGAGCTTACTTGCTGTGTCCTGCATAGGTAGCCTGGTGTTTTGGGACTGCCTCCTGGCAGGTGGGGCCTGGGGCCCAGGTAGTATACATTTTGGGGTTTTGGTGCCAAGAGGGAGAGTCCGGGAGTGGGAGCAGGTAGAGAGAGAAAGCTACTGGTTCGGGGAGAGCTGCAAGTTCAGCTGTGGGCTGAGGTTCAGGGCTTGGTGGGGCAATGGCCACCCTGGCCCACCACGTTTGCTTTGAGAGAAGTCAGCGGGGTTCAGTGAGCTTTTGTGGGGGGTCAGCAGGGAGTCATTTGAGGGCTGCAAAGAGTGGGATCTCTGTGCCTAGAAGGAGTGGGAGCTGGGCTTGGAGTAAGTTGGAGCCTGCCTGGTGATCCCCAGCCCCAAGGTAGGGCGGTGTAAAGGTCTCAGAGTTTCTAGGCCAGTCAGCTGCCACAGGGCCTTGGTGTGCGTGTCTGGTGGTGAGAGCCCGAGTTTATGGGGTAGCAGTGGTGGTAGCCTTCTCCTGGTCACCTTTTAGACTGTCTTGTGTCCATCTGGATCATTTGCAGCTTTTATGGAGTGCCCCACCCGAATCCTCAGTGCTGCAGGTATGCAAGACTGCTAGCAGCAGACCCTTTTTAAGGCTGTTCCATGGGGTGCTTGTTGGGCAGCGTGAAATGTGAGTTTACTCGAGGAGATGTGTCCCTAAGTTTTGTGCAGGAAGGAGTTTGGCTGAAGTGGCCTAGGAAAAATCGACTTCAGCTGAGATGTGTTGCTGCCATCATTTTAGAGCCTGATTTGGCTTCAAGGAGCAATGTGCAGTCAAGATGCCTGCAATCAGTTTCTGCCAGCAATGCAGTTTTGGCCCTGACCATGTATGATAAGGCCCACCCACTGTGTAAAGTTTTCCCATGCTCCACGAGGTGGCCTTTTTTTTATTATTTTGTAAATTAAATCAGTTTTGCACTTTGGATCATTGTGGACAATGAACTTAATCAATCTCCTTCATGTACTGCTTAACAAGTTTGCCCCCTACAGCTGGCAGCACCCCCCCAAAGAGACAGACGACACCCCCAGGACCATTGCTGAACCAGGTAACTTGTGACTGTGGTTGTTGGCTGTGAGTGCCCCTCCCCCTTTTCGTACCACCTGGCATACCCCTAGACACCAGGAGGGGGGCTTACATATACACTATATAAAATTGTGTCTGGGCAACCATTGGCACAACAAGCCTATGTTGCCATCTCCAGGTTATGATTACATCAGACCTCTCGAGTGTTGCTTTCAAGGTCAATGATGTAATCAGAAGACCCCCTATGTGGTGACACAAGCTTGTTGTGCATGGCTGGCCATCCACTGTTCTACATATTATGACCCCTTCCCTCTTGGTAACTGCCACATTATTTCCCTTACCCATTCACTGGCTGAGGTTCAGGATCAATTTGTGCTCTTCCATTTGTCCCCTTTCCTTCCTGGACCCTCTTCCTGCCTCAGTCCCTTGTAGTTGTGCTTCTGGAAAATCCACTCCACAGTCTCGTCCCTCCTCTGGCTCAATGATTTCATCCTGAAGGGGATGGACTAGAGACTGATTATCTCTGAGAGATTGTGCCCACCAAGCCAAGGCATTGATCGTAGTTTCACCCCCCCCCTCCTATTAGACTAGCATTCTTCAGCTAGTCTCTCTGACTCCTGGTCAGGTGACTCAGCTCTTATCTGGCAGACATGTCCTGATTGATGCTTGTATTAGGTTCCCCCCCACCCACTGGGTCAGATGTTACCTAAGGCTGCATCCTAGGCCTCATCCTGTTCTTGGTTCCCCTTAATGATCTTCCTAAAGCCTGTGCAAAATGTTTGCCCAGGACACTGTGCTTTTACCTGTGAACCCTCAGCCCTTGAGCTGACAGCTCAGATCCAGTGTGGGACACTGACAACATCCAGCTCTGGTTCTATGCAAACAAGCTCACTTTTTCTTGCAAAGAAAATTGTCTCCATGACCTTTGGCACCAAGCAATGGCTGGTCAAGCATCTGTTCACATTAGTCTACATAATCCTGGATGGCTCCCAGTGGGAGAAAGTCCCCTTCTTGAAATACGTGAGCATCTGGCTGGGTCATTACTTTGACCTCTAGTCAGACTGATGCCGTCAATATGAAATGCTTCCTCAAACCTGATGTGCTATGTCTAGACAAGGCTTGTATGTCCCTCTCTGCTCATCTAGAGATTATTGTCGAAATTATCCTCTTGGCATTCAACTACAGGGTCATGGGTTATCATGGGTTATAGAGCTGCCTCCAAGTTCTCCCTGGCCAGATTGGACCTCGTCTTTAATTCTATTATTTTGAACTTAACTGTCAACCCTGAAACTATTACCACTCCTCATACTACCACTCCCTTCCTTGGAAGTTAGGGACCTTGCTTACTGTGCCCTTTTTCATCTCAGAAGTAATTTTCTTTCCTCCCCTGCTACTTCAGATCTCTTCTTTACTGCCCCCTTTCCCCTTAGTACTTAGCAGCACTGATTGTCATTACTTCCACTCCTCCACACCTAACACTTGTTTTCTTGCATCTACCCCTGCCTGTCTCACACTTATCTCCTACCCAAAACCACCACTCCCTCTCTCTTACTACCCCTGCTGCCCCTGCACCAGTGCTGCACCTGATAATGACTTCCTATCTGTCAGTGACTGAGCTGCTCTACCCTGCTCTCAGCACTGCATCTCACACAAGTTCTGCTTCTCTCAGTGGAGGCCCCTTTCCCCTGAGGGGTGTTTGAATACCTTAATTTAAATATTCATGTTGAATATTTTCATTTGTGGCCCCTAATATTTGAATATTTTTTTTTAAGAATGACTAGAAATGAGCCTTTAAAACATTTCCTTCCACTTTCCTGGGTAACCAGGGCTAGTTCCATAACTACTAACTACTCCTTTCAGTGATCACCCCCTCCTCCCCCTCATCCTCTCATAAACAGTTAAATGTTATAGTCAAATATTAGGGGAGCTGGCACAGTGCTAGCTCCCAACAGCATCTTTTAAAGATGCCTTGCCTCCTTTTCTGGGGAGAGAATATGATTAATTTTATGCTGTGCATTATTGACTAACAGTGAAGCATATACCATCATAAATCAGTAAACATAATCCCTCAAAAAGTTTTTGTTACTATTAATAATCCTTATAAAATGGATAGGGAAAATACTGCATCTTGATTGGCTGAGACTCATGTGTTAAGTAAGCAATAAGGCATGGTGGGTGTTGGTAACATTGAGATACCTGCACACCTAAGGATGTAGTGCAGCCTTGTGCCTTCAGCTCCTGGGTGTGCTGGTATCTCAGTACTACCAACAACCAGCAATGGGGTGACTGTTTATGTAAGGGAAGGGATATTATGCAACAGGAAAGAAGGGGAGGAGGGTAGGGCTGAAACCTTCTGCATACAGCTCCAGAACTCAAAAGGCAGGAAGGTTAGATTAGGGTTAGTGTACAGGCCACCCTCTCAAAATGAGGAAATTGACAGGGAGCTGGAGGAGCAAATAAGGAGGTTTAGTGGTAAGAGCAATATTGTGATAGTAGAGGATTTCGGTCTGCCAGGGATAGACTCGAGCACGCCAGCTGCCGCGAGTGCCAGGGAACAGGTCCTCCTGGAGGCCTTCCAGGACGGCTTCCTGATGCAGAGAGTAATGGAGCCAGCCAGGGAGAAAACATAGTGGACCTTGTGTTGATGGATGGGGAGCCTGTCCAGGATATAGGGGAGGAAGACCTCTGGCAGCAAGCAGCCACCGCACAGTGTGGTTCTTCCTCAGTCTAGGTAAGGAGGTGGCCAGAATCAAGACAAAGGTAGTGGACTTCAAAAGAGCAAACTTTGGCAGGATGGGAGGCATACTGGAAACTGGAAAGGCACCCCACCAACATCCGCCCAGACATGGATGCCTACCAGAAATGGGCCTACACCCAGCTGGGTCTGGCAGAGGCCACTAACTCACGTACAAAGATCCAAAGTAAGCAGGCCTGGTCCAAAAAGCTGAGCTGGTTGAGCAGAGAGGTAGTAGAAAGGGTGAAAGAGGAAAGATCTGCCTTCAAAAGCTATAAGAGATCCAAAGGATAGGAGGACAGGGAGGAGTATGTGAGGAAATCCAGAGAGATGAGTAGAGTAGTCAGGGCAGGCAAGTCTTCAAGGGAGCTAAGGCTGGCACAGGGGATAAGAGAAAGGGAAAAGGATTTCTTCAGGTACATTAGGGAGACAAGAAGCTGTAAAGATCAGATTGTCAGGATCAAGAAAGATGGAGGGTGGGCAGAAAAGAGGGTGGAGCAGGCAGAAGCACTCACTGAGTACTTATGTTCAGTGTTTACCAGGGAGAGAGATGGGCCAGGGGAAAGGTGGGGTGGACATAGTTAAGCAGGGGTAATGGATGGGCAAATCCCAGTGAGCAGAGAGTTGGAGGGCCTTAGGTCCCTGTGGGTGGATAAGGTGTCAGGGCTGGATGATGTGCATCCAAGGGTCCTGAAGGAGTTGGTGGAAGCCCTGGTGGTGGAAACCCTAGTGGGACCTCTGACAGATTTATTCAACACATCCCTACAGACCAGTTAGGCTTACCTGCATTGTGGGGAAGCTAATGGGGACTATCCCTGAAGAGGGGTTGGTGATTCTTCTGGAGGAGAATGGTCCCCAGGATGATAGTCAACATGAGTTTGTCTCAGGTAGATCCTGACAGACAAACCTGGTTGACTTTTTTGACTTGGTGACAAGGGCACTCGATAGGCGCCATGTGGTGGATGTCCTGTATCTGGACTTCAGCAAGGTCTTCGACTCAGTGCCACATGGAAGGTTGACTAGTAAGCTGAGAAACCTGGGAGCAGGGGAAAAACTGATTGGATTGGTTAGGAGCTCGCTGCAGGACAGATAGCAGAGGGTAGTTGTAGGGGCAGAACTCTCGACTCACAGAGTTGTAACCAGTGGGGTTCCACAAGGCTTGGTACTAGGACTGGTGCTATTTAACATCTTCATTGCTGACATATTGGATGGGATTTGGAGTAAGATCAGCCTTTTTGCAGATGAGACAAAGAGCATGACAGAGGTGGATAGTGTGGAAGGGGGGCAGGTACTCCAAGAGGATTTGTCAAGACTTGAGCACTGATCAGACACATGGCAGCTGAGGTTCAGTGCTAAGAAGTACAGAGTCATGTACTTGGGAGCCAGGAACTCTGGGAATTGCTACTGGCTGGAGGGAGTGCAGTTATCCACTTTATTAGAGGAGAATGGTCTGGGGGTACTAGTCACAGGGGACATGAATCCCTCAGCACAGTGTAGGAAGGCAGTGGCCAAGGCTAATAAGATGCTGCGGTGCAGTGCCAGGGGAATCATCTCTAGGAGAGAGGAAGTCATTGTGCCACTGTGCAGTTCACTGGTGAGACCTCACCTGGAGTACTATGTGCAGTTCTGGTGCCCCTATTTAAAGAAGGATGTCAAACTACTGGAGGAGGTCCAGCACAGGGTGACAAAGATAATTCTTGGACTTGGGGACAAACCATATGAGGAAATACTGGGAGAGCTCAACATGTATTCCCTAAATGATAGAAGGGAGAGAGGGGATATGATTGAGACCTTCAAATACTTAAAGGGCATGAATAGAGTTAGTACTGATGGCATGTTTTCAATAAGGGGGGGACACAATCTGAAACTGGAGGGAGGAAGATTCAGGAGGGACATGAGGAGGCACTACTTCACATAAAGGGTGGTAGTGAGGTGGAATGCACTGCCAGAGGAGGTAATATCATTGAAATCTGTGGGCAGTTTTAAGAGGAGGTGGGACAGGGCCAAAGGTAAGGTCAAAACTGGGGGAAGTTGGAGAGGGGGAGCCAGCAGAAGGGGGCGATAAATCAGATGGACAGACAAGGGGAGGGATGGGGTGGGGCAGCTGCAGTAGATTAGATTGGGGCTGCACAGTAGAGCAGACTCAGTAGACCACATGGCCTGTATCTGCTGCCATTTTTATTTGTTCGTATGTTCGTATGTCTTATTGCGCTTATAAAATGGGCTTCTGTTTTTTAAAAAATATATTATTATGATTATTATTACAGTACATATTTTAACATTAAGTAATTTGTAGTTTATCTGTGGTTTTTAGCTAAAGTAGTTCTTCTATTTATTGGGAATACAGTACATATTGTTAACCGATTTGCTTTAGGTCTTTTGACCATACTTAGATGCCATAGTTGTAGTTCACTAGTTCCACCCCACCACCCAGACACACACAAGATTGCATATTTGTTTAGAAACAAAAAAAAAGGCAAGTATATTTTGTCTTTACCCACGTGTGCTAAAGGAGAGCTGAGACAGAGAGGGAACGCAAGCAAGAAGGCTGTTTTTTGCTTAAATATGTGTGATGGTGTTTTCATTTTGTAGCGTCTGCCTCCCTGCCCCCTCTCTTCTCCAATCGCAAGCATGCAAAACTGTCACCCACAGGCACTCTCTCGCTGCCTCTCTCTGAATGGAACAATGCCAGTATGAAGGGTTTTTTTTGCCACTTCATTCAAAACCTGGAGAGAGAGAGAGCTGCAGGAGGAGAAAGCCAGGAGTGAGAGTTGTGTGTTCAGAAGATGGAAGCTGTGAGAGATAGCTTCAAGCAGCTGTAATTGAGGATACTGGCTTCCTTTCCATTTATATTCTTAACTGCGGCATGGAGACATAGATGGTGAAGGAGGGCACACACACGCAGATACTGTGGTAAGGAGCTTTTTTTTAAAGGAGAGTTGTACCAGGGTTTAAAAAAGAACTTCTAACTGGGAAGCATTCCACTTCCGGGTGCGAGTGGCGGTCAAAGGTCGTGAAGTTCAAGTAGTTGTCAGTGGGCAAAGACTAGTTTAATTATGACCAGGGCATCTCGATATAAGCAATGCCATTACGGCTTACAGCACCACACAGGAAAAAAAGTTTGGAGCACATCACGGTTTAACCAAAGGGTGGTACATTAATAGAACAGGTTATCACTGGAGGTTGTGGCTAGCAAATCTACAGCTGTTTTCAAAAAGAATTGGGATGCATATACCAATAAAATCAAAATTTAGTAGTATAAAAGGCGAGCACCTAGGACGTAAGTCCATCTAGCTCAGTATAAAATCCTATGAATCCTATGGAACTGCTGTTTGCATTGGAAGTTTATTTTGAGACTGTGTAAATTGCCCTTGAGTGCCATTCACCAGGACCTTACCCGAGATAGCTTCAACCCCCCCCCCGTCTGCACTAATCCCTTTTTTATGTTGTGTTTGATTTTAAAATACCGCATTCTAATGGCTACATACAGAACTGAAGGTATGAGCGGAGCAGATGGAGATGTATTATGTAGATACTTGTGAATGAAGAGGCACTTAACTACATGATTGTCACTATGTTGTGCAGGAGTATTTAGTGAGGGGGGAAATGGCTGCCAGATAGCTTGCCAATATTCTGTGTCAGCACATTAATCTGTGATAGGGCTAAATACCAAGATGCCCATGGGTAATACTGAAGTATTGTACGATCAGGTGGCTTGTTGTAGCTAATCAGTATTTTAGAATTTCAGTGCGCATTTTATAAGAAAGTATAACAGGCAGGCAAAGCATATGCTGGCAATCAGGACACAGCACACTATCAATGCCTTTTTTTAACATTCCTGACTGCCACCTTTACTCTCTAAAAAATCACCTAGGCCCAAAAGCTAAAACTCCCTTAAAATAAAAAGAACAAACAAACTGATTAAATGTTATTTTCTTTTATATTCCCCTCCTTACACACATACACAAATAAAAATGATATACTAGTCAGTTTTATTTTTTGGAGTTTCTTTTCTGACCGTGAGTCCCCCTTCCCCCATCTATGCTTACCTGTCTACCAGAGAAATCTTTGCTGCTTGTCCTACTTCAGATATGAATTGAATCCTTGGCTTTACTGAGGCCTTCTGTTGTGTGTGTTTGTGTGGAGAGAGGTGAACATTGCACCAGCAGAACTCTGCAGAGATTTGAAGGCTTGCATTTCAAGATAAACATTCCATCTGTTGAATGTGTGGCTAGACAGATGCTTGACAGCTGGGGAGGGAATACTTTCTACTTGTTGCTTTTAACAAAAAGAAAACTGATTTAAAAAAATAAATTGGCTTTTATTCAGTTTTCACAGTTTTATAAGTTGACATTTCTTTTTCAGTTTTCACAGTTAACTCATTTTATAAACATAATAAGAAACTTTGAGGTGAGTGTTATGCTGGCACAGCACACTTCCAGGGGCCGAAGGCACTCTCCCTGCAAAGTCTTGCCTCAGTACACCTCTGGGCATGTGTTGTGCTAAGCACAATGCATACCTGGTCATGTCTTATTGCTTATTTAAGCAGCACAAGTATTATTAAACACGTCTAACCTGCAGTATTTGGTATAATGTAGTTTGCTCTTTTGTGCATCTCTGCAAACTATATTTAGTTATAAGAATCATTATATTTGATTATTGTACATTGCTGTTGTTTAATACTCATCCCTAAGACTTTTGTACTTTACTGGTGTACTACACTGACTGCGATGTTTGTGTATCTCCCTTTGAACTGTTCATGTTTTGTATTGAATGCACTTCTACTACTCTGTATTGACTGTACTTGATTTGTACTCTCCCTTGTTGTGCCTTAAAATAGGCATTCTCTATGTCTAACGCACTTACCCGGTAATCAAAAATAAATAAATAAATAAATAAATTCTTAAGCCTCATTCGGAGACCAAAGCGCTTGTCTGTATCTCAAGAGCAAGTTATTGTTTGTCTGCCTGTCTCTTATTAAAGCAAATATTTTTGATATACGTTTCTGTTTTAAACTGAGATTACAGAACAGTTCCTCTAATGGATAGTGTGGAAGGGGGGCAGGTACTCCAAGAGGATTTGTCAAGACAGGAGCACTGATCAGACACATGGCAGCTGGAGTTCAATGCAAAGAAGTACAAAGTCATGCACTTGAAAGAGGGATCATATTTACTTACAAGCTTCTTGACCTGTGTAAACATCAAAAACAAGTGTCTCTGTATTAAAATAAATTTCTCTCGAAAAGCTTCAAAAGAGGCAAACCTTCCATTCATACAGAAGCGTTTGAGATGAAATAAACCTTGTGTTTTTCCATTCCAAAAACAGTCTAGCTTTCGTGGTAGGGGGAAGGGAGGGACTATTATTGCACATTGTGGTTATAAATGGTGGGACCTTATTTTTAAACCCAGTCAAGCAGACATTTCTTACCAAATATTAAAGGTAGATCTAGGAAAGTAGAGCTGTTATTATAACAACCACTAGAAGAGATATTAACAAAAAGTTCCTTCAATGGACCATTAGGCTGCTAGTGTAGAAATGCTTATGAAACTTAGGGAATGATTGGTATGTTTCGAGGGTTGCTGCTTGTGCAAAATAGAATGTAACATTGGTGTATGTTGTCCTGATCCCTGCTACAGGGACTACCATCCTTTCATGGTGCATGAAGACACTGGAACATGCTTGAGGAGAGATCCGCCCATAGAGAAGTGTGGCACTAAGTCCCTTAGACTAAAGATACCTTAGGGAAGAAAGCCTAATTCTAAAGAAAGAGGTGCTACTGGAGGAGGTGGGAGGACAAACGTCTGAAGGATGCTTGAACTTACGCTGTTATGGACTGCTCAATGGGGAGCGTGGGGAGCATTTCCTACTGTTACACCAAACCGGGGCTAAAGCCCTCAATTTCAGTGGACAATTGGGCTCCTTATTTTGAAATGCTTATGTAATACAGGGAATGGTTAGTGTGTATGGAGGACTGATATCAGACAGGTAGTACGTAGGATGTTTCTGCAACATAGATTGTAACAATTGGCGTACGCTGTCTTGGTTCCTACTACAGGGACTACCATCTTTTCAGAGTGCTGTGAAGACACAGGAATCCTCTTGAAGGTTCCACCCATAGAGGTGCCACAGGTACAAGGTCCCCTTAGACCCAAAGTACCTTAGGGAAGAAGATCGAAAAGTAGGACTGAGTGGAACAAATGTATCATTTCTTTCCATGAGGACATAAGAAATCTCACCACTAAAGGAAAGCATTATCGGAAATGTAAGACCACCATCCAGCTCCAACTCTCGGTGGATGATTATTGATATATACACTATTGTATGACCTTTGCCAAAGAGAAGAGGGAAAAACCCTTCTGGAGGCAACTTCTTGGGGAACCAAGGCCTAGGTCACTCTCCTCTTAGGATAAGACTATTTTAATGATGGCTCAACTCTGCTAATTGGAAACAAATTAAGGAAAATGTCTGGAGTGAAGGCTTTCTCTCTATCTCTGTAATGGGCTAACACCATGAGATACTGCCAGGGTGCTCTGTAAACCCATTGGTGCCCTCTCCTCGCACAAAAGAAAAGGTAACACACTGCAAGGTGCAATCTTGAGGAGAGAGCATCTGCTGAATCACTATCACTTGACCCTGATCTGCTAGGAGCCTACCCTTGACTGAATCACTGATGACAATGAAGATGAGGCCTCTAAAGGAAAGGGTATGCAGAGAGGGAACAGCTGAGCCATAGACAAATGGGGGAGGATTGCATCAAGAGGTGTTGCTGAGGTGCTCTGCGTGGCTAAAGGGACCACCCCAGTATGGATCCTACCCTCAAGGTGCAAAAGATAACATAACACTGAGAAAAGAGTCTGAGTTGATTAGCATGGCTATAAGGAGCCCCAACTCAGTAAGTGTTCCAACCTCAAAACATACAGTAGATGCCATAGATACTATACCTGTTTGTGCTAAGTTTATCTGCATGGGTAGAGGGGCTCACAGGAGAAGAGGGACCACCCTCAGGGTGTAGGCTTCAATGAAGCAGATGGGTTTATTGAGAACAAAGACAATGGCAAGACTCATCAACCCAGCGATGATAACTGCTTTGGGCTTGACTGTCCAGAAACTCTCCACTTAGACAAGGGCCTTTGATAGGCCAAATGAAAAAAATGAGTCATATAGGCAAAAATAAGGTAGAGGGTAATGATGATAATGAAGAGATGTATGACTGACCACTGAGTCCCAAGGAGAGAGCCTGCATAATCATTTGCAGTCTGGCAGGTGTACCTGAGGAGCAGCAGAGTGAAATAAACGAGCCCTCATGGGTTAACATAGAGTACTGGATGGTGATGATGATAATGTGACAAATATGGCTGTCAAGCAAGCCCTGGGGAGAGGGCCCCAAAACACAACAAGTGAAGTCTGGCCCTAACCATGGCAAGGAAAGAAAGGAAGGGCAGACAAGGCAATAGGAGGAAGTAATGGAGTAGAGCAAGGCTTGAAGGCTGAGGCAATATGAGGCAGTGAATGAGAAAGCAAAACCCAGTAGAGAGGCAGAAGGCCAATGGTGGGCAAAGGCAAGAGAAGAAGTGTGTGAGGAGGAAGGAACAAAGGATAAGGCAGCAGTTTCAGGGGAACAGCATACCAGAGGAGCCAAGGCCGGTGACAGGAGGAGGAGAGGGAACAGTTAAGCAAAGCCTTGGAGCCAGCAGCAGGATGAAAGGCATAATATCCCAAGCTGCATCAATGCACCAATGGAAGGTATGTGGAGGATAGGCAGGGTGAGTGAGAGAGCTGGCAGCTGTGCGACTGCAGCAAAGAAAATATGTGTCCAAAGAATGCTTGGGTATGCATGCTTATTTATCACTTGGTAGGGGAATGGAAAGCATTGCCTTCTGTCCCACCAAACTGCTGGTTAAAGCCCTCCAATTATACATTTCCCAAAATGGTATATCCTGACATTTGTGATCACTCCAACTGGGAATGGTCACATCTTGAGGGAACCATTCACACACCTGGTCAAGTTATGTGTTCTAGTTCAGATGTTTCTGGAGGCCAGCAAGACCAGTGTTATTTATCTAAACATATTCTGGGCTTCTCATGCCAAAGAAATGTTATAATTTTTTGTTTGTCCAGTGTCTGTTCAATGCGGTTAAGACAGGTGTACCAACTTGAATCAGGTGAGTTTGAAGAAAGAAACATATCCTAAGGATGGCATTGATCTTTATTACGTTAAGTCGGCCATCAGAGTCAATGGCAAAGCTTTCCAGTTCCCCAGATCTGAAAACACAGAATTTAAAAGAGATTTAAATTAAACTCATTAAGGCTAGATGCATCTTTAGCAATTTTAACTCCTAAATAACACATTGTTTCTTTTGGGGATCCCCATATGAAGTAGTCTGGATTTAACTACTGTATGTGACCCAGCAGAATCATCTCTGATTTATGCCAGTTATCCTGATAGGTGGCTGAATCTAGTTAGTAGTTGCAGTACCTTTAGCAGAGAAGCATAAATAGCATTTAAATGTATTAGGACATCATTAGAATAAGAGCAATGGTATGCTTCTTGGTCCCTAACCAGACCCCTTTCAATCTCACAACTAGGGTATAGTGCCTCGGCCAGGGATTCAAAAAATATTGCAAATAGGGGAACTAATGGTCATTCCTGTCTAGATCCTTGCTAAAGTGAAATCTGTTGAGACGTTAATGAATTTGTCCTAATTTGTGCTACCTGTGCTGTATTGATTAGATCAATATAATAGATAAATTGGTCTCCAATTCTGGCTTTTTAAAGACAGCTTTGATAGTCCAACTTACACTATCAAAGGCTTTTTCTCTATTGAGCGCTACTAGAACAGACCCATGAGAAGACATATGATCCATAATATTTCAGATGCTCCCCCCTTAGGCTGACTTACCCCCATCACCACCACCACCATAAAATGCTACCTTGCCAAGGCCCCCCTCCTCCCTAATCCATAATTGAAAGGTGCAACGGTAATAATCCTTAAAATCCAGGCTAGCCAGCAGCTCCCCTCCCAAACCTGATGTGCACTTTGTGGTCCTTAACGGCGACAGAAAACCTGTGCATGCCCTCTTGTTGTTCTATTAGTACCTATCAAATATTCTGATATGTTTTTGATATTTTTTATTAAATTAATAATCTAATGTTGTTGCTTTTGTAACTACCCTGAATTCCTCTGTCTTCAGCAGTTGCTGATCTCTCTTTTTATACTGCCTAAGCATTCTATAACATTAATGACACCATTGCACGCATTTAGATGAATAGCATTTAACAGAATTATTGATGTCATAGAAATACGAAAAGAAAGAGCAGTAGCTGGTGAGGGGAGTGGAACTTTATGTAGCTCTGAGGGCACCCTAAAGCCTGATTATTCATTTATCAAAAATTGGTCAGAGCATATCAGAATTCATAACTGGCATGGAAAGGAAGTTGAAAGGGAAGTTAACGATGTAAAAATGATTTCCTATCTCCTTAAAAGCTTTCAGTTGACAGCAGTCATCCGTGCACTGATATACTAAGCAGTCTGACTGGTCAGGGAAATTATTTTATTTATTTTTCTACGCTGTACAATATATACCTTCTTGCTTGTGCATACATTGTCTGTGAAGTATTTCTTATTTGTTATTATCCTTGCCTCTCTCTGTATAACTCTTCCCTACCCTCAGGCATCACTTTGAAACATGCCTCAAGCTCAGTGTGCCTCTTTGGCAAAAACTTGCAAATAAATAAATAATAAAATAAATAAATAATACCAGAGTAGCCTAGCAGCTCCAGGCAGGTACTTGTTGGTACGATGAACAGTGCTTCATCATAAAGGAACTAAATGTGTTCTGCATTAATGGCAGTGAGCTGTGTGTCACACAAATCCCGAAATATGAGAAATGTTGTTAGTAGCCTGGTAGGTGCAGACACTAAATACCTAGGTAGTGCTGCTACTATGACATCATAAATATGCAAATTATTCTGAGGGTGGATGGAGGGCTAGTGACAGTAAGTTACAGTATAAGTCACACAGATCCTTCTAAGTGAGGTGTATTATCAGTAGCCTAGTAGGTACAAAGACTAGGAAATAAGTGTTGCTTCATCATAGGGGAAGTGAGTGATGAGGTTATACTAGTGCTGACAGTAGTCAGTAAAGTACAGTATTTCACATTTTTGCCAAGGTCATTATCACAATCAAATGGGTCCAAGAAGTAACCAAACAGTCACGTAATTGCTATTTTTTACAGGGAAATGTATTTTCCCATTTCTGTTGTGTCTAGTAAGGCATTTTGTGAGTTTGAGGCCTTGCAGTCTGCGACTAATCCACAAAGGCACCTGAGGTACGCATGAACTGCATGTATCTGGGATGCTGTGATCTGCACTGGCAGTTGCCAAGCTACCTGCCAGCATCCACAATCCTTTGGGGGGGTGATCAAAAGGAGAAAAGGGGGAAGGTGGAAATGGGGTAATTGCTGAATGGTGTCTTTAATCCCTGCACTCTGTGCAGTACCTCTAACTGCTGTAAATTAACCTATCCACTGATTGAGTCATGTGGTTACTGCAAGAGTATTTAAGGTGTTTGGTTAGAGTAGGACCCTGCCCCCTAATGAAGAGCCACCTGATTCCTATGCCAGGCCACCTGTTTGTGGTTCTTGTGATGGATTGTACTCACCCACTGCCGAGCACCAACTTTGATGCTTTTTGCACCTGTAATAAACTTTGGCTTTGCTGATTTTGGAATGGACATCTATTTGTGCTTGTGTTGATGACTTCCTGTTAATCAGTACACAATCCCCTTGTGCGTCTGGTTGTTAGGGATTAGTATCCCGACTGTGCACCCAGACCCTGCATCACTTAGTGCAGACTGTTCCTTGTCTGTCTACCACTCCATTTTCTGGGTGCATCTCTGTGGTGTATGGAGTGGTTAAGGCACTATGCAAACAACTCTGAATTGTATCACCTGATCCTCTGGGGATCTCATTGTTTTGTGGACTATTTGTTGCAACTCTAACAGTTTGGCATTTAATGTGGGCCTGCAGAAGACTTGTGGTTCTGATGCTGTTGGAGGGGCAGTTTCTGTTAGACACACTATGGGGATCTGAAGTGGGGATCCCAACACTGCCTGAATGGTGATTCAGCTAAGGCATTGTGAACTGGAGTAGCACCACAGGAAATTTGCATACTATATCAGGGCTAAGCAGTGCCACTGGAGTTTTGCAAGGCTCCTTAGGTGATAAGGAGAAACTCAAACCATAACAAGGATGTGAGTTTAAAATAAGTAAATAGGATCCTGAGAGGAGATATTTCTAAACTTTAATAATATATTGAGATCTCGTTGTGGCTGAAACTGCTGCCAGCTAATACGGTACAGATAATATGATTTTTTATATCCATTTCCAAATGAGATTTGCAATCTACTCCTGAACTAATAATGCTGTGTTTTAGATTGTCACCAACATCCCTCAACAGAGTTATAATCTTGAAGAACCAGTCTGATATACATAGGCAATAATACATGACAGGTTGTGCAGTAATGCTTTAATAACTGCACGCCTCAACTACGCTACCTGGGAAGTGAAGTACATACATTACTGCTCACCCAGAGTATGTAACAGCACATATAATATGCTTGTGAAAGACCCAAACATGTTATTTATATTTATTCATTATACATTTTATTTATCAGGGATAGCATGACTGGGATGTAACATCACATTTACTATGGGATACTGCATACCATATGACAAGGGACAGATTTTTGAAATGAAAGTTGACTCCAGGGCAGCCCTGCCTTAGGGGCAGCGCATTACTGCCGCACTTATTCTTCCTCACATTCAAGCCCCCTTTCCTATTTATTTACTAATCTATCTCCAAGCCACCATGGCTTATCACTCTAGTGAAATTCTAGCAAAAGAAAACTGAGGGGATCTTGTCTGGATTTCAACTTACAGTTGCTTGTTCATCATGCTGTAAACCTTTCCACTGCACCACAAAGTTGGCACAGGAGTGATGCTCAACTCTTTAGCTGTAGAGGTTAAAGGGTAGCTGACACAGTTTTGGCAGGCAGCTCATGCCACAAAGTTGCTTGCCTGAGGAACTAAATTCAACAGTTTTTGAATTTTTTTTTTGATGTGTAAATAAAGAAATAACTTCCTTGTATGAGCCGAGTGGCCACCAAGCACTGTACTGCAACCTCACTCCTAAAATCAGCACTTTTATGATGCTGAGTAGGGAGCAGGGCTGCAGGCAGTCTATGTAGCTATTAATAGGACTGGGGGAAGGGGCTGTCCGAATGTACTAAGAATATCTTTGCTGGTAGTGCTACACAGATGGGGCAAATATATATATTAAATAATTGCCCCATCCATGTAGAATTTAGCTTCTCAGAAGGCAGCTCCTTGACATGATTTCCAAAATAGTGCCGCGACAACAAGAGGGTGTGGTGCTAAAAAAAAGGGCAGACAGCACTGCAAATTCCAGCAAAAGTGTAACACTCATGAAACATTAAGCACATAGATATATATATACAAAAAATACTAAGTTTAATGTGTGCAAAAGTGATGACAGACAGTAAATTGACACTATTATGTAGTAGAGGAGAGTGAGAGATCTGCAAAAACAGCAAACTTTCCCTGAGGAAGGCTGGAATAGCTGAAGTGCTAGAGACCACACTGCTGGAACTGCTGCTTGAGTGAGAGAGCGAGTGAGAGTTCCAACTGGAAAGCCAGAACACTGGAGAGCCACAGTGCCACAGAGACTGAATATTTTCTGCACAGCACAGCAGATGTTTGGGATTTCCATTAACACTGCATTTGCACTTAATTGTTCTTTTTTGAATCTCTCCTACTTGTTGCTACAGTTTATGCTGTTTTTGCTGTTCTCTGTCTCCTCTGCTACATAAGAGTGTCAGTTTACTGTCTGTTATCATTTCTGCACACATTAAACTTTGTATTTTTTGCATATACTGTATATCTGCGTGCTTAGTCTTTCATGAGTGCTACACTTATACTGGAATTTGCCTTGGCACGAGTTGCCTGCCCAGACTGTAGGAGCCAGTCAGCAGCTCTTTAAATCCCTGTCAAACTTAAAAAACAGTCTGCCCATTCAAGTCACAGACAGGAACACAGATGGAAATGAAGAGACTTGTTTTTGAGACAAAATAGGTGGGGTAAGATGTGGGGAAACTTGTTGAAGTAGTGTCTTAATTATTTTCTCTAGGGTAACTTGAGACCAGCCACAGTAGCCCACGTTTAAGGGTCATAATAAAGTGCTGTGTCTTGCCCTGTAATTTGGAGACTGTGTGAGAATTGTCTGGCCTGGCACCTCAGCTAGATGATAATTGGAGGAAGGATGGCAAGAAGTAAGGGCTGAGGTCTTATACTGAAACCTACGCAAGTGTCCAATCATGTTTGCATCCAACCGAGTTGAGTGCTCCAAAGTAGGAGTGTGGCATTTAACCTAGGGACCTCTGGAGGACTTCTGCAGGTAAACCACAGGACCAAAGGGGGCTCTGGAGGTCTGTATAGATACCTGATAGGTATTAGGCAGATCATGTAAAGGGAACCACAGAATTCTCCATCAAGGGTAGCCCAACATAGTGCATTGTGAAGGTGAATCTGTATTAAGGTTAAGGGACAAACACTCTATCAGGTGTAGGGTGCTGTAGGAAATAAAGGGGTTTCAAGCAGGTGGAACTCAGTGCAATTAATACCGGAGTGTAGTTAGGTATTCTTATTTATCAACTAGCTACTGTAGGAAGGAAGCAGTCAGATAAACTGCAGGACATGTACAGTAGGGACATAGTCAGCTGTAGAGACTGTGGGGTGCTCATCTCCTGGGCTATGCTCTGGTTAAGAGGATACTTTCCCATATGTAGGGTGTTTACAGATTTCCAGGCATGGCTGGTTGCAGCAAGGGAGGAGATAGCCTGACTGCATCACCAGCTGAGTTGGTACCCGCAGACACACCCAGCAACCCTTCTCCCCAGAGGCCCACTGACCTGACTGGAGAGTAGCAGGAGGGGAAGGGTGTAAGGGTTCTCCACAAGGAAGTCATCCAGGTTGCCCCTATCCTGACAGCAAATAGATTTGCACCACTTGAGAAGGAGCAGACACCAAACTTTCTCGGTTGGGGCTCAGAGCCAGTTGGGAAAGGTGAACAGGATGTCTTGGTAACACCCAGTGGTAAGAGCAGGAGCAAGGAGTATCTTAGTTGTGGGGGACTAAATGATTGGAGGGGTGGTACAGGTGGTGGGAAGTGAGGGAAAAGGGAGGTGGTGGTCAGATGCCTTCCAGGTGTATCAGCCATCCAGAACAAAGACAGGATGGGAGGATAGTAATAGAAGGTAGAAGGAATCTTGGATTACTGATACACCTGGGTACCAATGACCTGGTGAACCAGTCAAGACAGTGAATCACAACTTTCAAAAGCTGGGGAACAGACTGACAACACACTCTGGCCTTTTCCTGTGTGGGAGAGGGGCAGCAGAAGGGAAAATTGAGGAAGGAAGAGACTGAGGAGCTTCAAGGGTGGCTGAAGGGTTGAAACATAGAAGTTGTTGACAGGTAAGGACCTCTTGGTCTACTTAGTCTTCCCTAGTTTCTCTACCAATAGTGCCACTGCAGACCCTACTAGGTTTCCGGTTTGTACCCCTCATTGCATTACTTCTAAGATCTGCTTGTGTCTATCCCATGCTTTATTGAATCCTGCAACTGTTTCAGCCCCAAGCACCTCTGCTGGGAGGCTGGTCCAAGCATCCACCACCTTTTCCTTGAAGAAGTACTTCCTCACATTTCCTCTCAGCCTCCCCTTCCCCCAGCTTCATAGTGTGACCCCTTGTAGTTGAGTATCTTTCTCGGGAAAATGCTCCCTTCCTGTACCTTAATTGTTTATACCTGTGATTGAATGTTTCTATCATATTCTTCCCTTTTAATCCTTTCTTCTAGAGACTACATATTCAGCTCCTTAAGCCTTTCCTCATAAGGCTTCTGATGCAGGCCCTGCGCCATTTTGTTGTCCTCCTTTGTACTGCCTCTACCCTGTCTATGTCCTTTTGGAGGTGGGGCCTCCAGAACTGGACACTGCAAATGAGGTGGGGTCTCACTAATGATCTATACAGGGGTAATATTACCTCCCTCTCTCTGCTAGTGAAACCTATTCCTATGCATCCGAGCATCCCGCTAGCCTTTCCCACTGCCTTGTCACAGTGTTTTCCTACCTTCAGGTTATCAGAAATTATTATCCCCAGGTCTCTTTCTTGTTTTGTGACTGTTAGTACCTCTCCTACCAGATGATATGCTACCCCCTGGTTTCTGTGCCCTGAGTGCATGAGTGGACGCCATTTACCACCACCCTCTGATTCCTAGCCAACTCCTCCTTGAGCTCCCTCAGTAATCTGGGGTGCACCCCATCTGGTCTCATTGCCTTGGCTACTTTTAACCATGACAATTCCCTTAGGACTCTTTCCACTGTAAAAGAGCTAGTGTCCACCTCCCTTCCCTTAATGTCCTTGTCTTTTATCATTGGCCTGTTACCTAACCCCTCCTCCATAAATACTGAATGGAAGCATTTGTTCAATGTGTTTGCTTTTTGGTGGGCCTCTTTTACACATACCCCTCCTCTCCCTTTCAGCCTAACTAGCCCTCCCTTGGTCTTTCTCTTTTTGTATATGTATCTAAAAAATGTCTTGTCCCCTTTTTTACTAATTTGGCATATTTTCCTCTGTGTGCACTTTTGCACTCTAACTGCCTTCCCTGCCTCCCCTTGTTTCTCTTGATAAGTCTCACTAGCCATCTCTTTCTTTGTTTGTTTTATACTTTCTAAAAACCAGTTTTTTTGCTCTTACTTTTTCCGCTACCTCACTAGAGAACCATAGTGGTTACTTTTTTCTCTTGCCCTTGCTTACCTGCCTGACACAGAGTTTTGTAGCTTTTTCAATGCTGTCTTTTATTTTTGCCCACTGATCCATAACTCCCCCTAGTTTCTCTCTCCTTGCCAGGGCATCTCAGGGGCATTCTCCCATTTTCTTAAAATCAACCTGCTTGAAGTCAATGACCCTCATCCTTGTGCGGTTTGATTCTAACCTGATTTTTATATTAAACCACATTGCACGATGGTCACTGGTCCCCCGGTGGTCCTCCACTGTGACATCAGCAATACTGTCCCCGTTTGTCAGTACCAGATCCAGAAACAGCCCCTCATCATGAGTGGGTTCCATTACAAGTTGCCTGAGGAATGCCTCCTGCAGTGAGTCCAGGATGTCTCCACTCCTAGCTGTTGCTGCAGCTGGGAGGCTCCAGTCCACGTCCGGTAGATTGAAGGCCCCTACTAGTATCACCTCCCACTTGCAAGCTGTCCTATGGATTGCTTCTATGATTTTCCTATCCACTTCTTACCCCTGTGCTAGAGGTCTGTAGATCACTCCTGTGTGAATAACAGCCCCTTTCCTTTTTCTCAGGGTGACCCACAGTACCTTTGCTCCCCCCTTGTTTTTCCATAGTTTTTATGTTGTCCCTTACATAAAAAGCTACTCCTCCTCCTTTTCTACCTACCCTGTCCCTTCTGAACAGAACAGAACCTGGTATGGCCATATCCCAGTACTGATTTTCACTGCACCAGGTCTCTGTAATGGCAAATAAATCTAGGTCTTCTTCTGCAATGCTAGCCTCCAGGCCTGCAATCTTGTTGCCCAGACTATGAGCATTCACACATATGGCTTTCCAGAATGTGCTGCCACCCACCCTCCTTTTTTCCATTTTTCTTTCCTTATTCTTTTCACTCGTTATCTCAGCTTCATTATTTTTTTCTTCCCTTTGGATTTCAGTATTTTTTGCTTTCTTTTGTGTTTTTTTCCCTCTTCGGATGCCTGTAGTTGACCTCTTGAGCTTGTGGGCGTGGGACAGTTTATGTCTCCTTGCCTCATTTTGCCTCCCCCTTGGCTAGTTTAAATGGTTTCCAATGTAGCATTTAAGATGTTCACTGAGGACTATGGTTCTTCTCCTGGACAGATGCAGGCTGTCACCCTCGGACAGGCCCTTATCCCTCCAGGTGAGACCCCAGTCCCCAGTGAAACTGAAACCCTTCTCTCTGTACCATTTCTTCAACCATGCTTCGAAGTTCCTGGTGTGGAGAATCCTGTCAGCCCCCATGTCATAGACAGGTAGAACTTCTGAAAAGGTCACAGATTGTGTTACTTGCCTAAGAACCCTCCCCAACACCCTGAACTCTTCCTGCACTACAGCTGGATCATCCCTAGCCAGGTCATTTGTCCCCAAATGGACAATGTCATCTAGCTCTCTCTCTCTTCCTGCTGCTCCAGTGATCCCTTGGATCCTCTTCCATCCATGCATGCCATGGTGCTGGGAAGGCACTGAACCTCCCTCTCCTCATTTCTACCTACTTTCAATTCTATCCCCTTACTATGGAGTCCCCAACCAGGATTTCCTTCCCCCTTTTCTGGAGTCCTCTGTCACCCTTCTTGGCGCCTCCACTGGAGAGGACACCCACATCCACCCCAGTCACTACTATGGGTGCCTCACTGGGAAATTCACACTCTACCAGGGTAGCACAGGAGTTTTGTGGTGGCACTAGTTGTGGGATGTGCCTATGCTACACCAACCTAACCCTCTCTGAGCCCACTGTCATCCAACTATTCCTCCCACAGGTCAACCTCTGAGGTAGCAGTAGTGAACTGGGTGGTCCCTGGGTGGGGAAGAAAATCCCTGAACCCAAGCCAACTCAGTCTTGAGTCTGTCCACCTCCTCCCTCAGCCCAGTGAGGTGCATGCAGATAGAAGAGTAACGCAGTCTCCAGAATGTCTCCCTGAAGACTGCTGCCCCACAGTCACTGCACTGCACTGCTCCTAAAATAGCTATTCACCTTTTGCTAGACCTTACCCTGCACTTTAACCGTCTACCTTACCCCATGACCTTAGCCCTCGACCTTAACCCACTACCTTAGCCCACTGCCTTCCCCCCTTTTATTTCTTCTTACAAATGCAAGGTTCTAACCCCCATAGCAGATGCAATATTAAATTGCTAATGTAGCATTTAAATCACTCAACTCACTGAGACAGGTGTGAGGAGGAGGGGTCCCATTTTGTGAGAAACTTTGGGGGGCTTATGTGACAGAAGGCTCTTCAGGCATTATGGACTTCACCTGACAAGAGAGGGAGGTAGTGCACTGAGGCAAAATTTTGATGTCTATGTTGGAAGACATTTAAACTTGCTAGGGGGAGACAGAGGCTGTGGGAGCTACAGGAAGAAAGTAAGACATAATGGGATCCTATCTAGGACTCCACGGGCATGGGGCAAGAAACAAGGGTTGTAGGCATCCAGACAGGGGTTCAGAATAAAGTAAGAAAAGGAGTCAGAGGGCAAGAGCTCCCAGAACAAGCAAAGGCAGGAAATTAAGGGGGGAAGGGGAGGACAAGGGGAGAGGTGCTAACAAGAAGGAGAGGGGTATGGGCATATGTTGGAAGGCTCTCTAGTCCAATGCAAAAAAGTGCAAAATCATACACCTAGGGCACAGAAATCTAGAGGCAGAGTATAATGCAGGGGGAGAGGTATTGTTGGTCACCAAACAAGAAAGAGACCTGGGAGTAATCTAATGATCTCAAAGTGGCAAGGCAGTGTGACAAGGCAGTAGGTAAGGCCAGCAGGATGCTTGGGTGTGTAGGGAGGGGTATCACCAGCAGAAGGAGGGAGGTGGTGTTGGCACTGTGTAGATCATTGGTGAGACACTATCTGGAGTACTGTGTCCAGGTCTGAAGACCACATCTCAACAATGACATAGACAGGGTGGAGGCTGTCCAGAGGAGGGCAGCTAAAATGGTGCAGGGACTGCATTAGAAGCCCTATGAAGAGAGACTAGGGGATCTCAGTATGTACACCCTGGAAGAGAGGAGGGAGAGGTGGGATATGATAGAGACTTATAAACACCTTAAGAGGCTGAACAAGATACAGGAGGGGGTATTTTAGAGGAGAAGGTGCACAAAGAACAAGGAATCATGCCCTTAAGCTGGAAAAGGGAAATTTAGGAGGGATGTGAGGAAGTTATTTTGTACTTAAAGAGTGGTGGATGCCTGGAATGGTCTTCCACCTGAGGTAGTGGGGGCAAAAGCAGTGGCGGGCTTCAAACATGCATGGAATAGGCACAAGGAAATCTTTGTTGGGAAAGTGGGTAGGGGAGTAGCTAGATATCAGTTAAGATCTGCAGTAAAAGTATAGACAGGGAAAGAAAGGGCAGACTGGGTGGGCCAAATGGTCCTTATCTGATGACAAATTCTGTTTCTGTTTCTATGTTTCTGCTTGCCTAAATGCCAGGAGCGTTTGGAACAAAATTAGTGAGCTCCAGGTGGTGGTAGCAGATACAAAATTAGACCTTGTAGCCATAATAGAAACATGGGCCACCAGGAATAGGACAGTCAGGAGGACACACTGGATTTGAATACTCATCACACTATGTATCAAAGGGCAGTCTCTCATAAGAAGGCAGAATTCCTGTCCAGAGTGATTGTGGTCAGGAAGAACCGAGCAGCTCAGCTGTTTCAGGCAGTGGACAGGCTTCTATATCTGGCCTGCCTTGAGCCAATGAAAATTGCATCATCTGAGAAATGTGAGGAGTTTGCTAATTTTTTTTTGGACAGAGAGTCTTCTATTAGGGCCAGGATCTCCTCCTCTGGACAGCTATCATCCAGCAGCATTGGGACGAGATGTTATAATGACAGTCAGTGGTTGTGGAGTGAGTTTTGACCAGTAATGACGGAGAAGGTCATTAGGGTGATTCCAGGACTGTGACTAACTTACTGTGAACTGGACCCTGGCTCAACACAACTCTTAATGGGCAGTGCTGAGCAGTTGGGCCCAGTATTCACTGGGATCATTTGGTGCTCCTTGTCATTGGGGTCTTCCCTACTGAACTGAAAAGTGAGTTGGTGAGGCCCTTTTTGAAAATAATAACTTTGGATCTGGATGTTCTAGCAAACTGCCGGCCTGTCTCAAACCTACCTTTTTTAGGCATGGTTATTGAGAAGGTTGTTGCATCATAGGCGGAGATTCACCCGTAGACCTTCAACATATATGAGCCCCTCCAGTCAGGGTTTCAGTCAAAGTTCAGCACTGAGACTGCTCTGGTCAGTGTGCACAATGATTTGCACATGACAAAGAGATAGAGGAGAGCAATCAATTCTCATTCTCTTGGATCTCTCCTTAGCATTTGACACCATTGGCCATAGGCTGTTAATGGACCATCTCAGGGAATATGTAGGACTCACTGGCACAGTTCTTAGCTTGTTTGAGTCATTCCTTTGGGGCAGGTCTCAGCGTGTTGTGATGAGTAATTTCTCATCGCGCGCAAGGGAACTACACTGTGGGGTACCCCATGGATTGGTCCTTTTACCCATGTTGTTTTTGGTGTACATGCTACCCCTGGGCAGGATTATTAGGCTGTGTGAAGTTGGGTTTCGCTGTTACACAGATGACACCCAGTTCTGTCTGTCCTTTGCACCCCAGGATCTGTGAGCAGTGGAAGTGCCGAACAAGTGTTTGGCCGAGATTCAAAGCTGATTGTCTTTAAGCTGATTGAGACTCAACCTGGACAAAACTGAAGTACATTTCAGTACCTCCAACCTTGATTCTGCCCAAAAGGTGAAGAATCTGGGCTTCATTCTGGGTGAAGGGCTGACATTTGAGGCTTAGGAGTCAGCGATCATCTGGACTGGTTTCTGCTACCTTAGAAATATTAGCCAGATTCATTCCCTTATCCCCCCTGAAGACCTGCCATCACTGGTGCATGTCTTTGTGATGTCTTGTCTATACTACTGCAACACCCTCCACTTTGGGGTCAGTGGAGGTATGCTACAATGCCTGCAGCTAGTGCAGAGCATGGCTGCAAGACTGTTGACAGGTCTTTATAGGTCAAGTCACATTATGCCTATGCTGCAGGAACTGTACTGGTTGCCGGTTGAGTGGCATATCTCCTATAAAATCAGTTTGTTAACATATAAGGCCCTACATGGACTGAGTCCAGGCTACCAGCGTGAGCTTTTACATTTGTACCTTCCCATGCGCTTCCTCTGTTCTTCCAATGAGGGCCTCCTGCTTGTCCCCAGGAGCAGAATTAAAGCATCAGGGGACAGAGCCTTCAAGGTGGCAGCCCCGATATTGCGGAACTCACCACTGAGGAATCTGTGGGAGGGCCCACCAGTAGAAGCATTTAAAAAGGCTTTAAAACTTATTTATGTGCTTAGGAGTTTTGTATTTAAGTGGGTTCTTAGCTGTGTTTTAATTATGTTTTATGGTTTTAGAGTTTTATTGTAAATCTAAATTCCAGCATCACCCATACCCTGGAGTGGTTTATTGCGATTATACAATGGTCCACCTCCTTTTTTGGGGAGAAATAAAAAGAAAATGTTCTTTTTTGCATTTTATATTATTTTCTGTTATTTTATTGCTCTGCCATACAGATAAATAGCCCTGGGTTGCCAGCGCTCCCTTCTGTCTGCGCATGCACATAACTTTTTAAATTCCCTGTGCACTGGCTCCGCTCTGTCCCCCCCCCCCACAATATGCTGGATACCAGCCTTGACTTCTCCACCCACATAGACTATATTTGCTCCAAGCTCTATTCTAAACTCGGTGCCCTCTACCATCACAAAGACTGTCTCCCACCGTCTATTCACCAAGACCCAAGACTATTCTTCCCATTTTTGTCTATGCTGACATTGTTTATGCCTCCACTCCTGCAACATCATTAGGCAAACTTGACACTCTACTTAACTTGTTTTGCCACTTCCTCCCCACCCCCACTCACCACTGTACCCTCACACATCTGCATACCAGGTTCCAGATACACTGCCTCACTTTCATTGGCAAATTCTGGTTTCAGACACTTCCTCCCTTACTTTAACTCATGTATTTCCCCAGTTAGCTCCTCCATGCATCCCCTTCACTCTAGGGATGTCTGAACATTCTCCCTTCCACACCCTCACTCTTGTTCAGGTCAGGCGGCTTTCTCTTACTGTCTTCCTCACCTATGGAAGCAAATCCCTTTGGACATCCGTCACGTCACTACCTTTCCTGCCCTTAAACCCTTTTTCCGTGCAATTACCACAGCTCTTTGTACTTGCACCCGCTTCCCTTCCCCCTCCCTTCCCCCCACCTCCCAGCCCCACTGACCCCTTTTCCTAGTTTACCTAGAGTCGCACCCCCCCAAGGTCTGACATCTTCCTCCTGTCCTTTCTCTACTCACAACATGCCCAAACTCTGCCCGCCTTAGAGTTTTTCCCTCCATATCCTCCCTTATCTGAACGTATCTTTGTACATTCATGCATTTAACATGTACATAATGCTGTAATCTTGTATTACCTTCTTGCATTATTTATACTTGTATTTATTTTGCTGTCTGTATTCAAAGTAATCACTGGTTGATTGTAAATGTTCCATTCTTGTGTCTCAGTCCTGTATTTGTCTCTCCCCCAGGTCACATCTGGAAACAAGTCTTGGCTCACTGTGCCTTTCCCGGTTATCAACTTTTAAATAAATAAATAAATATGCACATGCCCTGGCGATGGGTAGAGCTGGCTGGAAGGGAGTTGGGACCCGAGAAGTTCTCAGCCATTGTGTTTCAATCGACAGTGAGTTTTCTGCACAGAACTGTTTTTTATTCCCTGTGCAGTGGCTCTGCTCTGTTTTCTCCCACAACATACACATGCCCTGGTGATAAGAAGAGCCAGCTGGAAAGGAGTCAGGACCCGAGACATTCCCAGTCATTGTATTTCAATTGGCAGTGAGTTACCTGTCTCCGGGAAAGATGCAGCAGTGGGCACAGCTCATTTTAAACTATGGAGCATTGGTGCCATTTTTTTTTTCACAATATGCGCATGGGCGGTACCTCGCCGATGAGAAGAGCTGGCTGGAAGGGAGTCAGAACCTGTGAAGTTCCCAGTCATTCCATTTCAAATGGCAGTGAGTTGCGCGGGGGAATGTTTGTCTCACAGAGAGCAGCTGCTGCAGTTTCAGCAATGTTGTGGGCAGGTCATGGGGGACAGGTGGTAATCCCGGTGGCAGCCTTGTTCTCTCTACTTCTTAGAGTACTGTCCCCAGTGATATACCTGCTTGCTGAGAGACTAATGTAAGTTAAATAGTTGCTGTCTGTAAATGGAACACAAGAGACAGGCTTAATAATAAATAGTGGCTACTCCTTCAATTCACCATGTTGTATAGGGGCCAAAGACTGGAGTTGGGGGGTTGGTGATACATGGCATGGAGTGCACTGAGAGCCACAGTCTTACTTTGGCCCGCATTATGTGGTAAATTAAGATGGCAGATTTACAATTCATGATCAGGTGGTCAGGTTGATCCCAGAGATGAGGCTGACTGGCACCTTTTGCATTGGTAATGCTGAATTTAATAACACTGCAAAAGTGCCAGCCAACCAATTAGGTGTCTTCTTCTTAAAGCCCATTGTATATTGTGCCTTTATTGTTAACTATTATGTGTTGCATGTGTGTTTTTACTCAGTGTAATGGTACCCTGGGAGGGGCACCACAAAAAAAATTAAATCTACTATTATTACTACTACTTCTACTACTACCGCCACTGTTTATACAAACAGAGTATAATATCTTATCTGATAACTCCATACATTTGACAATTTGGCTGTTCTTGTCCATCATTCACTTTATCTGAGGAAATATTATCGCCCTTGTGGTTGCCTTCAACAACTGTGGTTATTTTTCTATTTAATCAGGTTGTCTATTCTTCCTTATGGCTGGAATTTCAGCCTGGGAATTCCATCTTCCCTTGTGGCTGCTATTTCATCTAGGGAGTCTTTTGCCTGTAATATCTAGATGGGAGCCTTGCCTCCCCTGTGGCTGCAGACTCAATCAGGAGCAATGTCCTCCTGCAGCTGTCTGCTGCTTTTATCCCTAACTGGGACCCTTGTCTCCCCTGCTGCTGTCTCCAACTATAACATGTAACTGGAAGCGTCATCTCCCCTGTGACTGCAAACTCAATTTGGGAGCACTGTTCTCCTCTGTGGCTATTTCCTGCTCTCACCTCTAGCAGGGAGTGTTGTCTCCCTTGCCACTATCAGCAACAGTAACATGTAGCTGGGAGCAATGTCTCCCCTATGGCTGCATTTTTTTCTGATTGCAGTGCAAAAGTATTAATGATGTTACACTATAGCTTCTCTCTCCTTCATGCTATCTGACCTGACAGATCCACCTATAAGATTTCCCCTGACGCTTATCAGCTATGCAAAGAACTGGAAATCCTTAGGCAAGCCTTTTGTGATGCTTGTTGGCGAGTTCATTCAAATTGCTCTTTTCTATTTGCCTCTAACGATTCTGCAAAAACACAGAACTTGTTGCAACATATAAGATCCACTGTTGGTCATAGACCCAGGCCAAATCCACAAAACTCTCATTGGCATGGTATAAATAATACTAACCTAAATTTCATAAAAGATTAGCCTACACCCATTGCTAGCACCTCTAAAATTGGTATTTTAAATTGCAGATGTGCCATGAACAAGGCCCTTAGTATTGTATAAATGACTACCTAGAAGACTTAAACATAGACATTTTGTGCTTGACAGAAAACTGGTTTCAGAGCAACTTTATCACTATCATCTCCACTAGTTCCTCTAACTCAGTATTCCCTTCCCTGTGCTTTCTGCACTAGCTGGGAACGTGGCTTAATCTGGAGAAATCATTCAACAGTGGCTAGGGTTTACATTCTTTCTTTTGGTTTATTTGAACAGCTGGTCATGCTGTTTCCAAAACCTCTGTCCTGCACTATGGTATTATTGTATCGTTTCCCCAAATAACTGATGTATTTCTTTGAAGATTTTTCAGAACTGTTATCCATCTTGGCTCTCTAGTTGCTTTATCTTCTCATTCCAGGTGACTTTAGTTTTCATCTTGATCAACTTGATAACCATTATGCCAAACATTTTATTGATATGCTCAAACTTTTCAATCTCTCTCAGCATGCCAATGCTCCTACATGTAACAAAGATCACTGGATTGACTTGATGATATCCCAGGGACTATTCGTATCACCAATAACTCACCATGATTGGGCTGTTTCAGACCATTTTCAGCTTCATTTTAATGTTGATTTCTCACCCATTTCAACTGATGATTCAAACTTGGTTTATCCTGAGGATTAAATGTACTTTTGGAGCAATAAACTAACAGGATTTCAGTAATGAACTGGCCAATCTTCATAGTGAATCACAAGCTACTGACTGCCTGAGGCCCTGACAAAAAGTATAGTAACACTTTAACCACAGTCTTAGACAAACTTGCACCCCTTAGACTACTTAAAATATCTACTTATCCTCTGAATCCTTGTTTTTTACCCAGCATATTATAACAAAAAAGAAAATGTTGATGACTTGAGTGGAAATGGACGAGACATGAATTAACTGTTCATTATAAAATATACCAGGATCAATCCAAAATCTACAACAATCTCTTAAGGGATGATGAGCAGAAATATTATGAAGAACTGATTCTCACCCAGAAAGCAAACCCTTTGAAACTTTTTTAGTTCATAAACTCTGTCATTAACCCGCAAATTGCATCACCAGCTTCATCCCTTACTGCCCAGGACTTACACAACTTTTTTAATGACAAACTGAAATCAATGCCTCAGTCTGCCTCTTCCTCTTTCTCTTCTTCGACTCTGTCAAATCAGTGAATGTCTGCTCTTTGGCCTTTTTATCCTTCAACCTTCTTTCAGAAGCTGATACTCTAATCATATTGAAACAATCTGGATCAAATGCATCTAGTTTACATCCTATACCTACTTGGCTAATCAAAAGCTCCTTTCATGTTCTAATTGCACTAATTATGGGACTTATCTACTCTTCTCTTTCCACCAATATCTTCCCTACCTCCTTCAAAACTGCTGTAGTCTCTTCAATTCTAAAAAAAACCTACATTAAACATAGACATTTTCAGTCATTATCGACTAACTTCAGAGGTACCCTTACTTTCAAAGGTGTTAGAGAAATTTACTGCTTAACAACTACCTGACTGTCTCACTTCAAACGGATTTCTACCAAAATTTCAGTCTGGATTCCAGACTGCCCACAGCATGGAAACTGCATTTCCAGGTATCAAATAATATTCTACTATCCATAGATAAGGGAGTCCCACTCTGCTGCTGTTGCTGGATATTTCATCTGCTTTTCGATTCCATCAACCTTGAGACATTGATTTTCCACCCAAAATCAGTTTTCATTATTAATAACACTGTTCTTTCCTTGTTTTACTTTTTCTTATTGACTATGCTCAAACCATCAGTTTCAATTCTACAATTTCTTTACCCAACTCAGTGACAGCTGGTATTCCACAAGTTTGTGTTATATATGGCACCCCTGACTGATATAATTCAAGCTCATGGTTTATCCTATCACAAACAATGAAGATGACACTCAGATCTATGTTTAAGTTATTGACACCTTACAAATTACTTTAAATCAGATGTTTGTCGGTTTGGCAGAAATCTAGTCTTGGATATTCACAATTTGTCTCTGCCTAAATATTAATAAAACAGAACTTCTTTAGGCACTGCAAGAGCAAATATCAGATCTCTTAGTTTGTCTGACATTGACCTTCACCATGGTCCTTCTATCATTCATCCTATTTAATCAATCACTGCACTTGGACTTCCATGTCAGTTCAATTGTTCATTCTGTTTTTTATCATCTCTGCACCATTAAGAAGGTTTGCTCCTGCCTAAGTTCCAATACTACTGCAACTTCGGTCCACTGTTTAATTTTTATCTCACCTGGAGTACTGCAACTCCATTGTATATGGACTTCCAATTCAAACCTTGCATAGGCTCTGCTCCCCCTTGGTCAAGATGATGCAGTGCAAATTTTATCCAATTCCAGGAACATAGATACATAGATACATAGACAGTGTCGGCAGATAAGGGCCTATGGCCCACCTAGTCTGCCCATTTGAGCTTGTAAGTTCAGTTTGTTTTCCTAGAAGTCTATTTCCCCTTACCCCTGACCTCTAGAATTCCTTTATGTCTATCCCATGCATTCTTAAATCCCGTGATTGTTTCAGCTCCCACCACTTCCTCTGGCAGGGTGTTCCACTTGTCCACCACCGTTCTGTGAAGAAATTCTTTCTCATGTTTCCTCTAATCGTCCTCCTCCAACTTCATCCCATGCCCTCTAGTCCTGAAACATCTTTTCGCTTAAAATAGTGTTTTCCTGCACTCTGTTCCTCCCTGTAAGATACTTGTATGTCTCTATCATATCCCTCTCCCTCCTCTCTCTCCAGGGAGTACATGTTCAGTTCCTTCAACCTGTCTTCATAGGACTTGTGATGCAACCCATGCACAATCTTTGTTGCCCTCCTCTGAACCTTCTCTACCCTGTCTATGTCCTTACGTAGGTATGGTCTCCAGAACTGTACACTGTACTCCAGGTGGGGCCTCACTAGTGTCTTGTATAGCGGAATTATGACCTCCCTTTTCCTGCTGGTGATGCCCTGCCTATACAACCCAGCATCCTATTTGCTTTACCTGATGCCTTGTCACACTGTTTCCTACCTTGAGGTCATCAGAGATGACAACCCAAGATCCCTTTCCTGCTTGGTGCATGCTATATCCTCACCCCCAACTGATATATTGTGCCAGGGTTTTTGTGCCCCATATGCATTATCTTGCACTTTTGCATTGAATTTCAACTGCCAAACCCTTGACCATTCTTCAAGTTTCTGCAGGTCCTTCTCATTCTGTCTACACCTCTGGTGTGTCTACTCTGTTACAGAGCTTTGTGTCATCAGCGAACAGTGAAATTCTGCCTTCTAGATCCTGTGCAATGTCACTGATGAAGATGTTGAATAGGACCGGTCCCAGCACTGATCCCTGTGGTACCCCACTGGTCACTCTTCCCTCTGTGGAGTGAGAGCCATTTACCATCACCCTCTGTGTCCTGCCACCCAGCCAGTTACCTACCCACCACACTACTGTCCTGCCCACACCCATATTCCCCAGTTTGTGTAATAGTCTTCTATGTGGCACAGTGTCAAAGGCCTTGCTGAAGTCCAGATAGGCCATGTCCACTGCCTCCCCTGATCCACCTCCCTAGTCACCCAGTCAAAAAATTCAATGAGGTTGGTCTGACATGACCTCCCTGGTGAAACCATGCTGCCTTGGGTCCTGTAGTCCATTGACAAACCAGATGTTCCACCAATCTCTCCTTCCAGTAGTGCTTCCATGATCTTTCCCACTACCAGGTGAGGCTGACTGGTCTGTAGTTCCCTGCTTCCTCTTTGTTCCCACTTTTGTATAAGGGGACTACATCTGCTGTCCTCCAGTCTTGGGTACTCTCCTGTTTCCAGTGATTGGCTGAACAGGATAGCCAGAGGTTCAGCCACCACCTCTCTTAGTTCTTTAAGGACCCTGGGTGCACCCCATCTGGCCCCATTGCTTTATCAGCTCTTATTACTTCCAGTTCCTTCAGGACCTTCTCGTGTAAGGGACTGTGTCCATTTCTGCACCATTCTCACCCCTTGTACTCCCTTCAGACCCATTACCCCCTCTTCCTTAGTAAAGACTGGAGCAGAAATACCTGTTCAATATGTCAGCTTACTGTTGTCATCCTCCACGTGGCTCCCATCCTCCCCCTTCAGTCTCACTATCCCTCCCTTGTCCTTCTTTTTTCACTTATGTACCTGTAAAAGTTTTGTCCCTTTAACCACTGATTTTGCAATGTGTTCTTCCGTCTGAGCTTTGGCTTCCCTTACTGACTTCCTGCCTCCTTTGTTTCTCCTGGTACTTCTCCCTATCCCCTTCTGCCTGTGTCTTTTGTATTGCCTGAATGCAATCTTTTTGGCTTTCACTTTCTTTGCTACCTCTTTGGAAACCATAATGGTCTCCTCTTTCTTTTCCTCTTGCAAACCTGCTTAATGCATAATTCTGTTGTTCTTATAATCCCCATTTTAAATACTGCCCACTGTTCCTCAATCCCTGATTCCTGTCCCATTCCCTTAATGCCTCTTTCAAGCATCTCCCCATTTTCCCAAAGTCTGCCCCTAAAATCCAGGATACGTGTTTTTGTGTGTGGTTTGGTTCTTTCTGTGATTTCAAACCACAATGACTGGTGGTCACTGTTACCCAGGTGCTCCCCACTGTTACTCCCCATCACACTGTCCCTGTTTGTGAGCACAAGGTCCAGTATTGCCTTCTGCCGAGTTGGTTCCATGACCAGTTGCTTGAGGAAGGCACCCTGAAGGGAGTCCAGGATAAATCTGCTCCTAGTTGATGCTGCTGCTGGGATGCTCCAGTCCACGTCTGGTATATTGAAGTCTCCAACCAGTACTACCTCACCCTTGTCTGCCATCCTTTGGATGGCTAGCATCAGCTCCCTATCTGTTTCTTCCTCCTGGGCTGGTGGTCTATAGACCACACCTGTGCGGATGGCTGGCCCCATTTTCCTTTCCAGCTTAACCCACAGTATCTCTCCCCCATTTTGTTCCTCCTGGATCTGTGTGGTCCTTATGTCATTTTCACATACAGTGCCACCTCCTCCCTTCCTGCCTGCTCTGTCTCTTCTGAATATGTTGTAGCCAGGTATGGCCATCTCCCAGTCATGGTTATCATTACACCAGGTTTCAGTGATGGCCACAATGTCCAGGTCTGACTGTACCATGACAGCCTCCAGATCTTCCATCTTGTTGCTAAGGTTCCTGGCATTTGCACACATGGCTTTCCATGATTTGACCTCCCTAGACTGCTTCACTGTTCTACTCCAGCCCCTTCCTTGGTTGTCATTTATCCCTGGTTCTCCTTGCTGTCTGCCCTTCTGCTGAATTTTTCCCCTTTTCTGCTTATCCACCTTTTGGACACTAATCTCCATCTTTTGCACACTGCTTTGCAGAGATAGCCACTCCTCTGGTTCACTGGTTCCATTACTACAGGAAGTTTGTTCATGTTTCCCTTCTTGTGGCTTCTCTTCACTGGATCCTGATAGAATACAGAATCAACTATAAAATACTCATGCTCACTTTCAGGTGTTGCCATGGCCACACTCCAACATACTTATTGAATCTACTTGATCATCACCTTCCAGTTCATTGACTTCGCTACTCTGATGGTCTTCTGTTTGACATTCCAGCTACTAGACTGGTGACCTTTGGTGACAGAGCCTTCTCTATCTGTGGTCCAGTCAATAGAATGGACTTCCTCAGGCAATCCATGCTGGTTCGTGATATTGAGACACATAAAAGCAAACCAAAGCTTACTTTTTCCATCACGCTTTTAATGCTTTTGATTGTATTATGTGTGTGTACAGCGCCTTGAAACTTTTAAAGGTGCTTTAGAAATTGTGTTTATTATTGAGGATGAGGAAGGCCAAGAAGGTGATTAGGGATGCAAATGCTGACACAGAACTACGTGTTACAGAGTGGGTCAAGGGAGGTAAACAGATCTTTAGATAGATACATACATACACAGATACATAGAAGCTGTTAACAGAAAAAGTCTCTTTTGGTTCATCCAGTTTGTCCATCCTACCTAGCTATTCTGCCTTGCCCTTGTGGCAATTCTTCCCTTTTCTACTGTCTCCCCTTTTCTAACTAAACTTACCAGCCTGTCCCAGCCTTGCTTGAAGATGCTGATCAATTTGGCCTACACCACTTCTTCAGATAACCCATTCCACTTATCTACCACCCTTTCCGTGAAGACGTGCTTATAGACTTTTTTTAATCTCCTGCTGCCAGCTCAAGTGAATTCTCACTTTTCCCTGTATTTTGAACTCAAAGAGAATAGTTCATTGGTCTCTACACTATCTATCCCCTGCAGGTATTTCTGTGTCTCACTCATCTCACCTCTTTCTTACTGTTTCTCATGGGAACACATGTTTAAGTCCTGCAACCTCTCCTTGTATGTGTTATCCCCAAAGCCATAGACCATCTTACTTGCACTAAGCTGTACTGTCTCCACCTTGTTGCAGTCCTTTCTGAGGTGTAGTCTCCAGCACCTGGCATAGTATTCCAGGTGTGATTGCGCTAGTGACCTGTACAATGTCTGAATCACTTGTCACCCTCTACTGCTTATCCCCCTCCCTATATAGCCCAGAATTGTGTTTGCTTTATTCACCACCCTGTTATAGTGTTCAGACATTTTTAAGGTCCCTGATATCATCACCCCTAAACCCTTTTCTTCCATAGTGCCATTTTGCACCATCCCCCTCACTATGAAGCAACATCTGGTCAGATTGGTTTGGTGCTATCTCAGCATGTTTAGGTGCTGTAAGTCCTTGCTCATAGTATACATTTTATTGAAACAGTATGTAGAGACAGTGAAACAGAGAAGAACAAAACTGATTATTTAAAAGTTACAAGTACATTTCATACAGATTAAGAGTCCTTCCTCCCTTGGATAACTTCCCTGAAATGCCAGCATTTAAATAACACCCTTCTTTCCAGTGGGGGGAGGAGGGAGAATTCTTTATTCCCTGTGACACTGGTACATAGGGACATGACACTGGTACATTCAGGGGGGATAGAGGAACAGGTAGGGGGGAGAAGTAGACATTTTTGTCAAGGATGACATTGAGGTGGTAGAAGATGGGTGCATCAGGGATAGTAAGGGAGAGACAGAGTCACTGTGGGAGCAACACTTAGCAGCCTCAAGCAAGAAACTGCATCTGAGGGTGATCTGTAGATGTCTAGGACAAGGGACAGAGAGCACATGGAAAAAACTTGAAAGAGGAGTGGCAGTGGTGCAAGTAGTAGTGGTGGTGGGTGAAACTTGCAGGAGGAGTGACAATGGAGGAAGTACTGGTAGTGAGTCATTTGAACCTGCCAGACGTTGATTAGGATGTTCCAGTACCCAGAAGCACCAGAAGTCAGGTCTTGCTGGATGCCTTCCAGGACTGTCTACAGGTACTACTAGTTAAGGAATCCACCAGGAGACTGCAATTCTAGATGTGGTGCTCACCAACTTGGAAGCAGTGGGAGCTGTGAGAATAGGGGAGCCACTGGGGAACAGCGACCATAGTTCCATTTAGTTCAAACTGGCCCTTGGGTCTGGAAACCCCCAACTGAGAGCTGAAGTCCTTGATTTTAGAAAAATGAACTTCAGTAGGCTGAGGGAACTAAATAAAAAAGGCTGGGGAGGAAGAATGGGGAGACTATTTACTGAAAAATAGGGATGCAAAAAAGGTGGTTGGGAAGGAAAAGCTGACACAGAGCTGCATATTATGGAGGGTCTCAAGAGCAGAGACAAAGTTTTTCTGATATGTTTGAGAGAAAAGGAAGAAATGGGGGGACAAGGAACAAGCAGGGAACTACAGATCTGTCAGTCTTACCTCAATTGTAGGGATGCTGACAGTCACTGGTCAAATAGGATCTCATGGACTACTTGGAGAGCAATGGGTTCCAGAATAGTAAACAACACAGATTCATGGCAGGGAGGTCTTGTAAGACTAATATGATAGCTTTCTTTGGATGACAAGGGAATCAGATAGGAACCACACTGTGGATTTGCTGTATGTCAGCTTTAGCAAGGCTTTCAACTCAGTGCCTCACGGATGCTTTTTGAAAGGCACAGAGCTGGATTGATAAATTGCTTTACATTCATTACAAAAAAGGAAGCATCACTCAATTTGCCTCTGATTTAAATCTGATTTAAATTATCCACCAGTTGTCTGCAATTGCACTGTTTTGTAATTCATGCACCAGTGCTGCCTATATTTTCACTATTGTAAATGTACCCTGCCACTGTGTTGTCTGTACCCTCTCCCAATTTATTCTCACTACATTGTACATTCTCTCTTTCTGTGTAATGCCACCTACTGTGACTCGGGCCATGCCTGAAAATGGTCGCTTGGATCAGCGCACTTACCTGGGTACCAAAGACTTAAATAAATAAATAAAGATGGAGGATCTGGGTATGGCTAAGATCATAGTGAATTGGGTAGGTACCTGGTTAAAGGAAGGCAGCAGAGGGTTGTGGTCAATCAGATGAAATCAGAAGAGAGGGAGGTCTCGAGTGAGGTACTACAGAGATCTTTTCTGTGGCCTGTCCTCTTCAATATGTACTATCAAGGTGGCTGCTAAGGGGGTTCAGGAGATAAAGTAGCCAATCTTTACAAGTGAAAGGGTCCAGAAAGGGCTGGTAGCCCTAAAGACAGCTACAGCCCAGGGGCCAGATGGGTTGTATCCAAGGTTACTTAGAGAACTGGCAGAGGAACTGGCTGACCCAATAGTAGGTCTATTCAAAAGCTCACTGGAGATGAGGTAATTCCAAAGGATTGGAGAGCATCAGGCATGGTTCTGCTCCATAAGGAGGGGTAAGGGACAAGCAGGGAACTAGAGACCTGTCCGTCATACTTCTATTGTAGGGACACTGATGGAGTCACTGGTCAAAGAGGACCTCGTGGACTACTTGGAGAGCAATGGGCTCCAGGATAGTAAATAGCATGTATTCATGGCATGTAGATCTTGTCAGACCAACCTGATAGTTTTCTTTTACTGGGTGATGAGGAAATTGGATAGGGGCCACACTGTGAATTTGCTCTACTTTAAGTTCAGCAAGGCTTTTGACTAAGTGCCTCACACATGTTTGTTGATGAAAATAGAGGATTTGGATGTAGCAATGGTCGCAGTGAACTGGGTAGGTAACTGGCTAGAGGAAGGCAATAGAGATTGTATATAGGGTCCCCTATATTATTTTATTTATTTAGTTTTTGTTAACCGGGTAGGTGTGCTAGACAAGAGTGTTGCCTATATTCAGACACAACCCAGAAGAGTTACATAACATGACAGTGGAACACAAATGTACAAACAGGCATGTTACAGCAAGATTTTGATAACAAATCAGAGAGTGGAAACTGATAACAAGGACATTATGAATGGAAACAGGTTACAATTAAATTAAGTGCAGTTTATACAATAGATCCATAGTGAGGCCACACCTGGAGCACTGCACCCAGTTCAGGAGTCCTCTCATCAGGAAAGATAGGGATAGGCTGGAGTGATTCAGGGCTAACAGGGCAGGTCCTATGAGGAGCACCTCAAGGGACTGAATATGTACTTACTGGAGACCAGGAGGGAGAGGGGAGATCTGATAGAAACCTTCAAATTCCTAAAAGGAATTAACAAGGTGAACTATGGGGAACTGTTACATTTTAATATTACCTCACAGTCATGCAGACATGAGTGGAAACTAACAGGAGGGAGGTTCAGGAGGGGCATGAGGAAGTATTTTACAGAAAGGGTGGTGGAGTCATAGAACTGTCTGCCAGCCAAAGTGGTAAGTGCAAAAATCATTGGTGGTTTCTAGCATGGTTGTGACAGAATGAAGGGTATAGTATGATGGCCCTGAAGTGCAACACACACACACACACACACACACACACACACACACACACACACACACAGAGTAAACACAAACAAAAAAGAAAGCACAAGTAATATTACAGCGCTAACCAAAAACTAATTGAAAACAAAACGTTTAATCAACCAAGAAAAATCTGTAAAATACAACCATCATAAATAACTAAATAAATCACAAAGTAAAATGTGTATACAACAACAAATGAAGCACAACCCGAAAAAGCAATGGAAGAAACAAACAAATGTATGCAACCCAAAACAAGTAAAGTACAAACCCCAAATGTTATTGAAACAAAAAAGTAACCTACAAACAAAAAAGGTATATAACTAAATAAAAAGTCATAAACAAAAAAAATGGAATAGAACAGAAATGCAAAGTGCAAACAAACAAAAAAAATGTAATGGAACTAAAGAATTAATGCACAATTAAAAAGGTATCAAAATCAAAAAAGAAAATCCTAAGTCCCAAAAAATAATGGAACCAAAAAAACAGGAAAGAGCATATCAAAATATGCAATCCAAATCCAACCAAAAGTGAAGTATAACTGAGAAATGAATACAAACAAAAACAGGAAAAATGACTGAAACACACACACAAAAAGTTTAGAGTGGAAAATGAGAAGCAAAAGGAAAAACATGGTAGATTAATAATTTACAACAACTAAAAATTTAAAGCACAACCTAAAAATATAAATCAATAACAGAAGGCAAGCCCAACAAAATAAAGTAAACCAACCAAAAATGAGAGACACAAATAAAAAGATAAGCCTGCAAGATGCAAATGAAATGAAAGGCATTCAAATATGTGTAGCACCAAGTGCTACAGGAATGTAAACTTTAAGGCAAATAGCAAACCATCAAAATCAGTAGACACGCCAAAAAAAGTGCAAACAAACAAAATTGCAAAAGAAAGTTGTTTTGAAAACAGAAATAAAGATGAAGGAGGAGTCAGACAATTTACAGACTGGGCAGAACCCATCCAGCTTTGGCTGCCATAGTACAGTATGCAGGGTTCAGAATGAGGATGTATTTTTTTAGATTGATACCAAGGAGTATAGGATTTTTCTATAGGCACAGATACTGTATGCCCCTTTTTTTTAAACCAACCATGCAATTATTTTAGCTGGTAGTCCCAGTTTACCTTGTCTCCTTGACCTTGCCTCTGGATCAGTGGCTGCAGTGTGAAGGCAATGATAGTGCAGCAACCTTTTTGGAACTACCACCACCCAAAAAAGCGCCCCCCATTAGGGGGTTCACATAGCAAAAGACTATTTTAATTAATTGTATATGCTTTCCACCACCATCTTGGAGTGCACCAGGGAATGGGGGTGGAAAGGTCCGCTGAGACTGGCACAGGCATGCATGGCTCGTAGAGATGCAGCAAATTTAAAATCCACCGGCAAAGTGAATGCGAAGTGGCCACTTCGCGTTAGCACTTCGCTACGCAGAGTGCCCCACAGAAGAGGCTCACTTTGCCTTGTTATTATTACTTTGCGTTGTCATTCCACCTTAAACACGAAGTAAGGCAGAGTGACAACAATATTGGCAGCATCCCACCCACACAGTCACCAGAATGAATGTGCATCCCCAAAGTGCTACTGTCTTGTTTCCAGAAACCTCCCCAGTGCTGATGAAGTAAAATGAGAGTGTAACAAGAAATGCAAAGTCTCCCAGAATTAATGGCGCACTTAGTCATGCGCACAGTGGTCAGGTCACACACAGAGTCACCAGAATTAATGTGCATCCCCAAAATGCTTCTTGTGTCCAGAAATTTCCCCAGTGCTGACGAAGTGAAATGAGAGCGTAACAAGAAATGCAGTCTCCCAGAATTAATGGTGCCATTCAAACGCACAGATTAAGATTGCACAACACACTCAAGGGATACATACGAAAAGGCACAACACCACCTAAACAGTGCTCACAAGTCACAAATCCAACTTTGGAAAGGAATACATTTTGCCAGTTGGGGGATTAGTGCACGGCAGTAACAATCCACTACAAGTAAAGATACCACAAAGCAGTATAAAAAAATTCATGCAGGTGCAGTGGATAGCAGATTCACATTGCTGCAATTACTCTGTACCACAATAAAAGGTGTCTGATTTAATGGCACACATCGCACACACACACTCTCACACACACACTCAAGTAATGCATAGCAAATTGAAAACCTTTAGTAATATAACCAAATGTTTTAAACAAACAAATTGTACACTGCTGCACCACAACAATCAACAAAAAAAGTAAAGAATTACTGAAAATATTACTGTGCGTACATTAACACAGTTATACAAGAAAAATATAACCAAAACAGAAAGATTGCCTTTTTCTCCTAGTTAATTCTCCTGCTGTTTTTGACAGAAAAGAACACTGCTGTTTCAGAGCAAGATACAGCAGTCTAGAACTACAGATTTTTTACTGATAAAATAACTTCTATCTCTGCAGGAGTTATTACCTGATTGGATTAAGCAAACAGATACTTTATTAGAAGAAGGGGGTCTCATTTAAGTAAAAAAAAAGAAGAAGAAGAAAGTCACTGTGTGTTTCTCTGAGGAAGGGGGCTATATCAGCTTAAGTTACTGAGTCAGAGCAGAGGGGGAATCTAATTGGGGGTGTGGCTTAGCAGCTCAGTAGTACAAAAACAGCTGTCTCCAATTACAGCTTCCTGCTGTTTTTGACAGAAGAGAACACTTTGGTTTCAGAGCAGCATACAGCAGTCTAGAACTACAGATTTTTTACTAATTGCCCTCCTTCCCACCCCTCCACCCAGAGCCAGTTCTACTTTTATAGCCACTGAATTTGACTGACAACAGGAACTTACTGTTTGGCAGTAGGAAGGGAAGGATCACTGAGACACATTAGTTTCATCAACCTTGAAGGAACCTAAATAAATAACTCTTTCTCCACTCCCCTGGCTGCTGGTGGTCTGAATCCAAGCATGGAAGAAGGAGACTACTGAAGACTACAGAAAGTTCTTGTCCCAGAACAGGAAGGGCGAGAGGTGTAAGGGAACATAGGCAGTGGGAAAGTAAGTGTAAAAATACATAGAGGGAGAATTCAGTAAGCATACAAAGCAACAGGAGAGGGGACACTAAATAAGTCAAGATGGGAGTGGTGCAGTGCAATGGCTGTGGGGCAGCAGTGTTCTGGGAGATGTTCTGGAAGCTGTGATGCTGCCCTGTTTGCAGGCACCTCTCTGGTCTGAGGGAGGAGGTTGCCCATTTCCAGGCTAACCAGGCAAGGATTCATGAAACTTCTTCCCCCACCAAGGGACCACCAGGGCCACCACCGTTACCTCAGAGGTTGCCAAGAAAGAGAAGCGGTTGGACCAAGGTGGGCTCAGGGAGGGAGAGGGTGATGGAACAGATGTGCATCCCTCCAGTTGTACCTCTCCACAATTCATATGCTGCTCTGGCAAAGAGTGGTTCCTCTATGGAGGCACCTGCAGTGGAGACCAAGGAGGATGCGGGGAATCTCCACAAAGGAGACCCACAGGAGGCTGGCATGAGACCCCACAGGGTAAGAAAACAACTCCTGGTGGGGGACTCAATCATTAGGGGGGTAGAAGTGGGGGATGAAGGGGATAGGGAGGTAAGGTGCCTACCTGGCGCCACAGCTCGGAGGGACAGGAAGCGAATCCTCAGGATCATGGGAGCAGCTGCACGAGGGAGGGAACTGGATGTCATTGTCCACCTAGGGACAAAAATGACCTGGCTGTTAATAGGATCAGAGTGGTGCAAGAGGAGTTTGTGGAGTTGGGGAAGGGCCTTAGACAAGTAGCACGTACAGTAACCTTCTCAGAGGTGCTGCCTGTCAATTTATTTATTTATTTAGTTTTTGTTAACCGGGTAAGTGCATTAGCCAGCAAGTGACTATTTTCAGGAACGACCCAGGAGGTACTGGAACAATACATAGTACAATGCAAAGACAATAAGGCAGAGTTACATGTAAAGGTACATTGAAATAACAAAAATTATTTTATGGCAAGGATGATGCTAGGGTATTCTGCACCATGGGTTCAATGAATGGTTGAAAAACTGGTGTGGAGCTCAGGGTTTTGGCTTCACTGGGGACTGGGGAGCAACCTGGAGGGATGCAGGCTTATACTGGTGCATTAGTCTGCATCTGTTCCGGGGGAACCAGAATCCTAGGTGACAGGTTTAAATGCTTTTTTGGCAAGCATTTAAACTAGCCAAGGGGGGAGGCACTGAAAAGAAGCAGGGAAATTCCAGCCTCCCCCCACAAAACACAGTAGTTAGAGAGGCAAACAACAAGGTAGAAAAGTCAGTAGGGAGCAGGACAGGGATAAATGCAGAAAAAGGCAGTAAGGGCAGGGATGGGGCTAACAGGGGTAAGGACATAAAAAATACATGGAAGTTGATGAGTACCAATGCCTGCAGTCTATGCAACAAGCTCCCTGAACTAGTGGCCTTGATGGAAGAGGGATGCCTGGATATTGTGGCAGTCACTGAAACATGGTACACAGAGAACCATGACTGGGATGTCAACATACCAGGATACACAGTCTACAGGAGGGACAGGGTGGGTAAAAGAGGAGGAGGGGTAGCTCTCTATATAAGGGAAGGGATTAAAGCAACAGAACTAAAGAGTAAACATGAAGTTGATGAGTCACTGTGGGTCACCCTGGAGACAGTAAATGGCACCACAATCTGCATGGGGGTTGTGCACAGACCCCCCATCTCAGGGGGAGGAAATGGACAAGGAAATGATAGAAGGCATCCTTAAACTGGCAGAAAAAGGGGAGATATTGTTGATGGGGGACCTGAATCTGCCAGATGTTAACTGGAGTACCTTTGCTGCAGGCACATTCAAGAGTAGGGTCATTCTTGATGCTCTACAGATTGCATGCCTCAGACAGCTAGTGTTGGAACCCACTCGGGAGGGAGCAATCTTAGACTTGGTATTCTCAAATGGGGAAGGAGAAAGGATCTCAGATTTAGAAGTGGGTAGCCATCTGGGAACAAGTGACCACCAAACAGTGTGGTTCACAATAAACATAGCCATAGAGTCAAGCCATACAAAAACAAGAGTATTGGACTTTAGGAAAGCTGACTTTGAGAAAATGTGAGAGTGCTTCAGAAAAGCACTTGCAACTGAGCAAGAGAGAGAGGTGGAGAAACAATGGGGAATAATCAAAACAGCCATCACAGAGGCAACAAGCCTTTGTGTGAAGCAAATCAACAAAACAAAACGAAGGAAAAAAACACTATGGTTCTCAAAAGAGGTGGCAGGAAAGGTTAAGGAGAAAAGGATAGCATTCAGCAAATATAAGGAAACACAGAAAGAGCAGGACAGAGAACTTTATCAGTTGTGAGAGAACTTACAGTGGAGGAACCACTGTCAGGGAGTAACCACCACTCAGTATGGCTCACATTGGATATAGGCAAGAAAGGAGTGGAATCTGGCACAAGAGTGCTGGACTTCAGGAAGGCTGACTTTGGGAGGATGGGGAAAGTGGTAAAAGGGTACCTGGCCAGAATTCAGTCTAGCATGGACACTAACCAGAGGTAGGAGCTCATAAAACTGGGGATAGTGGAGGCAACCAAAACCTGCTGCAAGGCCCAGAGCAAGAAGGCTAGGGCTAAGAAACTGAGCTGGTTGAGCAAGGGGGTCATGGAAAAGGTAAGGAGGAAAAGAGCTGCCTTTAGGAAGTACAAGAAAACAGGGAGAGAGGAGGACAGGGAGGAGTACTTGATGGAATCAAAGGAGGTGACAAGGGCAGTAAGGGGAGCCAAGGCATTTATGGAACTCAGACTGGCACAAGGCATTAAGAAGAGGGAAAAAGACTTCTTTAGGTACATCAGGGAGAAAAGGAGCTGTAAGTACCACATAGTAAGGATTAGGAAGGAGGGGTTTGGGTGGAAACGGGGTGCGATAAGGCAGAAGCACTAAATGAGTACTTCTGCTCAGTATTTACTAAAGAGAAGAGGGGGGTGACACCCAAGGGGGGAGAAATGGCAGAAATGGGGGGAGGGGTGACAGATGGGGAAATCATGGAGGGCAGAGTTCAGGAGGGTTTCAAGGCACTGAGGGTGGATAAGGCGCCAGGCCCAGATGGCATCCACCCCAGGATACTGAAGGAGCTGGCAGAGGTCCTTGCAGGACCTTTGGCAGACCTATTTAATACCTCACTACATTCAGGGTGTGTACCTCAGAACTGGAGGATGGCTCATGTGGTGCCCCTCCACAAGAGTGGTCCCAAGGATGAACCGGAAAACTACAGACCAGTTAGCCTCACATCCATCGTGGGTAAGCTAATGGAAACTATCCCGAAGGAGAGGCTGATGGCCCTCCTAGAGGCCAAAGGACTACAGGACAGCAGACAGCATGGCTTTATGTGGGGTAGATCCTGCCAAACCAACCTGGTGGAGTTCTATGACTGGATAACTAGGCAACTGGACAGGGGCCATGCAGTGGATGTCCTGTATCTGGACTTCAGTAAGGCATTCGACTCGGTGCTGCATGGAAGGCTGGGAAGTAAGTTAGTAGGCACAGGGGCAGGTGCAAAGCTGGTGAGATGGGTAGGGAACTGGTTTCAGGGAAGGCAACAGAGGGTGGTGGTGGGTGGGGAGCTCTCACACCCAAGAGTAGTGATGAGCGGTGTTCCACAGGGCTTGGTGTTGTGGCCAGTGTTGTTTGGGATATTCATTGCAGACATATCATTGGACATCATGAGCAAGATCAGTCTGTTTGATGATGATACCAAGGTAGGAGCAGTGGTGGATGACCTAGGGGGATGGCAGGGGTTGCATGATGATCTGGCAAAGCTTGCAACCTGGTTAGAAACCTGGCAACTGGGGTTTAATGCCAAAAAGTGCAAGGTGCTGCATTTTGGGATGAAGAACCCAGGGAGGAGTTACCAGCTGGGGGAATGCAGCTAGCCCAGACAGAGGAGGAGAAGGATCTGGGGGTGCTCATTACAGGGTCAATGAACAACTCAGAACAATGTAGGAAGGCAGCTGCAAAGTCCAACAAAATGCTGGGTTGTATTGCAAGGGGTATATCCTCAAGGAGGGAGGAGGTGATTCTGCCACTGTACAGGTCATTAGTTAGACCGCACCCGGAGTACTGAGTGCAGTACTGGTGCCCTTATCTGAAGAGGGACATTAGGTTACTGGAGGGGGTGCAACGCAGGGCGACAAAGATGATCAAGGTGCTGGAGGACTTATCATATGAGAGGAGGCTGAGGGAGTTGAACATGTACTCACTGGAGGAGAGGAGGGACTGGGGGACATGATTGAAACCTTTAAGTACATGAAAGGAATAAAGAAGACAGGTACAGAGGGGCTGTTCAAAGTAAGGGAGGGGAGGGACACCAGGGGCCATGATATGAGACTGGAGGGAGGAAGGTTCAGGAGGGAGATGAGGAGACACTTTTTTACAGAGAGGGTGGTGGCTGGGTGGAATGCATTACCTGCAGAAGTGGTATCCAGTAGAACAGTGGACTGCTTCAAAAGGGGATGGGACAGGACAAGGGGGAGGATCAATGAAGGGGAAGGGTGGAAGGGAGGGGCAGCTGCAGAATAAGGGGTGCTAGCTGTACATTTGAGCAGACTTGATAGACCTCTAGGCCTTTATCTGCTGGCAAATTTTGTATGTTCATATGTTAGTAGTTAAAGCAGAAGGATGCAGGAAGACAGTCAGACTAGCAAAGGCATAAACTGAGGAAAAGATAGCCAACTCTGTTAAGAAGGGGGATGAAACCTTTTATAGGTACATTAGAGAGCGAAGAAAGACCAAGGGAGATATACAGAGACTTAATAAAGGGGAGGGAATGTGGGCAGAGGGTGACAGTGAAAAAGCAGGGATACTGAATTAATATTTCTGCTCAGTATTCACAGCGGAAGAGGAGGAGGTGGTACCTAAACCAAACAAGGGAGAAACACTGAATAGGGGGGTCGATACCAGTCCATTCACAGAAGAAAGGGTTTTGAAGGAACTCTTGAAACTGAGGGTGGACAAAGCAATGAGGCCTGATGGGATTCACCCAAAAATTCTAAAAGAACTAAGGGTAGAAGTAGTAACACCACTGACTACTCTCTTTAACAAATCGTGGGATGATGGGGTGGTACCTGAGGACTGAAGGAGGGCAAATGTGATTCCACTTCACAAAAGTGGGAGCAGGGCAGAGGTAGGAAACTATAGACCAGTTAGTTTGACTTCAGTGGTAGGGAAAATGATGGAATCACTTCTGAAGGAAAGAATTGTTGAGTACCTAGAGGCCAGTGGGGCACAGGTCTCAAGGCAGCATAGTTTCACAGCAGGAAGGTCATGTCAGATAAACCTAATAGATTTCTTTGACTGGGTGACCAAAGTAGTAGACCAGGAAGGGGCTGTGGATATGGTCTACCTAGATTTTAGCAAGGCAATTGACACAGTCTCACACAAAAGATTAATATACAAGTTAACCAGCCTTGGAGTAGGTCCCAAGGTGGTAGCCTGGATAAAAAACTGGCTGGACAACAGGACACAAAGGTTAAAGTAAACGGAGTCCACAGTGAAGAAAGGAAGGTAACTAGCGGGGTACTGCAACGTTCGGTACTGGGACCGGTTCTCTTTAATGTCTTTATAAGTGACATTGGAGAGCACCTGGAAGGAAAGGTGTGTCTCTTTGCAGAGGACATAAAGATCTGCAACAGGATTGATACACAAGGTGGAGTGGAAAGAATGAAAAGGGACTTGGCAAGGTTGGAGGAATGGTCAAATATGTGGCAGCTCAGATTCAAAGCAAAGAAGTGCAAGGTAATGCATCTGGAAACAAAACCCAGGGGAAGAGTACACAATAGGGGGTGTTAATAACAACAACAAAAATCAAAAGAGACCTAGGAGTAATTATGTCAGATGACCTAAAGCTGGGCAAGCAATGTGAGAAGGCAGTAAGGAGGGCTGGTGGGATACTGGGATGCATAGGGAGAGGCATCAAGAGTAGAAAACAGGAAGTTGTTACCCCTCTGTATAGACAGTTAGTGAGACCCCATCTGGAGTACTGCATGCAATTCTGGAGACCCCATCTCCGCAAATATATAGACAGTGTGGAGGCTGTTCAGAGGAGGGCAACCAAAATGGTGCAGGGTCTGCACCAAAAGGCATATGAGGACAGACTAAAGCAGCTTAATATGTATACCCTTGAGGAAAGGAGGGAGAGAGGGGACATGATAGAGACTTTCAAGTATCTCAAGGGAATTAATAAAGTGCAAGAGGTTAGTATCTTTCAGAAGAAGAGACGTGCAAGAACAAGGGGGCACAATTTGAAGATAGAGGGGGGATGGCTCAGAGGTAATGTTAGAAAGTATTTTTTCACAGAGAGGGTTGTGGATGCATGGAACAGCCTTCCTAAGGAGGTTGTGGAGTAAGAAACAATGGGAGAATTCAAGAATGCATGGGACAGGCATAAGGCAATTCTAGTTGGGGGTAGGAGGAAGTAAGCTGTTCATTAACAAGAATCTTATCCATCAGGTAGGGAAATGGGCAGACTAGGTGGGCCAAGCGGTCCTTATCTGCCTTCAAATTCTATGTTTCTATGTTTCTATGTTAATCTACCTCCACCACAAATATGCCTCTCCCCCAAAGCACACCTCACAGTACACAGACTGACTGTTCTAAATTAACATTCAAAATCCACACACAACAATAAAAACACTCGATAATATGGGCACAGAAGGGTTTCCTACAATTGATGTACTAAATTTAAAGCAAAAAGGGAAGTACTCTGCTTCACATTGTGGAGTTCTCCGCTGATTCCATGTTACTCAGTGAATCACTTCACGAAGCAAATTGGGGTTACTTCACCAACCACTACTTACAGTACTGTAACTAACATGCTGTATGGGAAGGAACATGAATGCCTATGGCTGTACTTTCCTGAAGAGCTGTAGCACAAAACTCCCCAACTTAAAAACACTTATTAATGAGTACATTGGAGGGGTGGTGAAACCTGGAGAGGTACTACAAAACAGGATTACAATACATCCAAATAACTAGTCAAAAAATTTATGTTGTGATTCATTATGTGATCGTGAATCGTGATTTGTGACTGCATTTGTGACCGTGATGATGAAGAATGTGATTCGGTGTCGACGGTGTGAGATTGTTAATATGGAACTGTATTGGGAACACGAATGCCTATGGCTGTACTTCCCTGAAGAACTGTAGCACAAAACTCCCTGACTTAAAAACATATATTAATGAGTACAATGGTGGGGTGGTGAAGCCTGGAGAGATACTACAAAACAGGCTTACAATACATCCAAGTAACTGGTAAAAAAATTAATGTTGTGATTTGTGATGGGATCATGAATCATGATTTATGACTGCATTTGTGACCGTGATGATGAACATGATTTGCATTATGAGTGACTCGTGATGATGGTCCTGACTTAAAAATGTGTGTTAATGAGTACAATGTTCATGCAGAACTATGCACCACACCTGTCCAGTACTCTGAAGGGAAGCCAAAGAAACAACTGTGACTTAAGTTACAGATGGAGATTGGGCCCTAAAGAGATGCAAATGCACAGACAGATTAAGATTGCGCTGTGCACTGAAGAGATGCAGACGCAAGGTTACAACACCTAACCAGTGCTCGCCATCAGAAATTCAAATCTGGAAAAGAATACTTTTGCCGGTTGGGGCTGCCGTGGGGGGGGGGTTGGAGGGGCAGTGTTCTGCACTGCTGCAGTAATAGTCACTAGTATTAGTATCAGTAAAGATACCTCAAAGAAGTACAAAAACCCCACAGCTGCAGTGGATAGCAGGTTCACATTGCTGAAACTATTACGTGGCACAATAAAAGGTCTCATTTGATGACACGCATCACACATACTCACACACACACTAAGTAATGCGTAGCAAATTGAAAACTTCAGTAATATAACCACATATTTTAAACAAATTAAATTGTGCACTGCTGCACCACAACAATCAGCACAAAAATGGCAAGAATTATCGAAAATATTACTGTGTGTACATTAACACAGTTATACGAGAAAAATATCACCTAAACAGAAAGCACTCTTTTTCTCCAAGTTAATCTACCTACACCACAGATATGCCCCTTCCCCAAAGCACACTTCCACTGTCTCTCTGTACACAGACTGAATGTTGTACAGTAACATTCAAAATCCATACACAAACAATAAATGCTTGATGATATGAGTACAGGATGGTTTCCCTCTAATCAATGAACTAAAGTTTCAGCAAAAAAAAAAAGACCCAAAAAGGCTTTTTTAACAGCTTTTAGAAGGTTTGAATCACAGAGAGCTCTCAGAGCAGATTGTCTCCTACAGCTTCCTACACACACTACCTCAAACTTAGGCTGTACAGAACAATCTAGAGCCCACATGACCTGAAATCCCATGAATCACTGCAAAATTTGCCTTTGGAGCTTAAAAACCAGGCGAAATGAGCGAAGTACATTGTTTTCGATGTACTTCGCCTTAAGAATTGGTGGAGAAGTGGTTTGGAAAGGTGGAGTAATGCGAAGTCATTGTTTTCAATGGACTTTGCGTTACCCATTATAACACAAAGTACTCCACTTTGCATTGCAGAGCACTCTGCGAATTCGCCTTCACTCCATGAATCACATTGCAGAGTGAATTGGGGCCACTTTGCCCATCTCTAACGGCTCACTGGGTGGGAACAGGGGCTGCTGCAAGCCACAGTAGTGCCAGCCATGGACGAAGTTTGCATGCCAGACTCAGAGAAGTCCTGAGACATGAGAAATCAGCTGGGTCAGTCAGGTTCTGCTGAAATGTTCACACCTTTATTTTAATTAGTCAAGTAAGTGCAATAGAGTGTTAATTTCAAAATGTGATCTCTTTACAGGATGTAGCAGCACTGATAAACTATTTTGATTGTTACTGAGTCCCCTAATATTAAAATACAACATACACGCCAGGTTTTCTGCCTTTTTCCAAGAGTCTTCATCATTTTAATATATGATTAAGACCTACAGCTAGCATAAATAATTGTAACATCCTGAGCAAGGTGTCAGTAGTGTATCTCCAGTCAGATTTTATATTATTCCAGTCGGGAAACACTAGTTTTGTTTTGTTCTGTGGGGAGTTGCCATGCCTGTTTCTTTTATTACCTTGTACCCAGGATTCCTGGATGGTAGATAATAAAAGAAGCATGGATCAGTCATACAGTTCCTCCCTTGTCCCTTGAAGATTACCTTTGAGCCCCCCCGTAGACATCTCTTGTAAATTTCCTTATTTGCAGCAAACATCATTCTGTGTAAAACATTAGATAACCCCCTCACCTTCCTTTGAGCTTTCCAAATGACTAATGTTATGGTGGTGTGTTTCAGTGCTTTTGATGTCTGTAGATGCATGTACTCTGCTTGCCCCTAGTGTTTATTTTGTAGCCCTTTGCACTAAACATTGCCTTTCAAAGTGTGAATTCTGTTAGATGACAGTTTTCATCTTTTTTTTTTTTCAGAGACCAGTTAATCACCCTACCTAGGCTTTAAACAAATGGAGGAGGGGTTCATTTCTTTTCTTGGCTACTGTTTTTTTTTGTTCCACTTGCTAAATACTAGCAGTATTTACAGTTAACCAGAGTTAGCACTCACTCCCCCCCCCCTTTCCTGGTGGGTTAGCTGTTTGCTTTTCCTTATTGGCATGTCCTCTCTTTTACACACAAAAATAGGTTTGTGTGTATAGATTTGCTATTGAAGGTTTCTTTTCAATGTTTTTAGGTGATGTATTGAGATTGAGGGGGTACAGTATGTATCCATGATGATACAGTGGTGGATGGGTTATAATAGCATCAACACCCATACATCAATGTATCATACATAACCCCATGGTTATTCATCTTTTCTTTGACTGTGTACAGATGTACTGTTTTATTTGTGCAGTACAGTAGCTCCTGTTGAGTGTAACTGTATGTCATGGCCATGATAATATTGTAATAGGCTACTGTGGCTTTGTATATATGCTGAAGGGTTTGTGTGTGGAGAATTGTTTACTGTTTGACTGAATGGTTTGGATGTAATAGGGCCCAGCTTGGACTCATTTTTAAAGTCTGAAGCCAAGTAGTGGCCTAGGACCACAATACTTTCTCAAGATTCACAGTAAACCAGTTACAGGGTAGGAATTTGAACCTCTAAACCTTCATTTCATATCTATGACCTTCCACAAACTGAACCCCTGCTGCAATGGATGTGATTACTTTAGTCATGGTGAGAAGTTGCTTGTGTGAGGGGTGATACCTAGCATGCAATAATGCACAACAGGGTGTGTAATTATGGATTAATAATCACAGATCTGGAGTGTGTTGTTAGACATGAAACACTATCCTTAAACAGATAAGAGAGAAGTGTGATTATTGACTATAATCACTGATTGCTGAAGTGCCTTATTGCACTTAGGACATGTAGAAACATTTCTGTGTAAAATAATGACATAAACACCTTAAAACTTGCTGAAAACGGGAACCTTTATTGATTTAACTGGTGAAACATAATTTAGTCCCTAATATAATTGTACTGCAGTGTTTTTCATATACAGTATACTGTGTTTACCAGTATATTACAGATTTTTTTATATGTGCAGTATACTGTATTTACCAGTATTTTGGAGATGTTTTATACATAGTACACTGTATTTACCAGTACATTGCAGAAAGAATGGGGAGGCTGCAAGACCTGGTAGAACATCAGTGAGAATGCTGGTTTAGATGCTGACAGGAAGCAGGGCCACATGGGTCTGGGCCAGGAAGCACCATGTTTAAATCTGAGGAAGTTGGCATAGAGGATCAGCATTTTCAGCTTTGCTTTTTTTTTGCTTATTTTTAAGAGAGGGAAAAGCAAAGGACTGCACTACCAGTAAGTCCAGGTGGGAGAGGAGAGTCTTAATATAGAAACACTGAAGCACTAAACACAGGCACACTACAAAACATCTGATGCGGGAGAGGTGTGGGTTCAAGTAGCTCTGCAGCCAGCAGCAATAATCAAGGGAGCGTGGGTATATAATTGTACAACAGCCGGCCCAGCGGTGTGGACAGCTGAGCCACTGGACACCATACCTGCCATCATATCAGTTAACCAGGTGTCAGAATGAGCTCAGCTTACTGGGGGTCAACCAGGGGGGAGAGGATTGAGTGTCTGATGACAGCTCTCCTGTCCTGGAGAAAGGGGTGTATGCTGCACTGCTCAGGTACTGTCACTGTATGGAGGTGTGCTGGCAGGGCAACAGCTGTGACTCAGAGGGGTTCACTGATGGCAGGCACACAGTGCGTGTATGCCTTCACACACTTACATCACTGTGTCCTTGCACACTGCCTGGCCGTTGGAGAAAAGAGGAAAAAGTAGCAGTCATGGGATGACCCCTCAGCTATCGCAGACCTTGCACTATCTACAGGGCCCTGGGGACCTATCTGGATTTGGGATAGGGAGGATGGCCCTCTCTCACTGACCCCACAACAGCAGGAATATCCATGGGGGATGACCACCCCAGGTCAGCCCCAGAGATATTAGTAACAGGGGTGGACAACCAAGGAGGAAAGGGGCAGCTGCTAGAGGAAGAAACATATATATATATTTTATAGGGGCACGGTCATGCCTCTATAGTTAGGGTTGAGTAGCCTGTTTAATGTTAAACCTCAAATTTTGCACATTAATAACTTTGCAACCAGTCAATGGATTTGCACAAAATTCTGTATGCTCTTTTCCATGGGGTAGTTCTCTTGATGAGGCAAGTTTTGTTCTGGTTGGATGGGCAGATTCTGTGATCCAGACAGTGCAAAAACCTTAAAATTTGCCATTTTTTGCAATTTTTTCCTAGTCGCCTTGTGCCTATACTGTGGAATTCTGGTGTGATTTTTTTTAATGTTAGAAACAGCTTGGGTAACAGAACTGCCTTGCATTTGGTGAAAAAATATTAATCTGTTGCAAAGTTATTCAATTTTTAAGTTCCCATTATTTTCATTGGAAAGATCAATCTCCAGCATAGAGGAATAAGATCAACAAAGGATTTGGCCAATTCTTTTTCACCAGAAAAAATTATTTTTTTGTGTGCCGTCATCTTGTTTTCTCTTTCTTTACACAGCAAACAGTCATAACTCTGCCCAGGGATGTCGTCTACAGACATCCAAATGTGTATCTTGTTCATTGGGAGCTGATAAGCTTCACTCTGTAATTTGTACAGCTCCCATGCCCTCTGAACATTTTTTTCTATTTAAATCCTTTATCGCCACTCGCTAAGTTCCTTTTTCGCGATTCCTTTTTTGTCATCCTGAAAAAGGAAATCAGCTGGCAAAAAAGGATTTAAAAAAAATATATATCTATGCCTTAAAGAACCCCTGACATAGATTCTGTGTTTTTTATATTAGGATGTGTTTTTAAAGTATTGGACATTCATTAATTGTGGGCTTGCCGATTTTATTTTGGAAATTGTGTGGAGTTTATTTTGAATGTCACCCAGTTAGCCATTCTCAGGTCACAGTAAGAAATCTCACTTCATACTGGCAAGCCAGTGTGAGTTTGATAGTTACATTATTTGTAGGGAGTCTGTAGCCATGCTTCTGCCACTTTAGTGTGTTATATTCATTCAGAAATGAATATCGCAGAAGTGATGGACAGTGACAGTTCTGATGCTGTGTTTAATCATAAAGATTATGAACATATGGATGAACAGCATGGTCAGTATTTTATAGCTGAATGATATTTAATCACATTCTGCCTTATCTGTATGAGCCTTTTGTCTCAGATATCCACGAGGAAAGTGACTGGGAAGAATGTGTTTCGACCCGGAGGAGCCCGTCGGGGATGATATTGGCAGACTTCTTAATTTGGATTGGTATTAATTATTCATATATTGTCTTTTGATTTTTATTTCCCTCTATTGCTGTGTCTGCCTCCTGATGTCCCCCCCCCCACATGCAGACACACTCACACACACATACACACACACCGGAGAGAAGTGTCAAAATCAGAAGTGCAGCTTGAATTCATTTGCAATGTTTTGTCTCCCCTCCCCTTTTTTCTTTAGTTAACTTTGTAGAGGTTGTTTTGTTATTTATAATGGCAATTACGTTTTCCCCCCATGTCATGGAATCCTAAGAGGGTGGTGAGGGAGCAAGAGACATTTACACTGTCATTGTACTTAGTTGTGCAAGATGAGCCTGCTGGAGATAATGCTAGTAGATTTGGGCTTCTTCTAATTTTTTGTTTCAGTAATGTCTTGTTTTCTTCATTCTGAGGAAGAAATTTATTTTTGTCCCCTCCTGTGGCAGTGTATGCTTCCTGATGCCCCTGAAGAACTGTCAAAATCTGAAGTTCAGTTTAACGTCATTTGTGCTAAATGTCTTTTTTTTTTGGTTTGGTCACTTTTCCTTTTTTCTATAGCATTGGCAGTGATTGGTTTCATCTTATATTTGGAGCAGAAGTGTTGAGTAATTGTTTCCCCCTTTTTGCAGAGTCTGCTTCCCTATGTCACCCCCCCTCGCCACCACCACCATCACCATCATCATTTCACTGGGTAGAACTTTGTCTATGTACTTCTTGCACTTACTTTTAATGATGTTTTTTTCTGTTTGTTTTTGTTTTGATATTGTAAGTATTTTATGGTTCCTCCCCTGGTATGCTATTGTAAGGGTTACGGGAGGGAGCGGGAGAGTTGAGATCATGCTGTTACTCAGGGTTGTATTTCATTGTGTGGTATGTTTGTAATAGGGTTTCACATGAAGCAATGCTTTTCTTTTCAAATGTGGAAATGTGACCAGCAGACTGACATGGCTGTTATGATGATGTTGTTATTTTTTGGGGGGGAGGGGTTTTTGTATGTCTGCTTATCTTCTTTGTTGCTTTTTGGAGGGGGGCAACACATTTTTATATGAATTCTATGTGTGAGAGGAATGGGGGAGTGCAGAGTGTAACAATAAATGTACATACTGTACATTGGAAAAGGCACAAACACAATTTATTGTTAGCAACTCTGCCATTTGTTAACATTTCATTACAATTTCAACATGTACAAACCATGTCAACAATATGCACAGACACACAGCAAGGTTTGCAATTTCTTCAGGTAATTAATTCACTGGAAAGGATGCCATTCATTTTATGCCAAAAATGCTCACATGTGGGACTTAGTCTGGTACTGTTTTATTACGTCAGCTGGCAAGACAGGGATGTATACATCAGTAAGATGAAGTGCTGTCAGTTGCATGTCTTGGCTACTCAGAAAAAAACGAACAGCCGACGACGTAAAGAGATGTGACCTGCATGGCAGTAACATAAATTATACGATTTGGCATAATTGTAAAAAATGGGTCAATGTTCACTGTTAAATGTTTTGGTAACTAACTCAACTTTCATAAATGTATTCATATAGTTCAGCATTGCACAATATACAATTACATATCAATGATCTGTAGTAGTTACATTGTGGGTACCAGATCTGATGGTTTTATGCAAACCTCTAATAAGGAAAACGGTCCCTCAATGTTTTTTAAACCTGTAACAAACAAAAAAAGGAAAAAGGTTCCTCGCCAACCAGCCGCCCCCCAACCTCTTCTCCCACTCAGCACTCACCATCCCACTTGAACTGGTCCCAGGTTCAACACCCACTCTCCAATCCAAGACTTGTCTTGCTGTTGGAACCAGCGAATGCAATATAAAAAAACTTAGGTGAATGCAGTTCAGTGTATTTCAATGAGGGTTTCAACTTTAATGCATAACCTAGCCATTTTGTGAGATGTTGACACCACATTTTCAACACCCCACTTCCCAAAGCAGCCAGGAGAGCAGGTGTGGGGTGTGCCTTGGGCTTCTCAAGACTAATGCTCATGCCATTCTCAAAGTCTACATATCTGACCTTCTTACAGAGAGAGAATGGGTTAGTGTTGTTTGGAAGCCTATGGACAACCTATACCTGCTCTCCTGCCTGGTTTTGGAGGGTAGGGTGTTAGGGTTGGAAACCCCAATGCCTCATTTCTCAACTTTTGTCACATTGACCCTAACTGAAGCATTAACAAAGTTTTTTGCAACATATATGTATGTATACTTCTACAGCCGGATTACATGTTTATTGATTTGCCAGGTCCTACCTTACATCTTTTAAGATTCTATTTGTTAAAACCCTGACCCACTTTTACACCCACCAATAGACCCAACAGCAAGAGCAAACATAAACTGCACACAAAAAATAAAAGCAGCTCACTGTTTTAACTTTTACAAATATCCATCTTTCATTTATGATTGCATTGCTATTTCTCACCATTCCTGTCTCCCATTGAGTTCCCTTCCATCAATGTACTTGTTTAGTATCCTTATTGCACTGGATCTGGTGTAGTATGCTGTCATTTAAAAAAAATTGTAGATCTAATTTCAATAAACTGATGCCTGCAGAATTTCTTCATTACTCATGCTGCAGTACGTTTTTTGTTATACAGGTACAGTACTAGCAATAAATATTTCAGTCCCAGTGCCGAGCATAAGTAATTCCTACATAAAAAACCTTTTGAAGACTATAAAAAGATGAATTCATTAACTGTAAAAGATTATAGTTATTTTTACTTATAACCCCAGACTTCCTAAAAAATAAGAAAGTAAAGACTTTTTATTTAAAAAAATGTTGGTGTAGAAAACAATACATTCTGAATCAGAGCCACCACATCCTTTTTTCTGCTTGGTGAGATTGTCATGGCACTGACTAAGCTAAGCATACATGTCTTTCGCTCCGGGAAGAACAGATGCAGTCAACGTGCAAAATAAATGCCTGTCCGAGATCCAGTCATGGATATTGTCTAATTGGCTGGAACTCAACCTGGGGAAATCAGAAGTGCAGCTTGATTTCATTTGCAGTGTTTTGTCTCCCCTCCCCTTTTTCTTTAGTTAACTTTGTAGAGGTTGTTTTGTTATTTATAATGGCATTGATGTTTTTCCCCATGTCATGGAATCCTAAGAGGGTGGTGAGGGAGCAAAAGACATTTACGCTGTCATTGTACTTAGTTGTGCAAGATGAGCCTACTGGAGATAATGCTAGTAGATTTGGGCTTCTTCTAATTTTTTGTTTCAGTAATGTCTTGTTTTCTTCATTCTGAGGAAGAAATTTATTTTGTCCCCTTCTGTTGCAGTGTCTGCTTCCTGATACCCCTGAAGAACTGTCAAAATCTGAAGTTCAGTTTAACATCATTTGTGCTAAATGTCTTTTTTTTTGTTTTGGTCACTTTTCCTTTTTTCTATAGCATTGACACTGATTGTTTTTCATCTTATATTTGGAGCAGAAATGTTGAGTAATTGTTTCCCCCTTTTGGCAGTGTCTGCTTCCCTATGTTGCCCACCCCGCCGCCACCACCATCACCGTCACTTTCACTGGGTAGAACTTCATCTATGTACTTCTTGCATTTACTTTTAATAATGTTTTTTTCTGTTTATTTTTGTTTTGATATTGTAAGTTTTTTTTATTGGCACTGATGGTTTCTCCCCTGGTATGCTATTGTAAGTTTTATGGGAGGGAGCAGGAGAGCTGAGATCACGCTGTTACTCGGGGTTGTATTTCATTGTGTGGTGTGTTTGTAATAGGGTTTCACATGAAGCAATGCTTTTCTTTTCAATTTGGAAATGTGACCAGCAGACTGACATGGCTGTTATGATGATGATGTTTTTTATTTTTGGGGGTTGTTGTATGTTTGCTTATCTTCCTCTTTGTTGTTTTTTGGAGGGAAGCAACACATTTTTACGTAAATTCTATGTTTGAGAGGAATGGGGGACTGCAGAGTATAACAATAAATGTACATACTGTAGATTGGGAAAGGCACAAACACAATTTATTGTTAGCAACTCTGCCATTTGTTAACATTTCATTACAATTTCAACATGTACAAACCATGTCAACAATATGCACAGACACAGCAAGATTTGCAATTTCTTCAGGTAATTAATTCACTGGAAAGGATGCTATTCATTATATGCCAAAAATTCTCACATGTGGGGCTTAGTCTGGTACTGTTTTATCATGTCAGCTGGCAAGACAGGGATGTATAGAGCAGTAAGATGAAGTGCTGTCAGTTTCATGCCTTGGCTACTCAGAAGAAAAAACAGCCAATGGCGTAAAGAGATGTGACCTGCATGGCAGCAACATAAATTATATGATTCGGCATAATCATGAAAAATGGGTCAATGTTCATTGTTAAATGTGTTGGTAACTAACTCAACTTCCATAAACATATTCATATAGTTCAGCATTGCGCAACATACAATTACATATTGATGATCTGCAGTAGTTGCATTGTGGGCACTAGATCTGATGGTTTTATGCAAACCTGTAATAAAGAAAACGGTCCCTCAATGTTTTTTAAACTTCTAACAAAAAAATAAAATAAAAAGGACCCAGGTTCAACACCCACTCTCCAATCCAAGACACATCTTGCTGTTGAAACCGACGAATGGAATATAAAAAACTTAGGTGAATGCAGTTCAGTGTATTTCAATGGGGGTTTCAACTTTAATGCATAACTTAGCCATTTTGTGAGATGTTGACACTAATCTCTCTTAACACTTACTTCTCAAAGAGTGAGCAGGGTGTGCTTGGGCTTCTCAAGCCTAATGCTAACACCATTCTCAAATTCTACACATCTGACCTTCTTTACAGAGAATGGGGTGAGTGTTAGGCTTGGGAAACCCAAGGCACAACCCACACCTGCTCTCCTGCCTGGTTTTGGAGGGTAGGGTGTTAGGGTTGGAAACCCCAATGCCTCATTTCTCAACTTTTGTCACAGTGACCCTAACTGGAGCATTAACAAAGTTTTTTGCAACATATATGTATGTATCCTTCTACAGCTGGATTACATGTTTATTGATTTGCCAGGACATACCTTACATCTTTCAAGATTCTATTTGTTAAACCCTGAACCACCATTACACCCACCAATAGACCCAACAACAAGAGCAAACATAAACTGCATACAAAAAATAAAAGCAGCTCACTGTTTTAACTTTTACAAATATCCATCTTTCATTTATGATTGCTCTGTTATTTCTTACCGTTCCTGTCTCCCACTGAGTTCCCTTCCGACAATGTACATGTTCTGTATCCTTATTGCACTGGATCTGGTGTAGTATGCTGTCATTTACCAAAAAAATTGTAGATATAATTTCAATAAACTGATGCCTGCAGAATTTCTTCATTACTCATGCTGCAGTACATTTTTTTGGGAGTAGGGTGTCAACTTCCCCCCCTCCCGTGGAGACCAACATCCAGACTCTGGGGAGCTGGCATGGCTGCTGTGGAGCCATCATGGAGCATGCCAGCTTCATTTGCCACATTTCTGCCCCTCCCCTTGCTTTGGCTGCTTGTGTGTTTGTGGAGGCACGTGAACACAGCGATCTATGGCACCCTCCCTATGCTAGTTGCTCCCATCTACACTACCCTTGGGCCTCCACCTGGGGCAGCCTTGCAGCAGGCATGACTGGGTCCCTACCTGGGAGAGAAGAGCTGGCCTATTGCCACTCAATCCACCTGCTACCCCCCCCATGGCCCAGGCTCCATTGGTGTGGCATGAGGTGTAGTGTCCAGCACATCAACCCTCAGTGCCACTGGGCCAGCAGGGAGATTGGGCTTTTGAACTGGCCACTCAGATCCTCTGGAACTCTCTTCTGGGGTACTTACAGGAGGCTCAGTCCTCAGAGATATTCAAAAGAAAGCTGAAATCTTTCTTCTTCCAACAAGCCTTTGAGGACTAAGTAATGAGTATGACAAACAGTCTTACTGTTTTAGATTTGTAGGATTTATTTATTTATTAGAGGGTGTTATTTATATTTATTTAATATTAGTGTCTGATTTTATTGTTATATGTTGTTTGTTTGTTTTTATACTTTGTAAAGGCGCCCTGAGCCTTTGAAGAAGGGAGCCCAAAAGACATAACATCTACTACTAATACTACTATACAAGACATCAAGACTGAGCACTGAGGCAGCCTGTGGCTACTTAGCTACAATACTTACAGCACTATAAAATAGCAGAGGAATTTTATCACTTTAAATGTGGCTTAAATTCATAAGAACGCCCAAAATACAGTCAGGTAAAATAACTGTTAAACCCATTTTTACAGCTGCCTAGTAATGGCTATGCAACCTATTGCTAACAGAGTAGGAGAAGGAGCAGAGTCAAGAAGTAAACAGCAGGAAGCACACTGCTGACTGCCAGCCCATCCTGTGGGGGTTATTCATGGGGGAACAAGGAAAGTAAGGCAAGTCACAGAGATGGCAGGTGATGGGGATGGGCAGAGTGGTGGACCAAAGTGGGCTGGTTGGCACTGAGGAGAAAAGTATTGAAAATTACAAACAAAAAACATGATTGACCATTCCCAACTGTGGTTGAATGTGGTACTATGGCCAGATCCTTGCTTATTGAGAGTAGGGAGGAGAGTGAGGGAGTAAGTTAATTGGTCTTTGATTGTGTGAGTGGGATGATCAGTGAGTGGGTCAGTCAGTAAGTAAATGAGTCAACCAGTGACTTGAGTGAGTGTAGAACACCTGAGACTTTATGCCATATAATAAAAAATGTTGGTGGCTGCCACTTCAGGTCTATGCTAGAATGAAGTTCAAATCTTTCCAGTGACATTTTCTGTGGCATTTTTTGAATAACTAATTGTAATGGCTGGTTTGGTAGCTGTCCTGTGTGTGAGATGTTCAAGAGTGAGACAGAATCATATGCTAATTATGTTTGTACTTCATCTGTACCAGTATGTTATGTGTAAGAGGGAGGGAGCCTCTGGGCACTAACTAATGTGAGTCAAGCAATAAGGTGAGGGGCACTGGATGTGCTTGTGGTTAGGGAAGGACACATCAAACTCCACCAGGGTGTTCTTGGCATAGGAGTGGATGACAAGGGGTGCCACTGGACACAGGTATTGCTTGGCATGGGACACAGTGAGCAAGGTGGGCCAATTGATACCATGGGGAAAGATAAGGGGTGGTATTGGACACCAGGGAGTGCTTGGAATGGGCTGAGGGAGGGGTGACCCCGGACACCAGGGCAAATTTGACATGGGACAGGGTGAGCAAGTGGTGCTATTGGTTACATGGGAGTGCTTGGTATGGGTCAGAGTAAAGGGGTGCCACTGGACACCAGAGAGTATTTGGCATGGGATGGAGAGAGGTAGAGGATGCTACTAGACATTAGGGAGTACCTGGAATGGGGTGAAGGAGAGGTGATCCTGGACACCAGGAATGTTTGGCATGGGACAGGCTAAGCAAGGGTACCTATGGATACCTGGGAGTGCTTAACACTGGATGGGGTGAAGAATGGGTTGCCAGCAGGCACCAGAGAGATCACAGCAAAAGGCAATGTGAGGGAAAGGGTGCTGGATGCCAGGGACTGCTTGGTTCAGGATAGGGTGAGGGACAGCACCCTAATGAAGTGCCATTTGAGTGAAACACTGGGGTACCTGATATTAGTGCTGCTGTATTTGTGTCCTCATGGTACACGTCTGTTTGCTGTGTACTCACAGTGTTGTTTGATTTCTACATGCTAGCAGAAATATCCAAATAAATTTACATTTGGAAGTATTGATGGGTCAGGGATTCTACTTTAACCTGAAGGTATCAGAGACTGAGTTTGGAGCATAGCAACTACTTGTTTCTTCTGTGTTCTGGATTGGCAAGCAACCCTGAGTCACTGTACCCAGGTGCTGCACCACAGTGAATGCATTCTATTTCTGTTTTCCTAGGAAGAGGAAGGGGGCTGCACCAGACACTAGGGTATATTTGGCATTAAACAAAGTGAGGGAAGAGCCCTTGGACCCTGGCGAATGCTTGGGAGAGGATGGAAAGAGGGAGTTGTGCTACTGGTGGTTAGGGCAGACTAGGTGGGCAAATAGGTCCTTTTCTGCCAACAGCTTCTATGTTTCTGTGTTTCTATATTTACTGAACACCAGGGACAGATTGATACAGGATGGAGAAAGTTTAAAGTGGATGCCACCAGCACCAGGAATTACTTGACATGGAGTTGGGGTGATGACGGATTCATGCCACAGGACACCAGATAGCATTTGGCTTGGGATAGGAATGGATTGCCTCTGGACACCATGGAGTCCTTGGCCAGGAATATGGAAAGGGAGGAGGGTGTGAATGAACAGCAGGTAATGCTTGCTGCAGGATGCATTCAACTGGCATTACTTTTTCAGACCAGCTATCTGAGGTGCCAACCAACTCTTTGACTTTAGTTCACTTTCTCTTTTGCAGTATTTTTCACTTCTGCTTTGCTTTTTGTTTCCATTCACCCTTACTTGAACTGTGCATTTTTGTTTGCATTAACCTTTTAGTTGTGTTGTGTTTTTATTTGTTTGCATTCACTTTTTGGTTTGCATTCATTTTTTAATTGTGTTGCACTTTTTGGTTTGCATTCACTTTTTAGTTGTGCTGTTCTTTTTTGCTTGCATCCACTGTTTAGTTGTGCTGCTTGTTTTTGTTTAGATTCGCTGTTTAGTTGTGCTGTGCTTTTTGTCTGCATTCACTCTTACATTCTTTACATTTCTTTTCATTTTGTTGCTTTATTTTTTGTGTCATGACACTATATGTTTGCTTTTGTTGCTTTGTTTTTCATTTGCTTTTCATTTTTTGTTTGTTGCTCTACATATCAGATTGCATTTCACTTTTCTGGTGTTTGTTTTGCACTTCAGGGCCACTGTAGTATAGTGCTTGCTTGGGGTAGCAAAAACAGGGAGAAGAATATGGGGGAAGTTGGGGAGGGCTAGGACCTTGAAGGGACAGCAGGTCCCAAGGCTAAATAGGGAACTTGGGCAGACTGGATGGACCATGGGTCTTTTTCTGCCATCATTTTCTATGTTTCTGTGTTACATGAGAGCTGTTACTTCCATGGGAAGGAAAGGGAAAGGGAACGTTGTTTAACCAGGAGTAGCACACCAAGCTGAAGCTTGTTTCCAGATGCAACCTGGGAGCACAAGGAAGTTAAGTGACTTGCTCAGGATCACACAGTATGCACCTAGGTGGCTGTGGGATTCAAACCCAGGTCTCCAGCTCAGAGCCTTAACCCACTGCGCTATACTGGAAGGGCTCTACAGTTGTTACAACTGATAGTTCCATAGTAGCAAGGTTGGAGTGTGTAATAGTGCAGACTGTAAAACCAGCCCTATGATTGATAAGCACCCAGATGTAACTTGAAATTTATTCAGTCTGTAATAACCCTGCAACTAGCAGCAAGATCATTAGTTAATTCCACTGTAATTTAAATCAGAGGCAAATTGAGTGATGCTTCCTTTTTTGCAGTAAATGTAAAGCTATTTATCAATCCAGCTCTGTGCCTTTCAAAAAGTAACTTCCAGCACGTACAATTTCCAACATTTCTGCTGGGAATACTTTACAGCTAAATCATATTATTCCTTAATGATTACATGATTTCTTCAATCATTTCCAGACACTTCAGTTGACATAATGCAAGCTTGTTCTTGTTCTGAAAAGTGGAACTAGAGCTGCCTTCTCCAGGTCTTGTTCTTCCCACTACATAGGCACGTGTACACACACACACATACACACACACACACACACACACACACACGCACGCGCAGGCCATTGCAATATACAGTATTACTTCTCTGAGGCTAGTTCACATTATGAGAGGAGGCACATTAGGGAAAAAAAGGTTATATTAAACAGTAGCCTCAGCCCTGAAGGAGAACATACTTCGGTGGGAACTTGTAGAATTCTTGTTTCTATTTTGTAGTTCATAATCAAACTGCTTTTTCTTTTAACAAGAGCTCATGTTACTTGCTGCTCTTGACCACAGTGGTAAAGAGGTAACTAATGAATACTGATGAGATGATGAATATGGGGAAATGGCCTGAGTCAGTGATTCTGAAACTTAACATTTACATATAGACCATAATGAATCTGTCAGTCTGAACCTACTTAGGTTCAGTATGGAATTTCCTGCTAGTATTCTGCTTTTCCATTTAATGGCTTCTTAGATACATTGAAAACTCCTACTTTCTCACCATTATGACTGTGGGCAGAGTCTACAGGAGTACTGCATGTACAAAAGGAGTGATGTCATGTTTTCTGTCCATGGAACTGACTGCAGGTGTAAATAGTCTCCTCTGCCTTACCCTCCTCCAAGCAATGTTTTCCACCCTCAAATAAATACGCTTTCATGTTAGTCAATGATTGCAGGGTACTATTTTCTTTCTTAAATGGGTGGTAGAAGAACTGGAACCTGAGTAGTGGGAGGCAGCATTGGAGTAAGATCCACCTCCGCCTCCACCCCAGATTTTTTCTGATTCATGTGGGAGGGGCATGAGATAGCTCTAGCATGCTGTAACAAGATACACTAGTTTGGGACACAGACATGCCCGTGCAGTGGAGAACAGAGCAGAACAGAAGTTATTTAATGCCTTCAAATTGGCTTAAAAATCCTTTGGAACAAATGATTATCAGAGCCACCTGGGGCCTCAGAAGGAGACCTAGACATTCATTCTAATTTACAGTAAGAACCACATGTTTTTCTTAAACATTATGTAACCCCCCTGTTACCCGGGGTTACTAGAATCCCAGTAAGACCTAGTGGTAGGCAGGGAAGGCAGCTTGTGAAACTCCAGTTAAATGGATTTCACACTGTCTCACTCTGTTCTCAGTCTCAGCTGAGACTGAGGGATGACATCATTTTAGAACTGTCACAGCTGCATAAGCCACACTGGAATGTTGCAGCTGGAGGTTAGAGTAGAACGTTGGGGAAATGGAAGTCAGTCTGTGTGCAGTCACAGAGAGAGACTGTAGTGCAGCAGAGTGTGTGCAGGCTCTCAGAGCTTTAAGCTCTGTTTCAGAGCTACTTTTGTGTTAGGTGTGTGTTTCCACCTGAAGAGGAACACAGGAACTGATTATTGAAGTGGTGGAGACCGCTCTCAATGGTTCAGGGCCCCATCTCTGTGGGGATGGGGGGAAGGTATCTGCCTGTTTTCCAGGGGCAACCCCCCCGGTCTGGCTAAGGAAAGAAGCTGCCTGTTTAGGTTTGTGCTGAGGCACCAGGAGCTCTAGAAGAGATTCCTTGAGGAGGAAATGCCTGTGGGGCACCTGCAACCGAAGGGTGAGTTCGCTTTGCAAAAGGGCCATGTGTTTTTCACCTGAAACAGAAGGAAACTAAAGAGACTGTTACTGTGGGGTCAGGAAAAGACAACCAAGTACAGTTGGAAGATGTGGGGATTGGACTGCTTAACCCTGTGGGGGGTCTAGAGTAATGGACAAAGCCACTTATAAGAATGTTCAAGTCCAGCACAAATGGGAAGAAAGAATGTGAGGAATGGACTGCTTAACTCTGTGGGGAGTCTAGAGTAATGGACAAAGCCACTCATAAGTATGTTCAAGTCCAGCACAAATGGGAAGAAAAGACAGTAGATTGAATGTGAAATACATTTATCAAGAATCTATACAGCAAAGTGTTAAAGGATGAGGTGTTACAGTCCAGAGAAATGGCCGGGTATGAATTGTGGGAGCGAGAGGTGGGAGAACCCCCCCATCAGTAGTAACCAAATTCACCTCTACAGATTTGCTCTGAGACACCTTTTGCTTTCCCTCAGGTACTTGGCCAATGCCTGAGGAAAGTACCCATATGTGGGATTAGGGAGGAGGAGGATTCCCTGATGGAGCTGAGGTGCTCTTAGGTGGTTTAGGGAGCCATCAGAAAATGTTTCCATGAAGTATGGAAGGTGTTCAAGTGGCTGGCAAGGGAGCCAAGCCAGGGAAAACCCAGAGTAGTGTACAAGTTCGGGCTGTGTAACCCAAAGCAGCGTGCAAGTCTGGGCTCTGTGCCCAGTGTGTTGTAGAGCCTGAGGGCTAAAGTGATGAGGATGTGCTCTGGTCTCTCTTAATCTGCATTACCAGGAGTGTAGCTCTGTGGGGGTCCATCTATGCTCTGTTTATTCTGTTTGTATGTGAATAAAAAACACACTTTAGAATCCCACTTCTGGTACTGGACATTACAGTTAATTGCTTCCTGTGTTCGGAGTTACTTGGGTGCCCCGTGCAGAGTAGCCAAACCTAGCCAATGTGCCGAGTGACATATTCCTCCCTGAACCCAGCCCACCTGGTATAGCTGTCAGATACAAACAGCATACCAGCCTGGGGTTACAAAAATGGAAGCACCACTGAGGACTTGGGTTTGAATTGAGGGAGGAATGTAAGAAAGGTTGTTTGGGAAAAGGGCTAGCGTTTTGGCTATCTGGCATTGGGTAGCCCAAAACGCTGAAGCAAGGTTAACTAATGTGCTGCTGTGTGCTGTTGTCCATGTGCTGCTGGTACAATGTCAACTGTTTACCAAGGATCAGTAAAGCCTGAGAGTGTATGCCCTTGTCCTGCATCAAATTTACAGCATTTGCTAGCTTTTAAAAGTGTTTGTGACAAAGAAAAGTGTGGAAAACTGTGGGTAGCAAAAGGAAAATTGTGCCCTAGATGTTGGAAATGCTTTCTTGTGAACTGAGAAACTTGTTGTGCTTAATGGCCATGAAAAATGGTTGAAATGGGCTCCCGCTGTGGAGTCAGTTGAGAAAAAAAGTGTGGTTTTGCAGTTTAAATTTGCCTGCTTGATGATCGCCGTGAGGAGAAGAGCACTCGAGAGGAAAGAGACTCATTTGCATGGCGTCAAGTGATTAGTGAGACTGCAATCAGTCCCTTCCCAAGCCAGCTCTAGAGCGGCTGCCCAGCATTTGAAAGGGAGAGTGAGTGGAGTGTGCGTTCTGGCTTATCAGGAGGAGCATCGCAGTGACTGAAAGTGCTGTAAAAAGTTTAAAAAACTGACTTTTCTGTCTGAATTCAGGCTCAACCTGCATCTCGATCAACTGGATGGTAAGTGTGGTGTTCAGAGGGACAATCAGCAGGACTACCAACCCGCTTCTTTCCAGAGGCCTCCAAGACTGGCTGCAGGCCGTTTTCCATCGCAGCAAACAGCTACTGATAACAGTGAGTACCAACAGAAATAATTGCTCAAACTAAGTGTTTTTCCCAAAAGCCAGCTGAATTTGTGTGTAGCAGTGTAATCGCTTTGCAAATAAGGACTGTGTTAAGTTTTTACCAGCAAAAGCAAGTGTTTTAAGCCATCGACTGTGAGCATAATTATAGGTTCAGTGTCAGTATAAGTTTCAAAGCCATGAGAGAGACTGTGAGTTGTATCAGATATGCAGCAAGAATTACAGGCAATCCTGTGCTATGAAATACTGAGGCTTTAAGGTACTGTAAGCTAGGGCAATGTCTTCAGCGAGTGAAAAGTCCATGGTAAATCATATAAGTGTGCTAGGAAAAGGAACAGTGCAAGTTTGTGCAGTTTGAGCAAAGTTATCAGTAGAGTGTGTAAATTGGATGCGCAGTGGCTTGCCCTAATTACAGAATGTTGATGCATAGGAGTGCTGCCACCGCCATTACAGGGTGGGGTAGTAATGTAAACAGAGCAGCAGAGGAGCCATTTTGAAAGAGAAAGAAAGTGTTCAGTGATGTGGGACTTGAAATAACAGTGAGCGTTGTTTGTTTTTTCTTTGCAGTCATGGCATCAGGACCAGCCCGCTACCTGGATCATGCCCGTACTGTGGTAGCAGTAGAAGTAAACAAGTTAAGGGACATTGAGAGATGTTACTATGGAGGATGACTGCCTCCTCATGTGGCGATTCCTGGATACCCAGTGCAAGTATGTTTAATGTGCTTAAATGCTGGAAGGGACATCTTCATGGTACCTCACTGTTCTGGGTGCTTAGAGAAATACGGTTTATTTAAAGCACCCAAGATTCATTTGGCTTCCATATGGACAAAAGTTTAAGAATCTGCAGTTGGCAGCACACAGCACCAGACATTGGAGAAGGCCCCTCAGGGGAGTGTGGCACAAAGCTAGGGGGTGCAGATTTACAGACAGAACAATGTGCTGATGTTTCAGATTCTGAGTCGCAGAGAGACATCTCAGGAAGAGCAACAGTAGACCCGTGGAGAGTGGGGCCTAGCCCAAGTCTCATAGGTGAAGACGAGATGAGGGAGGCCTTTGAATGGGAGGTTTTGACCTCCACACCCAGCGAAGAGTGGATATTCTCAGGAGTGAGGATGACTGCTCACTCCTGGGCACTGATTCTCAGTGAGGAAGAAGAAGAGGGGGAAGCTATGTGGCCTTTTGAAAAAGGAACTGGCACACAGCCACAAGCTCTTGCCTCAGAGGAATGCATGGAAGAGAGTGGCAATGCCACTGCCCTGGCTGTGTAAGAAGAAGCCAGTGATCCATTTTTTGTGTCTTTGAGAATGCATAGCTGGCAGAACCAGGACTGGCCACCCCCAAGCCAGGCCAGAGGTCTCAGGTTGACCAAAGCTAGTAAAGAGGAAAGACTGGTTCGTAGGAAGGCGAATGAAATCTATGGGATGTCCTTTACTACCTTTCCTCGGAGAGTCTGGGAGGAGATTGAACAAAACAGGAAGTCCTGGATTTGGGCAGAAGCAATGCAATGTGTGCATCCTGGTGCAAACAAGCATGTTAAGCACAGAATGTTTCATGAGAAATACAACCAGTGAAAAACAGGCAGGACACTGTTAATGGACACTGTTCGAATTGTGGATGAAGAGGGATGTGAAACCTTTCACAGAGTGAATTATGAATGCCCAGACAGGGTAATAGTTCAAGTGCCTGACCAGTTGTGCTATTGGCCACAATGCAAAGACCATCCTGTGAATGTGCCCATGCCTACCAAATGGAAAGCAGAGCAGTGGTAGCCAGTGCTGGCACTCCAGCCATTGAAGTATCTATGTTGTTCCACCAGTATGGACATTCAGGACTCAGGTGCCCTACATTCAAAAGTTCTACAGTGTACTGGCTTCCCAGAATCCATTCGACTGGCCCAACAGATGACTTCAGATCCAGAGAGGACACAAGCCCAGCTGTATCCTGATTCATCGCCTGGTAATCGGATGACTTCAGACCAGCTGTTTTCCTTTTTGTTCCTGTTCCAAGGTTCCATCTCCAGAGATGACATCAGCCCAGCAGTTTCCAGATGTGCCCTCCTGTCGTTCCCGGAAGATGTCCTCCCAGCTGTATCAGAAGAATGCTGCCAGGGAGAGTCTTCGGCTGAGGACCAGGTTTGGTGCCATTTTTGTTCTACAAGGGACTGGTAAGTCCAGACTTTTCTATTCTTATGACATTGCAGTACACACCCTACACTAGCAGACTCCAGAGGTTTGAACGGTCCTCAAAGACTCTCCCCTTCGGGACTTTGGCCTGCTAGAACTGTGATTCATCGGGCTCCGGACCAGGAGAGACTCTTTAATGGACTTGCCTTCGGGCACTGTGGTCACTAGATGGGACTTTTAGGGCACTCCATCCCCCAAATATAGTGTATTGAAAATAATGTCATTGTTTTCTACTGTTTTCTAATGTTTATACTGTTTTTTCTACTTTTCTAAAGAAAATTTTTTTGGGATTCTCCAGTGTTTTGATGAGAGGGGTTTAGATAGATTGTGTATGCAGATTAGGAGTGTGTGTTGTCTTTCTTTATCTTGCAGGTGTTCCTGAAGAAGATAGAAGAGAAGACAAGAAGAGGAGGAGGGACTTATTGGAGTTCCTGAGTAGTACTTTAGAGTGTAGTGTTTAAAGTACTGTTGTTGTTGTTACTGTATGTAGCTTTCCTTCCAACAGGTATGGTTGTGGGGGAATGTGGGAGTAATGCATAGGTATGGTATTAGCTCCTGGTGTATGGTTGTATGGTGTCCAGGGTCGGGGAGGTCCCCTGTTTGTTTTGTTTTGGGAAATTTGAGTTAGAGGCAGGCAGGTGTTCAATAGAGGGCTGGGGGGGAAAGACAGGCTGTGGTTCTGAATGGCCATAGGGACCACAGTGCTGGTCTATTAGGGCTATGCTCTGGACAGTTCTACCAGAGCCACTAGGTGCCCATAGTTAGTGGGTAGAGTAGAGGCTGATATGTCAGCCAAAGGCTTCTAGGCCCTTAGTGTTGCCTGCATGTGCTAGCACATAGTAGGGGAGAAGGTAGCGCTACCACCCTGTAGTCAACACGTGGGGTGAGATGGCCTAAGCTGGGTGAATAATGACTGTGGATGGTCATTTTCCTGGCCCAGGGTGAGTGTAATGCCCCTGTTACATGGGGTTACTAGAATCCCAGTAAGACCTAGTGGTAGGCAAGGAAGGCAGCTTGTGAAACTCCATTTAAATGGATTTCACACTGTCTCACTCTGTTCTCAGTCTCAGCTGAGACTGAGGGATGACATCATTTTAGAACTGCATAAGCCACACTGGAATGTTGCAGTTGGAAGTTAGAGTAGAACGTTGGGGAAATTGAAGTCAGTCTGTGTGCAGTCACAGAGAGAGACTGTAGTGCAGCAGAGTGTGTGCAGGCTCTCAGAGCTTTAAGCTCTGTTTCAGAGTTACTTTTGTGTTAGGTGTGTGTTTCCATCTGAAGAGGAACACATGAGCTGATTATTGATGTGGTGGAGACCACTCTCAATGGTTCAGGGCCCCATCGATGGGGGAAGGTATCTGCCTGTTTTCCAGGGGCAACACCCCCTTGGTCCGGCTAAGGAAAGAAGCTGCTTGTTTAGGTTTGTGCTGAGGCACCAGAAGCTCTGGAAGAGATTCCTTGAGGAGGAAATGCCTGTGGGGCACCTGCAACCGAAGGGTGAGTTCGCTTTGCAAAAGGGCCATGTGTTTTTCACCTGAAACAGAAGGAAACTAAAGGGACTGTTACTGTGGGGTCAGGAAAAGACAGCCAAGTACAGTTGGAAGATGTGGGGACTGGACTGCTTAACTCTGTGGGGAGTCTAGAATAATGGACAAAGCCACTTATAAGTATGTTCAAGTCCAGCACAAATGGGAAGAAAGAATGTGGGGAATGGACTGCTTAACTCTGTGGGGGGTCTAGAGTAATGGACAAAGCCACTCATAAGTATGTTCAAGTCCAGCACAAATGGGAAGAAAATACAGCAGATTGAATGTGAAATACATTTATCAAGAATCTACACAGCAAAGTGTTAAAGGATGAGGTGTTACAGTCCAGAGAAATGGCCGGGTATGAATTGTGGGAGCAAGCGGTGGGACACCCCCCCATCAGTAGTAACCAAGTTCACCTCTACGGTTTTGCTCCGAGACACCTTTTGCTTTCCCTCAGGTACTTGGCCAGTGCCTGAGGAAAGTACCCAGATGTGAGATTAGGGAGGAGGATTCCCTGATGGAGATGAGGTGCTCTTAGGTGGTTTAGGGAGCCACCAGAAAATGTTTCCATGAAGTATGGAAGGTGTCCAAGTGGCTGGCAAGGGAGCTGAGCCAGGGAAAACCCAGAGCAGTGTACAAGTTCGGGCTGTGTAACCTAAAGCAGCATACAAGTCCAGGCTGTGTGCCCAGTGTGTTGTACAGCCTGAGGGCTAAAGTGATGAGAATGTATTCTGGTCTGTCTTAATCTGCATTACCAGGAGTGTAGCCCCATGGGGGTCCATCTATGCTTTGTTTATTCTGTTTGTATGTGAATAAAAGCCACACTTTAGAATCCCACTTCTGGTATTGGACATTACAGTTATTGCTTCCTGTGTTCAGAGTTACTTGGGTGCCCCGTGCAGAGTAGCCAAACCTAGCCTATGTGCCGAGTGACATATTCCTCCCCGAACCCAGCCCACCTGGTATAGCTGTCAGATATAAACAGCATACTAGCCTGGGGTTACAATTATATATATGTATAGTTTATATATAATTTTTCTTTAGTAGTTTCAAAACTTTGAAAGCATTGACACACACACACACACACACACACACACACACACACACCAAGCAGAACACAGCTGGATAAGGTACCAGTATTTAGGAAACTTGTCATACTTTTCCAGAGTCTAGCAATGTGAATCCTGGCTATGACTATAGGTGTTTACAACTAAATGATAACCACATTTGCTTCACTTGCAGATAAGTAGGCATTTGTGTCTAATTTCTGTTTGACTTGCTGTAGGTTACACATAGAATCTTTGATTTAAAGTATTTGCTAAATTGTAAATGTAGGTATCAGCATTCTGTTAGTAGTTAGTACTGATTGTGGTCTATGACAAGATCATTTTTTTTTTACAAACGAAGTGCATGGTAGGAAGCTGAAAACAGACTGATGATAAAGTGTGTTTTTTCTTTTAAGTTTGAGATGTATTAGAAAACACTGAACAAGAAAACAATTGGTGATTTTAAAAGCTATTCTGATCAGAGCTGACATAAAAAAAATCTTAACTATTTTTTCTTTTCTCATGGACACTAGAAATAGGATGTCAGCATTCACTCCATTAAGCCTGTTTTTCAGTTTTTTTTATAGCATCTTGCCAAGGCAATCTTCCCAGAATGCAATCTGTCATGGGGAGGGGTTGAAATTGTTTTAATCATGAGGCATTGGTGTTAGTAATGCATTTAGAAAAACTGTTTTAATTGTCTTTAAAGTTAAACATGTAGTTTCATGTCAGGGCACATTTTTGGGGGGTTCAAGTTATTTTAAACATGGGCACAGTACTTGGTATATACAGACTTTTTTGATAAAGTGTATTTTTTCTTTCAAGTTTGAGAAGTACGTATTATATATAAGTGTAACCATGTTATAAATGGTTAAGTAGGCAGTGGTTGAAGGCTCTGAGCTACAAACCTGGAGACCTGGGTTTGACTCCCAGCCCCCTTGCATACTGTGTGACCTTGCACAAATCACTTAACTTCCTTGTGCTCCCAGGTCACACCTATAAACAAGCTTTCAGCTTAGTGTGTCTCTCCTGGTAAAAAAGTGCCTAGAATTATTTTTTTACTATAGTTGAGTTTATATGGTAAGTAGGTAGGGTATGATGTTTGAATGTGAGTAGGATTTACATGTGCACTGCTTTAAAATCATTTCACAGTATTTTATACTTTCTTAAAGATACTCCACATTTTGTGTGGGGGCTGTGGGATTCAAACCTAGATCTCAGATTTGCAGAGAAGAGCCTTAAACCACTGTGTTATACTGCCTCCTAGTTATGACGGTCATCTGTTTTATGGTCATGGGTTTGTGTAGTAAGCATACTAACATACAAAATGCCAGCAGAATAGGCCTAGAGGCTTATGTCTGCTCCTTTGGTCAGTCCTCACCCTGGGAGCTGACCTTGCTGCCCCCACCCTTGGGCTTCTCCTTCCCAGTCCAGGGGAGAGCTAGCTAACTGGGGTTTCTGTAAGATGACAGCTACTAAATAGCTCTAATTCACTATTTTTATTTTCTGTGTGTGTCAGGTCTAGCTAGCAGGAGTGTTTCAAAATAAAACTTTTAATTTTATCAAACTATACACAAGCATAAAAGCACAGAAACTGCCCAGATCATCAATGCTATAATGGATAGTACAGACATCATAGAAAGCTATAGAAGTAGAATGGGTTAAACACTTCCTGGAACTTTCTGCATAACAAGTTCCTCTAGGCACCTCACAGCATTTGCACCACCATCCTAAGAGCAGTTAGTGTGTTACTTTGCAGGACATTGCATAGCAAGAGATCCAGCCTTGCCTTTTTCCAAATAATATACCAACTTCATTCTCAGGCAGGCAGTTGTGAGCTACTGTTTATATTCTACTGAATCTTTTCAAAGGAAAACTTCATGTTAAAATCAGGAATATATGTATTACTACCAGTTTTGAGTTCTCACTTCAGTCCAGTGCTTTGTTTCTGCCTAGGCTGTGAGAGGAGTTTTTTTCAAATTTTCCCTGGGTGTTTTATGATGTCTGAGGGCTATCATTCATGTTTGTTTTATTGCATCTTCTCCAAGTTAGTCTTCACAGTGTACCCTTTGGTTTGATGTCTAATAGCCCTTATAGCAGCCCAGTGTCTTGTTACAGTGTCTTGCTTAGCCACAGCAGAGAAAGGACACTGCCGCCAGGATTCACAGTGCTATACAATATACTATAAAAAGTTACATGTTTAAACACACACACACACACACACACACACACACATACCAAGCAGAACACAGCTGGATAAGGTACCAGTATTTAGGAAACATGTCATACTTACCCAGAGTCTAGCAATGTGAATCCTGGCTGTGAATATAGGTGTTTACAACTGAATGATAATAACCACATTTGCTTCACTTGCAAATAGGTAGGCATTTGTGTCTAATTTCTGTTTGAGTTGCTGTAGGTTACACATAGAATCTGGAAAATTCATAACATGCTGTATTGTGATTCAATGAACTGATAAATGGGGACTTTGTTTTCTTTTACAAATTCATTTTTCCTGACCATGGATATACTAAAACAAAAATTTCTCAACAAAATGTTTTTAAATAAAGAGTTTAACTCAGCAGCAGAAGAAGCTTGCTGGCATTAAAAGCTTAGTGGCATGGATGTAGAGGCACCAGTATTTAAGCATGACTTTGGTAGAGGATTAATTGTGACTGGGGGGGTGAGGGAGGGAGTGAGTCTTGATATTTGTAGCATAATGGTTTTCTGAAACTTCAGCCTTCGATGGGTTAGACTCTGCAGCCATCTGTTCAGTATATCACGAAGCCATATGCAGTGTGGTATGGGTAAAACCCAGATCACCAGACCATGACCAGTGCTGTAAAATCTGCACTGGGCACAGCTTGTGAAAAAAAAAAAATCCAATAAATATATATATTACATATTGTATATTATAAGTGAGAGGGACATGTGGGGAGTGGTGCAATGAACTGGCTGTGGGGCAGCAGTTTTCCGGTAGACATTCTGGAAACTGCATTGCTGTCCTATTTGCAGGCAACTGTCAGCCCTGAGGAGGAGGCTCCCACTCCAAGCTGAACTGGCAAGGACTAAAGAGGCCTCCCCCACCCAAAGAGCACCACTGTCACAGCCACTGCCTCAGAGGCTGCCAAGTAAGAAGAGCCATTGGACCACAGTGGGTTCTGGGAGGGTGCAGGTGGTGGAACAGAGGTGAAGCCCCCTAGTTGTACCTCTACACAAACCATACGCCAGTCTGGCAGAGCAAGGTTCCTCTATGATGCACCCTCAGTGGAGACCAAGAAGAATGCTGAGGACAGCCACAAGGGAGACCCACAGAAGGGTTGCAAGGGACACCACAGGGTAAGGAAACAGCTTCTGATAGGGGAAACCATTGTTAGAGGGGTAGACCTGGGGAAGGGAGAGGAGAGGGAAGTAAGGTGTCTGCCTGGTGCCATGGCTTGGAGGGACAAGAAGTGAATCCTCAGGATTGCAGAAGCAGCATCACAGGAGAGGGAACTAGATATCATTGTCCACCTTGGGACAAATGACCTAGCTAGGCATGGGATCAGTGCAGTGCAGGATGAAATTGTGGAGTTGGGGAGGGGCCTCAAAGAGGTAGCAAGCACGGTTACTTTCTCAGAGGTGTTGCCAGTCCATGGCAGGGGTGAGGCTAGGGTACTACACACCATGCAGTTTAATGAATGGTTGCAAAACTGGTGCAGAGCACAGGGCTTTGGCTTCATTGGGGACTGGGGGTACACCTGGAGAGATGAAAGTCTATACTGGCATGATGGTCTGCATCTGTCCACAAAGGAACCAAGATTCTAAGTGACAGGTTTAAATGCTTCTGCAAGCTTTTAAACTAGCCATGGGGAGGTGCTAATAAGAGGCAGGAAATTTCAATCCTCCCCCCACAAAATATGACAGGTAGTAAGGTAAACACTGAGGTACAGTGCTCAACAGAGGGCAAGACAGGGGTAAATGGAAAATAAGGGAAAAGCAGGGATGGGGGAAAAAGGACAAAGCCAACATTAAATTGAGGGCAATGAGTACCGATGCCCGTAGTCTGGGAAACAAGCTTCCTGAGCTAGTAGCTTTGATGGAAGATGAACAATTGGATATTGTGGCAGTCACAGAAACATGGTACACAGAGAACCATGACTGGGATGTCAACATACTGGGGTGCACAGTCTACAGAAGGGACAGGGAGGGGAAAAGAGGAGGTGGAGTAGTTCTATACATAAGGGAAGGAAAGGGATCAAAGCTACAGAACTAAAAAGTAAAGAGGGAGGACAAGAGGCATGCTGGGTCACCTTGGAGACAGGGAATGGCATCACAATCTGCACAGGGGTTGTATACAGACCCCCATCTCAAGGGGAGGAAATGACAAGAAAATGATAGAGGACATTCTCAAAATGGCTGAAAAAAGGGGAGATACTGTTGATGGGGGACCTGAATATGCCAGATGTTAACTGGATGACATGTACTGCAGCCACATCCAAGAGCAGGGTCATTCTTTATGCCCTGCAGGGGGCAGGCCTTAGACAGCTAGTGTTGAAACCCACTTTGGAGGGAGCAATACTAGACCTGGTACTCTCAAATGGAGAGAGGATCACAAATTTTGAAGTCAGTAGACATCTGGGAACAAGCGACCACTGCACAGTGTGCTTCACAATAAGCACAACCATGGAGACGAGCCATACAAAAACAAGCCTAATGGACTTTAGAAGGGCTGACTTTGGCAAAATGGGTGAATACCTGAGGAATACACTAGCAAATGGCCAAAAAGGAGGGTTGGAAGAACAATGGAGAAAAATCAAAACTGCCATCATAGAGGCAACAAGCCTTTGTGTGAAACAGATAAAGAAAGCAAAGCGGAGTAAAAAACCACTATGGTTCTCAAAAGAGGTGGCAGGGAAGGTTAAGGATAAAAAGGATGCATTCAAAAAGTATAAGGAATCACAGAAAGAACACAACAGGGAACTGTATCAATTAAAGCAGAAAGAAGTGGGGAAGGCAGTCAAAACAGCAAAAGTCCAAACCGAGGAGAAAATAGCCAATTCAGTTAAGAAGGGGGATAAAACCTTTTATAGGTACATTAGGGAGCATAGAAAGGTTAAGGAAGGAATAGTGAAGATTAATAAAGGAGAGGGGAGGTGAGCAGAGGGAGACAGTGAAAAGGCAGAGTTACTGAATGAATACTTTTGCTCAGTATTCACAAAAGAAGATGAGGAGGAGTTACCTAAACCAGACAATAGAAGCACTCTGGGTAAGGGGTTGACACCAGTCCATTTACAGAAGAAAGAGTCCTGAAAGAACTCCTAAAACTCAAGGTAGACAAAGCAATGGGGCCTGACAGGATTCACCCCAGAATCCTAAAAGAACTAAGGAGGACCTAGTGACACTACTGACCACACTTTTAACAAATCATGGGAGGATGGGGTGGTACCTGAGGACTGGAGGAGGCAGATGTGTTTTCCTTCACAAAAGTGGGAGCAAGGCAGAAGCAGGAAACTACAGACCTGTAAGTTTGATCTCAGTGGTAGGGAAAATGATGGAATCACTCTGAAAGAAAGAATTGTTGAGTACCTAGAGGCCAACGGGCAGAGAAATCAAAAGCAGCATGGATTTACAGCAGGAAGGTGATGTCAGATGAATCTAATTGATTTCTTTGACTGGGTGACCAAAGTAATAGACCAGGAGGGGCTGTCGATATGGCCTACCTAGACTTTAGCAAGGCATTTGACACAGTCCAGCACAAAAGATTGATAATCAAGTTAGCCAGCCTGGAGTGGGTCCCAGGGTGGTAGCCTGGTAGCAAACTGGCTGTACAACAGGACACAGAAGGTAATAGTGAATGGAACACATTCTGAAGAAAGGGGGGTCACTAGTGGAGTACCTCAGGGCTCAGTACTAGGTCCAGTCCTCTTTGACATCTTTATAGGTGACATTGCAGAGGGTCTGGAGGGAAAGGTATGCCTCTTTGCAGATGACACAAAGATCTGTAACAGAGTTGATACACGGGGGGGTAGAAAGGATGAGAAGGGACTTGGCAAGATTGGAGGAATGGTCAGACATATGGCAACTTAGATTCAAAGCAAAGAAGTGCAAAGTAATGCACCTGGGAAACAAAAACCCAGGAGAAGAGTACACAATAGCAGGAGAGGTACTAACAACAACAAAAATGGAAAGGAACCTAGGGGTAGTCATATTAGATTATCTAAAGGTGGGTAAGCAATGTGAGAAGTCGGTAAGGAGAGCCGGGGGATACTGGGATGCATAGGAAGGGACATCACAAGTAGTAAAAGGGAAGTGGTTATCCCTCTGTACAGACAGTTGGTGAGACCCCATCTGGAGTACTGTGTGCAGTTTTGGACACCTCATCTACGCAAGGACATAGACAGGATGGAAGCAGTCCAGAGGAGGGCAACTAAAATAGTGCAAGATCTGCATCAGAAACCATATGAAGAGAGACTGAGAGAGCTTAATATGTATACCCTTGATGAAAGGAGGGACAGGGGGGACATGATAGAAACATTCAAGTACCTCAAGGGAATCAACAAAGTCCAGGAGGGTAGCATCTTTCAGAAAAGAGATGTGTAAGAACAAGGGGGCATAATTTAAAGATAGAGGGGACGGTTCAGGGGTAATGTGAGGAAATTATTTTTCATGGAGAGAGTGGTGGATGCATGGAACCACCTTCCTGGAGAAGCTGTGGGGTCTAAAACAGCGGAGGAATTCAAACATGCATGGGACAGACATAAGGCAATTATAGTGGGGGTGGTGGCAGGAAGTAGGCTGTTGGTTAACTAAAATCTGCAGCTTATCCAGTAGGTAGGTAGGTATGGAAATGGGCAGACTGGGTGGGCCAAGTGGTCCTTATCTGCCATCAAAGTCTATATTTCTATGTTAAATATTGCTGATCCAGTGGATCAAATAAACACGAGCAAATAAATTATAAAATAAATACTCGGCTCCACCTCGTGCTTCAACCTACCCCAAGAGTGACATTATTACATGATAACACACACCCTGTCATGCCTTATTGCTTAAATATGCCCTTTCTCAATGTACTGTACTCTGATTCAGTTAGTGTATGCAACAGCCTTCATGTGATCACTGTGGGCTTCTCTTTGACTCCTGATGTCTATTTGCTTTAGCTATTGTATATTGTTTGAACAGCTTTGGTCTTCTTGATGTGGTGTCTGTGTGCCTGAACTATGTAATCTGTTTATCTACTGCTACCCAGGTATCTCCAGTGAATGATTGTTATTACTGTCTGCTCTCCGAGCCATTGGTTTTGCACTTGTTAACTGTGCTGTCTTTGTATTAGTTTCTATGAGGTGCCTTTGTGAATGAGTCTCTGACTCAAAGGTTTGTAAATCTGATAGTTTTTTAAATAAATAAATGTTTATGTTTAAGCCTATGAAACACCCTTATCTAGTTAATGCATTCACAGTTGTAGTGGCTCTGCCAGATCTTGTTTTTCTTAGTGATGAATTAGACGCTCTTGAAAAGTGGAAAACTGGTGTCACTGAAAGGTGTAATAGGCCAGTTAATAGTCAGCAGCAACAATTTAGAACCATGGTTGGAGCACAGAACTGTGAATTAGGATATCCAGTTCAACTCTCACCAGAGCTCTTTATGTATCATGTAGTTTTTACTAGTCACTTGAGCCGTGCATGTGCATGCTGTAGTTTACACAGCTTTGAAATGGGCAAAAGCAGGCTCCCATCAAAAATTGGAATTTGCATGTCGCTTGGGTTGTTCTGGGTAAATAAATTGTAAAACAAAACTTTTCTGCCAATGTACTTCAATATGTATAAACAAAACACTCTGGGGAGGATTCAGTCTTCAACCTTGTTGAGTCCTGAGCTTTTTTTTATTTATGCCAGAGAAAGTCAAGTGTCATTTGTGGCATTTTATTGATTGACAGATTGACAGATTTTGCAGAGAATCCTTAGGCAGATGCTGATTTTCAAAGGGTTCAGAGTCATAATTAAGCAATAATGCACGACAGGGTGTGGTATATCATGTGATATCGTCATGCCTTGGGTGGTTGGGCACGAGGCCTCAGGCCAAGTGCATCCAACCACCCAAGAAGTAACGATATCCCATGATATACCACACCCTGGAGCGCATTATTGCTATTATGAACTGGATTCATAGTTTTATTAGTAAAAACAAATGCTTTAAAATGTTTTAGTATTGAATTGTGGTGTAGGAATACATATAAAGAAAGTAGTTCTATTACTTATAAACAGGATGTTGCTGTTGCACAGTACTGCATATGAAATCTGCTGAGAAAGCAAGCAGAGTGTACCTGTGTTTCAAAAGATCTCTGTAACAGCACCATTCAGGAATGTCATCTCAGCAGAGAGAAGCTCTTTTTGAAAAATGTATACCTTGTCCTGTTAGTCCTGTGCCAGGAGCAGTTCGCTGTATGGTGTTGGAAGGATTTGCAATGAGTTGTGAGGAACTTTGGTGAAGTTCTAATATTTGCACAGGAAGAGCTAAGATTTCTGTGAGGTTGGCATCCCCACCCCCGTTAATTTCAGCAGGTTGAAGGAAGCAGAATTTACGAACTGAGTGAAAGAAAGACACTGGCATTTGCCACAAGCAGGCAGGAGCTGCTCCTTTGTCATCTGTGAGAAGAGTGGGCAGGTCAGTGTGAAGCTAGTGTGGTGATCAGGAGTGGTTGCCGCGTGTGACAGTTTCTCTTTTACCAGTCAGCGTGAGACAGTTGCTAGTATGGGAACATATTTCCTGTAAGTGACCATTGTGTTGTTCCGGTCGGAGACGGACTCTAGAGATGAGGATGACCGTTGCTTTTATGACTTTTGCCTTTTTTATAAACAGCCATGGATAAGGAGGTTTGGGAGAGACTGTGGGGCGGTTTTGATGTAGTTTTTCATTGTTTTTAAAGAGCCGAAAGGGAGTGGCGTGACATGACAAATGATTTTTTTTTTCTAAAAACGGGAAACACACTTGCAAAAGTGAGAAACTACTGTGACCACGCTCGAGCTGCGATGACTGACATGCACAGGTGGAACGTAGTAGTCGGTGCTGTTGCTGTGTGTGACCGAGGGTTTGTGTGTTTTCTTTTTTTTCCCCCAGCGGGAGACTGCTTAAGCCTAAGTTAAATGCATGGCAGCCTAAGTGAAAACCACTGCCCTGCCTGCTGCTGTCAGTGAACTAGAGTACAGCCTTGCTGGTGCTGAAAGATACAGGCGAAAGGATTTCATGTAGTTGAAATGAGCTGTTGGTTGGCACCTTTTCTTACCCATGATGATGATGTAGCTGGATACCATCACGGGTAAGAAGAGGGCTCAGCCAATCAGCTTCCTCTATTTACGATCCTCAGTTCATAATCAACGTTAATACATAAAGTCACAAAATACAGCACATTGCATGATCACTGATATACACTACAGCAAATGGACATATAGTTTGGGCAACATAAATAAAATTACATAGTTATATTATAACAGAGCAGATCATGATGAAGGGTGCTGTAAACAAAGTTTACTTTGGTTGCAATGTAAATCTTCTGAAGCATCTACAAACACCAGTTTCAGAGAGTGCTCCAAATCATCTTGTATTACTACAATGTCAAAATAAACTAGTGTGCTATAACATATATCGTTCTACCACACAACACTACATTCAGTCTGCTCTGCCTGAATCAGATTTATATCAGGGACAGTCTAAACCAGATATTTTGTTTTACTTTCCATATTTACTTACTGTCTTCTCTCTTTTCAGGTACAAGCCACAGGAGATTGGAAGCAAACATTTCAGAATGAAAGATGTGTTTGCTCATGGACTTTAATTGTGGGATAATACATTAAGGAACTATGTTATGAACACCATTCAATTGTAGAAAGTGGGTCTCTTCTTCTGAATTACTGTTCATCAAGACATTAGCTGAAAGTGTCCAATATGCGCTACTTGTGGCTCATGTCAAGGGAGACTGTAGTCCAATGGTCAGAGTGCTGGACTATGAAATGGAAAGCCCATGGTTTGAATCCCACTGCTAACTCATGGAGTAATTATGAGAAAGCTGTTTGCTGTCCCTGTGCTTCTGTCTTCTCTGCTGTAAAACTGGGCAAATACAGAAAGTGGGAGCTGGATTTTTAGCCTGTTGCATTGCTAGTGCAATTGTGCTACTTGAGGCATGATTGTTAAACCACTGAAAAGGCAGTTTAACTTTATGTCGCATGTTGCACATCACAAATAATGCATGCATTGAAATAATAATGCAAGCAACATTTTTTGCCATGAACTGTTAGAAGTTTATTTACTTATTTTTAATTTATTGAAAACTTTGGAGATGACATTTGTGCACAAGTGCTCATTTGCAAATGTACCATGTTATATAGTTACAAAAAAAATTGCAATAAGCAGTTCCAGAGGCAGTGCAGTTGAGGTAGGCACAAAACACTTAAGACAGAACAGTTATTTGCAGTTTTGAAAAAATCCATGCACATCATTGTATAAAAAGTCACGGGATATGTACAGAGAGACCCCGAATAAAACAGTTTCATGGTTACAGGTGCACTGGACTACAAGGACAGACCACAGAGATCTCTTAAACTGATGAATCTTGGGGAGGTTGGCAGTGTATCAGGCAGTTTCTTTGACCAGTTAGTGACCCTAACAGCAAATGACCACTTGCCCAGCTGAGCATGCTGGAAAGGAGGCTTAAGAACATTCCTGACCATGTTCCTGGTGCTGTATTGGTTGGAGACATTGTGGAGTCAGTTTGTTAAAACAGGGGGTGTTAAGCCCAGGTGTGCCTTTTTTGGCTAGCAACAAGTCTGGAGCTTTAGTCTGCTGGGTAAAGGTAGCCAGTTAGTGAGTGCACAAAGGGTACAACTATGAGAGCAATTATCTGCACCAAGTGCAGTGCAAGCCTCTTTTAATGGACTACTTGGTGCACAGCACTTATGTCCGTTATATGTGCCATCCAAAATAGCTGAATATGAGAACTGTACTAAGGATTTCTAGACCACACAGTGCTCTTACCTACCCACCTGCTCACCACAATCAAGCTTTGTCATTTTTCTCACATTATTACTCTGCACAACACAATCAAGATTGTTCAGTTGTAAGAATAAAGGAATACTGTACTGCAGCAAATAAGAAATAGTGCTCCTAGTAGATTTGACTACCCACCCCCTGGCCCTCGATTGCACAAGTCACTCCCACGGTTAATCTTTGCCAGTGTCAGCGTTGCCAGTGTTTACATTAAATTTAAATGTTTTTAAAAAGAGTCTGCCTCTGGAGATTCAGTGCTGTACAGGGCTAGACATGGTGCTAACTGCATAAAGAAACCAACAGCAAGCAGCGAGGGACAGAAAACATTCGGGGCTAAAGAGAAAACCAGAAAAACGGTGCTCCTTATAGACCTGTCTACCCACCCACCGGTCCTGGTTGCACAATTGACTGTACACTCACAAGCCCTGATGGCACAGTTTATGGTACAGTACCTCACTGTTACTCGCGTAGTTAATCTTTGTCAGTGAAAGAGCGCAGAGAAGTAAAGACCAGGGGTAAAGACAGCAGAACTTGCAGCAGCTTCTGTTTTTCTCTCCTTGCAGTTTGCTGCAGCTTCTGTATCACTGTCCTGTCAACTTGCAGCATCTTCTGTCCAACTCTTCCTTTGATTTCAAACAATTGGGGAAAGAGAACGCAGCAGATTGTGCAGACAAAGGAAAAATACAAAGCCATGAAGTCTGAACTCTCACAGCTTTCAGCAGCTTCTCTCTTGCTCTCCTGGGAAGTGGAAAATTCACACTGCGTCATATCAGTGGCAAAGCAACATGCTTTATTACAGGTCCACTTTACTCTGTTTAGCACCATGTCACAGGTAGCTGCTTAGGCAGGGAGACCATAATCTATAAGTGACAGAATGGAGCTGGCCACAAGAAGTCGTCTAGCATCCCAGTGGGATTCTTCTAGTTATGGTACAGGGCACTCAGTCTTCTGTTAACTATGGCCACCGGACTGTCAACATGAGGAGCAAAAGATCAGGTGTCATCCAAAGTTACTCCAAGGTATTGAAGGTCTCCATCTATACAAGGTTTTATCACTAGCCATTTAGGATGACAAAGGGTGGAAATTTCCTCTTCTGTGGGAGGCTAGAGAAAGGCATAGTCTTTGTGCTTCTGTAATTGAGGACCAGTTTGTTGCTGGAGAACCAGCTTTCTAGTGACCTGAAGTTACTTTGGAGAGCAGTGGTGAAGCTGTCACGGTCAGGGTTTTTGGAATAGACGGCAACATCACTGGCATAGATGAGTACTTACAAAGAGGTGAAATAGGAGTTGACCCAAGATGGTGCCCTGGAGGACACCAACAGATAACCCCCTAGTGTCATACAAGGATTTATTGATCTTCACACACTGGGAGTGGTTGGTGAGATAGCTGTGGAACCAGTAAACTGTGTTCTGTGACAAATCCAGGCCAAGGAAATGTCACGAATGAGTCAAAATATTTGGTAAGTGCACACAAACGTTTGGATGCATTTGTACTGATGCAGCTGCAGCAGAGAACATGATGCAAGTCCCACATCTAGACCTTTAAAAAATAGCCTGAATCTCTATTGGACTGTATGGGAGGTGAACCTCACAGCTAGGTTTTCAGGGGTGTCCCTGATTTTGTCTCAGAAATGCCATTGGCCCTTCCTAAAGTTGGCACTTCCGTCGCTAAAGAGGGAAGATTTGAAATAATAATATTTCCATTAACGCTTTAAGGGAAAGTGTTAGCACAGAATACAAAAAGCATAAAATAAAGCCAGATATAATACTACTATCTAGTTCTTCTTAAGTGAATGTTTTTCATACTAAATAGTGGTGCTTATTGTGCTTCAGGGTTTAGGGGTTTGTGGTTACTGGGTGGTAGTAGGATAGCCCTACTGGGGTCTGGGACAGGAAGACAGAAAGCACAAGAAGAACAGGAAAAAGGAAATGTGAGGAGTGGTGCAATGCAGTGGTTGTGGGGTGGCAGTCTACATGGAGACCTTCTTAAGACTGCAGTACTGTCCCATCTGTGTGTGCCTCTCTGGGTGGAGGGAACAGGTCTCAAGGCTCCAGGCAGCAGTAGCTGAGAGTCAGAAGAACATCGCAAGACTCAGTGTCATGTTGTCAAGGAGTTGGGGGACCACCTGTCCCACCCAGGGACCACCTAGCCAGACACTGCTACCTCAAAGGATGCCAGAAGGGAGGAGTGGTTGGACTATGGTGGGCTCAAGGAGGGCAGGAATTGTAGAATCTGGAAGGCTGGGAGGAGTGGGTAACAGGCACACTCCTCATCTAGTGCCACTAAGAAATTCATACGCCATTCTTGCAGAGCAGGACTGCCAAGAAGGGGCACCCGAGGTGGTGGACAGTGAGGATGTGGGAGTCTTCCCAAATGGAGTCCCCGGTGGGAAGGAGGTCCCCAGAGGAGGAGGAAGCAACTTCTGGTGGGGGACTCTATTGTCAGGTGGATAGAGTTGGGGGAAGGAAAGGGGTAGAGATGCAGGGTAAGTGCTTACCTGGCGCATCGACTCGGAGGGATGAAGACATATTCAGTAGATCATGAGGGCAATAGGAAGAAAGGGGGAGCTGCATGTCATTGGTCACCTGGGGATGAATGATCTAGCTTTGGACAGGTCAGGGGCAGTGCAGGAGCAGTTTGGAAAGCTGGGGAAGGATCTTAGACAGATAGCACAAACTGTAGCTTTTATGGAAGTGCCTGTCTTCAACAGGGAGAAGGAGAGGGAGCTCTGCATGAAGGCCTTCAACTTATGGTTGAAGGAATGGTTGTAGGAATGGTACATAGAGAAGGGGTATGGCCAGGATTGGACGGGGAAGCAAAGGGCCCACCTGGAAATGGGCCTGGGGGGGCCTTGGTACTGGTGGGGGAGGCCCTGTTAGGGTCATGGGGGGCCTTGGTACCAGTCACAGGTGGGGCCTTTGTACCAACCATGGCACGCTGTAGCCAAGTACAAGATGTCAGCATGTATTCCATTTGGAAGAAAGCTATTACATTACTGGTAAAGTTATATTCACTATTTCAGAGGCTTCAGTCCCATTGATTTAAATTGAACTCTGCTACCTTGCAAAAATGCTGCTAACCATGAACTGCTAGTCCCACCCCTGCAGCAATACTGCAGGAAAGCAGGTTACCAATTTAGCAATACTTGTTTCATTAAGTGATCCAGCAACATTACACTTATCCAGCTACATGGCTGCAGGTGAGCAGAGAGTTCCCCTTTCGAACAAAATCAATGGTTAAGCTCAACGCCCTGGCAAGGCACCTCTGGAGGTTGAGGCCCTACCTTTCCCTACCCTTTCCCTCTCTGAGCAATTTATGAGGCAACATGATGTGAACAGGAGAAAAGAGTGCAGTGCAATGTGTGCTTTGCTAAGATTCTGCCAAAAGCAGCCTATGTGCCCCCAACATGGTTGTTATAGTACTATTGTTAGCCCCAATAAAGGAACATGAGGCTGTAACTCACAATGCTCTGCCTTAAGACAGAAATGAGGTTGCGCTCATCTGAAGAGTTTGGTGTGTCCGCTAATTATATACACAGTGAAAAGTTTCCACCAAGGCATTTTCACAAAGTTTTGAAAAATTTGTAATTTTGCTTTGGGTTGCCCTCAGATCTACTTACATACAGTTTCACTCAGCTACTGCGTCATATGTGTAAGTGTTCTATGGCCTTAATAACACCACTCTATGCTATGCTATGCATCTGGTCTGGAATGGTGTTATTGATGTCACAGAATGTTCAGGCAGTGTGAAAAGAGCAGCAGCTGTGGAGTAGAGGGGGATTCAGGGTGGTTACAAAGGCAATAAAATTATATGCAACCAAAAAAATGTCAAACTCAAAAGGACAATTGAATTTCATCTAGAGGTGTAAACAGTGTTCTACTGTATATTGATGTTAGTGCTGTTGTATTAAACTGCACTGTATTGTGGGACATGAATTTAATCAAATTGGTACTATGCACACTGAGTCATGGCACGTTTCCAGCCAGGTGCAACCAGAATAAAAAGGAAGAGGAAAAGCACAGGTGGTGGTATTAGTGAGGGTGACAATGCATATGTTTAATTGCAGCACATATAAAATGTTTGGTGATAGTCCTTATGAACTTGCATAGAAATTGATGAATTGGGCAAACTCAAAATGCATAGTGCCAGAGTGAAGGGAGGCCAAGCTGGTGCTCAAGTTAGCCAAAGCAGGGAAATAGCTACCAGGATGTTGCAACTGAGGTTGGGGGGAGGCAAGGGGTGGTCAAAGGCCCAGCCATGGTAAGAAAGGGTTCAGAAAAAGGGTTTGCATGGAAACACTTGAAAATGGGCCTTTGACTCAAGAGCCTGTTACACAAAAGTAGGTCTTCTATCCTAATCTTTCCCTACACTTTCCCTAATTCTAAACATTAGCCGCACAGTAAAATCTGTTGTATGTTTTCCATTGTCATTTGATCAGTTATACTTTAGTCTGCCAACAGTGTTGTGTAATTTTTATTTTAATAAAATGGAACTGTGTATCCATTGTGTGTTTCATTGTCATTTGATCACTTATACATTGAATTCTGCCAACAGTGTCTTGAGTGTAATTTTTATTTTAATAAACTTGAACTGTGCGTCTGTTTTACCACATACAAAGTATAAAAGTACAAATTCAATGATAAGGTCTCCATACAAACAAAACCAATAACCAGAACAGTGCATGCAATGGTTTATAGTCAGAAGAAATTAAAAATGTATACTTCCACTCAATTAAGTTTCGGGAATCTCATCTGCATGCACTCAGCTCACATTACAGTGAAGACCAGCATGGTAAATATCCCTTTCTTCAGTTCGGACAAGATCACTACTCCAGGTAGCAAATACAGTAGCCAGTCTAATCCATTGAATCCTTCTGGACCTGGGTACCTGAACCCAGCATCCAGCTTTGGCCCTCTAGTGACAGTAGCAGTAGCCTTCCAGTAGCCTTCCAGTGTCAGGGTGACAGTACTCTCTTGTATGCTTCAGATCGTTGAATTAGTTTCTGGATGACATCTTCTGCGCGCACTCCATCAAGAAGGTCTCTCTCAATGGCCATAATCATGAATGCCTCCAGTTTCTCTTGTCCCAGTAATGAGCACAGTCGAGTCTTTATTATCTTTAGCTTGCTGAAAGCTCATTTCACAGGACACCTGGGTAAACGATAAAGTCAACAAATACTCGTAGACAACGAACAAGGTTGAAAATGCAGATGAGTGCATGTTATATTGTGCCAAAATTTTATAACAGCACATTAGGCATTCTTTGCAGGACTTGCATTTGTCTGGCAAATCTCTTCTCTCTCGTTGCTCATTCTGGTCACTAGTTTCACCTTCACGAGTGTCGGAGTCTTCAGAGTCATGAAGGTCAACATCCTCTGTTAACACATCTGCAGTGTATTCTTCAGGCAGTGATCTTTGCAGTTGTCTGAATATTTTAGCAAAAGTTAACAACTCCAGTTTAAGTCTGCTACGGTCTACTTCTGCGAACAATGCCACTTTCTGCAGACTTTCATCTGGTATGCCACCTTGAATTATACTTTTGAAGTGACGTGGGTCCATGCAGCTGGTATCCAGAATCAGTTGCTTGTTGTTATCAAAAGCGATCACTTAAGCTCATCCGAACTTGATCCATAATGCGAGTGTACACTTCACATTCAAATCGCTTCATGGGATCTGCCACTCATTCATCACTGACATTTTCCCCTGGCATTTTCTTCTTCCTGGCTACCCTTTTATTTGGCAGATGATCCTCAAGGTCAATATCAATACCCAATTCATCAATTTCTTCTTGTGTTCTAGCAACAAAGTTAGAAGCTTTTTGCTGGATGTTTGTAAATTCAGACTGTTGCAACTCCATCTTAGCATGATCCACCATGAGCCATGCCGAAAAATAGTCTAGTCCCTTAGTCTGCAGATACTTTGATACTGGCCCAATTACTGTAAAGATCTTCATGAACACAAATACTATCAAAATGACGTCAAACTTTTTTCCATTTGTCAAGCAGTGAATCTGCCTCACTGGCAGCTTTAGCATCAAACTTTCCAGAGGTACTAATAAAAAGCAAAGTCTGGAGAAGTGACACATACAGAGTCTTCTGTTGGTTTTCATATGTTCCGAAGATGCATGCCAGTGCTCTAGATTTTGCCCACCATCTGGTTTCACCAATCTTTTGAAGCTATCTGAGTTTTTCCTGTCTCGTACCATCAATGCTAGATTTCCATATAGTCATCCTTTTGTGCGATTCACTAATGAAGACTGATGTCCTTTGTAGCAAACCAAATAGTGTCTTTGCTTCCACAACTGCTTCACTACAATCTGAGACACATAAATTGAGAACATGTGCATAACACCAGGTATAGACACTGTTTGGCGAATCCTTTTTTATCAAAGCTCGTAACCCCACAAACTCGCTCCTCATGTTGGCTGCACCATCAAATGACTCTCCCACGATGTTCTTCATATCGAGCCCATGCATTTCAAAGTTCTCCTTTAAAACCTTGTCCAGAAGTGTCCTGCACCTCAACCACAGCAAAGAGACGCTCATGAACTTTAAGGTCCTTCACATACCGTAGAATGATAGCCGCTTGGTCAGTCACTCCAATGTCCTGTGTGGTATCCATCTGAATGCTGATCTTCTGGTCTGTAGCATCTTTTACAATGCTGTCCCTGATTATCTGCAGAATAATCCCAATAATTTGATTTATGGTGGTCTTTGACAGCAAAGTAATCAGCCCTCCACGGCCATGAGCTTCTGAAGTGTCATTTTCTTTCTCCATTCTCTGCTTCCTTCTCTTGCTCTGCTCTACTGCTTTTTGGATGTGTGTATTCAGAGGAACATCAAATTGGGACAACAGAAGAATCAGCTCCAAGAAATTTCCATGATTAAGTGATGGGTCCTGCACGCTGTATAAAGCTTCATCTTTTCCACTATATGGCAGGCACTGGCATCCAATAAACTTGACAACTTCAATAAGCCTCTGCATGACATCTATGTTCTGTTGGACTTGCTTCCTCTGACTTGCAACCATATCTTTGTTCACCAGCGTTTCAACATCAGCATCCACTAAGCAGGCTAGATATGCATCCACAGCTGCATTGTGAGCTCTGGAATCCTCATGTTCTATCATGCCTTGGTAGATGTGCTTAAAGTCTTGGTATCCTGTAACAAACCGAGTTTCCACATCTGAAAATGCCATGCAGATACTGCAGTGGATAGAATGCACCAAACAATCAACCACCTGTACCGTGACCCAGTTCCTTGGTATAACTTTGTTGCTCACAGGAAGAATCCGTGTTTAGATTTTTGACGGTTTGTATGGTAGGACTTTAACATCTGCGAATCTGGGCTGAACTGGATGCCTTTGTACAAAGGCAACCTTTTTCATGTTGCGAGGCAGACCTTTTGGGGCATTGAAAATAGGGATTTGTAGTCTTCACAACATCAAGTGGCACAACTGTTCCCCTTGCAGAATTCACTGGCTGTATTTGTTGAATATTTAGATTCTGACTTGCAGTGCAGCTGGTCACGCACTGAGCCACAGTTTGTCCACCTTGTATTTCAGCTGTGTCCTCAAGACTAGTTTTGTTCTGTGGGGGTAGTAGCTTTATTTTGTATGCCTGTAAACACTGATAGCTTCCTTTGTTTTGGATCACTTGATGCTGCCACCAGTGCAGACACGTTAGCCAGTTTCCTTTTCTGTGCATCAGATTTGACTTTGCTCAGCTCAGACATCGTGAAGACTGATTTCTACCACGCAATAAGGTGATCCTCCAGACACAACTGTTCTATCTGAAAGGCAATAACTGTACTAAAAGAACACGACAAACATGCAACAAACAGAACCAGAAAGGACAAATAACTGAACCCAAAATTCAACCAGATTTACCTTTGCTAGTTCTGTTCTCCGTCTGGTCAAGCCGCACTGCCAGTGATGTGCTGCGCCAAGCTCAGTCTGTCAGTCACCACACTGTCCACTCTGTTCCTGCTGCTTTTATCTGCCCATTACAGTAATCTGGAGTTGAATTATATGGCAGACAATTATGCAACAACATGAGTGGTTGACCAGTACCACTAAACAGATTTCCTTTCTCTATACATAAGAGAACCACAAGAACCTCCCCCCACATGACTCCATCATAGCAGCGGCATTGTGCAGGATTTTGAACTCATTTTCCATGAAAAATGAAGACATTTTGAAACTGGGTTTTAGATGCTGGTATAGCATAGCAAAAGCTCTATGCAAAAACAGTAGGTAATGCCAACCATTTCCAAAATGGCACATCAGTATACCGGCAACCATTTTCTCCAGTGGATTCATGGCAAATCTATGCCACAATGGACAAAGATGGTACAGGACTCACACCAAAGGCATATACGACTAGAGAGAGCACAGGACCTCAATACAGGGAGAGAGAGAGAGAGAGAGAGAGAGAGAGAGACACACACACACACACACACACACACACACACACACACGATATGAGAAAGCCTTCAAATATCTCAATGGAATAAATAGGGTACTGGAGGGTAGCATCTTTCAGAAAAGGAGAGGCAGAGGAATGAGAGGACATGACATAAGGTTGGAATGGGTAGACTAAGGGGCAGCATAAAGCATCATTACTTCACCGGAAGATTGGTGGATGCATGGAATAGAGTTCCCAGTGGAGCTGATGGGGCTAACCATGGAGAAGTTGAAAAAAGATGCATAGGACAGGCACAGGGGAACCCTAGAGATAGGAGTGAGAAGGTGAAGCCACAGACAGAAGTAGAAACTCTTTTGCATGTGCCGTGCCACATCCAAAGTCAAACTGCACAAGCTTCCAAAAAGCAGCCCACGCTATGACCAGCCTCAAGGTGAAAACAGTTTCCATGACATTCCATCTGGCCCTATGTTTTAAACATGCAATGCTTCGTACCTACAGAACTTTGAGAAATGAAGCACAACCTCTCAGCTTAACTGTCAACCAGCACTGCAGGCAGAACACATGGCTAAAGAGCAAGAGCTGGGGTTCATTAAACTCTCTCCAACCCCAAACATACATGCAGCTTGACCAACTACTATATTAACTCACTGAGACCGCAGGTACTCTGAGAATTCCACCACATGTGGCGGTGGCCTGTATACCTTTACCAGTGTAACCTGGAGCTTTTGGAGCGAGAAATCAAGCCATAATCAGCATGCCACAAATTGAACCGTAAGTGCTACACACAAAAGTATGAGTGGCAAAGCTGTTCAGCATAAAAATTACCTTTCCAATGGTGCTATGCAGTCAATTGTACCCACTCTGGTTTGTTAATATTTAAGTTTTAAGCAGCGACGTCCTTAATGGGACAAGACCTCAGGAATATCTTTTCTGCTACCACCTACAGGGGTCTTGGGGCCTCAATGAGTTAAGCCCGCTAGTAGAAGCTCCAAATTCCTTAGGAAACAAACAGGACTCCATACAGGCACTTGTTTGCCTACATTGCAAGGTGACCGTAGGGATGTGCTCCACTGACTAAGGGGGCAGTTTTTTTATCCGCTTGTGTGCAGATTTTGACAAAGGAATGCCTCTGCTTGAATAACAAGGTCCTCGTTAGCGAAGCAGCAGCATTTCTTTGTCAAAATTGGCATTGGAAATAAAAAACTGACCTCACAGCCAATGGGGCACACCCCCCCGCTCACCTTGCTAGTGTCAACACGTGCCAGTGTGTGGGGGTCTCCGAAGGAAACTGGAGCCTGAGGGCCTCATCTGAAGTTCTGTGTCCAGTTTTTGGAGGCCATATCTCAGAAAGGACATGGGACACAAACCCAAGAGAGGAATACAGGATGGGGGTTGGGGTGTCAGGTTCTATCCACTACAAGTCAGGAGGGAGACTTGGGGTTATAATATCCGATGACCTGAAGTCAGCAAACAATGCAAAAAAGCAGTGGGGAAGGCAAACAGAATGCTGGGGCGTGGGTGCATAATAAGGGGCATAACCAGTAGGAATGAAGTGATGATGCCACTATTGATCACTGGCGAGGACTCATATGGAATACTGTGTCCAGTTCTGGAGACCACATCTCAGGAAGGCATTAAGACAGAATGGAAGCAGTCCAGAGAAGAGCAACAAAAATGGTTGACCGCACCCACAAGCCTTAGGAGGAAAGACTTGAGGAATAAACAGGGTACAGGAGGGAAGCATATTTTAAATTACGGGCACAAGGGACAAGGGTACATGAGGCAGAAGGGAGGCTTAGGGGAAATGCTAGAAGTATCTTTTCACAGAGAGGGTGGTGGATCCATGGAACAGCCTACCTGCAGAGGTAGAGGAAGTGAACCGTACAAGATTCAAAAGTGCATGGGATAAGCATAAAGTCACCCTGCTATACAGCAGAGTGGGGGAAAGGTAGTCCAGACAAGAGTAGGGATTGCCAAACCAGGGAATGAAAAATCCAAGTCAGAGTCCGGGACACATCTAAACAGAAGCAGGACTTGAACTGCACAGCCCTTTAAAGTACAACGGACTTACTGTGCAGTTCCTGCTGCTGCTGTACATGCACAGTAGTCTTCTGTGGCACACTCCCCCCCCTCCCTTGGAGGACACTTGCCTTCTGTCAGTCCAAAATCCTCAGCACCCGCTCTGCCCTTTGAACTACCTGGTGCCACAGCCCCCTGCTCTGCCCCGACTCCACCTCCCCACTGTCTGAATTGGTGACACGTGGCCAGAAAGAAAGCGGGGCATGGTTCCATACACGAGTATGGGAGGCTGTTTTTAAAGCTGCTTTTTTAGTACTTTTAAAGTCTTAAAAATTTTTTTTTTAAAGTGTCTTAGGGGGAAACTTAAGTCGCTTACTTAGGTACCTACTGGATGCAATTGCTTTAATTATCCTCTAAGACTTTAAAATTACTGAAAAAAACAAACAAAAAAACAAAACAAAGCTTTAAAAACAACCACCATACTCATGTATGGGACTCTACCAAAACGAAGTATCACTATAGGGACGGGTCCCAACCATTTCAACCAGCACATCCTGGGGCTCAGTCACAACAAAGTTTGAGACCTACCTGGCGATTGGGAATGGATACAACTACGTTAGCCTATCTTTGGATTTTTTTTCTCTCTTCTTTCCACTTTACACACAAGGGAGGAAGGCAAACCATCAGGGACCACTGACTGGCCGAGAGAAGAGTCTCAGAGTAGTCTGGTAAGCAAAGCTAATCAAGATAGTATATACTATATAGCAGCCAGTATCCAACACTAGGTCTTAGGAGCCAACCACCAGGTGCCCCCCCCAATTCACTGATTTAAATCCTTTCTGCCCTGCCCAGGACCAGCCCCAGAATTAACACCAGCAGTGTTGACTCCAGAATAAGAACAAACAGTCAGAACTACTAACTCACCAGCAGGTCAAAGGATGGAATGATGAATGCAAAAGTAAAGTGCCCAAAGTGAAGCACTAAAGACACAGACCTTCCACCATGGGATTGGGCCATGGCTGTTCTCATGCTCTGCCTCCCCCCTAGACAGTCCTTCCACCATGCTCTGCACCCCCCCGACAATCATGGCCACCAGGTCCACACCCCCCCAACCCCAATGTATGGGCCAACTACCCCTTCCCCCACTGTCCATGCCTTCACCTGACCAGCATTTTCTCAAACATCATCTCTGGTCCCTTGAGGGAGAATTGCATTGCTCAAAGCACTGGGAGTATATTTTTTGTTGCCTATAACATTTAACACTGAAATAGCCTTTGACTTGTGGCACTGTGTTTTTTGGGCATGCAACTTATGTTGTTTGTTTGTTACCTGCAGAGACCTACAGTACACCAACCTGACTCATGCCATGTTACCCATCTAGGATCTGGATTTAAGTAGAGGCTGGTTCTCGAGTTACTCATTAACTGTTTCATGAAAATCAGACCATTTGCCTTTTTTTTTGATGACTGGATTACCCCATATTGCAGGTGGTGTTACAACCCCCCCCCCAATCAGTCCACCATGGCCATAACAAGGTGGAGGAATATAACCACTACTCATCTGAAAATTGGTCAATATGTGGGTTTAACAGCATAGAAACAAGAATATCATCTAGACTCCTGCACCTTTACACAACAGTATGAAACATCATACCACATTCATATAATTTCCAATGTATTTTATTTTGCTATAACACATGTATGTGGCTGTGAACATAGTTTTGAGCCTTGAAATTACTCATCTCCCCAACCATTTAACTCCCAGACTATTTTTTTTTTTAGCTTTCATCATTTTGTATCCGGGCAGGCCAGTCCGATGCTGGTTACTCAGTTAGATAAAGCATCTATTAACATGCTTTATTTTAAAATGGTGGGCCACAGTTGAGAGGATGTGTACATTTTTTATAGGGGGCAGGAGTTGCAGAGTATGAGTACAAAACAGAAATATCAGGCTACACCCCCCAGTGACATTGCCACACAAAAGAGAGATGACCCCATACAGCTATGTACCCCCGGGGGTGAGTTGTAGAATTGAAGTACAAGAAAAGATGACATGATCAGCATGTGCCATCAAGGAAGAAGACCATTTTAGAATCATGGTGTGCACTAAAATCATTGTCCTGTCATGTAGACTGTAGTACCCATGATCATCTGTCTCAGTGTTTCAGATGGCTTACTGTGATTAACAGCTCATTGAGCTGCAAGTATCCCACAAAAGACAATGTGCTGCATTGTCACTATACTTTAAGGACTGTCAGCTAGTGCCCAAGTTGTAATCAAGGGTGGACTGCTATTAATTGACTATTTCATTGAGCTGCAAGCCTCAGTCACTGTAAATAATAAACATTCCCCGATACCCCATTCCGTAGTGTAGCGGCCCCCTCCCCAGCACCGATCACAGTAAATAATGAACATTTCTGATCCACTGTTCCATAGTTTAGCAGCCCCCCTCCCCAGCATCAATCACTGTGAATAAGAAACATTCCCTGATCCTCTTTTTCATAGTGTAGCAGCCACCCACAACCACAGCCCCGATCACTGGTACAAAATACAAACCCGATCCCTGTACCCTGGTGGCTAGTGGTCTGCCCATCTCCCAACCCCAGTAGGCAGTAACCCACCTGCCTGCATCCCCCATCCTGACCTTTCACAGAAGAAAGGGTAGTGAAAGAACTCCTAAAACTGAAGAAGGACAAAGCAATGGGGCTGTAGTAAGGATTTTATTACCTACCCTATATTACAAGCCCCCCCAATTCTAAACCAGATGGACCACCCCAGTCTAAAATATTTTGTATGCTGTACAACAGCCAATACATTTAGAAGTAAATAACGTATGTGCTATGTTACATAGCAGTGCACAAATATCATCCCAACAACAAACAGAGAGTACCTACCTTATTGCTGATGTCTGATGCTGATGAAGGTCCCTTCAGTGTCGATTGAGACAATGACTTGTTCTTGGTTTGGCTGGCTGTACACGCAGAGACAGAGTCACTAGTGCAAACAGGAACCGATGAACGGTAGGGTACCAGACCAACGACCGACGACTGACGGCACTTACGGAAATTCAAATAAAAAACTTGTGTTGGTGGAGGACCTCGAGGTCCGCTCACAGAGTGGGGGAAAAAAAATCAGCAGGCAGTAGCAAGGGCTTGGTTTAAATCTCATCAGCACTTTCTCTCTCTCTCTCTCTCTCTCTCTCTCCAGACCAGCGCTCCTGCTCTGCTCTGCTTGCTCACAGCTTTTGCTTCCTTCCCCAATCCTTTGGCTGGCTCGGCTTGGCTCCTCACAGACCAGACTGCAACAAAATCCGGACCGACGGTAGTAGTTAGTTCCAATTATACTCTGCACGCAGTGGTATGCCACCGGTGGGTCTCTCTCCTAGCTGAGCTCCTCCTCACACAGACTGGACAACTCACTATGGCGTACGGCTTGCGGCAATTTTGGGAAAAAAATCTAGCTGCACACTCCTCAGGGACAGGATCCACCACACACGCTCTCTAGTCGCTAGAAAAATCCAATAGAACTCACTCGTCTTTCCTGGGGCATTTAAAGAGCCCACCAACCCCACCTCTTACTAGACCACGCCTCCTTTCCTCACAAGCGGACCTGAGTGAGATCTGGGCAGGCACCTGGCACATATCAGATTTCTCATTCTGAATCTCAATTAGGTCTGCAGCCATCAGCCACCACGTCACAAAAAAAAAAAAGAAATTTGCAGACATGCAAGCCGACGCCGGCCCCTGCTGCTAGGCGGATGGGTGAGTGGACTGGCTACACACTCTCTTGTGTTCCCAAATCCAAATGAGTGCTATTATGCCAGAGATGCCAGTAAGTAGTACATCATAACATAAAGGGGCCCAACCCCCCCATCCTCCATCTCCAACACGGTGCTTAGGTAGCCTTATCCATAGGTTAGCTAGCTACTCCTGCCTGGCTGCATCTGGCATGTAAAGTGTATACGCATCGCTTCGTGTACAGTACAGATAGCGATACTAGTTAGTATCGGTCAGCAGACAGTGGCTGCAGGAGCTGAGCACCACCTTTCTAAAGTAATGAGAGCCACGGTAGACTGGGTCACCGAGACAGGGAAAGAGAGATCGGTGGAGCTGTACCGTAGTGACTAAGCGAGAGTGAGTTTGTGAGTAACTGATCTGTGACTACTGACTAACTCCATACTTGTACACACACACACACATGGTCCGGCATGGGTCGGGACCGGGTTCTCCAATCTCCACTCTCTCTCTCTCCAAGTCTCCGATACTATCTACATCTCTGAGTCCAGACTCCGATACTACCGAATCCTTCAGGCGACAGACACTCACAGTCACGGATGACTGACCTCGCTCTCGTCCTCCCTGCCTGTGGCTGTAAATTCCGCTGCACCACTAGCGCGCCATGCGTGTTGCCTGTCCCCCCATACCCAGCAGCAGTACGCCTCAGTGTACACCAGATGGGGGGGCCCAGCCAGAAATTTCCGGGTATCCAGGCAGGCCAGTCTGACGCTGGGTATGGCTACACTGGGGACTGGGGCTCCACCTGGAAGGATCAGCGCTTGTACCATGGGGAGTGGCCTGCATCTATTCAGGAAGAGAATGGCAGTCCTCAGAGGTTTTATTTTATTTATTTAAATTTTGATGACCAGGTGGGCCCACTGAGACCATTACAGTGTTACTTTGATAGACATTTCAAGGAGCCGAGGGGGTGGCAGAAGGTAAAGGGGAGGCAGCAACTGCCCTCCCACAGGCTGTGATGGAGGGTAGAGAAATCCTGAGAGAAAAGATTTCCATCAGAATGAAAGACAAGGTAGCGAAGGATTAGCACTGGAGGAAAGGGAGGGAAAGAAGCGGGCAGTAAGAAAAATAAAGGAACGGGGAGCAGCTAGAAAAAGTGGGAAGGCACAAGAGAAGGGCTAATAAAATCTGTACCAATGCTAGAAGTCTGGGAAATAAGTTACCAGACCTGGAGGCCACCATGGCTGAGGCAGACCTGGATATTATGGCCATCACCGAAACATGGTACACTGACAACCATGACTGGAAGATGGTCATACCTGGCTACAGGATATTTAGAAGAGACAGGATAGGAAGGAAGGGTGGGAGTGTGTTGCTTTATATCAAGGAAAACAAAAGTGAAGGAGGTACAGGGAATTTGGAGGGGGGGGTTGAGGTGTTGTGAGTCAACCTCGAGTCATGAGATGGAGCCACCATTTGGACAGGATTGATATACAGGCCTCCAATACAGAAAGAGGATTTGAGACAAATGTTTAAAAATATAGGTGAAATGGCTAAGAAGGGGGAGATGGTGCTGGTGGGGCACTTTAATCTGCCAGATGTAGAGTGCAGCCTCCTTGCTGCAACATCAGGTAGAAGTAGAGACATCCTGGAATCCCTGCTGGGGGCACTCCTCAGGCAGTTAGTTAGTGAACCCACTTCGGGTAGCGCAATACTGGACCTGGTGCTTACTAATGGGGACAGTGTTGCGAACATCAGGGTTGGAAGTCATCTGGGAACCAGTAACCATCAAACAGTGTGGTTTAATATAAGAACAGCAGTGGAATCCAACCGCACATGGGTGAGGGTCCTGATTTCAGAGGGGATGACATTTCAAAGATTAGGCAATGCCTCTGAGAGGACCTGCCGGGAGAAGATGTCCTGGGTGGGGTGGAGGGCAAATGTGCCAGGTGAAAGGAGGGCATAGTAAAGCCAACAACCCTGTTCATCAAGCAAATAAGCAAAAGTAGAAGAAGGAGGAGACCGTTATGGTTCTCGAGGGAAGTGGTAGAAAAGGTAAGGGCAAAAACAATGACATTCAGAAGGTATAAGAAGACCCACAGGGAAGTGTATCTGGGGAAATGGAGGGAGGCAGCCAAATCAATAAGGAATGCAAAGGCACAAGCTGAGAAAAGAATAGCCCAGAGAGTAATGAAGGGGGACAAGACATTTTCAGGTATTATCAGTGAGAAAAGGAAGACAAAGGGAGGGTTTGTACAGTTAAAAAGGGGGGGGCTGTACAGAGGAGGACCAAGAAAAAAGCAAAAATATACTTCTGCTCAGCGTTCACAGTAGAAGTGGAAGGAGAGGGACCACAAATAAGCACCAAGAACTGGACACCAATCCTTTTTCTGAGGAGAGGGTCAGGAAAGCACTTGCTAATCTGAGGATAGACAAAGCCATGGGGCCAGATGAGGTGCATCCAACAGTACTTAAGGAACTCAGGGAGGTGCTAGTTGCAGCCCTGGCAGACTTGTTTAACAGTTCACTGGAGACTGATGTGGCCCCGGAGGACTGGATAAGAGTGGACACAGCACCACTTCATAAAAGTGGTAGAAACAAGGAGGTAGAAAATTATAGGCCTGTCAGTCTGACTTCTGTAGTAGGGAAATTGATGGAAACACTATTAAGGGAAAGAATCAGTGAACACCTGGAAGCAAGGACCCAAGGCAGCATAGCTTCACAGAGGGAGGTTGTGTCAAACAAATCTAATAGATTTTTTTGACTGGGTAACCAAGGTGTTGGATCAGGGACATTGCCTACCTGGACTTCAGCGAGGCCTTTGACACTGTTCCAGATAGGAGGCTGGTAAACAGGTTGAGCAGCATGGGGGTGGGCAATAAAGTGGTAACCTGGATAAGAAACTGGTTAGGGGATAGGAGGCAGAGGGTGGTGGTAAATGAAGTTCACTCTGAGGAAGGGAGAGTGACCAGTGAGGTACCTCAGGGGTTACTACTGGGGCCAGTCCTCTTAATGTCTTCATTAGCGACATAGCAGAGAAACTGGAAGTGAATGTCTCCCTCTTTGGAGATGACACCAAGATCTGCAACAGAGTAGACGCTCTTGGGTGTGTGGGTGCAAAGGATAGAAAGAGATTTAAAATGACTGGATGTGTGGTCAAAGTTTGGCAGCTAATGTTTAATGCAAAAAAGTGCAAAATAATGCACTTGGGTCGCAGAAACCCAGGGGTGGAGTACAAAATGGGGGGAGAGATACTTGAATGACCAAGCGGGAAAGGGACCGGGGTAATCATATCAGATGACCTGAAGGTGGACAGACAATGCAACAAAGAGACTGGGAGAGCTAGTGGGATGCTGGGGTGTATAGGTAGGGGTATCAACCAGCAGGAAGAGGGAAGTGGTGTTGCCCCCTATATAGGTCTTTGGTAAGACCCCAACTGGATTACTGTGCCCAGTTTTGGAGACCACATCTCAGGAAAGACATAGACAGAGTAGAGGAAGTCCAGAAGAGGGCTAACAAGATGGTATAGGGTCTGCATCAAAAGCCCTACAAGGGGAGGCTAAATGAACTAAACATGTGCACCTGGAGGATGGGGAGATAAGACTGACACCTATAAATACCTCACAAGGGTGAATAAGGTATTGGTGGGAGGTATTTTTTGGAGGAAAGGGTGCTCTAAAACAAGGGGTTATGATATGATATGAAGCTGGAGGGGAAAGGTTCAGGAGAGGTGTGAGGAAATACTTCTTCACAGAGAGGGTGGTGGATTCCTGGAACAGTCTTGCAGTAAAGGTAGTGGGGGTGCAAACAGTGGAGGGATTCAAAAAAGCCTAGGATAGGCACAAGCGAATCATAAGAGATTGGAAAGGCGTGGAAGAGAAAGTGCTGTAAACATAGAAACAGAGAAACATAGAAACATAGAATTTGATGGCAGATAAGGACCACTTGGCCCACCTAGTCTGCCCATTTCCCTACCTAATGGATAAGCTGCAGATTCTAGTTAACCAACAGCCTACTTCCTCCTACCCCCCTACTAGAATTGCCTTATGTCTGTCCCATGCATTCTTGAATTCCCCCACTGTTTTTGATTCTATAACCTCCTCAGGAAGGCTGTTCCATGCATCTACAACCCTCTCTGTGAAGAAATACTTCCTCACATTACCTCTGAGTCATCCTCCCTCTGTCTTCAAATTGTGCCCCCTTGTTCTTGCACATTTCTTTTTTTGAAAGATGCTACCCTCTTGGACTTTGTTGAGTCCCTTGAGGCATTTGAAAGTTTCTATCATGTCCCCCCTCTCCCTCCTTTCCTCGAGGCTATACATCTTAAGATCTTTTAGTCTTTCTTCATATGTCTTCTAGTGCAGCCCCTGCACCATTTTGGTTACCTTCCTCTGGACAGCCTCCACCCTGTATATGTCTTTGCAGAGATGGGGTCTCCAGAACTGTACACAGTACTCCAGAAATGGTCTTACCAACTGTCTGTACAGAGGGCCAACAACTTTTTGTTTCCTACTGGTGATGCCTCTCCTTATGCATCCCACTATCCCCCCAACCCTCCTTACTGCCTTCTCACATTGCTGGCCCACCTTTAGGTCGTCTGATATGACTACCCCCTGGTCCCTTTCCATTTTTGTTATTGTCAGTATCTCACCCCCATTGTGTACTCTTGCCCTGGGTTTTTGTTTCCCAGGTGCATTACTTTGCACTTCTTTGCATTGAAAATAAGCTGCCATACATTTGACCATTCCTCCAACCTTGCCAAGTTCCTTTTCATCCTTTCCACCACACCTTGTGTATCAACCCTGTTGCAGGTTTTTGTGTTATCTGCAAAGAGACATACCTTCCCCTCCAGTCCCTCCACAATGTCACTTATAAAGACATTAAAAAGGACCGGCCCCAGTACTGAACCCTGCAGTACCCCACTAGTAACCCTCCTTTCTTCACTGTGGAATCCATTTATTATTACCCACTGTGTCCTGTTGTCCAGCCAGTGTTTTACCAAGGCTACCACCCTGGGACCCACTCCCAGGCTGGTTAATTTGTTTATTAATCTTTTGTGCGGGACTGTGTCAAATGCCTTGCTAAAGTCCAGGTAGGTCATGTCCACAGCCCCTCCCTGGTCTACTACTTTGGTCACCCAGTCAAAGAAATAAATTAGATTTGTTTAACATGACCTTCCTGCTGTGAATCCAAGCTGCCTTGGGTTCTGTGCCCCACTGGCCTCTTGGTACTCAACAATTCTTTCCTTCAGAAGTGATTCCATCATTGTCCCTACCACTGAGGTCAAACTGACAGGTCTGTAGTTTCCTGCCTCTGTTTTGCTCCCACTTTTTGTGAAGGGGAATCACATCCACCCTTCTCCAGTCCTCAGGTACCACACCATCCTCCCATGATTTATTAAAAAGGGTAGTCAGTGGTGTTACTAGTTCTTCCCTTAATTCTTTTAGAATTCTGGGGTGAGTCCCACCAGGCTCCATTGCTTTATCCACCTTCAGTTTTAAGAGTTCTTTCACAACCCTTTCTTCTGTGAAAGGACTAATATCAACCCCCCTATCCAGAGTGCTTCTACTGACTGGATTAGGTCTCTCCCCCTCCTTTTCCATTGTGAATACTGAGCAGAAATATTCGTTCAGTATCCCTGCTTTTTTCACTGTCGCTCTCTGCCCAACCACCTTCTTCTTTAATCAGCCTCAGTATCCCTGCCTTAGTCTTTCTTTGCTCCCTAATGTACCTATAAAAGGTTTTATTCCCCTTCTTAACCGAGTTGGCTTTCTTTTCCTCAGTTTGGGCCTTTGCTATTCTGACTGCCTTCCCCACTTCCTTCTGCTTTAACTGGTAAAATTCTCTGTCCTGCTCCTTCTGTGTTTCCTTATACTTTCTGAATGCTATATTTTTCTCCCTTACCTTCCCCGCCACTTCTTTTGAGAACCATAGTGTTTTTTTTCTTTCATTTTGATTTGTTTATTTGCTTCACACAAAGGCTAGTTGTCTCTGTGATGGCAGTTTTGATGTTTTCCCATTGTTGCTCCACCCACCTCCTTGCCTATTTGCTAGTGCTTTTCTGAGACACTCTCCCATTTTGACAAAATCAGCCCTCCTGAAGTCCAGTATTTTCACTTTTGTGTGGCTTGACTCTACGGCTAAGTTTATTGTGAACCACACTGTTTGGTGGTCGCTTGTTCCCAGATGGCTACCCACTTCAAGATCAGAGATCCTCTCTCCTTCCCCATTTGAGAGTACCAGGTCTAAGATTGCACCCTCCCAAATGGGTTCCAAAACTAGCTGTCTGAGGCATGCCCCCTGTAGGGCATCGAGAATGGCCCTGCTCTTGGATGTGGCTGCAGCAAAGATACTCCAGTTAACATCTGGCATATTCAGGTCCCCCATCAACAATATCTCACCCTTCTCTGCCATCCCAAAGATGCCTTCTATCATATCCTTGTCCATTTCCTCCCCCTGAGACAGGGGTCTGTATACAACTCCTGTGCAGATTGTGGAGCCATTTACAGTCCTTCCTAGTAGGGTCTGCAGCGAATGCAGCACAATGAAAAAGGGCAGACTGGATGGGCCAAATGGCCCTTATCTGTCATCAGTTTCTATGTTTCATTGTGCTTGGATACTGCTCTGCAGGCTCTAAACACCTTCTGACTTATAGCAGCACTATCTGGTCACTGGCTCTGACCCTCATTTGGCAGCACCTATATTTCAGATCCACAGTTGGATGAGGTCGGATGTCTTAATCTGAGGATTGGATCTTTGTATCCAATCCTCAGATTGTTGTGATTTGACAATCTTATCCCCGATCCAACCATCATATCTGTCGGATCATATGGCCCCATGTTTGGATCCATGTGGGCTCTGAAAAGACTGGATCTATGGTCAGATGACATCATTATCTAAAGGCATGTAGCGTCCGGTCAAAACGATGGTATCCACCAGTATTCTATCTGAGTGGATACTAGCTGAGCAACATTAATACTAAGCCAACTATTGTAACAGCTGCTTGCACTGACACTGTCATTTCTTAAAGCTGTGTCCTTGATATTGGTTATTTATCCCTGATTTGTTTTAACCCTGACCCTGATTAGCGGTCGAGAGGAATGGTCCTGGGGAAATGAATTGTAAAATGAAGAAAATATACATCATACCCTGAATCTATGACAGTAAACACTTTGCAGTTTCCATCAAGCCACCCATCATTTTAGTTCTAGCTCATTCTCATAAATACAGCAAATTCTGTATTTATTGTTTGGCAGTGAAGGTTGTGAGAAGACCTATGCCCACAAACAACAAGCATGAATCTGTTCAGGAAGAAATTAAACATCTAGTGTCTGTCTCTGCTTTTATTCACAAACATAACAAAATGTTCCTCCTGAACATAAAAGATCTGCATGGGAACATGCACAGAAACCAATCAATCTTTTTTAACTACAGAAGCCACGTAAATATAAAGCTGTCAACAGAAGTACTTTCTCCCTTTCTTTGCCAGCACAGTAGAGAGATGAGACTGCTGATGTTATTGTCAGAGTCAGCAAACAAACTCCAATCTGAGGATCATCCCATGTAATTAAGAGTCTGCCAGAAAAATTATTTAGCATTTAAGTCACATTCGATTTTATTTAGTAGACCAAGGAACTCAGCCTCCTCAGAGATATTAGGGTGCACAGACTAAACAGAGCCACTCGTTGTAGGAGTCAGTTCAACAGCCAACATATTACACTCAATTTATTTTTAGTTTATGTGGAATAGCAGCCAAAATATATGGAGCATGCCCAATTAGTAGTAGTTAAAGAAAGAACAAACAATTTCATATTGTGCTTTAAACTTAAAAGCTATATTTTGTTTAACATTACAAAATGTGCCATTTCAAAACTTCACACCAGTTTAGTATTAGATCTGGGCTGAATTATTAAACTAATATTTATTTTTTTTCAGTCTTGAATTGCCATATATAGTAGCAGTCAAGAATTGGAGATTAAAAATCATAGAGAAAGTCTCCAACTTCAACTAAAAGTAAAAATCAGGCACCCCACTGGAAGTCACAGATTAGTGGTGGTGCAAATGTGGGGAACAAACGGGTGGAGCTCAGTTCCAGGTTTGAAAGATGAGATCAGCTCAGTCAGGCATGGGTCTGTTGTGGTGCACCCACGTGGCAGGTGAGGCAATAGGCCTGGTGTACATTTCAGGTCCTGGTTCCAAAAGTGGCTTGAGGTCCTCCCATCAGTGGGACAGATACTTCAGCACTCCAAGTATGGGTTGAGAGGAAGTGGCAGCAGGTCTCAAGGTGGGGCTACAAGCTTGCTCACCCTATCTGGCAGAATTTCCAGAGGCCTTAATCCAGGGCCACAATCAGACAATGGAGAAAACATGCCAGTTTTTTTTTACTGGGGGAGCATCTTTGGGCAGCAGGCATATGTGAGATCATGTTTCCAGAAGGAAGACGTGCTTTTTTCCAGAGGTCAGGTGACTTTTGGAGTTCTCCATGTTGGAAAAGAAAGAAGTGCTGCATTTTCCCATTTACTACCAGTGTTCCAACCCAGATCACTGATGAGTTTATATCAGTGTCAGGAGCCTTTTGCTTCCAAAGGATACTGTTTCATTGAAAAAATGATTTCAGGTATTCTTTCACTTCAGAAAAGAAGTCTATCCATGTACTCTTTTTGCCTTCTGTAATTTAATTGCTTACAAGTGCTGGCAGCTAGAGTTGCCACCTTTGAATGAGGTGAAAACCAGATAATAAACCACACCTGAACTCTGCTCCAAGCCACAACCCTTTTATGACTCATGGGTACATTGCTTGTCTTCAGAAAGCCATTTGTAATGTTAGAGAAGACTTTAATGGAGCAGTAATTAATCATACTTAACATGTTAAATGGAAATGATTAGGTTAACGTACTGCCAGTGTCTTAGCAGTACTGTCTGCAACAAGACTGGCCTTATTGCAGATTTTGTTGCGAGGGCAGATCTGGTTTGCATTACCGAGACCTGGTTTGATGGGAATGTGGCCCCTTTTTTAGAGGCCACTGTTTCCACCGGGTACTCAGTTATACATCGCCCGAGATTGGATCGCGGGGGGGGGGTGGCGGTCTGTTTCAAGACCGAATTGGGCCTAACTGGTGTACCAGTCGAGGAGGCCAGGTCATTTGAGTGCACTGTGGTAGCTGGTGTAGGGTGCAGGATTGCCCTCATCTATTGTCCACCAGGTGATGAGAAGCTTTTTCTGCAGGAAATTGCAGATTTCGCTGCTGACATGGCCTTGGAGTTGCCCAGACTGATGGTTCTGGGTGACTTCAATGCTTGGGTCGACAACGAATCTTCGCGCTTTTTGGTCAACATTTCCTCCAGGAGTTGACATCTCTGGGCTTTACACAGGTTGTTTCCTCAGCTACGCACAAGGGAGGTCACTCTCTTGACCTGGTCTTCCTCCTGGGGATCGAAGCCTCCGATTTGGTGGTGGAACCAGTCGGTTGGTCAGATCACTACTCAGTTGGGTTCAATTTTGAGGCCCCCTGGGTAGGCTGGCCCCTGTGGAGTTGGTCAGGTACCGACCATTGCGGGACGTGGTCCCTGAAGACCTGATGGCGGTTATTGACCTCTAGTTGTTGTACTACTTTTGCACTGATCCTGAGCAGTTGGTAGTGGCCTATAATAGGGCCATATCGGTAGCACTCAATCAGATTGTGCCAGTCCATGTTTGTCCCCTTCCATGTCTTCCCGGCGCTTCATGGTTTGATGGAGCTCTGAGAGGGTTGCGGAGGACGGGGCGTAGGTTAGAGCATTGTTGGAGGAAGACGACCACTGATGCTGACCACCTTATTTTGCTAGAGAATTATAAACTCTACCAAACAGAAATTTTCCATAAGAAGGCAGAATTCCTGTCCAGGGAAATTTCTGTTGCACGGAATCAACCGGCTCAGCTCTTCAGAACTGTTGACAGACTGTGCAACCCAGCCTATCAGCAGATCCGAGTTTTTACTCAAACTGATTGTGAGGAGATTGCTCGATTCTTTGTGAATAAGGTTGAAGATATCAGGAGGGAGTGCCTCCAACTTCATTCTAAGGGTGTTGCAGTTGATCGGTGCCCTGTCGCAGAGCCCAGAGTTTCCTGGAGTGCCTTTGACCTGCCAGATCTCGTAGATACTATGAGGATTGTCCAGAAGATGCATCCCATGTGCTGTAGTTTAGACCCTGGCCCTACCTCCCTGATCTTGGGTTGTAGCTAGATCATCGGCCCAGTCTTAGCTCGGATTATCCAGTGTTCTTTAGATATGGGAGTGTTTCCTAGCTCCCTGAAGGAGGGGGTGGTGATCCCCCTTCTGAAGAACGCTTCTTTAGACCCGGATGACCTGCAAACTACAGGCCAATCTCTAACCTCCCTTTTGTGGGGAAGGTTATGGAGAAAGTTGTGGCTGCTCAATTGGATAACCACTTGACCATCCATAGTTTATACGAACCTCTCCAGTCTGGTTTTCATAAGAGGCATAGTACTGAGAGTGCTCTGGTTCCGGTGCCCAATGATCTCCTGATGGTGAGAGATCAGAGACACCGTTCTATCTTGGTTCTCCTTGATCTATCATCAGCTTTGATACTGTGGGTCATGGGGTTCTGCCCGAACGCCTGAGGTCCATTTGTGGGCTGTCGGGTACAGTCCTCAGATGGTTTTCATCTTTCCTCGCAGGGAGAATGCAGAGAATGGTCTCGGTTTGTTTTCGTCCGGGGCCTTCTCTCTGCCATACGGGGTGCCTCAGGGCTCAGTGCTGTCCCCCATGTTATTCGCAGTTTGTATGCTACCCCTCGGAGACATTGTAAGATGGTATGAGCTGAGGTTTCACTGCTATGCTGATGATACCCAGCTCTACCTGTCTTTTGCGCCTGACCAGGTTGGTGCTATCTCAGTACTGAACAACTGCCTCGCAGAAATCCAAGACTGGATGAATTCCAGTGGATTAAGGTTGAACCCAGGAAAGACTGAGGTTATGGTTGTGGGCCCAGGTCATAGGGTAGAGGGACTGAGGACTGGGCTTCCCTCCGGTTTAATCCTGGGGGAGGACCAAATCCTCACCTCTGAATGGGTGCGTAACCTGGGTGTGGAGCTTGATGTTGGTCTGACACTTCGACATCAGGTGTCTGCAGTCATCAAGCTGGCCTTTTTCCATCTTAGGAACATTGCCAGGATTAGGCACCTTGTTCCACCCAGTGACCTGCCGGTCTTGGTCCATGCCTTTGTGACATCACACCTTGATTACTGTAACTGCCTTTACATTGGGCTTCCTGGGGTTGATTTCCACTGCTTGCAGCTAGTGCAGAACGCGGCAGCAAGTTTGTTGACTGGGGCTTCCAGAAGATCACACAGTACCCCTGTGCTGCGCGCTCTGCACTGGCTGCCAATACAGTGGTGGATCACCTTTAAAGTGGGTCCTTTGACCCACAAAGCCCTACACGGTCTGGGTCCTGATTACTTGAAAGACCTCCTGGTGCCTTACACCCCTCTGTAACAGGTCTGCTCGGCTGATGAGGGGTTGCTGGAGATTCCAAGGGTAAATTTGAAGTCATCTGGTGCTCATGCATTTGGATTTGCTGCACCTACCCTCTGGAATTCTCTGCCCCGTCAGCTCTGGGAGTGCAGGACGGTGGGGAGTTTTAAGCGGGCACTAAAGACTTTTTTATGAGAAAAGGCGTTTCCTACTTTATTTTGATTTTATATTGAATGTATTTGAATATGTTTTTTATGTTTGTATTTGCTGTGCAGAGCCTTGAGATTTTGAAAGGCGCTCAATTAAATAAATTTTATTATTATTATTACTTTACACCTTCCAGATTGACTGATATTACAAATAAGGGTCTGTATAACATCAAGACTTGTCTATAGCCCGGACATGCAGTCACAATGAGTGATTTGGCAGAATCTGTTTTAAGCGCATGTGTCCACTCAAAATTACTCAAAAACTGGTCTCCCTCTAAACAATACCATATAACCCAGATAATGACCATGAAAACTGGATGATCCAGTGTAAAACTGAACAGGTGCAACCCTAATGGCACAGCCTCAGGGGAACCGTAAAGTGCAGCTTCATTACACTGGACACTTCTAAAATGGGTTCAGAATTTCCTGCTTCCTGATTGTTCTGAGACCCATATATTTATTCCTCAGAAATGCACAGGTCTGACCAAGTTCAGGCAATGGGATATGGAGTTTGGGTCAATCACATACAGAATTTATAAGTCATTTATCTTAGTCTGGCTGCCATCAAAAATATTGCTATCACTTTCACTCACAGAAAACCTTCACCAAGGTCCCAAAAAGTAAAATTCCCTCACATTTTAGAAAGTAAATATTAAACAGTCATTCCTCTCTTGATACACTTCTTACACATATAAACAAACTTCAGAAATGAAATACTATTTGCAGTTTTGATTCCTGGCATTTCATTTCTTTGGTGACTATGAAAATCCTCCTTCTATCCTTATCTGTTTGCCATGACTGTAGAAATATGCAATTTGATATAATGGAAACACTGTAAACTGCTGGCAAGAAAAGGCAAAGAGTCAATGAGAATATTTTCTGTTCTAATGCTTTCTTGCTGGTGTCATTCCTGCTGCTGCAAAAAAAGACACGTTAGTACACTGTGTACAGCGTGTTATTATGATAAGTGCAGTTTCAGACCAGAAGAATGGTGATGTACTCTAACATCAAATTACCTAGTATGGATATATGCTGATGACAGCTAGTGGATGTTTCTATAAGATGGATTGTGAGAGATGGAGGGTGAGGAACTACAAACCCTGAAATGAAGTGCTGAAGTCTCCAAGACTGTGTGGTTCTTCCTCCCAATGGAAGGTAATTGATCATTACTTGTACCTTGAAAGCTGGGCTACCGGTGCTAATGCAGTATATGTGCTAGTTCAATAAACCTTGATTTGTGGTGTGCAGTTCCTCATTTCCAGTGTAATCATTGGCTTGACTTGACACCCCCAACATCTTGGCACCCCTTATGGGACAAAGTTAATTTGTACCTCAAAGTTCAGGAATAGAAGTATGCAAGGATTGCAACCTACATACTTCTGTCAGTAGGAGCTGATAGTAGGATAGAGACTGTCAGCGGAAGGTTTCATTTTCTGAGACCCAGTCTGGCTAAGAAAGACAAATTAAATAATGTGGAGGAATTAACCTTGAAAGCTGGGCTGCCAGTGCTAATGCAGTATATGTGTTAGTTCAATAAACATTGCTTTGTGGTATGCAGTTCCTCATTTTCAGTGTAATTATTGGCACAACGCCCCCAAAATGGAAATCTCTGCTGGTTATACTGCTTCAGATAAAATTGAGATATAGGCTCCATATAAGGCCTTTGAGAGGGTGAACATTCTGCTAGAGGAATTCTGCAGCAGTTTGAATTCCTGTGTTCTATTATTTTTACTGTTAACAAAAGAAAATGCATGTTTTCAATTTTAAAAATAGAAACATAGAAACATAGACTTTGACGGCAGATAAGGACCGCTTGGCCCATCTAGTCTGCCCATTTCCCTACCTACAGGATAGGCCCCAGATCCTAGTTAACCAACAGCCTATTTCTTCCTACCCCCACAAGAATTGCCTTATGTCTGTCCCATGCATTCTTGAATTCTCCCACAGTTTTAGACCCCACAACCTCCTCAGGAAGGCTGTTCCATGTATCCACTACCCTCTCTGTGAAATAATACTTCCTCACATTGCCCCTGAACTGCCCCCCTATCTTTAAATTGTGTCCCCTTGTTCTTGCACGTCTCTTTTTCTGAAAGATGCTACCTTCTTGGACTTTGTTGATTCCACTGAGGTACTTAAAAGTTTCTATCATGTCTCCCCTCTCCCTTCTTTCCTCAAGTGTATACATATTAAGCTCATTTAGTCTCTCCTCATACAGCTTCTCTTGCAGACCCTGCACCATTTTAGCCCTCCTCTGGACTGCCTCTATCCTGTCTATGTCCTTGCAGAGATGAGGTCTCCAGAACTGGATGCAGTACTCCAGATGGGGTCTCACCAACTGTCTGTACAGAGGGACAACAACTTCCTGTTTTCTGCTGCTGATGCCTTTCCCATGCATCCCAGTATACCCCTCAGCCCTCCTTACTGCTCACATTGCTTGCTAACCTTAAGGTCATCTGATATGATTACCCCCAGGTCCCTTTCCTTTTTGTTGTTGTTACTACCTCCCCCATTGTGTATTCCTCCCTGGGTTCTTGTTTCCAGGTGCATTATTTGCACTTCTTGCATTGAATCCTAGCTGCCATATTTGACTATTCCTCCAACCTTGCCAAGTCCCTTCTCATCCTTTCCACGCCTCCTTGTGTATCAACCCTGTTGCAGATCTTTGTGTCATCTGCAAAGAGGCATACTTTTCATTCCAGTCCCTCTGCAATGTCACTTATGAAGACATTAAAAAGGACTGGACCCAATACTGAACCCTGCAGTACCCCACTAGTAACCCCTCTTTCTTCAGAGTGGACTCCATTTACAATTACCTTCTGTGTCCTGTTGTCTAGCCAATGTTTTACCAAGGCTACCACCCTGGGACCCACTCCCAGGCTGGTTAATTTGACTATTAATCTTTTGTGTGGGACTGTGTCAAATGCCTTGCTAAAGTCTAGGTAGGCCATGTCCACAGCCCTCCTTGGTCTACTACTTTGGTCACCCAGTCAAAGAAATCTATTAGATTCATCTCATATGACCTTCCCACTGTGAACCCATGCTGCCTTGGGTCCTGTGCCCCACTGGCCTCTAGATACTCAACTATTCTTTCCTTCAGGAGTGACTCCATCACTTTCCCTACCACAGAGGTCAAACTGACAGGTCTGTAGTTTCCTGCCTCTGTCTTGGTTCCACTTTTGTGAAGGGGAATCACATCTGCCTTCCTCCAGTCCTTGGGTACCACACCATCCTCCATGATTTATTAAAAAGAGTAGCCAGTGGTTTCACTAGTTCCCCTTAATTCTTTTAGAATTCTGGGGTGAATTCCATCAGGCCCCATTGCTTTGTCCACCTTCAGTTTTAGGAGTTCTTGCAGAACCCTTTCTTCTGTGAAAGGACAGGATCGACTCCTATCAAGAGTGCTTCTGTTAATTGGATTAGGCACTTCCCCTCCTCTTTGTGAATACTGAGCAGAAGTATTCATTCGGTATCCCTGCTTTTCACTGTACCCCTGCCCATCCACCGTCTCATTCTATTCAGCCTCACTATCCCTCCCTTTGTCTTTCTACGCTCGCTGATGTACCTATAAAAGGTTTTATCCCCCTTCTTAACTGAGTTGTCTATCTTTTCCTCAGTTTGGGCCTTTGCTATTCTGACTTCCCTCCCTGCTTCCTTCTGCCTTAACTGGCACAGCTCTCTGCCCTGCTTCTTCTGTGTTTCCTTATACTACCAGAATGCTATCTTTTCTTCCTGACTTTCACAGCCACCTCTTTTGAGAACCATAGTGGCTTTTTTCTTTCATTTTGATTTGTTTATTTGCTTCACACAAAGGCTTGTTGCCTCTGTGATGGCAGTTTTGATGATTCCCCATTGTTGCTGTACACCTCCTTCTAGCCTGTTTGCTAGTGCTTTTCTGAGGCAATCTCCCATATTGCCAAAGTCAGCCCTCCTGAAGTCCATTACCCTCACTGTTGTATGGCTTGACTCTGTAGCTGAGTTTAACGTGAACCACACTGTTTGATGGTCACTTGTTCCCAGATGGCAACCCACTTCTAGATCTGAGATCCTCTCACTGCCCCTGTTTGAGAGTATGAGGTCTAAGATTGCTCCATCATGAGTAGGTTCCGACACTAGCTGTCTGAGGCCTGCCACCTGTATGGCATCAAGAATGGCCCTGCTCTTGGATGTGGCTGCAGCAAATGTGCTCCAGTTAATATCTGGCATATTCAGGTCTCCCATCAACAGTATCTCCCCTTTCTCTGCCATTCTAAGAATGCTTTCTATCATATCCTTGTCCGTTCCCTCCCCCTGACATGGGGTCTGTACACAATCCCTGTGCGGATTGTGGTGCCCTTTCCAGTCTCCAAGGTGACCCACAGTGCCTCCTCTCCTCCCTGTTTACTCTTTTTGTTCAGTTTCTTTATCCCTTCCTTTACATAAAGAGCTACTCCTCCCCTTCTCCACTGCCTGTCTCTCCTGTAGGTTATGTACCCTGGTATGTTAACATCCCAGTCATGGTTCTCTGTGTACCATGTTTCTGTGACTGCTACGATATCCAGGCATCCCTCTTCCATCAAGGCCACCAGCTCAGGGAGCTTGTTGCCCAGACTATGGGCATTGGTACTCATTACCCTCCATTTCCTGATGGTCTTACTCCTTTTTGCCCCATCCCTGTCTTTCTTGCCTTTGTCACTTTCTCCATTTACCCCTGCCCTTCTCCCTATCGACACCTCTATGTTAGTGTTTACTGCACTTACTACCGTGGATTTTTTGGGGGGGCTAGGATTTCCCTGCTCCTTTCCAGTGCCTCCCCCCTTGGCTAGTTTAAATGCTTGCCAATGAAGCATTTAAACCTATCACCTAAGATCCTGGTTCCCCTCCTGGACAGATGCAGCCCATCATGCCAGTATAGGCTTGCATCACTCCAGGTGGACCCCCAGTCCCCAATGAAGCCAAATCCCTGAGCTCCATGCCAGTTTTTCAACCACTGATTGAATCCCATGGTGTGGAACACCCTAGCCTCTCCTACGCCATAGATGAGCAGCACCTCCGAGAAGGTTACCATAGTGCTACTTGTCTAAGGCCCCTCCCCAACTCCACAAACTCTTCCTGCACTTCTCAATCCCTTTCTAGCCAGGTCATTTGCCCCAGGTGGACAATGACATCCCGCCCTCCCCTGTGCAGCTGCTCTGGCAATCCTGAGGATTTGCTCCTGTCCCTCAAGCCATGGTGCCAGGCAGGCACCTACTACCCTCTCCCTTCCTCCCAGTTCTACCTTCCTAACAATGGAGTCCCCCACCAGGAGTTGTTTCCTTCCCCTGCGGGGTCCCCTGCCACCCTCCTGTGGGTCTCCTTTCTGGAGGTTCCCAGCATCCTCCTTGGTCTCCACTGTGGGTGCCTCCATAGAGGAACCACACTTTGCCAGAATGGCATAGGAATTGTGGAGAGGTACAACTGGAGGGATGCACCTCTGTTCCACCACCCTCACCCTCCCTGAGCCCACTGTGGTCCAACCACTCCTCTTTCTTGGCAATCTCTGAGGCAATGGCAGTGGCACTGGTGGTCCCTGGATGGAAGAGGAGGTCAACTCAGCCTGGAGATGAGCAACCTCCTCCCTCAGCCCAGAGAGGTGCCTGCAGATGGGACAACACTGCATCCTCCAGAACGTCTCCTGGAAGACTGCTGCTCCACAGCCACTGCACTGCACCACTCCCATCACGTCTTATTTCTGGCCCCTTAACTGTTTGCAATCCTTGCTCTTTCCTCTGTTTTTTTTTCTCTCTCTCCTTACTTTCTGCCTGTGTGCCCTTTAAGCTCCTGATTGTCCTGTTCTGAGACAAGAATATCCTATATTTTTCAGTAGACCCCTTACTTGCTCAGAGGCAGTAGCATAAATTTTTGTAAGTTGTTTCTCAGTTTACCCATTTTATAAATACAAGACACTCCATGCTGTTGGTTTTCTGGAGTTAATATACTTTCAGTTGTTACAGGCACTCGGCACAAATGCCTCATGTCTCATTATGCATCTGAGAGTACATTAACCACTGACAACCAATGCCCTGGCATGTCTTACTGCTTACTTATAAAATGGATTGGACATTTCCAGCTTTTTGATTGGCTAAATAAGTTTTGAGACCCCCTACATTAATTTTCCACAACTAACAGGTTGGAAAAAGTTTGGTAGTATTATTTGGAATTTAGGTCACTCAAACACTAAATTTATGAGCCAGCTCCCTTATTCCTGATTGCTGTCACAAACATGGCTGTCACCTTTACTCATATATAAAAACCTTCACTTGGGCATTGAACACAAAACTCATACAACTTAAACAAAATATATAGAACAATACATGGGGGGGAGTACATAATGAGAACACAATAACTGGTGACTCCCTATAATGACTGGATGTGCACTCCTGATAAAACACTATAATTAATGAAATTCGTTTTTTAATATACAAAACCTGTAGCGTAATTTACCGTAATTATTATGGCAATGCGCACCGGGTTTTGTTCCTACAGTGCATGCGCCAAGCTAGCACTACTCTCCGCTCTTCTGCATTCCCCTAACCCCAGTGACCGCCACTCTACCTCAGTGGTAAGTACATTATTTTTTTTAAAAGAAATGACTGCCCAAAACCAATTCAGCTGCCTCCTACCAAGATCAGGGAACAAAAACAAGACCCTTCCTTCCAACAGCCGTGTCCGACCGCTGACACTGCTGAAACTCGGTCGGACCGCAGCTGTACCAGACGTCTTCTGTTTATTTTATATGGTGTGGAGAAAAAACAAATCCCAACAATTATATAAAATAAAATAAGGGTCAGGATGTGTAAACCCGAAGTTTACACACACCCAGTGGGTTAGATGCTAGTCATAAACCCCTCGAGCTTTGCTCTTGGGGTTTATGTAGCATTTAACCCCTTGGGTGCATGTAAACTTCTTGTTACACACCCCGACCCATACTTTATTCTATTTGTAGTAAGTAGCCAAAATCCCTAATAATTGAATAATGGGTTATTATCAAATTTTCCTCCTCATGCTCTCACTTCAGTGAAGAATAACAAAAACACAGTGGCTGGAGACCATTTTTTCACTCAGCCCCCACAATAAAGCCATACTACCACACTTACATTTCTGCCTTTGGGAAGCCCTTGCTGTTGATCACAAAAACAAAAAACCTAAAACACATTTCTTAATAAAAAGAAAATTGGGAAGCAAAAGCTACTCACTATAACAATTGCTTTGGGACACACTTGCACAAATACAGCTTATGTTTTTTTGTCTTGATTGGAAACCTTGAGCCAGTTAATATAAAAAATATCATGCCTGTGCAGGTGAGTAATATGAGGATTTTTCACACACCCGAGGTTTGTGATAATTTCATAAACCCCTCAAACTTTGCTCTCGGGGCTTATGGATTATCACACACCTTGGGTGTGTGAAAAATCATCATAAAACACACTGGCAGATGCTACCTAGATCCCACACCAAGGGTGTGCATTAAATCCAAGTTATGCACTCCCTCCAAGTGTTACTTTATGTAATTGCTGACAGGCTTTTTTTTACCAACCAGATTTAATGACACAAAGAGAGCATTTTCTTAAAAATCATGGTCCCTATTCACAAAGCCCAAAAAATGATGCAAGGTGCCGGCATCAAGTCGAATTTAAAGCAAGGAGAACCTTACATCAGAAATTGCAGTGCCTGCAATTGAGGAGTGCAGACTGTGGCAACCTCGCGACCCATTGTGGCAAACAGGCCTGCACCAGCCCTGAGCCTGATCCAGGGGTGCACCACAGTGCTAGGGGGCTTGCAGCAGATGCAAACTGCAGTATCCCCAATAGAAGGATTCAGGATCCCCCCCACAGGGCACACGGTCCATTGACAGATCAGCTTGATGCTGGTCTAATGGCCCATGTGCCACCCCTGGAGACAATGCTGTGTGGGAGAGAACCTGTGCTGCTGCCTGCCTGCAGTAACTGATGCCCCCACAGCACCCAGAGACATTCACGGTGCAGGGTCCCCCAGGGAAGAGCAGACACAGTAGCGGCCATGCAATGTCCCCATCAGGGAGCTGTTGCCACCCCCCACCACCCATGTGTCTCCTACCTGCCCTTCTCATCCCCTGGTGCTGCCTGCATGATATTGCCAGCCTCCATAGGGGTCTCCAGCAATGGGTGCTGATGCTGCCTGACTGTACTACAGCTTGTGGCAAAGCTCTCCAGTGCACCTTTGGTGCATGGCAACATTTGCCACAAGGTGTGGGAGTTTGGCACTGGGACTCCTCCCAATAGTGAATTGAGTGCAGGGTCCCTGGCACATCAGAGATCAATGTAAACTGGTTTGCCACAGCTTGCATCGGTCTCCAAGGGGCTTTGTGAATTGGTCCCCATGTGTCTGCATTTTAATTATTTAGAGGTGCTTACAGGTAGCTTAAAAAAACTTTATAAAATGTGGCATACATGTGAAAACATTGGGTTTTAATACTTTTGCAACTGAAAGTTGGTTTAAAACTGACCTTACAGTCACTTAGAGTGGCAACAAGTGCTGCAAATGGCAGCTGTTGAAAAGTGCATGGAACAATTAACTCAGATGGTGTTATACCATCCCAATATAAAAAAAACAAGTAGCAGCTTTGTTTTAACCAGTATTTAGTCCATATACTTAAACTTCTATGGAAGTCCAGATCACCATTGTCATGGCAATATGTTAATGAGGTGCAGAGTTCTGGATTCACAGGGTTTCTATGGGGATAAGAAGATGTTTTTTGTCAGTGCTAGAGAACGAGTGTAAAGTGCATGTAGTTAGACAGTTTTGAGAGGGTATGAACTATTTGTTTTCTTTTAACAAGAAGTGGAACTCCATTTTTCAGTCAGTCACTGGAAATGTGGCAATGTGTTTTATGATTGCCGATTGACAGCAGATTGATGAGACAGTTACATGGGTGACTGAGCGGGAGTGGTGGTGAGCAGATGCTGGTATGTGTTTGCTGTTATAACCCTTAGTTGTAATGGTAAATTATGACCAGCTTCTGCTATGTAAAAAAGCAGTCACACAGTTATTACAAATAAATAGTTGAATGTTCTTTTCACTATGTTCCCCTTATTATTCACATAAATAAACTTAAAAATCAAGTGCTGTGCAGTTTCCATTTCTGATGTTTCTTTGATGTCCTTGAAAAATGTCCCTCCTATCCTTAACAGTTTGTCAGAGAATGTTCTGTTGCTTACAATTGCATACAGATAAAATTAAGGATCTGGCTCCATTTGAGGCCTGTGTGTGTGTGTGTGTGTGTGTGTGTGTGTGTGTTTATTTCCTAATGGAATTCTGCAGAATTTTGAATTCATTATTGTATTACATATTAGAAAATGGGCATATGTTTTCCCTGACTCTGACTTGCTGAGCCTCTTGGCAAAGTGGGCATCTATCAGACAGCAGAGCCTGGGTAAAACTAGTGCCAGAGCCAACTGCCTTATCACAAGAATTACGGTGCCACTCAGAATTCCCAAATGTGACCTGCCGTCATTTTTTTGTCTCACTTACCAAGGGATAATGTATCCCGAGTCTGAGTCACTTTCTGAATAAAATATAGCAATCCTAAATTTTTTATTTGTGAAAACAAAATAAAATTACTTCATGCCTCAATAGTCTTTGCAGCTTATTGCTGGCGCTGCTTCGACCTGAACGCTACTTGTGCCCCCATCCATCCAGCCACCCACCTGCTTTTATTACTGCCACAAGCCAGCAGTGTGTCTCCATCTGTGGGAAAACAAAATCAAGAAAGTACCACTCTTGTCATCATCTAATGAGTGCTACATGCTCATGCTCACGCTTCCGCTGCTCAGCCCTAGTTCTACTACATGCACTGCCAGAAATGAAATAGGGCTGCCTGATTGCAGTTCTCCATTGATAAAATATAAAAGTAATGACCTGTGGGTATTGGTTTTTGGATCATGAAATTTAATAGTAAGGTCAAGAAAAAGCTGTCAAAAGCCAGTGACAGTTCTTGTGCTATTGGTCGTGGGAGGTATGTGTGTGTGTGTGTGTGGGGGGGGGGTTAGTACAATAAAATGTCTATCTGTTTGTATGAGGGGTGGAGGCAACAAGAGGTAACAGCTGACAAGCGGGGGGATTATTTTAGCAACATTTATTATGTTCATTTTTAAAGTGATTTAAAACACATTTCTAAATGTAGGCAAATTACCCATTATCTAACTGCAATTATATCTTCCAGGGTGGGTGATAATGGCTATACCGGACCTTCCAGGGACTATAAGGCTCTCTGCCTGTGGCGCTGGGCCTCATTACACCCCTGGGCAGTCTGGTATTGCCCAATACCGCCCATCCTGTTGGGTATTATTGCTTGCTTACCATTCCATGTAGGCATGTTTGTGTGTATGGGGGGAGATGAGCATTCTACTAGTGGAGTACTATAGAACTTTAAATTCTTGCATTCCATGGTAAACAAACACAGCATGTATTGAATGTGTAGAAAGACTATATGACTTATAGGTGGAAAGCACCTTTGGAGGGGATATTGTACATTTCTTAGCAACATTTTATTGCATTGTTTGAGTCTTTAAAAAGTTTGTTCTCTTCTTTTAAATTTGCCTATTGACCCATTTTATAAGCTTTGTAAGACATTTCAAGGGCCTGAAGTCACTCAGCCTGTGGTCTCATGCCTTACTACACCCCTGGGCATACCTCTCAACCTCTTGCCTCATGAATCAGGGACAAGGCTTAAAAAAATCAGGGACAAAGACCCCAAATCAGGGACACATCTTAATAACTGGTACTATTCACTCAGAAAGCTGATAGAATAAAGGGATTTGTATTAAGATACATTTTCTGAAGAAGAACAAGTCTGTAACTTTAATGTTTGACATTATTTTATGCTTTTAACCCCCCCTGTTCTGTCACAAAAGCACCAATTTTACGAGGGACAGAGGAAAATTGTTAGGCCAAATCAGGGACGTCCCTGAAAATCAGGGACAGTTGAGAGGTATGCCCCTGGGTGTGTGGTAAAACCACACAGCCACCACCCTATTGCATCTTATTGCTTACTTATGTAACCAGTTGACTAGATGTCTAGCCTATATCTTCTGTCTTTCTAAACTTTCTCCATAGACTGTGTATTCTGACAAAATAAAAGCAGTAATATTTGTGAAGTGAATATTGGTGTCTGTGTAGTGCTGATCTCCGCTGAAGATGTGAGTTTGTGAGTGATTGCATTTTCAAGTCTCTCCCATGGAACCTCCTACAAGCCCCTGTTTACACCTATTTACACCTACAGTGAGCTGTGACTCCATAGAAGAGTATAGTGTCCCCCTAATCTGCCTAGCAATCCTCCTCCTGAGCCTTGCTTGAATGTTACCTTCAGGAACCATGACCAGCCCCCTCACTATGTTGAAAATCCACTAGTGACCCTGGTTACAACAGTAATACAACATTTAGAGAATTTCTGTGGTACCCACCAGGTATTTTTAAAACACATCAAGGTACAGTATTTTCAAGAAGGATTTTACATTAGGTTTCACATTTTAAAAAGTAATTGATTACAACCCACTTATCATCCTTGTGTGTTCCTGCCTGTTAGGCATATTTGCAAGGCAGTGTGGTCTAGTGGGTGGAGCACTGGCTCGGGAACCTAGAGATCACAGGTTGAACCCTCACCACAGCCAACATACATCCTGTGTTGTTTATGCCCTGTGGTGCTCATGTGTGAAAGTGTATACTGGTTTCACAATCAGAACCTTGAAAGAAAGGCTATAGAAGCACTGCATATAGATTAAAGTATAGGATAGTGTGTGTTATGAGAATTTAATGCACACCTGAGGTATGGGATACTACACAAACCCCAAGGATGAGCCTAAGTGGTTTATTGAAGCATCCCACACCAAGGGTGTGCATTGAATTCTCATAAGACTCACTACCCCATTATTTATTTCATTTAATATCTGGCTGAGCAATTGTTTTCCAACCAGACTTCTATGACTGAAGTCATTTAAAAACTCATTATAGCCTGACAGCCATTTTATGTCAGATTAGCAATGGATAGTACAAACTTTATACAGAGCTATTGGAAGTAATGAGTTAACTGTGTAGTGACGGCTCTGTATCTCCATTACCAAGGAGCCGCCACAACAAGACTCCTCATGTTCTCGTCTTCATTTTTATGCATCCATCTGGTTGATCCTACCTTTGTTTATTTTTCAAAAGCCGCATCTGGTTGATCCTGCTATTTGCCAGCTTCAGGAGTACAAGACAGAATGGATCCTTGGTTGACTGCTTACAGTCACAATCGTGATCATGCTTACCTGTGAGTGTAAGGAGTCAGCCATGGAGCTGTTCCCTCTTGCACTCCTGAAGCTGACAAACAGCAGGATCAACCAGGTACAAGTTTTTTTTAAATAATGGTAGGATCAAACAGATACAAGTTTTTTTTTTTTAAATAATGATAGGATCAAACAGATACAAGTTTTTTTTAAATAATGGTAGGATCTAACAGATACCAGTTTTTTTTTTTAAATAATGGTAGGATCAAACACATATATAACAAAGAATGATTAGGAGAAGGTGAGGCATGTTGTTGTGGTGGCTCCTCGCTAATGGAGATATGGAGCCTCCATGTTCGCTGAACTGATCAGCCCTCCCACACACAGAACAAGAGCCAATGAGGGAGCACCTGATAGTGAATGACTGAGCACATGTTCACCATAATAATATCAACTGGCTGATCACAAAGAAAAAAATTGCTCACCAGTTATCATAGGGCAATAAACAACAGGAGAGGCTGAACACCCAATGTTCTGCCACCTTCTGGAAATGCATGGTAAGGGAAAACACAACATTCAGTACCTGGACATTGAAGCTGTTATGTTGAATAAAAGAGGTGGTGACAGTGGGAATGTATTACTGCAAAGGAAATCACAGTGATTTTTAAACTCAGAACGTTGAAGCCCATTGGCATTAATGATCATATGGACTGGGAACCATTTTTGTGAATGAATGTGATGTTCATATACTGTAGCACCAATGTCAAATTCTATCTTACATCTTATCTCCACACTCACCACCACTCATCTTCTCCTTCTTATTTCCAGTTCCCTGTCTCCCCATTTCATTTCCCAGTTCACACCACTTTCTTTCCTTCTGTCTTCTTTTCTCTTGTTTCTTTCATTCCCCCAGCCCTCTTTTATCCTTTCCATCCCTGCTCGTCCCCTTCCTTCCCTGCTGTGGCCAAATAAACGCCTTTGAGTATATCAGATCGTGGTTCTCTGACAGATATACTTTTTAATAATTATTTTGTACTTATTTAATTATGCTGTTTTTGTAACTTTGCTGTTGTTACAGAACAAAGATACACACTGTGACCAGAGATTTGGGTTAACTGAAAAGAGAGCAGAATGAACTATATAGTTTCAGCTTTGTAACATAGCTTTTACATACTGTTTTTGATTTTTCCATTCCTACTCATTCATTAAAGGTGTGTTTGTATATGCGACTAGGCATCTGATTAACTTTTAATTCACAGTATAACTTACACTGTGTTTCAGTTCAGTTATTCACTTATTTGTTGTCAGCACATGCTGTACAGGTTACCATGATGGGAAATCTTACCATAGGTGGACTTTTTGTGAGTGCTATTGCAGCAGAACTCTGCATTGTATTTCCTACTCAGGATTTTTTAAACAGAAATAATTGTATGTCATGGTACCTGTTGCACAGTGGGACTTAATGTTTGACTTTCAACCTCTCCCACCCCAGTTTGCCAAGCATAGCAAGAATGATTATACTTAAAGGGACACTGTCAACTGCCTTAGAATTGAAACTGTCCCTAATTTAAAAAAAATAGTCTATGATTGCTCACTTTCAGTTGAATTTGCTGATGTAGCAGGTAATTTGACCATAGTTCACTTTTTTTTCCCATAGAGCTGTTTGCCCACCTGTTGCCACCTACTCCTGCCATCAGGCCCTTTGGAGGCTACCCAGAGGGCTGTCATATACGCAGATGGGGGAACATAGGCTTTTTCCCATTTTTCTCCCCTTAACTCCCCTGAATCTTGGTAGACATGATCGCACATGTGCATGGAGATGCACATGCATGTTGGAACTGGTAATGACTCCGCTCCACCCACCTGGCCTAGCAGCAGCCCCCCCACTTGCCTGATACTACCATCAAGCCTCCACTCAGTGGCAATCAAGGGCTGGGAAAGCTAACCTCCCCAGTCCAGGAGAGAACAGCTTCCTGATGGTCGCTCAATCCTTTCCCAGCCCTCCCCCCGGCCAACCCACGGCAGCTCAAGCTCACCCCCAAACTCGGGTCACCAGTGTAACACAAGGTGTGGTGTCCAGCACCTCAACCCTTAATGCCACCAGACTGGCTGGTTCACTTTTTTTTAAGTGAAAAAATGAGTGCCTACCATGCTGGTGTTACCACACACAAAAAAAACCATGTTTGTTTACATTCCTTATTAATTCGCATTGCATACTTCCTGGACTTGAGAACACCCCCAACACAGTCTAACCACTCACGAGGCAATGGGAGAAGGGGAGACTATTAGATCATGAGTGGCTGCTCTGTTTGTGGATGTTTCTAATGTTCAGGAAGTATGCAATGAATAGATCAAGAATTTGAACCCCCCCAAAAAAAGTTGGGAATAATTATACCACTAGCATGAATTTCAGTTCTACTAAGAAACAAAGAAGATAAAATAACCAGCAACATCAATGAATTCTAGTGATGGTAAGCAATCATAAAATGTAGGTTTCCAATTAGAAATAATATGATAGAAGAAGGGTTGACATGACAGTGGCCCTGAAAGATCAATTTAGGACTCTTATGTCACATAGCCTCCTACTACAGACACTACTGTGTGCTGGCCATACCCCCTGAGGAAAAGGGTCTGCTCTCAAAGTGCCTAGGCTCAAACAGGTATGGTCGGGGTGCTTTAAAATGCTAATACTGTATTTGCACATTTTTGTATTGGTTCTTTGTCATTCGACACTTACTGCACTTTCCACAACATTTTATAAGTTTGTCAGTACCCTTTGCATTGTGCAATAACATTTCATTATCTGACAGTCAGAGTGCTCCATCTCTACGTTTTTTGGTGTAGCTTCCATTAACCGAGCATCCAACTTAATGTGAGAGACACTGGCTCGGTGCTGTTTCTTTCCTGTGTGACTCTATACAAGTCACTTGACCTTCCATGCTCCATTCCATTAGGCTGCAGGAATGAGCAGAAGCAGGAACCCACAGTGTAAACAACATGTTGCCTCTCAGTTGGCCAGTCCTAGGTAAATAAGTTGTAAAACTTACCAACTGCTTACTTTCAACTCCAGAATGAAGCATGATTCTATTCAAAAGGCCTTTGCATATTTTGCCCGAGATTCCTGGAATAAGCTCCCCTCTCAGTTTAGGATTGCCCCCAGTTTATAAGCATTCAAAACCAGTCTCTCCCTCTGCTTGAGAACCCCTTGTACTTGTTTTGGTCCAGTGCTGGCCACACCCCATCATAGTACATGATACATTTAAGACCCAGTTTTCCTTACTGCTGCTATTCCACCTACAGTATATTACCCTATAATGAATTATGTTAACTCAATTTTACATGGTATTTTTATCTTAGATTTGTAAATTGCATGTAACTGCTTTTCTGATATGCTAAATTATACTGCTTCCTGCTATTGCCTTCCCCTGGACCACATGAAAACAAGATGCAACATTTAATAGTGTTATCTTGGTTGGAGAAATTTCACAAAAATAAATAAATACATAAATAAATAAATACTTTCACTGCCTGAGTACTGTCATACTCCTTTGTCCTTTTTTAGAAAATGGGCTTTTTATTTCCTGGGCTCTGATTGGCTGGTACTCCTGCCAAGGGGGTACATTAACTTTCAATAGATGCCCAGGAAATAAAAAGTGCAAGCCCAAGCCCCTGGCAGAGCTTTTCACCATCTCTCTGAGGACAGGGTGGGTGCCCCAAGACTAGAAGGTGGCGCATATAGTGCCTATCCACAGGGGGATCAAGGGAGGTGGCAGGGAACTACAGGCCTGTCAGCCTGACCTCGGTGGTGGGCAAGGTGATGGAGGGCATTGTCAAGGAGAGGCTAGGGGGACCTGGATAAGTCAGGGTGCCTGGACGATAGACAGCATGGATTCATCCCAGGAAATCGTGTCAGACAAACCTGGTGGAGTTCTATGACTGGGTGACAAGTGCCTTGGACCTCGGTAGACCAGTGGATGTCCTCTTTCTAGACTTCAGCAAGGCATTTGACTCTGTTCCTCACGTGGGTCTGTTGGATAAGCTGGGAGAAATGGGGGTGGGGAACCAGATGATCAGATGGATAGGCAATTGGCTCCAGGACTGGACCCAGAGGGTCGAGTTGGGGATAGTCTCATCCCCAAGGAGGGTCATTAGTGGGGTCCCACAGGATCAGTCCTTGGGCCCTTCTGTTCAACGCCTATGTATCGGACATAAGGACAGGAATCAGGAGTGAGATGAGTCTCTTTGCAGATGACTCAAACTGGGGGGGTGGTGGATGGGAGGAGGGAGGGTGGCCCTACAGGGGGACCTGGAGGCTCTGGAAAGATGGTCTAGAAAGTGGAAGCTGAGGTTCAATGCAGGGAAATGCAAGGTACTCCACCTGGGGGCCAGAAACCCAGGCCAAGTGTACACCCTGGGGAAATGCTACAAGTCTCGATGGCTGAGAGGGACCTGGGGGTGGTGGTGGATGTCAAGATGAACAACTCTGAGACTTGTAGGAGGGCAGCAGCCAAGGCCAACAGGATGCTGGGATGCATCGTTAGGGGGATCACCTCCAGAAGGAGGGAAGTGATACTCCCTCTGTATAACTGCTTGGTGAGGCCGCACCTTGAGTACTGCGTGCAGTTTTGGAGGCCACACTTAAAGCAGGACATTAACCTCCTGGAGAGGGTCCAGAGGAGGGCAACCAAAATGATTTGGGGCTTGGGGGACAGGACCTATGAGGAGAGGCTCGAAGAGCTAAATATTTACACATTGGAAGAGAAAAGGGACCGAGGGGACATGATAGAGGTCTTTAGGTACATGAAGAGGGTAAATAGGGAGGAACAGTCGGGTGCTTGAAGGAAGGAGGAAGGGCCACTAGAGGGCATGGCTGGAAGCTGGAGGGGAAGATTCAGGGAGAAAGGAGGAGGTGCTACTTCACTGAGAGGGTGGTGGAGCCATGGAATGCACTGCCTAGGGGCTGGTGGAGGCAGAGACAGTGGAGGGGTCAAGAGGGGGTGGGACAGGTACAGGGGAAGGGTTCTGGAAGCAAAATCCAATGCAGCAAGAATATCCGGAACTGGGAAGGGAGAAGCCAGAGAAGGCGAGGGGGACAGCAAGGTCAGCACCCAGGTTGGGGACTGACCAAACGAGCAGACACGAAAGACCATTAGGCCTATTCTGCTGGCATTTTAGTATGTTAGTAAGTGCCCCTTCACCTAGTCAAGTATCCTAGTGCCCACCCTGCCTGTTCATTGGCTGAAAGCACCCGCATTGAATTTGAAATCCCCGCCATGTTTTTCTCTCACTTAGCGAGAGAAACTGCCCCCCTAATGTATTTATCGTGGTAAAACAGATTGCCCTGACATGAAGCAGCTCTCCTTATTGTCATACTTCCCTCCCAAAAGAAAAGCACAAAGAGTGAGTAATCCCCAGCACACACACCAAGAACTCATCCTTGTTTCCATTTCTTGTTTTTTTTTTTTTTTTCCTACACTACCTTCTGTCATCTCCCAATGTTCGGATCAGCAATGTTGCTGACTGATCTACACCATGGCACCTCCAGACATCACACTGCAGCCAGCTCAATTTACTGTCTCTTTTTCAAACGGGTGCGGTTAAATCCAGAATTTACTACCCCATTCAGCAATTCTAATCTACATTTAGGTGAAACGGGCTACTTTTGGTCACGCAAATCTGGCATAGTAGCCGTTTGTGCTCTCATGCCCCTCCTCCACTCCTCATCTCTCATTCATTCAGGCAGCCCTCCTCAGGAATCCAGCTCAAAACAATAAAAATACACAGGAAAACCATGAAAATGTACCACCGGGCTGTTAAGTACTGGCTACTGTGCAGCAGGAGATGACTCTAACTGCAATCACAGAGACGGTCCTTTTTTTCCCTAACCTTTTTCAACCTAACCCCAAATAAACAAAAAGTAAATAGCTCTACTCTCCCACCACCCTTCCACCTTCATACAATACAACTGAGCATCTGCAGATTGGTTTCCTGAACAGGCTGATCCCCATTCTCGCCTCCTCCTATAGTCTGACCCCCCCGCCGCTCACTCTCACATCACATGGTCCGGTCAACGCAGAAAGTCCCACTCGGTGCTGTGTTGAAATTCCCCGCGGCCTCTGCTGCTACTGATCCTTGCTTGTATTCAGCAGCCAAACAAATGAAATAAACAAGGCAAACCTTGCCTGTATTTTGGAAAATCAAAAACAATTTCCCTTTCTATTATACTTCCGCTTTCACGCACGCCCGGCGTAATGTCTGATCTCCCTTAGGTAACGGCTCCACCGCTACAGTAAACAAGAAAAAAAAAGTAAAAGAACCAGGCTGCAAACATTAGAAAAAAAAAAAGAACAGACCCCAAAGAAATTTCAAACGTAAGCCCTGTATGCCAGTAGCGGGTGGGGGGTGGGTAGCCATGACAACCAACAATAAAAGCAAGACTCCTTAGTTAAAAAATTGAAAAAAAAAAAGCAGGCCGAGGAACTATTTTTTTAATGCTACAAATAAAATACTTAATATAGTAAAAGTCTTGTTATACAAACTTGTTTATTTAAAGCATATAAAATGCAGTGCCCATTTTCTAAGTGCAATAATGCCCTCCAGGGTGGGTGGCATGGGCAATACCGGACAGCACAAGGGCTATAAGGTGCTCCGCCTGTGGCGTCGGGCCTCATTACGCCCCTGGCTGGTCCAGTATTGCCCAATACCGCCCACCCTGTGGGGCATTATTGCTTGCATAAGGCACTGATAATTCTTGTCAGAGACCTACAGCCTTTTGAGAGCAAAAGTGTTCCATAACTTTTTGAGTACTAGCAGGCACACAAACTCCCAATATGTCTTTGGGATGTGTCTGTATGGTTCCACCTGTCAGGCTTGTCTTTTCAAGTACTCACAATCCACTTGGCACTTGCAGACTGCCGTCTTGGCAGCTTCCAAAATGGATATGGCCAGTACGCTGCTACCTTTTACTGACTAACCCTGTTCATCAAATAACCCTGTTTGCATAGGAGCTGGGTTTGTAAAATATTTGGTGAGGCCCAGGGGTCAGGGGTCAAGCCCCGGCCCCTGGCCCAGGGGTCAAGCCCCACTCCCTGGCCCAAGGGTCAAGGTCCCACCCCTTGGCCCAGGGGTCAAGGCCTGGCCTAGAGGTCATGGCCCCAGCCCTGCAATAAGCAAAGTCCAAAACAGAGCAGGATATGCCAGATGTTGTTATCTGTAGGCTAGCAGAGGAGGGAATAGTCATGAGAGAATCCCCAGACCCCCCAGCACTCTACGTTCCCTCACATCAAGTCACTTACACAATTTCTAAGCACAGTCCATCCCCTTCCAGGATGCCATATCAGTTTAGCAGACATCAGGAGAGACAGCGTTTGGCATACATGGAGTCAGTACTGGATTTCACTGCATACCCATATATGCCAGTATCACCAGGTAGGTAGGTAGGTTACAGAGAAAGAGTCAGAAACTCTCTCTATGTGCCCATGGCCAGCCATGTCCAAAGAAAGTATATATAAAGTACTGCATCTTTCAAGGACAGATACTTTATATATATTTATTGGGCATGGCCATAGACACATAGAAGACCAGGCGTCAAAATTAAGTTTTGCAGCCAGTAGCCAAAAAGGGCTAGTGAGAAGGAAAACACACCAGCCCAGACATTTCCAGTAGCACAGTTGTGTCCTAGAAATCCAAGAACCATTACATACAATAAAACCTGCTTTTTAGTCACCACGGGCCCACATAACAAGAGTGAAGAATTAAGAACTCTAGAAATAACTCAGCTGGCAGCTGTTGCTTTTTCATGCTTCCCTGTTCAGTTTAATGATGAATGCAGTTGCATTTTTTTGTTTTACTTTCTCAATATGCTGTAATGGTCACTCTCCCCATCACATTTGTGCCCCCATCTCATCACCACACCACTCTTTTCCCATGCTGCTTAAGCCGTACTCCCTGGAAGACAGAAAAGAGAGAGAGGGAACATGATTGGGACATTCAAGTACTTGAAAGGGATAAATAATATTGATAAGGAAAGTCTCTTTAAGCTGAGTGGCAACCATATCACGAGGGGGCACAGTCTTAAGCTGGAGGGTGGGAGGTTTAGGAGGGATGTCAGGAAGCACTTCTTCACAGAGAGGGTGGTGGACACTTGGAATGCACTGCCGGAAGAGGTCATCTCATTAAAGACAGTGAGCAGCTTTAAGAGAGACTGGGATAGGCACAGGGAAGATAAGAATCATGGGTAGGAGGATGGGAGGAGTGGGGGAGGAGGGCAGGGGATTAGCTCAAGCTATGGACCCTGCAATACTAGCAGACTTGATAGACCAAATGGCCTTCTTCTGCTGGCTTCTTCGTATGTTCGTATGTTCAAAATCTCGGTTTATTAATGTTGACAAATGCTTTAGTATAACAACGTAACATACAGTTTTCAGCCCAACAGAAATATCACTGAACTGGGATTTATTTCATCTCATTAGCATCTGTCCCACTGGGAGCAAGTCTGTAATGTCTGATTATAGCTATGTATCCCCTAGATGGTGCTATCCCAATGGCTACTACCCCTGCCTGCTTGGCTAGGCAGGTTAAGGACCGTGCACGCAGTGCCTCCACCCAGGGACAGGGTTGTTAGTAGCAAAGTTAACCTGGGTACAGCCCTCCAGGACACTAACTCCCTCTTTCCCTCTACTGGAACCACAGTCAGATTAAATGCAAAAAGAGTTAGATCTGATTTATTTAGGGGACTAGAATAAGGGAGGGGCATAATCAGGTTGATTGGTTTAAATGCTGATTCAGTCAGGCAGTCATGCATGCACTTTAGAGTTCCTGCAGAGTCACATGCTCTGGGTACCCAGTTGGAAGTAAGGTGGGCTAGCCTGGAACATTGCCTGAGGTAGGTCGGCATTGCAGCTGGTTGGGGCCATGGGATGGAAAGAAGAAGCATGCACAACCACACACAAATTGTAATACGGAGCCGGAAGGCTCAGTGCATGACAAGAAAATAACAATTCAATCAGATGACAACACTTTTGATTTAGCTGATGTTGCAGGGAGCTACCCTGGTGTTTACTCATGCTATCCAGTACAGGACACAGGATGGATGAAATTGAGACTGCAGGTTGATAAGCTGGTATGCCAGGAGAAGCAGGGCCCACACGAATCACCAAGGCATCGTTCCTGTTCCAGGTGTTGAGCAGGGGGCTGATCCCCAGGCAGGTCTTTCATCGATGGTCTTCTCTGTGACATGAGTAGCTGGCTGGGCTAAGGTGGCAGGGTCCAGGCCAAGTGGAGATGAATGCAGATTCAGTCCAGTAGGGACTGGATGCAGCCTCCAGCAAGCGCGACACAATTCGGCAGTGGGGAACCAAATCTCGACCCAATAACAGCACACAGCACATTTATAGTAAAAGAAAGCAATACTACAGTTCGGATAACAGTCCGGTTGCAATCACAGTGTCTCTGTGTAAACCATGCTCTCTGTGGCGGTTCCAGATGTCCTGACAGGCCGATCATGTACAGCAAATATCTGGTCTTCTTTAGGCAAATGTGCAGTGACAATCTGGTGGCTTTTGTCACCATTAAGTTGGATAAAGTCCGATTACTAAGCCCTTCAAAGGATTCCCTCTCTAGGGACAGTAGGCAGACAGGCCAGACTCAGCCTTTCTACTGATCTCCTGCACAAACTATGCAGGAGCAGCTGCTTGAATATCTCAAGCTGTTTTCTCTCTCTCTCAGACTGAACTACTGCTGCAGGCAGCTTGGGACTTTTCCCAGGATCCAAAAGGTTCAGTTGACTGATCCATCTGTCAGTCAAAGCAAGGGCTCCCTCTCCATGTCCATTTAGGCACCAAAGTCTCAAAACTACAATTCCTAGAGAATTTCACTCCCACAAGATCCCTGGGGACAGACACCTTTTTTGGGTCCCCAAAGGTACTGATTGGTCCAAACTTCTGGTCCAGAACCAAAATGGTGGTGCAATACAGAAAAGTCCATGCTGCAATATAGAAATGTCCATGCTGCAAAGAAGGCAGGTTAGACAAACTTCAATAACATTACTACTATAATAGATACTCAGCGAATATATACAGTTTCTAACAAAGCTCCCTCTGCGCAATTAGCAATGGCAGAATGGAGCAATAACCTTGCAGCTCAGGCGGGACTCGAGCATAGGAACACTCAGCCCCCACCCAGATTAACCATTACACTGCAATATAGGCAGCTCTTAAAGAGACATTACATAGAGGTTATAAAGGCACTCACAGGCAGTATTTAAACGATTAAGACAAAGGACACCAGCCTGGCAGTGGGCATTTAGGCACACCCAAGGAAGACTTTTTGGGAACCCCCATTTGTATGGGAGTTACAGCTATAAGTGGATTCCCAAACTTTTTGTCAATCACAATCTGAAACATGGGAAACTCTGTTTCATTAGGGATACACATTTCACGCAAATAAACCTGCAACCTTTGATTACTTGTAGTTTGTTTTCTGCCCTTGAGCCTGACACCTTGAAAAGGTGCAGAAAGCTACTAAAGAGGCAGAAAACAAACTGCAAAAATCTAATTAAAGGTTGCAGGCTTATATTTTACATGTAAAGCATGTATCCCCTGATGAAATAGTTTTTCCCATGTTTCAAATTATTATTGAGAAAAAGTTTGGGAATCCACTTAAAGCTATAATCGAATATTACAGACTTGCTCCCAGTGGGACACGTGCTAGTGAGATGAAGAAAAAAAAAACATTTCAGTGATATTTCTGTTGGGCTGAAAACTGTATAAAATTTTTTTTTGCCATATCGTTAGTTATTGCTAATAAGCATTTTTTCCCCCCTGTAGCAGTGGCAATAATTTGTTAGCTGAATATAAGATCAAGCAGATGCAAAACAGTCACCTGATTAGGACTATGATTGCACTGGCAGGAAAGGCAAAGGACGCTCAGATTTAAAAAACTAACTACTAATACTACATGACTTTGTTCTTGTATTTTCAGGAGGGAAGAAACATGTACTGGCTGTGTTGCTGCTTACCCCGTGGCCATGATAGGGCCTTTAGGATGGGAAGAGAGACCGAGAATACTGGCTACCTTACTAACTTGCTTGCTGAAGGCTTCAGCAAGACAGTAAGCAAATTAGAAATCTAGCCAGTCGGCTAGGTCTCTCTTCCCATCCTAAAGCTCCCCAGGCTGTCCCCCCCCCCAAATACATCAGACACTGCAGAGTTGCCAGAGACCGTCCACCCCCATGCTCATCAGACAGTCACACACTGATGAAGACCACCAGACCCATTTCATTCTCTGGACTCAGCATCCCTCCCATCCATCCCCACAGAGGCAACATCAGCATCCCTCCCATCCATCCCCACAGAGGCAACATCAGCTTCCCTCCCATCCATCCCCACAGAGGCAACATCAGCATTCCTGCTATCCATCCCCACAGAGGCAACATCAGCATTCCTCCCATCCATCCCCACAGAGGCAAAATTAGCATCCATACCCACAGAGGCAACATCAGCATTCCTCCCATCCACCCTACAGTGGCAGCATCAGCATCCCTCCCATCCACCCCCACAGAGGCAACATCCACATCCCTCCCATCAGTCCCCACAGAGGCATCATCAGCATCCCTTCCTTTCATCCCCCCATCCCCACAGAGGCCACCACACCGTATTACCTGGTTACTGCAGTGCTTACCCCATGACAGGGCCTTTAAGATGGGAATGGAGATCTAGCCTACTGGCTAGCTTGATAACTTGCTCGCTGAAGGCTTCAGCAAGACAGCAAGCTAGTCAGTAGGCTAGATCTCTCTTTTCCATCATGAAGCTCCCCAAACTGTCCCATTCTTTAGTTACTGCATGGCTAACATTTACCAAATCACAATCCAGAATCAACATTTCCTAACAAAAAAACAGACTGGCTTTTGTTATTGTTAAAATAAGTTTAAATGTGCCAGTCCCTCACCCAGCATGGGCTAAGCAGCCCAGAGTATACCACAATGAGCTGAAGTTCCTGAGAAGCAGGGTTGGTTTCCTAGCTGGATTGCCAGGAGACACTCTGTGAATGTGCACCCCATGTCTGCGGCGGAACTGCCAGCGGCATGGACCAGGGCATTTTCCTCCAGTTTCTGTTTCTTTCTGTGATGGTGCTGGACTTCAGTGACACACACGTGTGCAGCAGCATGCATGCATGCTTGGGGACAGCTGGCTGTCACTCACCTCTGACTAGCTGCTCCCTGTGTGCTTCCACCTGGTCTCCACCAGGGAACAGTCAAGCAGAGAAACTCAGAGTCTTCACCCTGTACTGAGGGGAAAGAGTTGTCCTCAGGATGTTAAATCTGCTCTCCCCAGGACGGCCCCTGAGCCACCCCAGTCCTTTCCTGAATCTGGGTCACCAGTGTAGTGAGGGGTAGTGCTACTGCAAAACACTGTTGAGCCTTGAGAAGTATTTTGACTTCCAAAAAACTAAAATTACTTCCAAATTTGGACCTGTGGAAGTATCTGACTTCCATTCTACCCCAATAAACTCAACAAACCCCTGTTCACATGGCTATTGTTATTTATTTATTGGTAACCGAGTAAGTTCAGTTCAGAAGTTTGAGTGACCAAAATTGATCATGTTAACATTTTTTATTAGAAATGGGTCGGTATGTATACAATAAATCACACTGCACTTATATATACTTTTAACAAACAAATTTACAATTTAGAGCTGATCATAAGCAATTAGTGGCTGAAAATACAACCATCCATCTAACCTTCCATTCTATATTTTACCCAACAACGTAGCAATAGAGCAACACCATCCAGTATTAAGTGTTATTTGTTTGTTATTTTTGACTGAGAAAGTCACACTAACTTGTGATGGCTTGTTTCCAGTTGCATCCTGGGGCTGGGCTACATGGATCGTTTTTTTTTTTCCTTGGTAACCCAGTATGGGTCAGTAGACTCAATGCCAGTTTACAGGGGTGAACCAGGAGCTGGAGAGGTTAACCGACTTGCTCAGGGTCACACAGTATGCAAGCGGAGGTTGTGGGAATCAAACCCAGGTCTGCTGGATGTACCACACTCTTTTACTATTCATTGCTCTGTCCTCTAGGCTATACTACATTTAAAATCTCATCCAAAGGACGGCACCGCAACAGTGCAGTACTCCGTTGGTACTGCACTACAATGTCAGTTATGGGTAGTACCCCAAGTACCTGACGTAGGGCTAGAACCCACAACCTTCTGATCTTCCAGCCCCAGAGCTGAGCGTGCTACCTACTGAGCAACTGACAGTGCTATAACTATAAACAGGAGATACAACATGCTTCTTTTAACATCAGAACTTAAAATTGGAAACACGGTTATGTTCCAAACTCAGCATATCAGTTAGTGCCTTAATATAACCTTTTTAGTGGTTTAGGTGATAGTATATATACTTTTATTAGCTTAAACCAGGTAAGGTGCATTGAGTTATGTCCCTTTCCAGCCACAACACTAACCCGATCAAAGGTTAAACAAACACTACATATGCTATAAGTACAGTCCAGATACTGTAGGAGGCAGTATAGGGCAGTGGTTTAAGGCACTGAGCTGCAAATCTGGAGTCCTGGGTTTGAATCCCACAGCCCGCACTTGCATACTGTGTGACCCTGAGCAAGTCACTTAACTTCCCTGTGCTCCTAGCCTGTAAACAAGCTTTCAGCTTAGTGTCGCTCTCCTGGTTAAACAACTGCAAAAAAAAAAAAAAAGATACTCAAAATCCCTAATCCAACCAAAAATGTTCTGCATTGCTGCTGTTGCCTACCTTAGCTGGCTCAGGCCGATGCTCTCCTCCTCTGCTGCTCCTTGAGTTGACCTGCTGGTGTTGCTGGCTGCCCAGACCGAAGGAACCCACCCAGCCACTTGTTGGCCTGCCATTTGCCTAAACCTCCCTAACCCCACCCGGCATGCTCGGGTCACCCTCGCTGTGCTCCCCTCTGCAATGCTTGTCTGGCACCCGTGCCGGTGACCACATCCACAACTGGCCTGGTTCCATTTACCAGGCACCGACCCTGGGACTTCCTTCTCCCTCCTCGCTGGCCCGACTTGGACTCAACTGGCCTGCTGCTGCTGTGGTGTTCCGGACGACTGTCAACTCCTGGCGTACGCTGTTTTTTCTTTTAGGTTCCTCTTTTTTCTGGCTGGACCAGGCATGATCCACCATCACCACCACTGCTTGTCTGCTAGGCCAGCCTGTCTGTCGCCTCTCACTCTCTCCCACCACACAATGAAAACCGTCGTCGACTCACCTCTGAGTCCTCACACACACCTACATACACAATTACCCAGATGCATGCACGCATATCGCGCCCAGTATACAAGCCCCTCCCTGGCCAATCACCATGCATCAAGTTTTAAAACGGACCTGTGAACCACCACAATGATTTTTCAGGGGGGGGGGTTGGCTGTAAACTAAAGAAAGGCAACATGGCAAAGGGCGGGTGCCAATTTTAAATATAATGTCAGCCAGGCTGCCACTCACCAGTCCAAATAAACAGTGGGTGAAGCTGCGGTCATAGCAGAGGGCACACACACACACACACAGAAATCAGGGAGAAATGCTTTAAAAAAGGCAGCATGTAGCAGGCAAAATATTGCTGGGGCTCGGCCCATCTCAAAAAATATTGCTGGGGCCAATGTCCCATGGGCTCATACAACCCGGCGCCTGTGCCTGTTTGCATATGCTGCTCTTTGTTTCTACATTACACTGCCCTGCTTCTGAAATTCATTGTAACAGCTGTTTTGCCACAAAATAAACAATTTGAAATAACCATTGCAGAATTTTATATTTTCCACTATGCTTCTACCCGTGGTTTAGCACCTGCACATTCACCAGCAGTGTCTTGTAGAATCTTACAGTGCCATTAGTAATGTGAGAACCTATAACTGAAGGACTGCATGTTATTACATTGTGTTCAATGTATAAATACAGTGTTGCTTCACCATCTGTTCTTTAAATCAAATGACAAATGAGTGAGTGGCTACCAAAATACTGGGGCCTTTGTATAACCCATGTGTCAAAGACAGACACGTGAACACCTTGTTGAGTTTAACTGTCCTTTAAGCAAGAATATTCATCTGCTGTACAGGTACATGCTTGCACTGCTTCAGTAAGAGACCCCCTTGTGTTCTGCAGATAACAGTACATTAGTAACTACCTTATGTTGCGGACATATGTTCATTTCTCTCCCCATCATTCTTCATCTTTGCTTCTCTTTCTCACTTTCTCTCTCTTTCTCCCCCGTGAGACATTCAATCTGAATACCCCACTGTCAGTATGAAGCACTGACTCAAGGATCACATTAGCTTGCTTTATGTTTTTGTTTTTGTAGGAGACATGGGGCACATCTTAAAAAGACACAATGTGCATATAGAACTAAACTTCATAGTTTACAATAATATAATGAACATCATTGTAACTTGTATAGTAACTTGAATTGGCTTCCTTTGGACCTTAGGGACAAGTACTAGATAAATAGCTTGATACTCAGGTAATGGCATGAATGTGACAATTTGACTCAAATGTGACAGGAGTTACTGCGGACTGTGCAAACCCATATCCCAGTAGTTCTCTGTGTTTCATGCGAAATGCCTTCTGTAGTGATAGTGGCCAATGTTTAAGGGTGGCTTGTGTTTGATTATTTTATTTTTTCACTGCATCTTAAGTTCGAGGGTGGTGTGTAATAGAGGGCAGTTTCAGATTGAAGATATATGGTATTAATTGTTATTTTTACATATGTCATGCTTTTTGTAACTGAATCATTTCAAGTACAGACAACCAGGGGTAAATTAACAAGTCTGTGATCCATTTCTGAAGAGAGATTACCATGTCTAAAACAATGTTCTCAGCTGTGACAAAAGGGGTGGGTTTATTTGCCATTTGGGTAAGTGAACTGTACTGTGTGAGCAGTGGTTCTAGTGGGTTTCTGGCCTAGAGAGAGAGGCAATATAGTGCAGTGGTTAGAGGCTCTGAGCTGCAAACCTGGAGACCTGGGTTTGAATCCCACCACCCCCACTAGGATACTGTGTGACCCTGAGCAAGTCATTTAACTTCCTTGTGTTCCAAGGTTGCACCTGTAAACAAGCTTCAGCATAGTGTGTCTCTCCTGGTTAAAAAAAAAAAAAAAAGAGAGACCCTGAGTGAGTGTCATGCTGAGTGGTAGCAGCATACTGAGGCAAGCCTTTCAGGCGTCTGAAGGGTTGTGGAAGCCGGCAGCAGTGCAGAGTTCTGAGGAAGAACCAGTCTGTGGTAGTTACAAACTGCTTCTCTGATCACTTTTCTCTTTTCACTTGACTTTCCACTGATGTTACTCATAGCTTCTTTATTGACATTACATCCAGTCCACAACTTGTACATATATCTTATTTCACACAGTATTCCTATTTTAAACATTTTCTCTTTATATATCACAGCAGGGGGAATTTTTTACTCTATACACATCTTTCTCTTTTCATAGAGTCTCATACTTTTGCACATGAATTTAACCAGTCTGCAAAAGCTACCACTTTCTTGCAAGAACTGGGACTTTCTTCCCTAGGGTTTTACCATGCTCTCAAGGGCACCATCACTTCCTTGGTGTGGGCCCCAATACTTAAAACAGACATACTTGTAAGCAGTACCAAAGGGATTTAAAAAACAGAGTCACACTCAGATTCAGGTGCTCATGGCTAGAATGCAGTAACAGCAAACAAAAGAAAACCGGGCACTCACCACCTCAGGGAAGCATAAGCAAAAGGCAGGTTTTTGTGTGTGAATCCATTTTTCTGAAGGCACAGAGTTTGCAGTAAAAACAACATGCAGGCCTCAAGCATGGAAGAGTGTCACCTGATGCATTTCACATTCCCCTGGATGCTTTATCAAAGCATCTGGGGAGATGTGAAATTCATCAAGTGATGCTCCTCCGTGTTTTGGGTCTGCATGTCATTTTTACTGCAGACAGTGCACCTTCAGTAAAAATGGATTGACACACGAGAACCTGCCTTTTGCTTGTGCTTCCCTAAAGTGCTGAGTACCAAAGAAACTTTATCCAGAACCCCAGCAATTCCTACAGCTTTTAGTTCCTCTCAATGGTCACCAACTCCAGCCCAACTGCTTCAACATATAGTGCTACTGATAATCCCACTTGTGGAAAAATTCCCCCGAGATGTCCAAGTTACAGTGAGTTAACACTTGCACCAAATACTGGAAAACACTGACTTGGCAAATAAGGCATTAGATACTTAGCTTTCCCAAACCCATAACTGTTACACACTTTCTTTAGCTCTGAGCCATTATGGAATACATTTCTCTGGGCTACAGGGTCTGATATTACTGTCTCTCTCTCTCTCTCTAATTGCTCAAATACTTGGTAACATTATTTCTCTCTATAGACTTCCTGCAACTGACCCTCAGCTCCAGCAGACAGTGGGGTACACATTCTTGAGACTGCAAGGGACACAGATACATAACCTGGCAGTCATGCTCAGCTTACATGTATGATCTTCACCTGCAATAGTGATCTCGAAGGCCAGCTTGATGAAAGGTTTCTTCTGGACTCCCCCATCACTGTATATTTAGCCTGAGGCTGCACTTCCTCCTCCACCTTGGAACCTAATGTGGGTCTTCACGAACCCTGTGCAAATCCCTTGAAGGAATACTCCCACTTTTCCATTCCTTTGCTGGGCTGGAGCTGTTCTTTCCTCCCTTACTTCTGGCAGGTCCTCTGTGGACCAGGACCCATGGGTTCAACTGTGCCACATCCTAGTCCTGAAGCCCTGACACAACTCCAATTCTTGCAGGCTCTCCTTGACACCAGTCTCCCAGAGGCCTTGGCTCCTTAGTCTGGACCGATGAGCTGCTGATTCTCTGCTCTAAATCTTCTAGAACTAACTCAAAACTGTTCGGCCTGCTCTTTTATAACCTAAACTCTACACATTTCCTGTATGGCACTAGTTTACCAGATTCCTGAGAACATTCTGTACTGCTCTGTCCTGTTAACTGTATCCTGATAGCTTTTCTGCACTAGGTCACTAACAGCGTCACTGAAGTCTTAAAGGGCCACATTAGTACCCCGTCTTTAGGTACCAGCTTACGCATTATATGGTACAACTGGAACCCAATCAAATGGGTATTTCACTAGTACAGCTGTGTATCATGCCTGTAGCTGAATGGGTCAAACAGCAACTTCTGAACTTCAAAGCATTTCAACAATCTAGCCATGCACTCTGCCTACTACATTACAACATAACCGTATCTTATTATTTATGAAAAACTGGGTTATTGCCTTCTCCATGTACAAACTTTGTAAAAAGTTAATAAATGTTTTTGAGCATTTCTGTTTACTTTCCAGTAAAGGTGGGTGAGCCAGACCTGGCTCGGCTCAACTCGCCTCTATTTTTGACTTGCGAGCCATGAGCCGAGCCGAGTATTTTCATGTTGCTGGCTGAAAACTCAGTGTCCCAGTGTTCCTGGTGGCACTGGAGCTACTGTGCATGCATGAGGGAAGGGATGACGATGATGATGGATGGACGTCATTCAGTAGTCAGAGAGAGCGGGATTGCTGCTGTGTGCGTGCCGCCGTGAGTGCCATCATCTCATCTGCGAGTTAAAAATTAATCCATCCATCTGTCATCCCCTCATCCGGACCGTGACTTCTGCAGTGCAGAGATTGTGTTTTTTTTTCTCCCACCCCTATTGACAGTGTTCCCTATGCGGTGACTGTCGGATCAGTTTTGGAGTTCTCAAGGTGCAAAAGGTCCCAAGATCAGCAGAACAAGTAGTCGGAGAACGGAAGTAATGTAAAGTAAGTGGTGTGGGCCGGGGTGAGCAGTAGCACTGGCAGTCTACTTAGAGTCAGAGCGGGGGGCACAGGTGCCTTTTTTCTGTTGGGGAGTCCTTTTTTGCTTTTTCCCGCTGTCTGCTGCACTGCAAAGCAAAGGCTCCTTTCCGAGCTCCACAGTCCATACACTTCAGTAGCTGGGGGGAGTGGGACTTGATTGTTTCCAAGGAGGAGGGTGGGTCCACAGTACAGGCCTGGCTGGCTTTGGCCTGGGACTTGGAGTAGGTAGTCATCCGGAGGACTGGGAGGCTGAGTGAGGGGTGAGCAGTTGACTCTCAGAGTGGGCAGTAGGTGCCTTTTTTCTTTTGGGGGGGTCCTTTCTTGCTTTCTTCCTCTATCTGCTGTACTCCAAGTGCAAAGCAAAGGTTCCTCTTCTGAATTCCACCATGCATACACTTCAGCAGCTGGGGGAAGGGGGAGTTTAGGACTTGATTGATTCAAGGGATGAGGGAGGGTCCAGCCACAGTAAGGGACAGGCTGGCTTTGGACTGGGACTCGGAGTATGTGTCTGTCATCTGGAGGACTGGGAGGTTGAGTGTGGGGTGAGCAGTCGACTCAGAGTTGGTGGCAGGGGCCTTTTTTCTGTTGGGGTGGTCCTTTCTGGCTTTCTCCCTCTGTCTGCTGCACTGCAGTTCAGTTCTGCTGCAAAGCAAAGGCTCCTCCTCTGAGTTCCATAGTCCATACACTTCAGCAGCTGGGAAGGGAAGAGTTTAGGACTTGATTCCAAGGACGAGGGAGGGTCCACAGTAGGGGCCTGGCAGGCTTTGGCCTGGGACTCAGAGTAGGTATCTGTCATCTGGAGGACTGGGGTTGAGTTTGGGGTGAGTAGTTGATTCAGAGAAGGTGGCAGGCGCCTTTTTTCTGTTGTGGGGGTCCTTTCTGGCTTTCTCCCTCTGTCTGCTGCACTGCAGTCCTGCTGCAAAGCAAAGGCTCCTCCGAGGTCCACAGTCCGTACACTTCAGCATCAGCAGTTGGGGGGGGGAGTTAGGAGTTGATTGTTGATTCTAAGGAAAAGGGCGAGCCCACAGTAGGGGCCTGGCTGGCTTCAGCCAGGGACTCGGAGTAAGTGTCTGTCATCTGGAGGACTGGGAGGTTGAGCATGAGCAATGTAGAGAGGCACCATGTGAGGATCAACTTAATCAGGGCAGCGGGCAGGTCAGCTGGTAATGGCTGGTGCTTGGGCCGGGTGAATGCTGTTGCTGCAGGGGAGGGAACCAGCCAGGGAATGGTGGGAGTTACTTTGCTGGATGTCAGGACTGGGATAAGGTGAGGGGTCAGGGTAGGAGGGTTGAGCCAACAAGCATGTTATTCCATGATGGTAGTGGGTAATCTGTTCCAAAAATAGAAATAAAAGGGTGCTTAAAATCAGCTATTAAGTGTATAACATGTTAGAATTTAGCTTGCTTCGCTATTGATGTCTGTGTCATTTGTTGTTTACCACCTCTGACATGACAGGCCGGTAACGTTAATGTAGAAACATTTGCTGTTAGCTAGCAGCCTAGACCTTACACACAGAAAAAAGTTGAGGGAATTGGATGTGTGTCCATAGAATCTATTTTATAAAAGGTCACAACTTTCTGAGAATTTCCCTCTGCTGTTCCTTCAATCAGCATCAAGATTGTTGAGCTCAGTCATTTATTATTTTTATGTAGCCCAAAGATCACAGCACTGTTTTCCACTGAGTGCTGCAGATTAACAGCATACTATATGAATTATTTAAAACTGCCTAATGTGCATAAAAACAATAGCACAGGACTGGTTGAATTCCCCTATAGATGAAGTCAGTGAAACATAGAAACATAGAAACACAGAATTTGATGGCAGATAAGGACCGCTTGAACCACCTAGTCTGCCTATTTCCCTACCTAACGGATAAGCTGCAGATCCTAGTTAACCAACAGCCTACTTCCTCCTACCCCCCACTAGAATTGCCTTATGTCTGTCCCATGCATTCTTGAATTTCCCCACTGTTTTTGACTCTACGACCTCCTCAGGAAGGCTGTTCCATGTATCCACAACCTCTCTGTGAAGAAATACTTCCTCACTTCTCTGAGTCGTCCCTCTATCTTCAAATTGTGCCCCTTGTTTTTGCACATCTCTTTTCTGAAAGATGCTACCCTCTTGACTTTGTTGATTCATTCCTTGAGGTATTTGAAAGTTTCTATCACGTCCCCCCTCTCCCTCCTTTCCTCGAGGCTATACATCTTAAGTTCCTTTAGTCTTTCTTCATATGTCTTCTGATGCAGACCCTGCATCATTTTGGTTGCCCTCTTCTGGACAGCCTCCAGTCTGTCTATGTCTTTGCGGAGATGGGGTCTCCAGAACTGTACACAGTACTCCAGATGTGGTCTTACCAACTGCCTGTACAGAGAGCCAACAACTTCCTGTTTTCTACTGGTGATGCCTCTCCCTATGAATCCCAGTATCCCCCCAGCCCTCTTTACTGCCTTCTCACATTGCTGGCCCACCTTTAGGTTGTCTGATATGACTACCCCCAGGTCCCTTTCCATTTTTGTTGTTGTCAGTATCTCACCCCCATTGTGTACTCTTCCCTGGGTTTTGTTTCCAGGTGCATTACTTTGCACTTCTTTGCATTGACTCTAAGCTGCCATACATTTGACCATTCCTCCAACCTTGCCAAGTCCTTTTCATCCTTTCCACCCCACCTTGTGTATCAACCCTGTTGCAGATCTTTGTGTCATCTGCAAAGAGACATACTTTCCTTCCAGTCCCTCTGCAATGTCACTTATAAAGACTTTAAAAGGACCGGCCCCAGTACTGAACCCTAGCTGTGCCCACTAGTAACCCTCCTTTCTTCACTGTGGACTCCATTTACTATTACCCGCTGTGTCCTGTTGTCCAACCAGTGTTTTATTCAGGCTACCACCCTAGGACCCACTCCCAGGCTGGCTAATTTGTTTATTAATCTTTTGTGCGGGACTGTGTCAAATGCCTTGCTAAAGTCTAGGTAGGCCATGTCCACAGCCCCTCCCTGGTCTACTGCTTTGGTCACCCAGTCAAATAAATCAATTAGATTTGTCTGACATGACCTTCCTGCTGTGAATCCATGCTGCTTTGGGTCCTGTGCCCCACTGGCCTCTAGGTACTCAACAATTCTTTCCTTCAGAAGTGATTCCATAATTTTCCTTACCACTGAGGTCAAACTGACAGGTCTGTAGTTTCCTGCTTCTGTCTTGCTCCCACTTTTGTGAAGGGGAATCACATCCACCCTCCTCCAGTCCTCAGGTACCACCGCATCCTCCCATGATTTATTAAAAAGGGTAGTCAGTGGTGTTACTGGTTCTTCCCTTAGTTATTTTAAAATTCTGGGGTGAATTCCATCAGGGCCCATTGCTTTATCCACCTTCAGTTTTAAGAGTTCTTTCAGAACCCTTTCTACTCTGAAAGGACTAATATCAACCCCCCTATCCAGAGTGCTTCATTTGACCAGATTAGGTATTTCCCCTTGCTTTTCCATTGTGAATACTGAGCAGAAGTATTTGTTCAGTATCCCTGGTTTTTCACTGTCACTCTCTGCCCAACCACCTTCCTCTTTGTTCAGCCTCAGTATCCCTGCCTTAGTCTTTCTTTGCTCCCTAATGTACCTTTAAAAGGTTTTATCCCCCTTCTTAACCAAGTTGGCTATCTTTTCCTCAGTTTGGGCCTTTGCTATTCTGACTGCCTTACCCGCTTCCTTCTGTTTTAACTGGTATAGTTCTCTGTCCTGCTCCTTCTGTGTTTCCTTATACTTCCTGAATGCTATCTTTTTCCTTACCTTCTCCGCCACTTCTTTTGAGAACCATAGTGGTTTTTTCTTTCATTTTGATTTGTTTATTTGCTTCACACAAAGATTTGTTGCCTCTGTGATGGCGGTTTTGATGTTTCCCCATTGTTTCTCCACCCCATCTTCTTGCCTGTTTGCTAGTGCTTTTCTGAGGCACTCTCCCATTTTGACAAAATCAGCCCTCCTGAAGTCCAGTACCTTCACTTTTGTGTGGCTTGACTCTACAGCTAGGTTTATTGTGAACCACACTGTTTGGTGGTCGCTTGTTCCCAGATGGCTACCCACTTCAAGATCAGAGATCCTCTCTCCATCCCCATTTGAGAGCACCAGGTCCAAGATTGCTCTCTCTCCTGAGTGGGTTCCAAAACTAGCTGTCTGAGGCATGCTGTCCAGAAACAATCACCTACAACTCTTACCCCCCACCCTGGGGAGTGCCTTCCTTCCTTTCAGACACCTATTTCACAAAGGCTAAGTAACAGGTCTAGTCACAACTGACTGCAAATATCTCCCAGCCACAGTTCCTCCCAGGCAAATTAAAGTTAAAACTAAGAAAAGTCCACCCCAAAAACAGAATCAATACTAGTTACTTACACAGGTCCAAAAAGTAATAATTCAGTTCAGTGTAGTCTAGAAAATAATCTCCTTGATTCAAGGAAGCTGTGGCTGCTTTCTCACTCTCCCTGTCTTCAATGTGAGAAGGAGACTGCAACACCTCTGAGACAAAAAAAAACCTTTTCAGCAAAAGAAATAAATAAATAGGGCAAACAGTAATTTTGCTTAGCTTAATGATAAAAAGTCACAAAATGTAAGCACCACCTGTAATAATTTCACAGAACATATACCCTGTAAGAAACACTTTGCTACAGAGAAAAATAAAGCAGTAACAGAAGATATACTTGCAAAGACAATTTGAATCAGAAGATTACAGCAGTAATCTGTTAGCACACACCTGTAGGCACACCTTGTAATAATGCAGCAGAAGGTATACCCAGCAACAGCAATTTGAATCAGAGAAAAATAAAGTAATAAAATGTTAGCAACAAACAGTAACAATCCCTGTGAGTACAAAATAAAAACAACAACACACAGTAAATCTGCCTAGGCAAAAAGTCTTAATCCTTTCCCTTACTCTGGTAAGGTTCTTAGTGCTGTCCTTTCAAGCAAGCTAGAAGGAAAGAGCTCAGGTGAAGCTAGGTGCCTTGGCTAGCAAACCTAGCCTTCCACCCCAGTGCTAGAGGAAAGATCAGTAGGTTGGGCTAAAAAACTCCCCCCCCCCCCATTATAATTTTGCCAGACTCAAGCTGCTGCTGATTCATAGCTCAGCATGTTACATCAGACTAGGCTCCCTGGTGTTTGACAATCAGTATGTTAATTACATCACCAAGTATCCTTGCCAGCTTCCCTCTTTAGGGGTCTGAAACATGCAGTACTGGCAGAAAGCATGGTGTACAGGCTGCCTGAGATGTAGGAGGCAGTATATAGAACACTGTGCTAAGGTGCTGAGCTGCAGATCTAGAGTCCTGGGTTTGAATCCCACAGCCACCTAGGTGCATACTGAGCAAGTCAATTAACTTTCTTTTGCTCCCAGGTCTCATCTGGAAACATGCGTCAGCTCAGTGTGCTACTCCTGGTTAAACAATGTTCCCTTCCTTGTGGTCCACATTGCCACTAGTAACAAGTTTGCCTTCATAGATGAACTGTCTCCTTGTACTGTATGTCTCCTTGTACCCACATGCCCCCCATCTCAAGTAAAGTCCACAGGAATTATGAAGAGGTGAGCCCCCATTGCCTGGAAGTACTAAGAGATTGGATTGTGGCAATGGGAGAGAGTAGAGGACCACATGTTGGAAGTGACCAGGCCTCCTGCAACTCCACTAATCAGAGGCATCTGTTCTATGTGTGGCGCACTGCTAAACCATGCACTGCAGCAGAAGTGAGTGCCAGTTTCTGAGATCAAGCAGGTGAGGGTAACCACTGCTGTGGTCCAAGTTAACAAAGTTCAGATCTCGTAGCAACAGATCATTAGAGCATTAAAAGTCCTCACTTTGGATCACATTTTATTTGAAGGTACCCCTTTTTTGTTAATTTTTCTGTGCCTGTTTTTGCTTGTATTTTTTTAGGGTGCACAGTGTGAGTGCAGTCAATCCGAGGTAGGGACATCACAGTACAGTAGCATGTGAAAGAGACACAGAGCACCACTGGTTTAGACATGCTTAGAATTGCCAGCTGCTGCAGCATTTCATTCCTGTACTACATGCAGGACAGTATTAACTGTTTATGTGAGAAGGGAAGAGAAGGCAGTAATGAGATTATTCTTTGTGGCGTGGCTGCCACACTTATGCTTGCCCACCCTCCCGCCATGTGCATAGGCCACCATCAGGTCAGTTGATACCAGGACAAACTGTTGGTTTCTGAACTGATTAGATTTATATTAGCCAGCAGTTCAAAAAAAAGCAGTTATTTTCTGTCCTCTTGTCCATGATCTGTACACTGACTACACACTCTAGCTGCAGAAGAGTGAATGGATGAAGGCTGTGCTCCACTGTTAATTGCTATGCCTGCTGCTTTGTCCGGTCTGGCAAACAGCAACAACTTGTCCTCCACCAAGAGTCCTGCTCCATACTGTACTGTCTGTGCGTACTCACTGTTGGTCTGCTTTTCCTGTCCCCACCTGTCTACCAGGCTGCCTGCTCTGCCAGGTCTGCGTCTGCCCTTGTAATTGCTTGCTTTTTCTGCACTGCTTTTGACTTGCCTTGCTATGCTGTTTGCTCTCCTCTCTCACATTGAGTTTTTTTTTATAATTGGGATCACCTGTATATAAAAACTAATTGTGAATTGTTGTCAGTTTGTGACTGCTGTGGGGGAGGGGTTTGAAGGTGATGACGGTTTCAGGTCAGTGGTCAGACTCTGCTCATGGTGATGTAATGCATCAGTTATTACCAGTAACATTTCTGTACTGTGACTCAATAAAAACTAATGTGGCTGGGTGGGGGTAGGAAGAAATTAAGTGAAACCTTGGATTGGTGATTGTTTAGGCCAAAATAGTCATCATATACTTTTTTTTTATATGAAAAATATATTGAGTTATATTGTCTCAGATATTTATAAAAAATATATTTTAATTAGAAGCATTTTCTGAAATACAGTATGCAAAATACATTGTAGAAATGTATTGCAGTATAAAATTCTTATAAAAAAAGCAGGTCAGTTTTTGAATTTCCGATAACCTTCGGCTCGGCTCGTGATTGGCTCTAAGAGCCAAGCCAAAGCCTTGGCTTGGCTCTGGCTCAGCTCTTCTTCAAAAAATCAAGGCTTGCCCAGCTTTATTTTCCAGACCTTTATACTTGCAGCAGTGCTTGTATGCCAATGTTGATAAATTAGGCAGCTTGATACCTAAGATGTTATAGTATGTAAGTGGAATTGAACAGCATGGCATGCAACTGCTCAGATAACTATTACATTGAAACTTCCCTTACTGTGATAATGATGACAATGTGATTTACATTTGGCAGTTAGTCTAACCTCCATTATCTTACTAATTACTGCGTTCCCAAACACAATATATAGTTAAAATGTATGCTTCCAAGTTTGTTACCTTATAGTATTTTAACTTTCCCCTTCCAGTTGTTTGTATCATTTTCATCTGTAAATATTGCTGCTAATTACTGTTTAGCAATCTGAGTCATTAGAAAAGTGCTTTATCTAATAAGAATAGCTGGCTTGCTAACTAACTAGCTATTTTTTCATTATTTTTTATATTGAGTTCAGGATAGAAAGGTAGGTAGGTAGGTATGTATGTAAGTAGGTATTTAATTATTCTATAGTGCCTTTCCAAGGCTCAGAGTGCTTTACAATTCATTATGAATTTTCAAGGAAAAACCCTGAAACCTCAATAGCAAAAAGATATCATCTGTCTGCATCAAAAAGCTAGTGAAGCACTTAGGTACTAGATCTCATTACCAAGGCAAAAAAGCTTCATTACCTACAAAATCAGGGACTATTTTATGTTTACAATTTTACCATTTAAAATGAATTTAAGCAAATAATTTTATGTAAAAAAATATTAAAAGTGTTTTAACTTTACATAGAATACAAAAGAGCAGTGAGCCATTTTATAAGCTCAATAAGCCACTCCAGTGTGTGCATTCAAGAATTTAATGCACTTTCCAGGGTCATAAGGACACTTGGTCTTCAACCTTGTGTCTCTCTGCTACAGCAGACATTTAAATCCATTAATGCCCACTCTGTTGTGGCTTATTGTTTACTTATAAGACAAACCAGTTCAGAGCCAAGCATATAAGTTATACAGAAGGCTATCACATTTTAAATGAACTCTTATACAGAAATCAACAATAGCAATGATAAATAGAACTTCTAGCTCAAACTCAATGGAGAAAGCTTGATTAAGTAGCACTAGAGATTTGTTCTAAATACAGACAGAGAGGGCACCTAGTGAAGTTCTGTCAGAATACAGCTCCAAAGCATAAGGACTGTTACAACAAAAGCACAAATCACCAACTGATCTAAGGTGTAAAGATGGAACACAGAGGAGCCACTCTTCAAAGAATATGTGGTTTTCATGGGGAGAGAGCAGGTCTGAAGCTCATGGAGATAAAACACACACAAACAAAAACAAACAAAAAAAACACAAAAGGAAGCACTCTGCCAACATAGAAATGAAAAGAAATCACAAATAGGATCAAACTTGGCTCAACGTGGAGTTTTCAGCACTATACCCCAGAGCTTCAAGTCTTCTCCAAGACATTTCATCGGGGGTGGGGTAATGGTGCACAGTACTCACATTTTATTGTGCACTACCGTGCATCATTGCCCTGATCCCTGAAGAAGTGTCTCAGAGAAGACATGAAGCGCTGGAGTATAATGCTGTGGACTCCATGTTGAGCCAAGTTTGACTTTATTTGTGATTTCTTTTCAATTCTACACTGGCAGAGTGCTTCCATTTCTGGTTTTTTTTTTTTGTGGTTTTCAAGTTGGTGCAGCACCCGCTCATTCGGTGAGCCAAGGTTCGTCTGTGTTTTGAGTTCATGGAGGTAGTTGGGACCCACTATGTTTAGGGCATGGTTCTATATCGTTTCAGGCCTGGGAGCCACATGTCCACCAGTTGTGATGGGTGTGATCACCAGAGAACCATACAAGTGTCTGCATAGCAGATGACCTTTGTAATACGTAACTTTACTAAAATTCATTCCCAAATACTATTTGGATAATTTATTTATTTATTCTTTGTTAACCTGGTAGGGCACAACTGCTTGTTTTCAGGGGTGACCTGGGAGCTTTGTGCTGGTTAAGTGGCTTATTCAGAGTCACACAGTATGCAAATGGAGGTTGTGGGAAACAGCTCCAGGCCTACTGGATGTACCAAACTCATTCACAGCTCTTTACTCTAATCTCTAGGTTATACTGGCAGCCACTAACTATAGTTAAAACATACTGCATGTAATTTAATTGGAACACTAAACAAAGCAGCCACTGAAAAAGTCTGACTTGTTAGTTTTCAACAACAGTGATATATTTATAATTTTATACAAATGTGTGAAAGTTTAAACAAGCAGGGTGCACAAGTGAATAAATTAGTGTGCCCCACCAGGTTCCTGTGCAGGACCAACATTTCTATGTGACTTGATGCAAACTACTATGCTGGCTGGCAGGTGTACAGTTTATGCAGACGTTAATGGATAGCTGCTCTTTCTTCAAACCTGCCCTGAGAGAACTGAAGAAGTCTTAAAGAGCTATTGATGCCTCAAAGAAAACTTAAAAAAAAAACAATTAGGTACAATTCTGCTTGCAGTTCATTTATATTTTATATATTTCTCCTCCCCATAATTTATTACTAAAGAAATGTGTATGAATATATGACTGTTGTCCCTTAGAGTTCCCTCTGAGTTAATCTGCCTCTACAGCTTACTCCTTACTTCAAGTCATAATCCTCTTTTGTAACATCACAGTCTGTTGCCATGGGAGTAACTGTGAGGTCACAAGCAGTGCTCTATGATTTCAGGTAAGGAGAAAGCAGCAGGAATAGATGAACTCTTGAGGAGCAGATATTCTGTTTTCATGCAAATGATCTCACTACTAAATAATGGGGAGGAGGAATACAGAACTAATGGGAAATACAAGCTAGACAGTGCCTAAATATTATGTTTTGTTAAAGTTCTCCTGAACATGTCACCAGCTCTTTAACCATGATTATGCAGCTTCAAGGGCAAAATGGTCAGTGTGTCTACCACAATTCCTGATTCATATATAGAACAGACCACAAACACCCCAGAGTGCTGTACAGTTTCCTTGTTATCCATGGGTTTATCAAGCACTAGACAAATTCTGCCTGGTTTCAGGCACGACCAAGGGGAGGGGGATACATATGAATGCCAACTGACCTTGAACCAGATTAAGCTGTTGGTGGTATTTTTGTAGTGACTATGTTATGTTATAAACCATCTAAAAATCCAATTTCACATCATTGTCTGTGCATAGTCCTTCATAGTTTTATGTAGAAAAAAGCAGGTCCAGAATCTAGCATAAACAATAATTCTGCTATGTTCCTTGAAATCTGCAAGCAAGCATGGGGTCAGTTTTGAAATGGTATCCTCTATAACCTCTCCATCTGTGAAATGTTTGCCTCAGCAAAGAAACTGCAGGGTTCCAGAGAAGCTGGCTAGATGCAGGCCATAAAGTCAAATTGTTGTTCTCTTCCCAGTTTGTTTATTAGTGCGGGAAAAGCTGTCCTCAAAGCCTCTCTTTCATGTTTGCTAGCATACATAGAATGTACAATTGTGACATGCCCCTGGAATTAGACTATCTATTTTTTGCTAAGACTTTTCCTGCAAATCACATGGCATAAAAATTAATTCCCATTGAAGATGCCAAAAGCACCACAGTCTTCTAGAAAGTTTATGTTCTCATTTACTATTTTCTCTTTTTTTCTGGATGTGCCATTTTAGGTTTTATGTAAAAACAGCGACTCAATAGAAGCGCAGACAAAAACAACGAATCAAACATCGCCGAAAAGCAAAACAGCGATTGGAATTACAGCGACCACCGGAAACAGCAATGGTCACTTACTTTCTCCATGACAGCAATAAAAATTACATGTTTATGAAAGGGGATATGCCCCCCGCACCTCCCCAAATTTAATATAATCAACTCTGGAGGTGGGGGTGGGGGTGGACACAGAGTAAAGAAGAAAAAAAACTCCACCATAGCTGGGCCCAAACCCAGGTCCACGAGCAGTGACTGAAGCCATTACACCAAATAGCCAGCTCAGAACTGCTTGGCTGAACATAGCACTATAGCATGCTGCAGCTGTTGTAGCTCACTGCTACACTCGCTGTATAGTTATCCTCGCTATACTTTCATGCTCACTATTCGTACCAGCGGTCAAATTGAGTCTCTCCAATTTTTTTTTGTCAGTTCTATTTATACTCCTGCACTGTTCCCATAGGACTCTTTCAGACAGGACACTTGGCACTGACCCTATAACTGCTCACCTGAGAGCTCCACACCTTGTCTCTGTCCTGGGTTGTTCCTCCTCTGCATCTCCGACTCACCATCCCCCCGGCTTTGAACCCCTTGAGGTGGGGCCAGCAACTCCTGACTGGCACTCTATCTATAATCTAGAGTGCAGTCAGAGTGCAGGGAAGAACCAGAGACCAGCTAGGTAGGTCAGGTGTGTGCGTGTTGGGTCCTCTGTTGTTCCTGTCGTCACCTTCCTGGGTGCCATGGTGTTTCCATTTTCTTGATCCTGGAGGCATGGATGTGCACTGATGTCCGACGCATGATGGGCATGCTCCCGCACCCGCCTGCAGGATGTCTGCTGTCACCTCCCTATCCCTCAGTAGGTCTCCACATACTGCGATGCCTCTAGTCTTCACTGGGGGCCACTACAGCGGCAGATGACACAACCCTCCCTCCCCAGGAGAGGAGAGGAGAGCTGTCTTACAGATGCTTGATCCTCTCCTTCCCCTGCTGACCCCCAACAACCTGAGCTAGTTCACAAACTCGAGTCATCAGCATGGTGCAAGGTGTGGCATCCAGTGCCTCAATCCTCAGTGCCACCGAGCCGGCTGAATCGCTCAAATTGAGTTGTTCAATTTGACTCACCCACATTATGTGCCTCCACCATTTTATTATAAAATGTGTGGCTGATTCAAATGTTTTGCATTTTTATGCCCCTGCATGCATTTACTGGGTCCCCCATAGATCTCCCCAGTCTTCTATCTTGCCCCCCCAAAAAATGCCTCCCTCACATGCCAACTTTTACATAACATCCTGATAAAACTGTGGTTGCCCCCTTCCCCATACAGTCCACACACACACACACACACACACACACACACTGGGACAACTGATGTGGAGCTAGATTGCAAGAAAGGGTATATGGTGTTCCACATCTGTTAAGGGACAGTAGGAATGGCAAAAGAATTGGCTGAACTATCCTGGTGGGTGTGGTGAATAAGTCTTACCCTTAACCTACAGCCAGCAGGATTTTAATCCTGCTGGCCAATCCTGCTAGATTTTCTGACCTTTGTTCCAGTGCTATCCTTCCCACTTGGGGCCCAAATGTATTATTCAGGTAAGTGTGGTTGGGAAAGTAGGCTCCACCAAGCTGGTTCAACAACAAAGTTGTTGACATCCTCCACAGCGACAGGAATTTGCCAACATCGACCAAGTCAACTGGCAACCACAACAGACCACCATTGCATCCCAAGCATAGGGGCTTTTCACATTCTTTGTAGGGGTTTTGCCCCCATCCCAGGGTTTCTGCCCCCACACCCCCTGGATTTATAGATTGGCAACTTTGGGGTGGATTATGGGGGAGAGTGGTTTACAGCGGGAGTTGCTGTATCAGCACAGTGCTCTGACAACCCATTCGACACTGTGGATGTTGAACGAGTTGTGTCGCTGTGATGGTTTCACTGTCGGGGGTTCACTCTCCCAATGGTATACTGGGAAAGTACATCCATCAGACTCAGCTTGCAGTATATAAGCAGACCTAATTGGAAGTCTTTGGCCTCTGCATCAGATGGCAGGCATTAGAAGACCTGTTGACATGTGATGTTATATCCTGCCTATCAGATATCTCCAACATATTCCTTCCCCTTTGGGCCACTCAAGGAGCAGTCATGCAGAGTCAGGAGGCATCCAATGTGGATTCTTGTCACTGATTTTACCACTTATGTGCAATCCCTCAGGTTCTGGCACTAACCCGGGTCATCAACTTGGCAAGTATTAGTACTAGTAGCTAGTAGTTGACCCTCTGATTCACAGGCAGCAAGTGCAGGTTTCAGGTGTAAGTTGATCTGACTTCTGGTCAAAAGTCAGAAGCCTCACTGCTGTGTTCTGAACCAGATGCAGACATATCTGACCACCATGCATCCCTTATAGTTAGTAATAATTCTAATACCTATAAAATCCTTGTGACTGCTTACACATATCCCTCCTCCATCCTCTCCAGACTAATACCCTCTTCCTCACTCTATCCTCAACTAGCTGTATCCTTTTTCAACACTATCATTTTTTCCTGTCCCCTGTCCCAGAACACTTCTGATCATTTCATACAGTAACTTAAACCTACTACAGTCAAATCCACTTAAAAACGCACCCTCGTGTGGGGGTACCGCTTCACAGTTGTCATCCTCCAATCCCACTTCACCATCTCCAGCTGCTGCTGCAATCTCCTCATTGGTAAGTAACCCTATGTATTGGAGGTTATTACCTGTAGCCACAAAATTATAAAACACATTCTGTAGTATGGATTTGGGTGCTGTGACAATCTTCTCCATTTCCTTAGATACATCATCGGACTCCATATGAAAACCATTGGAGCAAAGCATCCTCTATAGCTGCTTCCTTCCTCAGAGGAGCAAAGTATCCTTTAAGGCTGGGGGAGTGCCGGGGGAACTGAGGTTCAAGTGGAGGGGCTGGGACAGGGGTAACTGGTATGAGGGATCATGGGGGACCCATGAGTGCCATGAAGCAGGAGTGTGGAATCTACCTAAGTGGCATCTGAGGGTGTCAGCAGGATGTCCGCAGGGTAGACTGCTGGCAACACTGATTAAAGGAGGTCAGGTAAGGCAGGGGAAGTAGGTAGGGGTTCCATAGCAACTGCAGCTACCACCTTTCTGGGTTCTGTCCCCAGAAGGGCAAAAGTCCCATATGGATAATGGGGATAGCTACGTGCATTATTAAGGAGTGCCTAGAATGTAAAATCTGGAGAAGAGGCATGCAGTGGGGGCAGGAAGAAGCAGGTAGAGTTTTAGAATGCAGAGGGCGTGGGGCAGCACTGTTCTTGGGAGCTCTCAGAGATGGGGGGATGCCTAGTTTTCAGATATACCGTACAGTTTAGGGCAGAGGTGTGCCAGTTGAGGTAGGAGATCAGTGGAATGGTGGGGGATGGAATAAGTAGGGTACAGATGGGAGGAACCACATGGCCTGGAGGCAGGCATGGAGGTGAGAACAGCAAGGGACACATGGTGGGGAGTGGGGTCACAGAGGGGGGAAAGAAGGAGAAAGGGAGTAGGCAGGTCGTCCAGGGTCCAGCTCCCCAGTGGGAAAAAAGCCCAAGGTGGGGCATGTGGATAACAATAAGAGGAACAGGCAAGGCAGGGAGGGTGTCCAGTGGAAATGCCACCAGAGGCGCACTGCAAAACAGGTTCCTTCCACTGGACAGAAGGAAAGAGGGAACTTGGAGGAGTTGGTAGGACAGTGAGATGGGGACAGGAGTCAAAGGCATGGGTGGGGGGAGGGGCCCAGGAAGATGGGGGTAGGATGGTGATTTTGGTGGACTCAACAGTAAAGGGGTAAGGTGTGGTGGGAAGGGTCAAACCGCAGGAGGGTAGAATGTGGGACAGGGATGATGTCAAGGAGAGTGGGATCTCTGATAGCCAAGCTCATGGGGCAGGAGGGTGAGGAACCTCGCATAATAGTACATCTGGTTAGAAACGACCTTGCATGATGCGAAGTGGGGGTGGTGCAAAAGAGGTTCAGGGAGGTGGGGAAAATCTGCAGTGATGTAGGGAGGGAGTACAGTTGCCTTCCTGGAGGTGCTACCAGTTCCAAGGGCCAGCACTGTGAGGAAAATTAGAATTGAGGAATTCAATGTATGGCTCAGATGGTTGTGTGAGGTGGGGGGGTGCGGGCTATTTGGTGGCTGGGAAGGGATGGGGGAGAATAACAACCTGTATGCACAAGACAGGCTACATGTCAGTAAAAAGGGTACAAGGGTACTGTAGGGCAACCAGGAAAAAGTAATGGGGAAAGACATCAATTTAAACTGATGGGGGCAGCAGGGTGCAAAATACCCTCAGTCACCCCATAGAGGAGGTCAATAGACCTCCCCTCCAATCATGACAGGGTGGGGAGTGGGGTTGGTGTCAGTTCAATACTTCACTGCCATTCCTATTATGCAGCTCTCTAACTTCTGCACTACCCATGCCAATGCCAGCAAGACAACATTTGGCATTGACAGATGCTTGTTCTACACTGGAAAAGTTCACCCACCTGCACCTTGTTTATGACCTTGAGGTACTTGAAAGTTTCAATCGTGTCTCCCTGCTGTCTCCTCTCCTCCAGTGAGTACATATTGAGGTCCCTTAGTCTCTCCTCATATGTTTTGTGGTGCAAGCCATACACCATCGTTGTTGCCCTTCTCTGGATAGTCTCCACTTTATCTATGTCCTTGCACAGGTGTGGCCTCTAGAACTGCATGCAGTACTCCAGGTGAGGCCTTACCAATGTTTTATACGATGGCATCACCACCTCCTGCCTCCTGCTAGTGATACACCTGTCTGGTTAGCCCAGCTCAGGAGTGGAGGAAAAAAGGGGCCTCCAGTGCTCAGCATGGAATGGGGCCTCTTTCACGGGCGGTTTCATGGGGCCCCGCTATCGCCCAGCATGGAATGGCCGAGGTCACCAGGAAAATGCCCATGTGATTCACATGGGGCCCTCAGGGGGTCCACTGTGTCGGGCCCCTGATGGCAGATTTCCCATGGTGGAGGTCCATGATCTCCTGGGACAGACATGGGGAGGAGAGGCAGAGGGCCTCACCCAGCATGGAGGGCTCTAGGCCTCTAACCCTGATGGTCTGACCGCATGAATAACTCAGTGGTTTGTTGCCTTGCCAAGGGGGGCAGGTGGTGGGCAGCACCCCTTCCTTCGTGAGGGGAAGGGGGACATGAACCTTGGAAAGGCTCCCTTCGGCACACGTCTAGTTTGTATTAGGATTGGAAGTTGAATAAACATATGGCTGTGGCCATTTAAATTCCAAACTGGTGTGTTTATTGTCTCGAGGGGTAAGAAGGGGGGGTATGGGTGAGAACTGAACAACCAATGTGTGACCATAGCAAATCACTTAACTTTCTTATGTGCACAAGATGCACCTGGAAACAAGCCTCAGCATAGTGTGTCTTTCCTGGATAAACATTGTAAAATAGAAAACAGGGGTAGGACTGCATATATGGCATTGACTTGCTTGGTCTATTGGGAAGAGCTGGTGACCCATACACATATCAGTAATGGCAGCTGTGGGTCTGTGGATGGCCATTTTATAGTCTGGGTTGCAGTGATGTCCAGGGAAAGTACAGAGCTGGGACATTGGGAGGGAGAGGGAGCAGCTATGGTGAGGCTGGGATAAAATCCATAACCTGCAGGGCAGACCCTGTGTACCTCTCAGCATTTTATCACCGAAATATTAGATATAGACACTCAAAATGTAGGGAAATGAGGTGTACTTGTCTTAATAATGTGAAAAAAACACATCAGACACAAAGACAAGTACAGAATGCTGAAAGCTAGTGACTTAACAGCACTCTGCCCTTGATCACAGACTGGATACTAGCTGAAAGATCTAACAATGGAGTTATACTGACTCACATTGAGTCTTTTGTAGGATCTCCTCTTTTATTGCTAGGTAATTGCAGCTCTTAAAGAGCTGTTAATCACACCAAGCCATCTGGAACACTGAGGCAGATTAGCACAAGCACTAGAGGCTGCTGAAGTAGGGACTCTTCTAATTTCACTGGGAGCCATAGAAAACCTGCACTAGTCAAGACGGACAAGTAGAGGGTTATCTGCACTAGTCCCAGTCAGTTTGCACTAGGTCCTGGGCTAGTAGAGCAATTTTAACCTTGATCCATGTTCAAATATATAAGGGAGAAGAGGGATATTAAAGATGAAATTGTTAGGTGGGTTGTGCAGAAAGAAGGGAAGAGAAAGCTGAGGTACCTAACAAGTGCTCCATTTTCACTAGAGAGAAGGATGAACCAATGCCACTAGAGTGGGTGGTGGAGGATAGGGAAGGGAAGGGGGTGTCACCTACAGCATAATAGAGGGGACAGGGAGCTAAAGGGCCCAAAAGCCCTGAAGGCTGACAAATTCCCAGGACCAGATGGATTGCACCCAAGGTCCTAAGGGAACTGGCAGAGACGCTGGCTGGCCCCCTTACAGACCTGGTACACATGTGGTGCCTCTCCATAAAAACGGTCCAATGGATGAACCAGGGAATTAAAGGCTAGTCAGTCTGACCTCAGTAGTGGGGAAACTGATGGAGACTATCCTGAAGGAAAGAATGGTGGGCTTTCTTGAGGAAATTGGACTGCAAGACAAGGGGCAGCAGAGGTTTGTGTCGGGGAGGTCCTTCCAGACTAATCTGATTGATTTTTTTGACTGGGTGACCATGACAGTGGACCAGGGTCAAGCAATTGATGTCCTGTATCTGGACTTCAACAAAGCCTTTGACTCTGTACCTCACAGAAAACTTGTCAGGAAGCTGGAGGATCTGGGGGTGGGGGCCAAGCTCACTAGACTGGTTCAGGGACAGAAGTCAAAAGGTGGTGGTGGTGTGGGAATTCTCTGAAGCTAGGCCAGTGACCAGTGGGGTCCCACAGGGCTCAGTGCTTGGACTGGTGTTGTTCAACATCTTTATCAGTGAAATAGCAGGTGGGATCAAGGGTAAAATCTGTCCGTTCATGGATGAAATGAAGCTATGTGGGAGGGTGGACAAGAAGGAGTGGTGACAGGAACTAAGGGAAAACCTGGCTAGGTTAGAGAAGTGGTCTGGCTTCTGGTAACTGAGGTTCAATGCTAAAAGTGCTAAGTTATGTACTTTAAGTCAAGGAACCCAGATATCAAATACTGGTTGGGTGGTGTGCAGGTCTCCAAGTCTGATGAAGAAAAGGACCTGGGGGGGTTACCATCAAGACTGACCTGAAGCGATTGGCACACTGCAAGAGAGCTGCAGGAGAAGAGAATTTGGTATTGGGCTGCATAGCAAAGGTATTACCAGCAGGAAGGCAGAGGTCATACCACTGATGTACAGGCCACTGGTAAGATTGCACCTAGGGTCCAGTGTGCCATATTGGTGCCCTTATCTAAAGAAGGATATCCACTTGCTGGAGACAGTCCAGAGAAGGATGACCAAGATGATCCAGGGCCAGCAGGGAAACACCTACGAGGAGAGGATCAGTGAGGACAGAAGGGAGAGGGGGATAAGATTGAGCCCTTCAAATACTGCACCTTAAAGGTATTATATCGTGAGTGCAGAGGGCCTCTTCAAACTTAGTAGGAACAAGTCCACTAGGAGGCCTAGCCTAAGGCTGGTGGGGGGAAGATTCAGGAGGGAGATGAAGAGGTACTTTTTTCTTCAAGAGGGTGGTGGTCAAATTGCCAGAGGAGGTGGTCTCCCTGAAAATGGTGAATAGCTTCAAGAGAGGATGGGACAGAATGAAGGGGAAAATTGCTGGGGTGGGGGACTGAGAAGGGTCCGGGTTATTTGGGGAAGGGAGCAGGTCACACTGTAGACACTGGGGGGACCTGCATAACTGAGGAGACAAGACAGACTGCAATGTCTTTTTCTGATGGCATGTTCATATGTTTGTATTTCTTCTTTCTCAGTGTCTCCATTTTGGTTGAGGGAAGGAACGCTTCAGAAAAACTGCTAACTTGTGAATGGTAATGCTAATGAGAGGAGGTGTGGAGCAGTAAGGTCTTTCATATGCAGGTAATCTCTCTCATTAGCACTAAAACTTAGGGCAATCAAGTGATGATCACTAGCTGGGCATGGCACTGGAATGTACATCCATTGGCCCCAGGTTGTACTACATAAGTACACCTAACTGGATGTCTTTGACCTCTTCATCAAAAGGTAGGCATTACAAGTCCTGCTGACATCTGGCATCATGTTCTGCCTGCCAGACTCCTCCAATGTATTCCTCTCCCTTTGGGCCACTCAGGGAGAAGTCGTGTAGAGTCAGGAAGCATCCAATGTGGATTCTTGTCACTGACTTGCCATTTGATGTGCAATCCCCCAGGCTTTGTCACTACCCTGGGTCATTAACTTGGCAGGCATTAATTCTTACCAAAAGGCCATCACAGGCAGTTTTGCAGCAAGCTTTTGAAAGTTTGCTGGCTCATCTTCCACTGGCCAACACTATTAATAATATAGATACCACCTAAAAATATGTGGCACACATCAGTACCAATGGCCACACTTATGCAACCATGCTTGACTGCATCTAATTGACCCAGCACCATGGACATCAGTGTGGATGTGATGTTGCAGGTACTGTATTAGACCATTGGAAGGTGGTCCTACATAGAAAAACACCAAAAAGCCAGCATTCAGTGCTTCAGATCACTTTATTATGGAGTACAGTAACAATAATGTTGAAAAGCATAAACATAGGACAACAGGGGCCCAATATTCAAAAAAGTGCAAAGCGGGGCGCAGGATTTTGTATTACATCTTGCAATTGCCTGGAAGCCCAAGGATGGTGAGGAGGCACTATCTGACTGAATATAGGGTGTATTGGTACAGCACTAAATCAAGTAACACTTCTCTGACATAGATCCTGAAGTACGCCACCAGAGTGGATAGCGCTGATATACTATCAGTAATTTTAAAAGGGACCCATGCAAATGAGCCCATTAGAAACATAGAAACATAGACTTTGACAGCAGATAAGGACCGCTTGGCCCATCTAGTCTGCCCATTTCCCTACCTACAGGATAGGCCGCAGATCCTAGTTAACCAACAGCCTATTTCTTCCTACCCCCCACAAGAATTGCCTTATGTCTGTCCCATGCATTCTTGAATTCTCCTACAGTTTTAGACCCCACAACCTCCTCAGGAAGGCTGTTCCATGCATCACTACTCTCTCTGTGAAATAATACTTCCTCACATTGCCCCTGAACCGCCTCCTTCTATCTTTTAAATTGTGTCCCCTTGTTCTTGCCCGCTCTTTTCTGAAAGATGCTACCCTCTTGGACTTTGTTGATTCCACTGAGGTACTTAAAAGTTTCTATTATGTCCCCCCCTTCCTTCTTTCCTCAAGGGTATACATATTAAGCTCCTTTAGTCTCTCCTCATATGGCTTCTCTTGCAGACCCTGCACCATTTTAGTTGCCTTCCTCTGGACTGCCTCTATCCTGTCTATGTCCTTGCAGAGATGGGGTCTCCAGAACTGGACACAGTACTCCAGATGGGGTATCACCAACTGACTGTACAGAGGGATAACAACTTCCTGTTTTCTGCTGCTGATGCCTCTCCCAATACATCCCAGTATACCCCCAGCCCTCCCTACTGCCTTCTCACATTGCTTGCTAACCTTAAGGCCATCTGATATGATTACCCCCAGGTTCCTTTCCTTTTTTGTTGTTGTTACTACCTCCCACCCATTGTGTATACTCCCCTGGATTCTTGTTTCCAGGTGCATTATTTTGCACTCTTGCATTGAATCTTAGCTGCCATACCTCTGACCATTCCTCCAACCTTGCCAAGTCCCTTTTCATCCTTTTCACGCTCCTTGTGTATCAACCCTGTTGCAGATCTTGTGTCATCTGCAAAAGGCATACTTTTCCTTCCAGTCCCTCTGCAATGTCACTGATGAAGACATTAAAAGGACTGGACCCAATACTGAACCCTCTTGGTGCCCCTATAGTAACCCCTCTTTCTTCAGAGTGGACTCCATTTACAATTATCTTCTGTGTCCTGTTTGCAGCCAATCTTTTACACAGGCTACCACCCTGGGATCTACTCCCAGGCTGGTTAATTTGACTATTAATCTTTTGTGTGGGACTGTGTCAAATGCCTTGCTAAAGTCTAGGTAGGCCATGTCCACAGCCCCTCCCTGGTCTACTACTTTGGTCACCCAGTCAAAGAAATCTATTAGATTCATCTGACATGACCTTCCTGCTGTGAACCCATGCTGCCTTGGGTCCTGCTCTCCACTGGCCTCTAGGTACTCAACTATTCTTTCCTTCAGAAGTGACTCCATCACTTTCCCTACCACAGAGGTTAGACTGACAGGTCTGTAGTTTCCTGCCTCTGTCTTGGTCCCACTTTTGTGAAGGGGAATCACATCCGCCTTCCTCCAGTCCTCGGGTACCACACCATCCTCCCATGATTTATTAAAAAGAGTAGCCAGTGGTTTCACTAGTTCCTCCCTTAATTCTTTTAGAATTCTGGGCTGAATTCCATCAGGACCCATTGCTTTGTCCACCCTCAGTTTTAGGAGTTCTTGCAGAACCCTTTCTTCTGTGAAAGGACTGGGATCGACCCCCCTATCAAGAGTGCTTCTGTTAATTGGACTAGGCACTTCCACCTCCTGTTTTGTGAATACTGAGCAGAAATATTCATTCAGTATCCCTGCTTTTTCACTGTCCCCCTCTGCCCACCCACCGTTCATTCTATTCAGCCTCACTATCCCTCCCTTTGTCTTTCTACGCTCGCTGATGTACCTATAAAAGGTTTTATCCCCCTTCTTAACTGAGTTGGCTATCTTTTCCTCAGTTTGGACCTTTGCTATTCTGACTTCCTCCTGCTTCCTTCTGCCTTAACTAGTACAGCTCTCTGTCCTGCTCCTTCTGTGTTCTTATACTTCCAGAATGCTATCCTTTTCTTCCTGACTTTCACAGCCACCTCTTTGAGAACCATAGTGGCTTTTCTTTCATTTTGATTTGTTTATTTGCTTCACACAAAGGCTTGTTGCCTCTGTGATGGCAGTTTTGATGATTTCCCATTGTTGCTCCACACCTCCTTCTAGCCTGTTTGCTAGTGCTTTTCTGAGGCACTCGACCATCTAGCCAAAGTCAGCCCTCCTAAAGTCCAGTACCCTCACTTTTGTATGGCTTGACTGTGTAGCTGAGTTTAACATGAACCACACTGTTTGATGGTCACTTGTCCTTAGATGGCAACCCACTTCTAGATCTGAGATCCTCTCACTGCACCCGTTTGAGAGTATGAGGTCTAAGATTGCTCCCTCACTAGTGGGTTCCGAAACTAGCTGTCTGAGGCCTGCCACCTGTAGGGCATCAAGAATGGTCCTGCTCTTGGATGTGGCTGCAGCAAATGTGCTCCAGTTAACATCTGGCATATTCAGGTCTCCCATCAACAGTATCTCCCCTTTCTCTGCTATTCTAAGAATGCCTTCTATCATATCCTTGTCCATTCCCTCTCCCTGACATGGGGTTCTGTACACAACCCCTGTGTGGATTGTGGTGCCCTTTCCAGTCTCCAATGTGACCCACAGTGCCTCCTCTCCTCCCTGTTTACTCTTTTGTTCAGTTGCTTTTATCCATTCCTTTACATAGAGAGCTACTCCTCTCCCTCTTCTCCCCATGCCTGTCTCTCCTGTAGGTTATGTACCTTGGTATGTTAACATCCCAGTCATGGTTCTCTGTGTACCATGTTTCTGTGACTGCTATGATATCCAGGCATCCCTCTTCCATCAAGGCCACCAACTCAGGGAGCTTATTGCCCAGACTATGGGCATTGGTACTCATTACCCTCCATTTCCGGATGGCCTTACTCCCTTTTGCCCCATCCGTGTCCTTCTTGCATTTGTCACTTTCTCCATTTACCCCAGCCCTTCTCCCTATCGACACCTCTATGTTGATGTTTGCCGCACTTACTACCATGATTATTTGGGGGGGGCTAGGATTTCCCTGCTCCTTTCCAGTGCCTCCCCCCTTGGCTAGTTCAAATGCTTGCCAATGAAGCATTTAAACCTATCACCTAGGATCCTGGTTCCCCTCCCGGACAAATGCAGCCCATCATGCCAGTATAGGCTTGCATCACTCCAGGTGGACCCCCAGTCCCCAAGGAAGCCAAATCCCTGAGCTCCACACCAGTTTTTCAACCACTGATTGAATCCCATGGTGCGGAACACCCTAGCCTCTCCTATGCCATAGATGGGCAGCACTTCCGAGAAGGTTACCGTACATAAGGCATGCAAGGTGTCAAGGAGCAATTTATATGCCCATAATGGGCTAATTTGCATAGGTGGCACAGCAGGTTAGTGCGGTGCCACCCCCCCATTGCCCAGGCCCAGACATGTGTTGAAATCCCTGGTGCATAATGGCCCCCCACCCTCTGATCACCAGCCCGTATTCAAAACCATAACTTCTCTGTTGCTAGTGGTGCCCTCCCCGTCCACTGGTCTCCAGTCTGTGTATGGCCCCAAACCTCCCTGATGTTAGTGGACCCCGCTGCCCTCCAATCACCTGCCCATGCAATAAAACAAACCCTCCCTAGTGCCTAGTGTTCCCCCCTTTCTCCTACCACCAACCCATAACATAGTAATAAAGCACCCTGGTGCCTAGAGGGACCCACCTTCTGATCATCGGTCAGCCATAGACATAGAGTCCTCCAGGTGCCCAGTGTCCCAACCCCCCAGTTCTGGCCTCTTAAGGTTACCAGATATCCCTGGCATCCAGTGGTCCCCTCCATCACTGATCCCCAGCCCTGTACCAAACACAACATCCATCCTCGTGCATATGCCCCAGTAAGCTGTACTTTGCAGGAAATAACAAACAGTAGTCCCTGTTGCATCCTGGTACCCTCTGATTATCGGTACTGCTGCCTGTAGCCATGTAGTACTCCCTGGTGTCTGGTGATCCCCACTGTGGCATATACACCCCCCCCATTCCCTTACCAGAGTTATCGATATTGTGGGAGTGCATATGGCAACCGGTGCAGCCCTCCTTACACCTCCTCAGCTGGTTGTGGTATGTCCAGGCAGGGAGCATGCATCTTATTTATAGGACAGGGTGCATCACTGCATAAACATTTGAATACTGGGCCCCAGAGATATAAGGAGGTGCTGAGCCAAATGAACACAGGGAAAGGGCCACATGCAGCACTCAAGCCTCAAGCTTATGATTCTGTAATTGGATCTTTACCCACTGGAGACTAGAAGGGAGAGGGGGGACATGATTGAAACATTTAAGTATGTGAAAGGGGTTACTAAGGTGAGGGAGGAGAGTTTATTTACAAGGAAAGTGGGGGCTACAACCAGAGGTCATAGTCTTAATTAGAAGGAGGAAGATTTAGGGGCAATGTGAGGGGGTGTTACTTCACGAAGATGATGGTGGAGCCCTGGAAAAAACTACTTGAGGAGGTGGTGGAGGCAGAAATGGTGGAGGGATTCAAGAGGACATGGGACAGACATAAATGGCTGATCGGGGGGGAGGTCCCTAGACAAAGAAGACAAGTAGAGGTGGTGTAAGAGGCGTATTCAATGGGACAGTGAAGTCCTTTTCTCACAACACATTTCTATGATTCTATGATTCTATGTCTATTTGGCATTGACAAATGCTTGGTCTACATTGGAAAAGGTCCCCCACCTCGACCTTGTTTATTACCTTGAGGTACTTGAAAGTTTCAATCATGTCTACCTGCTGTCTCCTCTCCTCCAGTGAGTACATATTGAGGTCCCTTAGTCTCTCCTCATATGTTTTGTGGTGCAAGCCATGCACCATCTTTGTTGCCTTTCTCTGGATAGTCTCCACCTTATCTATGTCCTTGCACAGGTGTGGCCTCCAGAACTGCATGCAGTACTCCAGGTGAGGCCTTACCAATGTTTTATACAATGGCATCACCACTTCCTGCCTTCTGCTGGTGATACCCCTGCCTGGTTAGCCCAGCTCAGGAATGGAGGAAAAAAGGGGCCTCCAGTGCTCAGCATGGAATGGGGCCTCTTTCACGGGCGTTTTCATGGGGCCCCGGCTATCGCCCAGCATGGAATGGCCGAGGTCACCAGGAAAATGCCCATGTGATTCACATGGGGCCCTCAGGGGGGTCCACTGTGTCGGGCCCCTGATGGCAGATTTCCCATGGTGGAGGTCCATGATCTCCTGGGACAGACATGGGGAGGAGAGGCAGAGGGCCTCACCCAGCATGGAGGGCTCTAGGCCTCTCACCCTGATGGGCTGACCGTATGATAACCCAGTGGCTTGTTGCCTTGCCAAGGGGGGGCAGGCGGTGGGCAGCACCCTTTCTTTCATGAGGGGAAGGGGGACATGAATCTTGGAAAGGCTCCCTTCGGCACATGTCTAGTTTGTATTAGGATTGGAAGTTGAATAAACATATGGCTGTGGCCATTTAAATTCCAAACTGGTGTGTTTATTGTCTCGAGGGGTAAGAAGGGGGGGGTATGGGTGAGAATTGGACAACCAATGTGTGACCATGAGCAAGTCACTTAACTTTCTTATGTGCACAAGATGCACCTGGAAGCAAGCCTCAGCATAGTGTGTCTTTCCTGGATAAACATTGTAAAATGGAAAACAGGGGTAGGACTGCATATATGGCATTGACTTGCTTGGTCTATTGGGAAGAGCTGGTGACCCATACACATATCAGTAATGGCAACTGTGGGTCTGTGGATGACCATTTTATAGTCTGGGTTGCAGTGATGTCCAGGGAAAGTACAGAGCTGCGACATTGGGAGGGGAGAGGGAGCAGCTATGGTGAGGCTGGGATAAAATCCATAACCTGCAGGGCAGACCCTGTGTACCTCTCAGCATTTTATCACCGAAATATTGGATATAGACACTCAAAATGTAGGGAAATGAGGTGTACTTGTCTTAATAATGTGAAAAAAACACATCAGACACAAAGACAAGTACAGAATGCTGAAAGCTAGTGACTTAACAGCATTCTGCCCTTGATCACAGACTGGATACTAGCTGAAAGCTCTAACAATGGAGTTATAATGACTCACATTGAGTCTTTTGTAGGATCTCCTCTTTTATTGCTAGATAATTGCAGCTCTTAAAGAGCTGTTAATCACACCAAGCCATCTGGAACACTGAGGCAGATTAGCACGAGGACTAGAGGCTGCTGAAGTAGGGACTCTTCTAATTTCACTGGGAGCCATAGAAAACCTGCACTAGTCAAGACGGACAAGTAGAGGGTTATCTGCACTAGTCCCAGTCAGTTTGCACTAGGTCCTGGGCTAGTAGAGCAATTTTAACATTGATCCATGTTCAAATATATAAGGGAGAAGAGGGATATTAAAGATGAAATTGTTAGGTGGGTTGTGCAGAAAGAAGGGAAGAGAAAGCTGAGGTACCTAACAAGTGCTCCATTTTCACTAGAGAGAAGGATGAACCAATGCCACTAGAGTGGGTGGTGGAGGATAGGAGGGAAGGGGGTGTCACCTACAGCATAATAGAGGGGACAGGGAGCTAAAGGGCCCAAAAGCCCTGAAGGCTGACAAATTCCCAGGACCAGATGGATTGCACCCAAGGTCCTAAGGGAACTGGCAGAGACGCTGGCTGGCCCCCTTACAGACCGGGTACACATGTGGTGCCTCTCCATAAAAACAGTCCAAGGGATGAACCAGGGAATTAAAGGCTAGTCAGTCAGACCTCAGTAGTGGGGAAACTGATGGAGACTATCCTGAAGGAGAGAATGGTGGGCTTTCTTGAGAAAATTGGACTGCAAGACAAGGGGCAGCAGAGGTTTGTGTCGGGGAGGTCCTGCCAGACTAATCTGATTGATTTTTTTGACTGGGTGACCATGACAGTGGACCAGGGTCAAGCAATTGATGTCCTGTATCTGGACTTCAACAAAGCCTTTGACTCTGTACCTCATAGAAAACTAGTCAGGAAGCTGGAGGATCTGGGAGTGGGGGCCAAGCTCACTAGACTGGTTCAGGGACAGAAGTCAAAAGGTGGTGGTGGTGTGGGAATTCTCTGAAGCTAGGCTAGTGACCAGTGGGGTCCCACAGGGCTCAGTGCTTGGACTGGTGTTGTTCAACATCTTTATCAGTGAAATAGCAGGTGGGATCAAGGGTAAAATCTGTCCGTTCATGGATGAAATGAAGCTATGGGGAGGGTGGACAAGAAGGAGTGGTGACAGGAACTAAGGAAAACCTGGCTAGGTTAGAGAAGTGGTCTGGCTTCTGGTAACTGAGGTTCAATGCTAAAAGTGCTAAGTTATGTACTTTAAGGCAAGGAACCCAGATATCAGATATTGGTTGGATGGTGTGCAGGTCTCCAAGTCTGATGAAGAAAAGGACCTGGGGGGGTTACCATCAAGACTGACCTGAAGCAATTGGCACACTGCAAGAGAGGTGCAGGAGAAGAGAATTTGATTTTGGGCTGCATAGTCAAGGTATTACCAGCAGGAAGGCAGAGGTCACGCCACTGATGTACAGCCCACTGGTAAGACTGCACCTAGGGTCCAGTGTGCCATATTGGTGCCCTTATCTAAAGAAGGATATCCACTTGCTGGTGACAGTCCAGAGAAGGATGACCAAGATGATCCAGGGCCAGCAGGGAAACACCTATGAGGAGAGGATCAGTGAGGACAGAAGGGAGAGAGGGGATAAGATTGAGACCTTCAAATACTGCACCTTAAAGGTATTATATCGTGAGTGCAGAGGGTCTCTTCAAACTTAGTAAGAACAAGTCCACTAGGAGGCCTAGCCTAAGGCTGGTGGGGAGAAGATTCAGGAGGGAGATGAGGAGGTACTTTTTTCTTCAAGAGGGTGGTGGTTAAATTGCCAGAGGAGGTGGTCTCCCTGAAAAGGGTGAACAGCTTCAAGAGAGGATGGGACAGAATGAAGGGAAAGTTGCTGGGGGACTGAGAAGGGTCCGGGTTATTTGGGGGAGGAGAGCAGGTCACACTGTAGACACAGGGGGGACCTGCATAATTGAGGAGACAAGATAGACTGCAATGTGTTTTTCTGATGGCATGTTCATATGTTTGTATTTCTTCTTTCTCAGTGTCTCCATTTTGGTTGAGGGAAGAAACGCTACAGAAAAACTGCTAAATTGTGAATGTAATGCTAATGAGAGGATGGGTGGAGCAGTAAGGTCTTTCATATGCAGGTAATCTCTCTCATTAGCACTAACACTTAGGGCAATTAAGTGATGATCACTAGCTGGGCATAGCACTGGAATGTACATCCATTGGCCCCAGGTTGTACTACATAAGTACACCTAACTGGATGTCTTTGACCTCTTCATCAAAAGGTAGGCATTACAAGTCCTGCTGACATCTGACATCATGTTCTGCCTGCCAGACTCCTCCAATGTATTCCTTGCCCTTTGGGCCACTCAGGGAGAAGTCGTGTAGAGTCAGGAAGCATCCAATGTGGATTCTTGTCACTGACTTGCCATTTGATGTGCAATCCCCCAGGCTTTGTCACTACCCTGGGTCATTAACTTGGCAGGCATTAATTCTTACCAAAAGGCCATCACAGGCAGTTTTGCAGCAAGCTTTTGAAAGTTTGCTGGCTCATCTTCCACTGGCCATTAATAATATAGATACCACCTAAAAATATGTGGCACACATCAGCACCAGTGGCCACACTTATGCAACCATGCTTGACTGCATCTAATTGACCCAGCACCATGGACATCAGTGTGGATGTGATGTTGCATGTACTGTATTAGACCATTGGAAGGTGGTCCTACATAGAAAAACACCAAAAAGTCAGAATTCAATGCTTCAGATCACTTTATTATGGAGCACAGTAGCAATAATGTTGAAAAGTATAAACATAGGCCAACAGGGGCCCAATATTCAAAAAAGTGCAAAGCGGGGCGCAGGATTTTGTACTACATCTTGCAATTGCCTGGAAGCTCAAGGATGGTGAGGCGGCACTATCTGACTGAATATAGGGTGTATTGGCACAGCACTAAGTCAAGTAACACTTCTCCGACATAGATCCTGAAGTACACCGCCAGAGTGGATAGCGCTGGTATGCTATCAGTAATTTTAAAAGGGACCCATGCAAATGAGCCCATTGGGCATGCAAGGTGTCAAGGAGCAATTTATATGCCCATAATGGGCTAATTTGCATAGGTGGCACAGCAGGTTAGTGTGGTGCCACCCCCCCATTGCCCAGGCCCAGACATGTGTTGAAGTCCCTGGTGCCTAATGGCCCACCACCCTCTGATCACCAGCCCGTATTCAAAACCATAACTTCTCTGGTGCTAGTGGCGCCCTCCCCGCCCACTGGTCACCAGTTTGTGTATGGCCGCAAACCTTCCTGAGGTTAGTGGACCCCGCTGCCCTCCAATCACCTGCCCATGCAATAAAACAAACCCTCCCTAGTGCCTAGTGTTCCCCACTCTCTCCTGCCACCAACCCATAACATAGTAATAAAGCACCCTGGTGCCTAGTGGGACCCACCTTCTGATCATCGGTCAGCCATAGACATAGAGTCCTCCAGGTGCCCAGTGTCCCAACCCCCCAGTTCTGGCCTCTTAAGGTTACCAAACATCCCTGTCATCCAGTGGTCCCCCCATCACTGATCCCCAGCCCTGTACCAAACACAACATCCATCCCTGTGCATATGCCCCCAGTAAGCTGTACTTTTGCAGGGAAATAACAAACAGTAGTCCCTGTTGTGTCCAGGTGTCCCCCTGATTGTCGGTACTGCCTGTGGCCATGTAGTACTCCCTGGTGTCTGGTGACCCCCACTGTGGCATATACACCCACCATTCTCTTACCAGAGTTATCAATATTGTGGGAGTGCATATGGCAACCATTGCAGCCCTCCTTACACCTCCTCGGCTGGTTGTGGTATGTCAAGGCAGGGAGCATACATCTTATTTATAGGACAGGGTGCATCACTGCATAAACATTTGAATACCGGACCCCAGAGATATAAGGAGGTGCTGAGCCAAATGAACACAGGGAAAGGGCCACATGCAGCACTCAAACCTCAAGCTTATGATTCTGTAATTGGATCTTTACCCACTGGAGACTAGAAGGGAGAGGGGGGACATGATTGAAACATTTAAGTATGTGAAAGGGGTTACTAAGGTGAGGGAGGAGAGTTTATTTACAAGGAAAGTGGGGGCTACAACCAGAGGTCATAGTCTTAATTAGAAGGAGGAAGATTTAGGGGCAATGTGAGGGGGTGTTACTTCACGAAGATGATGGTGGAGCCCTGGAACAAACTACCTGAGGAGGTGGTGGAGGCCAAAATGGTGGAGGGATTCAAGAGGACATGGGACAGACATAAGTGGCTGATTCTGAGGTGGGAGAGGTCCCTAGACAAAGAAGACAAGTAGAGGTGGTGTAAGAGGCAGACTGGATGGGCCAGTGAAGTCCTTTTCTGCCAACACATTTCTATGATTCTATGTTGTATTCCTTTAGTTTAGGGCTTTAAATGTTATCAGAAGCAACTGTTAGGTGACCCTCTGACTCACAGGCAGCAAGTGCAGGTTGCAGGTATAAGCTGGTCTGACTTCTGGTCAAAAGTCAGAAGCCTCACTGCTGTGTTCTGAACAGCTGCAGATATATCTGACCACCATGCATCCCTTATAGTTAGTAATAATTTTAATACCTATAAAATCCTTGCGACTGCTAACACATATCCTTCCTCCATCCTCTCTAGACTAATAACCTCTCCTTCACTCTATCCTCAACGAGCTCTATCCATTTTCAACACTATCATTTTTCCTGTCTCCTGCAACAGAATACTGCTTTTGATCATTTCATAACTTAAACCTACTACAGTCAAGCCTGCTTAAATGTATACCCTTGAATGGCAGTGCCTCTTCATCACTGTCGTCGTCCTCCTATCCCACTTCACCATTATTTATTTATTTAAAAGTTTTACCAAGAGGGCATATTGAGCACAGTACTGCTTGATTCCAGATGCATCCTGGGGGTGAGGACAGAGGAGAATACATAGTTACAGAGAGTACATAATACAGCAAATATTACCGAGGAAGGTTACAGAGGATAGAGAGCACGTACATAACTAATATGATACAGGGTAATATGAGTAAAAAGAGCAACCCAGCAGCTGCTAGGGTAGGCACACACTACAGTGGTAGGTAGTTGTTGTGCAAGGCACTAGAACATACACAAGTACAGTACTGTGCATATAAACCATCACCAGGAGATGCTAGGCTAATGCAAGAACAAGTCCTAGTCACATGTGCAGGCAGAGGTAAAATGAGTTTTGAGGAAAGAGTTGAGGTGCTGAGTGGGAAGGGGGTATGCTGAATGTCCGCAGGTAGGGAGTTCCACAGTTTAGGCATGTGATACTTAAAGGCTGCCTGACCTGCCATGGAGGCCGTATGGGGGACAGCCATGAAGCGTGAGTCGAAGTTTCTAAGTGGGTATGCTGGAGGGGGACATCTGTTAGAACTGAGGAGAGGTATGGTGGCAAGGATTGGGTCCAGAACTTAGCTGTTACCCTAGCACAGAGAGATTGTCTCTGATCATGGAGCGAGGGGAGGTCGAGGGCCCGGTAGAGCATGCAGTGGTGAGTGGTGGGAGGACAGTCGAGGGTTTAGTGACAGAAGGAGTGGAAGAGAGGGTCAAGTCTGACTAGAGTGGACTTGTGAGTGGCACTGTAGACTACATCACTGTAGTCTAGAATAGGGAGGATCATTTTCTGCACAATTGCATGGCATGCCGGCAACGGGATGCATCCACGGTTGAGGTATAAGGCACCCAACTTGGGGTGCAGCTTTTTGTGGATGGTATCTATTTGTGCAGAAAAGATGAGGTGCTGGTCAAGCCAGACCTAGAGGTATCTAAAGGAGGTGCCGACCTCTAATGGAGTTCTGTCTAGGGTGTGGAAAATGGGGGTTGGGGGAAACCGAGAAAGCCTCTGTCTTGTGCCGAAGGTCATCGAGACAGTTTTCTTGGCATTGAGAAAAAGCTGATTTGAGCAAAACCAGAGCTGGACATCATTGAAGTCCTGCTGGAGACTGGACGCCACAACAGCAGGTGAGGGACTGGATGTACACAGCACTGTGTTTGCTGCATGCATGTGAATGGATGTGTGGGGGCAGGCAGAGGGCAGGTCATTAAAAAAAACTGAGAACAATAGCGGGCCAAGGACCGAGCCCTGGGGTACACCAGAGGTAACTGAGAGGGAGGCAGAGGTGCAGTCACCAATTCTGACAGATTGGGACCTGCTTAACAGGTAAGAGTGGAACCAGCTGGTAGCCTTGCTAGAGAGTCCTGCAAAAGAGAGCTTAGACAGGAGGAGTGAGTGTGAGACTGTGTCAAACGCCTTTGAAAGATTTATAAAGATAGCTGAGGTGATGTGGCCTTTATCCATATCAGTAAAGATGGAGTCAGAGAGCCTGAGGAGGGAAGTGGCGGTGAAGTGGGACTTCCTAAAACCAGACTAGTAAGGTGAGAAGAAGGATGAGGTGCCAAGAAAGGCAGATAGTTGAGTGAGGACTAGATGTTCTTGGATTTTAGCTAGTATGGGAAGGAGGGAGATAGGGTGGTAGTTACCAGGGATGGAGGGGTCACCGTCTTTCGGGAGGGGGATGACAGTGGCATGCTTCCAGGTAGATGGGATAGAGGCGAGCAAGAAAGAGTGGTTGAAAAGTGCAGACAGGGGGATGGTGATGGAAGGGGCGGACAGGTAAATCATTTTGGCATCTAGCCCAGAGGGGAATTTACCTGTCGAAGGATTTAGGGTGAGCTGGGCATTGAAGACTTCAGATGGTGAGATCAGATGGAAGGAAGAGGAGGGGTTGGGAGTGGTGGAATTTTCTGAGGTGGTTGAAGGAGAGGGATTTTGGGGAGAGGTGGGAGGGTGGACAAAAGGGACGAGGTACAGTTCGTGAAGAATGAGTTAAATTCTGATGCTACTGCGAGGGGTGCCATCACCACAGTACTGCCTAGATTTAGAGCAGGGGTGGGGGAGTCTGTGAAGGTGGGGTGAAGAGCGAATTGACCACCTTCCAGAATTTTGCGGGGTGATTTAAACTGGTGTGAAAGGTGGTTTTAAAGTAGTTAGCCTTGGCTTACCTGAGTAGCCTTGTGCAAACATTTCATAGTGTGTGGTACTTTACGTGGGCATCATCAGAGCCAGTGGCTTTGAAAGACTTCCAAGCCGGGTCCCTGGCCCTGAGGTGAGCCGGGATGTCAGCTGTGACCCCAGGCAGGTGGGTACCTCTCAACCAAGTCCATCTGAGAGGGGCGTAGTAGTCCCAGATAGCTAGGAACCTGGAATTGAAGTTCTCTAGAGCAGAGTCGATAGAGGTAGCCTGGAGGATGAAGGACCAATCTGTGCTAGCCAGGTTAGTTAGTAGGGAAACGAGGTCCAAAGATTTGTAGGAGCAGGTCAGAAGTCAGAAGAAGGGGGAAGGAGGCTTGGGCCGAAAGATTTTCCTGAGTAAATCATGTGGTGATCACTTATGGAGTCAGGTAAGAGGCCTGAGGCAATTACCCGGTGCTGGTGCAAGGTAAGGAACCAGTCTAGAAGTGAATGGTTCTGCATTTTGTGGTTCAGGCGTGTGGGGTCTATGATCAATTGAGACAGGTTTAGTGTGGCAGCCTGGTTCCAAAGCTTAGAGCTACCTCTGGATAGCCAGTTCCAGTTGAAATCACCAAGGATATGGAGCTCACCCCCTATTGCGTAAGATTTTAGAATGCCCAGGTGATCCAAGATAATGGGCATAGGGGAGTCAGGGGGACAGTAGCATCTTGCTACAAATATGGGTATTGTGTGTGGGAGGGAGAGTTTTATTAGCAGAGCATCGAAGGGCTGCAAAGGCAAGGATAGCATAACAGGAGTAAACTGCAGGGAGGATGTGAGGTACATAGATATACCTCCACCCCTTTTGCTGCCTGGGCAGTCATGACTGATGGCTGTATACCCAGGGATAGAGATTTCAGCATCCTGTATGTGTGGCTTCAGCCAGGTCTCAGAAATAATCAGAACATCAGGTCTTAGTGATAAGATTATTGGCTGTAGCAGGGATACTTTATGTAATAAGCTGAAGATATTTAGGTGAGCCAGTTTTAAGACCCTGGGGAGTTAGAGGTGGGAGGGGGGAATGGGCATAGGATTTGACTCAATGTCACCAGCTATTAAGACCATTAATATTAACAATTGCTTGGCTTTATGCATGGCCCACTGAAGCGTGCAGGGGGCCTTATATGACCGAAATGAGTGCGCTGAGGTGGCATGAGCTGGGAATTTCAGGGCTAGTAGCCTGTTGTGAAAGTTGGGTGGCAGGATAGAAGGACCAATTATCCAGTTGCTTAGGAGACCTACGGGGAGTGGCCCGAAGGCGGGGGAAGCAGGGGCAGATGAGGAAGCAGTCAGGGTGCTAATTGCCAGGTGATAAACCTGCATCTCTGGGTAGGAGGATGGTGGGAGAGAGGCCAAAGGGACAAGAACAGAGAGTAGAGTAAGGTAAAAAGGCAACATGGTGAGACAGCCTTGCAAGGTGTGGACCAGAATAAGAGCCCCCTAGTGGAGAAAGAATATAAGCTGCAGAGGGGAAAGTTGGCTGATAGGCTCAGCACGACATGTGATCAACTCTATATAGTGAGAAGTTCACCAAGAGTGGTGGTGGGGCAGCTGACGCAAAGTGTTGGTGGGGCTCTCCTCCAGTTCAGTAATATGAAATGCAGTTTTGAAACGGACACTCCTTCTGGTACCTGATTGCGGTGCACAGCTCAACATTCGGCCATGGGAGGGCAGGCTTCAGAGTGGCCCCCGTGACCACCTACGACCCATGGTGAGCTGAAGAAAAATGGAGAAGGAGAGCAGGATTAAATGCAGGTATGTGGGGTGGGACTACACAGGGGGAGGTGAAAAGGGTATCTGTGGCACCAAAGAAACACTATCCTAGGCTACAATTACAGGTTAGCAAACAATACAGTGCACATTTTCAAATGGAGCAGGTATTCTTCAACAAGATAATAGCTAAGCCTGAAAGCACACTCGAAAGAGCTAGACCGCAGCCATGTGAAAATTAAATTAAGGCACACTTAATAAGCTGTGTAAAACCTGAGCTTCTCAAGCTATAAATAAATTAAAAGTAGTGCTCTGAAAGGGCTAGACCCGAATTATGTGAAATTACATTTAGGCACACTACGTAAGCTGTGTAAAACCTGAGACAGAAACATAGAATCTGATGGCAGATAAGGACCGCTTAGCCCATGTAGTTTGCCCATTTCCATACCTAATGGATAAGCTGCAGATCCTAGTTAACCAACAGCTTACTTCCTCCTACACCCCAGTAGAATTGCCTTATGTCTGTTCGATGCATTCTTGAATTCCCCCACTGTTTTTGACTCTACGACCTCCTCAGAAAGGCTGTTCCATGCATCCACAACCCTCTCTGTGAAGAAATACTTCCTCACATTACCTCTGAGCCATCCCCCTCTATCTTCAAATTGTGCCCCCTTGTTCTTGCACACCTCTTTTTCTGAAAGATGCTACCCTCTTGGACTTTGCTGATTCACTTGAGGTATTTGAAAGTTTCTATCATGTCCCCCCTCTCCCTCCTTTCATCGAGGCTATACATCTTAAGCTCCTTTAGTCTTTCTTCATATATCTTCTGCTGCAGACCCTGCACTATTTTAGTTGCCGTCCTGTGGACAGCCTCCACCCTGTCTATGTCTTTGCGGAGATGGGGTCTCCAGAACTGCATGCAGTACTCCAGATGGGGTCTTACCAACTGTTTGTTCAGAGGGCCAACAACTTCCTGTTTTCTGCTGGTGATGCCTCTCCCAATACATCCCAGTATACCCCCAGCCCTCCCTACTGCCTTCTCACATTGCTGGCCCACCTTTAGGTCATCCGATATGACTACCCCCAGGTAACTTTCCATTTTTGTTGTCAGTATCTCACCCCCCATTGTGTACTCTTCCCCTGGGTTTTTATTTCCCAGGTGCATTACTTTACACTTCTTTGCATTGAATCTAAGCTGCCATACATTTGACCATTCCTCCAACCTTGCCAAGTTCCTTTTCATCCTTTCCACTCTACCTTGTGTATCAACCCTGTTGCAGATCTTTGTGTCATCTGCAAAGAGACATACTTTTCCTTCCAGTCCCTCTGCAATGTCACTTATGAAGACATTAAAAAGGACCAGCCCCAGTACTGAACCCTGCGGTACCCCACTAGTAACCCCCCTTTCTTCACTGTGGACTCCATTTATTATTACCCTCTGTGTACTGTTGTCCAGCCAGTGTTTTACCTTTGGCTACCACCCTGGGACCCACTCCCAGGCTGGCTAGTTTGTTTATTAATCTTTTGTGTGGGACTGTGTCAAATGCCTTGCTAAAGTCTAAGTAGGCCATGTCCACAGCCCCTCCCTGGTCTACTACTTTGGTCACCCAGTCAAAGAAATCAATTAGATTTGTCTGACATGACCTTCCCGCTGTGAATCCATGCTGCCTTCTGTCTTGTGCCCCACTGGCCTCTAGGTACTCAACAATTATTTCCTTCAGAAGTGATTCCATCATTTTCCCTACCACTGAGGTCAAACTGACAGGTCTGTAGTTTTCTGCCTCTGTCTTGCTCCCACTTTTGTGAAGGGGAATCACATCTGCTCTTCTCCAGTCCTCAGGTACCACACCATCCTACCATGATTTATTAAAAAGGGTAGTCAGTGGTTTTACTAGTTCTTCCCTTAGTTCTTTTAGAATTCTGGGGTGAATCCCATCAGACTCCATTGCTTTATCCACCTTCAGTTTTAAGAGTTTTTTCAGAACCCTTTCTTCTGTGAAAGGGTTAATATCAACCCCCCCCCCATCCAGAGTGCTTCAATTGACTGGATTAAGTATCTCCCTCTGCTCTTCCATTGTGAATACTGAGCAGAAGTATTCGTTCAATATCCCTGGTTTTTCACTGTCGCTTTCTGCCCAACCACCTTCCTCTTTATTCAGCCTCAGTATCCCTGCCTTAGTCTTTCTTTGCTCCCTAATGTACCTATAAAAGGTTTTATCCCCCTTCTTAATTGAGTTGGCTATCTTTTCCTCGGTTTGGAACTTTACTATTCTGACTGCCTTCCCCACTTCCTTCTGCTTTAACTGGTACAGTTCTCTGTCCTGCTCCTTCTGTGTTTTCTTTTGCTTCCTGAATGCTATCTTTTTCTTTCTAACCTTCCCCGCCACTTCTTTTGAGAACCATAGTGTTTTTTTCTTTCATTTTGATTTGTTTATTTGCTTCACACAAAGGCTTGTTGCCTCTGTGATGGCGGTTTTGATGTTTCCCCATTGTTGCTCCACCCCACCTTCTTGCCTGTTTGCTAGTGCTTTTCCGAGGCACTCTCTCATTTTGACAAAATCAGCCCTCCTGAAGTCCAGTACCTTCACTTTTGTATGACTTGACTCTACAGCTAAGTTTATCGTGAACCACACTGTTTGGTGGTCGCTTGTTCCCAGATGGCTACCCACTTCAAGATCGGAGATCTTCTCTCTGTCCTCATTTGAGAGTACCAAGTCTAAGAGTGCTCCCTCCCAAGTGGGTTCCAAAACTGGCTGTCTGAGGCATGCCCCTGTAGGGCATCGAGAATGGCCCTGCTCTTGGATGTAGCTGCAGCAATGGTGCTTCAGTTAACATCTGGCATGTTCTGGTCCCCCATCAGCAATATCTCCCCTTTCTCTGACATCCTAAAGATGCCTTCTATCATTTCCTTGTCTGTTTCCTCCCCCTGAGATGGGGGTCTGTTAACAACACTTGTGCGGATTGTGGTGCCATTTCCAGTCTCCAGGGTGACCCACAGTGCCTCCTCTCCACCCTGTTTACCGTTTAGTTCTGTTGCTTTGATCCCTTCCCTTACATAGAGAGCTACTCCTCCTCCTCCTCCTCCTCCTCCTCCTCTTCCTCTTCTTCCCTCCATGTCCCTCCTGTAGATTGTGTACCCTGGTATGTTGACATCCCAGTCATGATTCTCTGTGTACCATGTTTCTGTGATTGCCACAATATCCAGGCATCCCTCTTCCATCAAGGCCACTATTTCGGGGAGCTTTTTACCTAGACTATGGGCATTGCTCATGAGATAAATAAATAAATAAAATGCTCTGCTCTGCCAAATTTAGCAACTTAGAAAGCACGCTTGAGCAGGACCCAATTTCGAGAATAAATGAATTTAGCTTAACGTGCACTAGTAAAGCCAGTGAAAAACCCTTAGGAGCTGAGCTGATGCAGTTAAAGTAAACTACTGTATCTGTACTGTTCTGCCGACATGTATTAAATTAAGGGACGCAGTCTGAAACTTAAGTCCAGTTTGAAAAGCATTTGGCACCAAAAAGTTCCAATGGCTCTCCTCCAGTTCATAGGCTTCATTGGTTTTTCTGAGCTTCTTAGAAACCGAGGTTCATTACAGCTTGATAATGGAATTCTAAGGGTACCCAGTAATGTTATTGCTAGATGTATAGTGGTCAAGAGAAGATTTAAACACCTCCATAGTCTTACTACCCACCACCTCAATAGGTACTCCATTCTAGATTTTAACCACTCTCATTGAAAACCAGTGTTTTCTAGCCTGTGTAGTGAATCTATCCCCCTTTATCTGCAGTGGATAGGCCTTTGTGTTGTAGAATTGGTCTCTGAGTGTGAAGCCTAACTGTTCCCACATATGTTGATCTGACAGAGCTCTAATAATCAGGCACATATCCCCCTCAATCTGCGATATTCTAGAGTATACAGATTGAGCTTCCTCAACCTATCCCCATAACCTAACCCCTGGAATTCTTTTATCCTCCTAGTCGCCCTTTTGTGGACTCTCTCAAGGGCTCGAATGTCGACCTTATTCCCAGGAGCCCAAAACTGTGCACAGTACTCAATGTGAGGATGCACCAAGGAGGTATATAGAAGGAACAAAAATTCCTTCTTTCTGCTCTTGATGTGTCTATGGATGCAACTTTGAATCCCACTAGCCTTTTTAATAACCTGACTGCAGTGAAGCTACAATTTGAGGTTATTACTGACCCTGATCCCCAGGTCATGTTAATCATGCACAACTCTGAGCACCTGTCCTGCCAGTGTGTAATTTAATTCAGTTTTTTTTTTCCCCAGGTGCATCACTGTGCACTTCTCAATGTTAAAAAGTGCTGTTTTTTTCTGTGCCCAACTTTCTAAATCCCCTATTGCTTCCTGAAGTATTACCGCATCCGATTGGCTATTCACCGGGAAACCCAAGCGTGTATCGTCAGCAAATTTGGAAAGCCAGATACCGGTTTCATAGTTGAGGTGTATAGATTAAAGAGGCATGGCCCCAGCACCGATCCATGAGTGATCCCACTCATCACATCAGCCCAATCTGACAATTCTCCCAGAACACACACCCTTTGCTTTCTCCCCATCAGCTATCCCCTTATCCAACTAACTACTTTAGGTTGTATTCCCAATTCAACAAGGGTATCTAGCAGCTTCTCATGAGGGACCTTATCAAAAGCCTTGGCAAAGTCCAGAAACACAACATCCACCAAGCTACCCTTGTCCAGTGCTTTACTAACCATACTATAAAATTCAAGCAAGTCAGTCGGGCACAATCTGTCCTTTTGAATCCATGTTGTGTCACGTCCTTTGACCCTGTCACTTCGATGTAACTCACAATAATGTCTTTTACTATGCCTTCAAGTATTTTCCCAAGGACAGAGGTCAGGCTAATTGGCCTATAACTTCTGACCTCATGTCTTGAACCTTATCATTGCCTGTCTCCCTGCCTCTATAACCTGGCCTGTATCCAGCAATTTTTGGAATAAAGATGTAACATGACCTGCCAAACTATAAGTAAGTTCTTTGAGGAGTCTTAAGATGTAGGTAATTCGGACCGTGTGCCTTATTCTGATTCAGGTTCCTTAACCTTTTTCTTACATCTTGAACCTTAATTTGTGGTCCTATAGTTCCCTGTAGTCCAGTATCTGGGTCTGGAGCTATTGAGCCTATATTAAAGACTGAGGAGAAATAATTATTGAACTGCTCAGCCATGTCCTTGTTCCCTATTATTAGTTTCCCAGCATTATCTTAAAGTGGACCAATCATTCTGCTAGTTCCCTTTTTATTATTGATATAAGCATAAATGGCCTTATAATTATCCTGAGATTTTGTAGCTAGTTTATGCTCATATTTACTTTTTGCCATTGCAATAGCTCTCTTTGCTCTCTTCAGGCTACGTTTGTACATTTCCCAAGATCTTACATCACCATTCTGCTTAGCCCTGCTATAGTCTCTATTTTTTTTAATCATTTTTTTGACTGCAGGGGTGAGCCATATGGGGAGGGGGGGGGTCTCTCCTGGATTTATAGTATTTCCTGGTGACTGGGACATAGGTGTTAATCAGTTTATTAAGTTTAGAACCAAACCTATCCCACGTATTCTGAAGTGTTAGGTCCTCAAATTCTTTCTCCCAATTCCATTTGTCTAATTCTATTTTCATTATGCTGAAGTCAGCCCTATTAAAATTATGAATTTCAGTACTGCCTTTATTGATTTCCCCAGTCCCTATGTACTTAAATTGAGCTACAGAATGGTCACTAGTACCCAGGGGAACCTCGACCGTACAATTCTGAACATTATCTGCCTATTACTTAGCACCAGGTCCAGGACATGATTTCCCCTAATATTTTCCTGGGCCAATTGTTCCACTTCTGCCAACAAAAAAGCCTCCAAAAAGCTCAGTAATATGAAACGCAGTTTTGAAACGGGCACTCCTTCTGGTACCTGATTGTGGTACACAGCTCGATGCTTGGCCAGGGGAGGGCAGGCTTCAGAGTGGGCCTTGCGACCACTTACGACCTGTGGTGAACTAATTGTGGTGCACCGCTCAATGTTCAGCTGGGGGACGGCAGGCTTCAGAGGGGCCTTCGCGACCACCTACAACCCATGGTGAGCTGAGACCATCATCAGCTGCTGCTGCAGTCTCTTCATCGATCAGTAACCTGGTGCATTGGAGGTTATCATTTGTAGCCACAGATCTGTAAAACACATTCTGTGGTATGGATTTGGGTGCTGAGACAGTGCTCTCCATCTCCTTAGATACATCACTGGACTTCTTTTGAAACCACTGGAGCAAAGCATCCTTTATGGCGGTATCCTTTCTCTCCCTCTTGTGCTTCCTTGCCAGATTGCAGTAACATTGGTACTTGTGTAGCACCTGGCTATGATTCTTCACTAATTGGCATACCTGGCTCTGCAATACACTGAACAGATGCACCACCTCAGTTTGCGATGTGCCTGGACTTGAGAGCAGATTAAGAGCATTTACCTTATCTGCTAGAGACAGCTATTTCTTCTTTGTCAGTGTCACCATTTCAGCTGAGGGAAGAACAGCAACAGAATGACTGCTAAGTTGTGAATGCTAATGCTAATGAGGACAGAGTGCCAGACTGCCAAGGACAGAGTGCCAGACTGCCAAGGACAGAGTACCACCTCAATGGAATAGAGCTATGCACCACTCAGGAAGAACAGGACCTAGGTGCAAAGGAGGGAGAGAGGTGATATGGTCGAAACATTCAAACATCTTAAAGGCATTAACAAGGTGAAAGAATCTAACATGTTTCAATATAAGAAAAATAGCAGGACAAGAGGACACAGCATGAGAATAGAGGGAGGCCAATTAAGGGGGAATGTGAGGAAGTTCTTTTTCACAGAAAGGGTGGTGGCTGCATGGAACAACCTACCTCAGGAAGTGGTGGATATGAATACAGTGCAGTGCTTCAGACAGGCATGGGATAGGCATAAGGGAGCAATACAGATGAGTATGAATAAATAGGCCATTGACAGAGTAAAGGCCTATGGCGCATTCATAAGCTAGAAAAAATGGGCAGACTGGATGGGCCTTGCAGTCCTTATCTGCCATCAACTTCTATATTTATATGTTTCTATGTAGGTGTCATCATAAGCAGTACCCTTAAACAGACAAGCCAATGCAACAAAGCTTATAGGCAGGGGATTTGACAGCAGGAGGAAGGAGGTAATGCTGCCACACTTCAGGTCCCTGGTAAGGCCCCATCTGGAGTGTTGTGTCCAGTTTTGGAGTCCACATCTGAAAAAGGATATGAGCAGATTGGAAGCTGTTTGGAGAAGAGCAGCCAAAATTATCCAGGGGCTTCAAGGGCACTCGTACAATGAGCATCTGGAAGCATTAAATATGTTCTCACTAGAAACGAGGAGTGAAAGGGGAGATATGATTAAAATCTGCACGTTCCTGAGAGGAATAAATAAGGTACCATCCTTGGACCTGTTCAACAGAGTCTCCAACTCTAACACTAGAGGGCACGAGGAGAAGTTGGTGGTGGTGGGGGGCTTCAAGAAGGAGCTTAGGAAACATAATTTTACAGAAGGAGTCGTGGAGCCATGGAATAAACTGCCAGCTCATGTAGTGGAAGTAATGTGTGCTTCATCATTTAAGCTTGGGTGGGACAAGACAAAAGCACAATGAAAAGCAACAGGAGCTGTAGGAGGCATTAGGCAGAAGGGGGTTTCGGTCCTGGGATCTGAGAAGGTCCAAGGAACACATGGGCAGACTAGATGGACCCTTGGTCTCCTTCTACGGTCTTTTTTTCTATGTTACTAGTTAGAGGAGGTGCGGAGCACTATGATCTTTTATACACAGGTAATTGCTCTCATTAGCATGAAAACTGAGGACAATTAAGTGATAATCACTAGCCGGGCACAGCTGACAGCTCTAGAGCAAAGGCCGATGGCACATTTATAAGGTAGAAAAAGAAATGGGCAGACTGGATGGGCCTTGAGGTCCTTATCTGCCGTCAACTTCTATGTTTCTATGTTTCTATGTTTCTATGAGTGAGACTTCGGAGAGGGAGAGACAGGCTACAACAGCATGGTTTGCAGCCTCAAAAAATTGCAATAAAATGGGATGCAACAATGCCTTTAAGTGAGATGAATTACACTGCATGTATAGGAAGGGAATCAGGGAACTGACAAATTATTTTTTAAGCGAGAGTTATGTTTAAATGGCAGTAATCGAGCTATAATATATATCACTGGTGACCCAAGCTCATGCCCTGAGCCTGGATCATTGGTGGGCCAGCAGGGGAAGGGGAGTGAGCATCCCAGGGACAGCTGTCCTCTCCCAGGTGGGCTTGGGGGTTCAGGCACTCTGTGTATGGCTGCCATATTGTGAAGGCTAGACAGTAGAGACCTTTGGGCCTCACTCAACGGTGAAGTGGTGCCAATTTCAACATGCTGCATGCAGATGCACTTGCAGACATAGCTGGGTGTAATTGTACCAACAGCTCTTAGGGAGAAAATAGCAGCCAACTGAACAGATGAAACCTTCTTCTGTCCCCCACCCCCATATCTCATATGAGAACTTTTCCACATGTATCCTGGGATGGTTCCAGACTCCACCTCTGCTGAGGGCAGACTGGATCTTGTGAGGGTGTTGCCAAAGAGCAGAAGGTGGCCCTGTCCCAGAGGTCACAAACTGGGGAGGGGTGGGTGGAATCCATGCAGCTGTGTGTCACGGGTGGTCCAGAACTCCAGCAACCCTAAGTAGTAAAGCCTTGGTGGATGGGACAGTGGTGCTGATGATGGCTGAATCAGGTCCTGGGTGTTGTGTAGAGATGAACAGAGTTAAAAAAAATGTTACCATGTAATGTTTTTAATTGTACTTTTCATAACTTTAAATTGTTAGCTATATTTCATATTTGCAACTTTCAGGGACTATCACTGCTGCTGTAACTGTCACCAGGGCACTCTTGAAAAGGGTGTCTTGAAATAGGTGTCTAACCTGAGTGAGGCTATCCTGGTGTGCAAAAATCTAAATACATAATATAATTAAGAAGTGAGAAAGTGACTGCCTTTACTAGTTTTTCTGATCTTCAGGTTAAAGGAAAGGACACAGTCTGGCAATATTTTTGAGACAGTAAAATCAGATCTTGAAGACAGCTGAAATGTGAAGCTCCAGGGACAACCTTTCATCAAGAACTACTCCCAGACAGTGAACCACCTTCTCGGCCTCAAGCTGAACCATGTCCAAGACAGGCAATTTGAGACTGCTTTTTAGTATAGAGACCTGTCGATCCAAACAAACAGCAGCTGTGTTTTGCTCAGATTAATTGCCAGCCAGCTGGATGCCGTCAAATTGTGACAGGCACTGTTTAACTGTAACACTGAGGAGTCCTGGCTCTGTGCAAAATGAATGACACAGCTGGGAATCATCTGCATTGCAGTGAAACCCATCACTTTACCTTCCAATGATATAACTAAGCAGCAGAAAATACACGGTAAACAGAACCGAGGTATGGGCAGACCTTGGGGGCACTCTGCAGTCCAGAACAATTGACCATGCTGTGAAAATTCCCATCACAGCCAACTCTTCACAATCTATGAACAATAGTTGGAGTTATACGATACAAGCACGATCCCAGACAATCCCTCCAATATCCCACATGTCTACTGAAACACAGATGTATAGAACATGATGGCAGATAAAGGCATAGCACCAGTCTGCTTGAGCCTGTCCAATTCTGGGACTGTATCCCTCTCAGTCCTCACTATCCCCCCCCCCACCATCTGCCACCTTATTCACTAGTTCCATGTGTCTATCTAATCTCCTTTTGAACTCTCTCACTGTGTCAGCCCTGATGACCTTTACTGGAAATTTACCCCCCTTGTAAAAAACAATACATTCTGACATCCTTAGTGACCCCCACCAGTTTCAGGAAGTTACCCCGATACCTGCGTTACTACTCAGTGTGAACAGATCGCTGCTGTCCACCATGTTTTTTTTTTGCTGTGGTACTTGAATATCTCAGTCACGTTGCCCCACTTTCTCCTGTCCTTCAGCACATACATGTTAAGATCCTCCAATCGTTCCTTGGAAGATCTACTCTGTTGCTCTTGTATCATTTGTTGGCTTGCCTCTGCACTGCTTTTAACCTGTCCCTCTCCTTCCCAAAATGGCACATAGTACTCAAAGACAGGGGCACCAAGGATCTAAATAGGGGCTGTATTACCTTTCTCTTTTGCTAGTGATACCTCTGCTTACTGTATGTAACCCAGCATCAGATTTGTCTGACCCATTATCTACTACAGTGCCAATGTACCAATGCCTTTGTGTTCTCCGTTATAAAAATCCCTAGGTCAGTCTCCTGTGATGTGTTCTCCACTAGCACCACATTCATCCTATACTCTGTTCTTGGGTTCTTGGCTACTCTGTGAATTACCATGCATTCCCTGGGGCACCCTGCCTATGACTTCTCTTTCCCCGAGGGTTTTCCATTTAGGACTACCCTCTTGGCCCTTCCACTCAGTCAATTATTCAGTCACGCTGTAATCTTATGCCGCACCCCCAGATTGTTCAACCTTTTTATTAGTTTCTTGTGAGTGGCAGAGTTGAAGGCTTTGCTAAAGTCTAGGTACAAGACATCAACTGCATGACCCCTATCCACGGCCTTTGTCACCCAATTGAAGAATTCAGTCCGGTTCATTTAACATGACCTGCTACTGTTAAATCTGTGCTGTCTGAAATTGTGCAAGCCACTGGCCTCCAGGAATGCCACTATCCTTTCCTTAATTGTAGACTTCAGTAGTTTCCCCACTAGAGACATCAGACTAACTGGTCTATAGTTGCCTGGCTCCTCTTGGCTCCCACTATGGTGTAGAAGGACCACAATCATTATCCACCAATCCTTCTGCACTACTTTTGTTAATAGAGAGCAACTGAAAATATTTGTCAATGGCCCAGAGAGGGCCTGCCCCATCTCCTTCAACACTATTTGGTGTATCACATCCAGGCCCATCAATTTACTCACCTTCAATGTCTTTAGGCAATTAACACCCTCATCTCCATGTTGGGTACCATGTTGGCACCTACCAGTGATCTCCTACTCCTGTTGCAGTCTGGCAGCTCCCCTTCCCCATCCTGTACCACGAACACTGAACAGAAGTAATCATTCAGCACGTTCGCTTTATCCTTGTCATCCTACATCCTCCTTCCCCTCTCTTAACTGTCTTGCTGACTGTCTATTAACATCAGTGGTCCACGGCATCAGATGCTGACTTGATACCAAGTAGGATCAAACTGATACCTTCTCCTGACCTCTAGCTTTAAGAAGATCATTCCAAAGCCTTATTAAAAATGTCTCAGTACTATGACATTGTCAAAAACCAGAGTGGAATGACTCAAAGATGTTATTTTACTCCAAATGCTCAGGTGTAATGCAACTACTGTACCTTCTCTGCAATCTTGGCCAAGAATGACTGGATGCAGAGAGGTCTATACTTTGACAGTTATCTAAAAAAAAAATTATCTCAGTGCAAAGGCACTGAAGCATGAGATTCCCTGGAAGGGCATTGGCTGTAAAGACAAGTTTAGCAGAAATACAAAATTACACATACTCCAATAATGCAAAGTATCATGGGAAGCAGATGCAAATCATCACAATGAAGGAACAGACGGAGGCTGATTCTATTTTAATCAGGAGTGTATGGTGCCGAGAGGCCTTTCACGTGGTCTGTTAAGGTTGAAAACAGCAGACAAATGTTGTTTGTCCTTGTTAGACTCATTATTATGGCACAATCAGATTTTAACCAGGACAGAATTGAGCCACATGATGGACCAGATATGGTTGTTTGCCCCATTCCCTGGGCCGAGATTCAGACATGGCATGCTAATGGATCCTAATAAGGACAAAACGTGTGTGTGTGTGTGTGTGTGTGTGTGTTGTTTTTAGCCTTTGCTGATTGTGTGAGAGGCCTTTTGGCACTGCACACTCATGTTTAAAGCAGAAACAGCTTCAGTTTGTTCTTTCATGGTGATTTGCATATGCTTTACATTATTGGGGAATGTGTTATTTTTTCCTTTTAATTTGACAGTGAATCAGGATCAAAATTCTGTTTCTTGAGCAAGGATCTCATCACAGCCCTCTTTAAGGAAGCAGGGAGACACCTCTTATTCAGAGAGTCATATATGGTACCTGCAAAAACTGGTGACAGTGCCTTGGCCACAGACTCAGTTAGCTGAATTGTCGGAGCATCTAGCTTAATGGTGGTGTATTGCATTTCAGAAGGCAGCTGAAAAAAATAACCCTTACCTCCATCTGGGGAAACTCCCTCCACTGCATTGAGTATTCATTTTGATTCTCTCCTCCTGCATTCCGAAGTAAGGGGATGGAGAGGACACATTCCCAGATGCCATCAGCATTTCCTTTGGATAACTTACTTAGCTTCTTGCACCCTATAGGATAACAAAGGACAGAAAGAAACTGCACTGCAGTGTAGCCGAGTAGCTGGAGTGCAGTCAGTGCTCTGAACCTGGGGACTGGATGGTTTAAATCGACATCTGCCACTTATTTGTTGTTTGACCTTGAAGACGACAACCTCATTGGCAGGATTTTCAAAAGGATCTGCCCAAGTTGCATCTGCCACTATTTTCAAAGCAGAAATGTATCAAAACTTGAAAGATAATCTGTTAGATGGCCCAACAGCATCCGATATTCGTGACCGAGAAAAGAATCAAGTGCATCAAACTGGGTGCAACTACAACAGCAATTGTGTCTGTTTTTCACCTCTGACTGTCTCTCTCCTTCCTTCACTCTGGTGGCAATTTCCCCCACAGGTGCCCCCCATGGGGTTGTGGGGGGCAGGGAGAGGAGGGCCATCCTCCGCATCCCCAGAGCACACAATCAAGAAGGGCCTACCAGTAGGAGTGGAAGGCGGGTCAAGGCATCTAGGCAAGGCTTCACGGAGCCTGGTTTGCTCCATTTTCCTCCTGCTTTCTTCCTTCTCATCTTGTGGTCCTCCTGAAGATGTGGCATGCTTAGGCAATACAGGCACATGGAGGCATGCTCATGCTCTGGGACTGTGGCTTCCTACACCTCCATCTGACCACTGACTGCCTTCTGTGCATTGGTGCTGCCCTCAGGCCTCCACCCAGGGGCCACCAAGAGCCAATATGGCACATCTTCCCAGTCCAAGAAAGGAGAGAGCCAGGTGGCCACTCAATCCCTCACCCCCGGCCAACCCCTGGTGGCCCAAACCCGGGTCGCTGACATGGCATGAGGTAAGGTACTAACAGTGCCTCAGCCCTCAGGGCTACAGGGCTGGTTACAAATTAGGATTTTTGTTGTAAACAGATGCAATTTCTGAAAATAGTGGTAGGGCTGCCTGGATGCAAGTGGGTGAATGTGTCCAAAACTTTTGAAAATCCTCCCCCTCATGTTTAGCCACCTTTCCCCTTTTCTCCTTCTCTGCTTACCCTTCCTGTACTTTCCATTGAGTTCATTGTGGCTACTACAAGTGTTTATAACTTGTAAAACATGTTGGGATATATGTGTGTGTGTGTGTGTGTGTGTGTGTGCGCGTGCGTGCGTGCAGGCGTGTGTGAAAGGTGCTATATAAAACCCAAATTCCCTTCCTTGCCTTTCTTTTCATTGCTTCATTAGGTTAAACACAATGTGGAACAAGAGAAAAAAAGATACATTTGTGAGACTACTACAGAATTTCATACTATCACATCTTTTCTTTTATTGACTACAAATATACATTCTTAAGTAGAGTACTTTCAAGATTTACAACTTGCATGCAAAAAAGCATAATTAAAACACAATTCCTCCTGTAAAGAAACATTACAGGGCTTTGGTGGGAAAGAAACACCTCAGGTATTTGCATTGCATTCTCAGCAGGCATTTACAGTGGCAGCATGGACTGATTTAACTGATACAGAGTATGGTATTAACTACATTACTTTAGGAAGATGTATAATATTTGCAAGGCTTGTCATTTCTGTTCATCAAAAAACACAAGTAGGATTTTTAAACTCTTAGTACTTTACAATACTGCAACTTCAGGGTAGAAAAAAACACTTCTTACTAAGGGCCTGATTTTTAAAATTAGATCCCTGGAGTTAAATACCTTTGCTAACAACATTTATGTGTAGTTATTTATTTAATGTGCTTTTTCTCATCCCCCAGCTCACCTGATGACACCCTCCAGCCCTGTCACTAATCTCGTGGACTTACTTGTTATCCTCTGCTTACCTATGGTGGTGGCAGTGGGAGGTGGCTTGCCTCATTGATCATGGGAGGGCCTGTAGGGAAAGTTGGCACAATGGCAGACCAGGGCTTTTTCATTCAGCTCCTGCTTTTCTCTCTGAGGGTGTTGGGTTTTAATGCCATGCATGTACTGTATGTGTATGGAGGTACATATGGGTACCTGGCATCTGGCAGCTGCTCCTCTCCCCATTCTGTGTGCTTCTTCTGTGCTGCTAAAAGGCCTCCATCAGGTGGCCATCAAGTAGAGGAATGCAGCATTCCCCCCAAGGGAGAACAGTCCTGAAGATACTCAATACTCCCTCCCCTAGTTGGCCCCTGTGTGACCTGAGTCAATTACTGAACCTGGGTTACTGGTGTTATGAAAGGTAGTGTTACTGTGATGCTACTGGGCTGGCTGCATATATTTCAACTGAAATGTCTGTTTTCTCCTGGGCTTCACCACTGACTGATTTGGTAGAGAAAAATCCCAGTCAGGCAGACAACAGTCACCTAATTATTACAACTGGCTTCCAACATAGTACGCTACAGAGGGATTGCTGTTAGCATCAGCAAAACACAATTAGACAACATTCCTTAAAAACAACAACTTAATTTCAAATAAGCCGATATTACTGAGGGTGTGTGCTTGAAAACAGGATCCTACGTGTTTACAGTTAATCGGCTCCTTGTGAATATACCTCCGCTGAGGTCACAGTCCTTAGTTTATGAGTTGACATCACAGTTTCCTGAGCAACAAACTATAATGTAGCAAGTGGAGTGTCCATGCCATGTCCTTAGTAATAATGAATGGAATAGCTTGAAATTTAATTTTTGATATGGTGTTTTTGTGTTTTGGTCATACCTGTTGAACCTCTTCTTCTGGTACAGGTAGATAAATCTTCTCTTTAACAGGCCAAATGGCAACTTAGGTTTGTGTTCCTCATGTATGTCCATCCCTAATTATGGTTGTAAGAATGCTAGTTTTGGCCAATTATATTTTTCCTTTGATGGCTGCTGAATATATGGAAAACAGTTTGTCAGCAATGCCATAACGGCATTCTGCAATGTTGAGAAATGGAAAACGGCAGCCTCCCTTCATTGTACTCATGAGAGGCTGAAGTCATAGGAGAGGGAAAATTCCAGTCTAACCTCAGTGCCAAAATTCTCCTTTAACTGAATGGTTAGAACTGCTGACTTTGGGACTCAGGATCACAGGTTTGATTCCCAGTAAGGTATTCTCTGTGAGTCTGCCCCATGGTTGGCACTGAAAATTGAATATCGCCCACCTTAAACAACCCAAATAAAATAAACAGAGCACTACATAATGTCTTAAGCAGCAGATACCGCAACACTGTTTTTAAGTTTCCCAAAGTAACTCTCAGAGGAGCCCCAAGAAGTTTGTTTTGCCATAGCAAGCAGACATAAAAAGAGGGGAAGTAGTGCTGCAAATGTGAAAAGTAGCCAGTGTGCAGCACACTTAGATTGTGAACCACTCCTTTAAGAGTCCAAATAATATTGTGACTTCAGTGCCCTGTAGATGTGAGAGGCTGAAGTCACGGGAAAGTTAAAATCACACTCTAAACTCCCATCTAATGGGACTTTTTCTTTAGCCGAATGATCATTGCTGCTGGTTTCAGGATTCAGGGTCCATTGTTTGAGTCCCAGCAAGGGCTCTGATGACCAGAACGGACAGACATAACTATTTCCATTTGACCATGTAGTGGGGAGCTAATGTTTAACACTCTGGTGATGTGCTAGACATAAAAACATAACATTTTACATCACTGTGTTTTCTCAGTGATACTAATAAATGCAGGTGGGCTGGATGCGTTGGGAATAGTCTTCCTAATTAAGAGAAAGCTTTCTACAGTATCTCATCATGGTAATGCAGTTTTCTGTTGTAGGTCTGGTGGTTTACATTATCATTTAATACTTCAGTCTGTGTCCTTATGTTTTAATTATCTCATAATATGTCTGTTCTGAAAAGATACATTACTCTAGTCCCTTGAAAGTAAAGCTCCTCACCTCACTTGTTCCTAGCTGAAAACTTACAGAATTTGCACTGCTGTCCCAGCAGGCCAGTGACCATTAAACACAGTAACACAATACTATGTAGTAAGTCCTATGGTCCCTCAGGTCTGTCCTCCCATCTCAGCAGTTATATCATGTTACACCTTTTCTGCCCAGGTACTCCTTTCATTCCAGCTTCAGTCCCACTGCTATTTCTGCTTCTGCTGCTTCTTTGTGCAGCATGCCAGCCTCCCCACATTCCTATGTACTTTGTCTGAAGTAATGCTTTCTAACATCCGACTGTGCCCGTCCCCTTTAAGTCTGAGCCAATGCCTCCCGTTCTTGTTTGTTGAGCAGCAGTGAATAATCTGCTTGCATCTAACCCCTATTGTCTTAAATACTTTGCACACCTTTGTCATGTACCCATCAGCCTATTCAAGAGTCCCAGCTGCTAACATTTGTGCTCATACTCCTTTCTCTTAGATCTTTGCTGATCTTAGTTGCCCTACACTGAGCTTTCTCCAATTCTATGTTTTTCTGTACCCAGAATTGCATACAATACTCTAAATGAGACCAAGTGTTTGTTTTCTGTAGAAGTACATGGCAAGATATTCAATTCCATTTTTAAACACTTACACTTTGTATATTAATGCACAACCCCCCTAGGAGATTTTACTTTAAGTGTTATAGTGAATAACATATCTTCTGTCACCACCAGACATTTGGCATTGAATCTTGGCTTAGGGTCACAGATGGGATTTGCGGTTTCAGCTCAGTGCTCATTAGTGTGCAGTTCATATCTTGAACCACCACACAGATATATTGTCACAGTTGGCTGGGGGATGGGTTCTGCATTTGCAATGAAGTATAGGGAAGCCTGCTGTGTCTGCCTGCACAGCCTGACTTGTACATATAACAGAGGGCTTCAAATTCTAGTATCGTGAAATTCTTGCCTTTGACATTTTTTATACTTATTCATATAACTTTCTTAAACTTTCTTCCAGTAACTAAGGCAGATAGCAAGAATAATTGGAAGTTCCTCACTGCTATTTACTAATTTTAAAATTAGTAACCAGGAGACGCACACTGAACCGAGGCTCGTTTACAGGTGCAACATGCTAGCATGTTCACTCTTCTCTCCTCTGAACTACATATGAATCAATTGTTTGTTTTTTGCACATCTTTCAAAACTTCTGTATATATTGTATATGCCCTATGCCACATACAGAAATCCTATTTAAACTGCACTTTCTCAGGCTTCAGGGTTAGAGTTGAGAGCTGCCAGCCCACAGATGTATAACTCTTTGTGGCGACAGATTTCCAAATTACTGTTTCTTTTTATACATATTTTATGATTGATTTACTGGATGCCCTTCATAACAAGTAACGTTCCTCAATACAGAATTTTTCTCACAGAAACATGCAGCCACAAAAATACATGATTTGTTCTTAGGTTGGCCTTTCTAGTTATACATTGCGGAACACTCAACTGCACCCACAAACATGGCAACCAAACTGGTGGCTAAAAAGTTTTAAAATACTGAGTTACAAAAATCATAATAAAGGTGATGGGATGTAATGTGGGGAGGGGGAGTTATTTTAAATCTGTTTTCTGAAAGATCACAAAAAGACCATATTAAACGTATTGTCTTTATAAATAATGCATGGTCTAACCTACACATTTCATTTAAAAATGGCCTTATAATTACAAGCTTATTTCTGTGGGCTAAAATGTAGCATGTGGGGCTGCAACTCCTTTGAATACGTGAAGGAATGTTGGACATCGGGCCACAGTGTTACTTCAGAGAGGAGTCTAAAGTCTGACTTTGGTCCCATGAATACTGCTTCTCAAATAGAAGGCCTGCATTCCAGTTTTATGAACCAGATTTAGGCGGCATAAGCAAGCAGTCAATGACAACAAATATGTAGTGCTTTGCTTCCACAAATGATGTTCCTTTACTGTCGTCACGGCTATCAAGAGAGGGTTGAGAAAGCTGACCGTTGAGAAGAGAGGCTGCAAACTTCCAAGTTGGTGAATGAACTCCCAGCATCACTGGTGCACTCTGGATAAGATGAGCTAGAGGAAATGATGTTCTTGAGTCTCTGAAGTGCAATAATTAATAGCAATAGAAGGCAGGCCAAGAGGCTGAGAAATATAGACACATACACATACACATTAGATAACTGGCTGGGTGCTGTGTTCACAGCAGTCGATATAGACGTTGGAATCAGTTCCATGAAGGTTCTGTTCTCCAAACTGCTGCCGGAGAGCTCAACCAAAGTGTCCACTTCTGCCATTTCTGATATTTATTTTGTGTGTACATGAAAATTAACCTGAGCGAAGATTCACAGTATAGGTGTCCACTTTTTCCATGATAGCTTCTATTTAACAGATGCTCAGTCCTTCAACACTAGTTTTTAATGTGCAAGCCCAGCAGAAAGCTAGAGGTGTGCTGCAAAACAAGACAGAAAGAAACAAATTAAGGATGTTTAGTTAAAAAATGTTTTTTAAAATGTAAGCTGTTCTTGCTAACAAAACAACTGTTTAACATGGAGGAGGATTTGGAACCAAGAAATGGACATCGAGTTGATGCTGATATCACTCATTGTTTCGGTGGCAGATGTGGAGCCCATTTTCAAAAGGTTTTACAGAGTCCGTGATGCATCTGGAAAAATGATGGATAGTATACATCATATTAGTTGTATTTCCAAGATTTCCAGTTTTTTTATCTTCCTGTTATTCTGTGTTACTAAGGAAGTTTGTATAGAAACAGGATCCTTGTCCTTAAGACTTCATCTGCTTTAGCTGCTTGTCTACACATGTTATCATAATCTCTTGCTTGTCACATCCTAATCCTTTTCATGACAACCATTCAGAATATTATGACATCGCATGTAGACAAACAGGAGTAGCACATGAAATCCAACAGGACACAGATCCTCATTCTATACATTTTAACATAGACACATAGAATTTGATGGCAGATAAGGACCTCTTGGCCCAACCAGTGTGCCCATTTTCCCCTACCTAGTATCACCACAGACCCTAATCAGTCTCCATCACTTTTTCCCTCCTCCTTCCTTTCCACTAAGATACCCTTATGTCTATAACATGCATTCTTGAACTCCACCACTGTCTTCACCGCCACCACATATGGTGGAAGTCTGTTCCAGGAGTCCATCACTCTTTCAGTGAAGACATATATTGTCACATCTCTCCTGAATCTACCCCCATCCAGTTTTATAGCATGCCTCCTTGTTCTTAAGCTCTTTTTTTTTGGAAAAATACTTCCATCCTATTCCTTATTTACCCCTTGAGGTATTTAAAGGTCTCTAGCATATATCCCTTCTCCATCCTCTCTTCCAGGGTGTACATATGGAGGTCCTTTAGTCTATTCTTATAGGCTTTTGCTGCAGACTCTGCAGCATTTTAGTTGCTCTCCTCTAGACCACCTCCTTTCTGTCTATGCCCTTCCTGAGATCTGGTCTCCAGAACTGGATACAGTACTCTGGGTGGGGTCTTACCAGTGATCTATACAAGAACAATATCACCTTCCTCTTTCTGCTGGGAATACCCTCCCTATGCACCCCAGTATTACACTAGCCTTCCTAACTGCCTTGTCACACTGTCTGGCATCTTTTCAGTCATCTGATATGATTATCCCAAGGTCTTTTTCCTGCTTGGTGGTCGTCAATACCATTTCACCCATTTTGTGCTCTACTCCTGGGTTTTTGTCCCTCAATTGCCTCATTTTGCACTTTTTTGCATTGAAACCCAGCGGCCATACCTTTGATCACTCCTCAAGTTTTCTCAGGTCTCTGCTTATCCTTTCCACTTGCTTGGAGTGTCCACCCTATTGCAGGCTTTGGTGTTATCTGCAAAGAGGCAGATCTTCCCTTCCAGCTCATCTGCAATGTCACTTATAAAGACATTAAAGAGGACTGGTTCCAGCACTGTTCCCAGAGGCACCTCACTGGTCACCCTCCCGTCCTTTGAGTGAACTCCATTTACTACTACTCTCTGTCTCCTATCTCCTAACCAATTTCTTACCCAGTTTACCACCTTTGGACCCACTCCTAAGCTATCCAGCTTGCTTAAATGTCTCCTATGTGGAGCAGTGTCAAAAGCCTTACTGAGATCTAGATAGGCCACAGCCACCACTCCACTGTGATCCAATTTCTTGGTCACCCAGTCAAAGAAATCTATCAGATTTGTTTGATATGATCATCCCTCCCCCTGTGAACCCATGCTGCCTCGGGTCTTGTAACCTGTTGGATTTAAGAAATTGATTTTGACTTTTTGATTTTTTTTGTTTTTAACCAGGAAGTGAACTGGGTATACTGTAGCTCTTTCTCAGTCATCCCTGCCAATAAATAACAATACTAGATGATGCAAATACACAGTACAATAAACAACAAGTACTAAATAATCAGCATTACAAGAATATGAATTAATTATCTCATGAAAGTTCTTTATCAGAATTTTAAAATTCTTGATGTTGTTTGCAGATTTAACTAGTGCTGACAAACTGTTCAAAATGGAAGGCGCATACTAAGTGAAAGACCTTTTACTTAATGCTAATTTTGGAGTATAAAGAAAAAAAATGAGTATCAATATTATTCTTTCTCTGATAAGAACATATATTTTGTGTAAATTCACTGCAGAGGGAATGCAGAGTTAAACTTCAAAAAACCCTAAATGCAAAATCAGCACTATAATATTAAATTCTTAACTGTAGGAGGTAGAATTTTCATCCTTTCATATAATAGACAGTGATAAGTTCTTTGGGGAGCCCTTAGTGCAAATCGACATATATTGTTTAGTATCATTTGATATTTTAAAATAAATTAGCTACTCTGGTTCGTAAATAGAACAATACCATAGTATAAGATTGGCAACAATATTTGTTTAGCTAACAACATTCAAGCCTCATCAGTCAGTGCATTGATGTTTCTATATTGGATACCATAATCCTTTCCTTTTCAAATTCCACAATCCTTTCCTTCAGCAGTGTTTCTATTAACTTTTCCACCATGATCCCAGGATGACTGGTCTATCATTGCCAGCCTCCTCCCTACTACTATTTTGTGACGTGGGGCTACATCTGCCCACCTCCAGTCCTCCTGAATCACTTCTGTTTCCAGCAAGCTGTTAAACAGGACTGTCAGAGGTGCAGCCAGTACCTCCCTGAGCTCTGTCAGTACCCTTGGATGCACTCTGTCTGGCCCCATTGCTTTGTTCACTTTCAGACTAGCATGTCCCTTCAGGACTCTCTCTTCTGAAAAAGTACTAGTATCTGCCTCCGCCCCCCATAGCTCCTGTTACTTTTTTGTGGTCTTCCTCTTCTCCTTCTGAGCAGAAGTATTTGTTCAGGATGTATGCCTATTTCTGGTCTCTCTCTTCAAAGTCCCCCCTTCCCTTTTTAACCTTACAGTCCTTCCTCTGTCTTTCGCCTTTTGCTTACATGTCTAAAAAAATTTCTTGTCCCCTTTTGTCACCACCTTGGCTCTTCAGTTTGTGCCTTTACCCTCCTTACTGCTTTCCCTGCTTCCCTCTATTTTCCCTGATACACCTCCATATCCTACTCCCTCTAGTTCTTCTTATACAGCACCTTCTGAATGCAACCCTTTTAGCCTTTACCTTTTCTGCCACCTCTTTCAAGAACTATAGTCTTCTCTTTTTTCCTCTTGTTTTCACTCGCTTGCTTGATGCAGAGATTTGCTGCATTAACTATCCTTCCTTTTAGCTTTGTCCACTGTTCCTCCCCCCCCCAGATCGTCCCTGAAGCATTCTCCCATCTTTATCAAATCTGCGCTCTTGAAGTCCAGGACCATTGCTCTTGTGTGGTTCGATTCCACAGTCATCCTTATATTGAACCACACTGGATGGTGATCACTGGTCCCCAGGTGGCCTTCCACCTTGACATCTGCAATTCTGTCCCTGTTAGTGAGTCCCAGATCCAGTACTGTCCCATCACAACACCTGCAGTATCCTAAACAAAATAACCGCGCTGCAACCCACTGTCCTATCACTACGCCCAGATGTCCTGGACGTATCAGAGACCTGGCTAAAACCCCACCACACAGACTCTGAGGTATCTATCCCTGGATACTCAATTATTAGATATGACTGCCAAGGCAAAAAGAGAGGGGAGGGTATTGCCATGTTTATTTCCACCAGGCTACAGTATGCCATGGTGCAAATTCCCCCTCTCCCAGCTCAAATTGACTTTCTACTAATCAAACTCTCACTTCCGGACTCCACCCCAGTGTATATTGCTGGCTCCTACTGTGTCCCGGCACCCCCCCACCCAGCATCTTAGACCACCTGGACACACTAAAGTCTGCAGCTTCAGCAGATGAGCTTCACACCCTCGGTGACTTTAACTACAACTGGCTTGCCAAAGAAAATGCCAAGCTATACATCAAAATAAACTCCCTGAACCTCACCCAACTAATAGTGCACCCACCCGGCTGAACCATAAAATGCAAAATCACTCTCTCCTTGACTGGGTCCTGTCCTCACAGGATTCTAAGAGCTGGCCTGCTCCCTGACTCCCTAAGTGACCACCACATGACCTACATGGTCAGGAAAGTACACAGGCCCACTGCACTCCCCCTCCCCCAGGATACTGCTCACAAGGTCATATAATTCCCTAGTCCTAGCATCTTTCCTGCATGACCTAGCACATGTAGACTGGTCCTTCATACCAAAGGCACTATCTATTGACTCCGCACTAGAAACCTTCAAGGCCAGATTCCTAACAGTCTGGGACTCCCATGCCACCCTGAGAAAAAAAAGGGTTAGAGGCGCCCACCTTCCCTGGGTCTCTGCTGCTATCATTAGCCAATGCCACTCCAGGGACCAGGCATGGAAAAATCACAAGACATTGGGCACCCAAGCATCTCTCCAATGCTACTGAGCCTGCTGCAACTCCTGCACCAAACTGATTCATCAGGCCAAAAAAAATTACTTCCAGTCGGCCTTCAACACAAATCTTAACCACCCAACAAACTTCTGGAAAACAATCAAATCCCTTCTCTCCCCCCAGTCCAACCACAGTCTCCGATCCTAACCATCCAGGGTGTTACCGTCACTGTCCCCAGTGAGGCTGCCTCCGCATTCAATACCTTCTTCTTCAGCTGTGCAGACTCTCTTTTATCTGCTCTCCAGCACCTACCCACACCGTGCTCCACCCCATATCAGGGGCCCACCCGACAGCCATCCAGTTTCTCTTTTCACCCTGTATCCTCAGTTGAAGTACTCAAATTTCTACGGGCCCTAAACCCTAACAAAGGTAAATGCCCCATGGCCCTGGATGCTAAAATGTTATACTTGTCTGCTGCCATCATAGCCACCCCACTGGCTGACCTTTTCAACCTCTCCTTTTCACTAGCCAAATTACCAGCCGAATGGAAGCAGACTGCCGTCATTCTCCTCCCCAAAGATGGGGACCCCTCCTCACCAGGTAACTAGTGCCCCATCTCCCTCCTCCCTATCCTGGCCAAACTACAGGAATGTCTTGTTCTTGCCCAACTCTCCCCCTATCTAGACGCATCCTTCTTCACCCCCTAACAATCAGGCTTTCGCAAATCACACTCAACTATCACCTATCTCCTAAGGCTCACTGATGCCATACACACTGATATGGACAAAGGACACATCACCTCAGCCATCTTTATTGATTTGGCCGAGGCCTTCGACACCATCTTCCACTCTCTGCTACTATCTAAACTAAAAGCTGCCAGTCTCTCCAGCCTGGCCTCCAGCTGGTTTCATGATTATTTGGTAGGCAGGCACCACTCTCTAAAAATCGGCACCCACATCTCTAGTCCCCTACCAGTCACTGCCAGTGTCCCCCAAGGCTCTGTCCTGGGTTCGCTACTCTTCTCCGTATTCTTAAATGATCTACCATCTGCCTGCCTACACTCATCCATCCACATGTACACAGATGACACAGTCCTGTATGCCACAGGCCCCTCCACTGGGAAAGTGGCTAACATCCTCCAACAGGATTTCAATGCAATCCAGCACTGGTTCCACTCCAACCAGCTGTTCCTAAACCCTAAGAAATCTGTTTTGCTACCCTTCAGCTCACAGGCAAGACTATCCTGCCAACCCACTTGACCTCCTTTCCAAACCTTGGACGGGACTCCCCCTGGAAGTGTGCACCTCCTTCAGATACCTAGGTGTCTGGCTTAGTCAGCACCAAGATTTCTCCACCCATATTGATTCCATCCACAAGAAACTGCTCCCTAAACTCGGCACCCTATACAAGGGTAGTATCCCAACACCGGCCCGGAATGAAATTGTTCAAAAGATGACTCTCCCATTACTTGTCTATGACGATGTAGTTTACGGATCTGCTCCCTCCTCCTCCCTAGCCTGCCTGGACACACTTTTCCACTCGTTCTGCCACTTTATTCTGGACTGTCAACAAATGACTCACCACTGCACCTTATACAGCACCCTAGCCCTGCCATCCCTCCAGGCCCGTAGACAAAGCCACTGTGCTAGGACCGCAGCCAAATTCTGGTCCCAGTCCCTTCCCCCTTACCTCGCATCTGTCCTCTCAACACAACCTCCACCTGCCTACTCCCTCAGAAGCATGGACTCCAGGCTCCTCCACATTCCCTTCATGAGTACAACTAAAGGCCAAACTGCCTTCAGATACCGCATACCCAAATTCTGGAATACCTTGCCCACCGATATTAGACACTCCACTAACTCCCATCACCTAAATCTCCTTCTCAGTGCCCACTTATGTACCAGCTGCTCTTGCTTTAGCTAGCATTCACTTTAAGCCCACTCCTGTGGGACTCTGGATACCTCGGTTACCTTGTCACTGTTCTGGAATTGCAGTTACGATCTTTTCTCCCCAGGCTGTTACTGGTGTCACTTGTATTACCCTGTATGCTTATATCACATTTGCCTCACTGAATAATCTTGTCCAGTTCTGCCTTCACATGTATTGTATTATAGTAATGTTCGGGACTTGCCCCCCAGGCTGCATCTGGAATCGAGCAACCCCTGCTCAGTATGCTTTCTTGGCTAATCTCATAAATAAATAAATACACAAGTGGGTTCACTGACTAGTTGCCTGAGGAACACCCTCTGCAGGGACTTCAGGATGTCCCTGCTTTTAGTGGAAGCCACAGCTGGGGAGCTCCAGTCTACATTCAGCAGCTTGAAATCCCTCACCAGTAGCACCTCTCCCTTTTCTGCCATTTTGCTAATGGCATCTACCAGTGTGAATAGTGTCTCCGTTCCCCCTCTCCAGGCTGACCCACAGTACCTCTGTCTCCCTCGTATTCCCTGTATCTCTGTTGCTTTTATCCTTTCCCTCACATAAAGCGTCACACCCCCTCCTTTCCTTCCCACCCAGTCCTTCCTGAACAGAATATGGTCTGGTATGGTCATGTCCCGATTATGGTTTTCAGTGCACCATGACTCAGTAATGGCCACAGTATCCAAGTCATTCACACACACATGGCCTTCCAGATTTTGTTAGCACTGTACTTGTTACCCCCCCTTTCCCTTTTTGCCCCTTCCCCCCTTTTAATTTTGTTGAGCTATGCAGAATAGTGGGAAGATCAGTACAGAAAACAGAAATATAAGCAGAATTCTGTGTAAATAAAACTGCAACTCCATGCCTTATCACATCTGTACTATCAAGTCCCACATTACCATTTCAGGCTAGCCTCAAGGAATATCTATATGTGTACACTATCCGTAATTGTCACTGATACTGTGTTGCACCCTCCCTAGCCTCTATATTGTTGCAGTGTTAGAAACATAGAACTTGACGGCAGAGAAGGATCACCTGGTCCACTTGTCTGCCCATTTCTCTATCTACTGTATAAGCTCCAGACCCTATTTGATCTGAGGCTACCTCTTCCTTCCTACCACTAGTTTTGCCTTCTGCCTGTCCCATGCATTCTTGAATTTGACAACTGATTTTGCCACCACAACCTTGTCCGGGTTGTTGTTAATGCCTTCTTTAATATGTGTTGCCTCTGTTTTGTTGCTAATGCCTTCTTTAATGTATGTTGCCCATATATTGTTGTTAACACCTTCTTTAATGTATTTTGCCTATGTAGTACTGTATTGTTTTTTATGACTTCTTTAATGTATGTTGTTGATGTATTGTTGTTAATGCCTTCTTTAAACTACATCAGTGGGCTACTTGGCAAAACCAGATATGGGAGTAATTCGGTTGATATGAAACTTCTTGCCCTGGTGGTAGAGGAACTTTCCCATGCCATCTCTAGAATTTGCAGCTTTTCCCTCTGTTACTCGCTGTTCCTCGAGAAGTAAAAATCCACACTGGTTACACTAGTTTTCAAAAGCAGAGACAGCACTAGCCTTGCCAGTTACAGACCCATTTCTATTCTTTCCCCCCATCAAAAGCCCTCAAAAGAATAGTCTCTGACCAACTTGTCACATACCTCAAAACACATAGTGTCGAGTGTGTACACTGCAGCATGGCTTCTAGAAACTCTACAGCACTAATGCATTACTGTTGGAATGCACCAACTATGTTTATGAACACTTGTCAATGGTGATCTCGCTGGAGCTATAATCACACATACATATATATATATATATATATATATACATACATACATATATGCAATTGGCATGCAACTTGGCATGCACCATCAAGGACCAAAGTTCTCTAGAAGTGGCAAGTTTTGTTCTGGTCAGATGTGTGGGTGCGGAGATATGGAGTGTCCAACAATGTGTAAATTACATTTTTTTGTCAAACTATTTGTCACCGCATTGCACAAAAACTGTGTGGAATTTTGGTCTGAATTTTTAGGGTATATAGGTTTTGGGTCACAGTGGTGCCTTTTGAAGATTTGGTGAAAAAATATAAATCTGGTCCAAAGTTATTGCATTTTAAAGTTTCCTATTATTTCCTATGGGAAAAGTTAGATGTGAGACTCAAAACAGGATTCTTGATCGCAAATGGGTAATCCGAAGCCACAAATGGGAAATCCTTTTTTGTGCTGCTGCCATCTTGTTTTCAGTTAGTGGTGGCAGCAAAATTAAATTACAGGAAACATACATGGGTTACTGGAAGAAGAATAGTTGTCTTTAGCTAATCGGGATCTGTGGAATCCAATTCTGCAGTTCGTTTTTTCAGTATTTTGTTCTGAAATGTTTTTTTTTTTTACTTTTGTAAATCCTTTTTTACAAATTGTGGGAAAGCTATGCCACAAAACAAGACCCATTTCCACAATTTGCAAAAAAGGATTTTCGTTAACCGCAAATTGCAGCAAAGGAATCTCGAAAAAGGTTCCTTTGTCACAATTTGTGGGAAAGGATTTCCCTGGTAGTCTAGTGGTCCTCCCCTCCCCAATGTCTGATCACTCTTCCTGTGAAAAAAAAATATTTCCTGGTAGTCTACTGATCCCTTCCCCCTCCTCCGGTGTGCGATTGCCCTCCCCGTATAATGAAAAATTTCCCTAATGAAAAATTTCCCCAATTCTAGTGGTTCCTCTCCCCCAAAATCCCATGGTGATTTAGTGGTCTCACCCCATTCCGATCCCCATCCCGTTAAAACCCACTCCCATCCATGGTGGTCTAGTGGACCCCCTTCCCCATGTCCTGTCAGGTAATTACCCATCACCCTGCTTCCCCCATCCCAACTCCCGGTCAGTGATCAGAACAGCCCTCCTCTTACCTCCATGGCTGGTTACTGACTGAGCTATGAATGAGCATGTGCTAGATAGTATGCACTCATTCGCAGCTCGGTTGTGCAACCAGACATGAGGTGAAGGATGGCTGTGCTGATGACGAGACAGATGGGGAGAAAATGAGTGGTGGGTGATTGCCTGAGAAGGTGGGAGTGAGGGTGCACTACACCAGCACACAATGGAGTGGGTTTTAATGGGATCAGGATCGGGAATGTTGAGACACCTCAAGACTACCATTGAATTGTTTTGTATACAGGGATGAGGATCGGACATCGGGGAGGGAGCAGGGACCACTAGACTACCAGGGAAATGTTTTCATTATACTGGAAGGGCAACTGCACACTGGGGGAGGGGCTACTAGACATCCAGAAAATATTTTATTTTCATGGGGAGGGCGATTGGACATTGGGAGATGAGGGAGGGACCACTAGTTTACCAGGGAAATATAATATTTTATATGGCGATGGCCATATGATACCGCGGGAGTGACCGCTAGAGTACCAATGAATTGTTTTGTAGACAGGGATGAGGATCGGACATCAGGGGAAGGGGCAGGGACCACTATACTACCAGAGAAATGTTTTCATTATACTGGGAGGGTGATCGCACACCGGGAAGTGGGGGGAAAGGTTACTAGACTACCAGGAAATATTTTATTTTCATGGGGAGGGTGATTGGACATCAGGGGAGGAGGGGACCACTAGACTACCAGGGACATTTTTCATTATATGGAGAGGGTGCTCACACAAGGGGAAGGGACCAATAGTCTACCAGGAAATATATTTTATTTCACAGGGAGGGTGATTGGACATCGGGAGATGAGGGAGGGACCACTAGTCTACCATGGAAATATGATATTTTATACGGGGATGGCCATATGACACTGGGGGAGGGACCACTAGACTACCAACTAAATATATGAGTTATAGGGGGACAGTGATCAGACATTGGGGGAGAGGAGAGGGACCACTAGACTACCAGGGAATAGATTTTACCATTGATAGGATCCTGTTTTGTGAAAAAAGATAATTTATTGTGCTTTTCCATTGAGTACAATGGTATTAGCAGTATTCATAAAAATTGAATCTTTATTGTGCTTTCCCATTGACTACAATGGGATTAGCATGATTTAGAATCCCATTTCATGAAAAAGGATGCTTTGTCATGCTGTACCATTAACTATAATGGTACTACCTGTTTCTTTGTCACTCCACAGCTTGTAAACGGTTTCTAGCTTTGGTCTGAAATTTTCATGGTAGAAAGGGCTTGCCCCATAGATGTGCCTTTTGGTCATTTGGTGAAAAAATATTACATTGCTCTGGAGTTGTGGGGAGTTTAAATTTTGGTTATTTTCTCATAGGATAACATTGCAATGTGAGGTGTATACAGTCATTTCTTTGTCACTCTGCTGTGAAGAAGTGCTTTCCAATTTTGCCTTGAAACTTTCAAGGTAAAAAGGGCTTGACCCACCCTGTGCTTTTGCTGCTTTCATGAAAAAATATTACTTTGATCTGGAGTTCTGGGGAGTATAGGGCCCTGTTACAATCTCTCAAAAATTATGGATGCATGGAAGTGCAGGGCCCTGAGGGCCCTGTGCTCCCGCAAGCAAATAAGGCTACGATTATACTATCTCTAAAAGTAAGAAAATTAGTTGCAAAAACATCATTAATGCATCAGTTAGGGTTTCTCCAACAAAAGCTGGGAAATGTGTTAGTGTTTCCAACCCTAACACGCCATCCCCACCCTGCACGGAACAACAGGCATGGTGGTGTGTCCCTTGGAGTTGTCAACCTTATGCTCACCCCATTCTCCTATACTGTACACATCTCAGCTTATTTGATTATGGAATGGGGTGAGTGTTAGGGCTGACAACCCCACAGTACATACCCCCATGCCTGCTGCTTCATGCAGGATGGGGGAGGGATGTTAGGGTTGGAAACCCTAACACCACTTTTGTCAGTAGAACCCTAACTGATGCATTAACTAAGTTTTTTTGCAACTAATATATCTATCTGTCTATCTACCTATCTATCTGTCTGTCTGTCTGTCTATCTATCCTTATCTAGCTATATATATATATATATATATATAGATAGATATACATCTACACACATACACAGTTTATCAGCCTTACTAAGGTCTTCAACCTGGTAAACCATAAGCACCTACTTAACAAACTACATGACCTGGGATAGTCCTAGAACACAGCTGACTGGTTCCACTATCTCACCAATCACTCCCAGCATGTGACGGTCAATAAATCTTTGTCCTACACTAGGGGAGTATCTACTAGTGTCTCCCAGGGCTCCATCTTGGGCCCACTCCTATTTGGCCTCTTTATAAATCAAATGCCTGATGTCTGCTAGACAGCCAATGTACTCATCTATGCTGATAATGCTGTCATCTGTTCCAAAATTCCTGACCTTGACTGCCTCACTGCTGCTCTCCAAAGCAACTTCAGGTCACTAGAAAGCTGAGTCTCCAACAAAAATCTGGTCATCAATTACAAAAATAAAAATAAAAAATTAAAGACCATGCTCTTTTCTAGCCTCTCACAGAAGAGGAAAGTTCCACCCTTTGTCATCCAAAATGGACGGGGAGAAAACCTTGAACAGGTGGAGACCTTCAAATACCTTGTAATAACTCAGGTTGACATCTTATCTTTTGCCACCCATGTTGACAATCTGGTGGCCATGGTTAACAGGAGACTGGGTGACTTGTACCATAACTGGAACAATCTCACTGGGGATGCTATAGAAACATAGAAACATAGAATTTGATGGCAGATAAGGACCACTTGGCCCACCCAGTCTGCCCATTTCCCTACCTAATGGATAAGCTGCAGATCCTAGTTAACCAGCAGCCTACTTTTTCCTACCCCCACCCCCAAGAATTGCCTTACTGTCCCATGCATGCTTGAATTCCACCACTGTTTTTGACTCCACAACCTCCTCCAGAAGGCCGTTCCATGCATCCACAACCCTCTCTGTGAAAAAATACTTCCTTACATTACCTCTGAGCCACCCTCCTCTATCTTCAAATTGTGCCCTTGTTCTTGCACACCTCTTTTTTTGAAAGATGCTACCCTCTTGGACTTTGTTGATTCCCTTGAGGTACTTGAACATTTCTATCATGTCCCCCCTCTCCCTCCTTTCCTCAAGGCTATACATATTAAGCTCCTTAAGTCTCTCTTCATATGTCTTCCGGTGCAGACCCTGCACCATTTTAGTTGCCCTCCTCTGGACAGCTTCCATCCTGTCTATGTCTTTGTGGAAATTGGGTCTCCAGACTGCACACAGTATTCCAGATGGGGTCTCACCAGCTGTCTGTGCAGAGGGATAATAACTTCCCGTTTTCTACTGGTGATGCCTCTCCCTATGCATCCCAGTATCCCCCCAGCCCTCCTTACTGCCTTATGCCTTATTGTGGACAGCTCCATTCTGCCACTTATAGATTATGGTCTCCCTGTCTACGCAGCTGCCTGTGCCACAGCACTAAACAAAATAAACCTGATCTGTAATAAGGTGTGATGCTTTGTACTTGGTGCAGATAACTGCACACATAGTTGTAATCTTTACACACTCACTTCCAGGTCACCACTGGAAACAGGCACTCATGCCTAGTGGGCCTTACCAGGTTACCAAGGACTAAAATAAAAATAAATAAAAATAAACTATCTGGCTACCTTTACCCTGCAGAATAAAGCTCCAGACCTGTTTGCTAGCCCAAAAGGTACACCTGGGCCTAACACCCCCTGCTTTACCAAATTGCTTCTGCACTGTCTCCAACCAACACAAGGAGGCAGTATAGCGCAGTGGTCTAAGGCTCTGAGCTGCAAATCTGGTGACATCCAGCAGACCAGACCTGGGTTTGAAACCCACAGCTTCCACTTGCATACTGTGTGACCCTGAGCAAGTCACTTAACCTCCTTGTGCTCCCGGGTTGCTCCTGTAAAAAAGCTTTCAGCTTAGTGTGCTATACCTGGTCAAAAAAAACAAAACAACAGCAGGAACATGGCCAGGAATGCCCTTAAGCCTCCTTTCTGGTATACTCAGCTGGGTAAGAGATCATTTGCTGTCAGGGCTGTTAACTGGTTAAATGAACTACTGTACCTGACACACTGCTAATTATCCCCAAGATTAATCAGTTTAAAAGATCTTTGTGGTCTGCCCTTTCTGTCCACTGTAACTGTTAAACTGTTTTATTCTGTTGTAAGCCTCCTCACAAAGAAGCTTTGGTGACAGATAAATCTTTATTGTCCAGTTAAAACAGGTTTTACAATACACAGACAGCAAGTATCAATAAAAGCATAAATGTACAATCATTAATGCATAGTGTGCAGTCAATACAGTGGGCCAGACATTCAAAACTTTGCCCCGGGGCTAAATTAACACTGCCTGATGTGCTAAATTAGCCCAGACCCAATAGCCCACTATATTCAAAAGGGATAGCCCTGGTGCTAAACCTGCTGAATATAGCATGCTAAGGAAGTCAGGCAAACTGGACTGGGAGTGCAGTGCAAACATAGCCCAGGAATAAGACAGCTCTAAATATAGTAACCAGGAAGTGCAAACCACAACAGCATTCTAGTTCACAGTGACATGAAGGAAGGTAGAGGTGAACTATGTGGCCAATGTGTGTGCTAGCAAAGGAGTGGAGTCAGTAAAGGTGCAAGCAGCAGAGCATGTCAAATTACAGTGTGCAAAAATGTGCAATATTCCGAAACGTTTGAGCTGCGCTTACACATTTGAGCAGGTTTAGCGTGGAGCTAGGCCGTTTGCCCAGCGCAATCACATTTGCCTGGAGCAAAACTTTGCTATATTCAAAAGTGACATGCAAATGAGCCTACTTAGGTAGTCTGTGGGCAAACATCCAGATTAACATCCCATTATGACCTGATTTGCATGCAGTTTGCCCAGCGCTATTGCAGGGTCCCACAGCTCCAATTGTAGGTCAGTCTGGAAGTACAGGGGCTGGCTGGGTCTGCCCACAGCTCCACCTGTAGGTCAGTCTGGGAGTGCATGGTGGTAGCTGCAAGCTACATACTGTATGTACAGTACAAAACATCAGAGAAAAGGCGCTCCGGGAGCCATCCAAATAGAATGGTGCTCACAAACCACCTACTGAAACAAGAATAAAAAAATATAGAGCACCCACTCTGGATTGCTAAATAAAGATTTTGAATTAAATGTCAAAATCATGCAGGATATTCTGTAAAAAACTTTTTTATTAAATGCAATACGTCCAATACAAAAAAGCATGATATTAATCAAAGTGAAAAGAACAATATGTACATACTGTTTTGTCACTTTGATTAATATCATGCTTTTTTGTATTGGATGTACTGCATTTAATACAAATGTTTTTTTACAGAATATCCTGCATGATTTTGACTTTTAATTCAAAGTGTTTATATGTACAGTACAGCATAGAATATTGTGCCCTAGGGGGACTACACAACACAGGCGCAGGTGGTGGTGCTATATGCAATTGTCAAACTGTAGTGCATGCTACAGTGCACAGCAGACACTATAGTAGCAAGGGGTCCAGTAGTGTGAGGGACACAGCAATGCCTATGGTGTGTGGGGCAGTGATGACCACTGTACTGTACACAGTGACAGGCCCAACTTGCAGGTATTTACTGACAGTGGACATTACTGTTATGCTGTTGTGTGACCCACAGATGCTGCACAACTGGCATTGGATGCTCACAGTGACATATACATGGCTGGCTGTGTGTGTGCTGTGGTGTCTGTACAGATGTGCAGTATGTGGCTGGGGGGGCACATATCATCAGACAGGCACTCTGGTGTTGGGGAATTCCCAACACTGGCCCATGTGCACTGTGTGGCTTGTCCCAGCCTTGTGGCCACAGCCAGTCTGTGGTGCAGCCTGGCCAATTTTGCACCCTCCTCTCAACACCCTCCATGCCGACAGTGCTGCATGTGTGTGCACTGGCATCTGCTGGTGTCCACCAAAGAGTGGTCTACAGGTGTGTGCTATATGGCTGCACTGCCATGGTGTCCACTTGGAGCCAGGTCACCACTTACTACCTGGTATGGCTGTGACTGGTGGCAGAGGATGGCATCATAGGGATACCATCAGTAGGCAGCATGTTTCCTCTATGTCTGGCTTATTTCTATGTGTCATACTGGTTAGGGTCACACAAAGCCATGCAAATGTCATGCAAAGCCACAAAGTCATGCAAATCTGGTTTGCCCAGAATTAAGACTACCTTTTCCTGGGCGGTAATTTGCACTGCGCAAACTGTTGCACTAAGTCAAGCAAAAACATTTTGCGTGGCACTATTTGCTGAATATAGCATTGCGCCTGTATTCATGTACATGCCCCCTCAGTTTGCCCCTTGCATACATTATAGTTTTGCTCAGCACTAATGCAGTTTTCAGGCAGTAGTTGACCTTTTGAATATAGTGGACCCACGCTAACCTGGCGCTAACCCTGCACAAACGGTTTGCGCCCAGCACAAAGTTTTAAATATCTGGCCCAGTGAATCTTTGCAAATCAAAAATACAATGAACACACAATCTGAAATAGAGATGTCAACCCCACACAGTCAGTGGTATTGCATATAATAAGTGCTGGCCCATCTCTCACAGCCAGCTGGATCTATGCAGTGCTGCATAAATAATGTTTTCTGACAAGCATGTAAACCAAGGAAGAATAAACCTTAGTTATCCCCAGTCCTAATGAACATAGATGGTACAGATATAAAATAACAGTACCCCAAGTGGGCACAGAACTCCAAATATCAGAACCCATTCAGAGTAGTGCATTAGCTAATGCTGAACAACAGCATGTAATTGGGACCTGTGTCCAGAAGTCCCCCAGATTTTTACTGATATGACTCCCATAAGTCAGTGTCACCTACATATAAGTGGTCAACAAATAGAGAGAAATACCATACCAGTATGACACAGAACAATCCCACACATCATGGGTTATAGCTAAAACATATTTTCATAGACTTGGTAGCATGGGTGAGAAGTAGATTATCGCTTTTCTTTAATCCTGAAAGCAGGCAAAGAAATATAGCCAAACTTTCTAAAATTTGAGCATGATAGGGTTGGGATAAGATCCTATCTAATTTGTTTTGCAGACAGAGTTAAAAGCAAGGATCTTTGGAGTCACATAATGCCTCTGGAGTGATCGGACATGTCTCTGTCGGCGCCGCATACCCGGCTCATTTTATTCCTATTTTTTTGTGTATTACAGCCTAATTTCTTATTATTTAGTTACTTACTGTGGTTGTGCCGCTATGGAAGATCCAACCACCCACTTTAGTGATCCCCAAATTATGCCTGACCAGCTTACATTGGACCAGCCTGATTTGGCACCGGCAGTGTGACCTAAGCCTCCTCGGAAGAGACTGACTCCTGATTTGCCAGATCCTGAGAAGGAGCTGGATGAGTTAGATCTATTGTTAGCCAATATGGCTGGCATCAAGATGGTCCTTAACATGATGATGGACAATTTCCAACTATTTAAGCCAACTATTGGAATCTTTCAACCGCCTTATAGGTGATGCGGAAACTTACATTAGCTCATTAGAAGATACACAAGCCCAGGAAGAAAAAAAAGTACAAAGCATACCACTAAACTTGAACTCAAGGCAGATGATCTGGAGGCCCAAAGTTGCCGTACAACAATCGGGTCATCATGGGAGTCCCCGAGTCTGTGGCGGGCTCTGACATGATGACTTTCATTCAAGCTTTTCTGAAGGAGATTGCTGGGCCCCCCCCAACAGTGGGATCCCATTGTTTAATTGAGTGGGCACATCACCCGTTACACCCCCATCCTCCACCAAATGGCAAGCCTAGAGCCATTATTTTGCACTGCCTGTATTTCCCAGACAAACTGCACATTCTACAACAAGCTAAGAGGAGGTGCCCCTTGATGTGGCAAGGTAAACCTGTTTCTATCTTCGGTGATGTTACTCCTTTAGTCTGTGATAAGCAGCTTGCTCACACTGACATTAAGCAGACTCTTTATCAAGCCGGTGTGAAATTTTATACTAGGTACCCAGCGCACCTTTTTGTCAATACCTCTAAAGAGGTACTTGAGTTTCAGTCAGCTGAGCAAGCCCAAATGGAGCTCCAGAAGTGTTTTCCTCACCTCACTTTTGCTCTCTTCAAGCCAATGGCTACTTGATCTACAACATCATTAATTCAGTGTTACCTATGTGCTTGCCAGAGTGTATTGGAGTACTGACGCTATCATCAATAGTGGACTTGTCTGCTTGGCATATGTCTGTGTTGGGGCTAAACTGCCTATAAAGACTTTTTCTGTTTGAGACTCTTGATTTTTGATTTTCTGGGAGCCAGTGCATGCAGCACATTGTTCTCTGTGGATATTCAACAGATAGCCTTTACATTATCAGTACTGGTCAGCTGTGAATGGAGGTTGGGTGGTCTGGGTTTGTTCCTTTCCGGCTTCAACATTTTGGATTTTTGGTTTTCCTGCCCCTTCCCCAGCTTCTCTTAGTCTTTTGGTTTTTGATACAGTGCATCCTTCTCTTCTGGATTGATTTGTGCATCTAGCTAGCACATCCTGTGTATGTGTAATCTTTGCCCACTTACAATACTGTCCTGAGGTTGGACACATCTTCTGATACTGTAAAATTGGACTTCATAGGCATGCAGAAGTGACCCTGACTGTTGGGGTACAGGATAAGAGATCACAGAAACATCCTCATTGTTGGGGTGCTGGGTGAATGGTTTTTTTTCTTATGGGGTAACTACTTGTTTTACACTGAATATATAAGTGCTACCCTATTGTTAGAGTCCAGACTGGCTTGTCCTATTTGTACACTGGAAAGACTTCTACAGATCAAACTTTATCTTGCTTCGTTATGAGATATACTTTTATAGCTTAACTGTCATTGTATAGTTAAAATTGTGATATTTGGGAAAGGCCCCTCCCCCCCCTTTTTTTTAATTTATTTTGTTATGGCAATATCCCAGTTTCTTGAGCTTGATATATAGTGGCTGGGTGGCATATGCTGATATAGCTACCATGATCTCCAAGCCGTCACGGCCAGTGATTTACAGATGGTGTAGGATGCCCACTCTTAGGATGAGTCCCCTACCCTTCTCCCCTATGGGAGAAACACAGGTGAAAGAATTTTGTTCCTGTTCTTGTATGTTTAATGGCTCCATTGACCTTTGTTTACTTTTCATGTTTAGACTTAGAGACCATTTTAGGGATACACATATTGCATTTGATTGTTTTTATTGGATGGAGTTATTATGTCTTGTATTATTATTGATCTGTTGGTCTGTGGAGTCCTGGCAGCTCATGTTATTCTACTTGCTACTCAATAAGTTATGTAATTTCTATATAGGATTAAGATGTTTTAGAATCATCAATGTATGGCAGTGTCTTCGCATACTTGTGTAACTTGTAACATTGAAGAAGGCAACTCCCCACAAAAGTGACTACAGATCCTTAAACATTTGTCTACCTTTCAACCTGACATAGCCTTTTTTCAAGAAACAAATGTATGTGCTTCTAAAGCACATTTGTTTCACAGATTGTGGGTAGGTGCTTTCTACGGAACTGGTTCTAGCTCCCTCAGGGCTGGAGTAGTTATTTTATTTTGCAGGCACTTGGCTTTTCAGGTTTTGCAAGAGCATGTGGACTTGGCAGGACAATTCTTTTTTTTACATATCAAAGTTGGCCCTTCCAAATTTTTGCTTGGTAACATATATGGCCCTAATATAGACTATCCTGCTTTTTTTATGGATCTTCTATTATTATCATCATATTCCTCACTACCAAAAATGATTATAGGAGATTGGAATATTACTATTGATGATACTATGGACAGATCTCACTCAGAAAGAAAGGGTCTATCTTCTGCTCAAATGGCTCTACATGAGCTATTAGATGGCTGTGGATTTGTTGATGTGTGGCATGTTCTTCACCCTTTGGGCAGGCAATACACTTTCTCTTCTACGGTTCATAATACTAGTTCTCACATGATTTTGTTTTACTTAGTTCTGAACTTTTGCAAGCAGTACATTATTATGAAATACACAGTATTTTGGTTTCTGACCATACCTCGGTCTCTTTGTCAGTGGACATCTCTCATGCTGCTGCCAAAGACCAGTGGTGGAAAATTAACAATCATCTCCTTAAAGATGATTGGTGTTGTGCTAAATTAAAAACACTTACCTCAAATTTCTTAGCTACAAATCTATCTTCTATTCAGTCCTTAGCTACTTGTTGGAGCGTCTGTAAATGTGTTGTTCATGGTGAACTTATTCGGACGCCTTTGGTCCATCTCAAATGATGAGACCACCAAGCCCAAGATCTTTTGTGTACTATTAGAACTCTAGAGTGTTCTATCACTTCTGCATCCCTGGAACAAGATTAGCTTCGACTCAATCAATTGCATGCTAATTATGAAGAACTAAACAGAGAACAAGTGGAACATGTGATATTTCGCTTCAAACTTCACTACACAGTCTGTGGAGAGAAAAGTAGTAAATTACTGGCTATCCATCTTAAACAGATGAAAATGACCCAACTAATCCCCAGCATCCACTCTCTCTTGAGTAACATAGTATTGATTGCTCCCTGAGATATTGCTCAGGAATTCCAATATTTTTATTCAAACTTATACAGTTTGGACAGCAGTCCCTCAGATTTACAGGGCCAAATTCACACATATTTAGAAAATACCCAATTATCTCGGTTGTCCCGTGATCTATCTTTGCCTCTGTCTATTCCCATCACCAGCTTAGAAGTGAGGATGGCTATATCTTCCCTTTCTTTAGATTAAGCTCCAGGCTGGGTGACTTTTCCTCTAATTTTTATGTGGCCCAAAAATCAGAGCTATCCCCTTTTTTGGCTGATTTCTATAATTACTCCTGTAGTCATAATGCATTCCCCAGGATTTTTTTCAGGCAATTATTACACTTATTCCAAAACCAGGTAAAGACCCTTCAGAGGTGTCTAACTACTGCCCTATTCTGTTGTTAAATGTTGACGCTAAAATAATATCCTGTATTCTGGCAGCTAGATTAGCTTGGGTTTGTCACCCCTTAACTGGTTTAGAGCAAACTGGTTTTATGAAGTGCAGATTAGTTTTGGACCACATTAGAAAAACTTTTCTTTTTTCAATTGTTTAACCAGGGGTGGCACACTAAGCTGAAAGCTTGTTTACAGGTGCGACCTGGGAGCACAGGGAAGTTAAGTGACTTGCTCAGGGTCACACAGTATGCAAGTGAGGACTGTGGGATTCAAACCCAGGTCTCCAGATTTGCAGCTCAGAGCCTTAAACCACTGCTCTATGTTGTCTCCTACTCCTACTTGCGGCCTCCAAGGAGCCTAACACTTCTGTGATGTTGGTCTCCCTGGATGCCGAAAAGGCATTTGATTGCATCTCCTGGCTTTTCTTGTTTTCTACTTTGAGGGCTCTCAGACTTCCTGATTGTTTTATCAAATGGATTCAGTTATGATACTTGACTCCTACTGCCTGGAGTTTTTGCAATGGCATCCTCTCCAATAGTTTTCAACTTCAGGGAGGCACATGTCAAGGTTGTCCTCTTTCCCCTTTTTATTTAATCTTTACTTAGAACCTCTTACTAGAACTATTATTTTGAATCCTACAATTTCTGATATTTCTATTGGTCCCCATGCTTATAAACATTTTACCTATGCAGATGATATTTTGTTTCACTTAACTTCCCCTTCTACCTCCTTTCTTTCAGTCTACAAAACTTACAAGAGTTTGGGAACCTTTCTGGATTTAAATTAAACCTTGCCAAAACCGTCATTTTTCCTTTGAACTCGATCATTCTCAAAACTGATATTCCAGCAGATTTACAGGAATGTTGGTCCACACAGGGCCTTAAATACCTTGGCATTCAACTTTTTCAAAATCAAAAAAGTTAATTGAACTTAACTTTCACTCTTTGTTCGGTGCGATAAAGATGGATTTGGCACATTGGCAGCTTTTACCCATCTCTCTCTTTGGGGTAGACTATCTGTAGCACATATGAACATTCTCCCAAGGATATTGTATCCTTTGAATATGGTGGGTGTCCCACTTCCTCAGTTTTGGTTTTCAGACCTTCATAAATTTATCAGCTCCTTTCTTTGGAAGGGTAAGAAAAACTCTCATAGCTTTCTCAAAATTAGTCTTAGCTAAGCATTATCTCCAGCTGCCTCATTTTTATTGGTATTATATGGTCTCCCAAGTGAGAAAAGTTTTGTACTGGGGTGTACTGAATGTGGGGACCTTTGCAAACCAAGCTCACATATCCTAAAAGGAAACTGAATTACATTATTGCAAATCAGTTGGTGTGTCTTCTTTGGCTTTGCTTCATATCCTGTGGTCTAGGCTCCCTCTGTCCCATATAGCCTACTCCTTTAGGTTGGTCTATTCATATTAATACCCAACTATGTTGCCTTCTAGGTGTTACCCTATCTAGAGACATTCAACAGCCCTTTAGACTTATTCCTAATATTAAGATTGCTGATAAAACCATCCCTCAGACATTTCTTCCTGCTTCTTCTCTTCACATATTGACAGATTCCTTTAAGGATGGCCAATTGTTAGACTTCGCTATGGCTAGTCAGTTATATTCTCTATCTGGAGCCATGACATTTCTCTTTTTCCAGCTTAAACATGCTATATTAAATTTTTTAGGTCCCCAGCCTTGGACTTCAGCAGATAACTCAATTTACTGGTGTTTAACAGAGCTACATTCCCAACTGCAATCTGTATCTCTATTATGTAAAACCTTCGAGACACTTTGAGTATGGTTGCTCCCGGGAAATGTACTTATTGGTCCAAAAAATTCCCAGATTCTTTGTCTTACTGTGAGTTAAGTGCCCCCTGAAATTTTGTACATAAATATATTAAGGTAGACAAGTTGAGACTGATGCAATTTAAGATAATATATTGTATAACACATATTATACACCTTCAAGATTGCATTTGATGGGTACTTTACCTTATGTAATATGTGCTCATTGTAACACTTAGGAGGGCACCTTATGACATATGCTGTTCTATAATTATTTCCTGCTGTATATTTAATTTTCCTGTTTGAATCAATGTATGTACTGTACTATGCTACACATTACTGATATATTTATTCTATATTGTCTCCCCATGCCCCCCTTCCCAGGAAGCATCTGAAATTGAGTGGTAGTCTGCTCAATATGCCTTCCTGGTAAAACTTTTAAATAAATAAATAAATAAATAAATAAATAAATAAATAAATAAATAAATACATATGCTCTGGGATTGTCCTCCTATACAATCTTTCTGGTCCCTCATAAGATCAAACCTGGACCCTTTGTTGGGACTTCAAGATCATTTTATGCCTCAATTATGTCTTGGGGAGGGCATCACACAGTGGGCTCTCAAAAATTTAATCTAGCTCTTATTACAACAGTAACTAAGCTAATAATCCTGCAGCACTGGTTAGACACTAATGCTCCTTCATATAAGAAATGGCATGATGAAATTCTGACTATTTTACAGATGGAGAAATATCTTGCTAGTCTTCGTCATGCTCTTCCATCCTATAAAGACAGATGGGAAAACTTAGCTGCTCTTCTTCAGATAAGCTGAACATCATTTTGTTGTTTTTAACTTATTGGTTAGTTGCTGCCAGGACTCCTTTTTAGATGTTTAGTTATCTAGGCTTAATCTGTTGGTCTTCATTATTTTATATGTTGGTGGCTTATTTACTGCTGCCTTGTCATATATTGTGGCATAGACTATGATTTCTTTTTATTGTATATTTCTCTGTTCTTTTATGCTACTTAATTTGATTTAGCATGTCTTTTTATTGTCTTCTATTCATACACCAGCTTGGTGTTGCTTTATTTCTGTAGACCATACAGTTAGGCCTTGTGTGTTCTTTATTATATTTTAGCTTTATCCATGATATGTTTTGTATAGTATATGTGTATCCCGCTGGTTTTCATCTACTTGCTGTTACTATTGTTGGTTATTTCTTTTTCCCTTTTTTGTTATATTATCCTGTTGCTAAAACTCAATAAAGTTTTTTTAAGTAAAAACAAAGCAAGGAAGTATTCTGTCCTGCCCAGTCTGTCACTTGTCTATCTCTTGCCTGTCTGATTTTGCAACCTTTTTTTCTTATGGCACCTAAGAATTGGCTACTTCAATGATCCCACAATGTCTCTGTTATCTCCTTTCTTTCACTTGCCATTTCCATTCTTTCTTTTTCCCCTTGCTTCTCTGTGATTAAAAAAAGTGACTCTGTATGTGAAACTGGAATCCCTCACTTTGCAAATGTATACAGTTATATTATGGAATTGTTTGCAGAAACCTATTTGATGTTATCTAAAACAGGGGGGGTTAACCCTGAGGTGTATTTTGACCTCCACAAGATTGTGTGCAGAATTATAAGCAGGAAATCAGTCCTGGGACAAGATGTCTTAATTGGTTGCACCTGTTAAAGAGCTAGTGGATCCAAAACAGGCAGGCAGGAAAATAATACAAATTTTAAGAAGCAGTCAGTTGCAACTTTTTATTTCTGAAGTATTTTTTTTCCATTTGCTCAATAGAAAGTATTTTTCTTTTTCCTTTCACTCAGTAGAAAGTATTCTGTGTGATAATATTGTGCTGGATGTGTGGAATAGCTCTGAGCCTGGCAGTTGCCTTATCTATCTCTATCCCTCCACTACATCATCAGTATCATGAGTTCACTGACAGTGACATCACAGGTTATTGACCTGGCAGCCACTGAGGGGCTGTTCCCTAAGCAGCAGTGATGTCTCAATTAGTGAGGTCACAATGCTTATGATGTAGTGGGGGACTAGAGATTGGTGTCAGCTGCTAGGCAGAGTGCCATTCCACACATCACACCTACTAACATCAGGCAAATAATCATCTAATTAAAGAAAGCAAAAATAAATTGTACCTCAGATAAGAATGGCAATGGCTGACTGCTTTTAAAAACTGATATTAGTTTTAGACAGTACATTAGCTCTTTAAGATGACTAATGTACTCTTCAGGCTGGTCACAGGAAGGTCAATAAAAAAATCTTCTTGTATTTTGTGAAAAATGAGATGAAACTTACAAGAACAGGATGTGGGAGTTAAGCTGTCAGGCAAAGACATCTCATATAAAGATCGATGCTTTGTTTGGGGGGTGAGAGAGAGAGAGAGCGAGAGAAAGAAAAAGATCAATGCTTTGTTTGGGGTGAGAGAGAGAGAGAGAGAGAATGGGTTGCCATAAAGGGCAACCTCCATTGTTCCAGGCCCCTTCCTCCTTTTGACCCTAAAAAGAGACTGGCATTGTAACAGGAAAGGGGGGAAGGGGTGGGTGAAGAAAAGAAAGGAAGGGGAGGGCATAAGGAGGGGAAGGGAGTGAGGTAATAGGAAAGGGGAATGCCTCATGAGGTCATGAGGTTGTCAGAAAGTAGGTGGGTAAGAAGGACCAATAAGAAGAGGGATAGGCCAGAGAGGGGCAGAGCAAAGGAGGTTTAAAAAGAGCAACACAGTGGGGCTCTGCCACTTTCTGCTAGGTTCTTAGGTGAGTATTTTTTAGAGCCCAGCACATCAGTCGGAAAGAGTTCCTAAGAGAAGGTAAGAAAAAGGCAATTTGTTGAATTCTTGTAAAAAAAAAGCAGAATTAAAAAAAATAAGTAAGAAGAGAGCTTGTAGATTAACAGAATGGCTGTCTGACTCTGTGCTATAAGGTCGTGGGTCTAATGCTCACAAGGGAACTGTAAATTATGAGAGAAACAACAGTGGAGGACATATTTAGTATGGCATGTTTCAGTGATAAAAAAATAAGAAGTTTTTTTGAGCTGGAGGCAGATGCTATGAAAGCGGAGTAAGCGGTGCATTCTCCTCATGGGTCAGAGTAAAAAGAAGGAGCATTTGTGTACAGCTGGTTGAAAAGCAAGGGGTCAGAACATGGCCCAAAACTGAGTGAGCAGCATGTTTTCTACTGGTAGTAGGAGCGGCATCACGAAGAGAGATAGAGCTGGTGGCTCAGAGAGCAGCACAGCGTGTCTGAGTGATGCAAGCAGAGGGGGATTGTTTTTGCGAGAGCCAAGGACCAGAAGGAGAATTAAGAGCGATCACGAGTTGGAAAATTTATAGACCAGTTTTTTAAAAAGAGCAAGACAGCAAGGGATAAGAAGCATGGTCAACAAGGAAGAGGTAGCAAGGAAAGGAGTCAGAACAGAGCAACATAAAGTGGGACGCACACAAGATGGGGATTGTTTGGTGCATGGGGGGAGGGGAAGGTCGAGGCAAGGGCAGTGAAAACAGATGGTGAACCGGGGAACGGAGGGCTGGAAGAGGGACATAAGAAGGGAAATGAGAATACAGGACTCGGGGCCTAGGAAAGCCACGTGGCACACACTGGACCCTGTAAAAGGGCCAAACAGGATGAGCGGCCTAGCAAAGCCACATGGAAGGTAGCGGAGGGTGGAGGGTTGGGGGGAGAGGGGGTTCCAATAGGGTGGAGGGGGGATACAGCATTGTAGTGTGAAGTAGCACACAATTTTTAACAAAAAGGGTAAAAAACAGGGAAGGTTAACAAGCCTTTGGCCAAAAACGGGACGAACAAGAAGAAGGAGTTTCAAAGGGAAGCTGTGCAAAAGAAAGAAGGAAACAAGACCAACTGGGATTGCAGAAAGCAGGCTTGAGGGGCCAGAAGGATGGAATAAACAAGGGGCAACCAACATGAAAAGGTGCACAAAAAAAAAAAAAGAGGGTTTTAAAAAAAAAATATATATATATATAAAAGGAAGGAGTAAGGGTGCATTTAAGAACACAAACAAGGGATCAAAGGCCAAAGGAAGGACATGGTTTTTAGGAGGATTGAAAGAGGAGCACACGGTGGAAAGAAGGGAGTTTAAAGGGGGTGGGGGAGGAGCTGCCTTCATTGAACAATCCTAGGCAAGGCCAATAGGAAGCGCCTTTGTTAAACTGAACACCTCCTAGGGGAGGGGGAGATGCAAAAAAAAAAGGGTGGGATGGATCCAAGAGGATGTGTAGAGCAAAGGGCATCGCTAACAAGGGATGATGGGATCACAGGGCGACAGTTTAAAGAAAAATGATAACAAAAGGTCAACGGTTTGAGTAACAGTGTTTATTTCTTTCATAAGCAGGACGCAGAGAAACAATGAACACGTGGGGATCCAGACAAATGAAGACGGATGCAATGAAAACGATTATGGAACTGGTGGACAGGGCCCATAAAGTCCTGTACTCAGTGGAAGGCACAGAAAAGGGGGAAGGGCCATCAAGAAAAGGGAAAGTCAGGAGCAAGGGTCAGGGCAGAGCAGGAGAAAAAGGGAAGGGAGCTGGGACCCTGGTGCCAAAACACCCCAGAACAAGTTCTCCGGGGCAGTGCCAGATAACCCAAGCAATCCCAGACCCGGTGCCTGCACTCAGTCTGGAGGGGCCAATGCCTGAACTGGAACCAAATCCAAGGCAAGAGGCTAGGTCACAGCTGGGACTGGGACTCAGCATTCCCACACCTGAATCCAGCTGGTTGGGGATAACACAGCCAGGTGGAGGGACGACGGAGCCGATGGCTGACGATAGCCAGCGAACCCCAAAGAACAGCACACGGGAAGGAATGGAAGCAGGAGGCAAGGCGGCGGTTGGAGCACCAAAGGAGCTGCACAGAGAACCAGGTACAGTGTTGACATTAGAGAGTAGCATGAAAGAATATGTGGAGCAATTATTATTAGGTATGGGGGGAGATGGCATTAAGAAATTACAAAAAGTACTGGGGGAGTTGAAAAAAGTGAAGAGGCTACAAAACAGATGGAGGAGAGGGAAAAAGAAGGGTTAGGATGGATAAAAGGGGTGGAGGGGTAAGGATAGGAGATCATGTGCCATTAGCAACAAAAGAAAAGATCTGGAAAGGAGAATTTGTTGATATTTTTGCCCTGGTAGACAAGAAAACGGCAGAGCTATATGAAAAAAAGGAGAGTTTCAGTAAAAAAGAATTGGCGGCCACAGTAGTGCTGGTCAAAAAGGGGGAGGAACAGAAAGGGCCCACATATAAAGGAAAATCATGGGAAGCATGGACTTTGGGTTTCACATATTTCAGTACTATAGCTCAAGAAAAGAAGCCAGAATTGGACATTCCCCTGTTAGCTTATTCACTGATAATAAGAAATGCATATAAGATGATGGGGGGGCGTGAATTGGTTACAATATGACGAGAAGTTCAGGACCCGGATGGCTAATTATGGGGAGGATTGTAGGTGGGATTCAAGACATAATGACCTATGGTGGGAAACTATGACAGTAGCAGGAGGAGGTGAAGGTGAATGACATAAGGGAGGGCTGCGATATCAAAAATGTTGCTGGGGGTACAACAGGGCCCACTGCTCTTTCCCACACTGCAGGTTCAGGCATGCGTGTTCAAAATGTTGGGATCGCACCCAGCCTCCCTCTGCAGAGCATATGGAGAGGCCAGTCCCAAGGAGGTCAAGGTAACTTGTCCTTTTGGAGGGGTCACAGGGGAATGCAGGGAGAAAACACAGGGAGAGGTAGAGGATACAGCCGGAAGAGGGTACCACCATGGGGAAAGTAAACCAGGCCATTTCCATTTAGCAAAAACACCAATTAGAGTGGAAGTAATGGAACGATGGTTAAAAGGGTACCCCAATGAGAAGGTGGGGTTGGAGTTAGTAGAAGGTTTTCACAAGGCTTTAGCCATATTACAAAGGGGGGAGATTCAGAACATGGGCAAAAAACTTAAAATCTATTAAATGGAGGGAAGCATTGCTGAAGAAGAAAATTAGGACGGAAAAGGAAGCAGGTAGGATAGAGGGCCCCTTTAAAGAACCCCCTTTCCAGCACCTATGGGTCTGTCCGCTGGGCCTGGTCCCCAAAAAGCAGGTGGGAGAATATAGGGTGATACACCACCTATCCTATCCAGAAAAAGAATTGGTCAATGACCACATTTCAGAAGAGGATAGTAGGGTGACCTATGGGACCTTAGAAGATGCAGTAGATATCATCAGGGCAAGACACACCCCGTGGCTAGCAAAGACAGACATCAAGTCTACATTCAGACTGCTTCTGGTCTGAAGAAAGGATTGGGAGCTGTTGGGTTTTCAGATAGACGGGGAGTATTATTTTGATAAAGCCATGCCAATGGGTTGTTCAGTGGCATGCTCCACTTTTGAAAAGTTTAGCACATGGCTACAATGGGTATTCAAAAACAGGTATGGGCACGATATGGTAGTCCATTATTTGGACGACTTTTTGTTTATAGGGGAAGGTGAAGGAGGTGTATGGGTGATGCTAGAGAATTTCCAAGAGTTGTGCAGTGAGCTCGGGGTGCCACTGGCAAGGGAGAAAATGGAGGGCCCCAGCAGGTGTTGGGAATTCCTAGGCATAGAGGTGGACGCAGAACAGGGTTTGTTCCGCCTGCCAAGCCAAAAGATTATTAAATTAAAGGGGATGTTAGTAGAGATAGGAAAAAAGAAGCGGGTGCCCCTGATTACCAGCCAAAGGTTAATGTGTCACTTGAATTTTGCATGTAGAGCAATAGGGCCAGGATGCACGTTTACACGACGTCTGGCTAGGGCCATGATGGGGGAACAAAGCCATATCATTGGGTCACATTAGGGAGAGAAATTAAGGAAGATATAAAAATTTGGGAACTGTTCATAAAAACACACAATGGGATAGCCATTTGGCAGGAGGAATGGCTCTCTATCTGGACTTAGAACTTTCTGGGACGCTTGAGGGGGTCATGGGTTTGGAGCCTACTTCAAAGGGAGGTGGATGGCCGAATTGTGCGCAAGAATGGGTAGAGGGAGGACTCACAAAGGACATCACCTTTTTAGAGATTTTTCCAATTTGGGCAGTGACGAAAACCTGGGGGGCATGGCTGCAGAACCAGAGGGTCACATTCTGGTGTGACAATAAGGCAGTAGTCGATGTACTGAACAACAGGAGGTCAAGGTCAGTTCTAGTACTTTGCATCCTGCGGCAGCTAGTATTACAAGGGTTGAAGCTCAACATGAGTTTCAGGACCAGGCACATTGCAGGCAAAAAGAACTCTATTGCTGAAGCCTTTCCCGGTTACAGATGATGAGGTTTCAGGTACTAGCTCCCAACGCACAGCCAACAGGACAGAAGATCCCAGAGGAGCTATGGGAGATTGGCTGGAAGAAGCAGCTCATCTCTTTCGAAGCTCTTGGGCAGACAACACTTTAAAAGCTTACGAAAGCTCATGGAGAGTTTTCCAAGTGTTCAGAACTCGCCACACCATGGAGGTAAGTGGGTTAGTCACAGAGGAACAGGAAGGGAGGTTTGTGGTGGCAAGCTGGGAAGAAGGAATGGCATATGCTACAGTTAGGGTACAGCTAGTGGCCATAGGATGGGTCTGCAGAATGAAAGATTGGAGGGAGCTCTGCAACAGTATTCTGGTAAGAAGGATGATGATGGGATGGCAACGGTTAAAAGGAGGGGAAGGGATAGTAGAGAACCAGTCTCAGAACTCTTGTTGGAAAGGATTCAAGAGAATCTGGCAAAAATTTGCTACAGTCCATATGAAACTACACTATTTAAAGCATTGTTTGCAGTACTACATAAGGGGGCATTCAGGGTGTCAGAAGTAGTAGAGCCAAGTACACCTTCACCAGGTAAGGGGCTGCAATATGAGGATATGCAATGGACAGGTAAAGGGTTCTGCCTCGAAATTGTGAGCTCAAAGACAGATCAGACAGGAAAAGGTCATAGGGTAAACATGGAACCCAGTAAAAACCTGATCCTATGCCCCTGCCAGCTGATACATAGTTAGTTACCTCAGGATCAGACCGAAAAAAGAAGGCCCGTTGTTTATACACAGGGATGGGAAGGTGGTAAAAGGAAGTCAAATTTCAGGAGTATTAAAGTGAAGTGTAAAAGAATTGGGGAAAAACCCAGACAGGTTTTCCTCACATTCTTTCAGGATTGGGGCAGCATCTGAGGCGGTGACTCAAGGGAAAGGGGGGGAGGACATAAAAGCCATAGGGCGGTGGTCATCAGACTGCTACAAGAAATACATTAGAAATACAGTGCATTAACCTGTTGCAATCTTGTCACCCCTACAGGAAAAGAGTTTAAAAAAAATGGTGGGGGTGCTGTTTCAATGAGGATTGCTGCTTCACTGTTGCTTATTGTTCTTACAGAAACAAGGATAAAGAAGGTCATATGGCTGGTGAGACACTCACACATCTACTGGGCGGAAAGGGAGGCAGCACAGAAGATAGGTGGAAAGCAGCTGGGGTTTGATCATGACGAAATAAGGATCCTGTGGAAGTGAATACATGGAATGCGATAGGGGCAGCTCCTTCCCTTACTCCTAGAGATGAGGAGGAACAACAAGGCACCAGACCTCCTTATACTACACTTGGGTGGGAATGACCTAGGACATGGCCTGTGGTTAGAAATTTTTAACAACATACAGAGAGATGTCATGGTCATGAGAGCATGGTGGCCAGGAATAACAATTATGTGGTCCGAAATTATTCCACGGAGGGTGTGGAGGCAAGCCAGACAGCATAAGGCCATAGAGAAAGTGAGGAGACGAATGAACAGTAGGGTGGGGAGGTTTATGGAAAAGAACGGAGGGGCTGCCATTAAGCATGAGGAAATAGAAGAGGATGCATGGGCATATAGGGCCAATGGGTGCCCTATCCCAGATGGAAATCACATATTTATCACGGAACTGGGGAGGCATAGATCAGTGGTTAAAGAAGGAGGGTCATGGTAGTTGGGGGGAGGGAGATGGGGCGAAGCTTGCCATCCAACGCAAGCTGAAGGCAAGCTAATGGAAGGTTGGAAGGAAAGATTGGACAAGAAAAAGAGAAAAAGCGAGATGGGGGTAGAGAAGAACAAAAGGGGGAGCAGAAACTGGAAACTGGACACCTGGGTAAGTGGACAATAAAGGGGGAGCAGGAATTGGACCTGCCCAGAAAAGAAGGACAGTATAAGAACAGCTCGGGTTTACTCCCAGGAAGGAGTGGAACAAGACCCCCTCGGGTTTTTGATGCCCAGGGGAGAGCAGACAAAAAGAAATCAAAGCGTGTAATAAAAGGATTGGAATAAAATGTATACATAAGAAAGGAGTAGAAGGAACTCAATATTGTAAAAATGTATATAGTTATACTTTTAGTGGAATAATAATAAAAGGCTTTGGCGACTGAGCAGCCAAACCTACAATATGGAGTGTGTGGTCTCTTTTGTGGAAAAAGGAGGGATCAGGAACAAAGACTGAGATTTTAGAGACACTCAGAGGAAGGATTTTTGTTTGTACTGACTTTGTGAAGAGCTATCCTGTACCTCTTTATTGTTTCATTTGATTATTATTCATAGTAATAAAATGCTACTTGTGAAGTGTATAACTTCTCCTGGTTTGCCTATGCTTCCTGACCTATGCCTCTGTGACAGCTGGTGTTAGACAAAGTGGGATTTACACCATGCCTACTCTAAGCCAGGAGCTGGGTTTGTTTTGTGTGTGTGTGGGGTGGGGGGGGTACTAGACCTGGTACCAGGGAATTGTAGAAGAAAGGTATGGATCCTGCAACAGCAAGACCAGGAGTAATTACTAGAAGCATGGCAGCTGAACTAGAAACAGGAACAAAAATCCAAACAGTCTGTATAGCAAGAACCAGTGATGAGAGAAAAGACCAGGCAGGGACAAAACTGGAAATCATTTCTGCCTTCTTCAAATGGTGGGCTGTACAACAAAGAGAGATTGAGAAGCACAGAAGAGAAGTAAAGCAATAGAGAAGAGATGCAGCAACAGCAGCAATAGAGAAGAGAAGAGATACAGCTACAGGAGCAGCAATGGCTGGATGCCTTGCAACTATCAAAGCTAGAGGATCTGATACAGGTCCAGCAGATCAGCAAAACACAAACAACTTAAAAGACATTAAACTTACAAAGTTGTGTTCCTCAGATGATATCAAAGCATACCTGACAACATTTGAAAGGGTAGCTGGAGCTCCAATGGCCAAAACAGCAATAGGCAATCAGGCTGGTATCTCATCTGACAGGTAAAACCCAACTTGCCTGCAACAGTATGGACACTGCACAGTCAGAAAACTATGACCTTGTGAAAAGAGAAATCCTTAAAAAATATGACATCTCAGGAGAGACCTACAGGCAAAGATTCCAATCACTGAAGTACCATTCAGTTAACAAGCCTCAAGAAGCCTTCACCTGACACAAATAATGCCTCATTGAATTGCTTCAACCAGAGGACAAAACAGTCCCACAGATCATCAATACATTTGCAATGGAGCAGTTCATCAACATCCTTTCTACAGACATGCTGCTTTGGGTAAAAGAACATGGACCAGAAAGTGGGGAAAAGTCCGTTTCTTTGACCAAGGACAATCAGATGACTAGACAGACACCTCAGCAGCAACATAGCAACCAAGGAATGGTAAGATCCTCTTTTCCACAGTTTAACTCCAAATCAGATAAGAACCCTGATGGGGTGACAAATCTGCACCTAGAGACTTCATTTGCTATAACTGTAATAAGCCAGGGTACATTGCAAGAAACTGCAGTAAAAATAAGGAGGGTAACACTACAGCAAATTTGGCCTTAGCAAATTGGGGCAAGTATTTAACAGGTGCCAAGGTGGGAGAGAGAGAGGACTGAGGGGACTTATACTGTAGAATCTGGAAGCTGACAGACCCTAGTGCATGCTGAAATTCTGGGAAAAGACAGTGCAAAAAGACTAGGTACTGGGGTCATCTGAATCCACGGGGACACTCAATACTGTCCCACCACCAAAGTGACTGTGGATATTAATGGGGTGTCACACCAAATGAAAGTGGAGGTAGTACCAAAGTTACCTGTACCTGTGATTATTGTAAATTACTTTTCAGGATTTGCTAAGTTAATCACAGAGGGCATACAACCTGCTGTTTCAGCAGCTGTGATAACAAGTGCACAGGCAAAGAAAATCTCAGACTTTGGGGTATCCTTTCCTTCTGGTGTCTTTGATTTAGACTTGTTTGAGCCCAGCTCCAAGATCTGGAAGTCCAGGAAAGATAGAAGATGCCTGAAAAACAGTGGCAACAACAGACTGAGGGACATAATAGGTTGATACATGAAAATGCTGAAACTAAACTGATAACTAATTTTGTTTCTGTGCAAACTATCATGTTTCTCTCCAAGGTTATTTTAAGCTGCTGGGAGTGAAACAAAAACAGGGTGAACCAATGTTTTAAAAAATGTAATAGGTTACTGTACAGTGTTTGGGTTAATCCGCAGATGCAGAAACAGATACAACAATTGGTCATACTAAAAATGTATAGAATTGAGTTGCTACAGATAGTACATGATAGTCCTATAGCTGGTCACTTGGGGAAGGACTGCACCCTTGCAAGACTGCAGTACAGATTTTGCTGGTCTTGGATTTGTATACCATTCAGACAGTGAAGGAAAAACAGTGAAGACCATTACAGCAACAGAAACGTCTATTCGTTATAATGGTCTGCTGTTTCTCTGACACGGCTGTCTCAGGGGAGTTCACCCCAGCTCCCCAAAACAACTCTGACTTGGAGTTCGAAATCTATAGTGTGGGGGGTTTGGGGGATAATGCCCCCCTCAAAAAACACTTGTGTCTCCTGACGTCACAATGCCATCTGTCGGCATTGTGCTGTCACTGTAATGCTGCTCCACATAATTCCTATCAATGCAGTTTGGTGGAACCCCTTGAATTCATGAAGATGTTGCTACCTATTATAGTTCTTGTGCTGAATGTCAGAAAATAGCGCAGTGACTAAAATAGATAAGGTGCCCCTGGTGCTTTTACCCTCGATAGATATGGCTTTTGAAGGAATTATAGTGGATGTGGTTGGTCCCTTAGACAAAAGAAAAAAGGGTACTCAATTAATTTTATTTTATTTATTTATTTATTTGGTAACTGGGTAGGTACACTGGTTCTGCAGATCATTTTCAGGTATGACCAGAGCCATGTAGATGGCACATACCGTATAAGGAAAGAGAAGAAATACATGAGCAAATGTAGCATACCGTGCATGAGAGTACAATACATGAGGTTCAGCAATGCAATATACAGGTAAAATACAGTTTAAAGTTGGGGACAATGAATAGCATAGCATGCAGTAACAACATATAAATCAATGCAAAAATTAAAAAGGCATGTTTTGGTGGCATGTGACTATACTACTGAATATCCAGAGGCAATTCCAGTGCATACTGTCAGAGCCCCAAAAGTGGCAGAAGAGGACTTGTTTAAGTGCAGCTCCAAGATCCACACTTTTTTGAGCTCAGTTCCAAGATCTGGAAGTCCAGGAAAGAAAGAAGATACCTGAAAAAACAGTGACAACAAAAAAACAGTGGACATAAGGGGTTAATAGATGAAAATGCAGAAACTAAACTGATAACTGATTTTGTTTCTGAGCAAACTATCAATGTTTTCCTCCCAGGTTATTTTAACAGCTGGTAGTGAAACAAAAACAGGGTGAACCAATGTTTAAAAAATGTAATGTGTTACTGTACAGACTTCGGGTTAATTCTCAGATGCAGGAACAGATAGAACAATGGGTCATACCAAAGAAGTACAGAACTGAGTTGTTACAGATAGCACGTGATAGTCCTATGGCTGGTCACCCAGGGAGGGACTGCACCCCTGCCAGACTGCTGTACAGATTTTACTGGCCTGGGATTTATGAGAACGTTGCTGCCTATTGCAGTTCGTGTGCTGAAGGTCAGAAAGTAGCACAAGTGACTAGAAAAGACAAGGTGCCCCGGGTGCTGCTACCTTTGATAGATTTGCCTTTTGAGAGAACTACAGTGGAAGTGGTTGGTCCCTTAGAAAAATTTTGCTTACAAAGAAGTGCAACAAGCATCAATAGGTTTTTCACCCTTTGAAATGTTGCTTGGTAGACAACCCAGAGGGCCATTAGATGTAATAAAAGAAACATGGGAAGATAACGCTGTTTATACAATGAGCGTGCCTCTGAAATGATCAAGATAAAAGTGTTCACTCGAGTGTTGATGAACCCAATTCAAAAGATATCATTTTTATCTTATGAAACGGGTTCATCACAGCACATATCTCCAAAATCGGGTATGTCACAATAACGTGTCAACAGCATGCCGAACCAGATTTTTTTTTTTAACCTGCATAGCGCTAGTAGCAGTGTAAAAACATTGAGGGCTATCAAATGGCAAATCATTGAAAGAAAAATAAAGAATGTTTAATGATTGCATGTTTCCATGTCGGCCCCACCCATAAGTATGAGCAGCCATGTAAAATGAAGATATATTGTGTTCAGCTGTCGTATTCTGGCACCAATAAAACAAGTAGGTCCTCCATTTTACGAGTAAAAACAAATGTTAACCTAGTGATCTGCATGTAAGCTAATTTTTTTTCTCAGAGGCATGCTTATTGTATAAACCGCACATGTTATGAGCTGCTGTGTCATACGGTTTTTATCTTCACTTGCTCTCTGTGACTGCATCACATTCACTCATGACTGCACCACTCATGAAGGTGAAGTGGTCACAGACAGCTCATGAAGATAAAAACCGTATGACAAGGCAGTTCATGACATATCCCCTCTATAGAAGCAATTTGTTATATCTTATATGTGTGCACTGAGAAAGAAACTGGCAAAATATATTGAAATTGCCCACTGTAGTCTGGAAGAAGCCCCAAAACAGTAGAAGGTGTATTATGACCATGGGGTAAAAGAAAATATTTTTCAGCCAGGTGGAAAGGTCTTGTTACTATTACCCACTACAGAAAATAAACTGTTAATGAAGTGGCAAGGGCCTTATAAAGTGGTTAGACATATCAATATAGTTAACTATGAGACTGAGACCCCGATAGGAAAAATCCTACCAAGATATACCATGCTAACCTCCTGAAGAACTGGGTTGAAAAAATTCCAAAGGTTGCTTTGTTAGTATTATTAGAAACTACAAAAACAGATATTGATATAGCTTACGACGGACTGGAACAAACTGTAACTTCTGATGCTGTAAATGTAAATGTTTCCTTATCCACCAAACAAACTGCAGAAATTCATAATTTAGTAAAATAAAACATTTAAAAGTACCTTTACCACCATGCCAGGCTGAGCAAAAGGGGTCAAGCATGTAATAGCAACAGGGAATGCTCACCCTTTCTGACAAAAGACACAGATTACCAGATTGGTGAAGAGCAGATGTGGTTCAGGAAATACTAAAATGAATGAGTTGGGTATCATTGTAGAATCCAGAAGTGCTTGGCCATCACCATTGGTTATTGTAGATAACAAAGAAGGGGTTGTAAAAATCTGCCTTGATTTTAGGAAACTTAATCAAGTGTATGAATTTGACAGCTATCCTATGCCTAGGATAGATGGGTTGATGGACTGACTAGGAAGTGTCAAGTACATTAGTACCCTTGATCTCACCAAGAGTTACTGACAAATTCCCCTCACTAAAGAATCCAGATACAAAACTGCATTTTCCACTCCATTTGGATTCTAGCAGTTCACCCCAGCTGTTTGGTTTACATGGTGCACCTTCTACATTCCAGCAATACATGGATCTACAGTAATTTTAGCCCCCCACACTGGTTATTGTGCTGTTTACCTGGATAATGTCATGGTGTACAGTCCAGACTGGAAAAGCCACTGAAACACCTACAAGCAGTTATCCAATCTATCAAAAATGCAGGTCTGACTATTAATCCTACCGATTACTCATTAATCATACAGAAAACCAAATATTTTGGTTATATCTTGGGAAATGGAGAAGTAAAGCCAAAGATTTCCAAGATAGAAGTGGCAGCTAACAGTTCTGCACTTAAAACAAAGAAACATGTCTGGTCATTTTTAGGTCTTGCTGGTTGTTACAGGAGATTTGTTCCCAGCTTTGCCAGTTAGCTACTCCCCTCACTGAACACCCAAGAATAATAACCAAATAATGTGAAATGGTCACCAGAGTGTTAATACTTTAGTTCGGTCATAGGGCAACAGAAGGCCAAGGCCCATAGATGATGCCCCCCCACGGCTCAGTGGAAGTTACCTAAGTTACTCTCCTGGATTTATTTAAAATTTGGTGACCAGGAAAGGCACACTGAGCCGAAGCTCATTTCCAGGTGTGACTCAGGGTATGGGATCATGGAAGTACAGTTATGCAGTCAATTGACCAGTACAGTTATACAGTCAATAAAAAAATACACAGTATACAAAACATATAAGATACACAGACAAATGCAGGTTACATAGCATCAGATTAGGACAGGAACAATAAATACAAATAAGTAACTAGGAACATATTAACATATCAGGAGCAATATTCACAAACCCACCGCAAAGCTTGGAAAAGTCAGCAGCGCAATTGGAGTAAGCCAAGAGATAACTTGGGTGGTGGCTGCAGTCATTTTATTTCTTTATTTAGTTTTTGTTGACTGGGTAAGTGCACTAGACAAATTCTGCCTATTTTCAGGCATGACCCGGGGGAGGGGGATACAGATAAATGCCAACTGACCTTGAACCAGATTAAGCTGTTGGTGGTATTTTTAGTGAATGGGTTGAAATTTGGTCAGGGCACTGGGGGAAATTCCCCTACTTGCTGATAGGGGGAGCTGTTGTCCCTGAGACAGTGTGTCAGTTGAAGGAATGGCAACAGCAAGGGAGGAGGCAGGAGAGAGGCATGTGGAGGAGGACAAGACAGGAGTCTCAAGCGAGAAATTATTGGAGGTTGAGGAGCAGTATGAGTCGGCTCCTATGTCGGATATTTCGGGGAATGAGTTCTCGGGATATGAAATGGTTGGAATGGACGTTCGACAGGAGGAAGGTGAGGAGGTGTGGACTACCTCGGACCATGATATTGGCATAGCTGTTGCACAGGTGGAGCATATCATGGAAGAAAAAAGACTCACGGTGCAAAGGATTCTCGAGGAGGATGACAACAGGCATATGGAGGAAAGAAGGAAGGAGGCTTGCAAAAGGACACCCTAGAGTTGGGGAAAATTGGTAGTGACCAAGGAGGAGGTAGAATCACGGCGTCTGAAGGAAGCACATCACCAACAGGTGTGACTGTATCTGGGATGCTGGGGACACCAATACCAGTCCATACATTTGGCCTTGCACAAGATGAAGACTGGCCAATAGACTGGCAACCAGGAACATCTCTGAAAGGGGTGGAGTGGAAACAGGATGCTGATGGGAGAAGGCAGTCTGAGAGTGGGGGAATTGATTTCTCACAGAGCAGAGCGGGGACCTTCCAAGGGAGCACAAACCAGGATGTTGAAACAAGTCAGGTAACATTTTGGGGGCATGAGAGCCAGAAAAGTGAAGCCCAGATGGGGATGGCCAGTGCAGAGGGTACTCTATCTATGTATGTGGAAAGAGAGGGGGACCCTGATAATGAAACACAAAGGCAAAGTGGAAGTGGAGGGAATGGAAGTCAGGAGGAACTGATTGATAATATTGAAATAAATGAAACAGTAGAACAAAACAGACAAAATGAAATAGACAATATCCTGGTAGAGGGTAGCAATTTGTGGCCCCAGGGGTCAGGGCATGGTAATGGGAGGTTATATTCAGATGTACTACAAAACAAAAGCAAAGTTGGAGGGAGGGAGCAAGAGCTGCCCAGAACATCAAATACCCCCTCCCCCCCACCAAGGGGAAGGTCCAGGGCTCTTAATGCCGAGAGTTACATTGACTCTACTCCGAGAAGATATGCAGTTAGACTAAAGTATACGGGGGGCTGGAGGTATTCCCTGATAGATTTTATGTGGGGAGAACATTATTAAAGGAATCCATGAGGTTTATTGCATCTGAAATTTACACCCTAATTCACGTTTCAGGTGAGGATGTATTTGGCATCAGTTTCAGGTCTATGAGGGGGCTGGAAAGATTTTGGCTTAAATACAGTCAGTTAAAAGTTTCTGCTATATGGGTTCCCTTTATAGCAATTCCCGTAACCAAGCCCATGATAAAAACTATAACCATTATGTTCAGAAATGAATGTGTACATGTTGGGGACATAGTGCACTGTCCGAATCAGAAATGTGAGCTTCTTGGCCCTCCAGAAGCCATAATAGACACTGAGTACCTTTAGACAGGAAGCTGACGCTTCAAGGCCAAATTCCATCAATCAGAACAAGGAGCTGTGCACATACCGAATAGCTTTTTCTTGGGCAGGGATAGGGGAGTATGTTTTCACCCCAGGCAGCCCAAGGCTTGTTATAAGTGTGGGTCTAGGTCTCACCTATCAAATGTTTGTGACACTATCAGATGCGGATTATGTGGGGAAACCGGGCACAGCAACTCGCAATGTTGTAACCATGTACAATGTAATTTGTTCGAGGAGTATGGCCATCTTTATCAAAACTGTCCATGGGCTGCGAGGAATAATGCTCGAAGTATGAACCCAGATGAGCTGATTAGGAAACCACAACAAACAGGGTCTGCCAGGGAAGCAAGGCATCCACCTGAAGAGGATGAAAATGCAGCTCCAAGGGAACATGCTATGGATATTATAATAGTACCTGACGAAAGAATGGAGGAAACGGGATGAGCCCTCAGTCAGGATTACAGCTGAGTCAGAAAATGAGGATGGGCCTTCAAAAAGCATTGTGGGGAAGTAGGTACTGGCAAAGAGGGGTCCAGGGAAGGAGGAGGAAACACCCCCAGGAGAAGAAAAGAAAGAAGGTCGGAATTGAAAGGCGCATGAGTCTAAGGAGCAAGAGAGGGGGAGCACCAGAACTCTCTTTGTCAAACTCCTTTAAAGTGCTAGAATCCCAGGGGGGACAGAGAGGAGGCCGAAGAAGAACTTGTCCCAGTGGCTCCCGTTGGTCTGAGTAAAATGTCACAACAGAGTACTGAAAACAGTGAGGAAAAAGTGGGAGGAGGTGGGGAAGAAGAAAAAGAAAAAAAGAAGGAAAGACACCTGATATTCATGTTTTTCTTATGTAGAAATTGCTGTTGTTCGTACTCACACATGAAAAACAGTTTTATTTTCTTTAGTTTCTGCAAACATATGCTGCATACTTAATGGCAGGAAAAGAGAAGCTGTTTGAGTGGATCTTAGAGACTTAGCCTGTGAAATTATTTTTGTTCAAGAAACTTGGTTAAATTCTGTAAATATGGTATCCCAGGCTCAAAGGGAGTGGGTTTGGGGTCCTTCATATTGGTCATTTGGTTTGGACCGGGCGGATGGGGTAGGAATCTTATTTTCAGGTACTGGGCTTAAATTTCAGAAGCGTGCAGATGTTTTGCCCAGAAGGGATTTGTTGGTCGATGGAATATGGTATGGTCAGCCTAGTAGGTTTATGGTTATATACGGTTCTCAAAATAAGGCAGAGAGAGTACAACTTTGTGAACAAATTCAGCCTTTTCTGAGTCCAAGAAGGAATGTGTATTTAGGGGGTGATTTTAATTGTACACTAGACATTCAGGGTCGTAGGGAAAAAGGGAGAAAAATATATTGTGACTCTTATACATTACAGAAATGTGTAGAGATGGCTGAATTAATAGACTGTTTAAACAAGACAGTACCACTGGTGAAGTTCAGCTTCGTGCAAGGCAAAAGGTACTTGAAGATTGAGTATGTTTTTATATCACATAGATTAGCTATAGTAAAGGGGGGGAGTTTTACCACTGGCATTTTCAGACCATCTTCTGATCAAAACAACAATTAGCATTGAAACAGCTGGAAAATGAACTTATCTAGTTTAGGCAAAATAGAGGTCAAGATAGGGATGTCATCTCTGTTGGTGCCAAGGGCTTCAGTAATGGGACTATATGAAGACATACTACAATGGTGGATTGATACCAAAAAGGAAATCTGTCAGTGGATGCAGAGTTTCGGAAAAAATAGGGCAAGGAGTAAATTTCTGCAGTACTTAGGTTTAAAAGGTCAGCTATACAGATTACTGGAAGCTACTTATTCAGTGTGGGGGGGGGGGATGTTTCTGACCAAATTGATAGAATGAAAAATGAGATGAAGAAAGTGCAATATTACAGATCAGCTTCCTTGGTATCAGAGCTTAGTTGGGGCACACAAAAAACACCTTTTGCTAACCCATGTGAAACCTGCAAGGAAAAAAAGAACAGATCTAGATTTTCAAGTTTGAGAAACAAAAGGGGGGAGGTGGTGGATATTACGGAAGGAATAAGGGAGATAGTAGAAGAACATATAAAAGAAGTGATGAAGGGTGAAGACATCCAGGATAGTAAAATAGTAAGTTTTTGGGAGAACTCGATACTCCAAGGTTGCAGGAGCAGAAGAGCAGGGACCTTTCAAAGGAACTTTCAGAAAGTGAAGTGGAGGAAGTTATCAAGGAGTTGAAACTGGGAGTGGTGCCAGGGGTAGATGGCATCCCCAATGAATTTGACAAAATCTACTCTGGGATATTAGCAGCTTTTTAGTTAGGGTATTTCATCTTTTTAATCCAAGCAAAGGAAGGATTGTCTGAATTTACATCAGGGCTGGTGATTTTTCTTTTTAAAATGGGATAAACTTGACATTGGCAATTGGAGACTGATAAGCAACTTAAATTCAGATTTTAAAATCTTAACTCAGGTATTGCAGGAAAGACTAAGAAAAGTAGCATCAGAACTGTTGCATACAGCCGAAACTTGCGTCATATCCGACAGAAGCATCAGGATAATTTGGCCATTATTAAGGATGTGGTAGAATACACATCAAGAACAGGGACTAGTGGCTGCCTGATTTCCCTTGATCAGAGCAATGCTTTCGATACAGTAAATCATAAATATCTTTTTTATGTATTAAAATATTATGGAATACCTGAAGGATTGGGATATTAACCCAAGTGCCTGGTGTAGGAATAGAACCCACAGCCTTCTGATCTCCCAGCCTCAGAGGCGAGTGTGCTACCTGCTGAGCCACTGACACTGCTTGAATGTTTGCTTAAGTTAGTAATAGCCTGGAGGATGGGCTTAAGCTGGCTGTAGAGAGGAAGAGTGTAAATACAGTGAGGAGGGGAGATGTCTGAGGAGTCTTTTAAAGGAGAAGACAGAGGGGGATAGGCGAAGATCAGATGGGAGTTTGTTTCATAGTAGGGGGAGATGATAGGAGAAAGCAGACTGGCTTGAAGGTGAATAAAGGCATTCAATCCTTCTTTGAATGTTAACAGGTTTGATATGCTCACCAGATACCCTGGGAGTAGATTCCATAGTCTAATGGACCTCAGTATAAATGCATTTTTCCTAAGTTCAGATTTAGGAAGGGAGTCTATACATTGACGCTTGTGGCATGTGAGATCATATTTCATGTTCTTATAAACCAGGTCCAGAGCTGAACTTAAGACTGGGTACTCTAAAACGTTGAACAGGAGTAACATGTCTCCTCTTGTTCTCCTTGGGCTTAAGTCCCACAGGCCCAAGTGCCTTAAAAGTGTGATGAAGCTTTTTAGGTCATCAAAGCTGCATTATGTTAAGCCTCTGTTTTAAGACATCCAGACTCTGAGAAACAATTGTTGTTACAGACAGATGCATCAGAGGTTTGCAATCATGAGTTAGAATATAGATGGGAAGGAATATCCCATTTTGAATATCAGCAGGAAATTGCATGACAGAGAGAAACAGTACTCTACTATTTATTTATTTAGTTTTTGTTGACCGAGTAAGTGCACTGGACAAATCCTGCCTATTTTCAGGCACGACCTGGGGGAGGGGGATACGAATGAATGCTAACTGACCTTGAACCACATTAAGCTGTTGGTGGTATTTTTAGTGAATGAGGGAAACTTGGCCAGGACACCGGGGAAATTCCCCTACTTTCTGGTAGGGGGAGATGCTGTTCTAGGAGAGGACAGCAGTGTGCCTCAGGATGGCTGAGGAGGAGGTTGTGGATTTGGAGCAGCCGGTGGTTTTATCCCCGACCACGGCTGTCGCTTTGCATGGGGATTCTGAGATACTTTTGGGTGCTACAACTATGATTTCTGTTGTGCCGTTTGAAGCACCTTGTGAATCTGCAGTGGCAGAATCGACAAGTTCTTCAGCTCTACAATTACAGCCTAAGGATTTTTATACGTTTTCTGACAAAGAACGCCCTTTGGAGACTGTTCTGCTGCTTGACGGGCCTGTCTGTCAACCTGACAGTAGTGATGGGCTTCTGGTGAGTCAGGGCAGCGGCTGACAGGAGCGAGGGTAGTGTGTCAGTGTCAGACGCATTGCAGAATTTTTCTGCTGGAATGCGGAAACCGTTTATTGCTTCAGGGCAAGATGTTCCCTTTATGGGTGAAGACTGGACAAAGGAGTCGGCTCTGCAAAAAGCTGGATGGATCCAAGGAGTTGATGGACGATGGCTCCCAGATAAGACTTGGGAAACTTTTTCAGGTGCTTCTGTGAGTGTTTCTCCCCCTTTGGAGGCAGTTTCTGTCGGTGTTTCTGCATCATCTGCTACTACTGTAGCATCGGGGGAGGGGGGTTATTTACAGACACAGAACTATTAACTGAGGCACTGGGACCTTCTGGCCTTGGTTCTGAGACCACTTCACCAAGGATTTCTTCCCCCCCCTCCCCAAATGAAGACAGGAGACGGCGTGGGCCTTTTTTTTCAGACCTGTTCAAAAATAACAAGGTTGAGCACACTCCTCGCCATAATGCTGTTCGCTTGCGGTATAGAGGTGGTTTACAAGAGCATCCGGATAGGATTTATGTAGTCAGGACTTTATTATTTAATTCCATGCATTTTCGTGCTGAAGATATATTTGCCCTAATTAATATTAGAGGTGAAGATTATTTTGATGTCAGCTTTAAAACCTTTATGGGGTTAGACGCTTTTTGGAGGAAATTTGAATCTCTTAAAATGACTGCATTATGGACATCCTTTTGGGCAATACCATTAACAAAACCCCTCTTTAAAACTGTTAATATCATGTTTAGAAATGAGGGTGTTAATGTGGGGGATAATCTTTTTTGGTTGGGAAAAAAATGTGATGTGTTGGGCCCTCCGGAGGCCATCATAGATTCTGAGGGAATTTGGACAGGAAACTGGAGATTTAAAGTTAAATTACAAATGGTAGAAAATGAGGTTCGCCATATACCAAACAGCTTTTTTTTGGGTAAAGATAGGGGTGTATGTTTTTACCCAGGTCAGCCGAAAGCTTGTTATAAGTGTGGTAGTGGTAGGCACCTTAGCAGTACTTGTGATTGGGTGTGCTGTGCTCTGTGTGGTGACTATGACCATGATAGTGCTGTTTGTAGAAATGTCTTCTGCTGTAATTTATGTGAAGAACAAGGCCATGTGTACCATCAATGTCCCTGGGCAGGTCAGAGTAGACCTGGAGGCCCAGATAAGGATTCCCTTATCAATCAGACCCAAGATAGATGTAGGTCGCAAGGGCCGCATCCTTCAGCTGAAGGAGAACCCCAAGCTAGATCAACTAGTCATGCTGATGCTTCTCCCTCTAGCCCTACTTATACTGCACAGGCCCCCTTCCAAGATACTGGTGCTTTCTTCTCTCATACCCCTGAAGAACTTGTGCCCTCTCAGCCTCCTCCCATAATTTCTAATTCACAGAAACCTATGGCCCCCCCCAGGAACTGATTTTCAGCTCCCTAAAAGGGTGACTAGGTCAGTTAGTAAAAGTAAGGCCCAACCTGTACAGATCCCACTTCAGAATGCCTATCAGGTACTTCTAGATGGAGATATGGGTTCTGAGTCTGATGCTTCTTCCAGGTCTGAGGTGGTCTCAGAGATGGAGTATGATGATGACACTGTTCTGTCTGGTAGGGGAGTTAAAAAGAAATTAGGAAAAAAAAGGAAAAAAGATAAGGATAAATTTTTCTTTTCCCTATTTTTTTTGTCACGACCTTCTTACGTTTAGCTTCTCTTAATGTTCGGAGTATACAGAACATTAAGAAAAGAGCTGTAGTCTTATCCTTCTGTAAGGATTTAAAAACTAATATCCTTTTTTTACAAGAAACTAGGCTCCATTCCCTGCATGATATTTCTTCCACTAAGAGACTGTGGCCTTGGGGGATTCCTTTAAGACATTTGGGGGGGATGCTGCAGATGGCTTAGGGATTTTGTTCTATACATCTCATGTTAAAGTCCAGCAAATTTTAGATATTGTCCCTAGACGGGCTCTTTTGGTAGATTGCTGTTGGTATGGGTTTTCTGTACGCCTGATTAACACTTATGCCCCACAAAGTAAAGCAGCTATAGTGGATTTGTTTAATATTATTAAACCTTTTCTTTTTACTGAGCGGCATGTGCTCTGGGGAGGGGATATGAACTGTGTGTTAGATTTAAAACTTAAAGATAACATTCAGAAGAAGGTGTATTGTGATTCTCATGCTCTTAGAGATACTTTGTTGCTTACAGGCCTTAAAGACGCTTATAGATTTCTATACCAAGATAAAGGAGCCACATATTATAGAAGCGCTTGTCTACACATATAGATTTTATTTTTGTATCTCAGTTTTTATATCCTCAAAAGATTTCAGCTTTCTTTTTCTGAGTTCACTGATCATGTTCTGCTATTATGTGATATATCTTTTTGAAATATTCCTGCTAGATTCCCTGCAATTACTTGGAGATGGAAGCTGAATGTTTGTTTTCTACAACACTCAGAGATTAGATTAAAGTTGGCAGATCTATTTTTTTATAGGAAATCTGAGGCAGAATTTTATGAGGATTGGATGCATTGGTGGTTGGATACAAAAGAGGATTTTAAAAAATTGTTTATCAATTTTGGTAAATTTATTGGTAATAAGGATTATTTATGATATTTACACTCTAGGGATCAGTTTTATAAACTAATGTCCTTACCTAATGTTTCAGACTATAGAATTAAAACTCAGTTGGATGAGATTAAAAAACAAATGTTTTCTTATCATGCTACTAAAGCAACTGTCCAGAATACAGAATTTAGATATGGTACGACCACACAACCATATTCTGATCCATATGCAGCCTGTAAGGATACTGTACTTTATAAAGTAATGACGGGGTCTGTATGATAATAATGTCTGTTTAAAAACATCAGATGTGGAAATGTTGGAAGTTGTGCATTCTCATTTATTTCAATTTTTGGGTACAGAACCTGTTTCTTCAAGTGTCTGGGGGCAGAATGATTCTTATTCTATTCCTCAGCTATATTCTGTTCTAATTACTGAACTAGAAATGCCTATTTCTGCCCAAGAGGTTAGGGAGGCAATTACTAGATTAAAATCGGGGGTTTCTCCTGGGATAGATGGTTTATTGCATGAATTATATAAGCAGTATATAGATGAACTAAGTGTTATATTACCACATGTATTCCATTCTTTAGTTGAGACAGAGGACCAGATTTGTGCGGAACTTTGTCTCAGCATTGGTAGTTTTTATTTTTAAATCTGGAGATAGATGTGATTTGTGTAATTGGAGGCCTGTTAGTCTCCTCAATACTGACTATAAAATATTTTCTTCTGTTCTATGTAGAAGATTACAAAAGGTGGCATCCATGCTGATACATCCTGCACAAACCTGCTCTGTTCCTGGGAGGAACATTAAACAAAATTTACTATTATTACAGGCACTAACAAAATTTGGGAAACAAAATAAATTGTCTGGGTTTCTTTTGGCCCTGGATCAGAGGAAGGCCTTTGATACTGTTTCTCATGTTTTTCTGTTTGCTGTTTTAAAATATTATGGATTACCTGGTCGAATGCTGGCATGGATTACATCCTTGTATAAAGGTGCTTCCTTTTCCCCCATAGTTAATGGTTTGGTGGGGACAAGTATTGATTTAAAATGGGGGGTTTGTCAGGGATGCCCACTGAGCCCTTTGCTTTTTACTTTTATATTAGATCCTTTGATCAGAGGGATAATAAGTAATGATTTGATTCTGGGTATTTCCCCAGGTATGGATATTTCCCCTCAAAAAATCTCTGCTTATGCAGATGATATTTGTCTTATAGTGCAAGATTCAGTCTCAGGAATTAGGGCATTACAACAGTTTGAGGATTTTTCCAGATTTTCGGGAGTATATTTAAATTATGGTAAATGTTTTGGTTTACAAATAGGTTTACAGGATGTGGTACAACTGATTGGCCCTGTGGATATAGTACATTCTTATATTAAGACTTTAGGGGTTTATTTTGGATCATGTGATGTTGCTTCTTTGAATTGGGAAGAGAAATTAGTGTTGGGGGAAAGAAAGGTGCAGATGTGGAAATCCTGGACTCTCTCAAAATTAAAACAGGTTTCTATTATTAAAAAGTTTCTTCTTTCCATTTTTTTGTATATTAGTTATGTTTTCCCTTACCTTTAAAATTTGAAACTCGGTTATTAAGTTATTTTTTTTCAAATGTTATGGGATAACAGGTTAAATCCCATCAAAATAGATTTTACTTATCTGTCAAGTCAGGCTGGGGGGCTTGGCATGATAAATCCGGTGGTTTTTCTATTCTTTCTTTTTTAGTTCTATCTTGTATAATGATTTAAATACTATTGAGGATTTATGGATGGATTGGACAGATGAGCTGTTTAGCTCCTTTTTTCAATATTGGGGGATCAAAGAGTTAAGAAGGTCAAAGGCTTGAACCTTCCTGATTTTGCAGTCCCTGGTTTCAGAAAAGTAAAAGCATGGCAATTGCAAAAAGCAGAGGCCTTTTTACTGATTAGAAATCAGATCTAGTGTAGGATCATGGAAATGAATTTCTTGGTTCAGGTAAATTTTCCAAAATGCTGTCCATCTAGACTGCAGTTTGCATTGAAACTTTTAAGAGACCCTAGAGTTCCTGTGCATATGTGGGATGTTTCTTGGCTTTGTTGTTATGGGAGATTAGGGGTCCGTGGAAATTGGAAACATAAGGAGGTGGAGGAAAGGGAGTGTTTAAAACCAGGGTGTGATGGGTTATTAGAAACCCTAGAACATTTTTATATCAATTGTCCATATATTGTACTTTTTTGGCTTGATTTACAGAGTAAATGGAAGTGGGTGCCTATTTCTTATGAATCCTTAATTTTAGGGAACTACTCAGGGTTTTTAAGGAGATATCACCCTAGTACTCTGAATGTGATCTTTACCTGCATAAAATATCATCTTTGGCAAGCTCGGTGTCATTATTATTTGCAACATGCTGTTTTATAAAACTCTGTTATTTCACAAATTGAAAAAGCAATACAAAAAGTTAAAACTTCTGATTTTCTAGAGGGGGATAGGAGGACATTTGCTATGTTTTGGAAAAATGTAGACCATTTATTTTGATTAATTTTTCCTTTTTCTTAATTTGTTTTGGATATCCATTTCTTTTGTTATTTATATTGCTGATTTTCTATTTTCGAGTACTTTTTGTGTTTTCCTATGATGTTATTTCTCTGCAATAAAAAATTCCCCAACTCTTTTCGATAAGTGCCGTGGGATCTTTAACATCCACCTGAACTACCACCAATCCAGGCAGATGGGACCTCAGTTTAACATCTCATCTGAAAGACGGCACCTCAGAAGTGCAGTACCTCTCTCATGCTGCACTACAGTGTCAGTACTGGGATATTAACCCAAGTGCCAGATGTGGAAACTGAACCCACAACCCTCTGATGTCCCGGCCTCAGGGGCGAGTGTGCTACCTACTGAGCCACTGACACTGCATTGAAAAAGGATGCCTTGCTGTGAAATGGGCAATGGAGTTCTTTATGTTTTAGTTGCTAGGAGATGACATTGTACTTATAAGATATCACAATCCTCTCTGTTAGCTTAATTAAATGAAAGATAAAAATCTCAGAATCACAAGGTGGTACCTGACACTAAAGTCATTTAAATTCAATGTGATGCACAGATCCAGAAAAGAGACTGTCAGTGCTGATTTTTGTTCTGTCAAGATATAGTTCAGGGATTGAGAATTTAGAAGGTTCGAAAAAATGTGTGTGCTTAACTGAAGTGTTTGCATATTCAGTATTCCATTTTTCATCACACCTATTACAGCAACGAACTATAAATGTTAGAAAGTAATGTTAAAAGAGAAATAAAAGAAGGTTTCGGAAACATGTTTTTTAAAGAAAAGGAAAAAAACAGATTCTCTCTTGGGGGGTATATGACAAGGTTTTGATAAGGTCCTATCCCATTTGTTGTGCAGAGAGAGAGTTAAAAACAAGAAACTATTCTGTACTCAATTATTCTTTCATTTGTCTATCTCTTGCCTATTTGTGCAATCAAATTTTCCTTGTGGCAACTTGGAACTGACCACACTGACAGTCCCACAATTTCCCCATGTTATCTCCCTTATTTCACTTGCTGTTACTATTCTTTCTTTCTTCCCTTGTTTCTCTGTGGTTAAAAAAATGATATGTGAATCTCTCTGTGGAACTCAGATCCTTTAGTTTGCAAATGTATCTAATTATATTATTGAAATGTTTGCAGAAAGCTATTTGGGCTTATCTGGAAAACAGGAGATTCACCTTGAAGTGCATTTTGACCTCCACAAGCTTGTTTGCAGAATTATAAGCAGGAAATCGGCCCTGTGACAGAATACCTTAATTGGCTGCACCTGTTAAGAAGACTAATGTATTCTTCAGGCTGGTCACAGGAAGGTCAATGAAAAAATCTTGTTGCATTTTTTGATAAACAGGAGATGAAACTTTACAAGAAAAGGATACCAATGTTAAACTGCCAGGCAAAGTCATCTCATATAAAGAGAGCAGTGTTTTGTTTGGGGTAAGAGAGAGAGAGAGAGAGAAAGAGAGAAAGAGAGAGAGACAGACAGGGACAGAGACAGAGACAGAGAGACAGATTTTAGGGAGAGACTCAGAGGAAGGGTTTGTAAAGAGCTATCCTGTACATCTTTTTTATTTTATTGTTGTAACACCCTTGCAAATGGGGGTTCTGAAAAATGCCAGCCTGGGCTTACCTTAGCCCTTTTGCTTGTTCTCTTTCTGTAGTCTCCTGGGCTTCTCCCGATTTGGCCACCAATTTCTTCTGATCCCCCCAGGTCCTGTTTGCCCTTCTGAGTGTCCCAGCCTGCAGCCTGATTGAAATCCAGCCCCTTGAGGCTTAAAAATGGCACTCGCTAGTGTCCATGTTAAAAGTGCTGCCTCCAGGGCAGCAGAAATATCAGTGCGAGTGCCCCATAATAAAAGTGCTGCCTCCAGGGCAGCAGGACTCTTGATGGTGCAAAAAGCACTTTGAAGTGGAACAGCTCAGTTTGCGGTCACCTTTGGGACTGTGCTGTGGGTCCCGGGATCCCTCCCACCTAATTGGGACCTGGTGACCACAGACAGTCTGTTGGGGGACCACTCAGATGAAAATTAAAGGAATTTGACCAGGACTCAGTTGAAATATGCCTGGGATGTGCCCCGGTCATCTGTATAATAAATAACAGTGTGTCTGGCTGCCTCTAGGGCAGCTATGATCGTCTTGTGCCAAAAAGTAAAGCAATTAAATGTTTTTAAAAAATGAAACTTGTTGCTGCATAAGGGGGGATGACTGTACATGTGGGGAAAAGTGTCTAATTTTGAAATAAATGCTTTTCCCTGGATTAACCAGCATTTTGGGACACTGTGTGCCAGCCTGTGAGCTGCTGCAGGGGGAGCTCTACTATGTGCAGTGGTGACAGGAAAGCTGTAGGAGCCACATTCTTCATCTTTGTAGCAACTGCAAGTGCACCAACTGGGCTACTGAACTGTGGGGCATTGGGGCAAATAATTATTTCTGGCTGCACCAGGACATTGTTCAGGACTGTAGCTAATCTGCTATAAGGGACAGTGGGTTAAGCAGCCATTGCCAGTGGCCACAGCCAATCAGAAGCTAAGAATAAAAAGCCAGAACTTGTGGGACAGTCATTACACCTCATGGGTAACCACCCAAGTGCTCATGGGGACTTAAAGGGACATCATTTTAGGCACCAATTCTATAATCCAATTGTGCCTTGAGTGTTCTGATTGACAGGTCCTTCAGCCATTTAGAGACCTGTCACCCCATCTCTGCTGCCAATCAGGAATTGAACTAGGAGCCCTATAAGAGACAGTGTTTGCCAGTTTTTCTTCAGATCTGCCAGAATGAGAGAAGGAGAGCAGGCTCTAGCCTGCTAGGAGCCCCCACAGGGGTGGGGGCTCAGGCCCCTGCCATGCCACCAGGCCTGGGACACTTAGCTATGCCCCTCCAGTCATCAGGGGGTGTTTATTATTTTCTAGTTGTAGTTTAAATGTAAAGTAAATTTAGTAGCTGCAACAGCTAGTCTGGAGGTTGCCAGAAATGTCCTCCAGAGTCTAGCCCTCCCTCCCACGTCAGGGAAAGATGTGGAACAAGAAGCCATCTACCATGCCTCAGCACTGAGAGAGCTAAAGAGTTTTCAGGAATCCTTCAATTGTGGATGAAACCCATGGAGGACCTGAGAGAGTACCCTTGTACCTCCTATTGGGAGGGAGAAGCTGTAAAAGCAATCTTGGGGCCTCCAAGCCCCACTAACAGATGTGCTCTGTCAATTCTGAAATTGTTGAAGTTATCAGTCTGGGCTACTAACCCCATCAGAGACTGTCTAGTGAAAGTTAATATGAATGCATTTTATCTGTGGCCCAAATGGCCAAATTGCAGATGCAGCAAGATGCCTGGCTAGTAAATCACATAAATGTGTTGTATGTTGTCATAGCTATGGGTTAGAGTCCTTCCTCTGTGGAGCTGTCTGCCAAGCCGCGTTTGCCACTTCATGGGACAGGAGACCCTAGAGCGTACTGTGCCTGTTATTCTGAAGAGAAATATTACTGTTGTCTTACCCGGATGTTGTCTGAGAGCACTTGCCATAAGCGTAACATGTCTAGATATACTGGATGGAACTTTGCCAATGAGTGCTGTTGTTGTTATGTAAATGTACTGGATGTGACTTCATGTAACTGCATATAGGATGCTTAGAAAAAGTGTTGCTTCTGCTTATATTGGATGGATTCTTTTTTGTGTATAAATGTGCCGGATGTGGTCATGTTTCAATTGAATGTTGGATGCTTGATAGAAGTATCACCTACCAAGTACTCTGGATGGGTCTTTCAAATATTGTGCTGAATGTTCAGGATGTTAAATCCAAATAGCTTGTCCTGGAATGTTCAGAAGTCTGCAAGTGCAGGGCAATCCCTGGCTCGTTGTGTCCAGCAAAGTAAATTCCTGCTCATCTCCTAATTACAGGGCAATCCCTACCTCTGTTGTAAATAGTAATCTACAGCTTTGCAAGAATCTGTTTCCAAGTTGCCCCCTCCCTCAAATCAATAGCTGGCCACCTCGACCAGCTGCGATGTCCACCAGGCCTGCAACATCATGGACTGTGGTAGCTGTTTATCCAGTACGGTATGGGATTGTGGGGTTTTCATATTGTTCTGGAACTGGTACCAGTGTGGGAGAACTGTTAATTATTTATGTAACATCTGATTTGTCAGCGGCTAGATAGCCAGGGCTTTGAGTATCACAAGTCGTATGGTAAAATGTGACTGCTTTCTGTCTGTTAGTATGTAGCCACCCAGCTGGAGGGTTCACCAGTAAAACCTAAACCAACCTTGTACATTTTGTAAATAGTGATCTGCATAACTTCTACTCCTCCTGTTTCCCCTTCCTAATTCCTATACCCCCTAAATAAATATATTGCTATTGTTGTTGAAATGTTTGGTGTGAATATGTTATTAGAGAGAACCTTTAAATACAAAGTGTTGAAATGTGGGGAACTGTTTATTGGGGCATGTCTGGGGAAGATAGACGGGCTCTGTGGGTGGTGCAGCCGCTCAGGGGGCTACGCCTATTAACAGCTACTCATATAAAGCACCCTGAGTGGAGGCACTGCGCAAAGGTTTTAAAATAGGGTTATCAGTTAGCAAACCCAAACCCCTTAGCCTATGTCCAGGGTAGTAGGTAGAGGTGTAACACTGGGGATAGTGCCACCCAGGGGTTACACTGTTATTGATAATAATAAAATGCTACATGCAAATTTTATAACTGCTCCAGATTTGCCTATGTTTCCTAACCTATGCATCTATGACATCTTCAGAATTAAATACTTGCTGCAAAATGTATTTAGTAGGAAAATGGCATTTTGCAAAGAACTTCCCAAGATACTTTTCCCTGATGCTATACCAAGGACACATAACAACGTGAAATACGTTTTCACTATATTCAAGATTACGTTCATGTAACTCCAAAATAGAGCTTACTTGTTTGTTAGAATAGCTCTTTTCTAAGATTTTACTTGGTTGTTACTCAAAATTATATCTTGTAACAATTCTCTTTTTAACTGAGTCCTTTATCAAATTCAGATATGGCTGGGGCAGTACAACCAACACCCCGGGGTGTCTTTTATTGTTTTGTGTTATTAGCTAACCAGTTGGAGCATCATGTTTTATTCAATTTCTCTCTGTACATATCATGTGACTTTTTATACAATCAGTATGGATTTTTTTCAAAACTGTACGTAATTGTTCTGTCTTTAGTGCTTCGAGTCTGACTCGACTGCATGTCCTCTGGAACTGCTTATTGTATATGTAATGTTTTTTGTGCATATGTATCTGACATGGAACCTTTGTAAATGAATTCTTGTGCTCAAAGATAATCTCCAAAGTTTTCAATAAATAAATAAATGAATATGGAGAATAACTGCATGGGCAACCATACACAACAAGGCTGTGTTTCCATTGAGGAGTTGAGCTAATAGCATCTGAACTTCGAGAATGAAGCTCAAGAGGTCCATGGTGCCATCTCAACCCTGAGATGGAAAAACATGCCAAGCTATATATGGTTGCTCATATTTTAGTCTTTTATTTTATATGGTTTATTTACACAGGACTCAAAGAAGAGTCCTTCCCACAACGTAAAAACAAGCAAAAAAAAAAAAAAAAGTGCAATTTCTTTGTTTTGTTTTATGACCAAAATTACATTTATAGACTTTTATAAGTTTAAATTGCCAAGGTAACCTCAAGAGGTGGACACAGGCTTGTCCATGTATGGGTGACCATACACAGTCTTTTATAGTATATGGGTACCCACCTGAATGTGTCATTCTCACCACCGCAGTCATTGGTTGCGCAACCAAAAACACAGCTTTCACAATCACCAATGCTGTTTTGCACCAGTGGTCAGAGCTACGGTTTGAATGAGGTGGCCATGTGGTGTCATTCAGTGTTGTCATGCCACAGTAGTGACATCCTCAATGCAGGAAAATAACATCATGATGTCACTACTGTAACACAACAAGGCTGTTCCAGGCATGGATTTCCATGCAGAACAGCATTCGACCATACACTATAAATATATGTTGCCTCTGTATTGTTCTATTGGTTGTTTATGCATTCTTTCACAGATGTTACCTCTATGCCCACATTGCTCCTGTAAATGGGACTCTCTCCCTGTGGCCTTACCCAGTTATTAAAACAAATAAATACTTAATCAATCAGTCAATCAATCAATCAATCAATCAATCAATATTTGTTTTTTCAAAGTTGTTCAAAGATGGCATAGGCTCTTTAAAGGTGATAGGAAATGATTTTTACATAGTTAAGTACCCTTTCACTTTCCTTTTCATGCCAGTTGTGTTTTTTTATATATTTTGACCCATTTTTGATAACAAAATAATAAACTTTGAGGTGCCCTCAGCTCTAAATAGAGTTCCATTCTCCTCAGCAGCTCTGTATAGGCACCTAAATTCACTGACAGTTGATCCCAGCTTCAACATCCTGACAGACCCTGTTTTCAAATCTGGCAATAAGATCTTTGAGCCTGTCATGAAGTGTTATAGGAAGCACAAAAAGACAAATCTAAATACAATGCCCCTATCTCAAGGCCAGACCTTGAAAAGCTCCAAAAATCATCTGCACTGTCTTCTGATACTGCACCTGTCCTTGTCCAAAAAGTGTGGATGGACGTTCAGCTATACATGGCCAGGTGTGGGAGGGAGGGCTTGAGACAGCTGAAGCCTGACAGTTTTGAAACAAAAAAAGGACTGCTGTGTCCATGAGTGTGCAACCTCACATATGATGAACATGCCAAAAACCATAATAACCTTGTTGAAATAAAGACTCTCACCATGGCTTTATGTATTCAGTCCACCCGCTTCTCCTTTGTGCCCTGTCACAAGCCTCTGGAAATATCTGATGAAGCTGCTGCTGGACGCACCATCAGTCTACTTTCACCCAAAACAGCTCCTGCAGCATTTTCTCAATTCTGTGCCTACATGGTACTTGAAAGAACCCATGGGTCTTAATTATCTGTCAACCCTGATGAGCTGAATCAGTAAGGAAGCTGGACTAAGTGAGTGGTACAGTACAGGAGTCACGTGATTCATTTGACAACAGTACAAGAGCTGTCTGATGCTGGGCTAGAGAACGGGGAAATTATGGTCGTTACCAGTCATTGAAGTAAGGCCAGCCTCCGATTGTACTGGATGGGTTCCACTGAGTATTTCAGAAGATAGAGCAGTATTTTGGGTCCAACAACAGAAGAGACAGCTACTACATTGACCAAGCAGCACAAGAAAACTACTGCCTGCAATCCAGCTGCAGAATCAGTCACACTGCTTCCTACAGAACAGTCAGCAACATCCGTGCAGGGGCCATCAGCAATAGTTGCACAGTGGCAATTCAACCTCAGCAACTTCAGTTTCAACTGACCTGTAAACCTTACTGGTACTGGCAAATTCATTTTTTGTTTGTTTGTTTTAAAGCGCTCAGTTCATACAGTGCATCATGAGGTTTCTAGAACTTTCTTGGTTTCCTCCCCCCAAAATGTTATTTTTTTATCCCCCCCCTTCCAGTTTTGGTACTATTTTACCTTGAGCATGAATATTTAAATCAATAAATTAATATTTAATCAAAGTGAGCAACCATTGCATCTTTGTTTTTCTAAATAAATGTACCTATGTTCTAAGTGCAATAAGACACTCTGTAGACTCAGCCTGTGGCCTCATGCCTTACTATGCCCCTGACCATGCTTTAGAAGTGTCTGATGCACGCACCCTTGTCTCTCAGTATTTACCTGTACACAGAACATAATTCAAACAAAAACATAGTATTTTTTCCTAAGTCCCACACCAGAAACCTGGTTCTGTTACCCAGTACTTACACTGTAGTGTAGCATGTGGGTGGGGTAGGGTGGGGGGTGCTTGCAGTGCATGGTGCCTTCCTGAATCCTTCAGATGAAATGTAAAACTGAGGTCCATTCTGCCCACCTCTGCTGACTGGCCAGGTGTGAGTTAAAGATCCAATAGCACTTACCATAAGAGCAGGGAATGTTCTGCAGTGTCCTGGCCAATGTTACTTTTGTGAATAGAACAGGTCCATGTAACCCACCTCCAGGAGGCACCAGGGAATGTACTGTCAGTTCAGTGTGCTGTTCAAAAATGACAAATAAATACAAATAAATTAAAGTATATTCAGACAGGAAATCTTTAAAGTAAATTTCTACCATTTTATGAAGGGCTTTTGGGCTTATAGCCCATTACCTTAGTGCAGCTCTAGTCCTTTGAGCCTTAAATTGCTATTTTTTGAATAGTCCCATTCAGAAGGGATGGGATCATAAATCGAGCTGAATCCGATGGCCAGTCAATCCCTTCCTCTTCCTGATCTGCTATTAGTTGAGAAGTTCTATTAATTGAGCAGTGGTTTTCAGATATATATGAAATATAGTTTTGTCGTATAAAAAAAGGTTTTAAAACTACCCTCATAGACTTCAATGGGGGTGTACCCCTGTGCTTTCCCTGGTTAGATGTCACAAGACATCTGGGTGTGGGGGTGGGACAGGTGAACCAAGAAGTGGAAGGGATTGGCTGCCCATCAGATTCAGCCCAATTTATGATCCCTGCCCTTCCGAACTGGACCATTTTAAAAAATTGTAATTTAAGGCTCAAAGGTCTAGTGCTACATTAAGTTAACGGGCTATAAAGCCCGACAGGAAATTTTAATAATTTCCTTTAAATCAGAACTAGTTCATAGTCCTATAATACATGCAGTTCATTTTGTAGGAAGTACACAGAGACAGAGAACAGCTGCCCAGAAACTGACAAAACTTTTGGTTAGGGAATATTTTGGTGAACAAGCAGTATATGACAGGCAACCTTTGCTTAACCTCAACAAGTGTCAGATGTCACAGGGAAAATGTTTTAAGAAAATACAATATTTAGTCAGACTTTAACTTCTAATTCAGATATTTTCTGTATTTACAGTACCTTAATCTTTTCCATTACTACTAAGGATATTTGTGTGAAAACAGGGTCTCTGAACTTAATCTTCATCTGCTCCGGCTGCCTGTCTACAAGGGGCATCATCATCCTTTTTTTCTGACATTACAATGGCATTATAATCCTCTGCTTGTGACATCATAATAATGTCTACTGCAACTAGTTGTGATGTCACAAGAAGAGGATGATCATGTTACTTATTGACAAGCAGGCAGAGCAGATGAAGACCAAGTAGTAATAGTTTTATTTATTTGATGCCTAATTCTGCAGGCTCAGGGTGCCTTACACGATAAATGTGCAATAAAGTACAGAAGTAGACCATTTCCCCTAACTAGATAAGAACTACTAATGACAGTACCCCTTAACATGTAAGTTTAAATATGTAAAACAGGTAGTTTTCAAATGAAACATCACATTCCTGCCCCTGGCTTAGTTTATGGTAAACATTAATCAATAAAAGCCAGATTAAACTAATGGTACTTCAAGCCCTATTTAAACTGCTCCACCAAGGGAGCCTCTCTCAAAGAACAAGGCAGTGAGTTCCTTAGCAATGGGACAACCACTTAAAAGGCTCGACTCCTAGATTGTTTTAATCATAATCAAGGCAGTAATCAGGTAGCCAAGGCTCAGATCACATAAGGGCTTTTGTATGTTTGCAAACCTATCTTTGATGTGCCACTCTACTGGCAACCAGTGAAATATCCACAGCCCCAGGAAGATAAGAGTGGGAGGTTTCAGCAACTATTCTAGCAGCAGCGTTCTGCACAGTTACAAGTGATGCGTCAGACCTTTTGATAACCCAATGTAAAGGCCATTACAAAAATCAGACTTAGACATGATGAAGGCATGAACCAATGTTTTCAAGTCTTCAGGCACCAGATAGGGTTTAATCTAAGTGATGTTCCTTAGATGGAAAAGGCCACTGCAGCCTACAAATAACACCTGATGTTCAAGTGTCAGCTTGCAGTCCATGATAACACTTAGATTCTTTACCCTATTTAAGGTCATGAGAGGATTTAGCTTTAACCCAGACAAATCCCAACCCCACCACACCACCATCCCCTGTGAACCTGCAGCCAGGCCTTCAGATACATTTTTTTGGGTGGAAGTCAAATACTTCCATGGGTTGAAATTTGAAAGTCATTTCAGTTTCACTGGAGTCAAAATACTCCAGCGGTCAATTTTTTGGAAGTCAAAATAATTCCAGACACCAAATTTTGGAAGTCAAAATGCTTCAAATTCTCAAATTTTCAAAGTGAACTCATCACTCATCTGAATACCTTACTGTAATCCATGCTACATCCACATAAATGCATTTCTCAATGATAAGAAATGAAAACATAAGCATCCAGTAATCGTTTTCAGACAATGTGTTTATTTCATGAATTGTTCAGTTCTTGTATAGCAGACAATGCCATGCCATCAAGTATCTTCAAATCATCGCTGTGCATAGATTAGTAATAATCATTTGTGTACTGTATACAATATTATCTAGTATGTTACAGAGCTACTGACATAATCAGCAGCTCTTCAATTACACCTGCTTTTATTGTACAGGTAGTGCAGTCAAGGTTAAAAAATGGATAATGATTTTAAAACAAAGTAACGTAAAAATCTAGTTTTTAGTATGAGATTTACTGGAAGTATGCTTATTCAGAATCTGCAATGTAGCACTTTTGGTGTTAGTGACTCTTTCAGTTGCTTGCAGATAGATGCCTGCTACTAGCAGTATGCTAGGCTGCTGCCACCTACATTATGATTCATAGTGCGGTAATCAGTGATTGATTGCTACCCATTGTTTATTTAGTTATAAAGTAAAATCTTTAGTAATTTGTTATTACCATCAATGGGCTATTCTGCCGACTGCCACACTGCATCATAAATACTCCAGTGGCACTGTCTGGCAATGCAAATAAACTGGCTAAATAAATCTTATTTTTGCATAAATATTTTTTACTTACTTTATAACACCATTTATTTCACTTAGATTGCAAGTTATAATGTAACGTATTGCAAGATGTTTTCTCTACTTATAGCCTGGTAATTGAACTCAGAATAACGGGCTTGCCAGCCACAAATGGACATTCCAATGGAAAGAAAGGAAGTTTTGAGGTAAAAAAAAATAAACACCACAAACAATCAGTACAAATTGTGTGGTGTTATTATATAGAGCCTAGGATCTTCTTAAACTTAAGACAGAAGATCTTGACAAAAGGACAACTGAATCTGCAAAGGACTCCATAAACTTAAGACAGGAGTCCCTGTTATATACCACCCACCCACCACATGCTATATAGAGCCACCTGCAAGGATTTTCTTAAACTTAAGACAGAAGATCTTGACAAAAGGACAACTGAATCTGCAAAGGACTCCATAAACTTAAGACAGGAGTCCCTGCTATATACCACACACCCACCACATGCTATATAGAGCCATCTGCAAGGATCTTCTTAAACTTAAGACAGATGATCTTGACAAAAGGACAACTGAATCTGCAAAGGACTCCATAAACTTAAAACAGTAGTCCTTGCTATACCACCACACCATTTTCAATGGTTCTGTACTGTTTGTTACAGTATTGTATTAGGTTTGTGTTTTACCTTGTATTATCTCAAAGTTGCCTTTCTTTCCATTGTAAGTTTCCTATCTGGCCCATTGTTATTATCTGTGTTTTTTTTCCTGTTCTATTTCTACATTGTAAGTGGAAATAACATTATTTATAACAAGTTAATTAAATTGTAGCACAGTGAAATATATGATGTTGTATAAAGTGAAAATGAAATAATTGTTCCAAAATAACATGATATATTTACCCAATGTATTTGGCTGGCCCTGCCAGGTATTGTGTATATGTATTATAATACACATCATGGACAAATAGCCAAGTCCTACATGGGTGCCTGCTGCAGTCTGACAGTGCCTGGGTGGGGGTACTGTGTGTGCATTGTCCATGAGATTTAACTGTACAGTTTTTCTCAATCAAGGAACAGCTCTTTTAAAACCTACCTTACCATTCTAACTTGAACTTATTTAACAAGGTAAAAGTGCTAATGATACCATTCAAATTGGTAAGCCACAATTATTATACTATGAAACATAAAAACATTTGAACTTGCTGGTACCATAGGTGTTGGCACTTGGTTGGCTGAACTTGACACTTTGCAGAAATTGGGTGACTCCTGCAGTGATGACATTTTTGATGCTTATCAAGGCCAAACAAAAACAGTCTGCGTGAATCAGTGCTAAAATTTGCAAAATATATAACAGTGAGTGACTAATGGCCTGGCAAGATGTTATCTTGCTGGGTACGCAAACCAGTTTTTTGGTTACATGTGGAGAATTGATTTGGGGGAGACAGAGTAATGCAGAGAACATGTAGCCTTAACAATGCACTTATCCCTGTTTGACTGCCCCCATGATACATTTAATAACCTGTTCTTGCTTTATTTAATGTGACTGCTGTGTCACATCCATAACTTGCAAGCAATGTGAGGCAATGCAACCTGTTGTGTACTTACTGTAGATGTAGTATGTACCTCTACGTCTGCTAGTGTCTGTCACCATAAATTACCACCAACCAAGGTACAGCACATCATCATGTGATGTGAACAATAGACTTTGTGTCTTCTTTTAATAGTAAGCAACTAACTCTGTACTCTGATACTGGGTTTGGGTCCCCAGTTCTCCTGTGTCTGTGTTAATTATCCAATGCCCTACCATATTCCATTGTGTTCAGCAACTCACAGTCACACTAGTTTCCAATCCCCTCCCAGCCATCACCACTGCACTTTTTGCAGAAGCCAGGCTGCAATGCATCCTGCATCAGCTACTGCTGCCTTGTCCATACACTCCATCCATGTACAGTACACAGCAGCACTGTGAAAGCAGTATACAACAAAAAAGAAAATAAACATTTTGCTTTCTTCACAGCTTTCAAGTGAATTTACTATTTAAAATACTGGTTTTCAGATAATTGCTTCTACCGATGCAATGTGCAGCAGTATGTCTGACAGTAAGTTTTATTTGGTCCAAAATGTGCACCTGAACCTGGATGAAACGAGTCCAATTTGCAAGTTATGTAATTATTCGCTATTGTTGTCATCTGTGCCCTATTATTTCCAGGAAATCCTCATCGCCTAATTCACTATCTTCAGCCCTCCCCCCATCATGAGCACTTCTGTTAGTACTGCTTCTATGATAAACTGCAGTGGCACTGGCACCTGCGCCACCACCATCTGCAGTGTCAGAACAGGTATTGCTGCTGATACTTGATCATTGTTTGATGTGTGGCTACCTCGGGATAATATGGTACAGTTACCACCAGTATTGCTGCTGCTACCAGAAACATGAAACCTAACTGTCTCTGTCTGGGACTTTGGCTTCTCCGTCTCCTCCTTTTTGATTTTTGCCACAAAGACATATAGCGCCTTTTTTTCTCTTTTTTCCAACACTTCACAGATTTATCGACTTCGAAGTCGGAGAAGTCAGGTCCCATGTTTAGTTTCATTAGCAGCTGTAGGCTATCTTCTGTTAGTGAACAATGAAATTTTGTCTTTATCCTTTTCTGCACACTGAAACCACGCTCACATTCTACAGATGTCAGTAGAATGCATAAAACAATATTACATAATGTTGAATATACTGGCATTGTATCAGAGCACTTTGAAATTACCCTTCTCATAAAGCTTTCGGAACTAAGGTTCCTATAGCATCCAAGCATCATTGCCTTTGCTTTTGCCCAGTCTGAGCGGAGACAATTTTCATCTAGTAAAGGCTTGCATTTATGAATATTTGTCTCAGTATCATCTTGATCACTGTCATATTGTGTGTTGGAACCAAATTTTTCACAAACACTTTCTAAACTTTTCTGAACACTGACTGTATTACAGTCTACTACAGACTGTGGGTCAGTTAGCTTGGCAATGGCATCCAGAAGTGCTTCCGTTTTAGAATTTGGGCACAACCTACACTTCATGTTGCTTATAAGAGTATTGAGATACTCCTCCCTCAGTTTTGAGAATTGTGCTGTCATTTTATGTGAACACTTGAGTTCAATCTGAATGCCATGTTGCTGAGATTCCTTTATTTTCCAACATGCTGTCATTTGTCTACTATCACTAGTCTCAATTTCACATGCCTCTTGAAATGCTGTCAGGATTGGGCCTGGCTCACTTTCCATGTTTTCTTTTTTTTTATTTTTTATTTTCATCTTTATCCTCCTCCTCCTGACCTCCGGTGCCCCCTCCTTCCGTCCGCTCATGTTCCCCGGTACCTACCTTAGGGATTTGCCCCTAGAGTGCCCATCCTCCTCTTCCTCGCACAATGGGGTCTGTCCTGTAGGTGGTCCAGGTGGACTTAGGGTGGACTTCATCTAGGGCTGCTGGAGGGGATTTTCTGGTTTTCTCCCCTTACGTCCCCACCCTCCTAGGACGCCTTGCGCTTGGGACGTACATCCCGAGTGGTAGCGTGCTTACGCATGCAACCCTCATGCACCGCGACGTCCCCCCTCCCCGACTCCGACAAGCAAAGCTGCCTCCATTCCTTCACTGCCGGTGCTTCCACCGGCAACGGAAAGAATGCAGAGCGCAATGCGCTCATGGTAACCCACCCCTGAGGGAGGAGAGCATCCATTGGGATGCTCGATCCTCCCTCTCCCTGCTGACCCCCGGCCACCCGAGTCCATCCCCAAACCTGGGTCGCCAGCACAGCACGAGGTGTGGCGTCCAGTGCCTCAACCCTCAGCGCCACCGGGCCGGCTACTTTTCATGTTTTCTAACTCACCAATTGCACAGAACACTTGTGGTTTCACATCCACATACAGCAGATCCTGCTTTTGAAAGGAGTTACAAAGAGTTCCCATTACTTTAAGGATATCACAGAACATACATAGAACAGCTGCAGAAATATAAGTAGTGAGAAACATGTGAAGGCCCTGAGCTTTGGCATGATTCCTGCCTTCTTTAAGTATAGGGAGAATAGCAGGGTAACATTTATGTAATGCATTTACAGCATTTTGCATTGACAGCCAACGTATGTTAATTGCTTCTTTCAGCTTTCCTTTTACTGTACCAATCACCCTTTGCATATCTTCTAGCATTGCCTGCCTAACAGCAGATGTACTGAAACAGGCATATGTACCATTAATGTTACTCTGAAAGTCTTGTAAGTATATAAAGTGAGTAGCAGACTGTGAACAGGCCAAAGCCAATCTATGAGCCAAACAGTGGGCATGAACCATAAAAGGTGAATGCCGTGAAGTCAAAAGAGCACCAACACCATTGGACTTGCCCATCATTACACTAGCCCCATCACTACCTAACCCCACAAGTTTACTCATGACGAAGCCCAGGGCCTGACATCTGTTTACAATAGCCTCAGTTAAGTGATGTGCTGAACCATCCTTTACCCTGATGTTGCCAATTAGTTTTGTTTTCATTTCCCTTTCGCTGACATATCGAATATACATTATTACAGTTTTGTGGACTGAAAGATCTGTGTATTCATCAACTAGCAAGCCAAACACAGAACTTTGCAATGCTTCTTTTATGACTTTGCTATCTAATACTTTCACTATACTTCTCTGAACATCATGAACAGTGTAATCACTTATGTCATGTACTGAGCATTGACCTCCTGTCCAGCGAATGAAATCTAAAAGCTGGTTGACACTGCAATTTGCCATATCTGGCTTTGCTGCAAAGTACACCACTTTAAATAGATTACGTTCACTGTCTTTTGCAAATTTTGTAGCGGAATTGTTATCGTCTGAACTTTCTGCCTCATCATTGTTGCTAACTGCATACAGTCTCCTTCTAAGAATGTCTGCTTCCAGTGCTGTACGATGGTCCTTTGTCTGAATGTGCTTCCTGAGGGTTGATTTCTGACAATTTTCTAAAATAGGAAAATTATTTTCTTGTAAATACTATGGAATTGGGCAAGAGGAGAATAAAACTGTAAAGACTAAGCTGCTGTCTGCTTTTACGCACAAAATGAAATGGCATACATCAGTGACACAAGGAAATAACAGATATGTAGAATGTCCCATAAAGAGTATATCTTTGAGGTGATCTCACTCACCAGGTGGATTCCAAGTGCACCATAGGAACTCTTCACCATCATGGAATAACAGTAAACACACCAGGTTTTCATTAAGTTTGCAACTTTGGCCGCACATTTGACACCGTCAGCAAGACCTCACCAGCCCGATATAGTTGTGGCACTGGTCATTCACACACACTCCATCCGCAGTCCTTCCCCACCATCACTCTAGTAAAGAAAGGATCAGATCAACGCACAACTTGCAAGCCTTGGGGAAGACCTTGGCAACTGAATCTGCCCGTGACTCCATAAACTTAAGACAGGAGACTTGGAACAAATGGCCAAGCCAAGGATCTTCTAAAGCTCAAGACTGAAGACCTCGGCAACTGAATCTGCCCGTGATTCCATAAACTTAAGACAGGAGACTTGGAACAACTGGCCAAGCCAAGGATCTTCTTAAGCTCAAGACAGAAGAGCCTGGCAGCTGAATCTGCCTGGGACTCCATAAACCTAAGACAGGAGTCCTTGCAGGACATCCCTTCCAAAAAATGCATGGGCTCTTAAATATATCAAGACAGTAATACTCAGTGAAACAGCTGTGTGATACTACTGTACTCTAAGTGGCAGTAGGCCCTACTTTGAAAAAGGTGCTAAATCCACCAACACTGCACTGCTGCTTGTCAGTGGAGAATGTGCTTGCAACTCAATGGTGGAAAAGAACTGAGGAGTGAGCAATGTACTGCGGAGAATCTTCCATGTGGATTTCCATTCACTGGCAGTGACATTCCTATGGCTATGATGTTAGTGGTGCTGCTGCGGTACTGGTACCATACCTACCTGATGATGAGTGCGATCACCCCAAAGAAGATCTATGTATGTTCTGTGATATTCTAAAAGTGGAAAATACTGGTGTGGTGACTCAGTATTACACTCTCTGTACAGATAGACTGCAGGATTCTATCGGTTGCACTCCACCATGCTATGTCCGGCTACAAGTTATCAAACTTATTAGCATCTGGGTGGGGAGGGACAGTGCAGTCCCGGAACACAGGTGACAAAGTCAGCATACTTGAGGCATAAATTGTCATTTCTGTTACAAATTATTAATAAAAGTAGCAAGCCTTCACTAGATGAACTATGATGAATATGAAGTAAGCAATAAGATGGGTATGCATGGAACAGATTTTACTGCACGTCAAGGGCTAAAGGTACTCGGCCAAGGCCTTGTGCCAAATTATGCCCCAGCTGGCCATGGGTGCAGCAAAATCTGTTCCATCCATGCACACCCTGTCATGTCTTATTGATTACATAAAGCACCCCCTGAAGTACTGTATTGCGGTAATAAAATTGGTAATTTTTTTGAAATGTTATTAATTTGTTAAAGAGGTTAACCTGGGCTTGTTGTGGTGGGATTATGGGCCTGTCATACAAAAACCATCTGCCTGTCAATCAGAATTCAGCAACTTTCTACCAATTTCAATATCAGATTATGAAATGTGTAGAAAAACGCTGAAATCTGATTGGCAGACAGATGCTTCCTGCTGGACTGTTATCACAGTACAACGTGGCCCAGTTGAAATAACCTGTTTAAAAATTCATAATGGTTTCCAAAAAGGGCACATTTCATTAGCACAATATGGCACTTCATGGGGTGCTTTATAGTAGGGTAATGGGGGACCCTGCTCGGGTGGTGAAAGCACTTGCCTACACGCACCTCGTGCTTCAAACCATCTGGAGGTGGGCGGGCCATTATCACACCATAACTCTCCCTAGCTGGTCATGATGATCATGTCACTCATGGCATGCCTTACCACTTAATTCACAACCACCACCACTGTGAACTGGAGAAGCCAAAGCCCATTTTGTGACAGCCAATCAGGCTACTCGGAACAGTTACTGTCAGACATACCGTATGCACATTAATGCACCTGCACCTGTAGTAGCAAATTTGTTTGTGAGACGGCGATCTGAATGGCACACAGAGCAAAACATTTTCCCATCTCTTGCCTCCAGCCAATCAAATTCAGTTTCCCACTGATGTCTGTAATTACGCATAACAACAGATTTCACAGCATCTGATAATTGACTGTTCTTATTTCTAGTGTCACCACTGCATGATTTCCGAACAACTGATGACTGTTGTGTCACTTGTGTGTGACCCTGAGAAACTGCAGATTGTGGGATACACTCATAAGAAGAAGAACAATCATCACTATCTGATAACTGAAGTGTAGGAAAGTTATCAGAATAACAAATTGAAGTTACAGCAAGGTTGCAGCTGTCACTTTCCATTTCAGTATTGGAATTGGAAGAACAATCAGCAGTCGGTCCATTCACAGATGATGAACTCCCTCCAGAGTCAGTCGCAAGGCACTGAGTTGTGGGACATTTTTTTATTAACCAGCAGTCTAATAAAGACTTTGTGGTAGTGGTAGTGGTTTTCTTTTGGGTCTTCGCACCGGCTTGACCTGAGCTTGACATATTCGGTGTGTCACGACAGTTCCCGTCTCAAAATTCGTGTCATGAGGTGTTGTTTATGCACAGTTGGTTCAGGTTGTTGTCAGCCAGCAGGTTATCTAAAGCAATTATAAAAGTCATTTCAACATGTGTACACTACTTTACCAGCAATCACACATGACTGTCATCACATAGTGACAAAACCAGTACGGAACCCCATTGCAATGTATGGGGTTAATGGAAGTTAATACTTTTGCCAAGTGTTATGTTGTAAAGCTTTGGGTGACCAGACCACCCTTGTTCTAAAGATAATGGGCTGGATATTCAAAAGGGTTGTGCCATGCCCAATAGGGTTGCACCTGCGCATGTCCGAAATTGCGCCATTCTGCTATATTCAGTAGGAGCCAGTTGCGCCCCCCAAGTCAAGCTGAGCAACAGCGCAATGCTAATGAAGGCATGCTGAACTGGAGGGGGAGGAACCATGCATAAACTGCACAGCCCAATATTCAGTGGGCTGTGCAGAGTTGTGCAGGCACAACCCCCAACCTACACCTGCACAACTTTGAGCAAAAAAAAATGAGTAAGTTGAGGGCCACCCACAGGTGAGCTGCCACATTGCAGGGCACAACACAGCAGCTGCCACCTGTGGGTGGCCCTTGACGTACTCCCTGTGCCCCACTGCAGCCCAATCGCGGGCATATAGTAACCCCCCTCCCCCGACTGGCCCGATCATGGGCATAATAGAAGAAACCCCTCCCCTGACTGGCCCGATCATGGGCATAATAGAAGAACCCCTCCCCGACTGGCCTGATCAAGGGCATAAGTGACAAAAAACCTCCACCTGATCAGGCCCAATCAAAGGCATAAGTGTAAAACCCCCACCCTGACCAGCCCGATCGTGGGCATCAGTGTCAAACCCCCACCCCCACTAGCCCGATTATGGGCAGAACAGATTTCAACCCCCAAGAACATATCCCTGGTGGTCCAGTGGACGTGAAGCCCGATCATGGGCATTAGAGTCCACTACCCCCAAGGTCCACCTACCCTGGTGATCTAGTGGCCCCCACCCCACCCACCCACGGAGCCCCACCACCCCGCCCCCGTCAGCTGGCGGGTGACAGCATCCCACCCGCCTGCCGCCCACCGCCCACCGACTGACTGTCGGTGGGGCTGCACGCCTTGGTTCAGAGCAAGAGCCAATGGGTGTGCATCCCATACCATACAAGGGAGTCCAGATATGTGAATGAATGGCAGGGGCGCAGGGCGGCAGGCGGGTGGGATGCTGCCACTCTGCCGCTGACGGGGACCGGGTGGTGGGGCTCCATGGGTATGTGGGGTGGGGCCACTAGATCACCAGGGTAGGTGGACCTTGGGGTGGACTCCAATGCCCACGATCGGGCTTCAGAGTCCACTGGACCACCAGGATATGTTCTTGGGGGTTGAAATCTGTTCTGCCCATGATCGGGCTAGGGGGGTGGGTTTTTGTCACCGATGCCCGCAATCGGGCTGGTCAGGGTGGGGGTTTTACACTTATGCCCGCGATTGGGCCAGTCAGAGGGCGGTGTCACTATGCCCGCCATTGGGCTGGCCAGGGGTGGGGGTTTACACTTATGCCCGCTGATCGGGCCAGTCGGGGGTGGGGGTTTTCTATTATGCCTGCGATCGGGTTGCAGGGCGCCGACGACGGCTGCTGCCTTTGGCAGGGCCAGGCACAAGTCCTCGGGATCGCACCTGCATGCTAATGGTATGCAAATGGGGCCATAAATAGATGCAAATGGCCCCTGTGCCTTGCATGAATTATGGACTCATTTGCATGTCACCTTTTGAATATCGGAAATTTGCGCATGGCGCAATGGAACTTGCGCCACCGCATCTTGAATGCTCCACTCTGACCACTTGCGGTGGCACAAGTTCCACTGCGCCATGCACAGTGGCTGTGGCCGGGGGGTGATATTCAAAGAAGTTGCTCAATAGTGCAACTTGGTTGAATATCGCCCCGGCCACACCCCTGCGCAACTATTTTGTGCAACGCAAGGGCTTGCGCCACAGAATGGCGCAGTTTGAATATCCAGCCCAGTGTGTTTTAATAAAGTCACACTAGTCTGTAGGATTCCATCTGCAGGTCTGGACATTACATTATTGCTTCATGCATGGACTTATTAGGTTCCCCTCCAGAAAACAGGTCTAGCATGGCCCCATCAATCTCCTGGATCCGGTGGTAAATACACAGCTTATTCTATAAACACAAACCCCTTTAACTGTACAGACTGAGCCTGGTACACATGCCCAAAGCTGTTGTTGTTGTTACTACCTCCCAGCCCCCCCAATTGTGTACTCTTTCCCCTGTGTTTTGTTTCCCTGGTGCATTATTTTGCACTTCTTTGCATTGAATCAAAGCTGCCATACTTCTGACCATTCCTCCAACCTTGCCGAGTCCCTTTTCATCCTTTCCATCACCCCTAAAAATATACCCCTAGGTGGAGTTGAACCTCTAATGTTTAATTCAAGGGCCTAATGCCCTACCTCATTGTGCCACGGAGACAATACTTTTCACAACATGTCACATTTATTGGAAAGGAAAGGTGATCTGCTGTTTAGACAGTACTTCAAAACACACATTCCATTTTGACAGTTATGTACCAACAGCAGTAATACTAATATCAAATTTCATTAGTGCCGTTGCTCAACATTCAAACCAGGAGGCATTCATAGCCGAGCAGGAAATTAAACACACATTGAAAAAAAAAGGATTTTTTTGAACCACAGTGCTTATTTTTCCATACTACACTACATACAATGCCTGAGTTATGGTGCTCAACCATACAAGTAATAATTAACACTCATGGTTAACATGACAAGTGTACACCTCTCGAGCTGCAGAGGTTTACATGGTCATCCTGGCATCTGCTTGAGGTAATTACATTATGGTTAACCACTGATGCTCATGCATTATCTTCTATATCTATGGTAGCTGCCCTACATCCACAGTAGTACTTCTCCCCCCACCCACTACGCCCAGCAACCTGGCCTCAAACCTGACCAAAAAAAAAGCATTTTAACATTTCTCTACTGAAGAGGTACAGTAGAAGTAATGGTAGCGGTAAGTTCCTTGCAAATAAAGGTGATGAAATACTGTCGCTGGTGATGGCTTCCTCTCTGAATAATATATGTGTACAATCACCACATGCTACCCAGGGTACCCTGCTGCTTGACTTCTTCTACTGGTGTGTGATGTGACTCCTTCAGTCAGCTCACCACTGACCAGTCAGATGCTATGATGCCTGCACCAGCGAAAAAGGAAACAAAACGTTTGAAGTTTTTATAGAGATAGTGCTGTGCTTCTATGGTTGTGGAGGGGGGTGCCACTGCCAACTCGTATGAAACCACTCTACTACTGCTACTCTTCATGGGCTATTACATTTGCAACCAGTCAAAGATGCTTCACACTGACATTGTGATTGTATGCATCAAAACCAAACTTTTTAATTTCAAGACTTGGAGTGATCCCCCGACTGGTACACACAGGCAATCAAAAACCACAAAATGTGCTTTCAGCCTTGGTTAACAATCACACACAATTCAAAACCAAAGTTTTTCATGCAATCAATGAAGAACTGGCTCAGGTACAACTTGAAATAAGTGTATATAGCAAAAAGCAAGTGCACACACACCTCCTCATATACAATGCAAACACTGCTGTTTTCTTAGTAAAGAAAACATGTATTCAGCAGCACCAGCCCTTTCTGTATGCAGCGCTAGTAGATTTTTATGTTTTGCACCTTTCAGTGCTCCGTGCTGCTTCCACAGAGATTTTCATGTCAAGAATCTCTGGAGTGATACAACAACACCCCCTTCCCCAGACTGGCACACACAGACATTACTCTGTCCCTAGGAATGAGAGCAGCGGGGAGGATGGAGGAGTCATATTACAGGGCCGGGCACAGGTGCAGCACTGACTGAGTCTGGAGAACACAGAAACATCTGACGGCAGATAAGGACCGCTTCAACTTGGTCCACCTAGTCTGGCCATTTCCCTACCTGACTGATAAGCTTAGCCTGCAGATTCTAGTTCATCAACCACATTTTATTGTGTTACCATCTTCCTCTTTCCAAACCATTGCAAGCAGTCCCAGTTACACCAATTCCCCTCCCTCCCTCATTTACAACACTTTCTGATGTTCACTGGCCCAAATCTCTCTCTCCATAGTCTATTTCAAGAACACCCTGGTGTCGGTTTCCAGTGGCACACACTCTCTATCCCCATCCAGCACCATTCACTCTCTGGTGGCCAGCATCCCTACTTCATCTCTCTGTCCCACTACAAACTCTCTCTGGTGGCCAGTCACGCCCCCAATGTTTCCCTGGTCTGTGCCTAGCCCATTCTGGTGTCCAGTGACACTTTTCTCTCTCTCTTTCTGTCCCACACCAAGTACTCCCTGGTACCAGTGCCCCATCCCAATTCCATTCCAAACTCGCCTGTGTAGAGTGGCCCTCCCATTCCCTTCCCCATACAAAGCACTTTCTGGCATCCAGTGGCACCCCATCCTCTCTCTGTCCAGTGAAAAGCACTCCCTGTGGTGTCCAATGACTACCCATCTTCTACCAAACACTCCCTGATTTCCAGGAGCACCCCTCCCTTTATACATCCCATTCCAGAAGTCCCTGGTGTTCAGTGATGATACCCCCTTCCCGACCTTGTCCTAATCTAAATACACATTGATGTCCACTGGCACCATACTCCATCACATGGTCTATTTTAAGAAATATCTGGTGCGTAGTCCTCCTTCTCCCCATCTGATAACAGCATTCTTTGATATATAATGACACAACTATCTCACACCAAGTACTCAATGATGTCCTGTCCAGTACAGTACAGTGCCCCCACCCCCCTCCTACCTCATACTCTCTGTGACTGGTGGTACCTCCCCAGTGTCTCCCTGTTCTGTGCTAAGCACTTTCTGGTGTCTAGTGACACCCTCTTGGGCTGGCCCTCCTTTTCCTTGCCCCACCACTCATGGGCACTTCTGCATTCATCAGGGAGGTCATTATAAATAAACACTAAAAAGAGAAGAGGCCTTAATACAGATCCTTGTTTGTGAGGAATAAACTTTCATTGGGGCATAGTTTGAAACATGGTTAGCTTAGCTATTGTTATAACTTGCAGTTTCAGTTTCCAGTCAGTCCACACCTCATAAGTTTATAAATTACAAAAAATAATCACGTATAGCAAGGCAGCAAATTCTAAAGGGTTGGTAGTGGCACCAAATAATCCAAAGCTTATTGTCCCATACAGGTAGTCACCCACCCACCCAGTCCTCTAGCTTAACTTAAAGCTTTTACATTTTAATTGGCACCCACCTTGAGGACTGACTGGCTGCTGTGATGGCAGGCATTCGGACTCGGGTCGGTCGGTCCCGTTCTCCCTCCACTCACTACTGGCACTCGAGTCATGGCTCCAAGCTAGGCCTCGCCCTCAGGCTGAGCTATGGCTGTTTTCTTTGTGTGCACGGCGCACTTGTCTGATCCACACCACTTGATCCTCCAGGCTGTTGTTCCTGGCTGTCCCCTCAGGTGGCTCTGAGCCCTCTCCTCCTCAGCTCAAGGGGCCTCACACTGTCGGTCCAGCTTGAGTTGCTTTGTGTGGTACCGTACGGTACCCTTTCTACCACGCAATGCACCACAGCAGCCATGGCCCCAGTCCACTCACCCCACTGGCACCAGCATGCACCACCAGAAGAATTGCAGGGTTCGCAGCACAGCCAGGAGTGGTTCTAACTTCTGATATATTTTTAACTGGCTCCTGCAGGCAGGCAATGCTCTCATCGGACTCATCTAGGAAACCGATCACCACCCGGCGCCCAAATAAAACTGGACCAGACCCAGCACAACCCGAAAGCGAACCCTCTCACGGTCTTAGCTGGCCTACAGTGAGAATGCCTGGCCGGAAGCCGAGACCGCTCAGGGATGATGGGCACCACAGGGTCACTGACTCCTGCTCTTGGTCTCTAGAATACAATGGAGTGGACCGGGATGACACAGACAGATCTCTGTCTGATAATGAAATATGAAACAACTATTGTTTTTTAGAATGCGGCCACTTAAATGGGACAACACGCACACCAACGAATACAGTTGATCTCTGTGCAGCCACAGCTTCCTTGCCTCCTCTGCAACAGACTGCTGGTGGCGCACTCTCCCCACCAACTTATGCTGCATCATGGTTAAACTTAGCAAGCACCAGCAAAGCAGCTCCCAACTCCTCCTTACTCATCATTCATTGGTGCATATACTTGGCGCTATACCATCGCAGGAGCCAGAAGGAGCATCATTGGCCCATTTTGGATCGTGCGCAGCAGATGGACAGGATGGCACATGGAAAAAAAAACATTTGTTGCGCTATTCTTGTCATCTCCACTGTGGGCAGGCTAGACTACTCCGTAGCTGAGTGAAACAAATGATGACATCCACACTATAAAAACCAGGCATCATCATTAAACTGCATAAATATTACTGACATCAATGACTCTAGATAGTGCATTTTTGATGTTTTTAGCTGATTTTTGGACCTAAAATACATCCAAAAATGACTTATCTGAAGTGCTGCCTGCAGCCATCAGCAAAACCTCTGTCTTTCCTGGATTGAGCCTAAGCCAGCTGAAGGCCATTGAGCTGTTGATACCTGATAAGCAGCTATTCAGCAGATTGACAGGATTTACCTCCCCAGGGGCAAACAACAAGTACAGCTTGTTATCAAGTGACACAGATCCCATTTCCATAAACATAAGTATATGAAATAAAAGCTAAATTGTGCATGCCTATTATATTTCTTCTAAGTTGGCCCTGTTGATTGGAGCTTGGAGATGCAGTAACATAAACTTCTAGTTGAAATCTCTTTAACTCCTAATAATGAGAAAAGCATCAAAGCACCTAATCTGTTTACCTGAGTTTTGTTTTGGTGTTTACTTTTCTGTTAAAGGTAACCAGTAATGTTTTTAGTTATGTGGCTCACAACTTCACATTTCTTTAAAGGGTGGTTTGTGAGTTCAAATGGGAGACAACATAGCCTAGTGGGTTAAAGTACCACACTGTGAACTTGGAGACTCAGTATACTGTACCTGGGTTTTAAATCAACAGCTGTTACCTACATACAGTGTGACACCAAGCAAGTCAGTTAACCTCTTTCTCTCCACTACTGCAAAATACCTGGAAAAGCACTTCAGCTGAGTGTGCCTTTCCAATTCATAAAATGTAACTGGTCCATGATTTTTTTATGCTTTTGTAGTACAGCACAGCTTTAGTGTATTTTCAGTTATCCTGAGAGAAAAGGAAGTCCCTGCTACTCCAGATCAAATAGTTGCAAAGCCTCTTGTGTAAATCAGCAAAGACGGTGTCATACAATGGATTCTGCAATGGCTGTGTGTATGAAATAGCAGTGGTCGTGCATTAAACTCTCATTTTACTTGTGTCACCTAGAACAACTGGGATTGGGTGCCTAATCAAATCAAATATTACTTACTTATGTAAGTAATAAGACATAATGGGGTGTTGGTTGTTCTGCCACAACCACATGCCCAGGGGAACAGTAAGGTATGAGGCTACAGGCCACGTGTCTTCAGCCCCTGGAGGTGTAGTTGGGGCAGCACAACCAACACCCTGTAGTGTCTTATTGCATTTACAAAATGGGTTTTGTGTAATGAATGACAGAAAATTAAAATAAAAATTGTTAAATGTTTACAAATTAGTACTTTTGTGCAAAACAAGATGGATTGCCACTACAGAGTGCTAGCCTGAGTTGCACTGTTTGAACCACTATGGTGTGTATGCTTTCTGTGTGAACTGTCTCTTGATGTCCCACACAGTTTTGTTCCAATTTTTTTCTTTGAAAAACTTGATATTGTTTTACTCTGTGGACTTGAATTGGAAATAATTGGCTTCAGGTGTTTTAGTTCAGCGACTGATTGGATCAGCACAATAGTAGTATGCAAGAAAGTGAAAATGGAATTCAGGACTACAGCATCAATGGGCTGCACACTACAATTGTTTTAGTAACTAAGAAACAGTGATACAGGGACTTCTTCATACCCATTGGTGTGCTGTCTCAATCCAATGGGTAGGAACACATTTCTGCCAATCAGGATGCAAGATTATTTTATTTATACAGCATATATTTCACTTTATTAGAATAATCTTGAACAATACTGTATAAAACAATGCTTACAGCAAGGTTTAGGTCAAAGTCTTGCTGTGGGTAATATTTTAAATGCTAATACCCCCTTTGACAAAAGGAAAATAGTAGTTTAATGCATGGCAGTTGTTATTTTACAGAGGACACCCCTTTCAGGTATGTGAAGCTGTGAGCCACATTTCTTAAAGCATTGCCAGACAAAGTAACATGGATATAGATTTGTAGCATGGGTATAATGAGGCTTAGTTGGGGAATATAGTTGGGCATGAGGTGGTCAGTAAGGGGTAACAGGTCTCATAAAAAAAAGAAAAAAGAAGGAAGGGGAAAATCTTAGTTCATATGAAGTCAGATGAAACCAACAGCACTCAAGGAGTAACCAGTTGTGATGTGTGTCACGAGTCCCTGGCCCTCAAACCCCGGGCAGCCCGGTAGGACCTCCTGTTTGCAGAGAGGATCCCCCTTTTCAAAAACTTGTGAGCAGGAGTGAGTGTTCAGGGAGACTTCCCAACCTTCCTTTTCCCAGTGAGAGGGTGGAAACTATAGTTTCAAGTTCCCTTGACTCTGTACAGCTTTCAGTATTTGAATCCCACCATGGCCACTGGCTATGTCTTGCCTAAGTAGTTTGGTACGATAGCCGAATGATGCTATCTTTCAAGGAACACAGTCTTTTCAAAACCCTTCTGTTAAAATGTTAGATCACACAATCAGACCCCCAAGGAGAGCTGATAAGAAAATCATAAAAGTTTACTTAAAATAAAAGCAATACAGAAAATTCTACACTTTGAAAGAACTTTGAAATGGAGACAATATCAAAAGTACGTACAAATTTATTGATCAGCATAAAAACTATTATAATATATTACAATAAAAAGATAAATACATACAATCCTGTACATACCAACATAAATATCAAAAGTAAAACTGGATGGTTTACAGAAAAACACTAGATACTGTTATTCTAAACTATACCTTGTTTCGAAGTTAGAGTCCTGACAAGATTTTAAATGTCCTTGCAGAGATGAGTCCTTAAGCAACAGTTTGTAACATGCTTGTATCCCAGGTCAGTTCCTCTGAATGTCCTTTTAAAAAAAACCTTCAGGTGCTTCCTTGGTGAAAAAGGCTTGGTTTCAAAAATTCTGACTTAAAATCAGAGTGTCCTGTTCAGTAAGTGAAAAGTCAAAATTTCCACACACTCAGGTCTGGTTTTAGAGATTTCTCCAGGCCTACACATATAATTCTGGTCTTCGAGTATATGCCAGCTGAACAGGCTATCTGACCCCCCAGCTAAACTGTTTATCAACTGCTCTAAGTTCAAAATGTGTGTCTTATACGTACATGCTGGTCATCTTCAAGTCACACCCACAGTGTGATGGGGTGCAACAGTTTACCTTTCCCCATAGATGTCACTGCAGTTCCATGACAGGCTCCATGTTAACCCCAGAACACATCTGGTCCATGCATTTGGCTTGACCTCTGACCCCTAGGTAATTACATTACCTTTTTCAGTCATGGAAAGCTACAGTGGGATATGTTGTGCTTTCCTGGGCTATATTCCTATCTCCCTTATCTGGAGAAATACCATACACCCTAGCCATTATAACAATTAAGGCTATTTTTTGCAGTTTCATTCCTAAAAGCCTTTTAAAGAGACAGTGTCTTAATTCTAAAGTACTTTACAGCATATACACTATGAACCCACATTACTGGATATAGGCTTATCATGCGACAGTGTGAACTCATAGGAAGGTCACAGGAATGGACCCGTTCACAAGACGTGACCACTTGTGAGGTGTTGAAACCCACAGTAAAGGGCCAGCTGCCAGAATCAAAGGGAGAAAAGGCTAGCTGCCAGAGTTAAAGGGGACAAGGAGCAACTGACCCTTGTAAATGACAAGATGATGTGGGTGGCAAACTCCTTAGGAACATAGGATTATAGGAAAGTGACAGCAGCAAAGGACCTCCAGACCCACCTAGTCCTTGAGGGTATAAAACTGGCACCACAAACTAAGAGGGTCAGATTCAGCTAGGGAACTGAGTACTGCAGAGGCCCCCTGAAACCGTGTGTCCTGCATCTCAGGCCTGGGTGGCAATTTGAGTGCTAAGCAAGAAAACTATCCAGAATAGGGGTAAAATCTGTTAGACTGTAATCTAGATACCAGGGAGGTTCTTCTTTCAGAAATATTAAGTGTTTAACTGTTTTTGATTTGCATTTGTTTTATAACTTTTGTATTATACTGTTTATTCTGTAATTTAGTAGTCTAAATATTAAATATTTTTATGGTTAATGTTATCTGTGACAGTGCAGTGTTCTTTTGGACAGGTAACAATCTATTTTTATTTAGCAAACTGGTGTTCCATTACCAAAGAACACGACCACCAAGTATAATGTAACTTGACTGATACAGAGGTGAGAGGTCATGGGAGTGACTGAAGTTCTGATTCTGTGTCCAAATGTAGGACCTTGCACTGAGTGGGCAGTGACCAGTGGTGGGGCTACAACCAGACTGAGATACCCTTAGAGGCAGCCTGGTAGTGGCAGCACTGAAACACAAGGAGCTGTTTGGGCATCTGATCACTCTTTTGTGTATGAGTGAGGCAGACTTGTGCCAGTAAGGCAGACATTTGTCACAGTCACCTTTGATAAAATGACACTTTTTAAATCCCAGGGCTTTATTAACAAAACACTGTCAACTCCCTGTCCCAAAAGCCAGTCATGGCCCTTTTAAACCAACATCAGTAGGATTATTGTGTGTTAAACAAATACTTTGATTCTGTATGTTAGACCTGTCAATGACGACCATCTTTTAAATAATTTAAATTAAAACCCAAAGAACAATATTAGTGTGATACCACAAAAAACATTGAGCCACATTCATTTGTATTTAGCATGTTCTTAGCATGTAAGAAATGCTGATAATGTGTTGAAGTACTGTAATGTTAAAAAACAATTTATGTTTTTAGAAAAAACAGCCATTTTTTGGTGAAAACAGGTGTAGCGTGTAGCACCTTCTGTAGTCATGTGTAATCTTTTCTGCATTTACTTTTTTGTAGATGTCATATTCAAAAGAAACATTCTAGATATGTCCATCTTCAGAGCAAAAAGACATTTATCAATACAACCCTTACCACCCCTCCCTCCCCATACTCACCACCAACCCCTTACCCCTACCTCTATCAAATTTCAGATTACACTTGAATGAGAGAGAAAATAACCTTCATTTTTGAAGTCTCATTAGGGGAGGAAACAATGTCACCATTTCATTTCAAGAGTTTCCCAATAAGCCATCTTGAGCCTCACAATAGCACCATAATTTTCCATATAATAATGTTTCCTTCAAAATATGCCAGCATTTCTGCTCTGTTTTGCTTGGGAGGGATTGGCTATTCCAATAATCCAAAATAATTATTTTAGTTGCCATTGAGCCTAAACATAAAATTCTATATTTATTCTTAAAAAGGGATAAAGGTCCTCTATAATTAAATATAATTATCAAGGGGTTACATGGAGTAGTCACCTCCAGCAAGGAAGTAAGTACATTGGTCATTAATCTCCACCAAACAAGAATCTGTGGACAGTTCCATAAAGTATGAAATAAAATGGCTACAACTCCACATCCATGCCACTACCTAGGATCATAACTTAAATTAATTTTACTTAAGACTACTGGAATCAGATATGCTTGATTAATGATTTTGGTTTGAAAAGAAACGTTTTTAGCAGCTACAGTACAAAGTTCCTATTAGCTTTTACCCAAATAGCTGCCCATCCTACTTTGTTCAGGTTTGTTTCCAGTTTCACTTCCCATTTATGATTAAGCAAAATTCTTTTGTCCTGATCAGAGTTCATTAAAAGTATACACATCCTGGGCAGAATCTTTTTTCAAACAGGAACCTACTGTATTAATTTCTGTTACTTAGAGATAATTCTTAAAAAATCTGGCACAATAATATTACACTTGTTGGTTACCAACTTAACATTTTCATGTAAAGCCATGTATACCAGAAAATTCCTAGCCAATGGTTTTCCTAACCTATCTCTAAATTTAATATTAGAAATGAGTATTCCATCATGTATGAGATTAATCCATCTAGTAAACCCTTTATGTTTTAAGTAATTTAATACCATAGTCTTCTGGCCCTTCACAATTAATTATATATATATATATCTATATATCGATATATCTATATTTATGCAACATGTGTTTATAGATAAATGTGGGGATAAAAAGTGATATCTCAGGTAGGCAGTGAAGATATCAGTGATATCTCCATGTTCCTATACGTCATAATGATATCTCCATGTTCCTATATGTCATGGTGATATCTCTACGTTCCTATACATCATTGCAAAGAAAGTGAAAGTATGTTTCACTCTCTTTTACAGCGCAGTCTCTCTCTAGTTCCTGCTTCATCCCCCCCCAAAAAAAAGACACACATACTTCTGAAACCTATCTGGTTAATCCTGCCATAATTTGTAATTAAATAAAATAATTTAAAAAGGTACCTGGTTGATTGTCCCCCTGTGGTATGGAGAAAATCCTGTAATACTTTCACTCCCCCCTGAACTGTAGCATGACCGAGCGGTATATGAACAAACAGATTACTGGTGCCAGACCTTTAAAATAAGTATCTCTACTTTAAAGAAAATCCTGGTTTTTAGCTCCCTGTAAGATTCTTTACTTAAAAGATGGGACCGACTCCACCGAGAGAACAGCGAGTCAGTCATCCGTTTTAGAATAGGAGAAGGAAGCGTGAGCGTGTGTTTCTATAGCAACGTACCCTCACATGTCCATCTCCTGTTTTAAAGGGGACTACTTGCTTGCTGTGCTCTCGTTGATTTAGCAACTGCAGTCTGCACCGACAAAGTCAATGGTGTTGCCCAATTATGAAAAACAGAACTTAATGACAGCATTTTAGTAAAGTCTGCCTATTGCTGCTTTCAATGCTACCATTTGTGTACACATTAACTAGTGGTAGACTACCAAGCTAACACTGTGGTAATTAAAATGTTGCAACCCTACAGTGTCAAGATTTTATTTACACTACTGAAGTGTCTAGTACATATTGAGTTGGACTTGTTTCCTTTGATACAGAAATAATTTCAAGGTATAGTCATTATCCTTTCTATAATTTCGATATACATGCACTTATATTTGCAAATATGTTTTGACAGCAGTGCTAAAATGACCCCATCCTCCCCAAAACCCACTCCTCCAGTACATAATGAAACATTTAGGTAGTTGATCTTGTGATGTGAGAGGGCCTTACTAAGCTTATGCATAACTTATGCATAGAGGTCTATCACTAAGTTATTTCAATACAGAATAAATGAATGTTTCACCATGTTCTGGAGAAGTGAGGCTTGGGGGGAGGTATCAAAAAATATTTGCAAATCTGAGTGCATACATATCGGAATTATAGAAAGGAACAAGGATATTCATTGAAATGATCTCTTTATCACAGGACATGAGTCTGACTCGATTTGTACTAGACACTTCAGTGGTGCAAATAAAATCTTGACACTACAGAGCTGCAACTGTTTAATTGCCACAATGTAGGATCTGTGGCATTCTTAGTAGATAATGATAATAATAATAATAATCTTTATTTTAATGCGCCTTTCAAAAAATCAAGGCACAGAACAATTTATAAAATTACATCCAAATAACATATAATAAAAACCAATAAAATAAATAATATCAACATCATAATAAAATACTAAAATCAGACCAGTTCAGCATCATCCCCAAACGCTTTACTCCACAAAAAGGATTTCAATGCTTGTTTAAAGCCCCCCCCCATCGTGCACTGTCTAATCCAATGGGGTAGAGAATTCCAGAGAGTCGGTGCCATGAACATAAAAGCCCGGGCACCGGAAGATTTTAAGACTACCCTCAGAATCTCTAGCAACCCCTCGTTGGCTGAGCGGAGTGGTCGTCCGGGATGTAAGGGACCAGAAGCTTTTTCAGTTGTCAGGGCCCAAACCGTGCAAGGCTTTGTAAGTCAGCAAGTCGACTTTAGAGGAGATCCACCACTGAACTGGCAGCCAGTGCAGTCCCCGCAGCACCAGAATAATATGGGAGGAACAAAGCATCCCGGTTAACAACCGGGTTGCAGAGTTCTGCACCAGCTGCAAGCAGCGGATATCAACCCCTGGAAGCCCAAAGTAAAGGGAATTGCAGTAGTCCAAGCGTGAGGTCACAAAGGCATGGATCAGAGTAGGTGGGTCTCCAGACGGAACAAGGTGATTGATCCTAGCGATATTCCTAAGATGATAAAAGGATAACATAACGACAGCTGACACTTGCGCATGCAGTGTCAGCCGGTCGTCAAGAATTACCCCTAGGTCACTCACCTGTTCAGAGATAGGGAGCTCAACATCCCCCAGGAATAAACCTGAGGGATGGTTTCTCCCCCAACCCCCTATCCAGCGACCAGGATCCACGACCATCACCTCCGTCTTTCCAGAATTCAGCTTCAGCCAGCTGGACCTCATCCATCCTTGGATTTCAACAAGGCAGTTATTAAACACCGAGAGTGCTCTCTTCTGGTCAGGTGCAAAAGACAGGTAGAGCTGGGTATCATCGGCATAACAATGAAACTCCAGCCCATACCATCTTACACTGTCTCCGAGGGGAAGCATGTACACCGCAAACAACATGGGGGACAGCACTGAGCCCTGAGGTGCCCCACAAGACAGAGAGATAGGGTCAGAGGAAAACACCCCTGACACCACTCTCTGAGTTCTGCTGGTGAGGAAAGAAGTAAACCATCTGTGGACCGAACCTGAAAGCCCACAGATGATTCTCAAGTGCTCAAGCAGTATCCCATGGTCTACAGTGTCAAATGCTGATGACAAATACAGCAGGACCAAAATGGACCATTTTTTCTGGTCTCTTGCTATCAAGAGATCATTGAGCACCTGAACCAGCGCAGTCTCGGTGCTGTGCCTCTTTCTAAAACCGGATTGGAGAGGATCGTAGATACTATGGATGGTCAGATGGTTGTCTAACTGAGTAGCCACTACTTTCTCAATTATCTTCCCAGCAAAGGGAAGGTTTGAGATAGGTCTGTAGTTTGCGAGGGAGTCGGGGTCCAAAGAAGCCTTCTTCAACACTGGTGTCAGCACTGCCTCCTTCAGGAAGCAGGGATATTCACCAGAGTCTAAGGAGCACCAGACTATCCTCACCAGAACTGGGATGATAATCTTCCCACAGCCCATAATCAAGGCTGTAGGGCCTGGATCTAAACTACAGCATGTAGTGTGCATACCCTGGACAATCCTCATAACATCTTTGATTTCCGGCCTTTTGAAGAGATTCCAGGAACGTAGAGGGAAAGTGACCAAGGACTGGTCCACAGCCTTTCCCATAGAGAGTGTTGCAAGGGTCTCCACCCTGATGTCATCCACCTTATCTGCATAGAACTGAGCAAGCTCCTCACACTGGGATTGCGAAAAGGCTCTACAAACCTGTAGACAGGCTGGGTTGCACAGTCTGTCCACAGTTCAAAGAACTGGGCCAGTCGGTTCTGTGCAGCAGCAATTTCCCCGGACAGAAATACTGCCTTCTTATGGGTATTTGCTGACTGATAGAGTTGATAATGCTCTAGCAGTCTAAGATGGTCGACATTCAAGCGGGATTTCTGCCAACACCTCTCTAACCTGCGTCCTAAATGTTACATCTCCCTCAGGTCCCCATCGAACCATGGGGACTGAGGGCAACGGGAGAGAGGACACACACAGAATGGTGCAATGGAATCCAGAGCAGAGGTAATGGCCTTATTATAGGCCAGAACCAAAACCTCTGGATCTGAGCACATCACAGGGAGTTCTGATAGGTCAAGTGCCGCAGTTAGACCATTGGGAGTCACATCCCATAAAGGGCGGTACTTGACTGTCTCCACAGGGGTAGGTCTACACTAAAAGCAAATTGAATCTCACAGTGTGATGGTCAGACCATCTGACGGGTTCCACCTCCACGCCGGAGGCCTCCATCCCCAGGAGGAACACCAGATCAAGGGAATGGCCGCATTTATGAGTGGCAGAGGTAACCATCTGTGAGAGGCCCAATGAATTCATCAATTGGAGAAAGTGCTGTCCAAATTGTGAGAGTTCATCATCGAGACAAGCATTGAAGTCACCCAGCACCATCAACCTGGGGGACTCCAATACCAGGTCAATGACGAAGTCCGCCACTTCCTTAAGGAATGGCTTCTCGTCTCCGGGTGGACGGTAGATGAGAGCCAGTCTATAGCACCCATCTGCCACAACGACACATTCTAATGATCTAGTCTCCTCAACTGGCACACTGGTAAGACCCAATTTGGTCTTGAAACAGACCACAACCCCCCCACCCCTGTGGTCCAATCTTGGACGGTGAATCACTGAATACCCGGCTGGAACTGCCGCCTCAAGAACGGGGCCAGCATTTCCATCCAGCCAGGTTTCAATGATGCAAGCCAGATCTGCTGTACTCACCAAGTCCGCCATGATAGCAGTCTTGTTCACAATGGATCTGGCATTGCATAACACCGCCCGAGTTGGACAGAGCCCCTGGGATGCCCCTGCCACCTGCCCATCATTACTAATGATGGTGCCCTTGGGTATGGGGGTCAGACAAAGAAACCCCCGCTCAGACCTCCATTTCACCCCAGGGCTTCTTCTGGGCTTAACAATCCTGATGCGAGTGCTCCACTCATCTATCCTGCACTGTTCATGCCCCCCACCCCTCCCCCTCCTCCTACGGGCAATTCCCAAAGCCTGACAGCACTGGTAGACTGAGAAAACTAAAGGAGGGGGGAAAGGGGTGAAGGGCATGAAGAGTGGAGGATGAATAGCGCATGACTGGAGGGGTAGGATAATAATAAATATCCCCGTCCTTCAACATGGAGCAAGATAATGTCCTCCTACTCTCACAAAAACTAAAAATAACAACCCAAAATTAAGATAACAATTAACCCACCAAATTAAACAACCGAAAAATAGAACCCCAAACCCAAATAACCTAACTTAATCCAGAATTTCTCAAATAGAACCTACTTTCTGGAATAAACAAAACCTAAAACAACACCATAAATAAACAATAAAAATAAAAATAAAATAAAGATAAATGATAAACTGAAATAGTAAACAGAGACGGGGGTTCCTCCTCACACAAAGAAATCCCGTCACAAAATCAAATGAACATAATATAAAAAAGAAGATAAACAATAAAGAAAAGAAAACCCAACTAAAACAAAATAAATTGGCTAAGGGAAAAAGCACTCACACTGCAAGTCTACTTAGCCCCTGGGCACTCTCACGGCACGGGACTAGAACAACATAAAATAACATAAAATATTTGTGAGAAAACAGGGACTCCCCCTTCCCAGAGCCTCACAATAACTGGGCACTCTCACTGCACGGATATAAAATAAAAATATTTTTGATCCAGAGAGTAGGTTCCAGTCAGAAAAAATGTCTCACAGTAACATATAAAGTTATAACTAAAATATTAAAACCCGGGACCCATCCATGGCCTCCACAACACATTAAACAGAGGTTCGCTCTATTGGATCATCAGTACTTGTCCTTTCCTCAGTCCAAATATTCAGCTCCCAAGTTCCAGAATGTTATACATTTCAAGCGAAAAATCAGACAGGACTCCACTTGACAGCAGGCTCTTCGTGAGCGGTCAAGATACCAGTCACTCCCCACTTTTAACTGAAAATATGCTTCTCAATCCAGCCCCAAGAGAATTAATAAGTCCTCATATCTGCATTTGGCCAAGGTCAAAATAAACCACATGGACCACACAGGCTAGGAGTCACCCCCCAACCCCCACCCCTATGGGTCAGGGCACCAGAAAAAGGGCAGTACAACACCTACCCCAATGCTGCAGGCCCCCCGGGCAAACAGAGGCCCAGCCCTCCAGTAGGCCACTGAATAACCCCCTCACCCTCTGGGAAAGGAGACTGGGGGGAACTCCCTACCATGGCAGCCCCAGGTCCTTAACCCGGCCCAAGATCTTGGAGCCCAGCAGGTTCAAGCAGAATCTAAAAAAGACACCAGTCACAAACCAGATTTCTCCAAATTAGACTGAACAGATTCTACTGAAGGGGGGAGCGCATCCGAACATCAAATTCAAGTACCCGGTCAGTCCCATGCAAGTTCTCCTCGTACAGAACCCCAGGGAAGAATACCAACACAATCTCACAGGATCGTAAAGGATAGTAAAAGCTCCAGCAAATTCACTGTCTGACAAAGCTGGGGTACACCAAGCGGCACTCTGAATAGTCAGATTCCGGCAAACAGATAGGGAAAAGGGCAGACTGAATGGGCCTGTCGGTCCTTACCTGCTGTCAAAATCTATATTTCTATAATATTAGCTTGCTAGTCTATCACTAGTTAATTTGTAGATGAATGGTTGAAATTGAATGCAACAACAGGCAGGCTGTCTGAAATGACTTACTGAAGTGCTGTCATTATGCACTCTTTTTCACAATCGCACAGGGCTGCTCACTTCATTGGTGCTGACGGCAGATGCTATTTGAAAAGAAAACAAATACACGAATAGTCACTTTTCTGCAAGTTCAAACTGGTAGGCAGATCAGTGAAACAATGGATCCTGAAGCCGACTTTTAAAAAGCGTGCATGCACAACCAAGAGACTGCAAGACCAGTACTGCTTTTCACTTTTTTAAATTTAAATTTGTACATAGAAACAGAGGGGCTTTATTAAGAACACATGGGTTTAAACAAAAACATTTTTACTAGGAAACACAGCTGATCATATACTCCATGCACATCAGCATTTGACATCACACCTTCAATGACGTCAATGGCTGTCAGTTTCAGGATGTCAAATAAAAAAAAAACAGATCCTACATTTATCCCTTATACATAAAATATGACTGAGAAGATATGATAAAAATGAGATAAGACACTTAGCTGAAATGTTCTAAAACATTTCATTTATTGAATTATCACAAAACAAACACGTACAATAATTAAAAAAATATATTTGCCATTGATTTTTAAAGCTTTACTAGACACATATGGTTCACTATACATCCAAGGAATGTTCTCATTTCCCAGTCACATTCTTGCCTGCTTGAAATGAATAAAAAATGAATTAAATAATTGAGATTTTTTTCAACCCTTTAAATTTTGTTTAAATAATGTATTATTTAATTCTAAGTGTACTCTGTCTCTGACTAGAATTTGTTCTAAAATAATATGCTCAGGTTTCACAAAATATGCCCATTCCCAAGGACTTGACACCAGATTGCTCAGAAACTATAAACACGTATCTAGACAATCAAAACCTCCCTTGCTTCTCAGAGAAACTATGTGGCTCCCAGCAGTGTGCAACTCCCCCTTCCCCACAAAAAGCTTGAGAAAATGTGCTTTAAATCTGCAAACCATGTAGATGATATGCTGCTAAACTTTGCCTGGATAACAAATATCAGATACAGAAGAGGCATCATTTTAATGACCTCCACTCTACCCCAGAGTGGCAGGGACACATTCTTCCAATTACGCAACGTGTTCTTAATTTTCTCTCTTAAGCAATGCCAAAATTAAGTCTAATATTAGCCTCCAATTTGCTGGTTAATATTCCCAAATATTTGTTGGTCTACTTTAGTAAAATAGTTTAAATCCTTAAACTCCCTGTCACTATCATCCTGTGTTATTTGTAAAATGACTGATTTTTGCTGATTCAATTTCTACCCTGCAATGTGGGAACAAATCATTGGCATCCTTTAAAAAGCGGGGGGTAGAAGAATTTAAATCTCTAATCATTAATACTGTGTCATCCGCAAAAGCACTTAATTTAATTTCACCATTGCTGATATTTACTCCTTTGATTTGTTGATTAGCTCTCAAGCTGTGCAGTAATGGCTCCAAGCACAAAATGAATAAAATTGGAGAGAGGGGACAACCCTGCCATACCCTGTTGGGCATTTCTAACTTATGGATAAGAGACCTATTTATAGCAAATTTTGTTACCTGGCTTACAATTCTCATTAATGACTCTGGAATGCCCCATTTTTTAAAAACTCTAATCATAAAAATCCTATTCACCATGTTGCAAATTTGCTTGCATCTAATGTATGGGTATACTCTCCAATGAGACTGGCCTGCCATCAGACAGACAGAAGTACAGAGAGGCCCGAAACCAATGCACATGGTCTCTGTGCAAAGCCAAGGCCGAGTTCTACAAATCTGCCCTAACCTCTACCTGGGGTTCGGGACATAAATTCTGGAACAATATTAAGGACATCGGCAGCAAATCCCCCAATCCTGCCCCCATGCAAATCTTGGTTGAAGAGGGCCTGACCTCTGATCCCAGTCGGATTGCCACTGCATTTAACCACACCTTCACTGACCTCAGCCACGTCCTCCCTCACCACTTCTTTGATCCACCCCCTGTCTCCTATACCACCTCCACCTCTGCACACCCTGCATTTCACCTATGTTGCATCTCCCCCAGGTCTGCTGAGCCTTACCTCAAAAAAGCCATAAGTCACTCCCAATTCAGTACTGACTCCTTAGACCTGAGACTTCTCCGGCTCACTCTTCATGAGGTGCTAATCCCCCTTACTCACATTATTAACCGATCTTTATGTCTTGGGAAATTCCCCTCATGCTGGAAATCTGCCTCTGTCACCCCCATATTTAAGAGTGGGGACTGTACCTCCACCAACAACTATCACCCTATATCTATTCTTCCTCCCCTATCTAAGGCACTGAAATGTATCATCTCTGATCAGCTCACTGACCACCTCAACAAACACAAAATACTTTGCAACCAGCAACATGGCTTCCATAAGGGACACAGTATGACTATCACCCTACTCGAGATAACCACCCACCTTCATGCGGTCCTTGACAGTGGTCAGCTCTCTGGTGTGATCTTCATTGACCTCACTAAAGCATTTGACACCATCAACCACTCCCTCCTCCTAACTGCCCTCCCTAAACTTGGTCTCTCTCAAGATGCCCTCTGCTGGTTCACTGACTATTTGCAGACCATTTTCAGCAAGTCAGAATTGGCACCACCTTATCTAGCAGGCTGCCTGTCCACTCCGGTGTTCCCCAGGGGTCCATCCTCGGACCTTTATTATTCAGCCTCTTCCTTAACTCCCTCCCCCAGTCCTGCTCAGGCAACATCCTACTCTACATGGATGATGCTGTCCTGTACTCCTCCAACCATGACCCCTCTCAGCTCCACCTCTCCCTCCAGTCCTCATTCAGTGATGCTGAAAAGTGATTCACCTTATAGCGCCTTATTTTAAACTATAAAAAGACTAAAGTTATGTACTTCTCACACCCACTTAACTCCAAGAAGGACCGCTGTCCTCAACTACTAAATGCCAATCAAACCACACTTGAGCAAGTGGACTCCTTTAAATACCTGGGCATCACACTCAACCCAGTCCTTAATTTCCACCATCACATTCTCCAACTGTCTACAGCCCTCAATACCCGGCTTGCCATCCTCTACCGGTTCAAACACTGTCTCACTTCTGATGCCCTTCATCTCCTCCTCGGTCCTCTCCCTTCTAGACTATGGTATGCTAATCTTTAGCACTGCCAGCTCCTTAGCCTTATCCAGACTATGGCTCTCCCTCAACAAAGCCTGTCAGCTCACACTGGGCTGTGATCGTCTAACCCACACATGCTCCCTTTATAATGCCATGAACTGGCTTAACCTAGATAACAGAATCAGGTTTCATACTTGCCTCATGACTAAAAAGGTTACCCTTGGTCTCACCCCCCTGGTCTCTCCCCTCTAATCCAATGGGCCCCGTCACACCAGCACACCCACAGCACTAGCAAGCAACTTCTCGTGGTTCCCCGGTACCACACCTATCAATTACAAAGGTCCTTTAGTTACCGAGCCCATTCCTAGGTCAATAACCTGCCTAACACTCTCACAAACATGAATAGACTAGGCTCCTACAAAGCCTACCTTAGGAACCATCTACAGTCCTCAAATCTCTGTGATTGCCCGTAAACCCGCCCTCCGCCCTCTAGTCTTTGACTAAGGCCGCTGGCCATCTAACCCCCCCCACTCTTGAAACTCTCTATATTAGCCCTTTACTGGAGTTTTTATATGTACATGGACATTATGTCTAACACCATGAATCTACAGTATCTAAAATGTTAGCTAATTTACTGTATCTTTGTATATTGTTTGCTTGCTTGTGTTCTATTTCTGTATTGCTCTGTACTGTTCTCTTATTGATTTTACCTGTACTGACGTGGAACCTTTGAAAAGGAGTCTTTGACTCAAAGGTATTTTCCGAATCCTCAATAAATAAATAAATCATATCTTTACATATTCAAACAAGGATTGGGCTTTTTTAATCACTCTTGCAATGGTCCTACCTGGTACAAATCCATTTTGGTCTTGGTGGATGGAATGGGGAAGTTTAGGGAGAAGTCTATTTGTCCCCACTTTAGTGACATAGAAACATAAAATCTGCCAGTAGATAAGGACAGCTTGGCCACATAGTCTGCCATGTTTCTCTGCCTATAGGATCACCACAGATGCTACTTGATATCTGGTCTGTTATCTCTCCCACTTTTCCTTTCCCCCCAAGATCCCCTTGCACCTATCCTATGCATTCTTGAATCCCACAATGGTTTTTTCCCCCACCACCTCTACTAGAAGGCTGTTGCAGGAATCAACCACTCTTTCTATGAAGAAGTACTTCCTCACATCTTTCCTGAATTTACCTCCATCCAGCCTCATATTATGCCCCCTTGTTCTTGAGCATCTTTCCTTCTAAAAAAAATATGTCCCTCCTGTACATTGTTTACCTCATATCCTCCCTTTCCCTCCTCTGTTCCAGGGTGTACATATTCAGGTTCTTTAGTCTCTCCTCATAGGACTTCTGATGCAGACCCTCTACCACATTAGTTGCCCTCCTCTGTACCACCTCCACTCTATGTCCATTTGGAGATGTAAGGCTAGATTTTTAACACCCCTGAAAGTCACGTGGCTGTGGGAAAAAACTGGTGCAAATGGGTCACCCCTTGCAGAACCACAGTTTTTCCCATAGCCACTATATTTTCCAAACTGGAGCCATATTATGACTAGCTCGATGATTTATGGCAGCTTGTGGCCATTTTTTCAGTGCAGCTGTGCCAAAATTGTACACCTGGTGAGACCAGGCATAACATCTCCTGCAGCTGCACCTACTGAAAATATTAATCTCCACAGGTAAAGAAATGTTGTCCTGCAGGGGTAGGTGATGTGTGAGACATAGTCCTGGTGGGATGAAAATCCAGTGCGTGGTCTCCAGATCTGGTCACAGTACTCTAGGGAGTGTCTTTCCAGTAATTTATGCAGAGGCAGCACTGTCCCCCTCTTTCTGCTCATGATACCTCTCCTTATGCACCCCAGCATTGCACTAGCCCTGCCAACTGCCTTGTCATACTGCCTGGCCACATTTGGGTCATCCAATATGATTACCCCTAAATGATTACCCTTAAGTCTCTTTCCTGTTTTGTGGTTGTCAGTACCACCCCACTATTTTGTACTACAGTTCTGGGTTTCTGTGCCCTAAGTGTATTATTTTTCACTTTTTTGCATTGAAACCCAGCTGCATAACCATGACCACTTCTCAAGTTTTCTCAGGTCACTGTTCATCCTTTTCACCCCTGTGGGCTGTCCACCCTATTTCAGATTTTGGTATCATCTGTAAAAAGGCAGACCTTCACTTCCAGCTCCTCTGCAATGTCACTTGTAAAGACATTGAAGAGGTCCAGTCCCAGCACTGATCCCTGAGGCACCCTGCTGGTCACCCTCCCTTTCTCCCTTGGAGTGAACTCCATTTACAACCACCCTCTGGATCTATCCCCCAGTCAATTTCTTACCCAGTTACCCACCTTTAGATCCACCTCTAAACTACCCAGCTTGCCAATGATCTGCTATGTTGAACAGTGTTGAAAGCCTTACTGAAATCTAGGTAGGCCACATCCATCACTCCATCCTGATCCAGCTCCCTGGTCACCTAGTCAAAAAATCTATGAGATTTGTTTGACGTGACTTCCCCAGTGAATCCATGTTGCCTCAGGTCTTGCAACCCAATGGATTCAAGATATTCCACAATCCTTTCCTTCAGCAGTGATTCCATTAACTTTCCCACCACTGGTGTCAGCCTGACTGGTCTATAATTACCAGCCTTTCCCCTGCTACCCCTTTTGTGTAGTGGGACTACATCTGTCTCCCCTCCAGTCCTCTGGAATAACTCCTGCTTCCAATGAGCTGTTAAATAGAACTGTAAGAGGTGCAGCCAGTACCTCCCTGAGCTCCTACAATACCCTTGGATGTATCCCTAATAATTTTATAATCTGTAAAAAGTAGTGCAATAAGGTGGTCATTTTCTGAAAGTTCTTTGGGTTTCCATTCTTTTATTAACACCACTTTTGACTCCTCTATGGACTCTTGAAAGCCCCCAACCCATCCACCATTTCCTGTATCATCCTTAAACATGAAGCAAGGTCTTCTTTAAATACCTGGAACAACTCATTCATAAGCCCATCAAATCCTGGGCTTTTATTTTTAGGTAAGGAGTTAATAACATCACATAGCTTTTCCATTGCAAACATTTTCCTCAAATGCCAATTCTTTAATATTTGCTTTATCTAAAAAAAAATGCATTGCCTCATTTTTCACACTATTTAATGACTGATAGTTTTGAAATAACTAATAATGATACCACCTATTTTATCTATGTCAGATATAAGCACTCCATTACTTTTTAAGGTAAGAATTATATTCTGATGTTTTTGTTTCTTTAGTAAGTAAGTACATAGCCTCCCCAATTTATCTCACTAAAGATAACATGCTTTTTAAACACCTTTTAATATTAATTTCAGTTTCATCATTCATTTCTTGTTGCAACTTTAAACTGTATGCCACACATTCATTAAATGTTTATTATAGTCCTACAAGACTAATTTATCCAGCTCTTACAATTTTAACTGAACTTCTTTATCTTTTTTGCATTTCTCTTTATGAAACCACAATTTGTATGGCAGTATCACTCCCCTTAATACTGCTTTCAGGGGGTCCCATAAAGATAAAATGGAACATTGTCCTGAGTAATTAAAGTAGAAACATTATGTTATTACTTGTTTGACTTTTTCTCAAAAGTCCACTAACGTAAGAAGATTGTTGTTAAATGACCAGTGTCAGTTGTTCCTTTTAACTCCTTTTCCAAAATGTATTTCTATTTCAACATTGGCATGATCTAATATTCATATTGACCTAACAGAAGCTTTTTCAAAGAATGGCATTCATGTTTTATAAATAAATATGTAATCTATTCGGGAAAAGAAGTCATTCCTTTTATTGAAGTACAGTAGGTATATTCCTTCCCAGCCTGATTTTTAACCTCCAAGGCTCTATTAAATCATGATACTCCAAAAACTGCTTCAAAACTCATGCTGTTTTTTCATTGTTATTATTACCGACTTGTGAAGTTTTACCTCAAGTAGGGTTTAACAAAGTACGAAATCCCCTAATAAAATTATATTCTCAGTCTTGCTCCGGAGTATTCCTTTCATCATTTTTGCCAAAATGATGTTTTCAAAGTGTACATGCTGTATATTACTCCAGCTGTTAATGGCATTCTATTAATTTTGTCATGAATTAGTATAATTCTTGCCTCATGATTGGTCCACTTCACAATATATTCTAATGCAATATGTTTCCTAATCAACCCTATTACCCCTACCCATTTTTTAGTTCTTGGTGATGAAAAGGAGTACTGTATCCAATTCCTAGTAAGTTTTTTAGATTCTTTATCTTCCAGGTAGGTCTCTTGCAAACCTATAATGTCAGCCTTAATTTTGCTCATATATACCAGAATCCTTGATCATTTTATGGGATTATTAATCCTGTTAACATTGAATGTGACACATTGAATTGTTTTTTTCCATATGCCATTATACTGTAACAAAAATAGTTAGTACATCCAGCAATACACATGGCAGTAACTGATTTTCAAAGCTCACCTTGATATATAGTTTTAGTTTTACATACACTTTCTGTATTTGTCATTTTCTCTCTCCCACTAATCTTAATAATAATAAAAATCATAATCAAAATAATAATAATAAGTAAGCCTTCTCTGCCCTACCCATATTCCCAACCAATTAGTCTTCTACTCATTTAGATTTAAACTAGTAAACCCAGTGGCTCACTAGAGGCTAACTTAAGACACTTTACACTTCTCCCCCTTACCTACCACCTTTCAAATTCCCTGAAACAATACTACATTCTGGGGAGTGAAAATTTCCTTCCTTCCCCACTTAATGCACCATGCTTAATCCTAGGGTTAATTATTCTATTAATAACAATTGAAAGTAGCATACCTATCTCCCAAAGAAAAACAGAAAAATTATTTTTAAGCCTAGTCTTAAATCATTCTTAAGCCAAAAGTGGGGCGAAACATGTGTTATTAGATTGAGCATCCTCTTTAATGCACTTCTGTTCAGATATGACCACCAATTCTTTCAGTAAAGATATTTGGAATTCTTTTTAGATCCACTATGGCTTCTTCTAATGTTGAGTAGAAAATCTCTGACTGTCAATGACCACTTTCAACTTTGCTGGTAGAAACATGCAGGATTTATAACCCTTAATCCAAAGTTTATTTTGGATCCAATTGAATTTCTTTCTTCCATTACCAGTTGTGGAGGTAGGTCATGAAAAACTGAAATATGGGCACCAATGATTTTAATTCTTCTTTTTTTTTTTGCTATAGACCTAAGACATTAATTTTTCATTATCCTCTGATCTCATCAGTTTCACTACAGTTGGTCATGGCAGTCCTCCCTCATCCGGTCTAGATCTGAGTGATCTGTGCATTCTACCCACCTCCATAGAAATATTCTCCAGGTCAGTATACAAATAAGCTCCTGTTGTTTTTTAAAGGTATCTCATAATGTAGAATTATTGTCCCATGATTCAGGCACTCTGAGCAATCTTAATTTCCTTCATCTGGCCCTAGTTTCAAAGTCCAGTAGTTTGCTTGGGTCTCTTTCTGTAGATTCTCCAGATGGTTTATTTCACCAGTAAGTGGATTCTGCTGCTCCTCTAGACTTGCAACTCTCTTTTGCATTTCTGCTGGTTGATTTTTGATATTGAGGTTGCATTTTGCAAAAGCTTTAAAAGAATCCTGCAGTGTATTCACTTTGAGCTCTAAATCCTCGATTACAGACAGTTTTCTTCCATTTTTCTAGTTTACTTGAGTATGAGATGAACTCAGGGAAAGATTTTAGGAAAGTCAGAATTTTCCTCTTTTTCTTCATTACTCCACTCAAAGGATGACTTTTCCATATAAACATTTCCTTGGACCCATCTTTTTTGGTAGTCACTGAGAATCTAGGCACTGTATTAGAAGTAGATGCAAGCACAAGACTAGTAGTAATCGCTCCAGAAGACTGTAACTCCTTCAGATCTCTCCCCTCCTTTTTGTTGTTCAAATCTGCGGCTAAAAAGTATAGCTCATGACCACACTCTTCTCTCAAAACCTGTACAGTTTATGAACAGGATATTTTATTTGGCTAGCAATAGTTATGTTCAATGGATTAATGAGCTATGGTGAAATAGCTCATTCTGTATCTCATTCTTGTTCCCTGTTTCTGCATACTGCCTGATTCACTTCACCAAAGTTCCAGAAAAAATAGATGATTTAATACCTTTTTTTTGGAAATAAAATTTTATTGAAAAGAGGTTTTGTGGTTAGGTTATAGCTTACAGGTACCTAATTTGTATTCATATCCATACAATGTTTATTTGTAAGAAAGAGTAAGGAGAAAGGGAAGAGAGATAGAAAAAGTAGGAAAATAGAGGGAGAGAGTGAGAAAGAGACATAAGGTAAACACAGTACTTCCAAAATACATTTCAATACACCTAGGAGAACAGAGATCAAGGTTCCACCATACATCTATGACCCATATAGTGAGTTTATTTAATATAAGACCATATATGTCCCTGCAGCTCTAGTTTTCTGGTCCCCCAATCCACCAGTACTACTAACTATGTTAATGTTTCAAGTATACTTGGCTAGCAGTGTCAGAATATCTGACTTTTCTTTATGTGTTATAAAATGCAGAAAAGGTAACCATCAACTTCGGAATTTTTCTAACCCGAGTTGAACCTTCATTGTTAGATATTCTAGGTCCATAATTTTCCAGCAGATATCATACCAAACTTCTATGTCAGGCTTAGATGGTGTCAACCATTTCAATGCGATGGTTTTAAGGGCTGCCCCCAACCATAATCACAAAAAGATATTTCTTGGCTTTAGTCTTAAGGGGGGGAGACCTAGGAGTCAATGTTGTGGGTCTCTTGTCACCGGGATCTCTAGGAGGTTGCAGGTGAGTTTCTGAATTTGTTCCCAATACTCCACTATCATCGGACAGCTCCAAAATATATGGGAGTAGGAGCTCACAGATTGACAAAGATGCCAGCATTTGTTCAAGGGGTGATTGGCATAATGTTTTGTAACTGTGGGGGGTCTGAAAAACCATACTCCCACTTTCCAATGGAATTACCTCCAGAACAGAGAGGCCGTTGAGGAGTGAACTCCCTCCCACGTCCTCTCCCACTCTCTGTCTGAAAGCGTCATCCCTAATTCTGTTCGACAGGCCTCTTTAATGTCAGCTAAGGGGTCAAGAGTAATGTTATTCATTGCCTGGACTAACCTGGACACTGTTTTATGTTCTTCACCTCCTGATAGTAAGGTTGCAATGAAATCCCTAAGCGGGTTTCAGGTATGTTTACCCGCTCCCATGAGAGACCCACTGCAGATGCCAAGTAGTGCCTAAGATGCAAGTACCTAAAAAAGTCTTGCTGTCTGAGGTCAAATTCTCCCTTCATCTGCTGAAAGGATTTAAAAATTGAACCTTCAAAACATTGGCCAAGGGTCCATAAACCTTGTCTACTTCAATGATAAAACGTTGGGTCCCAGGCCAAGGGAGTAAAGTCCCTGCAACTTAAAATATGGGTAGAGCTTGCAAGGGACAATTTAAGGCCAAGTTTTTTGTTCAATTCTTGACACACTTGGAGGGTAGTCTTGGTCCAGGGGTTTGAGACTGGTAAGGTCTTCAATCTCAGGGAATCAAGATACAATATGTTGGTTATTGGTTTGATAGGCCAAGCTGCCAACTCAGTTTCTACCCAATTAGGGGGCATTGCCTGGGTCAATGTTCTTAGAGCCTGTAACTGAGCTGCCCAATATTATAAGTACATATTTGGTAACCCCAGACCCCCTTTGTTTTTAGGTGTCTGTACTAATTTCCATTTAATTCTCAGTTTTCTACCTCCCATAGGAATTTAGAAAGGATGGAAGATAATTCCTTCCAGAAGTTGTTGTGGGGCAGTAGTGGAAGTGACCCAAATATGAAAAGAAGACGGGGGAGGATATTCATTCGTGTGGACTCTACTCTACTGGAAAGTGAGAGTGGTAACTCCCTCCACCTGTTACAGTCTTCCCTGATTTCTTGCAAAAGTCTTATGTAGTTCTTAGAGAAGAGGTGCCGCAACTCTACGGTAATCCAACCCCGCAAATACCAAAAACCTGAAGTGCACAACTTGAAAGGGTTCATATTGGGTAAGTCCCATGTCCTCCCCTTTGCCCCCACAGGATACAATTCAGATTTATCTGCATTTACTTTGTAACCTGAAAATTTACCAAAATCATCTAAGATGGTCTTTACATGGGGAAGGGCTTGAGCCAGATCAGAAATATACAGTAAACTGTCATCAGCATATAAAGAAATCTTAACTTCTGTATCCCCAACCCTGATTTCTTGAAAAGCATCAGATTGTCTAATGTAGGAAGCCAGTGGTTCTAGACTAAGGGTGAATAGGAGGGGGAAGAGAGGGCAACCCTGTCTAGTGCCTCTACAAAGGCCAAATGTGGTGGAAATCACTCCATTGACCCTAACTCTAGCTATCTGGCCTACATATAAATTACTGATCCGTGTCCTGAACTTGTCTCTGAAGCTGAACCCCCCCCCATGACCGCATCTAGATATTGCCAGTCTACCCGGTCAAATGCTTTTTCTGCATCCAGAGATAGTACAGCACTGGGATATCTCCCTGAAGGGAATTCAGCTCCGGAGAGAACATTCAGCAGGAGATGGACATTGTCTTGCAAGTGCCTCCCTGGTATAAAACCAGTCTGATCTGAATGAACCAAGCCAGCTATCACCATCTGCAGATGAATACTAAGAACTTTAGTAAAGATTTTTGCGTCCTGGTTGAGTAGAGCTATGGGTCTATAGCTGGCACAAAGGACAGGGTTTTTCGCTGACTTTGGTATCACAGAAATGATAGCTTCCTTCCAGGTGTCAGGGAGGGCCTGGGGCTCCTGTGCCTCATTGCAAACCTTCGCCAGCAAGGGGATCAGGTCTTTCCCAAAGCATTTGTAAAAGTCAGCTGTATAACCATCTGGGCCTGGTGCTTTCCCTGCAGGCAGGGATTTTATTGTCTCTAATAATTCCTTTTCAGTGAATGGGATTTCCAAACCCTCTCTCTGTGCAACTGAAAGGGTTGGGAGCTCCACCCTCTCTAGAAATTTTTGAATAAGATCTGGGTGTTGTGGATCTCTTTCCACTTTATAAAGATTTGCATAGAACGTTTTAAACTCCTCTGATATCTCTCCTGGTGAAAATTTGTCCTGAGGGGGGATGGAGGCTGGGGTAATCCTCTCCACATATCTGTTCGTGGCCTGCTTCCAGAGCCTTAAGGCTAACAACTTGCCTGCCCTCTCTCACTTTTCAAAATAATTTTGTCCTATGTACCTTAAATTGTTCTCTACCTGCCTCTGTACCAGGGAGTCATAGTTATCCTGGGCTTGCTTCAATTTAGTCAGAACTGTAGGGTCCCACGAACCTTTATGCTCAGCCTCAAGGGCCACAATAATGTCTCGGGTGTTCTGAAGCTGGATCTGGTATTGTTTATATTTATACAAAGCATATGAAATTGTGTGACCCCGTATGACTGCCTTCAAGGCATCCCAAATATATTTAAGGGCTGAGCCCTCTACTAAGTTTTCTTGCAAGTAATTCTGAATAACTTATTTAATTGAAGCTATATACTGTTTGTCATTTAATATACCTGGATCAAACTGCCAGAGCCCCTTTGGTTTGGGTTCCCCCAAGTTTAATTTTGCCTTAACCATAGCATGGTCTGATAGAGTAATCGGTAGAATGGATACATCTTTAAAACTGTACAGAAACTAATTTTGTGTATAAAACCTATCCAGGCATGCGTATGTATTTGAAACTGGAGAGAAGAAAGTGTAGTCCCTAGAGGTGGGGTTAAAAGATCTCCAGGGGTTGACCATTCCGGACTCGGTACAAAGATTTTTTAAAAGATGGGAGCAGGTCTTGGAAACAGGGAGTTTGAGTGAGCTTCTATCCTTCACCACATCTTCTACACAGTTCCAGTCCCCCATACAGATAATTTGTCCTTCTGGAAAACCTGATAATTTATTAAATAGGGACCAAAAAAATTCCTCCGAGGTGGGGGTAGGGGCTTATATCCCAAGTAAATGTATTGGCTTACCTCTCAGTAATCCCAATAAAAACAACCAGTGGCCCCAGCCTGCTCTCTGTATCTCCTGTATCCGGAATGGAAGACCCTTCTCAGGAGGAAAACCATGCCCGCCTTCTTAGCAGTGGGGTGTTCATCTGAATAAACATTGCCAACCCATGACCTTTGGAGCTCCAGATGCTCCTGTAATGAAAGTTTAGTTTCTTGAAGGCATGCAATGTCGCAGTGTTCTATTTTTAACTCTGCCACTTGTACTGAAGTCATTACAGTAAATATTCCTTTGGGGCAGAGAAAGAAGAAAGGAAGAAAATTAGGAAAACGAGGTAAAGAGAAGAGACTGGCACTTCAATATAGAGGTGCCCTAACTGTAAACCAATAAACTTCCCCCTCTCCCAACAAAAAACAATGGGGAGACGAGGGAAACAGAACTGTGCCAGCAGACTCTGCCAAAGCCTCTACCAGGTGGAGGAATATCCCTCCCCCAGGAGAGGAAAGGGACCGATGTCCTTGAAGGGTTGAGCACCCTCCCATTGGGGTGTAAGGTTGAGGGACCTGGGGCTAACCAGGAACTCCAAACCCTTTACCCTCCTATGTGTTGTGAGCTACTGGTGAGACTAGGGTGGCCTTCTGCTTTCCCAGCCCAAAAAATAGTGACCACACTATATCTGCAATCCGGAGAGCCATCTCTGTTTAGAACTCAAATTGCACCTCCCTCCCACCCCATCCCCCACCCCCCAAAACAACCATATTTAGCTGTCTATCTGTTTGTCTGAATGAAATCCATATAAAATAAAATGCAGGAGTAAATTCTCCCTGGTGTTCAGGGCTGTCAAGTGGCTTCCTCCCTCATCCAAGCCAGCATAAAGGGCTGCGATGAAGAACGCTGCGACCAACCACTCCCTCCCACTCTCCAGCCGTAAACCAATTTATGTAAATTAAAAAATAAATGTGGATGTCGCTGTAAAATAAATAAAGCCTCAAGCCACAGCACTCAAGGATTTAACTAAGCTTAAGTTCACAGATGTAAAAAGTCAGCAGTGTTTTAAAAGAAAACATAATATATGACTGGGAGGAGGAAGTTCAGTGATGCAGGAGGTCGTTTCAACAAGCAAAGTCCGAGAGTCCCACTTCAAACTCAGTCCCAGTGAGTTGGGTTTCCACAAGACGATGTTCCTGTCAAGAAAAGTTCAGCTCCTCCTCTTCATTTATCCTTCCCTCAACTCTGATCCCCTGTGGAGGATAAGGACACTATGGGGGAACCCCCAGCAGGAGGAGAGAGAGAGCAGATGGCAAATCCCACGAGGGTCCAGGCCCAAGGGATGAAAGTAAATCACTCAATTTTTGCAGGATAACATCTCTTAAACAAGCACCAAAGTGTTTGAAAGATATATGTCTCTTCTCCCATTGTTAGATCACTTTCCCATCAGATCTGGACTAAAGCTGATAAAGACTGTTAAATCTAACCTTTTTGAAGCCATCTAGAGAGAGATCAGAGTGCAGTGGTAGTAAAGCTTCTGCTCTGGAGTAGGGGTTAAGAGGCTTCCTGGCACCGGGGGCCAGCAACAACAAAAGTTGTTCAATCTGGCTCTCTGCGATCTCTTCTTTTAAATCTGGTATGGGGATACCTTCAGTTTTCAGCAAGTCCGCTGCAACAAGGAGTGAGTCAAACACCTTAGGGCCATCGTATTGTTCCACCCATAGACGCGCTGGATAACTCAGAAAAGCTAGTTTGCCCTTTTCCCGAAGCTGATTTGTCATCCATAACACCTTCTTCCTGTGCACAGCCATAGTAGGTGGAAAATCTTGGTCTATGTAAACCTTTGTGCCATCAAAGTTCAAGTCATTTTTGGCCCAAGCCATACAAAGGATTTTTTCTTTAATAGGAAATTTAAGGAACTTAATTAGAATGGCTCTTGGTGGTGCCCCTGTTTTGGGTTTAGTGCCAAGTGTCTGGTGAGCCCTTTCTATTTCTAACAGTAGTTATGGAAGATGAACAGTTGGATATTGTGGCAGTCATGGAAACATGGTACACCGAGAACCATGACTGGGATGTCAACATACCAGGGTACACAATCTACAGAAGGGACAGGGAAGGTAAAAGAGGAGGTGGAGTAGCTCTATACATAAGGGAAGAGATCAAAGCTACAGAACTAAAAAGTAAAGGGGGAGGACAAAAGGCACTCTGGGTCACCTTGGAGACAGGGAATGGCATCACAATCTGCACAGGGGTTGTATACAGACCCCCGTCTCAAGGGGAGGAAATGGACAACAAAATGATAGAGGACATTCTCAAAATGGCTGAAAAAGGGGAGATACTGTTGATGGGGGACCTGAATATGCCAGATGTTAACTGGATAACAGGTACTGCAGCCACATCCAAGAGCAGGGTCATTCTCGATGCCCTGCAGGGGGGCAGGCATTAGACAGCTTGTGTTGGAACCCACTCAGGAGGGAGCAATATTAGACCTGGTACTCTCAAATGGAGAGAGGATCACAAATTTAGAAGGCAGTAGACATCTGGGAACAAGCAACCACTGCACAGTGTGCTTCACAATGAGCACAACCATGGAGATAAGCCATACAAAAACAAGGATACTGGACTTTAGAAGAGCTGACTTTGGCAAAATGGGTGAATACCTGAAAAATGCACTAGCAAATGACCAAAAAGGAGGAGTGGGAAGAACAATGGAGAAAAATCAAAACTGCCATCATAGAGACAACAAGCCTTTGTGTGAAACAAATAAAGAAAACAAAGCGGAGTAAAAAACCACTATGGTTTTCAAACGAGGTGGCAGGGAAGGTTAAGGAGAAAAAGGCTGCATTCAAAAAGTATAAGGAATCACAGAAGGAGCATGACAAGGAACTGTATCAATTAAAGCAGAAAGAAGTGGGAAGGCAGTCAGACTAGCAAAGGCCCAAACCAAGAAAAAATAGCCAACTCAGTTAAGAAGGGGATAAAACCTTTATAGGTACATTAGGAGCATAGAAAGGTTAAGGGAGGGATAGTAAAGAATAATAAAGGAGAGGGGGGGTGGGCAGAGGGAGACAGTGAAAAGGCAGAGATACTGAATGAATACTTTTGCTCAGTATTCACAAAAGAAGATGAGGAGGAGTTACCTAAACCAGACAATAGAAGCACTCTGGGTAGGGGGTTGACACCAGTCCATTCACAGAAGAAAGAGTCCTGAAAGAACTCCTAAAACTCAAGGTGGACAAAGCAATGGGGCCTGATGGGATTCACCCCAGAATCCTAAAAGAACTAAGGGAGGACCTAGTGACACCACTGACCATGCTTTTTAACAGATCATGGCAGGATGGGGCGGTACATGAGGACTGGAGGAGGGCAGATGTGATTCCCCTTCACAAGTGAGAGCAAGACAGAAGCGGGAAACTACAGACCTGTAAGTTTGAACTCAGTGGTAGGGAAAATGATGGAATCACTTCTGAAAGAAAGAATTGTTGAGTACCTAGAGGCCAGCAGGGCACAGGACCCAAAGCAGCATGGATTTACAGCAGGAATGTCATGTCAGATGAATCTAATTGAATTCTTCACTGGGTGACCAAAGTAATAGATTGTGGAGGGGCTGTGGATATGGCCACCTAGACATTAGCAAGGCATTTGACACAGTCCCACACAAAAGATTAATAGTCAAGTTAGCCAGCCTGGGAGTGGGTCCCAGGGTGGTAGCCTGGTAGCAAACTGGCTGCACAACAGGACACAGAAGGCAATCAGTGAATGGAACACATTCTGAAGAAAGCAAGGCTAGTGAGTACCTCAGGGCTCAGTACGGGTCCAGTCCTTTTAACATCTTTATAGGTGACATTGCAGAGGGTCTGAGGAAAGGTATGCCTCTTTGCAGATGACACAAAGATCTGTAACAGAGTTGACAAGGAGGGTAGAAAAGATGAGAAGGGACTTGGCAAGGTTGGAGGAATGGTCAGACATGTGGCAACTTAGATTCAATATAAAAGTGCAAAGTAATGCCCTGGCAAACAAAACCCAGGAGAAGAGTACACAATAGCAGGGGAGGTACTAACAACAACAAAAATGGAAAGGGACCTGGGGGTAGTCATATCAGATGACCTAAAGGTGGGTAAGCAATGTGAAAAGTCAGTAAGGAGAGCCAGGGGGATACTGGGATGCATAGGAAGGGGTGTCACAAGTAGAAAAAGGAAGTGGTTATCCCTCTGTACAGACAGTTGGTGAGACCCCATCTGGAGTACTGCATGCAGTTTTGGAGACCTCATCTACGCAAGGACATAGACAGGATGGAAGCAGTCCAGAGGAGGGAAACTAAAATGGTGCAGGGCCTGCAGCAGAAGCCATATGAAGAGAGAGACTGAGAGAGCTTAATATGTATACTCTTGATGAAAGGAGGGACAGGGGGGACATGATAGAAATGTTCAAGTACCTCAAGGGAATCAACAAAGTCCAGGAGGGTAGCATCTTTCGGAAAAAGAGATGTGTAAGAACAAGGGGGCACAATTTAAAGATAGAGGGGGCATGGCTCAGGGGTAATGTGAGGAAATTTATTTTCACGGAAAGAGTGGTGGATACATGGAACAGCCTTCCTGAGAAGGTTGTTGGGTCTAAAACAGTGGGGGAATTCAAACATGCATGGGACAGACACAAGGCAATTATAGTTGGGGGTTGCAGGAAGTAGGCTGTTGGTTAACTAGAATCTGCAGCTTATCCAGTAGGTAGGGAAATGGGCAGACTGGGTGGGCCAAGTGGTCCTTATCTGCCGTCAAAGTCTATGTTTCTATGTTTCTATGTAGTAGTTACTCTTCAAGTTGCAATTCAGTTCGAAACCAACATTCCATATACACGGCCATGTCATCTTGTTTTACTCCCTCGGCAATGCCCACCACATGGATGTTATTTTGCCTAGAGCGGGCTTCAGCATCTTCTGCTTTGTCTGTGAGGGCCCTCTCTCCCTCTCTTGTAAAGAAATGCTACAGAACAGCCGTAGGCTATGTGTTCGTTTTGCAGAGATTCAACGTGTTTTTCATTTGAAGTCATTCTAGTTTAAAGTTTTTTTTAAATCTTTCTGGATATCTGTTACTTTCCCATCGATGCACTGTAGCAATCTCAGTATTTTCCGAGCTTCAAATCTGGTACCAATCAACCCAGAGTCCGAGCCAGAGTCCTCCTCCCCTGAGCCAGATAGTATGGAAGAGTGGGAGGTTGCTGGGTTTAGGCTGGAGGCTGCTTTTGATATCTCACTCATTGCGGCCGTTTTAGGGCTCGCAGGACCTCTCTTTGTCCGCCCCATAGCTAAGCGGGGGAAGGTGGTCTAGAAGAGTATTACACAGCAAATTAAGCAAGTAGCTCCTCAGATGCAGTGTGATTAAAAGGCTGGGTAGTGCAGAGCTGAATGCTATGCTGCCATTCCCATCAGCTGCATCATCGGAAGAAGATTTAATACCTTTTATTGGACCAGCATAGATATTACAAAAGAAAACAGGTGCTGCTTTAGCTTTTGGACTACACTGAGTCCTTCTTCAGAAACTAATGCCAGTTGCTTTGGAAGAATACAATCTATCATCACCCAGATCATACATAAAAAACATATAAAAAGTTGTACAAATTCTATTTGGCAAAAATCCATTCAAAGATCAACTGAGAACGGAAAGGAAGCACATAGTCTAACTGTTATCCAAGGAGACATTTCAAGGTCAAATGTCAAGCAGACCAGATAATACCATTCCTAAAAAAAACATTAAACATCGAGTGTCATTTTGAACTATGCATGAGTGAGTGTGTTTGTGTATACAAGAAAAAATAAATCTTATTAGCCCCAAACTGGCATTTGAAAGTTAACCTAAAAAAAAGAAAACTCATCTAAAGGGAAGGTACTATAAGGTCAAAGTTACAGAATAAATCACCCTTGATCTTGAGAGAAGAAAGCCAGAACACAATTAAAACTAAGACATGTGATTAAAAAACCAAAGTAATAATATGCTAAGGACTTCTAAGAATACCATGGTAAAAAGTCCTCTGAAACAAAACATTTCTTAGTCTATGGCAATTAATGGGTTTAAAGATAAGCTTCTCTAGTGAAAAAGAAACATAAACAACTGTATCACACATTCATACAGTGTTAGTCCTATCAGGAGATGTATGTCCATCATATGCTAAAAATGTCAATATTATCCATTAATTTTAAAACCCACACTCCTATAACATGACCTTTCTACAATATTGTTTTAAACATCAAGTATTAATGTGCCATTAAAAATCAATCCTAACAAAGACTCCATAGTAATTAAGATCCTAATATGTTCATTGTTTTGTAGTGTGGCAGTATATAATCATAATCTGCTGTATAAATGGTAACAGTCCTAGAAATTTGAAACAAAACCTAAGGGAATCCATCTCCTCCCCGGAGGGAACACCAATGTATTGATAACTAGTCAGATGGAATCATACATTCATTTTGTATGTGAACAAATAGTCATCACACAACGTAACCCCATTGTGTCATGTACTAGATGGCAAGAATATGTGCACATGAAAGGAACAGGCACAACACCAACTACCTAGTAAATGAGATACTGCACCTAAAATGTCCATGTATGAACATGTATCTGTATATATGCTTTACCCCATACCACCAACCCAACCCCACCCTAATTTTTGGGGGTGGAACCAACATAATGAAAACCAGTTAAAAGGGATTCTATATCCATTTAGTATTAAAACATACAACAAAAACACAATGTACTCCCATTACACATCCATTCATTGTTCCTGAAGTTGGTGAAAGTTTAAGTAGAGTAATGTGACATAAAACCTAAATCAATGTTCATACCATCTCCCGCCCTACTGAGAAGTAAAATGAGCTTGATCTCGAAAGCCCATCTCTGTTGTGTATTTTTGAAATGTCCTTTCAAAGCCAGGACCAACAAATGGATATAGAATCCCTTTTAATTGGTTAAATGGATATATGCACTGATGAGAGCAATTTGGCTGCATGTATCTTTCCATAGCTCCATTGCTTCAATGCCCTAACCTGCTTTTTTGTCTGCTGTATTGTCTCATATTGGAGGTTTTATGGCCACACTGAAAGCTATAAGAAGCAAAGAAGGAGCAGAAGAAAGGGCTGATTCAAATGAAAAGTTATTTTCCCCAAAAACTGGTATCCGGAAGCCAGCTCTGCAATGGGGGGCTGCAGGTTCACCTCTCTTGACTGGAGTAATGATTTCCCCAGCAGTACTGCATCCTGATCCCAGCACTAAGGCAAAAACTTCAGGAAAGCCAACACTGGCTTCAATACAGACCATTCTTGTGGAATTTCAAGCAGATGTCAAGGACTCGCTGCAGAAAATGCAAAGTTCTCTCACAGACATTTCTACCTGCTGTGGAAATGTAGAGGCAAAAATTACAACCATAGAAGAACGGGTTGATACAGAGGAGGAAAATGTAGATATGCTCACAACCAGGGTCCTAACTGCAGAAGCATCAGTTAATGCTTTTCCTTGTGAACAGTTAAACACCCTGGCTAGGACTGAGAAAATTGAAAATACACTTTTACTCAAGAACTTAAGACTGATTAGGCTTCTAGCAAGAATCCCTAAGCTGGAATTGAAGTCTAAAGTGGAGATGTTATTAACACTTGCTTTTTCGCCAGAACAATCTGCTGTTCTTGATTCAGTATTCAGACCTCAAATCAGAAGATACTCACAGAAACAACAAGCTGCATCTATACCTGGACCTGTGGCAAGGTACATGATTTGTACCTTTACTTCTATCACTCAACAGATTTCAATGCTTCAAGCTGCCAGGCAGAAAAAGAGATTTATGTATGAAGGCACCAACATTCATCTATATCCGGATTTATGTCTCGCCGCTCAGAGATGCTGAGAATGTTTTTTAAATATGAGAGCTGAATTCTTACAAACAGGTGTAACAGCTGTTCTTCAATCCCCTGGCAAGTTAAAAGTTACTTTTCAGAATGAAGATTACTTTTTTGATGTTGATGTGACATGGGCTTTTTATGAGAAAAATGTTGCCATGCCTACAGATTTGGGATTTGATCTGGATGTTCAAGAAGAATAAGGAATGGCAGATAATACCCAATATACAGTATTCCAATAACCACTTGATCTTGTGAACTGGGTTATGAAATTTAGTTACATTGGTGTCTGCTAGATTATATTCCACATAAACTATAACATAAGATAATAATATTTGCCTAAAATGAGAAGCTTTATTTTTTCCTTTTTAGATGGGAAGTTTAAAACTTGGAGCATGGAATAAGAAATAACTTGTATTTGTTTTCTATTGATGCATGCTTTCGATTTTGAATCAAATGCAATAAGCTTTCAACCTCCAAAAGTAAAAAAATCTTTTTATGCTTTTTGAGATTATCACTTTGTATTTTTTGCTTTTGAGATGTTTAATTACTCCAGATGAATTTAATGCTAATTTTTTGAATTTCTCTCTGAATGAAAAATAAAGTATATAAAAAAAAAAGCAACAATGGGTACGAGGAGGACAGCCTAAGGCAAAATGACAAAAGGAGTGAAACAGAGGGTCCAGTCTGGCAAGGGAGGATTTGGGACCTCCACTGTAAACTATGTCACCATAGTTAAAAATAAGGAGAATCAGCTTTACAACAATCTCACGGCATGCAGGAAGTGGGATACTCATTTTGTTCCTGCATAGTGCACGAAGCTTGGGGTGGCGCTTATGGTATATGGAATTAATGTGTACTGAGAAATCAAGATGATGTTCCAGCCAGACCCCAAGATACAATAAAATAGGGCACATCCTCAGTCACAGCACCATCAAGGGTATGAAAAAATGGAAGGGAAGTGAGTCCGATTGTGAGGCCACATCCAAATTTGTTTTTCAGAATTTGGATTTTTGGCCTTGAATAGCAACATTCTGAATTCTAAAATAATGCCAGGAATCTAAGGTATCTTACTCCTTTGGAGGGATTCTGAGCAACTCTAGCTCAAAAGACATAATTTTAATGTGAATTTTCAGATGCTATGTGCATGATGGCCCTGCCGCATCCCATTTCCAGTGGGGTCCTACTTCTATCTATTTGTGCAACTGTGTAGACTAGAGCACTGGGAGGTTAAGTAATCTACTTAGGGTTACACAGTGACTATTTCTTGCTAATAGGGATTGCACCTGCAATCTCCTGGTTCCTAACCATTTACACTGCATATGTGTGTGTGTGTGTGTGTGTGTGTGTGTGTGTGTGTGTGTGTGTGTGTGTGTGTGTGTGTGCACGCGCAGAGGTATTCAGGTAAGGCAAGCAGTTGCTGATAATGTTTTTTTTGTTTGTTTCTTGCAATGTATTTCCCAGGATAGCCCTGCTGAGAAGCAATAGGATCCTGTTTCTACCCATTCTGTAAGTGAGCAGGTTGACTGAAGCACTATGAGGGTACGTGAGTAGCTTAGGGTCACATAGTGAGTACGTGGCTATAGCGGGGTTTGAATTTGAAGTCTCCCAGTTCTCAGCAGTGCTCTAACAATTAAACCACACTGCCTACTCCATCTGAGGGAGGATTGAAAAGAGCCAGCTACTGCTGGCAATAAATTTGTTTTCCAATTAATTTACCCAAGTTAGCCACACTGAACTGCAGCATCTTGTTTCCAGTATTTCCTACTTTTGCCAGTTTGTACAACATATTTACCAAGAGTATTCCCGCTGTAATGCAATATTTCAGTTTTATTGGGGTCTTGATTTTACCCGTTGCTACAGTGTATTTCCCCAGGATAGCCTAACTGAGATGCCACAGCTCATTTCCAGTGGGGTTCTGCTTCCACCTGTTTCCATAACTAGGTTGAATGGAGCACTGGGAGCTTAAGTGAGTTGCTCAGGGACACACAGTAAGTATTTAGTAATGAAGGTCTACCAATTGATATATGACAGCTGCTAAATGGTGCCTCTATATCTTTAAATTACATTCTTTTTTGAAAATTCAAAATGTATTCAATCATTTTCACATAAGACATGATTGTTACATACTTAATAATCACCAAATACAGACTGATATTTCATGTTTTATAGGTCTTAAATGGAAATGTTAAACATTATTGAACTACTATTGTCTGGAGTAGTAAACAAATGCATGTACAATCTGGAGGACAAACTGCCTCCTGGGTAAATAAATAATACATAAAAGGAAAACACTTCTAGGCAGTCCTTTAATTCTGCAAGACTTAGGTCTTGAGATTACTTAGGGAGATGGCCATAGAGTCAAACCTGTGAAGGAACTACATGTTCAGAGGAAAAACATATTCTGTAATAATTGTAATGTAATCAAGGGCAGTATCTAAGTAAATATTGAGAACCTTCATTATGAGTGTTGTGTGCTGTGTCGGTAGGCGAACAACACCTTTCAGAGTTCATTGACTTAGTCTGGGGAAGGATTTAGGGTAGGTCCCTTCTTTTCCATTATTCTCCAACTGCCCTAACTACATATTATGCCAGGGCTGCCATAGTTCTAAATGTGATGGGAGTCATAGCTTCAGTGTCATATTTATCTGTTCCATAGATTCTAATTCCTGATCTTTTGTACTCTACATTTGCAGGGAGGAGGTTAAGCCAATGCAGGGTGATATAACATTTGTATAAGATGCCATTTCTTTCTATGACCTCTCTGAGAGGTAGGTAATCCTAAAACTAAATCTTGAAAGGAGAAAGGGAATTGAACCATGGTCAAGTGTTACAATTCTGCATGAATCCCCCCCAGAAAGGATGGATGATTGGGCAACTCCAAAATATGTGGCAGTGAGTGCTCACTACTCACACTGTCTCCATCAGGTGTCTGTGTATGTTGTGTTTAAATGCTTTGTGACTGTGGTGGTCCTAAGACACCTAGCAGTGATTTTCCACTCCAATTCACACCACGTGGTAGAGGCAGTGACTGCCCAACCAATAAGAAAGCAATTTTTCCAGTGCTGTGTTAAAAGAAGGGTAACACTCTCTCCTTCTCATCTCAGCTTGATTTGCTCCAATGCTAGGTCATCTTTATGAAAAGGTAGCTTATAAAATTCAAAACTAGCCTAGCTTTAGCTTTAATGAGCACTAACCAATAAAAAAGTGGTCTAAATTAGACTGCGGTGAGTAACAAATTGTATTCTTTTAAATGTGCAATTTCACGTCATTTCATTCTTCTCTTGTACAAGACATTAAAATGTTACTAGAAAAGGAAACTTTAAACATAATACAGTATCATACACAATTCCATTCAAAACACAAGTACATATTATGTGTAAAGGTATTAAGGATTCCATGTCAGATTTGAAGTCTATGAAATTCCATATTTTTCTGACACGCACTCACAACTTTACCTTATTTTAAAATTATGCACTGTTCATGTTAGTACATTGAGTATTATAAATGTCTGTTAAGTATAAAGTTGTTTGAACACATGATCCTGTTTATAAAAGTTATATACTGTAATTATTACACAAATAATATCAGCAAACAAGTATTTTGGAATCCACAATTAGCAAATATAAAAATTCTGCAGAAGGGAACTTTCAACATCAGTGAATGGCAGGGCCATAAATATACAGACCTGTGGTGCACATAAAAATACAAACCAAGCTGGTTATCAAATAACAGGCATTTATTATGTCACGTGAAACAAGAGAGACTTCAACAGAAGCAGTCCAAGCACTTTGAACTGAAACTGATTCTTCAGTAGAAGCACAGTACAGTGTGCTCAGCCCCTGTCATTTAGACAGTGGCAGGCTGAGATGGTAAGAAGAGGATATGTGCTGATCATCATCCACCACTCTCCCTGCCACATCATCCAGATGTGGCAGGGAGAATGGTGGATGCCACATCATCCAGATGCTTTTTAAGGTGAGTCAGGTAGTGGACAACAGGAGGGTGGTGGATGCTTAGTTGGTGTACTGGACCAGGGAGAGCGGGTATGTCATTTATTTTACAACACGGATCAGGGCAGGAGTGTTCTCTCTGGACTAATGGAGTGATTTCATTTTAAAATGTGGGTCAAGTTGAGAGGGGGATGAACTGCAGGGTTAATTTCATTTCATAACAGGAATCAGGGCAGTTGAGGGTACCACTAGATTGCTAGAGATTTATAAAGTTGAGCCGGCCAAGATGCAACACAGTATCCTGTGACACTGCATGACAAAAGGGATTAACAGCAATTGAAATTGCCTTGTTTACTGCAGTAACTCTACTGCAGTTTGCTACAGTTTTGTGTTGTAGCCTGGCTGTCACCACTGTACATTAGTGTATGGGGATCAGGTGAGGTGGGGACACTGGTTGAAGCTCTACACAACATATATACTGTATGCATGGAGACATTGTACAAAGCTATCAATGGCCACATAATGGCATGCAAATGGGCCCTTAGCACTTTTCTTACCATATGTGGTCATTGTCATGTACTGTAGGCTACTAAATATGGCACCCAGGGGCAAAGGCACTTCTCCAGTCAGGATGGTCTACTACCCATTGCTCCTGTGTGTTTGTCGCAAATGGGATTGTAGTGCTCTATGTTTATGCACTTTGGCCAGTGCTATCACTGCATAATATTCACATTTTCTTCCTTATATGCCTCCCAGATGAACATGTGCTATTTGATGAGGCTCATATGGCAGTGTCTGAATATTGGGGTTTCAACTGCTAGTATATGTTTACTACAGGATTGAGTGTACTGATCAGCTAGTGTGTGTGGAAATTTAACATGTGTTTTACAAAAATAAAAGAGTTGGCAGTATAGCCTAGAGGTTAGAGTAATGAGCGGTGAATGAGCTTGGTACATCCAGCATACCTGGGTTTGATTCCCACAGTCTCCACACTCCACTTGCATACTGTATGACTGGGCCGGTCACTTAACCACCCCAGTGCTCCCCAGGTCATCCCTGAAAACAAGCACTAGTGCCTAGCAGGCCTTACCTGGTTACCATAGAATTAAAAAAAAATTAGCATACATAATAAAAATGGCTGAAACACTGACACAAAATGAAAACCAGGCACTGAGGTGAATAGTACACCTGATCCTGCTCTTCAGGTGTATCAGTTATTTAACTTTCCTTTCTGTTTTCACTATCCACTCCAAAGGAATCACATTTTTCTATGGAGGCAAATTTGATTTGGAAAAAAGAAATACTTAATAAAAAGTAAATGTGGCTCAAGAGATGTCACTTGGCTAATTATGAGCATTCCAGTGTAACTTCATAGGGTTTTACAACCATTAAGCTTTGCTTCTTGGTTCCTGAAATTTAAGATGTCATGGGAAGACACTCTTGATTGACGAAGAGACTTCTGAGCACCACACAAATCATATCCTCATGGCCAGTCTGTACCTTTGGTGCTTTAAAGGAGATAGGAAATTATTTCCTAACATTTTTATTAGTTAAATAAAGCACAAACCTCAAACAATGGCCTCTGTGTATGTTTTTTTTTATTGAATAACTGGTTAAAATGCTGGTTTGTGTGCCACTTGCAATTGTTGAACACAGCATTGGCTTGACTGTCTGTTTTTGAATCAGGAATCAGTGCGTGTCATGCTTGGAAATACCTACCTCACAGACTCCCGATTCAAAATAAAGCGTGCGGCTGCTGGACACACTAGTGATGGCACGCTCACATCCAATTATTCCCATGTGAAATAATCGCTGGTCCTTTCTTTGGCTACATGGTCAGCAGCAACCCCCTTCACTCTGCTGCTGGTTGCCTTACTGCACAAGTATACAAGTAATTTATGTCAAGAAATATTGTAGAATGCTGGGGGGTGATGCTGGCGGTAGGGTTCTCAGTAATTTTTATAACAAGAGAAGTGAGCAAGTACATAGAGTAGGGAGTCAGGCAACACTCTGCAGAACAGTTAGTATCAGTAGAGTTATGTCTCCTTTCCCTCCAGAATCTCCCTTAGGTGGGTTGGGGCAAGTGCCCATGGCCGGCAACAGTGCTGCAAGCTACAGTCTGCCTCTGCTTCCTGGTTCCCCTGGCATGCCCTCTCTCATGTGTCTCCCCCTCTGACTGGCCCTGCCTTTCACCCATCTGTTGTGCCACCCCGCTGTCCTTGTCAGTGCTGGCCTGTTGGGGTATGTGCTTCTTTCCAGTTGTCACAGTGCTGCCTGTCACTTGCCTGCTGATTGCATGCACGTTGCTGCGGACATTCCTCAGGGCTACACAGGTTCTCCTGGCAGTTTGTTTCCAGTCACCATGGTGATGGCCATATCCATGTGCACACCCACATTGTGCATGCCTGTTACCTGGCACACTACCTGCCTGTGGTGCCTATTCCTGCAGGGCACATGGTCACTGGTCCACTGGCGCTCTGATTGCAGGGGCCCTCTTGGTGTATTAGCGCTGTTGACTGTGCTCTGATTGATGGTGCCATGATGCAGATGCCTTGACTGCCCAGAACCCTGTTTGGGTAACTGTCAAACAGGGGAGTCACTGTAGCTAGTGGTAACATTGATAAAAGCCCTCTGAGGTAGGAAACTGTCTCTGCTGGTTGTAATGTCATGAAAGCCCTCTAGAAGTAGGAGACACCACTGCAAAGCACTGCCACTGCAAGCTGCAATGTGTAATACACGTTTGTAAGTGCGTGTGTGTGTGTGCATGTGCGTAGGCGCACCTGTGTCCATGTAGGCATATGGAAGTATGTGTGAGAGTGTGTGTGTTTAACAATGTACTGTCTTTCAAACCTTCACCACTGGTACTTTGTTTCATTTTATGTTTAAGAGACTATCATCCCATCCCTTTAGTTTAAAAGAACTAGCAGCAACCAGTGGGGATTGACAGTGTCCTTTAATCAGTGCATTCCTTAAAGTTCTGCTCCTTCGTATTTTGCTGTGGAAACATTACACAGCAGTGGGGGAGGAGGGGAAGAACAGGAGAAGAAAAGGGCAATGTCATTCTCAGGGGAGGTCAGGAAGGCAGTCAGAAAGAAAAAGGCAGCTTTTGGAAAAATACAAAGGGGAACAGTTGCAGTTCATTAAATAGAACTACAGAGAAAAACTCAGGGAGGCCAGTGTGATGGTGAGGAGGACCAAGGCGGGTGCTGAACTCAGGACAGCAAACAGAGTGAAAGTCAATGGAAAGGTCTTCTTTGGGTATATTAGAAAAAAAAGGAAAACAACGGAGGACATTGAAAGGCTAGCAAGAGGGTCGGATTTGGCAGAGGATAACCAGAGGAAAGAGAATGTCCTGAATTACTACTTCTTCTTAGTGTTCTCAAAGGAAAATGATGGTCCACTGCCAAACTGTAGAGCAGCTAGAGTGCAAGACTGAGGACAGAAGCTACAGGTTGGGCTGGTGTCTGCAGTCATAGTTCTGAAAGGTCTTCTGGCTTTAATAATAATAATAATAATAATAATAATAATAATAATCTTTATTTGTAAGCGCCTTTCCAGGAGATCAAGGTGCTGAACATAAAATATAAAACACATACAAAAATAACACCTTTTAAACATTCCATAAAATCCAGTTAAAATAAATTATTCCCATAATGTAATTTCCAATAGCAGCATAACGTTAATAACTAAAGGCTATCAGCTGACACTGTCAGGGAAAGCTAATCTAAATAAATAGGTCTTGAAGGCTAATTTAAAGCTTTGGATGGTTAGGCACTCCCCCATCCAACAAGGTAGAGAATTCCACAAGGTAGGGGCTACATAAGCAAAGGAACAAGCCCCAGATGTCTTCAAAAGCACCCTGGGAATCTCTAGCAATCCCTCATCTGTGGATCGAAATGGTCGGGAGGGGCAGTAGGGGCAGAGGAGATCTTTCAGATAGTGGGGTCCTAGTTTGTGTAGGGTTTTATAGGTCAGCAAAGCAACCTTGAAGGTGATCCACCACTGTATAGGCAGCCAGTGCAGTCTGCAGAGCACAGGTGTAATGTGACCGGTCCTGGAAGTACTAGTCACAAGCCTGGCCACCACATTCTGCACCAGCTGCAAATGGCAGCTATCAACCCCCAGTAGCCCTAGGTACAGGGCATTGCAGTAGTCAAGGCAGGTGGTCACAAAGACGTGGACCAAGGCAGAGAGATCATAGGGAGGAACCAGATGCTTCATCTGGGTGATATTCCTCAGACAAAAAAATGAGATCTTGACAACCGACAGCACCTGAGATTTCAGGGTCAGCTCTCTGTCAAAAATAATGCCCAGGCTATGCATCTGATGTGAGGCAGCCAGCTGAGCATCCCTGAACCAAAGCCAAGATGACTGTCCAGCCAACATACCCACCACCCAACAATCTGGGTTCACCACCAACACCTTAGTCTTATCTGAATTAAGCCTCAGCCAGCTGGTATTCATCCAGTCCTGAATCCTGGAGAGACAGTTGTTAAATACCAAGATTGCATCCTCCTGCCCAGGTACAAAGGACAGGTAGAGCTGAATATCATCTGCATAGCAGTGAAAACTCAAGCCATACCACCTAACAATGTCTCCCAATAACAGCATATACACTGTGAACAACATAGGTGCCAAATTGGAGCTCTGCGGAACCCCACAGGATAGGGGGAGAGCGTCAGAGGAATAAATCCCAGTGACCACTCTCTGAGTCTTACTCTGCAGAAAACATCTAAATTATCTGAGGATCATGCCAGATAGTCCACAGATGAACTGCAGGTGCTCCAATAGCATACCATGGTCCACAGTGTCAAATGCCGCAGAGAGATCAAGGAGGACCAAGATTGAACAAGTCCTCTGATCTCTCGCTATTTAGCACCCGGACAAGAGCCGTCTCAGTACTATGCCTCTTCCTAAATCCAGACGGAAGAGAATCATAGACATTGTGGGTGATAAGATGGTCATCCAGCTGCAGTGCAAACACCTTCTCAATAACCTTACCCACAAAAGAAAAGGTTAGAGACAGGTCTGTAGTTGGCAGAACAATCCGGGTCAAGTGAGGGTTTTTTCAGGAGTGGTCACATGACCGCCTCCTTTAGGGGATCAGGAAAGATCCCCCTCGCCAATGAATTCCAGACTATCTCTGCAAGGATCGGGCATATCTCATGCACTCAACCCAGTAGGAGTTGCATGGGGTCCGGATCCAAACTACAGCTGGGTGTCCGCAAAGTCTGGATGACCCTCATGATGTCGATGAATTCCAGCTGGCTAAAGTCCATCCAAACAAACCGGGTGCTTGCAACCTCCTGCCAACCACCGCAACACTCCTTAGAAGTAGTCTGGCCAATCTTGGATCTGATGGAGGCAACCTTATCTGCATGAAATTAAGCAAACTCATCACACTTCTCTTGTGAAAAAGCTCCAACAGACTGGAGACAGATTGGATTGCATAATCTGTCCACAGTCCAGAAGAGCTGAGCTGGTCGATTTTGTGCAGCAGCAATTTATCTGGACAGGAATTCTGCCTTCTTACAGGTGATTGTTGATTTATAGATTGTATAATGTTCCATCAATCTAAGCCTGTCACCCTCCAGGCCCAATTTCCACCAGGCCCTCTCCAGCCTTTTCCCCACTCTCCTTGACTCCTTCAAGGTCCCATCAAACCATGGAGATCTTGGACAGAGGGTGAGGGAGTGAACACAAACAGGATCAATAGAATCCAGGGCCTCTGTTACTGCCATATTATAGGCTAGCACCAGGTCCCCTGGATCCATGCACTCCCTCGGCATGCTCGATAGACCCAGTACTGCCATTAGGCCATCTGGGGTAACACTCCGCAAAGGGCGGTACTGGAAAACTCAACAAATCCCTAGACCCAGACAGATTACACCCCCGGATGTTGAAAAAACTGGGGATGATGCAGGGCACCTCCACTGAAGGATATTTTCAGTTGTTTATTATAAATAACTTAAGTGACTTCAGCCAATCAGCACACAGCCAATGTACCCACAGTGTACAGTGGTCTCTTCTGCAGGAACCTTAGCAGTGGAGCATTCCATTTCACAGCCAGGGGGAGGGATGCTTCATTTAACTTTTGAAATAAAATAAAAAAATACTTAAAAACTTATTATCAATCACTCTAGCTAACTCAGGTGATTTATAACTAAAGAGCTAGTAGAACCAAAACAGTCGGGAAAATGATGCAAACTTTAAGTAGTCAGTTGTAACTTTTCATTTCTGAAGTATTTTTCTTTTTCCTTTTGCTCGTTAGGAATTTTATTTTATGTGAAAATATTATGTGGAATAGCTCTCAGCCTGGCAGCTGACATATCTGTCTCTAGTCCCCCTACTACATAATCTGCATTGTGATATCATTGACAGTGACCTCACAGGTGACTGACCTGGCAGTTGCTGAGTGGCTATTCCTAAGCAGCAGTGACATTACAGTCAGCAAGGTCACAATGCTGATGATGTCATGGGTAGAAGGGAGCTAGATATGTCAGCTGCCAGGCAGAGTGCTGCTCCACACAGCACATCTACTAACATCAGGTAAATAATCTTCTAATTAACCAAAGGGTAAAGAAAAATTGCCTTAGATTTAAAAGGTAATGGTTGATTGCTTTTAAAAACTGATATTAGTTTTAGGCAGTACAGTAGCTCTTTAATAAATAGCCCCCCGGAGGTGTCTCTTATGGTATAAGAGACTCCTCTGATGATGTTTGGGCAGCCAGGACCATTCAGCCTTGCTTCATTGTCTTCTCACTCAAACCTCATGCTCGTAGTCTGTTATACTAGGAGACACCTTGCAGGTGCCCTATGAAATTATAGTAGAGACAGGAATAGTACCTGGAGACTGGCAAGAGGTGGATGTTATACTGCTCCATATTGTGGGGGCAAGGGGGACCTGGGGAACTACAGACTGATGAGCCTCAGTTCTATAGTAGGCCAGCTGCTTGAGGCCATATTGAAAAAACAGACAGTGGAGTTCCTGGAGGCCAATGGGCTGCAGGACCTGAGTCAACATGGCTTTGGGAAGGGAAGATCATCCATCTATCTATCTATCTATCTATCTATCTATCTATCTATCTATCTATCTATCTATCTATCTATCTATCTACCTACCTACCTACCTACCTATCTATCTATCTATCTATCTATCTATCTATCTATCTATCTATCTATCTATCTATCTATCTATCCATCTATCTATCTATCATTCATTCTTTAGTAACCAGGTGGAGCCCACTGGGACATAGGTCACTTTCAGGGGCATGCACACAGCCAATCTAGAAGTTAGGTCTGGCAGAACTCAGAAAGGTTCTGACTTAAATAAGACCAGGAACATGAGATGGGATTCTAATTAGTCTTGATTGGTTTTGATTATTTATAAATATTTCAGTAACTGTTCAATTGCATAATAGAGATCAAAATATGTAGAGTTGTATAACACAACACAACAGGGTAAATGGCATACTTTAAATCATTATTTGCATGAAAAATAAATTAGAACTGCTAATGTGGAAGGGAGCAAACAGTAGTTCCTTTGTGGCCTCTCTTGACACACCTCCTCTCTGATCTCTCTTCATCTTTCTCACTTAGTCTCTCATTGCTTCTTTATTTTTAATCACGTTTTCTACCAGATAACTTTTTTGTTCCTCTGTATATTTTATTTTGTTTTTGCAGCTTGCAGGCAGGCACAGGCATCATTCTCCTCCTGTATTTTATTTTTGTAGCTTCAGGCATGGGTAGCTAGGAGAGCACCACCTGATTTTCATTTTTTCCTCTCTCACACTCAGCCTCTCTAATCTGCTTCTTTTACTTTAATCACTTTTACTGCCAGCATTTTTTGTTGTGTTTCTGTATTTTAATTTTTATGTCTGCAGCGGCAGCAGCAGCAGCCACCACACTCACTATCTGATGATTCAGATTTCTCTTTTCTCTCTCTGCTCTAGTCTATACAGTCTCTAATTTGTTCTGCTTATTTTGAATCCTTTGAAATTAAAAAGCAGCTGGGTAGAACACACATTTTTCTCAACAGGTACTAATTTACCACCTGAATGACAAGTCACCATGCACCCCAATCCTCTCTCCCTTGTCAAGGTTCTTAAAGCACAAAACAAATCCATGTGACCTGTGCTCCTCTGACTGCCTTCTGCTTGAGATACCATGGATAAATTTTAACATAGGAAAATTACTTTCTTGTCTGCTTGCCCATCCCTCTGGAATCTCCTTCCAGTGGGACTTAGAACTGCCCCTACCACCCCCTCTTTAAGTCACAGCTTCTTGGTCACAGATTCAGTGCATTCCCATTGCAACTGCACTGGCTAAGATACTAATATAACATACTAAAATGTCAGCAGAATAGGTCTAATGGTCTTTGGAGTCTGCTCGATTTTCAGCACCCGCACTGAGGGCCAATTTTGGTATGTCCCCCCCTTGGGTTATACTGTCCCCAGTCCTAGATGTTCCACCTGTATTGTGCCTGGTCATATTTACCCTCCCCCTGTACCTGTCCCATCCCCTCTTAAACCCATCCACGGTCTCCGTCTCTACCAGCTCCCTGGGCAGTGCATTCCATAGCTCTACCACCCTTTCAGTGAAATAACATCTCCTCCTCTCCCATCTGAGCCTGCCCCCTTCCAGCTTACACTTGTGACCTCTTGTTGCCACACCTTCCTTCCTTTGGAGCACCCTGACTGGGCCTCCTTTACTGATCCCTTTCATGTACTTAAAGACCTCTATCATGTCCCCCCCCCCGTCCCTCCTCTCCTACAGGGTGTCCATGTCGAGCTCCTTGAGCCTCACCACATAGGTCCACTCCCCCAGGCCCCAGATCATTTTGGTTGCCCTGCTTTGGACCCTCTCTAGGAGTGTAATGTCCCTCTTTAAATGTGGTCTCCAAAATTGTACACAATACTCGAGGTGTGGCCTAATCAAGCAGTTGTACAGTGGAAGAATCACTTCCACCTTTCTGGAGGTAATCCCCATGGCGATGCATCCCAGCATCCTATTTGCCCTTGCCGCTGCCCTCCTACAGGTCTTTGAGTTGTACATTTTGACATCTACCACTACCCCCCCAGGTCCCTCTCACCCTCCGTGACTTGAATCATGTCTCCTCCCAGGGTATACCCCTGGCCTGGATTTGTGAATCCCAGGTGCAGAACCTTGCACTTCCCCACATTGAATTTTAGTTTCCATTTTCCCGACCACCTTTCCAGAGCCTCCAGGTCCTTCTGCAAGGCCACCCTCCCCCCTCCTCCCCATCCCCCACTGCACCTTGCTTTGAGTCATCTGCAAAGAGACTTATCTCACTCCTGATACACCTCCTGATGTCTGAGATACAGGCATTGAACAGGAGTGGCCCCAGCACTGATCCCTGGGGAACCCCACTAGTAACCCACCTTGGGGATGAGGTTAACCCTCCAACCACCACCCTCTGAGTACGCTCAGAGAGCCAATTTCCTATCCATCTTAGCAACTGTCTCCCTACCCCCATTTCCTTCAGCTTAGCCAGCAGGCCACTGTGGGGTACCGAATCAAATGCCTTGCTAAAATCCAGAAAGAGGATGTCCACTGGCCTACCCTGGTCAAGGGCCCTCTTCACCCAGTCATAGAACTCAACAAGATTTGTCTGGCATGATCTTCCTGTGACAAAGCCATGCTGCCTATTGTCCAAGCCCCCAGTTTGCTCCAGTAAACCCCCTAGCCTTTCTTTGACAATACCCTCCATCACCTTGCCGACCACCGATGTCAGGCTAAGGGCCCTGTAATTTCCCAACTCCATTCTTGATCCCCTCTTGTGGATCAGCATGACATGGGCCACCCTCCAGTCTTGGGGCACCCATCCAGTACTCAGAGAGATGTTGAAAAGCTTTGCTAGAGGGACTGCCAGGACATCTGCCAGTTCCCTCAGCACCCTGGGATGTATCTCATCTGGCCCAGGCGCTTTCTCCATCTGAAGGGACCTGAGGGATTCCCTTACTCTCTCTACTGAGATTTTAGCCTCATTCTCCCCCTTTTCACCATGCACTGCTGGGCCCCCACCTGTCTGTGGTAGCCACTCCCTTTCCCCAGACCCATCAGGGCCCTTGGTCTCTACCGGTCTCACCCCTTGCTCCGGTTTGCTCCTGCTCCCCTCGCAAGACCTAGCCCCTCCATCCCCCCGGTATAAACTGAGGCAAAGTACTTATTTAGGACTTATGCCTGTTTCTGAACTTGTCCCTGAACTCTCATAATCAACATTGATAAGTAGAGGTTTAATAGTTCCAGGGTATTGATTACTTCTTGATGAAATTATATCCACTATGGCATCATTTTGTGCCTGCTCTGTAATCTTTACTTTATTTCCCTGAGTACTTTCCTTAGCCAGTGCACCTTTAGGTATGTTCTCTCCAAGCAGCTTATCATTAACATCTTCACTTGAAATAAAGGCACATACCTTGTCTGGAACCATTGGGGACTTTACAGCTATTTCAGTTCTACAAGCAGGTTCTGGGATGGTTGGCTCACCAGATGCTGCTCCCCCTTTGTACAACTGTCATCCACTCTAGAAGCAGGCTTGGTGTTGGCCTTTTCGACAACAGCAATGGAGACCTCACCTAACTCACTCTCTGAATGCCTTGCTGTTATCATGGCATTTGGGTACAAGTTTCCTCATTTGAAATCATTGCTCTTAGCCCCTTGGACATCAAGTGAACTGGCCGGCTCTGCCACCCTTCTCTATTTCTGAATGGAGAATACTGCAGAATCCATCTTCATTAGCTCGGCATCCACTTCTCCCAGCAAAAAGCTTGTTTCTTTATTCTCTTTTATCTCCTTCTCCTGGGTCACTGCAGAACCTTCCCACTGGTAAGCTTCCACCTGAGTAACAATATGTTTTTTCTTACTGATTTGTTTCCTTTGAACTATTGGAGCCATAGTAACAGGTTTCACTATGTTTGAAACGCTATTATTTAGTGACATTCCTTCAATCCCAACAGATTTGTCTGCTACAGCTTCCCTTTCAGTGGGGGAAATGTTTAATCCTAAAGTAGGTGAACCCTTCTTTCCTCATTTTTAGTAGTCCTCCAAATTCATACTTAACTTTCGACCGCTATTATCTTACTGAAATTTCAGTAGTCTATATGACCTGATGGGATTCACCCCAGAATCCTAAAAGAACTAAGGGAGGACCTAATGACACCACTGATCACACTTTTTAACAAATCATGAGAGGATGGGGTGGTACCTGAGGACTGGAGGAGGGCAGATATGATTCCTCTTCACAAAAGTGGGAGCAAGGCAGAAGCAGGAAATTATAGACCTGTAAGTTTGACCTCAGTGATAGGGAAAATGATGGAATCACTTGTGAAAGAAAGAATTGTTGAGCACATAGAGGCCAGCGGGGCACAGGACCAAAAGCAGCATGGATTTACAGCAGGAAGGTCATGTCAGATGAATCTAATAGATTTCTTTGACTGGGTGACCAAAGTAATAGACCAGGGCGGGGCTGTAGATATGGCCTACCTAGACTTTAACAAGGCATTTGACACAGTCCCACAGAAAAGATTAATAATCAAGTTAGCTAGCCTGGGAGTGGGTCCCAGGGTGGTAGCCTGGGTTGAAACTGGCTGCACAACAGGACACAGAAGGTAATAGTGAGTGGAACACATTCCGAAGAAAGGGGGGTCACTAGTGGAGTACCTCAGGGCTCAGTACTGGGTCCAGCCCTCTTTAACATCTTTATAGGTGACATTGCAGAGGGTCTGGAGGGAAAGGTATGTCTCTTTGCAGATGATACAAAGATCTGTAACAGAGTTTATACACAAGGGGGTGTAGAAAGGATGAGAAGGGACTTGGCAAGGTTGGAGGAAAGGTCAGACATATGGCAACTTAGATTCAGTGCAAAGAAGTGCAAAGTAATGCACCTGGGAAACAAAAACCCAGGAGAAGAGTACACAATAGCAGGGGAGGTACTAACAACAACAAAAATGGAACCGGACTTGGGGGTAGTCATATCAGATTATCTAAAGGCTGTTAAGCAATGTGAGAAGTCAGTAAGGAGAGCCAGGGGGATAATGGGATGCATAGGAAGGGGCATCACAAATAGAAAAAGGGAAGTGGTTATCCCTCTGTACAGACAGTTGGTGAGACCCCATCTGGAGTACTGTGTGCAGTTTTGGAGACCTCATCTACGCAAGGACATAGACAGGATGGAAGCAGTCCAGAAGAGGGAAACTAAAATGGTACAGGGTCTGCATCAGAAATCATATGAAGAGCGACTGAGAGAGCTTAATATGTATACCCTTGATGAAAGGAGGGACAGAGGGGGACATGATAGAAATGTTCAAGTACCTCAAGGGAATCAACAAAGTCCAGGAGGGTAGCATCTTGCAGAAAAAGAGATGTGTAAGAACAAGGGGACACAATTTAAAGATAGACTGGGGATGGCTCAGGGGTAATGTGAGGAAATGTTTTTTCATGGAGAGAGTGGTGGATGTGTGGAACTGCCTTCCTTGGGAGGTTGTTGGGGCTAAAACAGTGTGGGAATTCAAACATGCATGGGACAGACACAAGGCAATTGTAGTGTGGGTGGCAGAAAGTAGGCTGTTGGTTAACTAGAATCTGCAGCTTATCCAGTAGGTAGTGAAATGGGCAGACTGGATGGGCCAAGTGGTCCTTATCTGCCATCAAAGTCTATGTTTCTATGACCGTGTTTGGGTTTCCAACTGTTTTACAGACTTGGCAAATGATTTTGCTTTATTCTCCTTCCAAGGTGTCATTTTATCCTTATGACCCCACAGTGTTTTCCATGCAGTTTTTGCTTTCAGTTCTTTCACAGAGTCCACTTGTAACATTGGCAAATGATCAAACAAATTGAGTGCATTTCCATGCCATGAGGACCGTAGCAGAGACCACTTGAAACTTCGGTAAAAAAATGATCTAAATTTTTTACCACATGTCCGTGCTATTTCAGGTCTGTTTTATTTAACAAGTGTTGTTTTCCATGACGTTTGTGCTTTCAATTCTGTCGCAAAGTCTGCTTGTAATATCAGTGAATAATCAAACAAATTGACTGTGTTTCCATACCATGAAGACCGTTACATAGACAGCTGAAATTTCAGTAAGATAAGCCATCTAAAGTTTTTACCACTTGTCCATGCCATTTCAGTCCATTTTATTTATGAGCAGTAGGAGTAGGTTATAGATGGTTAGCATGCTCCTACATACTGTGGGGGAGAGAGTTGGAGAGACTAGTTACCTCCTCCATGTTCACTCCATTTTGCTAGAACTCCACCCACCATGCATTTGCTCCTCACCCAAAGGAACCTAAAACATCTTACTTGTGTCTTACCACTCACTGGTTTCCAATTTGTTTTCATATTCACCTTTATCATGCTGTGATTACTATTACATAATGGTTTTAACACACCCCATTTAAAGTGTTCAGGCTCTAGATTAGTGAAAAATAAATCTAAGATATTATCACCACTTGTTGGTGTTACATTTAGTTGAGTTAAACTGTTTATAGTGACATAATTCATTAGCCTCTTTCCATTTGCAGATTTTGCTTGCATGAGCACCCAGTCTGTCAGGTAAATTAAAATCCCCCATTATTATGGAATCTGATCCTGGGTCAGCTGTGTCAAGGATATCAAAGAACAACTGGTTCTCTTCCAGATTTAAATTAGGTGCTCTATAAGCTACACCAACCATGATTTTTTTCTGGTTTGAGGATATATAGTTGCACAAATCAGTTCCACATCTCTGAACCTAGATTCATCATTCCTAAAGTTGCTAGATTCCAACTCACTGGAAATGATGAGTGCTACACCTCCACTTCTTTTTCCATTTCTATTGTGTTGGTAAACTTTATACCCAGGAACTGAAATGTCACAACTGTCATTACTCCACCATGTCTCTGTGATACTACAGATGTGTATTTCATCAGTTTTTAATATATATTCTAGTTGGTCATTTTTTCTGGCCAAACTGCTTGCATTCATATATTGTATGTTTAAATTATTTAAACTCATCTTCTCCCCTCCCCCCTGCTTCATGTGTCTTTTGTATTCAGTGGCAGAGGTGTTAAAACTGCCAACATTTTCCTACTCAGGATTTGACTGCCCTTGTTAATAAGATGTAGTCCATGACTAGCTTAAGTGTGTGATTTTTGAAAAAAAATTCCCAGTGGTCAATAAACAATATATTTGCCTGCCTGCACTGTGCTGTAGTCTTGCATTGATACATTGTATGGTTAAGTTCCTCTCCAGGTGGCATTTATTTAGGGGTAGTAGTCTGGATATTACTAATTTAGCACCTTTGTACTTAATCATTTCCCCTACAGATACTAGCTCATCTGCCATATCCTTTTTGTGTTCTTTGCCAACGTCACTAATTCCCCATGTACAACTACCATATTGCAACTCACATCCTTGTTTAACACAGTGCTCAAAATGTTACTGATGTCCTTAATTCATGCCCCTGGTAAACAGTTCACTTCTTTATTCATTTTGTTATTACCACATATGATTGAGTCACACTCACTAATGATTGAATCACCTATGACTAATTCTTGGATGCTTGTCATTGCATTATTACCAATTACCCCAGTCTGCATAGCTTCAGTAGCTTGTTCATTTTCTATACTATGTCCCTCAATGCCTGTCAGCACAGAGTATCTATTTTGCAACTCTTTAGAGATGCTGCCAAGTGCCCTGCACCTTATTTGTGTTCAATGGTATATCACATAAAACTGAACCCACATGTCCTTGTGCTTGCACATTTGATGTACCAGCTTCATCCCCTCTATCCTTCCATTTGTTCATTTAGAATTTATTTGATACTTCCCTGTTGGCTAAGGTTTCCTTTAATGTCTGCAATTCAGTCCTTAATACCTCTATTTCAATACATTTAGCACATCTGTAAGTCACCATGGTACAGTCATTCTCATCAGCTGTATACATCAAGCATATGGTGCATCTAATTGCTGAACCAGTTACACATAATACATCCAGCAAATGTTCATTGGGTATATTAGCTCCTGCCATACTGCTTCAAGTATAATAAGTATAAAGTTAAAGCATAATAATAAGATCAATAGTGGCTACAAATACTACTTATAATTTAATTAATAAATACCTTGCTTACTCAGAAATATCAGTAGTGTACAGCTGGATCTGCCCTTGCCCATTGGTCCCAGCGGACATGACAGGCATACGCAGACACGCTGACATGCATCTTCATGTGTGGTGACTGCACGCCCCACCCGAGCTTGCCCCGCTTGCTCAGGGCAGCAAATTAGTAGAGCATGACCTGGAAATTCCCCATATCACGTGACCACAACCTCAGCAAGCTTATTCCCAAAAAATCAAAAATACTGATTAAAATATTGATTTAGGCCCTCATAAGAAACTTCTGCAGTACTCAGTGGATACTGACCCCAAGAGTGTTTAAATTAGAGGTACAAATAGGTGGTTGTAGTTTCTACCAAACACCTCTCAAACTACAACTCACAGCCTACTTTCTTTCTGGTGTCCTGCCTGCCCTTACAATAAGATAGCCTCCTTAACACTTAGGCTGCTGAAAGAATTAGAATATATAGGAATTTTGGACAGCTATATCAGTTCATGGCCCTGCAAGGGTTAATACATTTAAAATAAGAGTAGAAGCAACTTCTATGCCACCAGACCTGTCTCACTACATGGACGGCAATTATTACAGTGAGGGTCTGGACATAATTGACCTAGAGTCCCTTACAAAATTAAATTACTATGTTACAGTGAGAAGTTGGACTTGACTGACCTTGCATCCCTTACAACATTAAATTACTATGTTACAGTGAGGGGTTGGAAATGATGGACCTCAAGTCCCTGACAACCTTAAATTACTATTTTACAGTGAGGAGGTGGACATGATTGACCCAGAGTCCCTTACAACATTAAAATACTATGTTACAGTGAGGTGTTGGACATGATGGACCTTAAGTCCCTCACAACCTTAAATTACTATGTTAAAGTGAGGGGTTGGACATAATGGACCCAGAGGCCCAAACAACATTAAATTAATATGTTACAGTAAAAGGTTGGACATGAAGGATCCAGTGTCCCTTACAGCATTAAATTATTATGTTACAGTGAGAGATTGGGCATGAGGGACCCAGATTCCCTTATGAGTTTTCCAGGACCTCTGCATGCATGGAAGGGAAGCAAACTGTTTGAGAACTGCTGGGCCCTCAATACACAGACTGCTATAGCTACAGCAGTGAATCTTCCTTCTTGCTAGCCTGATCAAATAGAAATAAAAAACGTAAATGTGGAGGTGGATTTTAGACAGCAAAATAAAATGAGAGAGGTGAGGAAGTTATACAACTATAAAAACACAATGGCCCAGATATTCAAACTGTGCCAGGCTGTGGCGCAAGCCTGGGTGCAGTGCAACTTGGCTGCGCAGGGCGTTGACTGGGCGATATTCAACAGAGCTGCACCATGGCTCAGCATTGTTGAATATAGCACCCTGGCCACCCACAGTGTGCATGGCACAGTGGCATTGCACCAGTGCAAGTGGCCAGAGTGGAGCAGGGGGATGCGCTAGCACAAGTTCTGTTGCGCTATGCACAGCAACCGCAATATTCAAAAGTGCACATGCAACTGGGGCCATAATGTATGCAAGGCACAAATGGGGCCATTTGCATGTCATTATGGCCCCAATTGCATGCAGGTGCGCCGATCCCCGATGACTTGCGCCTTGTGCCCTACCAGGCAGCAGCCATCGGGGACCGATGCCCCCTGCAGCACGGCAATGTGCCTCACAGCCCGATCGTGGGCATTTGTAAAATAAAATGAATCCAATATCCCTAGTGGTCCAGTGGACTGCTGTCAGCCCAATCACGGGCTTGAGTAAAATAAAAAAGAATCCAATATCCCTGGTGGTCCGGTGGACCGCTGTCAGCCCGATCGTGGGCATTTGTATGTAAAAATGACAATCCAATATCCCTGGTGGTCCAGTGGACCTCTGTCTGTCCGATCGCGGGCATTTGTATGTAACAATGAGAATCCTATATCCCTGGTGGTCCAGTGGACCGCTGTCTGCCCGATCGGAGGCTTCTGTATTAAAAATTATAATCCTATGTCTCGGGTGGTCCAGTGGACTGCTGTCTGCCAGATCATGGGCATTTGTATGAAAAAAGGTACATCCACTTCCTGGTGGCTCACGGACGCCTCCACCTGCCCGATGCCGCTGCGCCCGCCCTGGTCAGCAGCGGTGGTAGCACCACTCATTTTCACACCCCACCACTCCACCGACCGACACCAGATAGGGCCTGACACCCACTGAGTCCACAGCGTGAGCATGGGTGGGCAGCTCCATACCTATTACACCTGATGATATGAATGGATCCATCCACATATCTGAATGTGGTACGGTATGGTTGCCCACCCATTGGCTCACGCTGTTGACCAATGGGCATACAGCCCTACCTATGGTGTCAGTCGGTGGGTGGTGGGGTGGCAGGCGGGTGGGGTGCTGCTGCCCGCCACTGACCGGGGGAGCGAGGTGGTGGGGATCAGTGGGCAGGTGGGGAGGGGGGTCCGCTGGACCACCAGGGATAGTGGATGTACTTTTTTTCATACAAATTCCCTCGATCAGGCAGACAGCGGTCCACTGGACTACCAGGGATATAGGATTATCATTTTCAATACAGAAGCCTGTGATGGGGCAGACAGCAGTCCACTGGACCACCAGGGATATTGGATTCTCATTTTTAATACAGAAGCCCATGATCAGGCAGACAGCGATCCACTGGACCACCAGGGATACTGGATTCTCACTTTTAATACAGAAGACTGTGATCGGGAAGACAGCGGTCCATTGGACCACCAGGGATATAGGATTATCTTTTCTAATACAGAAGCCCGTGATTGGCAGACAGCGAACCACCGGACCACCAGGGATATTGGACGTTATTATTTTTAACTGATGCCTGCAATACGGCAGCTCACCTGTGGGTGGCCAGCTGTTGATCCTTTTTTTTGGGATTAACTTTGTGTGGCGCAAGTAGGGGTTGCACATGCATGGACTCAGCACATCCTGGGCTGAATATCGGGATGTGCAGAGTATGCATGGGCACCCCTCCCACCTGCACTGCATACATTACTGATGCGCCCCGAGACATCGGGATTTGTGCCAGGCACAATTCCTATTTGAATATCGTGCCGGGCCGCATCAGTGGGTTGCACATGGTGCAACACTGTTGAGCTATGCGCAACCCTTTTGAATATCTGGGCCAATGTCTTTATGGGTATGAAAAATGAAATTCACTAAACAGGCAGCTAAAATAAAATCTCAACTTCTATGTATCTAACACAAGATGGCTGAAGATTAACAACCAAAATAATTAAGAGTTAAGACTCCAATGTGTTGCAAAGTAATATGAGAGCAGGCAGCAGTGGAATGCAGGACAGCCTGCAGACTGGCAAGTGCCTTTGAAAGAAAATCATCTTTTCATTGTTTATGGAAGTTAGCTAGCTGTGCCAATAAAATAAAAAATGTAAATGTGGAGGTGGACATGGGTCAGCAAAATAAAATGAGAGAGGTGAGGAAGTTAAAAAGAGAATAATGGATAGATTACTGGGCATTACCAGTGAGTAATACCACTCAGAGGTACTGGACACATAGGAACCTTAAGAGTGAAGCTCGAGAGGTTCTTGTGTCCAGAACCTCGAGATGCTAGGTCACCGGTAACGCAGAGTGACCTATCCATTATTTTTTTTTAATATATGGATCAGATTTTTTCACTATTTTATCTGTTGCATAAGGACTGTCTCAGTTCTGGCCGACTGCTGCACAGTTTCGCGTTCTCATTCGTTCCCTCCCACCTGCTTGCTCCTCACTCACTTACTCGCAGCATGGCATAGGAAAAATTGGTAGGCAGTCCTACCTTTTCTTGTTTTGGGGAATGGGGAAAGCAGGATCAACCAGATATTACCATTTTTGAAACAAAAAATTGGGAAAGTTCCTTGACAAGAAACACTCTCCCTTAGCGAGAGACTGGCCGCCATGTATCTGAAACTGTTCTGCCTGCCCACACAGGAAAATCGGCCAATAGAAAGGCAAGCTTTGGATGATGTGGAAAGCCAGACTAGCACATGTACTGTTGTCTTGTGCTGATAATACTATCATTCAGGTCCCGAACAATTGTATTATCAGACTTGAGCAATAGTATTATCACTTGTGTAGGATGGTATTATCAGTGCTGAACTGTTTTATATTATCACTTTGTTGCCGGTAGTATTACCAGGATTTTTTTTATATGCTTTACTATGATATTAAATTGCATATCCATATATTAAAAAACTGTAAAACACAGTGCCTTTATGGGTCTGAACAGGGACATTCACTAAACAGGCAGCTAAAATAAAATGTCAGCTTCTATGTCTCTAACACAAGAAGGCTGAAGATTAACTAGCTTAATTGAAGGAATGTTTCCTAAATTATGGGAAAAGCAAAAATTATTTAAATTTTTAAAGTGGGTATACTGACTGAACCCACTAATTATAGGCCTATTGCTCTGCTTTCGATGGTGTCGAAGGTCTTGGAATGGCTGGTGCAGTGGTAGCTTGGGGAGTATCTTGAACAGTACTCCTTACTCTCTGCATACCAGCCAGGTTTTAGGAAGAGTCATTCCATGGGTACCGCACTCGCCGACCTGGTGGATCTGATTGCATCTCAATTGGAGGTAGGTAGGTTGGTGGGTGTGGTGTTCATGGATCTTTCCAAGACCTTTGACATCATCGATCATGGCCTGTTGTGTGACAGAAAGGCAGAAATAGGCATGTCTACAGAAGCAGAGGGATGGTTTGCATCTTATTTACAGGATCACTCCCAGCAGGTTTTTGCTGATGGACATCTCTCTGATAGTGTTTCTGTTTAGAGGGTGTGCCACAAGGGTCAATATTGGGGCCAACTTTATTTTGATATACATAAACAAAATAGTGGAAGTGGCAAATCATTCTAAATTCAGGCTTTATGCCGATGACACCATTCTGGTTGCAATTGGATTGAATATAGAACAAATGGAAAGCATCTCCAAAGGGATTTTTCTGCACTTTGCACATGGATTAAGGATTCGGGTTTGATTATGAATAACAAAAAAAACAAACAAATCCATGGTCTTTTGGAAAAAAGTAATAAGAGAGGCCAGTATTGCTCCCCATATTAAAATAATGACTGACAATGGTGATCTAATAGGCCAAGATACAATGTATAGATAAGTAGGTGTCTGATTAGATGAGAGTTTGGCTTTTGACATAGAAACATAGACTTTTGACAGCAGATAAGGACCACTTGGCCCACCCAGTCTGCCCATTTCCCTACCTACTGGATAAGCTGCAGATTCTAGTTAACCAACAGCCTGCTTCCTGCAACCCCCCACTATAATTGCTTTGTGTCTGTCCCATGCATGTTTGAATTCCCCCACTGTTTTAGACCCAACGACCTCCTCAGGAAGGCTGTTCCATGTATCCACCACTCTTCCGTGAAAAAGAATTTCCTCACATTACCCTGAGCCGCCCCCTCTATCTTTAAACTGTACCCCTTGTTCTTACACATCTCTTTTTCTGAAAGATGCTACCCTCCTGGACTTTGTTGATTCCCTGAGGTACTTGAACATTTCTATCATGTCCCCCTGTCCCTCCTTTCATCAAGGGTATACATATTAAGCTCTCTCAGTCTCTCTTCATATGGTTTCTGATGTAGACCCTGCACCATTTTAGTTGCCCTCCTCTGGACTGCTTCCATCCTGTCTATGTCCTTGCGTAGATGAGGTCTCCAAACTGCACACAGTACTCCAGATGGGGTCTCACCAACTGTCTGTATAGAGGGATAACCACTTCCCTTTTTCTACTTGTGATGCCCCTTCCTATGCATCCCATTATCCCCCTGGCTCTCCTTACTGACTTTTCACATTGATTACCCACCTTTAGGTCATCTGATATGACTACTCCCAGGTCCCTTTCCATTTTTGTTGTTGTTAGTACCTCCTCTGCTATTGTGTACTCTTCTCCTGGGTTTTTGTTTCCCAGGTGCATTACTTTGCACTTCATTGCATTGAATCTAAGTTGCCATATGTCTGACCATTCCTCCAACCTTGCCAAGTCCCTTCTCATCTTTTCTACCCCTCTTGTGTATCAACTCTGTTACAGATCTTTGTGTCATCTGCAAAGAGGCATACCTTTCCCTCCAGACCTCTGCAATGTCACTTATAAAGATGTTAAAGAGGATTGGACCCAGTACTGAGCCCTGAAGTACTCCACTAGTAACCCCCCTTTCTTCGGAATGTGTTCCATTCACTATTACCTTCTGTGTCCTGTTGTGCAACCAGTTCACTACCCAGGCTACCACCCTGGGACCCACTCCCAGGCTGGTTAACTTGATTATTAATCTTTTGTGTGGGACTGTGTCAAATGCCTTGCTAAAGTCTAAGTAGGCCATATCCACAGCCCCTCTCTGGTCTATTACTTTGGTCATCCAGTCAAAGAAATCATTTAGATTAGTCTGACATGACCTTTCTGCTGTAAATCCATGTTGCCTTGGGTCCTGTGCCTGCTGGCCTCTAGGTACTCAACAATTCTTTCTTTCAGAAGTGATTCCATTATTTTCCCTACCACTGAGGTCAAACTTACAGGTCTATAGTTTCCTGCTTCTGCCTTGCTCCCACTTTTGTAAAGGGGAATCACATCTGCCCTCCTCCAGTCCTCAGGTACCACCCCATCCTGCCATGATTTGTTAAAAAGTGTGGTCAGTGGTGTCACTAGGTCCTCCCTTAGTTCTTTTAGGATTCTGGGGTGAATTCCGTCAGGCCCCATTGCTTTGTCCACCTTGAGTTTTAGGAGTTCTTTTAGGACTCTTTCTTCTGTGAATGGACTGGTATCAACTCCCCTACCCAGAGTGCTTCTATTGTCTGGTTTAGGTAACTGCTCCTTATCTTCTTTTGTGAATACTGAGCAAAGTATTCATTCAGTATCTCTGCCTTTTCACTGTCTCCTCTGCCCACCTCCCTCTCCCTTATTAATCTTCACTATCCCTTTCTTAACCTTTCTATGCTCCCTAATGTACCTATAAAAGGTTTTATCCCCCTTTTTGACCGAGTTGGCTATTTGTTCCTCGGTTTGTGCCTTTGCTATTCTGACTGCCTTTCCTACTTCTTTCTGCTTTAATTGATACAGTTCCCTGTCGTGCTCCCTCTGTGATTCCTTATACTTTTTGAATGCAGCCTTCTTCTTCTTAACCTTCCCTGCCACCTCTTTTGAGAACCATAGTGGTTTTTAGCTCTGCTTTGTTTTCTTTATTTGTTTTACACAAAGACTTGTTGCCTCTATGATGGCAGTTTTGATTTTTCTCCATTGTGCTTCCACCCCTCCTATTTGGCCATTTGCTAGTGTATTCTTCAGGTGTTCACCCATTTTGCCAAAGTCAGCCCTTCTAAAGTCCAGTATCCTTGTTTTTGTATGGCTTATCTCCATGGTTGTGCTCATTGTGAAGCACACTGTGCAGTGGTCGCTTGTTCCCAGATGTCTACCGACTTCTAAATTTGTGATCCTCTCTCCATTTGAGAGTACCAGGTCTAGTATTGCTCCCTCCCAAGTGGGTTCCAGCACTAGCTGTCTAGTTCGTCTCTGCAGGGCATCGAGAATTACCTGCTCTTGGATGTGGCTGCAGTACATGTCCTCCAGTTAACATCTGGCATATTCAGGTCCCCATCAACAGTATCTCCTTTTCAGCCATTTTGAGAATGTCCTCTATCATTTTCTTGTCCATTTCCTCCCCTTGAGATGGGGGTCTGTATATAACCCCCGTGCGGATTGTGATGCCATTCCCCATCTCCAAGGTAACTCAGAGTGCCTCTTGTCCTCCCCTTTGCTTTTTAGTTCTGTAGCTTTGATCCCTTCCCTTATGTACAGAGCTACTCCACCTCCTCTTTTACCTTCCCTGTCCCTTCTGTAGATCGTGTACCCTGGTATGTTGACATCCCATTCATGTTTCTGTGACTGCCACAATATCCAATTGTTCATCTTCCATCAAAGCTACTAGCTCAGAAAGCTTGTTTCCCAGACTACGGGCATTAGTAGTCATTGCCCTCCATTTAATGTTGGCTTGATCCTTTTTTCCCCCATCCCTGCTCTTATTGCTCTTATCTATTTTACCATTTACCCCCATCCTACCCTGTTTTGAGCTCTGTACCTTAGTGTTTATCGTACTACCTGCCATGTTTTGTGGGGGGAGGCTTGACTTTACCTGCCTTTTATCAGTACCTCCCCCCTTATCTAGTTTAAAAGCTTGCCAAGGAAGCATTTAAACCTGTCACCTAAGAGCTTGGTCCCCTTTGTGGACAAATGCAGACCGTCATACCAGTATAGACCTTTATCTCTCCAGGTGGACCCCCAGTCCCCAATGAAGCCAAAGCCCTGTGCTCTGCACCAGTTTTGCAACCATTCATTAAACTGTATGGTGTGCAGTACCCTAGCCTCACTCCTGCCATGGACTGGTAGCACCTCTGAGAAGGTTACTGTGCTTGCTACCCATCTGAGGCCCCTCCCAACTCCACAAATTCATTCTGCACTGCACTGATCCCATGCCTAGCTAGGTCATTTGTCCCAAGGTGGACAATGATATCTAGTTCTCTCTCCTGTGATGCTGCTTCTACAATTGTGAGGATTCGCTTCTTGTCCCTCCAAGCTATGATGCCAGGCAGGCAGCTTACTTCCTTCTCTCCCTTCCCCAGTTCTACCCCCTAACAATTGAGTCCCCCCTATCAGTAGCTATTTCCTTCCCCTGTGGTGTCCCTTGCCACCCTTTTGTGGGTCTCCCTTGTGGATGTCCTCAGCATTCTTCTGGGTCTCCACTGAGGGTGCCATCATAGAGGAACTTTGCTCTGCCAGAATGGCATCTGATTTGTGTAGAGGTACAACTGGGGAGCTTCACCTCTGGTCCACCACCCGCACCCTCCCAGAACCCACTGTGGTCCTACTGCTCTTCATACTCTGAAACCTCTGACTCAGTGGTTGTGGCAGTGGTGCTCTTTGGGATGGGGAGGCCTCCTTAGTCCTTGCTAGTTCAGCCTGGAGGTGGGCAACCTCGAGCTGACAGTTGCCTACAAATAGGACAGCAATGCAGTTTCCAGAATGTTTCCCGGAAAAATGCTGCCCCACAGCCAGTGCATTGCATCACTCCCCACATGTCCCGCTCCCTTATTATATCATCATCATCATCAAATCTTTATTTATTCAGGCGAACATCATTGAGCAAGGCTCATTTACAAGATGGACCTGATAAGGTCAAGGTTCAATAGTTAATACACAACAGATACATCATACACTTATATAAGACAGTTATACATACAGGGGAAAATAACGTTTATAAACACAGTGATGCACAGTAAATTCACATGATAAAACATGGTTACAGGAAAGTTAAGCTAATATTTACAGTATGTACAGTATATACATATCCCAGTGGGGGGGGGCATGGCAGACACTCAACATAATGTAATACTAGGATGGTGACGGTATTACTGGGTGCCATAAGATGGGGTGTCTGTCTGGAAGGAATATGCCATATATGGTTTGGAAGGGAGATTTGTGAGATGACAATGCTAGCTCTAGTATGTAAATATGTAAATATATATGTATTATTATTTGTTTTGTGTACCTACTCTTTATGCACGTTGCAGGGTTATTAGGAATATGACAGTTCTGCCCCAAGACCTGTTGAGGAAGTGATGTCAGAACTGTGGCTATAAAGGAAATGCCACGCCTGGGGGTGGGGAAGGGGTGGTAGCACAGCCACTGGTGACTGTTAGAAACAATCAAATACATAACTGCTCCACCACCCTGGTGAGTACTGTCCTTATAGTAATACAACTAACACCACAATTTACTAGACCACGGCTCCAACACAAACCACTCTACTAAGTCCAGGGATAAAAATGAACTCACTCCTCAGCCAGCGGGACACTTAAAATGTTACAAAAATATCCTTCCAAATCCTAGGTCTCAACCCCCACACTCAAGCAAATTCAGTTGTATCTCACTCACTGTGGTTATAAAATTACTACCCTTTTAAAGGAATCCTGCAATTCTCTGCTTAATGCCAATAAGGAAAAATAAAAATAAAACTTTTGTGTGATGTATAATAGGCTCGCAAGGTTCATTTTGGGAAAATAAATGGGTACACACCACTGCACTTTATTTAAGGAACTTGGTTGGTTAACACCTGCTCATAGAATAAAGTTGCAATGGGTAAATCTGATTCATAAAGTTTTATACATGCAAAGACAAATTTATTTGTATGAAAAATTAGAAAAAGTACAACACCATTACAACTTGCGTCAGACATCATTACGAGCATTTATTCCTCCAAAACTAATAAATAAATATAGTTATATGCATTTTCCAGCTATTATGTTCCAAATATGGAATTTAGTTTACAAAGAATCCATAGTCAACCAGAATCATGTTAAAATATTTATGAAAGAGTTAAAATATTAATTGAGAGTACGATGTATGTGTAGTGATTAGTGTGTAGATATTATGTAGGTGTAAATGATGATCTATGATATTTGTTAAATTTGTTATTGTCTTTGTATTGTATGTCACATTGAGATTGAACAGGAGCATCTATAACATACTGTAGTACTTGTCCTAAAGATGTTTTATTTCAACTTATCCTGTATAAAAATAAAACATTTTACTACTACTAATAATAATTAAGGGTTAAGACTCCAGTGTTGCAAAGTAATCTTAGAGCACGTAACAGTGGAATGCAGGACAGATTGCAGACTGAAAGAAAATCATCTTTACATTGTTTATCGAAGTTAGCTGGCTCTTCCAAAGCTATTTATCTTATATGCTCTTAAAATGATGAATGTATTCCCATAGGAATTACAGCAATTATTGCCTTAAGCTCTTTTAACAGGCACCATTATTAAATGTGCTTTAGAAATAGTACTATCTACTGCAGGCAGGGGTGCACACCACTGTAGTAAACAGAGAGAACAGCAGAGTAATATGAGCCAAATTACTCAGTGGAAGACCACAGACACACAATCCTGTCAGTCCTTTCCCTTGCTACTGATAGCAATACATCAGCATGGTGACATCACCATCCAGCCATAACAGCATGGTGACATCACCATGCAGCTATACAAATTCAGTCATTTATACACGTAGTTGATAGGATTTCCCCATTGAGATGAATGAGGATTAGAGCTAATAAAAACAAATGGGTAACCCCCTGAGGTTCTTGGATTAATGAAATCAAGTGATAGGATGTGGAAAAAGTATAAAGTAAATAGAGATCTAGTGATCCTTCAAAACTATAAAACATTATGCGATAAGTGCAAATCTGAATTTAGGAGGGCTAAAATGCAGTTTTTTTACAACTGAACAGTTAAGTTCCAAAGGGGTTCAAAGAAAACATGGCAAACTTTAAATTGTCTTTTAGGTAGGGATGCTAAAGAAAATACCATTTCACTACAGGATAGAACAAAACTGGTCCGTGAACCAGATTACGTAGCTAAGCTGTTTAACAATTATTTTGGGGATTTGGATAGGTTTAGGGTTCAGTCCACTAGTAAAGAATCTACCCCTAAAAAAGACAATAACAACAATTCCAGTCACCCAAAATTGTATTTTTTTTGAGTGTTACACTGGAATTAGTACAGGATTATGTATTAAAATATAACCCACACCCGATACTGGTCTGGATAATATCGACTTTAATCTTTTGAAACTGGGCATTTCTCAATTGGCTTCCCCACTTGCTTTTATCTTTAACTACTCATCGTGCCATGAGGTTTTTCCTAAGCTTTGGAAATTTGCAGTTATTAAACTTATATGTAAATAAGGTGGCAAAGAAATTGTATCTAACTACCATCCAATCTCACTTTCAGTCCCCCTATCCCTATCAAAAATTCTGGAGAGAATTACTTTTAATGAAATAACAGGTTATCTGGACCAATATAACTTACTCACTTGTTCACAACATGGATTCAGATTCAGTCATAATGCTGAGATAGTCTTGGTGAGGTTCACTACCTGCATGCAGAGTGCCCTGAATAAAGGGCACTCTGCCACAGTGGTATATGTGGACCTCATCAAGGCCTTCAATCTTGTGGGTCATGGATTGATTTTAGATGCATTATCAGAACTTTACTTTTCCAATGGGGGGATAATGTGGTTCTCCAATTATCTTGGCAATAGCTTTAGCAGTGTCAGTGGCTCAGTAGGTAGCACACTCGCCTCTGAGGCCGGGAGATCAGAGGGCTGTGGGTTCAGTTCCCACATCTGGCACTTGGTTAATATCCCAGTACTGACACTGTAGTGCAGCATGAGAGGGGTGCTGCACTTCTGAGGTGCCGTCTTTCGGATGAGACGTTAAACCGAGGTCCCATCTGCCTGGATTGGTGGTAGTTCAGGTGGATGTTAAAGATCCCATGGCACTTATCGAAAAGAGTAGGGGAATTTCCCCGGTGTTCTGGCCAAATTTCCCTCATTCACTAAAAATACCACCAACAGCTTAATCTGGTTCAAGGTCAGTTGGCATTCATCTGTATCCCCCTCCCCCGGGTCATGCCTGAAAATAGGCAGGATTTGTCTAGTGCACTTACCGGGTCAACAAAAGCTTAATAAATAATAATAATAAAAATAGGGTGCATAAGGATGCTGTATGGCGCAGTGGGTTAAGGCTCTGAGCTGCAAATCTGGAGACCTGGGTTTGAATCCCACAGCCCCCTAGGTGCATACTGTGTGACCCTGAGCAAGTCACTTAACTTCCTTGTGCTCCCAGGTTGCACCTGCAAACAAGCTTTCAGCTTAGTGTGTCTCACCTGGTAAAATAATTGGTTAAAAAAAATCACTGGAAGTGTTTCAGAAGGTTATCCCATTAAATGTGGGGTACTGCAAGGATCAATATTGGGACCCCTTTTGTTTTCTTTGTGTATGAATTTGGCCCCCAGATCTTTCAACAAATCTGAGA